>CATKWE010000002.1:37500-1327000 GCA_949825025.1 Siphlonurus alternatus
CATGCCCCACTAACAATGAACACCGATTCGAATTTTGTATTCAATTAGGAATTCAATCATTCTGAAAGTTCGTGTACATGATAAAAACAATATACCCTACCTCAGAGTTTAATCAAAAGTGGCGATCTTGATTCGTTGAATTCTGGTGAATTATCAAACTTAACTACTTTTCCCATGTATATGGGGGATAGTTGAAATTCAAAAATATGGAGAGATTATACATATTTTTTCTCGATATTCAAATTCAACTAATTTGAACCATCTTCTATGAGAAAACACGTTCAAAAAGTGTCAACGGTTTTTTAAAAATTAATTATGAATTTTTGAAGTGGCAAAAACATGCCCCACTAACAATGAACACCGATTCGAATTTTGTATTCAATTAGGAATTCAATCATTCTGAAAGTTCGTGTACATGATAAAAACAATATACCCTACCTCAGAGTTTAATCAAAAAGTGGCGATCTTGATTCGTTGAATTCTAGTGAATTATCAAACTTAACTACTTTTCCCATGTATATGGGGGATAGTTGAAATTCAAAAATATGGAGAGATTATACATTTTTTTCTCGATATTCAAATTCAACTTAATTTGAACCATCTTCTATGAGAAAACACGTTCAAAAAGTGTCAACGGTTTTTTAAAAATTAATTATGAATTTCTGAAGTGGCAAAAACAGGCCCCACTAACAATGAACACTGATTCGCATTTTGTATTCAATTAGGAATTCAATCATTCTGAAAGTTCGTGTACATGATAAAAACAATATACCCTAACTCAGAGTTTAATCAAAAAGTGGCGATCTTGATTCGTTGAATTCTGGTGAGTTATCAAACTTAACTACTTTTCCCATGTATATGTCGGATAGTTGAAATTCAAAAATATGGAGAGATTTACATATTTTTTCTCGATATTCAACTTCAACTTAATTTGAACCATCTTCTATGAGAAAACACGTTCAAAAAAAGTCAACGGTTTTTTAAAAATTAATTATGAATTTCTGAAGTGGCAAAAACATGCCCCACTAACAATGAACACCGATTCGAATTTTGTATTCAATTAGGAATTTAATCATTCTGAAAGTTCGTGTACATGATAAAATCAATATACCCTACCTCAGAGTTTAATCAAAAAGTGGCGATCTTGATTCGTTGAATTCTGGTGAATTATCAAACTTAACTACTTTTCCCATGTAAATGGGGGATAGTTGAAATTCATAAATATGGAGAGATTATACATATTTTTTCTCGATATTCTAATTCAACTTAATTTGAACCATCTTCTATGAGAAAACACGTTCAAAAAGTGTCAACGGTTTTTTAAAAATTAATTATGAATTTCTGAAGTGGCAAAAACATGCCCCACTAACAATGAACACCGATTCGAATTTTGTATTCAATTAGGAATTCAATCATTCTGAAAGTTCGTGTACATGATAAAAACAATATACCCTACCTCAGAGTTTAATCAAAAGTGGCGATCTTGATTCGTTGAATTCTGGTGAATTATCAAACTTAACTACTTTTCCCATGTATATGGGGGATAGTTGAAATTCAAAAATATGGAGAGATTATACATATTTTTTCTCGATATTCAAATTCAACTAATTTGAACCATCTTCTATGAGAAAACACGTT
Organism: Siphlonurus alternatus; assembly: GCA_949825025.1. NCBI lineage: Eukaryota > Metazoa > Arthropoda > Insecta > Ephemeroptera > Siphlonuridae > Siphlonurus > Siphlonurus alternatus. The sequence continues at coordinate 39,139 of CATKWE010000002.1, forward strand.
CAAAAAGTGTCAACGGTTTTCTAAAAATTAATTATGAATTTCTGAAGTGGCAAAAACATGCCCCACTAACAATGAACACCGATTCGAATTTTGTATTCAATTAGGAATTCAATCATTCTGAAAGTTCGTGTACATGATAAAAACAATATACCCTACCTCAGAGTTTAATCAAAAAGTGGCGATCTTGATTCGTTGAATTCTGGTGAATTATCAAACTTAACTACTTTTCCCATGTATATGAGGGATAGTTGAAATTCAAAAATATGGAGAGATTATATATATTTTTTCTCGATATTCAACTTCAACTTAATTTGAACCATCTTCTATGAGAAAACACGTTCAAAAAGTGTCAACGGTTTTTTAAAAATTAATTATGAATTTCTGAAGTGGCAAAAATATGCCCCACTAACAATGAACACCGATTCGAATTTTGTATTCAATTAGGAGATCAATCATTCTGAAAGTTCGTGTACATGATAAAAAAAATATACCCTACCTCAGTGTTTAATCAAAAAGTGGCGATCTTGATTCGTTGAATTCTGGTGAATTATCAAACTTAACTACTTTTCCCATGTATATGTCGGATAGTTGAAATTCAAAAATATGGAGAGATTATACATATTTTTTCTCGATATTCAACTTCAACTTAATTTGAACCATCTTCTATGAGAAAACACGTTCAAAAAAAGTCAACGGTTTTTTAAAAATTAATTATGAATTTCTGAAGTGGCAAAAACATGCCCCACTAACAATGAACACCGATTCGAATTTTGTATTCAATTAGGAATTTAATCATTCTGAAAGTTCGTGTACATGGTAAAAACAAAATACCCTACCTCAGAGTTTAATCAAAAAGTGGCGATCTTGATTCGTTGAATTCTGGTGAATTATCAAACTTAACTACTTTTCCCATGTATATGGGGGATAGTTGAAATTCAAAAATATGGAGAGATTATACATATTTTTTCTCGATATTCTAATTCAACTTAATTTGAACCATCTTCTATGAGAAAACACGTTCAAAAAGTGTCAACGGTTTTTTAAAAAATAATAATGAATTTCTGAAGTGGCAAAAACATGCCCCATAACAATGAACACCGATTCGAAATTTGTATTCAATTAGGAATTCAATCATTCTGAAAGTTCGTGTACATGATAAAAACAATATACCCTACCTCAGAGTTTAATCAAAAGTGGCGATCTTGATTCGTTGAATTCTGGTGAATTATCAAACTTAACTACTTTTCCCATGTATATGGGGGATAGTTGAAATTCAAAAATATGGAGAGATTATACATATTTTTTCTCGATATTCAAATTCAACTAATTTGAACCATCTTCTATGAGAAAACACGTTCAAAAAGTTTCAACGGTTTTCTAAAAATTAATTATGAATTTCTGAAGTGGCAAAAACATGCCCCACTAACAATGAACACCGATTCGAATTTTGTATTCAATTAGGAATTCAATCATTCTGAAAGTTCGTGTACATGATAAAAACAAAATATACCCTACCTCAGAGTTTAATCAAAAAGTGGCGATCTTGATTCGTTGAATTCTGGTGAATTATCAAACTTAACTACTTTTCCCATGTATATGGGGGATAGTTGAAATTCAAAAATATGGATAGATTATACATATTTTTTCTCGATATTCAAATTCAACTTAATTTGAACCATCTTCTATGAGAAAACACTTTCAAAAAGTGTCAACGGTTTTTTAAAAATTAATTATGAATTTCTGAAGTGGCAAAAACATGCCCCACTAACAATGAACACCGATTCGAATTTTGTATTCAATTAGGAATTCAATCATTCTTAAAGTTCGTGTACATGATAAAAACAATATACCCTACCTCAGAGTTTAATCAAAAAGTGGCGATCTTGATTCGTTGAATTCTGGTGAATTATCAAACTTAACTACTTTTCCCATATATATGGGGGATAGTTGAAATTAAAAAATATGGAGAGATTATACATATTTTTTCTCGATATTCAAATTCAACTTAATTTGAACCATCTTCTATGAGAAAACACGTTCAAAAAGTGTCAATGGTTTTTTAAAAATTAATTATGAATTTCTGAAATGGCAAAAACATGCCCCACTAACAATAAACACCGATTCGAATTTTGTATTCAATTAGGAATTCAAATATTCTGAAAGTTCGTGTACATGATAAAAACAATATACCCTACCTCAGAGTTTAATCAAAAAGTGGCGATCTTGATTCGTTGAATTCTGGTGAATTATCAAACTTAACTACTTTTCCCATGTATATGGGGGATAGTTGAAATTCAAAAATATGGAGAGATTATACATATTTTTTCTCGATATTCAAATTCAACTTAATTTGAACCATCTTCTTGAGAAAACACGTTCAAAAAGTGTCAACGGTTTTTTAAAAATTAATTTTGAATTTCTGAAGTGGCAAAAACATGCCCGACTAACAATGAACACCGATTCGAATTTTGTATTCAATTGGGAATTCAATCATTCTTAAAGTTCGTGTACATGATAAAAACAATATACCCTACCTCAGAGTTTAATCAAAAAGTGGCAATCTTGATTCGTTGAATTCTGGTGAATTATCAAACTTAACTACTTTTCCCATGTATATGGGGGATAGTTGAAATTCAAAAATATGGAGAGATTATACATATTTTTTCTCGATATTCAAATTCAACTAATTTGAACCATCTTCTATGAGAAAACACGTTCAAAATGTGTCAACAGTTTTTTAAAAATTAATTATGAATTTCTGAAGTGGCAAAAACATGCCCCACTAACAATGAACACCGATTCGAATTTTGTATTCAATTAGGAATTCAATCATTCTGAAAGTTCGTGTACATGATAAAAACAATATACCCTACCTCAGACTTTAATCAAAAAGTGGCGATCTTGATTCGTTGAATTCTGGTGAATTATCAAACTTAACTACTTTTCCCATGTATATGGGGGATAGTTGAAATTCAAAAATATGGAGAGATTATACATATTTTTTCTCGATATTCAAATTCAACTTAATTTAAACCATCTTCTATGAGAAAACACGTTCAAAAAGTGTCAACGGTTTTTTAAAAATTAATTATGAATTTCTGAAGTGGCAAAAACAGGCCCCACTAACAATGAACACCGATTCGAATTTTGTATTTAATTAGGAATTCAATCATTCTGAAAGTTCGTGTACATGATAAAAACAAAATATACCCTACCTCAGAGTTTAATCAAAAAGTTACGATCTTGATTTGTTGAATTCTGGTGAATTATCAAACTTAACTACTTTTCCCATGTATATGGGGGATAGTTGAAATTCAAAAATATGGAGAGATTATACATATTTTTTCTCGATATTCAAATTCAACTTAATTTGAACCATCTTCTATGAGAAAACACGTTCAAAAAGTGTCAACGGTTTTTTAAAAATTAATTATGAATTTCTGAAGTGGCAAAAACATGCCCCACTAACAATGAACACCGATTCGAATTTTGTATTCAATTAGGAATTCAATCATTCTGAAAGTTCGTGTACATGATAAAAACAATATACCCTACCTCAGAGTTTAATCAAAAAGTGGCGATCTTGATTCGTTGAATTCTGGTGAATTATCAAACTTAACTACTTTTCCCATGTATATGGGGGATAGTTGAAATTCAAAAATATGGAGAGATTATACATATTTTTTCTCGATATTCTAATTCAACTTAATTTGAACCATCTTCTATGAGAAAACACGTTCAAAAAGTGTCAACGGTTTTTTAAAAAATAATAATGAATTTCTGAAGTGGCAAAAACATGCCCCATAACAATGAACACCGATTCGAAATTTGTATTCAATTAGGAATTCAATCATTCTGAAAGTTCGTGTACATGATAAAAACAATATACCCTACCTCAGAGTTTAATCAAAAGTGGCGATCTTGATTCGTTGAATTCTGGTGAATTATCAAACTTAACTACTTTTCCCATGTATATGGGGGATAGTTGAAATTCAAAAATATGGAGAGATTATACATATTTTTTCTCGATATTCAAATTCAACTAATTTGAACCATCTTCTATGAGAAAACACGTTCAAAAAGTTTCAACGGTTTTCTAAAAATTAATTATGAATTTCTGAAGTGGCAAAAACATGCCCCACTAACAATGAACACCGATTCGAATTTTGTATTCAATTAGGAATTCAATCATTCTGAAAGTTCGTGTACATGATAAAAACAAAATATACCCTACCTCAGAGTTTAATCAAAAAGTGGCGATCTTGATTCGTTGAATTCTGGTGAATTATCAAACTTAACTACTTTTCCCATGTATATGGGGGATAGTTGAAATTCAAAAATATGGATAGATTATACATATTTTTTCTCGATATTCAAATTCAACTTAATTTGAACCATCTTCTATGAGAAAACACTTTCAAAAAGTGTCAACGGTTTTTTAAAAATTAATTATGAATTTCTGAAGTGGCAAAAACATGCCCCACTAACAATGAACACCGATTCGAATTTTGTATTCAATTAGGAATTCAATCATTCTTAAAGTTCGTGTACATGATAAAAACAATATACCCTACCTCAGAGTTTAATCAAAAAGTGGCGATCTTGATTCGTTGAATTCTGGTGAATTATCAAACTTAACTACTTTTCCCATATATATGGGGGATAGTTGAAATTAAAAAATATGGAGAGATTATACATATTTTTTCTCGATATTCAAATTCAACTTAATTTGAACCATCTTCTATGAGAAAACACGTTCAAAAAAAGTCAACGGTTTTTTAAAAATTAATTATGAATTTCTGAAGTGGCAAAAACATGCCCCACTAACAATGAACACCGATTCGAATTTTGTATTCAATTAGGAATTTAATCATTCTGAAAGTTCGTGTACATGGTAAAAACAAAATACCCTACCTCAGAGTTTAATCAAAAAGTGGCGATCTTGATTCGTTGAATTCTGGTGAATTATCAAACTTAACTACTTTTCCCATGTATATGGGGGATAGTTGAAATTCAAAAATATGGAGAGATTATACATATTTTTTCTCGATATTCTAATTCAACTTAATTTGAACCATCTTCTATGAGAAAACACGTTCAAAAAGTGTCAACGGTTTTTTAAAAAATAATAATGAATTTCTGAAGTGGCAAAAACATGCCCCATAACAATGAACACCGATTCGAAATTTGTATTCAATTAGGAATTCAATCATTCTGAAAGTTCGTGTACATGATAAAAACAATATACCCTACCTCAGAGTTTAATCAAAAGTGGCGATCTTGATTCGTTGAATTCTGGTGAATTATCAAACTTAACTACTTTTCCCATGTATATGGGGGATAGTTGAAATTCAAAAATATGGAGAGATTATACATATTTTTTCTCGATATTCAAATTCAACTAATTTGAACCATCTTCTATGAGAAAACACGTTCAAAAAGTTTCAACGGTTTTCTAAAAATTAATTATGAATTTCTGAAGTGGCAAAAACATGCCCCACTAACAATGAACACCGATTCGAATTTTGTATTCAATTAGGAATTCAATCATTCTGAAAGTTCGTGTACATGATAAAAACAAAATATACCCTACCTCAGAGTTTAATCAAAAAGTGGCGATCTTGATTCGTTGAATTCTGGTGAATTATCAAACTTAACTACTTTTCCCATGTATATGGGGGATAGTTGAAATTCAAAAATATGGATAGATTATACATATTTTTTCTCGATATTCAAATTCAACTTAATTTGAACCATCTTCTATGAGAAAACACTTTCAAAAAGTGTCAACGGTTTTTTAAAAATTAATTATGAATTTCTGAAGTGGCAAAAACATGCCCCACTAACAATGAACACCGATTCGAATTTTGTATTCAATTAGGAATTCAATCATTCTTAAAGTTCGTGTACATGATAAAAACAATATACCCTACCTCAGAGTTTAATCAAAAAGTGGCGATCTTGATTCGTTGAATTCTGGTGAATTATCAAACTTAACTACTTTTCCCATATATATGGGGGATAGTTGAAATTAAAAAATATGGAGAGATTATACATATTTTTTCTCGATATTCAAATTCAACTTAATTTGAACCATCTTCTATGAGAAAACACGTTCAAAAAGTGTCAATGGTTTTTTAAAAATTAATTATGAATTTCTGAAATGGCAAAAACATGCCCCACTAACAATAAACACCGATTCGAATTTTGTATTCAATTAGGAATTCAAATATTCTGAAAGTTCGTGTACATGATAAAAACAATATACCCTACCTCAGAGTTTAATCAAAAAGTGGCGATCTTGATTCGTTGAATTCTGGTGAATTATCAAACTTAACTACTTTTCCCATGTATATGGGGGATAGTTGAAATTCAAAAATATGGAGAGATTATACATATTTTTTCTCGATATTCAAATTCAACTTAATTTGAACCATCTTCTTGAGAAAACACGTTCAAAAAGTGTCAACGGTTTTTTAAAAATTAATTTTGAATTTCTGAAGTGGCAAAAACATGCCCGACTAACAATGAACACCGATTCGAATTTTGTATTCAATTAGGAATTCAATCATTCTGAAAGTTCGTGTACATGATAAAAACAATATACCCTACCTCAGAGTTTAATCAAAAAGTGGCGATCTTGATTCGTTGAATTCTGGTGAATTATCAAACTTAACTACTTTTCCCATGTATATGGGGGATAGTTGAAATTCAAAAATATGGAGAGATTATACATATTTTTTCTCGATATTCTAATTCAACTTAATTTGAACCATCTTCTATGAGAAAACACGTTCAAAAAGTGTCAACGGTTTTTTAAAAAATAATAATGAATTTCTGAAGTGGCAAAAACATGCCCCATAACAATGAACACCGATTCGAAATTTGTATTCAATTAGGAATTCAATCATTCTGAAAGTTCGTGTACATGATAAAAACAATATACCCTACCTCAGAGTTTAATCAAAAGTGGCGATCTTGATTCGTTGAATTCTGGTGAATTATCAAACTTAACTACTTTTCCCATGTATATGGGGGATAGTTGAAATTCAAAAATATGGAGAGATTATACATATTTTTTCTCGATATTCAAATTCAACTAATTTGAACCATCTTCTATGAGAAAACACGTTCAAAAAGTTTCAACGGTTTTCTAAAAATTAATTATGAATTTCTGAAGTGGCAAAAACATGCCCCACTAACAATGAACACCGATTCGAATTTTGTATTCAATTAGGAATTCAATCATTCTGAAAGTTCGTGTACATGATAAAAACAAAATATACCCTACCTCAGAGTTTAATCAAAAAGTGGCGATCTTGATTCGTTGAATTCTGGTGAATTATCAAACTTAACTACTTTTCCCATGTATATGGGGGATAGTTGAAATTCAAAAATATGGATAGATTATACATATTTTTTCTCGATATTCAAATTCAACTTAATTTGAACCATCTTCTATGAGAAAACACTTTCAAAAAGTGTCAACGGTTTTTTAAAAATTAATTATGAATTTCTGAAGTGGCAAAAACATGCCCCACTAACAATGAACACCGATTCGAATTTTGTATTCAATTAGGAATTCAATCATTCTTAAAGTTCGTGTACATGATAAAAACAATATACCCTACCTCAGAGTTTAATCAAAAAGTGGCGATCTTGATTCGTTGAATTCTGGTGAATTATCAAACTTAACTACTTTTCCCATATATATGGGGGATAGTTGAAATTAAAAAATATGGAGAGATTATACATATTTTTTCTCGATATTCAAATTCAACTTAATTTGAACCATCTTCTATGAGAAAACACGTTCAAAAAAAGTCAACGGTTTTTTAAAAATTAATTATGAATTTCTGAAGTGGCAAAAACATGCCCCACTAACAATGAACACCGATTCGAATTTTGTATTCAATTAGGAATTTAATCATTCTGAAAGTTCGTGTACATGGTAAAAACAAAATACCCTACCTCAGAGTTTAATCAAAAAGTGGCGATCTTGATTCGTTGAATTCTGGTGAATTATCAAACTTAACTACTTTTCCCATGTATATGGGGGATAGTTGAAATTCAAAAATATGGAGAGATTATACATATTTTTTCTCGATATTCTAATTCAACTTAATTTGAACCATCTTCTATGAGAAAACACGTTCAAAAAGTGTCAACGGTTTTTTAAAAAATAATAATGAATTTCTGAAGTGGCAAAAACATGCCCCATAACAATGAACACCGATTCGAAATTTGTATTCAATTAGGAATTCAATCATTCTGAAAGTTCGTGTACATGATAAAAACAATATACCCTACCTCAGAGTTTAATCAAAAGTGGCGATCTTGATTCGTTGAATTCTGGTGAATTATCAAACTTAACTACTTTTCCCATGTATATGGGGGATAGTTGAAATTCAAAAATATGGAGAGATTATACATATTTTTTCTCGATATTCAAATTCAACTAATTTGAACCATCTTCTATGAGAAAACACGTTCAAAAAGTTTCAACGGTTTTCTAAAAATTAATTATGAATTTCTGAAGTGGCAAAAACATGCCCCACTAACAATGAACACCGATTCGAATTTTGTATTCAATTAGGAATTCAATCATTCTGAAAGTTCGTGTACATGATAAAAACAAAATATACCCTACCTCAGAGTTTAATCAAAAAGTGGCGATCTTGATTCGTTGAATTCTGGTGAATTATCAAACTTAACTACTTTTCCCATGTATATGGGGGATAGTTGAAATTCAAAAATATGGATAGATTATACATATTTTTTCTCGATATTCAAATTCAACTTAATTTGAACCATCTTCTATGAGAAAACACTTTCAAAAAGTGTCAACGGTTTTTTAAAAATTAATTATGAATTTCTGAAGTGGCAAAAACATGCCCCACTAACAATGAACACCGATTCGAATTATGTATTCAATTAGGAATTCAATCATTCTTAAAGTTCGTGTACATGATAAAAACAATATACCCTACCTCAGAGTTTAATCAAAAAGTGGCGATCTTGATTCGTTGAATTCTGGTGAATTATCAAACTTAACTACTTTTCCCATATATATGGGGGATAGTTGAAATTAAAAAATATGGAGAGATTATACATATTTTTTCTCGATATTCAAATTCAACTTAATTTGAACCATCTTCTATGAGAAAACACGTTCAAAAAGTGTCAATGGTTTTTTAAAAATTAATTATGAATTTCTGAAATGGCAAAAACATGCCCCACTAACAATAAACACCGATTCGAATTTTGTATTCAATTAGGAATTCAAATATTCTGAAAGTTCGTGTACATGATAAAAACAATATACCCTACCTCAGAGTTTAATCAAAAAGTGGCGATCTTGATTCGTTGAATTCTGGTGAATTATCAAACTTAACTACTTTTCCCATGTATATGGGGGATAGTTGAAATTCAAAAATATGGAGAGATTATACATATTTTTTCTCGATATTCAAATTCAACTTAATTTGAACCATCTTCTTGAGAAAACACGTTCAAAAAGTGTCAACGGTTTTTTAAAAATTAATTTTGAATTTCTGAAGTGGCAAAAACATGCCCGACTAACAATGAACACCGATTCGAATTTTGTATTCAATTGGGAATTCAATCATTCTTAAAGTTCGTGTACATGATAAAAACAATATACCCTACCTCAGAGTTTAATCAAAAAGTGGCAATCTTGATTCGTTGAATTCTGGTGAATTATCAAACTTAACTACTTTTCCCATGTATATGGGGGATAGTTGAAATTCAAAAATATGGAGAGATTATACATATTTTTTCTCGATATTCAAATTCAACTAATTTGAACCATCTTCTATGAGAAAACACGTTCAAAATGTGTCAACAGTTTTTTAAAAATTAATTATGAATTTCTGAAGTGGCAAAAACATGCCCCACTAACAATGAACACCGATTCGAATTTTGTATTCAATTAGGAATTCAATCATTCTGAAAGTTCGTGTACATGATAAAAACAATATACCCTACCTCAGACTTTAATCAAAAAGTGGCGATCTTGATTCGTTGAATTCTGGTGAATTATCAAACTTAACTACTTTTCCCATGTATATGGGGGATAGTTGAAATTCAAAAATATGGAGAGATTATACATATTTTTTCTCGATATTCAAATTCAACTTAATTTAAACCATCTTCTATGAGAAAACACGTTCAAAAAGTGTCAACGGTTTTTTAAAAATTAATTATGAATTTCTGAAGTGGCAAAAACAGGCCCCACTAACAATGAACACCGATTCGAATTTTGTATTTAATTAGGAATTCAATCATTCTGAAAGTTCGTGTACATGATAAAAACAAAATATACCCTACCTCAGAGTTTAATCAAAAAGTTACGATCTTGATTTGTTGAATTCTGGTGAATTATCAAACTTAAGTACTTTTCCCATGTATATGGGGGATAGTTGAAATTCAAAAATATGGAGAGATTATACATATTTTTTCTCGATATTCAAATTCAACTTAATTTGAACCATCTTCTATGAGAAAACACGTTCAAAAAGTGTCAACGGTTTTTTAAAAATTAATTATGAATTTCTGAAGTGGCAAAAACATGCCCCACTAACAATGAACACCGATTCGAATTTTGTATTCAATTAGGAATTCAATCATTCTGAAAGTTCGTGTACATGATAAAAACAATATACCCTACCTCAGAGTTTAATCAAAAAGTGGCGATCTTGATTCGTTGAATTCTGGTGAATTATCAAACTTAACTACTTTTCCCATGTATATGGGGGATAGTTGAAATTCAAAAATATGGAGAGATTATACATATTTTTTCTCGATATTCAAATTCAACTTAATTTGAACCATCTTCTATGAGAAAACACGTTCAAAAAGTGTCAACGGTTTTTTAAAAATTAATTATGAATTTCTGAAGTGGCAAAAACATGCCCCACTAACAATGAACACCGATTCGAATTTTGTATTCAATTAGGAATTCAATCATTCTGAAAGTTCGTGTACATGATAAAAACAATATACCCTACCTCAGAGTTTAATCAAAAAGTGACGATCTTGATTCGTTGAATTCTGGTGAATTATCAAACTTAACTACTTTTCCCATGTATATGGGGGATAGTTGAAATTCAAAAATATGGAGAGATTATACATATTTTTTCTCGATATTCAAATTCAACTTAATTTGAACCATCTTCTATGAGAAAACACGTTCAAAAAGTGTCAACGGTTTTTTAAAAATTAATTATGAATTTCTGAAGTGGCAAATACATGCCCCACTAACAATGAACACCGATTCGAATTTTGTATTCAATTAGGAATTCAATCATTCTGAAAGTTCGTGTACATGATAAAAACAATATACCCTACCTCAGAGTTTAATCAAAAAGTGGCGATCTTGATTCGTTGAATTCTGGTGAATTATCAAACTTAACTACTTTTCCCATGTATATGGGGGATAGTTGAAATTCAAAAATATGGAGAGATTATACATATTTTTTCTCGATATTCAAATTCAACTTAATTTAAACCATCTTCTATGAGAAAACACGTTCAAAAAGTGTCAACGGTTTTTTAAAAATTAATTATGAATTTCTGAATTGGCAAAAACAGGCCCCACTAACAATGAACACCGATTCGAATTTTGTATTTAATTAGGAATTCAATCATTCTGAAAGTTCGTGTACATGATAAAAACAAAATATACCCTGACTCAGAGTTTAATCAAAAAGTGGCGATCTTGATTCGTTGAATTCTGGTGAATTATCAAACTTAACTACTTTTCCCATGTATATGGGGGATAGTTGAAATTCAAAAATATGGAGAGATTATACATATTTTTTCTCGATATTCAACTTCAACTTAATTTGAACCATCTTCTATGAGAAAACACGTTCAAAAAGTGTCAACGGTTTTTTAAAAATTAATTATGAATTTCTGAAGTGGCAAAAACATGCCCCACTAACAATGAACACCGATTCGAATTTTGTATTCAATTAGGAATTCAATCATTCTGAAAGTTCGTGTACATGATAAAAACAATATACCCTACCTCAGAGTTTAATCAAAAGTGGCGATCTTGATTCGTTGAATTCTGGTGAATTATCAAACTTAACTACTTTTCCCATGTATATGGGGGATAGTTGAAATTCAAAAATATGGAGAGATTATACATATTTTTTCTCGATATTCAAATTCAACTAATTTGAACCATCTTCTATGAGAAAACACGTTCAAAAAGTGTCAACGGTTTTTTAAAAATTAATTATGAATTTTTGAAGTGGCAAAAACATGCCCCACTAACAATGAACACCGATTCGAATTTTGTATTCAATTAGGAATTCAATCATTCTGAAAGTTCGTGTACATGATAAAAACAATATACCCTACCTCAGAGTTTAATCAAAAGTGGCGACCTTGATTCGTTGAATTCTGGTGAATTATCAAACTTAACTACTTTTCCCATGTATATGGGGGATAGTTGAAATTCAAAAATATGGAGAGATTATACATATTTTTTCTCGATATTCAAATTCAACTAATTTGAACCATCTTCTATGAGAAAACACGTTCAAAAAGTGTCAACGGTTTTCTAAAAATTAATTATGAATTTCTGAAGTGGCAAAAACATGCCCCACTAACAATGAACACCGATTCGAATTTTGTATTCAATTAGGAATTCAATCATTCTGAAAGTTCGTGTACATGATAAAAACAATATACCCTACCTCAGAGTTTAATCAAAAAGTGGCGATCTTGATTCGTTGAATTCTGGTGAATTATCAAACTTAACTACTTTTCCCATGTATATGAGGGATAGTTGAAATTCAAAAATATGGAGAGATTATATATATTTTTTCTCGATATTCAACTTCAACTTAATTTGAACCATCTTCTATGAGAAAACACGTTCAAAAAGTGTCAACGGTTTTTTAAAAATTAATTATGAATTTCTGAAGTGGCAAAAATATGCCCCACTAACAATGAACACCGATTCGAATTTTGTATTCAATTAGGAGATCAATCATTCTGAAAGTTCGTGTACATGATAAAAACAATATACCCTACCTCTGAGTTTAATCAAAAAGTGGCGATCTTGATTCGTTGAATTCTGGTGAATTATCAAACTTAACTACTTTTCCCATGTATATGTCGGATAGTTGAAATTCAAAAATATGGAGAGATTATACATATTTTTTCTCGATATTCAACTTCAACTTAATTTGAACCATCTTCTATGAGAAAACACGTTCAAAAAAAGTCAACGGTTTTTTAAAAATTAATTATGAATTTCTGAAGTGGCAAAAACATGCCCCACTAACAATGAACACCGATTCGAATTTTGTATTCAATTAGGAATTTAATCATTCTGAAAGTTCGTGTACATGATAAAAACAATATACCCTACCTCAGAGTTTAATCAAAAAGTGGCGATCTTGATTCGTTGAATTCTGGTGAATTATCAAACTTAACTACTTTTCCCATGTATATGGGGGATAGTTGAAATTCAAAAATATGGAGAGATTATACATATTTTTTCTCGATATTCTAATTCAACTTAATTTGAACCATCTTCTATGAGAAAACACGTTCAAAAAGTGTCAACGGTTTTTTTAAAATTAATTATGAATTTCTGAAGTGGCAAAAACATGCCCCACTAACAATGAACACCGATTCGAATTTCGTATTCAATTAGGAATTCAAACATTCTGAAAGTTCGTGTACATGATAAAAACAATATACCCTACCTCAGAGTTTAATCAAAAAGTGGCGATCTTGATTCGTTGAATTCTGGTGAATTATCAAACTTAACTACTTTTCCCATGTATATGGGGGATAGTTGAAATTCAAAAATATGGAGAGATTATATATATTTTTTCTCGATATTCAACTTCAACTTAATTTGAACCATCTTCTATGAGAAAACACGTTCAAAAAGTGTCAACGGTTTTTTAAAAATTAATTATGAATTTCTGAAGTGGCAAAAACATGCCCCACTAACAATGAACACCGATTCGAATTTTGTATTCAATTAGGAATTCAATCATTCTGAAAGTTCGTGTACATGATAAAAACAATATACCCTACCTCAGAGTTTAATCAAAAGTGGCGATCTTGATTCGTTGAATTCTGGTGAATTATCAAACTTAACTACTTTTCCCATGTATATGGGGGATAGTTGAAATTCAAAAATATGGAGAGATTATACATATTTTTTCTCGATATTCAAATTCAACTAATTTGAACCATCTTCTATGAGAAAACACGTTCAAAAAGTGTCAACGGTTTTCTAAAAATTAATTATGAATTTCTGAAGTGGCAAAAACATGCCCCACTAACAATGAACACCGATTCGAATTTTGTATTCAATTAGGAGATCAATCATTCTGAAAGTTCGTGTACATGATAAAAACAATATACCCTACCTCAGAGTTTAATCAAAAAGTGGCGATCTTGATTCGTTGAATTCTGGTGAATTATCAAACTTAACTACTTTTCCATGTATATGTCGGATAGTTGAAATTCAAAAATATGGAGAGATTATACATATTTTTTCTCGATATTCAACTTCAACTTAATTTGAACCATCTTCTATGAGAAAACACGTTCAAAAAAAGTCAACGGTTTTTTAAAAATTAATTATGAATTTCTGAAGTGGCAAAAACATGCCCCACTAACAATGAACACCGATTCGAATTTTGTATTCAATTAGGAATTTAATCATTCTGAAAGTTCGTGTACATGATAAAAACAATATACCCTAACTCAGAGTTTAATCAAAAAGTGGCGATCTTGATTCGTTGAATTCTGGTGAATTATCAAACTTAACTACTTTTCCCATGTATATGAGGGATAGTTGAAATTCAAAAATATGGAGAGATTATATATATTTTTTCTCGATATTCAACTTCAACTTAATTTGAACCATCTTCTATGAGAAAACACGTTCAAAAAGTGTCAACGGTTTTTTAAAAATTAATTATGAATTTCTGAAGTGGCAAAAATATGCCCCACTAACAATGAACACCGATTCGAATTTTGTATTCAATTAGGAGATCAATCATTCTGAAAGTTCGTGTACATGATAAAAACAATATACCCTACCTCAGAGTTTAATCAAAAAGTGGCGATCTTGATTCGTTGAATTCTGGTGAATTATCAAACTTAACTACTTTTCCCATGTATATGTCGGATAGTTGAAATTCAAAAATATGGAGAGATTATACATATTTTTTCTCGATATTCAACTTCAACTTAATTTGAACCATCTTCTATGAGAAAACACGTTCAAAAAAAGTCAACGGTTTTTTAAAAATTAATTATGAATTTCTGAAGTGGCAAAAACATGCCCCACTAACAATGAACACCGATTCGAATTTTGTATTCAATTAGGAATTTAATCATTCTGAAAGTTCGTGTACATGATAAAAACAATATACCCTACCTCAGAGTTTAATCAAAAAGTGGCGATCTTGATTCGTTGAATTCTGGTGAATTATCAAACTTAACTACTTTTCCCATGTATATGGGGGATAGTTGAAATTCAAAAATATGGAGAGATTATATATATTTTTTCTCGATATTCAACTTCAACTTAATTTGAACCATCTTCTATGAGAAAACACGTTCAAAAAGTGTCAACGGTTTTTTAAAAATTAATTATGAATTTCTGAAGTGGCAAAAACATGCCCCACTAACAATGAACACCGATTCGAATTTTGTATTCAATTAGGAATTCAATCATTCTGAAAGTTCGTGTACATGATAAAAACAATATACCCTACCTCAGAGTTTAATCAAAAAGTGGCGATCTTGATTCGTTGAATTCTGGTGAATTATCAAACTTAACTACTTTTCCCATGTATATGGGGGATAGTTTAAATTCAAAAATATGGAGAGATTATACATATTTTTTCTCGATATTCAACTTCAACTTAATTTGAACCATCTTCTATGAGAAAACACGTTCAAAAAAAGTCAACGGTTTTTTAAAAATTAATTATGAATTTCTGAAGTGGCAAAAACATGCCCCACTAACAATGAACACCGTTTCGAATTTTGTATTCAATTAGGAATTTAATCATTCTGAAAGTTCGTGTACATGATAAAAACAATATACCCTACCTCAGAGTTTAATCAAAAAGTGGCGATCTTGATTCGTTGAATTCTGGTGAATTATCAAACTTAACTACTTTTCCCATGTATATGGGGGATAGTTGAAATTCAAAAATATGGAGAGATTATACATATTTTTTCTCGATATTCTAATTCAACTTAATTTGAACCATCTTCTATGAGAAAACACGTTCAAAAAGTGTCAACGGTTTTTTAAAAATTAATTATGAATTTCTGAAGTGGCAAAAACATGCCCCACTAACAATGAACACCGATTCGAATTTTGTATTCAATTAGGAATTCAAACATTCTGAAAGTTCGTGTACATGATAAAAACAATATACCCTACCTCAGAGTTTAATCAAAAAGTGGCGATCTTGATTCGTTGAATTCTGGTGAATTATCAAACTTAACTACTTTTCCCATGTATATGGGGGATAGTTGAAATTCAAAAATATGGAGAGATTATATATATTTTTTCTCGATATTCAACTTCAACTTAATTTGAACCATCTTCTATAAGAAAACACGTTCAAAAAGTGTCAACGGTTTTTTAAAAATTAATTATGAATTTCTGAAGTGGCAAAAACATGCCCCACTAACAATGAACACCGATTCGAATTTTGTATTCAATTAGGAATTCAATCATTCTGAAAGTTCGTGTACATGATAAAAACAATATACCCTACCTCAGAGTTTAATCAAAAGTGGCGATCTTGATTCGTTGAATTCTGGTGAATTATCAAACTTAACTACTTTTCCCATGTATATGGGGGATAGTTGAAATTCAAAAATATGGAGAGATTATACATATTTTTTCTCGATATTCAAATTCAACTTAATTTGAACCATCTTCTATGAGAAAACACGTTCAAAAAAAGTCAACGGTTTTTTAAAAATTAATTATGAATTTCTGAAGTGGCAAAAACATGCCCCACTAACAATGAACACCGATTCGAATTTTGTATTCAATTAGGAATTTAATCATTCTGAAAGTTCGTGTACATGATAAAAACAATATACCCTACCTCAGAGTTTAATCAAAAAGTGGCGATCTTGATTCGTTGAATTCTGGTGAATTATCAAACTTAACTACTTTTCCCATGTATATGGGGGATAGTTGAAATTCAAAAATATGGAGAGATTATATATATTTTTTCTCAATATTCAACTTCAACTTAATTTGAACCATCTTCTATGAGAAAACACGTTCAAAAAGTGTCAACGGTTTTTTAAAAATTAATTATGAATTTCTGAAGTGGCAAAAACATGCCCCACTAACAATGAACACCGATTCGAATTTTGTATTCAATTTGGAATTCAATCATTCTGAAAGTTCGTGTACATGATAAAAACAATATACCCTACCTCAGAGTTTAATCAAAAGTGGCGATCTTGATTCGTTGAATTCTGGTGAATTATCAAACTTAACTACTTTTCCCATGTATATGGGGGATAGTTGAAATTCAAAAATATGGAGAGATTATACATATTTTTTCTCGATATTCAAATTCAACTAATTTGAACCATCTTCTATGAGAAAACACGTTCAAAAAGTGTCAACGGTTTTTTAAAAATTAATTATGAATTTTTGAAGTGGCAAAAACATGCCCCACTAACAATGAACACCGATTCGAATTTTGTATTCAATTAGGAATTCAATCATTCTGAAAGTTCGTGTACATGATAAAAACAATATACCCTACCTCAGAGTTTAATCAAAAAGTGGCGATCTTGATTCGTTGAATTCTGGTGAATTATCAAACTTAACTACTTTTCCCATGTATATGGGGGATAGTTGAAATTCAAAAATATGGAGAGATTATACATTTTTTTCTCGATATTCAAATTCAACTTAATTTGAACCATCTTCTATGAGAAAACACGTTCAAAAAGTGTCAACGGTTTTTTAAAAATTAATTATGAATTTCTGAAGTGGCAAAAACAGGCCCCACTAACAATGAACACTGATTCGCATTTTGTATTCAATTAGGAATTCAATCATTCTGAAAGTTCGTGTACATGATAAAAACAATATACCCTACCTCAGAGTTTAATCAAAAAGTGGCGATCTTGATTCGTTGAATTCTGGTGAATTATCAAACTTAACTACTTTTCCCATGTATATGTCGGATAGTTGAAATTCAAAAATATGGAGAGATTTACATATTTTTTCTCGATATTCAACTTCAACTTAATTTGAACCATCTTCTATGAGAAAACACGTTCAAAAAAAGTCAACGGTTTTTTAAAAATTAATTATGAATTTCTGAAGTGGCAAAAACATGCCCCACTAACAATGAACACCGATTCGAATTTTGTATTCAATTAGGAATTTAATCATTCTGAAAGTTCGTGTACATGATAAAATCAATATACCCTACCTCAGAGTTTAATCAAAAAGTGGCGATCTTGATTCGTTGAATTCTGGTGAATTATCAAACTTAACTACTTTTCCCATGTAAATGGGGGATAGTTGAAATTCATAAATATGGAGAGATTATACATATTTTTTCTCGATATTCTAATTCAACTTAATTTGAACCATCTTCTATGAGAAAACACGTTCAAAAAGTGTCAACGGTTTTTTAAAAATTAATTATGAATTTCTGAAGTGGCAAAAACATGCCCCACTAACAATGAACACCGATTCGAATTTTGTATTCAATTAGGAATTCAATCATTCTGAAAGTTCGTGTACATGATAAAAACAATATACCCTACCTCAGAGTTTAATCAAAAGTGGCGATCTTGATTCGTTGAATTCTGGTGAATTATCAAACTTAACTACTTTTCCCATGTATATGGTGGATAGTTGAAATTCAAAAATATGGAGAGATTATACATATTTTTTCTCGATATTCAAATTCAACTAATTTGAACCATCTTCTATGAGAAAACACGTTCAAAAAGTGTCAACGGTTTTCTAAAAATTAATTATGAATTTCTGAAGTGGCAAAAACATGCCCCACTAACAATGAACACCGATTCGAATTTTGTATTCAATTAGGAATTCAATCATTCTGAAAGTTCGTGTACATGATAAAAACAATATACCCTACCTCAGAGTTTAATCAAAAAGTGGCGATCTTGATTCGTTGAATTCTGGTGAATTATCAAACTTAACTACTTTTCCCATGTATATGAGGGATAGTTGAAATTCAAAAATATGGAGAGATTATATATATTTTTTCTCGATATTCAACTTCAACTTAATTTGAACCATCTTCTATGAGAAAACACGTTCAAAAAGTGTCAACGGTTTTTTAAAAATTAATTATGAATTTCTGAAGTGGCAAAAATATGCCCCACTAACAATGAACACCGATTCGAATTTTGTATTCAATTAGGAGATCAATCATTCTGAAAGTTCGTGTACATGATAAAAAAAATATACCCTACCTCAGTGTTTAATCAAAAAGTGGCGATCTTGATTCGTTGAATTCTGGTGAATTATCAAACTTAACTACTTTTCCCATGTATATGTCGGATAGTTGAAATTCAAAAATATGGAGAGATTATACATATTTTTTCTCGATATTCAACTTCAACTTAATTTGAACCATCTTCTATGAGAAAACACGTTCAAAAAAAGTCAACGGTTTTTTAAAAATTAATTATGAATTTCTGAAGTGGCAAAAACATGCCCCACTAACAATGAACACCGATTCGAATTTTGTATTCAATTAGGAATTTAATCATTCTGAAAGTTCGTGTACATGGTAAAAACAAAATACCCTACCTCAGAGTTTAATCAAAAAGTGGCGATCTTGATTCGTTGAATTCTGGTGAATTATCAAACTTAACTACTTTTCCCATGTATATGGGGGATAGTTGAAATTCAAAAATATGGAGAGATTATACATATTTTTTCTCGATATTCTAATTCAACTTAATTTGAACCATCTTCTATGAGAAAACACGTTCAAAAAGTGTCAACGGTTTTTTAAAAAATAATAATGAATTTCTGAAGTGGCAAAAACATGCCCCATAACAATGAACACCGATTCGAAATTTGTATTCAATTAGGAATTCAATCATTCTGAAAGTTCGTGTACATGATAAAAACAATATACCCTACCTCAGAGTTTAATCAAAAGTGGCGATCTTGATTCGTTGAATTCTGGTGAATTATCAAACTTAACTACTTTTCCCATGTATATGGGGGATAGTTGAAATTCAAAAATATGGAGAGATTATACATATTTTTTCTCGATATTCAAATTCAACTAATTTGAACCATCTTCTATGAGAAAACACGTTCAAAAAGTTTCAACGGTTTTCTAAAAATTAATTATGAATTTCTGAAGTGGCAAAAACATGCCCCACTAACAATGAACACCGATTCGAATTTTGTATTCAATTAGGAATTCAATCATTCTGAAAGTTCGTGTACATGATAAAAACAAAATATACCCTACCTCAGAGTTTAATCAAAAAGTGGCGATCTTGATTCGTTGAATTCTGGTGAATTATCAAACTTAACTACTTTTCCCATGTATATGGGGGATAGTTGAAATTCAAAAATATGGATAGATTATACATATTTTTTCTCGATATTCAAATTCAACTTAATTTGAACCATCTTCTATGAGAAAACACTTTCAAAAAGTGTCAACGGTTTTTTAAAAATTAATTATGAATTTCTGAAGTGGCAAAAACATGCCCCACTAACAATGAACACCGATTCGAATTTTGTATTCAATTAGGAATTCAATCATTCTTAAAGTTCGTGTACATGATAAAAACAATATACCCTACCTCAGAGTTTAATCAAAAAGTGGCGATCTTGATTCGTTGAATTCTGGTGAATTATCAAACTTAACTACTTTTCCCATATATATGGGGGATAGTTGAAATTAAAAAATATGGAGAGATTATACATATTTTTTCTCGATATTCAAATTCAACTTAATTTGAACCATCTTCTATGAGAAAACACGTTCAAAAAGTGTCAATGGTTTTTTAAAAATTAATTATGAATTTCTGAAATGGCAAAAACATGCCCCACTAACAATAAACACCGATTCGAATTTTGTATTCAATTAGGAATTCAAATATTCTGAAAGTTCGTGTACATGATAAAAACAATATACCCTACCTCAGAGTTTAATCAAAAAGTGGCGATCTTGATTCGTTGAATTCTGGTGAATTATCAAACTTAACTACTTTTCCCATGTATATGGGGGATAGTTGAAATTCAAAAATATGGAGAGATTATACATATTTTTTCTCGATATTCAAATTCAACTTAATTTGAACCATCTTCTTGAGAAAACACGTTCAAAAAGTGTCAACGGTTTTTTAAAAATTAATTTTGAATTTCTGAAGTGGCAAAAACATGCCCGACTAACAATGAACACCGATTCGAATTTTGTATTCAATTGGGAATTCAATCATTCTTAAAGTTCGTGTACATGATAAAAACAATATACCCTACCTCAGAGTTTAATCAAAAAGTGGCAATCTTGATTCGTTGAATTCTGGTGAATTATCAAACTTAACTACTTTTCCCATGTATATGGGGGATAGTTGAAATTCAAAAATATGGAGAGATTATACATATTTTTTCTCGATATTCAAATTCAACTAATTTGAACCATCTTCTATGAGAAAACACGTTCAAAATGTGTCAACAGTTTTTTAAAAATTAATTATGAATTTCTGAAGTGGCAAAAACATGCCCCACTAACAATGAACACCGATTCGAATTTTGTATTCAATTAGGAATTCAATCATTCTGAAAGTTCGTGTACATGATAAAAACAATATACCCTACCTCAGACTTTAATCAAAAAGTGGCGATCTTGATTCGTTGAATTCTGGTGAATTATCAAACTTAACTACTTTTCCCATGTATATGGGGGATAGTTGAAATTCAAAAATATGGAGAGATTATACATATTTTTTCTCGATATTCAAATTCAACTTAATTTAAACCATCTTCTATGAGAAAACACGTTCAAAAAGTGTCAACGGTTTTTTAAAAATTAATTATGAATTTCTGAAGTGGCAAAAACAGGCCCCACTAACAATGAACACCGATTCGAATTTTGTATTTAATTAGGAATTCAATCATTCTGAAAGTTCGTGTACATGATAAAAACAAAATATACCCTACCTCAGAGTTTAATCAAAAAGTTACGATCTTGATTTGTTGAATTCTGGTGAATTATCAAACTTAACTACTTTTCCCATGTATATGGGGGATAGTTGAAATTCAAAAATATGGAGAGATTATACATATTTTTTCTCGATATTCAAATTCAACTTAATTTGAACCATCTTCTATGAGAAAACACGTTCAAAAAGTGTCAACGGTTTTTTAAAAATTAATTATGAATTTCTGAAGTGGCAAAAACATGCCCCACTAACAATGAACACCGATTCGAATTTTGTATTCAATTAGGAATTCAATCATTCTGAAAGTTCGTGTACATGATAAAAACAATATACCCTACCTCAGAGTTTAATCAAAAAGTGGCGATCTTGATTCGTTGAATTCTGGTGAATAATCAAACTTAACTACTTTTCCCATGTATATGGGGGATAGTTGAAATTCAAAAATATGGAGAGATTATACATATTTTTTCTCGATATTCAAATTCAACTTAATTTGAACCATCTTCTATGAGAAAACACGTTCAAAAAGTGTCAACGGTTTTTTAAAAATTAATTATGAATTTCTGAAGTGGCAAAAACATGCCCCACTAACAATGAACACCGATTCGAATTTTGTATTCAATTAGGAATTCAATCATTCTGAAAGTTCGTGTACATGATAAAAACAATATACCCTACCTCAGAGTTTAATCAAAAAGTGACGATCTTGATTCGTTGAATTCTGGTGAATTATCAAACTTAACTACTTTTCCCATGTATATGGGGGATAGTTGAAATTCAAAAATATGGAGAGATTATACATATTTTTTCTCGATATTCAAATTCAACTTAATTTGAACCATCTTCTATGAGAAAACACGTTCAAAAAGTGTCAACGGTTTTTTAAAAATTAATTATGAATTTCTGAAGTGGCAAATACATGCCCCACTAACAATGAACACCGATTCGAATTTTGTATTCAATTAGGAATTCAATCATTCTGAAAGTTCGTGTACATGATAAAAACAATATACCCTACCTCAGAGTTTAATCAAAAAGTGGCGATCTTGATTCGTTGAATTCTGGTGAATTATCAAACTTAACTACTTTTCCCATGTATATGGGGGATAGTTGAAATTCAAAAATATGGAGAGATTATACATATTTTTTCTCGATATTCAAATTCAACTTAATTTAAACCATCTTCTATGAGAAAACACGTTCAAAAAGTGTCAACGGTTTTTTAAAAATTAATTATGAATTTCTGAATTGGCAAAAACAGGCCCCACTAACAATGAACACCGATTCGAATTTTGTATTTAATTAGGAATTCAATCATTCTGAAAGTTCGTGTACATGATAAAAACAAAATATACCCTGACTCAGAGTTTAATCAAAAAGTGGCGATCTTGATTCGTTGAATTCTGGTGAATTATCAAACTTAACTACTTTTCCCATGTATATGGGGGATAGTTGAAATTCAAAAATATGGAGAGATTATACATATTTTTTCTCGATATTCAAATTCAACTTAATTTGAACCATCTTCTATGAGAAAACACGTTCAAAAAGTGTCAACGGTTTTTTAAAAATTAATTATGAATTTCTGAAGTGGCAAAAACATGCCCCACTAACAATGAACACCGATTCGAATTTTGTATTCAATTAGGAATTCAATCATTCTGAAAGTTCGTGTACATGATAAAAACAATATACCCTACCTCAGAGTTTAATCAAAAAGTGGCGATCTTGATTCGTTGAATTCTGGTGAATTATCAAACTTAACTACTTTTCCCATGTATATGGGGGATAGTTGAAATTCAAAAATATGGAAAGATTATACATATTTTTTCTCGATATTCAAATTCAACTTAATTTGAACCATCTTCTATGAGAAAACACGTTCAAAAAGTGTCAACGGTTTTTTATAAATTAATTATGAATTTCTGAAGTGGCAAATACATGCCCCACTAACAATGAACACCGATTCGAATTTTGTATTCAATTAGGAATTCAATCATTCTGAAAGTTCGTGTACATGATAAAAACAATATACCCTACCTCAGAGTTTAATCAAAAAGTGGCGATCTTGATTCGTTGAATTCTGGTGAATTATCAAACTTAACTACTTTTCCCATGTATATGGGGGATAGTTGAAATTCAAAAATATGGAGGGATTATACATATTTTTTCTCGATATTCAAATTCAACTTAATTTAAACCATCTTCTATGAGAAAACACGTTCAAAAAGTGTCAACGGTTTTTTAAAAATTAATTATGAATTTCTGAAGTGGCAAAAACAGGCCCCACTAACAATGAACACCGATTCGAATTTTGTATTTAATTAGGAATTCAATCATTCTGAAAGTTCGTGTACATGATAAAAACAAAATATACCCTACCTCAGAGTTTAATCAAAAAGTGGCGATCTTGATTCGTTGAATTCTGGTGAATTATCAAACTTAACTACTTTTCCCATGTATATGGGGGATAGTTGAAATTCAAAAATATGGAGAGATTATACATATTTTTTCTCGATATTCAAATTCAACTTAATTTGAACCATCTTCTATGAGAAAACACGTTCAAAAAGTGTCAACGGTTTTTTAAAAATTAATTATGAATTTCTGAAGTGGCAAAAACATGCCCCACTAACAATGAACACCGATTCGAATTTTGTATTCAATTAGGAATTCAATCATTCAGAAAGTTCGTGTACATGATAAAAACAATATACCCTACCTCAGAGTTTAATCAAAAAGTGGCGATCTTGATTCGTTGAATTCTGGTGAATTATCAAACTTAACTACTTTTCCCATGTATATGGGGGATAGTTGAAATTCAAAAATATGGAGAGATTATACATATTTTTTCTCGATATTCAAATTCATCTTAATTTGAACCATCTTCTATGAGAAAACACGTTCAAAAAGTGTCAACGGTTTTTTAAAAATTAATTATGAATTTCTGAAGTGGCAAAAACATGCCCCATAACAATGAACACCGATTCGAATTTTGTATTCAATTAGGAATTCAATCATTCTGAAAGTTCGTGTACATGATAAAAACAAAATATACCCTACCTCAGAGTTTAATCAAAAAGTGGCGATCTTGATTCGTTGAATTCTGGTGAATTATCAAACTTAACTACTTTTCCCATGTATATGGGGGATAGTTGAAATTCAAAAATATGGAGAGATTATACATATTTTTTCTCGATATTCAAATTCAACTTAATTTGAACCATCTTCTATGAGAAAACACTTTCAAAAAGTGTCAACGGTTTTTTAAAAATTAATTATGAATTTCTGAATTGGCAAAAACATGCCCCACTAACAATGAACACCGATTCGAATTTTGTATTCAATTAGGAATTCAATCATTCTTAAAGTTCGTGTACATGATAAAAACAATATACCCTACCTCAGAGTTTAATCAAAAAGTGGCGATCTTGATTCGTTGAATTCTGGTGAATTATCAAACTTAACTACTTTTCCCATATATATGGGGGATAGTTGAAATTAAAAAATATGGAGAGATTATACATATTTTTTCTCGATATTCAAATTCAACTTAATTTGAACCATCTTCTATGAGAAAACACGTTCAAAAAGTGTCAATGGTTTTTTAAAAATTAATTATGAATTTCTAAAATGGCAAAAACATGCCCCACTAACAATGAACACCGATTCGAATTTTGTATTCAATTAGGAATTCAATCATTCTGAAAGTTCGTGTACATGATAAAAACAATATACCCTACCTCAGAGTTTAATCAAAAAGTGGCGATCTTGATTCGTTGAATTCTGGTGAATTATCAAACTTAACTACTTTTCCCATGTATATGGGGGATAGTTGAAATTCAAAAATATGGAGAGATTATACATATTTTTTCTCGATATTCAAATTCAACTTAATTTGAACCATCTTCTATGAGAAAACACGTTCAAAAAAAGTCAACGGTTTTTTAAAAATTAATTTTGAATTTCTGAAGTGGCAAAAACATGCCCCACTAACAATGAACACCGATTCGAATTTTGTATTCAATTAGGAATTCAATCATTCTTAAAGTTCGTGTACATGATAAAAACAATATACCCTACCTCAGAGTTTAATCAAAAAGTGGCGATCTTGATTCGTTGAATTGTGGTGAATTATCAAACTTAACTACTTTTCCCATGTATATGGGGGATAGTTGAAATTCAAAAATATGGAGAGATTATACATATTTTTTCTCGATATTCAAATTCAACTAATTTGAACCATCTTCTATGAGAAAACACGTTCAAAATGTGTCAACAGTTTTTTAAAAATTAATTATGAATTTCTGAAGTGGCAAAAACATGCCCCACTAACAATGAACACCGATTCGAATTTTGTATTCAATTAGGAATTCAATCATTCTGAAAGTTCGTGTACATGATAAAAACAATATACCCTACCTCAGACTTTAATCAAAAAGTGGCGATCTTGATTCGTTGAATTCTGGTGAATTATCAAACTTAACTACTTTTCCCATGTATATGGGGGATAGTTGAAATTCAAAAATATGGAGAGATTATACATATTTTTTCTCGATATTCAAATTCGACTTAATTTAAACCATCTTCTATGAGAAAACACGTTCAAAAAGTGTCAACGGTTTTTTAAAAATTAATTATGAATTTCTGAAGTGGCAAAAACAGGCCCCACTAACAATGAACACCGATTCGAATTTTGTATTTAATTAGGAATTCAATCATTCTGAAAGTTCGTGTACATGATAAAAACAAAATATACCCTACCTCAGAGTTTAATCAAAAAGTGGCGATCTTGATTCGTTGAATTCTGGTGAATTATCAAACTTAACTACTTTTCCCATGTATATGGGGGATAGTTGAAATTCAAAAATATGGAGAGATTATACATATTTTTTCTCGATATTCAAATTCAACTTAATTTGAACCATCTTCTATGAGAAAACACGTTCAAAAAGTGTCAACGGTTTTTTAAAAATTAATTATGAATTTCTGAAGTGGCAAAAACATGCCCCACTAACAATGAACACCGATTCGAATTTTGTATTCAATTAGGAATTCAATCATTCTGAAAGTTCGTGTACATGATAAAAACAATATACCCTACCTCAGAGTTTAATCAAAAAGTGGCGATCTTGATTCGTTGAATTCTGGTGAATTATCAAACTTAACTACTTTTCCCATGTATATGGGGGATAGTTGAAATTCAAAAATATGGAGAGATTATACATATTTTTTCTCGATATTCAACTTCAACTTAATTTGAACCATCTTCTATGAGAAAACACGTTCAAAAAGTGTCAACGGTTTTTTAAAAATTAATTATGAATTTCTGAAGTGGCAAATACATGCCCCACTAACAATGAACACCGATTCGAATTTTGTATTCAATTAGGAATTCAATCATTCTGAAAGTTCGTGTACATGATAAAAACAATATACCCTACCTCAGAGTTTAATCAAAAAGTGGCGATCTTGATTCGTTGAATTCTGGTGAATTATCAAACTTAACTACTTTTCCCATGTATATGGGGGATAGTTGAAATTCAAAAATATGGAGAGATTATACATATTTTTTCTCGATATTCAACTTCAACTTAATTTGAACCATCTTCTATGAGAAAACACGTTCAAAAAGTGTCAACGGTTTTTTAAAAATTATTTATGAATTTCTGAAGTGGCAAAAACATGCCCCACTAACAATGAACACCGATTCGAATTTTGTATTCAATTAGGAATTCAATCATTCTGAAAGTTCGTCTACATGATAAAAACAATATACCCTACCTCAGAGTTTAATCAAAAAGTGGCGATCTTGATTCGTTGAATTCTGGTGAATTATCAAACTTAACTACTTTTCCCATGTATATGGGGGATAGTTGAAATTAAAAAATATGGAGAGATTATACATATTTTTTCTCGATATTCAAATTCAACTTAATTTGAACCATCTTCTATGAGAAAACACGTTCAAAAAGTGTCAATGGTTTTTTAAAAATTAATTATGAATTTCTGAAATGGCAAAAACATGCCCCACTAACAATGAACACCGATTCGAATTTTGTATTCAATTAGGAATTCAATCATTCTGAAAGTTCGTGTACATGATAAAAACAATATACCCTACCTCAGAGTTTAATCAAAAAGTGGCGATCTTGATTCGTTGAATTCTGGTGAATTATCAAACTTAACTACTTTTCCCATGTATATGGGGGATAGTTGAAATTCAAAAATATGGAGAGATTATACATATTTTTTCTCGATATTCAAATTCAACTTAATTTGAACCATCTTCTATGAGAAAACACGTTCAAAAGGTGTCAACGGATTTTTAAAAATTAATTATGAACTTCTGAAGTGGCAAAAACATGCCCCACTAACAATGAACACCGATTCGAATTTTGTATTCAATTAGGAATTCAATTATTCTGAAAGTTCGTGTACATGATAAAAACAATATACCCTACCTCAGAGTTTAATCAAAAAGTGGCGATCTTGATTCGTTGAATTCTGGTGAATTATCAAACATAACTACTTTTCCCATGTATATGGGGGATAGTTGAAATTCAAAAATATGGAGAGATTATACATATTTTTTCTCGATATTCAAATTCAACTTAATTTGAACCATCTTCTATGAGAAAACACGTTCAAAAAGTGTCAACGGTTTTTTAAAAATTAATTATGAATTTCTGAAGTGGCAAAAACAGGCCCCACTAACAATGAACACCGATTCGAATTTTGTATTTAATTAGGAATTCAATCATTCTGAAAGTTCGTGTACATGATAAAAACAAAATATACCCTACCTCAGAGTTTAATCAAAAAGTGGCGATCTTGATTCGTTGAATTCTGGTGAATTATCAAACTTAACTACTTTTCCCATGTATATGGGGGATAGTTGAAATTCAAAAATATGGAGAGATTATACATATTTTTTCTCGATATTCAAATTAAACTTAATTTGAACCATCTTCTATGAGAAAACACGTTCAAAAAGTGTCAACGGTTTTTTAAAAATTAATTATGAATTTCTGAAGTGGCAAAAACATGCCCCACTAACAATGAACACCGATTCGAATTTTGTATTCAATTAGGAATTCAATCATTCTGAAAGTTCGTGTACATGATAAAAACAATATACCCTACCTCAGAGTTTAATCAAAAAGTGGCGATCTTGATTCGTTGAATTCTGGTGAATTATCAAACTTAACTACTTTTCCCATGTATATGGGGGATAGTTGAAATTCAAAAATATGGAGAGATTATACATATTTTTTCTCGATATTCAAATTCAACTTAATTTGAACCATCTTCTATGAGAAAACACGTTCAAAAAGTGTCAACGGTTTTTTAAAAATTAATTATGAATTTCTGAAGTGGCAAATACATGCCCCACTAACAATGAACACCGATTCGAATTTTGTATTCAATTAGGAATTCAATCATTCTGAAAGTTCGTGTACATGATAAAAACAATATACCCTACCTCAGAGTTTAATCAAAAAGTGGCGATCTTGATTCGTTGAATTCTGGTGAATTATCAAACTTAACTACTTTTCCCATGTATATGGGGGATAGTTGAAATTCAAAAATATGGAGAGATTATACATATTTTTTCTCGATATTCAACTTCAACTTAATTTGAACCATCTTCTATGAGAAAACACGTTCAAAAAGTGTCAACGGTTTTTTAAAAATTATTTATGAATTTCTGAAGTGGCAAAAACATGCCCCACTAACAATGAACACCGATTCGAATTTTGTATTCAATTAGGAATTCAATCATTCTGAAAGTTCGTCTACATGATAAAAACAATATACCCTACCTCAGAGTTTAATCAAAAAGTGGCGATCTTGATTCGTTGAATTCTGGTGAATTATCAAACTTAACTACTTTTCCCATGTATATGGGGGATAGTTGAAATTAAAAAATATGGAGAGATTATACATATTTTTTCTCGATATTCAAATTCAACTTAATTTGAACCATCTTCTATGAGAAAACACGTTCAAAAAGTGTCAATGGTTTTTTAAAAATTAATTATGAATTTCTGAAATGGCAAAAACATGCCCCACTAACAATGAACACCGATTCGAATTTTGTATTCAATTAGGAATTCAATCATTCTGAAAGTTCGTGTACATGATAAAAACAATATACCCTACCTCAGAGTTTAATCAAAAAGTGGCGATCTTGATTCGTTGAATTCTGGTGAATTATCAAACTTAACTACTTTTCCCATGTATATGGGGGATAGTTGAAATTCAAAAATATGGAGAGATTATACATATTTTTTCTCGATATTCAAATTCAACTTAATTTGAACCATCTTCTATGAGAAAACACGTTCAAAAGGTGTCAACGGATTTTTAAAAATTAATTATGAACTTCTGAAGTGGCAAAAACATGCCCCACTAACAATGAACACCGATTCGAATTTTGTATTCAATTAGGAATTCAATTATTCTGAAAGTTCGTGTACATGATAAAAACAATATACCCTACCTCAGAGTTTAATCAAAAAGTGGCGATCTTGATTCGTTGAATTCTGGTGAATTATCAAACATAACTACTTTTCCCATGTATATGGGGGATAGTTGAAATTCAAAAATATGGAGAGATTATACATATTTTTTCTCGATATTCAAATTCAACTTAATTTGAACCATCTTCTATGAGAAAACACGTTCAAAAAGTGTCAACGGTTTTTTAAAAATTAATTATGAATTTCTGAAGTGGCAAAAACATGCCCCACTAACAATGAACACCGATTCGAATTTTGTATTCAATTAGGAATTCAATTATTCTGAAAGTTCGTGTACATGATAAAAACAATATACCCTACCTCAGACTTTAATCAAAAAGTGGCGATCTTGATTCGTTGAATTCTGGTGAATTATCAAACTTAACTACTTTTCCCATGTATATGGGGGATAGTTGAAATTCAAAAATATGGAGAGATTATACATATTTTTTCTCGATATTCAAATTCAACTTAATTTGAACCATCTTCTATGAGAAAACACGTTCAAAAAGTGTCAATGGTTTTTTAAAAATTAATTATGAATTTCTAAAGTGGCAAAAACATGCCCCACTAACAATGAACACCGAATCGAATTTTGTATTTAATTAGGAATTCAATCATTCTGAAAGTTCGTGTACATGATAAAAACAATATACCCTACCTCAGAGTTTAATCAAAAAGTGGCGATCTTGATTCGTTGAATTCTGGTGAATTATCAAACTTAACTACTTTTCCCATGTATATGGGTGATTGTTGAAATTCAAAAATATGGAGAGATTATACATATTTTTTCTCGATATTCAAATTCAACTTAATTTGAACCATCTTCTATGAGAAAACACGTTCAAAAAGTGTCAACGGTTTTTTAAAAATTAATTATGAATTTCTGAAGTGGCAAAAACATGCCCCACTAACAATGAACACCGATTCAACATTTGTATTCAATTAGGAATTCTATCATTCTGAAAGTTCGTGTACATGATAAAAACAATATACCCTACCTCAGAAATTAATCAAAAAGTGGCGATCTTGATTCGTTGAATTCTGGTGAATTATCAAACTTAACTACTTTTCCCATGTATATGGGGGATAGTTGAAATTCAAAAATATGGAGAGATTATACATATTTTTTCTCGATATTCAAATTCAACTTAATTTGAACCATCTTCTATAAGAAAACACGTTCAAAAAGTGTCAACGGTTTTTTAAAAATTAATTATGAATTTCTGAAGTGGCAAAAACATGCCCCACTAACAATGAACACCGATTCGAATTTTGTATTCAATTAGGAGTTCAATCATTCTGAAAGTTCGTGTACATGATAAAAACAATATACCCTACCTCAGAGTTTAATCAAAAAGTGGCGATCTTGATTCGTTGAATTCTGGTGAATTATCAAACTTAACTACTTTTCCCATGTATATGGGGGATAGTTGAAATTCAAAAATATGGAGAGATTATACATATTTTTTCTCGATATTCAAATTCAACTTAATTTGAACCATCTTCTTTGAGAAAACACGTTCAAAAAGTGTCAACGGTTTTTTAAAAATTAATTATGAATTTCTGAAGTGGCAAAAACATGCCCCACTAACAATGAACACCGATTCGAATTTTGTATTCAATTAGGAATTCAATCATTCTGAAAGTTCGTGTACATGATAAAAACAAAATACCCTACCTCAGAGTTTAATCAAAAAGTGGCGATCTTGATTCGTTGAATTCTGGTGAACTATCAAACTTAACTACTATTCCCATGTATATGGGGGATAGTTGAAATTCAAAAATATGGAGAGATTATACATATTTTTTCTCGATATTCAAATTCAACTTAATTTGAACCATCTTCTAACACGTTCAAAAAGTGTCAACGGTTTTTTAAAAATTAATTATGAATTTCTAAAGTGGAAAAAACAGGCCCCACTAACAATGAACACCGATTCGAATTTTGTATTCAATTAGGAATTCAATCATTCTGAAAGTTCGTGTACATGATAAAAACAAAATACCCTACCTCAGAGTTTAATCAAAAAGTGACGATCTTGATTCGTTGAATTCTGGTGAAATATCAAACTTAACTACTTTTCCCATGTATATGGGGGATAGTTGAAATTCAAAAATATGGAGAGATTATACATATTTTTTCTCGATATTCAAATTCAACTTAATTTGAACCATCTTCTATGAGAAAACACGTTCAAAAAGTGTCAACGGTTTTTTAAAAATTAATTATGAATTTCTGAAGTGGCAAAAACATGCCCCACTAACAATGAACACCGATTCAAATTTTGTATTCAATTAGGAATTCAATCAGTCTGAAAGTTCGTGTACATGATAAAAACAAAATACCCTACCTCAGAATTTAATCAAAAAGTGGCGATCTTGATTCGTTGAATTCTGGTGAATTATCAAACTTAACTACTTTTCCCATGTATATGGGGGATAGTTGAAATTCAAAAATATGGAGAGATTATACATATTTTTTCTCGATATTCAAATTCAACTTAATTTGAACCATCTTCTATGAGAAAACACGTTCAAATAGTGTCAACGGTTTTTTAAAAATTAATTATGAATTTCTGAAGTGGCAAAAACATGCCCCACTAACAATGAACACCGATTCGAATTTTGTATTCAATTAGGAATTCAATCATTCTGAAAGTTCGTGTACATGATAAAAACAATATACCCTACCTCAGAGTTTAATCAAAAAGTGGCGATCTTGATTCGTTGAATTCTGGTGAATTATCAAACTTAACTACTTTTCCCATGTATATGGGTGATTGTTGAAATTCAAAAATATGGAGAGATTATACATATTTTTTCTCGATATTCAAATTCAACTTAATTTGAACCATCTTCTAACACGTTCAAAAAGTGTCAACGGTTTTTTAAAAATTAATTATGAATTTCTAAAGTGGCAAAAACAGGCCCCACTAACAATGAACACCGATTCGAATTTTGTATTCAATTAGGAATTCAATCATTCTGAAAGTTCGTGTACATGATAAAAACAATATACCCTACCTCAGAGTTTAATCAAAAAGTGGCGATCTTGATTCGTTGAATTCTGGTGAATTATCAAACTTAACAACTTTTCCCATGTATATGGGGGATAGTTGAAATTCAAAAATATGGAGAGATTATACATATTTTTTCTCGATATTCAACTTCAACTTAATTTGAACCATCTTCTATGAGAAAACACGTTCAAAAAGTGTCAACGGTTTTTTAAAAATTAATTATGAATTTCTGAAGTGGCAAAAACATGCCCCACTAACAATGAACACCGATTCGAATTTTGTATTCAATTAGGAATTCAATCATTCTGAAAGTTCGTGTACATGATAAAAACAAAATACCCTACCTCAGAGTTTAATCAAAAAGTGGCGATCTTGATTCGTTGGATTCTAGTGAATTATCAAACTTAACTACTTTTCCCATGTATATGGGGGATGGTTGAAATTCAAAAATATGGAGAGATTATACATATTTTTTCTCGATATTCAACTTCAACTTAATTTGAACCATCTTCTATGAGAAAACACGTTCAAAAAGTGTCAACGGTTTTTTAAAAATTAATTATGAATTTCTAAAGTGGCAAAAACATGCCCCACTAACAATGAACACCGATTCGAATTTTGTATTTAATTAGGAATTCAATCATTCTGAAAGTTCGTGTACATGATAAAAACAATATACCCTACCTCAGAGTTTAATCAAAAAGTGGCGATCTTGATACGTTGAATTCTGGTGAATTATCAAACTTAACTACTTTTCCCATGTATATGGGGGATAGTTGAAATTCAAAAATATGGAGAGATTATACATATTTTTTCTCGATATTCAAATTCAACTTAATTTGAACCATCTTCTATGAGAAAACACGTTCAAAAAGTGTCAACGGTTTTTTAAAAATTAATTATGAATTTCTGAAGTGGCAAATACATGCCCCACTAACAATGAACACCGATTCGAATTTTGTATTCAATTAGGAATTCAATCATTCTGAAAGTTCGTGTACATGATAAAAACAATATACTCTACCTCAGAGTTTAATCAAAAAGTGGCGATCTTGATTCGTTGAATTCTGGTGAATTATCAAACTTAACTACTTTTCCCATGTATATGGGGGATAGTTGAAATTCAAAAATATGGAGAGATTATACATATTTTTTCTCGATATTCAACTTCAACTTAATTTGAACCATCTTCTATGAGAAAACACGTTCAAAAAGTGTCAACGGTTTTTTAAAAATTATTTATGAATTTCTGAAGTGGCAAAAACATGCCCCACTAACAATGAACACCGATTCGAATTTTGTATTCAATTAGGAATTCAATCATTCTGAAAGTTCGTCTACATGATAAAAACAATAGACCCTACCTCAGAGTTTAATCAAAAAGTGGCGATCTTGATTCGTTGAATTCTGGTGAATTATCAAACTTAACTACTTTTCCCATGTATATGGGGGATAGTTGAAATTCAAAAATATGGAGAGATTATACATATTTTTTCTCGATATTCAACTTCAACTTAATTTGAACCATCTTCTATGAGAAAACACGTTCAAAAAGTGTCAACGGTTTTTTAAAAATTAATTATGAATTTCTAAAGTGGCAAAAACATGCCCCACTAACAATGAACACCGATTCGAATTTTGTATTTAATTAGGAATTCAATCATTCTGAAAGTTCGTGTACATGATAAAAACAATATACCCTACCTCAGAGTTTAATCAAAAAGTGGCGATCTTGATACGTTGAATTCTGGTGAATTATCAAACTTAACTACTTTTCCCATGTATATGGGGGATAGTTGAAATTCAAAAATATGGAGAGATTATACATATTTTTTCTCGATATTCAAATTCAACTTAATTTGAACCATCTTCTATGAGAAAACACGTTCAAAAAGTGTCAACGGTTTTTTAAAAATTAATTATGAATTTCTGAAGTGGCAAATACATGCCCCACTAACAATGAACACCGATTCGAATTTTGTATTCAATTAGGAATTCAATCATTCTGAAAGTTCGTGTACATGATAAAAACAATATACCCTACCTCAGAGTTTAATCAAAAAGTGGCGATCTTGATACGTTGAATTCTGGTGAATTATCAAACTTAACTACTTTTCCCATGTATATGGGGGATAGTTGAAATTCAAAAATATGGAGAGATTATACATATTTTTTCTCGATATTCAAATTCAACTTAATTTGAACCATCTTCTATGAGAAAACACGTTCAAAAAGTGTCAACGGTTTTTTAAAAATTAATTATGAATTTCTGAAGTGGCAAATACATGCCCCACTAACAATGAACACCGATTCGAATTTTGTATTCAATTAGGAATTCAATCATTCTGAAAGTTCGTGTACATGATAAAAACAATATACTCTACCTCAGAGTTTAATCAAAAAGTGGCGATCTTGATTCGTTGAATTCTGGTGAATTATCAAACTTAACTACTTTTCCCATGTATATGGGGGATAGTTGAAATTCAAAAATATGGAGAGATTATACATATTTTTTATCGATATTCAACTTCAACTTAATTTGAACCATCTTCTATGAGAAAACACGTTCAAAAAGTGTCAACGGTTTTTTAAAAATTATTTATGAATTTCTGAAGTGGCAAAAACATGCCCCACTAACAATGAACACCGATTCGAATTTTGTATTCAATTAGGAATTCAATCATTCTGAAAGTTCGTCTACATGATAAAAACAATAGACCCTACCTCAGAGTTTAATCAAAAAGTGGCGATCTTGATTCGTTGAATTCTGGTGAATTATCAAACTTAACTACTTTTCCCATGTATATGGGGGATAGTTGAAATTCAAAAATATGGAGAGATTATACATATTTTTTCTCGATATTCAACTTCAACTTAATTTGAACCATCTTCTATGAGAAAACACGTTCAAAAAGTGTCAACGGTTTTTTAAAAATTAATTATGAATTTCTAAAGTGGCAAAAACATGCCCCACTAACAATGAACACCGATTCGAATTTTGTATTTAATTAGGAATTCAATCATTCTGAAAGTTCGTGTACATGATAAAAACAATATACCCTACCTCAGAGTTTAATCAAAAAGTGGCGATCTTGATACGTTGAATTCTGGTGAATTATCAAACTTAACTACTTTTCCCATGTATATGGGGGATAGTTGAAATTCAAAAATATGGAGAGATTATACATATTTTTTCTCGATATTCAAATTCAACTTAATTTGAACCATCTTCTATGAGAAAACACGTTCAAAAAGTGTCAACGGTTTTTTAAAAATTAATTATGAATTTCTGAAGTGGCAAATACATGCCCCACTAACAATGAACACCGATTCGAATTTTGTATTCAATTAGGAATTCAATCATTCTGAAAGTTCGTGTACATGATAAAAACAATATACCCTACCTCAGAGTTTAATCAAAAAGTGGCGATCTTGATTCGTTGAATTCTGGTGAATTATCAAACATAACTACTTTTCCCATGTATATGGGGGATAGTTGAAATTCAAAAATATGGAGAGATTATACATATTTTTTCTCGATATTCAAATTCAACTTAATTTGAACCATCTTCTATGAGAAAACACGTTCAAAAAGTGTCAACGGTTTTTTAAAAATTAATTATGAATTTCTGAAGTGGCAAAAACATGCCCCACTAACAATGAACACCGATTCGAATTTTGTATTCAATTAGGAATTCAATTATTCTGAAAGTTCGTGTACATGATAAAAACAATATACCCTACCTCAGACTTTAATCAAAAAGTGGCGATCTTGATTCGTTGAATTCTGGTGAATTATCAAACTTAACTACTTTTCCCATGTATATGGGGGATAGTTGAAATTCAAAAATATGGAGAGATTATACATATTTTTTCTCGATATTCAAATTCAACTTAATTTGAACCATCTTCTATGAGAAAACACGTTCAAAAAGTGTCAATGGTTTTTTAAAAATTAATTATGAATTTCTGAAATGGCAAAAACATGCCCCACTAACAATGAACACCGATTCGAATTTTGTATTCAATTAGGAATTCAATCATTCTGAAAGTTCGTGTACATGATAAAAACAATATACCCTACCTCAGAGTTTAATCAAAAAGTGGCGATCTTGATTCGTTGAATTCTGGTGAATTATCAAACTTAACTACTTTTCCCATGTATATGGGGGATAGTTGAAATTCAAAAATATGGAGAGATTATACATATTTTTTCTCGATATTCAAATTCAACTTAATTTGAACCATCTTCTATGAGAAAACACGTTCAAAAGGTGTCAACGGATTTTTAAAAATTAATTATGAACTTCTGAAGTGGCAAAAACATGCCCCACTAACAATGAACACCGATTCGAATTTTGTATTCAATTAGGAATTCAATTATTCTGAAAGTTCGTGTACATGATAAAAACAATATACCCTACCTCAGAGTTTAATCAAAAAGTGGCGATCTTGATTCGTTGAATTCTGGTGAATTATCAAACATAACTACTTTTCCCATGTATATGGGGGATAGTTGAAATTCAAAAATATGGAGAGATTATACATATTTTTTCTCGATATTCAAATTCAACTTAATTTGAACCATCTTCTATGAGAAAACACGTTCAAAAAGTGTCAACGGTTTTTTAAAAATTAATTATGAATTTCTGAAGTGGCAAAAACATGCCCCACTAACAATGAACACCGATTCGAATTTTGTATTCAATTAGGAATTCAATTATTCTGAAAGTTCGTGTACATGATAAAAACAATATACCCTACCTCAGACTTTAATCAAAAAGTGGCGATCTTGATTCGTTGAATTCTGGTGAATTATCAAACTTAACTACTTTTCCCATGTATATGGGGGATAGTTGAAATTCAAAAATATGGAGAGATTATACATATTTTTTCTCGATATTCAACTTCAACTTAATATGAACCATCTTCTATGAGAAAACACGTTCAAAAAGTGTCAACGGTTTTTTAAAAATTAATTATGAATTTCTAAAGTGGCAAAAACATGCCCCACTAACAATGAACACCGAATCGAATTTTGTATTTAATTAGGAATTCAATCATTCTGAAAGTTCGTGTACATGATAAAAACAATATACCCTACCTCAGAGTTTAATCAAAAAGTGGCGATCTTGATTCGTTGAATTCTGGTGAATTATCAAACTTAACTACTTTTCCCATGTATATGGGTGATTGTTGAAATTCAAAAATATGGAGAGATTATACATATTTTTTCTCGATATTCAAATTCAACTTAATTTGAACCATCTTCTATGAGAAAACACGTTCAAAAAGTGTCAACGGTTTTTTAAAAATTAATTATGAATTTCTGAAGTGGCAAAAACATGCCCCACTAACAATGAACACCGATTCAACATTTGTATTCAATTAGGAATTCTATCATTCTGAAAGTTCGTGTACATGATAAAAACAATATACCCTACCTCAGAAATTAATCAAAAAGTGGCGATCTTGATTCGTTGAATTCTGGTGAATTATCAAACTTAACTACTTTTCCCATGTATATGGGGGATAGTTGAAATTCAAAAATATGGAGAGATTATACATATTTTTTCTCGATATTCAAATTCAACTTAATTTGAACCATCTTCTATAAGAAAACACGTTCAAAAAGTGTCAACGGTTTTTTAAAAATTAATTATGAATTTCTGAAGTGGCAAAAACATGCCCCACTAACAATGAACACCGATTCGAATTTTGTATTCAATTAGGAGTTCAATCATTCTGAAAGTTCGTGTACATGATAAAAACAATATACCCTACCTCAGAGTTTAATCAAAAAGTGGCGATCTTGATTCGTTGAATTCTGGTGAATTATCAAACTTAACTACTTTTCCCATGTATATGGGGGATAGTTGAAATTCAAAAATATGGAGAGATTATACATATTTTTTCTCGATATTCAAATTCAACTTAATTTGAACCATCTTCTTTGAGAAAACACGTTCAAAAAGTGTCAACGGTTTTTTAAAAATTAATTATGAATTTCTGAAGTGGCAAAAACATGCCCCACTAACAATGAACACCGATTCAAATTTTGTATTCAATTAGGAATTCAATCAGTCTGAAAGTTCGTGTACATGATAAAAACAAAATACCCTACCTCAGAATTTAATCAAAAAGTGGCGATCTTGATTCGTTGAATTCTGGTGAATTATCAAACTTAACTACTTTTCCCATGTATATGGGGGATAGTTGAAATTCAAAAATATGGAGAGATTATACATATTTTTTCTCGATATTCAAATTCAACTTAATTTGAACCATCTTCTATGAGAAAACACGTTCAAATAGTGTCAACGGTTTTTTAAAAATTAATTATGAATTTCTGAAGTGGCAAAAACATGCCCCACTAACAATGAACACCGATTCGAATTTTGTATTCAATTAGGAATTCAATCATTCTGAAAGTTCGTGTACATGATAAAAACAATATACCCTACCTCAGAGTTTAATCAAAAAGTGGCGATCTTGATTCGTTGAATTCTGGTGAATTATCAAACTTAACTACTTTTCCCATGTATATGGGTGATTGTTGAAATTCAAAAATATGGAGAGATTATACATATTTTTTCTCGATATTCAAATTCAACTTAATTTGAACCATCTTCTAACACGTTCAAAAAGTGTCAACGGTTTTTTAAAAATTAATTATGAATTTCTAAAGTGGCAAAAACAGGCCCCACTAACAATGAACACCGATTCGAATTTTGTATTCAATTAGGAATTCAATCATTCTGAAAGTTCGTGTACATGATAAAAACAATATACCCTACCTCAGAGTTTAATCAAAAAGTGGCGATCTTGATTCGTTGAATTCTGGTGAATTATCAAACTTAACAACTTTTCCCATGTATATGGGGGAAAGTTGAAATTCAAAAATATGGAGAGATTATACATATTTTTTCTCGATATTCAACTTCAACTTAATTTGAACCATCTTCTATGAGAAAACACGTTCAAAAAGTGTCAACGGTTTTTTAAAAATTAATTATGAATTTCTGAAGTGGCAAAAACATGCCCCACTAACAATGAACACCGATTCGAATTTTGTATTCAATTAGGAATTCAATCATTCTGAAAGTTCGTGTACATGATAAAAACAAAATACCCTACCTCAGAGTTTAATCAAAAAGTGGCGATCTTGATTCGTTGGATTCTGGTGAATTATCAAACTTAACTACTTTTCCCATGTATATGGGGGATGGTTGAAATTCAAAAATATGGAGAGATTATACATATTTTTTCTCGATATTCAACTTCAACTTAATTTGAACCATCTTCTATGAGAAAACACGTTCAAAAAGTGTCAACGGTTTTTTAAAAATTAATTATGAATTTCTAAAGTGGCAAAAACATGCCCCACTAACAATGAACACCGATTCGAATTTTGTATTTAATTAGGAATTCAATCATTCTGAAAGTTCGTGTACATGATAAAAACAATATACCCTACCTCAGAGTTTAATCAAAAAGTGGCGATCTTGATACGTTGAATTCTGGTGAATTATCAAACTTAACTACTTTTCCCATGTATATGGGGGATAGTTGAAATTCAAAAATATGGAGAGATTATACATATTTTTTCTCGATATTCAAATTCAACTTAATTTGAACCATCTTCTATGAGAAAACACGTTCAAAAAGTGTCAACGGTTTTTTAAAAATTAATTATGAATTTCTGAAGTGGCAAATACATGCCCCACTAACAATGAACACCGATTCGAATTTTGTATTCAATTAGGAATTCAATCATTCTGAAAGTTCGTGTACATGATAAAAACAATATACTCTACCTCAGAGTTTAATCAAAAAGTGGCGATCTTGATTCGTTGAATTCTGGTGAATTATCAAACTTAACTACTTTTCCCATGTATATGGGGGATAGTTGAAATTCAAAAATATGGAGAGATTATACATATTTTTTCTCGATATTCAACTTCAACTTAATTTGAACCATCTTCTATGAGAAAACACGTTCAAAAAGTGTCAACGGTTTTTTAAAAATTATTTATGAATTTCTGAAGTGGCAAAAACATGCCCCACTAACAATGAACACCGATTCGAATTTTGTATTCAATTAGAAATTCAATCATTCTGAAAGTTCGTCTACATGATAAAAACAATAGACCCTACCTCAGAGTTTAATCAAAAAGTGGCGATCTTGATTCGTTGAATTCTGGTGAATTATCAAACTTAACTACTTTTCCCATGTATATGGGGGATAGTTGAAATTCAAAAATATGGAGAGATTATACATATTTTTTCTCGATATTCAACTTCAACTTAATTTGAACCATCTTCTATGAGAAAACACGTTCAAAAAGTGTCAACGGTTTTTTAAAAATTAATTATGAATTTCTAAAGTGGCAAAAACATGCCCCACTAACAATGAACACCGATTCGAATTTTGTATTTAATTAGGAATTCAATCATTCTGAAAGTTCGTGTACATGATAAAAACAGTATACCCTACCTCAGAGTTTAATCAAAAAGTGGCGATCTTGATACGTTGAATTCTGGTGAATTATCAAACTTAACTACTTTTCCCATGTATATGGGGGATAGTTGAAATTCAAAAATATCGAGAGATTATACATATTTTTTCTCGATATTCAAATTCAACTTAATTTGAACCATCTTCTATGAGAAAACACGTTCAAAAAGTGTCAACGGTTTTTTAAAAATTAATTATGAATTTCTGAAGTGGCAAATACATGCCCCACTAACAATGAACACCGATTCGAATTTTGTATTCAATTAGGAATTCAATCATTCTGAAAGTTCGTGTACATGATAAAAACAATATACTCTACCTCAGAGTTTAATCAAAAAGTGGCGATCTTGATTCGTTGAATTCTGGTGAATTATCAAACTTAACTACTTTTCCCATGTATATGGGGGATAGTTGAAATTCAAAAATATGGAGAGATTATACATATTTTTTCTCGATATTCAACTTCAACTTAATTTGAACCATCTTCTATGAGAAAACACGTTCAAAAAGTGTCAACGGTTTTTTAAAAATTATTTA
The DNA here is from genome assembly GCA_949825025.1 of Siphlonurus alternatus. Classification (NCBI taxonomy): domain Eukaryota; kingdom Metazoa; phylum Arthropoda; class Insecta; order Ephemeroptera; family Siphlonuridae; genus Siphlonurus; species Siphlonurus alternatus. Next base: position 81,981 of record CATKWE010000002.1, read on the forward strand.
TGAATTTCTGAAGTGGCAAAAACATGCCCCACTAACAATGAACACCGATTCGAATTTTGTATTCAATTAGGAATTCAATTATTCTGAAAGTTCGTGTACATGATAAAAACAATATACCCTACCTCAGACTTTAATCAAAAAGTGGCGATCTTGATTCGTTGAATTCTGGTGAATTATCAAACTTAACTACTTTTCCCATGTATATGGGGGATAGTTGAAATTCAAAAATATGGAGAGATTATACATATTTTTTCTCGATATTCAAATTCAACTTAATTTGAACCATCTTCTATGAGAAAACACGTTCAAAAAGTGTCAATGGTTTTTTAAAAATTAATTATGAATTTCTGAAATGGCAAAAACATGCCCCACTAACAATGAACACCGATTCGAATTTTGTATTCAATTAGGAATTCAATCATTCTGAAAGTTCGTGTACATGATAAAAACAATATACCCTACCTCAGAGTTTAATCAAAAAGTGGCGATCTTGATTCGTTGAATTCTGGTGAATTATCAAACTTAACTACTTTTCCCATGTATATGGGGGATAGTTGAAATTCAAAAATATGGAGAGATTATACATATTTTTTCTCGATATTCAAATTCAACTTAATTTGAACCATCTTCTATGAGAAAACACGTTCAAAAGGTGTCAACGGATTTTTAAAAATTAATTATGAACTTCTGAAGTGGCAAAAACATGCCCCACTAACAATGAACACCGATTCGAATTTTGTATTCAATTAGGAATTCAATTATTCTGAAAGTTCGTGTACATGATAAAAACAATATACCCTACCTCAGAAATTAATCAAAAAGTGGCGATCTTGATTCGTTGAATTCTGGTGAATTATCAAACTTAACTACTTTTCCCATGTATATGGGGGATAGTTGAAATTCAAAAATATGGAGAGATTATACATATTTTTTCTCGATATTCAAATTCAACTTAATTTGAACCATCTTCTATAAGAAAACACGTTCAAAAAGTGTCAACGGTTTTTTAAAAATTAATTATGAATTTCTGAAGTGGCAAAAACATGCCCCACTAACAATGAACACCGATTCGAATTTTGTATTCAATTAGGAGTTCAATCATTCTGAAAGTTCGTGTACATGATAAAAACAATATACCCTACCTCAGAGTTTAATCAAAAAGTGGCGATCTTGATTCGTTGAATTCTGGTGAATTATCAAACTTAACTACTTTTCCCATGTATATGGGGGATAGTTGAAATTCAAAAATATGGAGAGATTATACATATTTTTTCTCGATATTCAAATTCAACTTAATTTGAACCATCTTCTATGAGAAAACACGTTCAAAAAGTGTCAACGGTTTTTTAAAAATTAATTATGAATTTCTGAAGTGGCAAAAACATGCCCCACTAACAATGAACACCGATTCAAATTTTGTATTCAATTAGGAATTCAATCAGTCTGAAAGTTCGTGTACATGATAAAAACAAAATACCCTACCTCAGAATTTAATCAAAAAGTGGCGATCTTGATTCGTTGAATTCTGGTGAATTATCAAACTTAACTACTTTTCCCATGTATATGGGGGATAGTTGAAATTCAAAAATATGGAGAGATTATACATATTTTTTCTCGATATTCAAATTCAACTTAATTTGAACCATCTTCTATGAGAAAACACGTTCAAATAGTGTCAACGGTTTTTTAAAAATTAATTATGAATTTCTGAAGTGGCAAAAACATGCCCCACTAACAATGAACACCGTTTCGAATTTTGTATTCAATTAGGAATTTAATCATTCTGAAAGTTCGTGTACATGATAAAAACAATATACCCTACCTCAGAGTTTAATCAAAAAGTGGCGATCTTGATTCGTTGAATTCTGGTGAATTATCAAACTTAACTACTTTTCCCATGTATATGGGGGATAGTTGAAATTCAAAAATATGGAGAGATTATACATATTTTTTCTCGATATTCAAATTCAACTTAATTTGAACCATCTTCTATAAGAAAACACGTTCAAAAAGTGTCAACGGTTTTTTAAAAATTAATTATGAATTTCTGAAGTGGCAAAAACATGCCCCACTAACAATGAACACCGATTCGAATTTTGTATTCAATTAGGAGTTCAATCATTCTGAAAGTTCGTGTACATGATAAAAACAATATACCCTACCTCAGAGTTTAATCAAAAAGTGGCGATCTTGATTCGTTGAATTCTGGTGAATTATCAAACTTAACTACTTTTCCCATGTATATGGGGGATAGTTGAAATTCAAAAATATGGAGAGATTATACATATTTTTTCTCGATATTCAAATTCAACTTAATTTGAACCATCTTCTATGAGAAAACACGTTCAAAAAGTGTCAACGGTTTTTTAAAAATTAATTATGAATTTCTGAAGTGGCAAAAACATGCCCCACTAACAATGAACACCGATTCAAATTTTGTATTCAATTAGGAATTCAATCAGTCTGAAAGTTCGTGTACATGATAAAAACAAAATACCCTACCTCAGAATTTAATCAAAAAGTGGCGATCTTGATTCGTTGAATTCTGGTGAATTATCAAACTTAACTACTTTTCCCATGTATATGGGGGATAGTTGAAATTCAAAAATATGGAGAGATTATACATATTTTTTCTCGATATTCAAATTCAACTTAATTTGAACCATCTTCTATGAGAAAACACGTTCAAATAGTGTCAACGGTTTTTTAAAAATTAATTATGAATTTCTGAAGTGGCAAAAACATGCCCCACTAACAATGAACACCGATTCGAATTTTGTATTCAATTAGGAATTCAATCATTCTGAAAGTTCGTGTACATGATAAAAACAATATACCCTACCTCAGAGTTTAATCAAAAAGTGGCGATCTTGATTCGTTGAATTCTGGTGAATTATCAAACTTAACTACTTTTCCCATGTATATGGGTGATTGTTGAAATTCAAAAATATGGAGAGATTATACATATTTTTTCTCGATATTCAAATTCAACTTAATTTGAACCATCTTCTAACACGTTCAAAAAGTGTCAACGGTTTTTTAAAAATTAATTATGAATTTCTAAAGTGGCAAAAACAGGCCCCACTAACAATGAACACCGATTCGAATTTTGTATTCAATTAGGAATTCAATCATTCTGAAAGTTCGTGTACATGATAAAAACAATATACCCTACCTCAGAGTTTAATCAAAAAGTGGCGATCTTGATTCGTTGAATTCTGGTGAATTATCAAACTTAACAACTTTTCCCATGTATATGGGGGATAGTTGAAATTCAAAAATATGGAGAGATTATACATATTTTTTCTCGATATTCAACTTCAACTTAATTTGAACCATCTTCTATGAGAAAACACGTTCAAAAAGTGTCAACGGTTTTTTAAAAATTAATTATGAATTTCTGAAGTGGCAAAAACATGCCCCACTAACAATGAACACCGATTCGAATTTTGTATTCAATTAGGAATTCAATCATTCTGAAAGTTCGTGTACATGATAAAAACAAAATACCCTACCTCAGAGTTTAATCAAAAAGTGGCGATCTTGATTCGTTGAATTCTGGTGAATTATCAAACTTAACTACTTTTCCCATGTATATGGGGGATAGTTGAAATTCAAAAATATGGAGAGATTATACATATTTTTTCTCGATATTCAACTTCAACTTAATTTGAACCATCTTCTATGAGAAAACACGTTCAAAAAGTGTCAACGGTTTTTTAAAAATTAATTATGAATTTCTAAAGTGGCAAAAACATGCCCCACTAACAATGAACACCGATTCGAATTTTGTATTTAATTAGGAATTCAATCATTCTGAAAGTTCGTGTACATGATAAAAACAATATACCCTACCTCAGAGTTTAATCAAAAAGTGGCGATCTTGATACGTTGAATTCTGGTGAATTATCAAACTTAACTACTTTTCCCATGTATATGGGTGATTGTTGAAATTAAAAAATATCGAGAGATTATACATATTTTTTCTCGATATTCAAATTCAACTTAATTTGAACCATCTTCTAACACGTTCAAAAAGTGTCAACGGTTTTTTAAAAATTAATTATGAATTTCTGAAGTGGCAAAAACATGCCCCACTAACAATGAACACCGATTCGAATTTTGTATTCAATTAGGAATTCAATCATTCTGAAAGTTCGTGTACATGATAAAAACAATATACCCTACCTCAGATTTTAATCAAAAAGTGGCGATCTTGATTCGTTGAATTCTGGTGAATTATCAAACTTAAATACTATTCCCATGTATATGGGGGATAGTTGAAATTCAAAAATATGGAGAGATTATAAATATTTTTTCTCTATATTCAACTTCAACTTAATTTGAACCATCTTCTATGAGAAAACACGTTCAAAAAGTGTCAACGGTTTTTTAAAAATTAATTATGAATTTCTGAAGTGGCAAAAACATGCCCCACTAACAATGAACACCGATTTGAATTTTGTATTTAATTAGGAATTCAATCATTCTGAAAGTTCGTGTACATGATAAAAACAATATACCCTACCTCAGAGTTTAATCAAAAAGTGGCGATCTTGATACGTTGAATTCTGGTGAATTATCAAACTTAACTACTTTTCCCATGTATATGGGTGATTGTTGAAATTCAAAAATTTCGAGAGATTATACATATTTTTTCTCGATATTCAAATTCAACTTAATTTGAACCATCTTCTATGAGAAAACACGTTCAAAAAGTGTCAACGGTTTTTTAAAAATTAATTATGAATTTCTGAAGTGGCAAAAACATGCCCCACTAACAATGAACACCGATTCGAATTTTGTATTCAATTAGGAATTCAATCATTCTGAAAGTTCGTGTACATGATAAAAACAAAATACCCTACCTCAGAGTTTAATCAAAAAGTGGCAATCTTAATTCGTTGAATTCTGGTGAATTATCAAACTTAACTACTTTTCCCATGTATATGGGGGATAGTTGAAATTCAAAAATATGGAGAGATTATACATATTTTTTCTCGATATTCAACTTCAACTTAATTTGAACCATCTTCTAACACGTTCAAAAAGTGTCAACGGTTTTTTAAAAATTAAATATGAATTTCTGAAGTGGCAAAAACATGCCCCACTAACAATGAACACCGATTCGAATTTTGTATTCAATTAGGAATTCAATCATTCTGAAAGTTCGTGTACATGATAAAAACAATATACCCTACCTCAGAGTTTAATCAAAAAGTGGCGATCTTGATTCGTTGAATTCTGGTGAATTATCAAACTTAACTACTTTTCCCACGTATATGGGGGATAGTTAAAATTCAAAAATATGGAGAGATTATACATATTTTTTCTCGATATTCAACTTCAACTTAATTTAAACCATCTTCTATGAGAAAACACGTTCAAAAAGTGTCAACGGTTTTTTAAAAATTAATTATGAATTTCTAAAGTGGCAAAAACATGCCCCACTAACAATGAACACCGATTCGAATTTTGTATTTAATTAGGAATTCAATCATTCTGAAAGTTCGTGTACATGATAAAAACGATATACCCTACCTCAGAGTTTAATCAAAAAGTGGCGATCTTGATACGTTGAATTCTGGTGAATTATCAAACTTAACTACTTTTCCCATGTATATGGGTGATTGTTGAAATTCAAAAATATCGAGAGATTATACATATTTTTTCTCGATATTCAAATTCAACTTAATTTGAACCATCTTCTAACACGTTCAAAAAGTGTCAACGGTTTTTTAAAAATTAATTATGAATTTCTGAAGTGGCAAAAACATGCCCCACTAACAATGAACACTGATTCGAATTTTGTATTCAATTAGGAATTCAATCATTCTGAAAGTTCGTGTACATGATAAAAACAATATACCCTACCTCAGAGTTTAATCAAAAAGTGGCGATCTTGATTCGTTGAATTCTGGTGAATTATCAAACTTAACTACTTTTCCCATGTATATGGGGGATAGTTGAAATTCAAAAATATGGAGAGATTATACATATTTTTTCTCGATATTCAAATTTAACTTAATTTGAACCATCTTCTATGAGAAAACACGTTCAAAAAGTGTCAACGGTTTTTTAAAAATTAATTATGAATTTCTGAAGTGGCAAAAACATGCCCCACTAACAATGAACACCGATTCGAATTTTGTATTCAATTAGGAATTCAATCATTCTGAAAGTTCGTGTACATGATAAAAACAATATACCCTACCTCAGAGTTTAATTAAAAAGTGGCGATCTTGATTCGTTGAATTCTGGTGAATTATCAAACTTAACTACTTTTCCCATGTATATGGGGGAGAGTTGAAATTCAAAAATATGGAGAGATTATACATATTTTTTCTCGATATTCAAATTCAACTTAATTTGAACCATCTTCTATGAGAGAACACGTTCAAAAAGTGTCAACGGTTTTTTAAAAATTAATTATGAATTTCTAAAGTGGCAAAAACATGCCCCACTAACAATGAACACCGATTCGAATTTTGTATTTAATTACGAATTCAATCATTCTGAAAGTTCGTGTACATGATAAAAACAATATACCCTACCTCAGAGTTTAATCAAAAAGTGGCGATCTTGATACGTTGAATTCTGGTGAATTATCAAACTTAACTACTTTTCCCATGTATATGGGTGATTGTTGAAATTCAAAAATATCGAGAGATTATACATATTTTTTCTCGATATTCAAATTCAACTTAATTTGAACCATCTTCTAACACGTTCAAAAAGTGTCAACGGTTTTTTAAAAATTAATTATGAATTTCTGAAGTGGCAAAAACATGCCCCACTAACAATGAACACCGATTCGAATTTTGTATTCAATTAGGAATTCAATCATTCTGAAAGTTCGTGTACATGATAAAAACAATATACCCTACCTCAGAGTTTAATCAAAAAGTGGCGATCTTGATTCGTTGAATTCTGGTGAATTATCAAACTTAACTACTTTTCCCATGTATATGGGGGATAGTTGAAATTCAAAAATATGGAGAGATTATGCATATTTTTTCTCGATTTTCAACTTCAACTTAATTTGAACCATCTTCTATGAGAAAACACGTTCAAAAAGTGTCAACGGTTTTTTAAAAATTAATTATGAATTTCTGAAGTTGCAAAAACATGCCCCACTTACAATGAACACCGATTCGAATTTTGTATTCAATTAGGAATTCAATCATTCTGAAAGTTCGTGTACATGATAAAAACAATATACCCTACCTCAGAGTTTAATTAAAAAGTGGCGATCTTGATTCGTTGAATTCTGGTGAATTATCAAACTGAACTACTTTTCCCATGTATATGGGGGATAGTTGAAATTCAAAAATATGGAGAGATTATACATATTTTTTCTCGATATTCAAATTCAACTTAATTTGAACCATCTTCTATGAGAAAACACGTTCAAAAAGTGTCAACGGTTTTTTAAAAATTAATTATGAATTTCTAAAGTGGCAAAAACATGCCCCACTAACAATGAACACCGATTCGAATTTTGTATTTAATTAGGAATTCAATCATTCTGAAAGTTCGTGTACATGATAAAAACAATATACCCTACCTCAGAGTTTAATCAAAAAGTGGCGATCTTGATTCGTTGAATTCTGGTGAATTATCAAACTTAAATACTATTCCCATGTATATGGGGGATAGTTGAAATTCAAAAATATGGAGAGATTATAAATATTTTTTCTCTATATTCAACTTCAACTTAATTTGAACCATCTTCTATGAGAAAACACGTTCAAAAAGTGTCAACGGTTTTTTAAAAATTAATTATGAATTTCTGAAGTGGCAAAAACATGCCCCACTAACAATGAACACCGATTCGAATTTTGTATTCAATTAGGAATTCAATCATTCTGAAAGTTCGTGTACATGATAAAAACAATATACCCTACCTCAGAGTTTAATCAAAAAGTGGCGATCTTGATTCGTTGAATTCTGGTGAATTATCAAACTTAACTACTTTTCCCATGTATATGGGGGATAGTTGAAATTCAAAAATATGGAGAGATTATGCATATTTTTTCTCGATATTCAACTTCAACTTAATTTGAACCATCTTCTATGAGAAAACACGTTCAAAAACTGTCAACGGTTTTTTAAAAATTAATTATGAATTTCTGAAGTGGCAAAAACATGCCCCACTAACAATGAACACCGATTCGAATTTTGTATTCAATTAGGAATTCAATCATTCTGAAAGTTCGTGTACATGATAAAAACAATATACCCTACCTCAGAGTTTAATTAAAAAGTGGCGATCTTGATTCGTTGAATTCTGGTGAATTATCAAACTGAACTACCTTTCCCATGTATATGGGGGATAGTTGAAATTCAAAAATATGGAGAGATTATACATATTTTTTCTCGATATTCAAATTCAACTTAATTTGAACCATCTTCTATGAGAAAACACGTTCAAAAAGTGTCAACGGTTTTTTAAAAATTAATTATGAATTTCTAAAGTGGCAAAAACATGCCCCACTAACAATGAACACCGATTCGAATTTTGTATTTAATTAGGAATTCAATCATTCTGAAAGTTCGTGTACATGATAAAAACAATATACCCTACCTCAGAGTTTAATCAAAAAGTGGCGATCTTGATTCGTTGAATTCTGGTGAATTATCAAACTTAACTACTTTTCCCATATTATGGGTGATTGTTGAAATTCAAAAATATCGAGAGATTATACATATTTTTTCTCGATATTCAAATTCAACTTAATTTGAACCATCTTCTAACACGTTCAAAAAGTGTCAACGGTTTTTTAAAAATTAATTATGAATTTCTGAAGTGGCAAAAACATGCCCCACTAACAATGAACACCGATTCGAATTTTGTATTCAATTAGGAATTCAATCATTCTGAAAGTTCGTGTACATGATAAAAACAATATACCCTACCTCAGAGTTTAATCAAAAAGTGGCGATCTTGATTCGTTGAATTCTGGTGAATTATCAAACTTAACTACTTTTCCCATGTATATGGGGGATAGTTGAAATTCAAAAATATGGAGAGATTATACATATTTTTTCTCGATATTCAACTTCAACTTAATTTGAACCATCTTCTATGAGAAAACACGTTCAAAAAGTGTCAACGGTTTTTTAAAAATTAATTATGAATTTCTGAAGTGGCAAAAACATGCCCCACTAACAATGAACACCGATTCGAATTTTGTATTCAATTAGGAATTCAATCATTCTGAAAGTTCGTGTACATGATAAAAACAATATACCCTACCTCAGAGTTTAATCAAAAAGTGGCGATCTTGATTCGTTGAATTCTGGTGAATTATCAAACTTAACTACTTTTCCCATGTATATGGCTGATTGTTGAAATTCAAAAATATCGAGAGATTATACATATTTTTTCTCGATATTCAAATTCAACTTAATTTGAACCATCTTCTATGAGAAAACACGTTCAAAAAGTGTCAACGGTTATTTAAAAATTAATTATGAATTTCTAAAGTGGCAAAAACATGCCCCACTAACAATGAACACCGATTCGAATTTTGTATTTAATTAGGAATTCAATCATTCTGAAAGTTCGTGTACATGATAAAAACAATATACCCTACCTCAGAGTTTAATCAAAAAGTGGCGATCTTGATACGTTGAATTCTGGTGAATTATCAAACTTAACTACTTTTCCCATGTATATGGGTGATTGTTGAAATTCAAAAATATCGAGAGATTATACATATTTTGTCTCGATATTCAAATTCAACTTAATTTGAACCATCTTCTAACACGTTCAAAAAGTGTCAACGGTTTTTTAAAAATTAATTATGAATTTCTGAAGTGGCAAAAACATGCCCCACTAACAATGAACACCGATTCGAATTTTGTATTCAGTTAGGAATTCAATCATTCTGAAAGTTCGTGTACATGATAAAAACAATATACCCTACCTCAGAGTTTAATCAAAAAGTGGCGATCTTGATTCGTTGAATTCTGGTGAATTATCAAACTTAACTACTTTTCCCATGTATATGGGGGATAGTTGAAATTCAAAAAAAATGGAGAGATTATACATATTTTTTCTCGATATTCAAATTCAACTTAATTTGAACCATCTTCTAACACGTTCAAAAAGTGTCAACGGTTTTTTAAAAATTAATTATGAATTTCTGAAGTGGCAAAAACATGCCCCACTAACAATGAACACCGATTCGAATTTTGTATTCAATTAGGAATTCAATCATTCTGAAAGTTCGTGTACATGATAAAAACAATATACCCTACCTCAGAGTTTAATCAAAAAGTGGCGATCTTGATTCGTTGAATTCTGGTGAATTATCAAACTTAACTACTTTTCCCATGTATATGGGGGATAGTTGAAATTCAAAAATATGGAGAGATTATACATATTTTTTCTCGATATTCAACTTCAACTTAATTTGAACCATCTTCTATGATAAAAACACGTTCAAAAAGTGTCAACGGTTTTTTAAAAATTAATTATGAATTTCTGAAGTGGCAAAAACATGCCCCACTAACAATGAACACCGATTCGAATTTTGTATTCAATTAGGAATTCAATCATTCTGAAAGTTCGTGTACATGATAAAAACAATATACCCTACCTCAGAGTTTAATTAAAAAGTGGCGGTCTTGATTCGTTGAATTCTGGTGAATTATCAAACTTAACTACTTTTCCCATGTATATGGGGGATAGTTGAAATTAAAAAATATGGAGATATTATACATATTTTTTCTCGATATTCAAATTCAACTTAATTTGAACCATCTACTATGAGAAAACACGTTCAAAAAGTGTCAACGGTTTATTAAAAATTAATTATGAATTTCTAAAGTGGCAAAAACATGCCCCACTAACAATGAACACCGATTCGAATTTTGTATTTAATTAGGAATTCAATCATTCTGAAAGTTCGTGTACATGATAAAAACAATATACCCTACCTCAGAGTTTAATCAAAAAGTGGCGATCTTGATTCGTTGAATTCTGGTGAATTATCAAACTTAACTACTTTTCCCATGTATATGGGTGATTGTTGAAATTCAAAAATATGGAGAGATTATACATATTTTTTCTCGATATTCAAATTCAACTTAATTTGAACCATCTTCTATGAGAAAACACGTTCAAAAAGTGTCAACGGTTTTTTAAAAATTAATTATGAATTTCTGAAGTGGCAAAAACATGCCCCACTAACAATGAACACCGATTTGAATTTTGTATTCAATTAGGAATTCAATCATTCTGAAAGTTCGTGTACATGATAAAAACAATATACCCTACCTCATGCAGAGTTTAATCAAAAAGTGGCGATCTTGATTCGTTGAATTCTGGTGAATTATCAAACTTAACTACTTTTTCCATGTATATGGGGGATAGTTGAAATTCAAAAATATGGAGAGATTATACATATTTTTTCTCGATATTCAAATTCAACCTAATTTGAACCATCTTCTAACACGTTCAAAAAGTGTCAACGGTTTTTTAAAAATTAATTATTAATTTCTGAAGTGGCAAAAACATGCCCCCCTAACAATGAACACCGATTCGAATTTTGTATTCAATTAGGAGTTCAATCATTCTGAAAGTTCGTGTACATGATAAAAACAATATACCCTACCTCAGAAATTAATCAAAAAGTGGCGATCTTGATTCGTTGAATTCTGGTGAATTATCAAACTTAACTACTTTTCCCATGTATATGGGGGATAGTTGAAATTCAAAAATATGGAGAGATTATACATATTTTTTCTCGATATTCAAATTCAACTTAATTTGAACCATCTTCTATGAGAAAACACGTTCAAAAAGTGTCAACGGTTTTTTCAAAATTAATTATGAATTTCTGAAGTGGCAAAAACATGCCCCACTAACAATGAACACCGATTCGAATTTTGTATTCAATTAGGAATTCAATCATTCTGAAAGTTCGTGTACATGATAAAAACAATATACCCTACCTCAGAGTTTAATCAAAAAGTGGCGATCTTGATTCGTTGAATTCTGGTGAATTATCAAACTTAACTACTTTTCCCATGTATATGGGGGATAGTTGAAATTCAAAAATATGGAGAGATTATACATATTTTTTCTCGATATTCAAATTCAACTTAATTTGAACCATCTTCTATGAGAAAACACGTTCAAAAAGTGTCAACGGTTTTTTAAAAATTAATTATGAATTTCTGAAGTGGCAAAAACATGCCCCACTAACAATGAACACCGATTCGAATTTTGTATTCAATTAGGAATTCAATCATTCTGAAAGTTTGTGTACATGATAAAAACAATATACCCTACCTCAGAGTTTAATCAAAAAGTGGCGATCTTGATTCGTTGAATTCTGGTGAATTATCAAACTTAACTACTTTTCCCATGTATATGGGGGATAGTTGAAATTCAAAAATATGGAGAGATTATACATATTTTTTCTCGATATTCAAATTCAACTTAATTTGAACCATCTTCTATGAGAAAACACGTTCAAAAAATGTCAACGGTTTTTTAAAAATTAATTATGAATTTCTGAAGTGGCAAAAACATGCCTCACTAACAATGAACACCGATTCGAATTTTGTATTCAATTAGGAATTCAATCATTCTGAAAGTTTGTGTACATGATAAAAACAATGTACCCTACCTCAGAGTTTAATCAAAAAGTGGCGATCTTAATTCGTTGAATTCTGGTGAATTATCAAACTTAACTACTTTTCCCATGTATATGGGGGATAGTTGAAATTCAAAAAAAATGGAGAGATTATACATATTTTTTCTCGATATTCAAATTCAACTTAATTTGAACCATCTTCTAACACGTTCAAAAAGTGTCAACGGTTTTTTAAAAATTAATTATTAATTTCTGAAGTGGCAAAAACATGCCCCCCTAACAATGAACACCGATTCGAATTTTGTATTCAATTAGGAGTTCAATCATTCTGAAAGTTCGTGTACATGATAAAAACAATATACCCTACCTCAGAGTTTAATCAAAAAGTGGCGATCTTGATTCGTTGAATTCTGGTGAATTATCAAACTTAACTACTTTTCCCATGTATATGGGGGATAGTTGAAATTCAAAAAAAATGGAGAGATTATACATATTTTTTCTCGATATTCAAATTCAACTTAATTTGAACCATCTTCTAACACGTTCAAAAAGTGTCAAAAGTTTTTTAAAAATTAATTATGAATTTCTGAAGTGGCAAAAACATGCCCCACTAACAATGAACACCGATTCAAATTTTGTATTCAATTAGGAATTCAATCATTCTGAAAGTTCGTGTACATGATAAAAACAATATATTCTACCTCAGAGTTTAATCAAAAAGTGGCGATCTTGATTCGTTGAATTCTGGTGAATTATCAAACTTAACTACTTTTCCCATGTATATGGGGGATAGTTGAAATTCAAAAATATGGAGAGATTATACATATTTTTTCTCGATATTCAAATTCAACTTAATTTGAACCATCTTCTAACACGTTCAAAAAGTGTCAACGGTTTTTTAAAAATTAATTATTAATTTCTGAAGTGGCAAAAACATGCCCCCCTAACAATGAACACCGATTCGAATTTTGTATTCAATTAGGAGTTCAATCATTCTGAAAGTTCGTGTACATGATAATAACAATATACCCTACCTCAGAGTTTAATCAAAAAGTGGCGATCTTGATTCGTTGAATTCTGGTGAATTATCAAACTTAACTACTTTTCCCATGTATATGGGGGATAGTTGAAATTCAAAAAAAATGGAGAGATTATACATATTTTTTCTCGATATTCAAATTCAACTTAATTTGAACCATCTTCTATGTGAAAACACGTTCAAAAAGTGTCAACGGTTTTTTAAAAATTAATTATGAATTTCTGAAGTGGCAAAAACATGCCCCACTAACAATGAACACCGATTCGAATTTTGTATTCAATTAGGAATTCAATCATTCTGAAAGTTCGTGTACATGATAAAAACAATATACCCTACCTCAGATTTTAATCAAAAAGTGGTGATCTTGATTCGTTGAATTCTGGTGAATTATCAAACTTAACTACTTTTCCCATGTATATGGGGGATAGTTGAAATTCAAAAATATGGAGAGATTATACATATTTTTTCTCGATATTCAAATTCAACTTAATTTGAACCATCTTCTATGAGAAAACATGTTCAAAAAGTGTCAACGGTTTTTTTAAAATTAATTATGAATATCTTAAGTGGCAAAAACATGCCCCACTAACAATGAACACCGATTCGAATTTTGTATTCAATTAGGAATTCAATCATTCTGAAAGTTTGTGTACATGATAAAAACAATATACCCTACCTCAGAGTTTAATCAAAAAGTGGGATCTTGATTCGTTGAATTCTGGTGAATTATCAAACTTAACTACTTTTCCCATGTATATGGGGGATAGTTGAAATTCAAAAATATGGAGAGATTATACATATTTTTTCTCGATATTCAAATTCATCTTAATTTGAACCATCTTCTATGAGAAAACACGTTCAAAAAATGTCAACGGTTTTTTAAAAATTAATTATGAATTTCTGAAGTGGCAAAAACATGCCTCACTAACAATGAACACCGATTCGAATTTTGTATTCAATTAGGAATTCAATCATTCTGAAAGTTTGTGTACATGATAAAAACAATATACCCTACCTCAGAGTTTAATCAAAAAGTGGCGATCTTGATTCGTTGAATTCTGGTGAATTATCAAACTTAACTACTTTTCCCATGTATATGGGGGATAGTTGAAATTCAAAAATATGGAGAGATTATATATATTTTTTCTCGATATTCAAATTCAACTTAATTTGAACCATCTTCTATGAGAAAACACGTTCAAAAAGTGTCAACGGTTTTTTAAAAATTAATTATAAATTTCTGAAGTTGGAAAAACATGCCCCACTAACAATGAACAACGATTCGAATTTTGTATTCAATTAGGAATTCAATCATTCTGAAAGTTCGTGTACATGATAAAAACAAAATACCCTACCTCAGAGTTTAATCAAAAAGTGGTGATCTTGATTCGTTGAATTCTGGTGAATTATCAAACTTAACTACTTTTCCCATGTATATGGGGGATAGTTGAAATTCAAAAATATGGAGAGATTATACATATTTTTTCTCGATATTCAAATTCAACTTAATTTGAACCATCTTCTATGAGAAAACATGTTCAAAAAGTGTCAACGGTTTTTTAAAAATTAATTATGAATATCTTAAGTGGCAAAAACATGCCCCACTAACAATGAACACCGATTCGAATTTTGTATTCAATTAGGAATTCAATCATTCTGAAAGTTTGTGTACATGATAAAAACAATATACCCTACCTCAGAGTTTAATCAAAAAGTGGGATCTTGATTCGTTGAATTCTGGTGAATTATCAAACTTAACTACTTTTCCCATGTATATGGGGGATAGTTGAAATTCAAAAATATGGAGAGATTATACATATTTTTTCTCGATATTCAAATTCATCTTAATTTGAACCATCTTCTATGAGAAAACACGTTCAAAAAATGTCAACGGTTTTTTAAAAATTAATTATGAATTTCTGAAGTGGCAAAAACATGCCTCACTAACAATGAACACCGATTCGAATTTTGTATTCAATTAGGAATTCAATCATTCTGAAAGTTTGTGTACATGATAAAAACAATATACCCTACCTCAGAGTTTAATCAAAAAGTGGCGATCTTGATTCGTTGAATTCTGGTGAATTATCAAACTTAACTACTTTTCCCATGTATATGGGGGATAGTTGAAATTCAAAAATATGGAGAGATTATATATATTTTTTCTCGATATTCAAATTCAACTTAATTTGAACCATCTTCTATGAGAAAACACGTTCAAAAAGTGTCAACGGTTTTTTAAAAATTAATTATAAATTTCTGAAGTTGGAAAAACATGCCCCACTAACAATGAACAACGATTCGAATTTTGTATTCAATTAGGAATTCAATCATTCTGAAAGTTCGTGTACATGATAAAAACAAAATACCCTACCTCAGAGTTTAATCAAAAAGTGGCGATCTTGATTCGTTGAATTCTGGTGAATTATCAAACTTAACTACTTTTCCCATGTATATGGGTGATTGTTGAAATTCAAATATATCGAGAGATTAAACATATTTTTTCTCGATATTCAAATTCAACTTAATTTGAACCATCTTCTATGAGAAAACACGTTCAAAAAGTGTCAACGGTTTTTTAAAAATTAATTATGAATTTCTGATGTGGCAAAAACATGCCCCACTAACAATGAACACCGATTCGAATTTTGTATTCAATTAGGAATTCAATCATTCTGAAAGTTCGTGTACATGATAAAAACAATATACTCTACCTCAGAGTTTAATCAAAAAGTGGCGATCTTGATTCGTTGAATTCTGGTGAATTATCAAACTTAACTACTTTTCCCATGTATATGGGGGATAGTTGAAATTCAAAAATATGGAGAGATTATACACATTTTTTCTCGATATTCAAATTCAACTTAATTTGAACCATCTTCTAACACGTTCAAAAAGTGTCAACGGTTTTTTAAAAATTAATTATGAATTTCTGAAGTGGCAAAAACATGCCCCACTAACAATGAACACCGATTCGAATTTTGTATTCAATTAGGAATTCAATCATTCTGAAAGTTCGTGTACATGATAAAAACAATATACCCTACCTCAGACTTTAATCAAAAAGTGGCGATCTTGAATCGTTGAATTCTGGTGAATTATCAAACTTAACTACTTTTCCCATGTATATGGGGGATAGTTGAAATTCAAAAATATGGAGAGATTATACATATTTTTTCTCGATATTCAACTTCAACTTAATTTGAACCATCTTCTATGAGAAAACACGTTCAAAAAGTGTCAACGGTTTTTTAAAAATTAATTATGAATTTCTAAAATGGCAAAAACATGCCCCACTAACAATGAACACCGATTCGAATTTTGTATTTAATTAGGAATTCAATCATTCTGAAAGTTCGTTTACATGATAAAAACAATATACCCTACCTCAGAGTTTAATCAAAAAGTGGCGATCTTGATTCGTTGAATTCTGGTGAATTATCAAACTTAACTACTTTTCCCATGTATATGGGTGATTGTTGAAATTCAAAAATATGGAGAGATTATACATAATTTTTCTCGATATTCAAATTCAACTTAATTTGAACCATCTTCTATGAGGAAACACGTTCAAAAAGTGTCAACGGTTTTTTTAAAAAATAATTATGAATTTCTGAAGTGGCAAAAACATGCCCCACTAACAATGAACACCGATTCGAATTTTGTATTCAATTAGGAGTTCAATCATTCTGAAAGTTCGTGTACATGATAAAAACAATATACCCTACCTCAGAGTTTAATCAAAAAGTGGCGATCTTGATTCGTTGAATTCTGGTGAATTATCAAACTTAACTACTTGTCCCATGTATATGGGTGATTGTTGAAATTCAAAAATATGGAGAGATTATACATATTTTTTCTCGATATTCAAATTCAACTTAATTTGAACCATCTTCTATGAGAAAACACGTTCAAAAAGTGTCAACGGTTTTTTAAAAATTAATTATGAATTTTTGAAGTTGCAAAAACATGCCCCACTAACAATGAACACCGATTCGAATTTTGTATTCAATTAGGAATTCAATCATTCTGAAAGTTCGTGTACATGATAAAAACAATATACCCTACCTCAGAGTTTAATCAAAAAGTGGCGATCTTGATTCGTTGAATTCTGGTGAATTATCAAACTTAACTACTTTTCCCATGTATATGGGGGATAGTTGAAATTCAAAAATATGGAGAGATTATACATATTTTTTCTCGATATTCAAATTCAACTTAATTTGAACCATCTTCTATGAGAAAACACGTTCAAAAAGTGTCAACGGTTTTTTAAAAATTAATTATGAATTTCTGAAGTGGCAAAAACATGCCCCACTAACAATGAACACCGATTCGAATTTTGTATTCAATTAGGAATTCAATCATCCTGAAAGTTCGTGTACATACTAAAAACAATATACCCGACCTCAGAGTTTAATCAAAAAGTGGCGATCTTGATTCGTTGAATTCTGGTGAATTATCAAACTTAACTACTTTTCCCATGTATATGGGGGATAGTTGAAATTCAAAAATATGGAGAGATTATACATATTTTTTCTCGATATTCAAATTCAACTTAATTTTAACCATCTTCTATGAGAAAACACGTTCAAAAAGTGTCAACGGTTTTTTAAAAATTAATTATGAATTTCTGAAGTGGCAAAAACATGCCCCACTAACAATGAACACCGATTCAAAATTTGTATTCAATTAGGAATTCAATCATTCTAAAAGTTCGTGTACATGATAAAAACAATATACCCTACCTCAGAGTTTAATCAAAAAGTGGCGATCTTGATTCGTTGAATTCTGGTGAATTATCAAACTTAACTACTTTTCCCATGTATATGGGGGATAGTTGAAATTCAAAAATATGGAGAGATTATACATTTTTTTCTCGATATTCAAATTCAACTTAATTTGAACCATCTTCTATGAGAAAACACGTTCAAAAAGTGTCAACGGTTTTTTAAAAATTAATTATGAATTTCTGAAGTGGCAAAAACATGCCCCACTAACAATGAACACCGATTCGAATTTTGTATTCAATTAGGAATTCAATCATTCTGAAAGTTCGTGTACATGATAAAAACAATATACCCTACCTCAGAGTTTAATCAAAAAGTGGCGATCTTGATTCGTTGAATTCTGGTGAATTATCAAACTTAACTACTTTTCCCATGTATATGGGGGATAGTTGAAATTCAAAAATATGGAGAGATTATACATATTTTTTTCTCGATATTCAAATTCAACTTAATTTGAACCATCTTCTAACACGTTCAAAAAGTGTCAACGGTTTTTTAAAAATTAATTATGAATTTCTGAAGTGGCAAAAACATGCCCCCCTAACAATGAACACCGATTCGAATTTTGTATTCAATTAGGAGTTCAATCATTCTGAAAGTTCGTATACATGATAATAACAATATACCCTACCTCAGAGTTTAATCAAAAAGTGGCGATCTTGATTCGTTGAATTCTGGTGAATTATCAAACTTAACTACTTTTCCCATGTATATGGGGGATTGTTGAAATTCAAAAATATGGAGAGATTATACACATTTTTTCTCGATATTCAAATTCAACTTAATTTGAACCATCTTCTAACACGTTCAAAAAGTGTCAACGGTTTTTTAAAAATTAATTATGAATTTCTGAAGTGGCAAAAACATGCCCCACTAACAATGAACACCGATTCGAATTTTGTATTCAATTAGGAATTCAATCATTCTGAAAGTTCGTGTACATGATAAAAACAATATACCCTACCTCAGACTTTAATCAAAAAGTGGCGATCTTGAATCGTTGAATTCTGGTGAATTATCAAACTTAACTACTTTTCCCATGTATATGGGGGATAGTTGAAATTCAAAAATATGGAGAGATTATACATATTTTTTCTCGATATTCAACTTCAACTTAATTTGAACCATCTTCTATGAGAAAACACGTTCAAAAAGTGTCAACGGTTTTTTAAAAATTAATTATGAATTTCTAAAGTGGCAAAAACATGCCCCACTAACAATGAACACCGATTCGAATTTTGTATTTAATTAGGAATTCAATCATTCTGAAAGTTCGTTTACATGATAAAAACAATATACCCTACCTCAGAGTTTAATCAAAAAGTGGCGATCTTGATTCGTTGAATTCTGGTGAATTATCAAACTTAACTACTTTTCCCATGTATATGGGTGATTGATGAAATTCAAAAATATGGAGAGATTATACATAATTTTTCTCGATATTCAAATTCAACTTAATTTGAACCATCTTCTATGAGGAAACACGTTCAAAAAGTGTCAACGGTTTTTTTAAAAAATAATTATGAATTTCTGAAGTGGCAAAAACATGCCCCACTAACAATGAACACCGATTCGAATTTTGTATTCAATTAGGAGTTCAATCATTCTGAAAGTTCGTGTACATGATAAAAACAATATACCCTACCTCAGAGTTTAATCAAAAAGTGGCGATCTTGATTCGTTGAATTCTGGTGAATTATCAAACTTAACTACTTTTCCCATGTATATGGGGGATAGTTGAAATTCAAAAATATGGAGAGCTAATACACATTTTTTCTCGATATTCAAATTCAACTTAATTTGAACCATCTTCTAACACGTTCAAAAAGTGTCAACGGTTTTTTAAAAATTAATTATGAATTTCTGAAGTGGCAAAAACATGCCCCACTAACAATGAACACCGATTCGAATTTTGTATTCAATTAGGAATTCAATCATCCTGAAAGTTCGTGTACATGATAAAAACAATATACCCTACCTCAGAGTTTAATCAAAAAGTGGCGATCTTGATTCGTTGAATTCTGGTGAATTATCAAACTTAACTACTTTTCCCATGTATATGGGGGATAGTTGAAATTCAAAAATATGGAGAGATTATACATATTTTTTCTCGATATTCAAATTCAACTTAATTTGAACCATCTTCTATGAGAAAACACGTTCAAAAAGTGTCAACGGTTTTTTAAAAATTAATTATGAATTTCTGAAGTGGCAAAAACATGCCCCACTAACAATGAACACCGATTCGAATTTTGTATTCAATTAGGAATTCAATCATCCTGAAAGTTCGTGTACATACTAAAAACAATATACCCGACCTCAGAGTTTAATCAAAAAGTGGCGATCTTGATTCGTTGAATTCTGGTGAATTATCAAACTTAACTACTTTTCCCATGTATATGGGGGATAGTTGAAATTCAAAAATATGGAGAGATTATACATATTTTTTCACGATATTCAAATTCAACTTAATTTTAACCATCTTCTATGAGAAAACACGTTCAAAAAGTGTCAACGGTTTTTTAAAAATTAATTATGAATTTCTGAAGTGGCAAAAACATGCCCCACTAACAATGAACACCGATTCAAAATTTGTATTCAATTAGGAATTCAATCATTCTAAAAGTTCGTGTACATGATAAAAACAATATACCCTACCTCAGAGTTTAATCAAAAAGTGGCGATCTTGATTCGTTGAATTCTGGTGAATTATCAAACTTAACTACTTTTCCCATGTATATGGGGGATAGTTGAAATTCAAAAATATGGAGAGATTATACATTTTTTTCTCGATATTCAAATTCAACTTAATTTGAACCATCTTCTATGAGAAAACACGTTCAAAAAGTGTCAACGGTTTTTTAAAAATTAATTATGAATTTCTGAAGTGGCAAAAACATGCCCCACTAACAATGAACACCGATTCGAATTTTGTATTCAATTAGGAATTCAATCATTCTGAAAGTTCGTGTACATGATAAAAACAATATACCCTACCTCAGAGTTTAATCAAAAAGTGGCGATCTTGATTCGTTGAATTCTGGTGAATTATCAAACTTAACTACTTTTCCCATGTATATGGGGGATAGTTGAAATTCAAAAATATGGAGAGATTATACATATTTTTTTCTCGATATTCAAATTCAACTTAATTTGAACCATCTTCTATGAGAAAACAGGTTCAAAAAGTGTCAACGGTTTTTTAAAAATTAATTATGAATTTCTGAAGTGGCAAAAACATGCCCCACTAACAATGAACACCGATTCGAATTTTGTATTCAATTAGGAATTCAATCATTCTGAAAGTTCGTGTACATGATAAAAACAATATACCCTACCTCAGACTTTAATCAAAAAGTGGCGATCTTGATTCGTTGAATTCTGGTGAATTATCAAACTTAACTACTTTTCCCATGTATATGGGGGATAGTTGAAATTCAAAAATATGGAGAGATTATACATATTTTTTTCTCGATATTCAAATTCAACTTAATTTGAACCATCTTCTAACACGTTCAAAAAGTGTCAACGGTTTTTTAAAAATTAATTATTAATTTCTGAAGTGGCAAAAACATGCCCCCCTAACAATGAACACCGATTCGAATTTTGTATTCAATTAGGTGTTCAATCATTCTGAAAGTTCGTGTACATGATAAAAACAATATACCCTACCTCAGAGTTTAATCAAAAAGTGGCGATCTTGATTCGTTGAATTCTGGTGAATTATCAAACTTAACTACTTTTCCCATGTATATGGGGGATAGTTGAAATTCAAAAATATGGAGAGATTATACATATTTTTTCTCGATATTCAAATTCAACATAATTTGAACCATCTTCTATGAGAAAACAGGTTCAAAAAGTGTCAACGGTTTTTTAAAAATTAATTATGAATTTCTGAAGTGGCAAAAACATGCCCCACTAACAATGAACACCGATTCGAATTTTGTATTCAATTAGGAATTCAATCATTCTGAAAGTTCGTGTACATGATAAAAACAATATACCCTACCTCAGACTTTAATCAAAAAGTGGCGATCTTGATTCGTTGAATTCTGGTGAATTATCAAACTTAACTACTTTTCCCATGTATATGGGGGATAGTTGAAATTCAAAAATATGGAGAGATTATACATATTTTTTCTCGATATTCAAATTCAACTTAATTTGAACCATCATCTATGAGAAAACACGTTCAAAAAGTGTCAACGGTTTTTTAAAAATTAATTATGAATTTCTGAAGTGGCAAAAACATGCCCCACTAACAATGAACACCGATTCGAATTTTGTATTCAATTAGGAATTCAATCATTCTGAAAGTTTGTGTACATGATAAAAACAATATACCCTACCTCAGAGTTTAATCAAAAAGTGGCGATCTTGATTCGTTGAATTCTGGTGAATTATCAAACTTAACTACTTTTCCCATGTATATGGGGGATAGTTGAAATTCAAAAATATGGAGAGATTATATATATTTTTTCTCGATATTCAAATTCAACTTAATTTGAACCATCTTCTATGAGAAAACACGTTCAAAAAGTGTCAACGGTTTTTTAAAAATTAATTATAAATTTCTGAAGTTGGAAAAACATGCCCCACTAACAATGAACAACGATTCGAATTTTGTATTCAATTAGGAATTCAATCATTCTGAAAGTTCGTGTACATGATAAAAACAAAATACCCTACCTCAGAGTTTAATCAAAAAGTGGCGATCTTGATTCGTTGAATTCTGGTGAATTATCAAACTTAACTACTTTTCCCATGTATATGGGTGATTGTTGAAATTCAAATATATCGAGAGATTATACATATTTTTTCTCGATATTCAAATTCAACTTAATTTGAACCATCTTCTATGAGAAAACACGTTCAAAAAGTGTCAACGGTTTTTTAAAAATTAATTATGAATTTCTGAAGTGGCAAAAACATGCCCCACTAACAATGAACACCGATTCGAATTTTGTATTCAATTAGGAATTCAATCATTCTGAAAGTTCGTGTACATGATAAAAACAATATACCCTACCTCAGAGTTTAATCAAAAAGTGGCGATCTTGATTCGTTGAATTCTGGTGAATTATCAAACTTAACTACTTTTCCCATGTATATGGGGGATAGTTGAAATTCAAAAATATGGAGAGCTAATACACATTTTTTCTCGATATTCAAATTCAACTTAATTTGAACCATCTTCTAACACGTTCAAAAAGTGTCAACGGTTTTTTAAAAATTAATTATGAATTTCTGAAGTGGCAAAAACATGCCCCACTAACAATGAACACCGATTCGAATTTTGTATTCAATTAGGAATTCAATCATTCTGAAAGTTCGTGTACATGATAAAAACAATATACCCTACCTCAGACTTTAATCAAAAAGTGGCGATCTTGATTCGTTGAATTCTGGTGAATTATCAAACTTAACTACTTTTCCCATGTATATGGGTGATTGTTGAAATTCAAAAATATGGAGAGATTATACATATTTTTTCTCGATATTCAAATTCAACTTAATTTGAACCATCTTCTATTAGAAAACACGTTCAAAAAGTGTCAACGGTTTTTTAAAAATTAATTATGAATTTTTGAAGTTGCAAAAACATGCCCCACTAACAATGAACACCGATTCGAATTTTGTATTCAATTAGGAATTCAATCATTCTGAAAGTTCGTGTACATGATAAAAACAATATACCCTACCTCAGAGTTTAATCAAAAAGTGGCGATCTTGATTCGTTGAATTCTGGTGAATTATCAAACTTAACTACTTTTCCCATGTATATGGGGGATAGTTGAAATTCAAAAATATGGAGAGATTATACATATTTTTTCTCGATATTCAAATTCAACTTAATTTGAACCATCTTCTATGAGAAAACACGTTCAAAAAGTGTCAACGGTTTTTTAAAAATTAATTATGAATTTCTGAAGTGGCAAAAACATGCCCCACTAACAATGAACACCGATTCGAATTTTGTATTCAATTAGGAATTCAATCATCCTGAAAGTTCGTGTACATACTAAAAACAATATACCCGACCTCAGAGTTTAATCAAAAAGTGGCGATCTTGATTCGTTGAATTCTGGTGAATTATCAAACTTAACTACTTTTCCCATGTATATGGGGGATAGTTGAAATTCAAAAATATGGAGAGATTATACATATTTTTTCTCGATATTCAAATTCAACTTAATTTGAACCATCTTCTATGAGAAAACACGTTCAAAAAGTGTCAACGGTTTTTTAAAAATTAATTATGAATTTCTGAAGTGGCAAAAACATGCCCCACTAACAATGAACACCGATTCAAAATTTGTATTCAATTAGGAATTCAATCATTCTAAAAGTTCGTGTACATGATAAAAACAATATACCCTACCTCAGAGTTTAATCAAAAAGTGGCGATCTTGATTCGTTGAATTCTGGTGAATTATCAAACTTAACTACTTTTCCCATGTATATGGGGGATAGTTGAAATTCAAAAATATGGAGAGATTATACATTTTTTTCTCGATATTCAAATTCAACTTAATTTGAACCATCTTCTATGAGAAAACACGTTCAAAAAGTGTCAACGGTTTTTTAAAAATTAATTATGAATTTCTGAAGTGGCAAAAACATGCCCCACTAACAATGAACACCGATTCGAATTTTGTATTCAATTAGGAATTCAATCATTCTGAAAGTTCGTGTACATGATAAAAACAATATACCCTACCTCAGAGTTTAATCAAAAAGTGGCGATCTTGATTCGTTGAATTCTGGTGAATTATCAAACTTAACTACTTTTCCCATGTATATGGGGGATAGTTGAAATTCAAAAATATGGAGAGATTATACATATTTTTTTCTCGATATTCAAATTCAACTTAATTTGAACCATCTTCTAACACGTTCAAAAAGTGTCAACGGTTTTTTAAAAATTAATTATTAATTTCTGAAGTGGCAAAAACATGCCCCCCTAACAATGAACACCGATTCGAATTTTGTATTCAATTAGGAGTTCAATCATTCTGAAAGTTCGTATACATGATAATAACAATATACCCTACCTCAGAGTTTAATCAAAAAGTGGCGATCTTGATTCGTTGAATTCTGGTGAATTATCAAACTTAACTACTTTT
This sequence comes from Siphlonurus alternatus, assembly GCA_949825025.1. Lineage (NCBI taxonomy): Eukaryota > Metazoa > Arthropoda > Insecta > Ephemeroptera > Siphlonuridae > Siphlonurus > Siphlonurus alternatus. The sequence continues at coordinate 107,551 of CATKWE010000002.1, forward strand.
CCCATGTATATGGGGGATAGTTGAAATTCAAAAATATGGAGAGATTATACATATTTTTTTCTCGATATTCAAATTCAACTTAATTTGAACCATCTTCTAACACGTTCAAAAAGTGTCAACGGTTTTTTAAAAATTAATTATTAATTTCTGAAGTGGCAAAAACATGCCCCCCTAACAATGAACACCGATTCGAATTTTGTATTCAATTAGGAGTTCAATCATTCTGAAAGTTCGTGTACATGATAAAAACAATATACCCTACCTCAGAGTTTAATCAAAAAGTGGCGATCTTGAATCGTTGAATTCTGGTGAATTATCAAACTTAACTACTTTTCCCATGTATATGGGGGATAGTTGAAATTCAAAAATATGGAGAGATTATACATTTTTTTTCTCGATATTCAACTTCAACTAAATTTGAACCATCTTCTATGAGAAAACACGTTCAAAAAGTGTCAACGGTTTTTTAAAAATTAATTATGAATTTCTAAAGTGGCAAAAACATGCCCCACTAACAATGAACACCGATTCGAATTTTGTATTTAATTAGGGATTCAATCATTCTGAAAGTTCGTTTACATGATAAAAACAATATACCCTACCTCAGAGTTTAATCAAAAAGTGGCGATCTTGATTCGTTGAATTCTGGTGAATTATCAAACTTAACTACTTTTCCCATGTATATGGGTGATTGTTGAAATTCAAAAATATGGAGAGATTATACATAATTTTTCTCGATATTCAAATTCAACTTAATTTGAACCATCTTCTATGAGGAAACACGTTCAAAAAGTGTCAACGGTTTTTTTAAAAAATAATTATGAATTTCTGAAGTGGCAAAAACATGCCCCACTAACAATGAACACCGATTCGAATTTTGTATTCAATTAGGAGTTCAATCATTCTGAAAGTTCGTGTACATGATAAAAACAATATACCCTACCTCAGAGTTTAATCAAAAAGTGGCGATCTTGATTCGTTGAATTCTGGTGAATTATCAAACTTAACTACTTTTCCCATGTATATGGGTGATTGTTGAAATTCAAAAATATGGAGAGATTATACATATTTTTTCTCGATATTCAAATTCAACTTAATTTGAACCATCTTCTATTAGAAAACACGTTCAAAAAGTGTCAACGGTTTTTTAAAAATTAATTATGAATTTTTGAAGTTGCAAAAACATGCCCCACTAACAATGAACACCGATTCGAATTTTGTATTCAATTAGGAATTCAATCATTCTGAAAGTTCGTGTACATGATAAAAACAATATACCCTACCTCAGAGTTTAATCAAAAAGTGGCGATCTTGATTCGTTGAATTCTGGTGAATTATCAAACTTAACTACTTTTCCCATGTATATGGGGGATAGTTGAAATTCAAAAATATGGAGAGATTATACATATTTTTTCTCGATATTCAAATTCAACTTAATTTGAACCATCTTCTATGAGAAAACACGTTCAAAAAGTGTCAACGGTTTTTTAAAAATTAATTATGAATTTCTGAAGTGGCAAAAACATGCCCCACTAACAATGAACACCGATTCGAATTTTGTATTCAATTAGGAATTCAATCATCCTGAAAGTTCGTGTACATACTAAAAACAATATACCCGACCTCAGAGTTTAATCAAAAAGTGGCGATCTTGATTCGTTGAATTCTGGTGAATTATCAAACTTAACTACTTTTCCCATGTATATGGGTGATTGTTGAAATTCAAAAATATGGAGAGATTATACATATTTTTTCTCGATATTCAAATTCAACTTAATTTGAACCATCTTCTATTAGAAAACACGTTCAAAAAGTGTCAACGGTTTTTTAAAAATTAATTATGAATTTTTGAAGTTGCAAAAACATGCCCCACTAACAATGAACACCGATTCGAATTTTGTATTCAATTAGGAATTCAATCATTCTGAAAGTTCGTGTACATGATAAAAACAATATACCCTACCTCAGAGTTTAATCAAAAAGTGGCGATCTTGATTCGTTGAATTCTGGTGAATTATCAAACTTAACTACTTTTCCCATGTATATGGGGGATAGTTGAAATTCAAAAATATGGAGAGATTATACATATTTTTTCTCGATATTCAAATTCAACTTAATTTGAACCATCTTCTATGAGAAAACACGTTCAAAAAGTGTCAACGGTTTTTTAAAAATTAATTATGAATTTCTGAAGTGGCAAAAACATGCCCCACTAACAATGAACACCGATTCGAATTTTGTATTCAATTAGGAATTCAATCATCCTGAAAGTTCGTGTACATACTAAAAACAATATACCCGACCTCAGAGTTTAATCAAAAAGTGGCGATCTTGATTCGTTGAATTCTGGTGAATTATCAAACTTAACTACTTTTCCCATGTATATGGGGGATAGTTGAAATTCAAAAATATGGAGAGATTATACATATTTTTTCTCGATATTCAAATTCAACTTAATTTGAACCATCTTCTATGAGAAAACACGTTCAAAAAGTGTCAACGGTTTTTTAAAAATTAATTATGAATTTCTGAAGTGGCAAAAACATGCCCCACTAACAATGAACACCGATTCAAAATTTGTATTCAATTAGGAATTCAATCATTCTAAAAGTTCGTGTACATGATAAAAACAATATACCCTACCTCAGAGTTTAATCAAAAAGTGGCGATCTTGATTCGTTGAATTCTGGTGAATTATCAAACTTAACTACTTTTCCCATGTATATGGGGGATAGTTGAAATTCAAAAATATGGAGAGATTATACATTTTTTTCTCGATATTCAAATTCAACTTAATTTGAACCATCTTCTATGAGAAAACACGTTCAAAAAGTGTCAACGGTTTTTTAAAAATTAATTATGAATTTCTGAAGTGGCAAAAACATGCCCCACTAACAATGAACACCGATTCGAATTTTGTATTCAATTAGGAATTCAATCATTCTGAAAGTTCGTGTACATGATAAAAACAATATACCCTACCTCAGAGTTTAATCAAAAAGTGGCGATCTTGATTCGTTGAATTCTGGTGAATTATCAAACTTAACTACTTTTCCCATGTATATGGGGGATAGTTGAAATTCAAAAATATGGAGAGATTATACATATTTTTTTCTCGATATTCAAATTCAACTTAATTTGAACCATCTTCTAACACGTTCAAAAAGTGTCAACGGTTTTTTAAAAATTAATTATTAATTTCTGAAGTGGCAAAAACATGCCCCCCTAACAATGAACACCGATTCGAATTTTGTATTCAATTAGGAGTTCAATCATTCTGAAAGTTCGTATACATGATAATAACAATATACCCTACCTCAGAGTTTAATCAAAAAGTGGCGATCTTGATTCGTTGAATTCTGGTGAATTATCAAACTTAACTACTTTTCCCATGTATATGGGGGATAGTTGAAATTCAAAAATATGGAGAGATTATACATATTTTTTTCTCGATATTCAAATTCAACTTAATTTGAACCATCTTCTAACACGTTCAAAAAGTGTCAACGGTTTTTTAAAAATTAATTATTAATTTCTGAAGTGGCAAAAACATGCCCCCCTAACAATGAACACCGATTCGAATTTTGTATTCAATTAGGAGTTCAATCATTCTGAAAGTTCGTGTACATGATAAAAACAATATACCCTACCTCAGAGTTTAATCAAAAAGTGGCGATCTTGAATCGTTGAATTCTGGTGAATTATCAAACTTAACTACTTTTCCCATGTATATGGGGGATAGTTGAAATTCAAAAATATGGAGAGATTATACATTTTTTTTCTCGATATTCAACTTCAACTAAATTTGAACCATCTTCTATGAGAAAACACGTTCAAAAAGTGTCAACGGTTTTTTAAAAATTAATTATGAATTTCTAAAGTGGCAAAAACATGCCCCACTAACAATGAACACCGATTCGAATTTTGTATTTAATTAGGGATTCAATCATTCTGAAAGTTCGTTTACATGATAAAAACAATATACCCTACCTCAGAGTTTAATCAAAAAGTGGCGATCTTGATTCGTTGAATTCTGGTGAATTATCAAACTTAACTACTTTTCCCATGTATATGGGTGATTGTTGAAATTCAAAAATATGGAGAGATTATACATAATTTTTCTCGATATTCAAATTCAACTTAATTTGAACCATCTTCTATGAGGAAACACGTTCAAAAAGTGTCAACGGTTTTTTTAAAAAATAATTATGAATTTCTGAAGTGGCAAAAACATGCCCCACTAACAATGAACACCGATTCGAATTTTGTATTCAATTAGGAGTTCAATCATTCTGAAAGTTCGTGTACATGATAAAAACAATATACCCTACCTCAGAGTTTAATCAAAAAGTGGCGATCTTGATTCGTTGAATTCTGGTGAATTATCAAACTTAACTACTTTTCCCATGTATATGGGTGATTGTTGAAATTCAAAAATATGGAGAGATTATACATATTTTTTCTCGATATTCAAATTCAACTTAATTTGAACCATCTTCTATTAGAAAACACGTTCAAAAAGTGTCAACGGTTTTTTAAAAATTAATTATGAATTTTTGAAGTTGCAAAAACATGCCCCACTAACAATGAACACCGATTCGAATTTTGTATTCAATTAGGAATTCAATCATTCTGAAAGTTCGTGTACATGATAAAAACAATATACCCTACCTCAGAGTTTAATCAAAAAGTGGCGATCTTGATTCGTTGAATTCTGGTGAATTATCAAACTTAACTACTTTTCCCATGTATATGGGGGATAGTTGAAATTCAAAAATATGGAGAGATTATACATATTTTTTCTCGATATTCAAATTCAACTTAATTTGAACCATCTTCTATGAGAAAACACGTTCAAAAAGTGTCAACGGTTTTTTAAAAATTAATTATGAATTTCTGAAGTGGCAAAAACATGCCCCACTAACAATGAACACCGATTCGAATTTTGTATTCAATTAGGAATTCAATCATCCTGAAAGTTCGTGTACATACTAAAAACAATATACCCGACCTCAGAGTTTAATCAAAAAGTGGCGATCTTGATTCGTTGAATTCTGGTGAATTATCAAACTTAACTACTTTTCCCATGTATATGGGGGATAGTTGAAATTCAAAAATATGGAGAGATTATACATATTTTTTCTCGATATTCAAATTCAACTTAATTTGAACCATCTTCTATGAGAAAACACGTTCAAAAAGTGTCAACGGTTTTTTAAAAATTAATTATGAATTTCTGAAGTGGCAAAAACATGCCCCACTAACAATGAACACCGATTCAAAATTTGTATTCAATTAGGAATTCAATCATTCTAAAAGTTCGTGTACATGATAAAAACAATATACCCTACCTCAGAGTTTAATCAAAAAGTGGCGATCTTGATTCGTTGAATTCTGGTGAATTATCAAACTTAACTACTTTTCCCATGTATATGGGGGATAGTTGAAATTCAAAAATATGGAGAGATTATACATTTTTTTCTCGATATTCAAATTCAACTTAATTTGAACCATCTTCTATGAGAAAACACGTTCAAAAAGTGTCAACGGTTTTTTAAAAATTAATTATGAATTTCTGAAGTGGCAAAAACATGCCCCACTAACAATGAACACCGATTCGAATTTTGTATTCAATTAGGAATTCAATCATTCTGAAAGTTCGTGTACATGATAAAAACAATATACCCTACCTCAGAGTTTAATCAAAAAGTGGCGATCTTGATTCGTTGAATTCTGGTGAATTATCAAACTTAACTACTTTTCCCATGTATATGGGGGATAGTTGAAATTCAAAAATATGGAGAGATTATACATATTTTTTTCTCGATATTCAAATTCAACTTAATTTGAACCATCTTCTAACACGTTCAAAAAGTGTCAACGGTTTTTTAAAAATTAATTATTAATTTCTGAAGTGGCAAAAACATGCCCCCCTAACAATGAACACCGATTCGAATTTTGTATTCAATTAGGAGTTCAATCATTCTGAAAGTTCGTATACATGATAATAACAATATACCCTACCTCAGAGTTTAATCAAAAAGTGGCGATCTTGATTCGTTGAATTCTGGTGAATTATCAAACTTAACTACTTTTCCCATGTATATGGGGGATAGTTGAAATTCAAAAATATGGAGAGATTATACATATTTTTTTCTCGATATTCAAATTCAACTTAATTTGAACCATCTTCTAACACGTTCAAAAAGTGTCAACGGTTTTTTAAAAATTAATTATTAATTTCTGAAGTGGCAAAAACATGCCCCCCTAACAATGAACACCGATTCGAATTTTGTATTCAATTAGGAGTTCAATCATTCTGAAAGTTCGTGTACATGATAAAAACAATATACCCTACCTCAGAGTTTAATCAAAAAGTGGCGATCTTGATTCGTTGAATTCTGGTGAATTATCAAACTTAACTACTTTTCCCATGTATATGGGGGATAGTTGAAATTCAAAAATATGGAGAGATTATACATATTTTTTCTCGATATTCAAATTCAACATAATTTGAACCATCTTCTATGAGAAAACACGTTCAAAAAGTGTCAATGGTTTTTTAAAAATTAATTATGAATTTCTGAAGTGGCAAAAACATGCCCCACTAACAATGAACACCGATTCGAATTTTGTATTCAATTAGGAATTCAATCATTCTGAAAGTTCGTGTACATGATAAAAACAATATACCCTACCTCAGAGTTTAATCAAAAAGTGGCGATCTTGATTCGTTGAATTCTGGTGAATTATCAAACTTAACTACTTTTCCCATGTATATGGGGGATAGTTGAAATTCAAAAATATGGAGAGATTATACATATTTTTTCTCGATATTCAAATTCAACTTAATTTGAACCATCTTCTATGAGAAAACACGTTCAAAAAGTGTCAACGGTTTTTTAAAAATTAATTATGAATTTCTGAAGTGGCAAAAACATGCCCCACTAACAATGAACACCGATTCGAATTTTGTATTCAATTAGGAATTCAATCATTCTGAAAGTTCGTGTACATGATAAAAACAATATACCCTACCTCAGAGTTTAATCAAAAAGTGGCGATCTTGATTCGTTGAATTCTGGTGAATTATCAAACTTAACTACATTTCCCATGTATATGGGGGATAGTTGAAATTCAAAAATATGGAGAGATTATACATATTTTTTCTCGATATTCAAATTCAACTTAATTTGAACCATCTTCTATGAGAAAACACGTTCAAAAAATGTCAACGGTTTTTAAAAAATTAATTATGAATTTCTGAAGTGGCAAAAACATGCCCCACTAACAATGAACACCGATTCGAATTTTGTATTCAATTAGGAATTCAATCATTCTGAAAGTTCGTGTACATGATAAAAACAATATACCCTACCTCAGATTTTAATCAAAAAGTGGCGATCTTGATTCGTTGAATTCTGGTGAATTATCAAACTTAACTACTTTTCCCATGTATATGGGGGATAGTTGAAATTCAAAAATATGGAGAGATTATACATTTTTTTCTCGATATTCAAATTCAACTTAATTTGAACCATCTTCTATGAGAAAACACGTTCAAAAAGTGTCAACGGTTTTTTAAAAATTAATTATGAATTTCTGAAGTGGCAAAAACATGCCCCACTAACAATGAACACCGATTCGAATTTTGTATTCAATTAGGAATTCAATCATTCTGAAAGTTCGTGTACATGATAAAAACAATATACCCTACCTCAGAGTTTAATCAAAAAGTGGCGATCTTGATTCGTTGAATTCTGGTGAATTATCAAACTTAACTACTTTTCCCATGTATATGGGGGATAGTTGAAATTCAAAAATATGGAGAGATTATACATATTTTTTCTCGATATTCAAATTCAACTTAATTTGAACCATCTTCTAACACGTTCAAAAAGTGTCAACGGTTTTTTAAAAATTAATTATTAATTTCTGAAGTGGCAAAAACATGCCCCCCTAACAATGAACACCGATTCGAATTTTGTATTCAATTAGGAGTTCAATCATTCTGAAAGTTCGTATACATGATAATAACAATATACCCTACCTCAGAGTTTAATCAAAAAGTGGCGATCTTGATTCGTTGAATTCTGGTGAATTATCAAACTTAACTACTTTTCCCATGTATATGGGGGATAGTTGAAATTCAAAAATATGGAGAGATTATACATATTTTTTCTCGATATTCAAATTCAACTTAATTTGAACCATCTTCTATGAGAAAACACGTTCAAAAAGTGTCAACGGTTTTTTAAAAATTAATTATGAATTTCTGAAGTGGCAAAAACATGCCCCCCTAACAATGAACACCGATTCGAATTTTGTATTCAATTAGGAGTTCAATCATTCTGAAAGTTCGTATACATGATAATAACAATATACCCTACCTCAGAGTTTAATCAAAAAGTGGCGATCTTGATTCGTTGAATTCTGGTGAATTATCAAACTTAACTACTTTTCCCATGTATATGGGGGATAGTTGAAATTCAAAAATATGGAGAGATTATACATATTTTTTCTCGATATTCAAATTCAACTTAATTTGAACCATCTTCTATGAGAAAACACGTTCAAAAAGTGTCAACGGTTTTTTAAAAATTAATTATGAATTTCTGAAGTGGCAAAAACATGCCCCACTAACAATGAACACCGATTCGAATTTTGTATTCAATTAGGAATTCAATCATTCTGAAAGTTCGTGTACATGATAAAAACAATATACCCTACCTCAGAGTTTAATCAAAAAGTGGCGATCTTGATTCGTTGAATTTTTGTGAATTATCAAACTTAACTACTTTTCCCATGTTAAATATATGGGGGATAGTTCAAATTCAAAAAAAAGGAGAGATAATACATATTTTTTCTCATTATTCAAATTCAACTTAATTTGAACTGTCTTCTATAAGAAAACACGTTTAAAAAGTGTCAACGATTTTTTAAAAATTAGTTATGAAATTTTGAAGTGGCAAAAACATGCCCCACTAACAATGAACACCGATTCGAATTTTGTATTGAATAAGGATATCAATCATTCTGAAAGTGCGTGTACATGATAAAAACAATATACCCTACCTCAGACTTTAATCAAAAAGTGATGATCTTGATTCGTTGAATCCTGGTGAATTATCAAACTTAATTACTTTTCCAATGTTAAGTATATGGGGGATAGTTCAAATTTAAAAATATGAAGAGATAACACATATTTTTCTCGATATTCAAATTCAAATTAGTTTGAACCGTCCTCTATGACAAAACACCTTCAAAAAGTGTCAACGATTTTTTAAAAATTATTTATGAATTTCTGAAGTGGCAAAAACATGCCCCACTAACAACGATCACCGATTCAACATTTGTATTGAATTATGAATTCAATCATTCTGAAAGTGCGTGTACATGATAAGAACAATATACCCTACCTCAGATTTTAATAAAAAGGTGGCAATCTCAATTCATTGAATTCTGTTGTATTATCAAACTTAACTACTTTTTCCATTTTAAGTATATGGGGGATAGTTCAAATTCAAAAATATGGAGATATTATACATATTTTTTCTCGATATTCAAATTCAACTTAATTTGAACCATCTTCTATGAGAAAACACGTTCAAAAAGTGTCAAATATTTTTAAAAATTTATTATGAATTTCTGAAGTGGCAAAAACATGCCCCACTAACAACGAACACCGATTCAATTTTTGTATTGAGTTAGGAATTCAATCATTCTGAAAGTGCGGGTTCATGATTAAAACAATATACCCTACCTCAGATTTCAATCAAAAAGTGGCGATACTGATTCGTTGAGTTCTGGTGAATTATCAAACTTAACTACTTTTCCCACGTTAAGTATATGGGGGATAGTTCAAGTTCAAAAATTAGGAGTGATAATTCATATTTTTTTTCGTTATTCAAATTCAACTTAATTTGAACCGTCACACGTTCTAAAAGTGTCTACAGTTTTTTAAAAATTAGTTATGAATTTTTGAAGTGGCAACCACATGCAATACTAGCAGCGAACACCGATTCAACTTTTGTATTGAATTAGGAATTCAATCATTTTGAAAGTGCGTGTACATGATGAGAACAATATACCCTACCTCAGAGATCAATAAAAAAAGTGGCGATTTCGATTCATTTCATTCTGTTGAATTATCAAACTTAACTACTTTGCCCATGTTAAGTATACGGGGGATAGTTCAAATTCAAAAATAAGGAGAGATTATGCATATTTTTTCTCGATATTCAAATTCAACTTAATTTGAACCATCTTCTATGAGAAAACACGTTCAAAAAGTGTCAACGATTTTTTAAAAATTAATTATGAATTTCTGAAATGGCAAAAACATGCCCCTTAACAATGAACACCGATTCAACTTTTGTATTGAATTAGGAATTCAATCATTCTGAAAGTGCGTATACATAATAGGAACAATACACTCTACCTCAGAGTTTAATCAAAAAGTGGCGATCTCGATTCGTTGAATTCTGGAGAATTATCAAACTTAACTACTTTTCAGATGTTAACTAAATAGGGGGATAGTTCAAATTCAAAAATAAGGAGAGATAATACTTATTTTTTTTCGTTTTTCAAATTCAACTTAATTTGAACTGTTTTCTATGAGAAAACACGTTTAAAAAGTGTCAACGATTTTTTAAAAATTAGTTATGAATTTCTGAAGTGGCAAAAACATGCCCTACTAACAACGAACACCGATTCAATTTTTGTATTGAGTTAGGAATTCAATCATTCTGAAAGTGCGGGTTCATGATTAAAACAATATACCCTACCTCAGAGTTCAATCAAAAAGTGGCGATACTGATTCGTTGAGTTCTGGTGAATTATCAAACTTAACTTAATGCTTTTCCCACGTTAAGTATATGGGGGATAGTTCAAGTTCAAAAATTAAGAGTGATAATTCATATTTTTTTTCGTTATTCAAATTCAACTTAATTTGAACCGTCACACGTTCTAAAAGTGTCTACAGTTTTTTAAAAATTAGTTATGAATTTTTGAAGTGGCAACCACATGCAATACTAGCAGCGAACACCGATTCAACTTTTGTATTGAATTAGGAATTCAATCATTTTGAAAGTGCGTGTACATGATGAGAACAATATACCCTACCTCAGAGTTCAATAAAAAAAGTGGCGATTTCGATTCATTTCATTCTGTTGAATTATCAAACTTAACTACTTTTCCCATGTTAAGTATACGGGGGATAGTTCAAATTCAAAAATAAGGAGAGATTATACATATTTTTTCTCGATATTCAAATTCAACTTAATTTGAACAATCTTCTATGAGAAAACACGTTCAAAAAGTGTCAACGATTTTTTAAAAATTAATTATGATTTTCTTTAGTGGCAAAAATATGCCCCTTAACAATGAACACCGATTCAACTTTTGTATTGAATTAGGAATTCAATCATTCTGAACGTGCGTATACATAATAGAAACAATACACTCTACCTCAGAGTTTAATCAAAAAGTGGCGATCTCGATTCGTTGAATTCTGGTGAATTATCAAACTTAACTACTTTTCAGATGTTAACTAAATAGGGGGATATTTCAAATTCAAAAATAAGGAGAGATAATACTTATTTTTTTTTTTTCGTTTTTCAAATTCAACTTAATTTGAACTGTTTTCTATGAGAAAACACGTTTAAAAAGTGTCAACGATTTTTTAAAAATAAGTTATGAATTTCTGAAGTGGCAAAAACATGCCCCACTAACAACGAACACCGATTCAATTTTTGTATTGAGTTAGGAATTCAATCATTCTGAAAGTGCGGGTTCAGGATTAAAACAATATACCCTACCTCAGAGTTCAATCAAAAAGTTGCGATACTGATTCGTTTAGTTCTGGTGAATTATCAAACTTAACTACTTTTCCCACGTTAAGTATATGGGGGATAGTTCAAGTTCAAAAATTAGGAATGATAATTCATATTTTTTCTCGTTATTCAAATTCAACTTAATTTGAACCGTCACACGTTCTAAAAGTGTCTACAGTTTTTTAAAAATTAGTTATGAATTTTTGAAGTGGCAACCACATGCAATACTAGCAGCGAACACCGATTCAACTTTTGTATTGAATTAGGAATTCAATCATTCTGAAAGTGCGTGTACATGATAAGAACAATAAACCCTACCTCAGAGTTTAATAAAAAAGTGGCAATCTCAATTCATTGAATTCTGTTGAATTATCAAACTTAACTACTTTTTCCATTTTAAGTATATGGGGGATAGTTCAAATTCAAAAATATGGAGATATTATACATATTTTTTCTCGATATTCAAATTCAACTTAATTTGAACCATCTTCTATGAGAAAACACGTTCAAAAAGTGTCAACGATTTTTAAAAATTAATTATGAATTTCTGAAGTGGCAAAAACATGCCCCACTAACAACGAACACCGATTCAATTTTTGTATTGAGTTAGGAATTCAATCATTCTGAAAGTGCGGGTTCATGATTAAAACAATATACCCTACCTCAGAGTTCAATCAAAAAGTGACGATCTCGATTCGTTGAATTCTGGTGAATTATCAAACTTAACTACTTTTCAGATGTTAACTAAATAGGGTGATAGTTCAAATTCAAAAATAAGGAGAGATAATACTTATTTTTTTTCGTTTTTCAAATTCAACTTAATTTTAACCATCTTCTATGAGAAAACACGTTCAAAAAGTGTCAACGGTTTTTTAAAAATTAATTATGAATTTCTGAAGTGGCAAAAACATGCCCCACTAACAATGAACACCGATTCAACATTTGTATTCAATAAGGAATTCAATCATTCTAAAAGTTCGTGTACATGATAAAAACAATATACCCTACCTCAGAGTTTAATCAAAAAGTGGCGATCTTGATTCGTTGAATTCTGGTGAATTATCAAACTTAACTACTTTTCCCATGTATATGGGGGATAGTTGAAATTCAAAAATATGGAGAGATTATACATTTTTTTCTCGATATTCAAATTCAACTTAATTTGAACCATCTTCTATGAGAAAACACGTTCAAAAAGTGTCAACGATTTTTTAAAAATTAATTATGATTTTCTTTAGTGGCAAAAATATGCCCCTTAACAATGAACACCGATTCAACTTTTGTATTGAATTAGGAATTCAATCATTCTGAAAGTGCGTATACATAATAGAAACAATACACTCTACCTCAGAGTTTAATCAAAAAGTGGCGATCTCGATTCGTTGAATTCTGGTGAATTATCAAACTTAACTACTTTTCAGATGTTAACTAAATAGGGGGATATTTCAAATTCAAAAATAAGGAGAGATAATACTTATTTTTTTTTTTTCGTTTTTCAAATTCAACTTAATTTGAACTGTTTTCTATGAGAAAACACGTTTAAAAAGTGTCAACGATTTTTTAAAAATAAGTTATGAATTTCTGAAGTGGCAAAAACATGCCCCACTAACAACGAACACCGATTCAATTTTTGTATTGAGTTAGGAATTCAATCATTCTGAAAGTGCGGGTTCAGGATTAAAACAATATACCCTACCTCAGAGTTCAATCAAAAAGTTGCGATACTGATTCGTTTAGTTCTGGTGAATTATCAAACTTAACTACTTTTCCCACGTTAAGTATATGGGGGATAGTTCAAGTTCAAAAATTAGGAATGATAATTCATATTTTTTCTCGTTATTCAAATTCAACTTAATTTGAACCGTCACACGTTCTAAAAGTGTCTACAGTTTTTTAAAAATTAGTTATGAATTTTTGAAGTGGCAACCACATGCAATACTAGCAGCGAACACCGATTCAACTTTTGTATTGAATTAGGAATTCAATCATTCTGAAAGTGCGTGTACATGATAAGAACAATAAACCCTACCTCAGAGTTTAATAAAAAAGTGGCAATCTCAATTCATTGAATTCTGTTGAATTATCAAACTTAACTACTTTTTCCATTTTAAGTATATGGGGGATAGTTCAAATTCAAAAATATGGAGATATTATACATATTTTTTCTCATTATTCAAATTCAACTTAATTTGAACTGTCTTCTATAAGAAAACACGTTTAAAAAGTGTCAACGATTTTTTAAAAATTAGTTATGAAATTTTGAAGTGGCAAAAACATGCCCCACTAACAATGAACACCGATTCGAATTTTGTATTGAATAAGGATATCAATCATTCTGAAAGTGCGTGTACATGATAAAAACAATATACCCTACCTCAGACTTTAATCAAAAAGTGATGATCTTGATTCGTTGAATCCTGGTGAATTATCAAACTTAATTACTTTTCCAATGTTAAGTATATGGGGGATAGTTCAAATTTAAAAATATGAAGAGATAACACATATTTTTCTCGATATTCAAATTCAAATTAGTTTGAACCGTCCTCTATGACAAAACACCTTCAAAAAGTGTCAACGATTTTTTAAAAATTATTTATGAATTTCTGAAGTGGCAAAAACATGCCCCACTAACAACGATCACCGATTCAACATTTGTATTGAATTATGAATTCAATCATTCTGAAAGTGCGTGTACATGATAAGAACAATATACCCTACCTCAGATTTTAATAAAAAGGTGGCAATCTCAATTCATTGAATTCTGTTGTATTATCAAACTTAACTACTTTTTCCATTTTAAGTATATGGGGGATAGTTCAAATTCAAAAATATGGAGATATTATACATATTTTTTCTCGATATTCAAATTCAACTTAATTTGAACCATCTTCTATGAGAAAACACGTTCAAAAAGTGTCAAATATTTTTAAAAATTTATTATGAATTTCTGAAGTGGCAAAAACATGCCCCACTAACAACGAACACCGATTCAATTTTTGTATTGAGTTAGGAATTCAATCATTCTGAAAGTGCGGGTTCATGATTAAAACAATATACCCTACCTCAGATTTCAATCAAAAAGTGGCGATACTGATTCGTTGAGTTCTGGTGAATTATCAAACTTAACTACTTTTCCCACGTTAAGTATATGGGGGATAGTTCAAGTTCAAAAATTAGGAGTGATAATTCATATTTTTTTTCGTTATTCAAATTCAACTTAATTTGAACCGTCACACGTTCTAAAAGTGTCTACAGTTTTTTAAAAATTAGTTATGAATTTTTGAAGTGGCAACCACATGCAATACTAGCAGCGAACACCGATTCAACTTTTGTATTGAATTAGGAATTCAATCATTTTGAAAGTGCGTGTACATGATGAGAACAATATACCCTACCTCAGAGATCAATAAAAAAAGTGGCGATTTCGATTCATTTCATTCTGTTGAATTATCAAACTTAACTACTTTTCCCATGTTAAGTATACGGGGGATAGTTCAAATTCAAAAATAAGGAGAGATTATACATATTTTTTCTCGATATTCAAATTCAACTTAATTTGAACCATCTTCTATGAGAAAACACGTTCAAAAAGTGTCAACGATTTTTTAAAAATTAATTATGAATTTCTGAAATGGCAAAAACATGCCCCTTAACAATGAACACCGATTCAACTTTTGTATTGAATTAGGAATTCAATCATTCTGAAAGTGCGTATACATAATAGGAACAATACACTCTACCTCAGAGTTTAATCAAAAAGTGGCGATCTCGATTCGTTGAATTCTGGAGAATTATCAAACTTAACTACTTTTCAGATGTTAACTAAATAGGGGGATAGTTCAAATTCAAAAATAAGGAGAGATAATACTTATTTTTTTTCGTTTTTCAAATTCAACTTAATTTGAACTGTTTTCTATGAGAAAACACGTTTAAAAAGTGTCAACGATTTTTTAAAAATTAGTTATGAATTTCTGAAGTGGCAAAAACATGCCCTACTAACAACGAACACCGATTCAATTTTTGTATTGAGTTAGGAATTCAATCATTCTGAAAGTGCGGGTTCATGATTAAAACAATATACCCTACCTCAGAGTTCAATCAAAAAGTGGCGATACTGATTCGTTGAGTTCTGGTGAATTATCAAACTTAACTACTTTTCCCACGTTAAGTATATGGGGGATAGTTCAAGTTCAAAAATTAAGAGTGATAATTCATATTTTTTTTCGTTATTCAAATTCAACTTAATTTGAACCGTCACACGTTCTAAAAGTGTCTACAGTTTTTTAAAAATTAGTTATGAATTTTTGAAGTGGCAACCACATGCAATACTAGCAGCGAACACCGATTCAACTTTTGTATTGAATTAGGAATTCAATCATTTTGAAAGTGCGTGTACATGATGAGAACAATATACCCTACCTCAGAGTTCAATAAAAAAAGTGGCGATTTCGATTCATTTCATTCTGTTGAATTATCAAACTTAACTACTTTTCCCATGTTAAGTATACGGGGGATAGTTCAAATTCAAAAATAAGGAGAGATTATACATATTTTTTCTCGATATTCAAATTCAACTTAATTTGAACAATCTTCTATGAGAAAACACGTTCAAAAAGTGTCAACGATTTTTTAAAAATTAATTATGATTTTCTTTAGTGGCAAAAATATGCCCCTTAACAATGAACACCGATTCAACTTTTGTATTGAATTAGGAATTCAATCATTCTGAAAGTGCGTATACATAATAGAAACAATACACTCTACCTCAGAGTTTAATCAAAAAGTGGCGATCTCGATTCGTTGAATTCTGGTGAATTATCAAACTTAACTACTTTTCAGATGTTAACTAAATAGGGGGATATTTCAAATTCAAAAATAAGGAGAGATAATACTTATTTTTTTTTTTTCGTTTTTCAAATTCAACTTAATTTGAACTGTTTTCTATGAGAAAACACGTTTAAAAAGTGTCAACGATTTTTTAAAAATAAGTTATGAATTTCTGAAGTGGCAAAAACATGCCCCACTAACAACGAACACCGATTCAATTTTTGTATTGAGTTAGGAATTCAATCATTCTGAAAGTGCGGGTTCAGGATTAAAACAATATACCCTACCTCAGAGTTCAATCAAAAAGTTGCGATACTGATTCGTTTAGTTCTGGTGAATTATCAAACTTAACTACTTTTCCCACGTTAAGTATATGGGGGATAGTTCAAGTTCAAAAATTAGGAATGATAATTCATATTTTTTCTCGTTATTCAAATTCAACTTAATTTGAACCGTCACACGTTCTAAAAGTGTCTACAGTTTTTTAAAAATTAGTTATGAATTTTTGAAGTGGCAACCACATGCAATACTAGCAGCGAACACCGATTCAACTTTTGTATTGAATTAGGAATTCAATCATTCTGAAAGTGCGTGTACATGATAAGAACAATAAACCCTACCTCAGAGTTTAATAAAAAAGTGGCAATCTCAATTCATTGAATTCTGTTGAATTATCAAACTTAACTACTTTTTCCATTTTAAGTATATGGGGGATAGTTCAAATTCAAAAATATGAAGATATTATACATATTTTTTCTCGATATTCAAATTCAACTTAATTTGAACCATCTTCTATGAGAAAACACGTTCAAAAAGTGTCAACGATTTTTAAAAATTAATTATGAATTTCTGAAGTGGCAAAAACATGCCCCACTAACAACGAACACCGATTCAATTTTTGTATTGAGTTAGGAATTCAATCATTCTGAAAGTGCGGGTTCATGATTAAAACAATATACCCTACCTCAGAGTTCAATCAAAAAGTGGCGATCTCGATTCGTTGAATTCTGGTGAATTATCAAACTTAACTACTTTTCAGATGTTAACTAAATAGGGTGATAGTTCAAATTCAAAAATAAGGAGAGATAATACTTATTTTTTTTCGTTTTTCAAATTCAACTTAATTTTAACCATCTTCTATGAGAAAACACGTTCAAAAAGTGTCAACGGTTTTTTAAAAATTAATTATGAATTTCTGAAGTGGCAAAAACATGCCCCACTAACAATGAACACCGATTCAACATTTGTATTCAATAAGGAATTCAATCATTCTAAAAGTTCGTGTACATGATAAAAACAATATACCCTACCTCAGAGTTTAATCAAAAAGTGGCGATCTTGATTCGTTGAATTCTGGTGAATTATCAAACTTAACTACTTTTCCCATGTATATGGGGGATAGTTGAAATTCAAAAATATGGAGAGATTATACATTTTTTTCTCGATATTCAAATTCAACTTAATTTGAACCATCTTCTATGAGAAAACACGTTCAAAAAGTGTCAACGGTTTTTTAAAAATTAATTATGAATTTCTGAAGTGGCAAAAACAGGCCCCACTAACAATGAACACCGATTCGAATTTTGTATTCAATTAGGAATTCAATCATTCTGAAAGTTCGTGTACATGATAAAAACAATATATTCTACCTCAGAGTTTAATCAAAAAGTGGCGATCTTGATTCGTTGAATTCTGGTGAATTATCAAACTTAACTACTTTTCCCATGTATATGGGGGATAGTTGAAATTCAAAAATATGGAGAGATTATACATATTTTTTCTCGATATTCAAATTCAACTTAATTTGAACCATCTTCTAACACGTTCAAAAAGTGTCAACGGTTTTTTAAAAATTAATTATTAATTTCTGAAGTGGCAAAAACATGCCCCCCTAACAATGAACACCGATTCGAATTTTGTATTCAATTAGGAGTTCAATCATTCTGAAAGTTCGTGTACATGATAATAACAATATACCCTACCTCAGAGTTTAATCAAAAAGTGGCGATCTTGATTCGTTGAATTCTGGTGAATTATCAAACTTAACTACTTTTCCCATGTATATGGGGGATAGTTGAAATTCAAAAATATGGAGAGATTATACATATTTTTTCTCGATATTCAAATTCAACTTAATTTGAACCATCTTCTATGAGAAAACACGTTCAAAAAGTGTCAACGTTTTTTTAAAAATTAACTAGGGGTGGGGTGTAAACTCGCCTACGCTCGTTTGGTTTCAAGTCTTTTAATTAATTTTGTCAATCATATGTTGCCATCTATATAAGTATTCAGTACGTGATATCATAACGGTATTTTAATGCAAAATGGACAGCCTACATGAAAATTTTTTATTACAGAAATGAATTGAAGGTACCAAATTATGCTACTCTGATTTTTTCCAGATTTTTTTGAAACCCAGAACTATTTTTAAATAATTATTAAATGTGCTGCCACGCCCTCTGGAGGTGTCAACAGGCGTCTCTGTCCTATCCTTTTTACTAACGATTCAGGGGTGCCAACTTAAATTACAGAACGTTCAATAATTATTTAGAAATAGTTGCAGGACTCATAAAAATCTAAAAAAATTCAGAGTAATTCAGAGTAGAGGTGGAGCGTGGCGTTATGCATTGACCGGTTCTCGTTAGATCACTGAAGTCAGGCTACGACGTCAAGCGTGGTTAATACTTGGATGGGTGACCATTTCAAGTATAAAAATACGCCGCTCCCTCCCTGGGATAAATTCGTCTTGCTTTCCACCCAGTGCAGTGATGCACTTCCAAAAATCTCTCAGCCATATGTTGACAGATATTATAGTGTTCTAAATTAGCGAAGATGAACAGGCTCAGATAACGACTCAGGCGCAGTTGTTAGACCCCTACTATTTTATTATTATTTATTTTATTTTATTTAATAATTTTTTAAGGAGTCAGACGCAGTTGTTAGGCCCCTAATATTTTATTATTATTTGTTTTATTTTATTTAATAATTTTTTTAAGGAGTTTGGGGAGATTCAAGTTAATTATTTTCTTAGCGTCCGGTCGTGTTCGAGCGAGCAAGGCAATGGGCTTACTCCGGACACTGCCCATCTTCAACACAAAGAGGTGGCCAGTTGTAATTAAACCTCGTAATGCTATGATGTACCGAACGCAAATTGCCCCTGAAAGTAGGCAACCACAACCTACATGCCCCTGAAAGTATGCAACCCGCATTAATTACACCTTAATTTGATAACCCCCCTAGACCTAATTGGGAGATGATCCGAGCATTATTTACGAAAATATTCGTTTTTATATAAAGTTATTATAAGTTACCCCTAAAGGTAGGCAACCTTCACTTACATGCCCCTGAAAGTATGCAACCCAACCAAACTTCCCCTGAAAGTATGCAACCACAACCTACATGCCCCTGAAGGTATGCAACCCGCATTACTTGCACCTTAATTTTATAACCCCCCCTAGACTTAATTGGGAGTAAATCCGAGCATTATTTACGAAAACAATCAATTTTATTTAAAGTTATATTAATTAAGTCACACCTGAAAGTAGTTTGCTTGGAATGTGCTACCATGGTATCTCCATCTATGGGAAAATTATCGAACTTCTGAATGTCTACAATATCTGTGCTCACGTGATTCCATTTGCGGGCGGCCACCACCTTGAAACTATCTTACGCACATATGCACGCACTTGCGCGGATATTCGCAAGCGCATTTTCGCGGACCAATCTTCGCGCGAATTTCACATCACTGCACTGAGCAGTCAGATCCCCTTTTGCAATGTTGCCTCTAAACAGAAGCAGCCAATGGGATGGCAGCAGTCACACAAAGAAAGTTAATAAAGTATAATAATTTCAAAGCATTGACGATATGCAAAAGCTTCAGTCAATCCCAGTTAGCAGAACTCTTTCTACCAATGGTAGACTTGCCTTTTTCCACCAACATTCAAACTTGGACGACAAAGAAGCTGTTGAAGTTGGTAACCATAAACTTTCCAATGGCAGGAAACACTGTATGTATAAAAAATGGAAAAAGTAGCACTAGTACGTTGTGTGTTGCATGTTTACGTATCAGAAAACACAAATCGAAACCAACGAAAAGATGAACTCAGGGAGGAGATCCCCTAGCCGTGGAGTCACGCTGCACAAGGTCACGCCGTGTCCACGATGTCCACATTTGTGATTCAAAGTGCATGATAGAGGGCCATAACACATCAAAGTGACACGTAATACGTCGCAATAGCATGACGTCCTCACTACACGGCCACGACAACACACCACGCACCAACACTCGAACACACGGTGATTTGAAACACAGACCACACGACACCGAAGAGCCCAAATTTCCAAACGTAACCCCACGGGCGGCGCGTGCTGCCGAAACGGTGTCCGGCGTCCGGAACCGAACACGACTCGGCAGCAACAAAAGTTCACCGGGTAAAGACCTCCACCGGCCAAGGCCAGCGCAGGGCACCGGAAGAGCTCGGAGGCCGAAAAACCCCAAAAATCTAGATAAAAAAATTCACCCCCAGTCCCCCCCCGGACGTGGATTTTTTATTATTTTCCTGGTTACGGCGGCCACCCCCGGGAACCCCCAGGAAAAGTTTCGTCGGGTTCCGACGAACCCAGACGCTCGCCCAAAGGAAGTGCGTGCCAGCATAGGAAAACGCTGGTTAATTTTGGGGTCCCGAAAGTGATGTTTAATAATAAGGACTAGGGGTGCGGGTGGTCGCCGGTCCTTTTTTTTTTCTCTTCTTTTTGAGAAGGAGAGTCGCGACGACGTGGTGGTGGCCAAAAATTGCACGTGTCATAAAAATGGATTTGCGCGCCATCTGTGAACTTAGTGTAGAAGTATTTCGACGGCGATCGCCACTATATCTGGTGATTCTCCGAGCCGTGCTGCCACCTGGTGGCCTTTTCTCGTACCGCCCCGGAACCTTCCAGAATGTATGATAAATAGTGCACCCTTGTGTCGGACCGGCACGAGACTCCCCCAGGAAGTCTCTATCGAGAGTCCCGCTTCCGCCTCTCGGATGAAGCGAGTGAGACGTAGACCTAGCGACGACGCGGCATTACGCCCTGTCATGGCTGTCAACGTCGTGTAGATCCGTCCGTATGTGGGCGCGTCTGAATGCCACGACCTAACTTTTTTCCCGTCGACCGCACGGTCAGCTCGGGAAACGGAGCGTTTCAATCGAGTAAGTACGAAAAGTATTAAAATCGCGATGGAAAGGTGTCGCGACGTCATTCTCGCGAACACGCCCCTCGAACGGAGGCAGGATTTCAAATCGCGAAATGGCACCCAAAGTTGCTCAAAGAGAGGTGGGCCCGACTTTGACGTCCCCGTTGACGGAAAGCAGGCCCGCTTTCGAAAAAAGCTCTCTGTTCATTTGTGGCCCGCTCGATCGGCCGTGTCAATCGACCGATGTCGGACCTAACCTACTCTCGTGCCCGGATGAGTTAGCAAACGTCGGGGGCGACCCCGATGATAAAGTTTCCGCGGTTCCCCCGCCCCGAGCGACCCCCCGACGGGACGCGCGTTCGCGGCGAGACGCGCGAGAGACGCGACGGATCGGTCGCTTCGTCTCGAGGCGCGTCGGCGGGCCGCCGGTCGCGTACCACGAGAACCGCGAGGTCCGACAGACGCCGCACCGTCCCGCGGGGTCGGGGGCGGTCTCGCCCCCGCCCCGTCGGAGGAGGGACGAAAGTGGAAAAAGGGCTTCATGAACCTCCGAGAGGACCGGTCCGCTCCTCCCGCGGCGCCGAGGACGGAGACCGGGGAGGGCCCCCGGAGGCCCGCAACTTCCCCGAAATCTCGTCCCCGGCTCGAGATTTTCGCCCTCTCTCGCCGTCCGGCGCCCCTCCCGAACGGAAACTCGATTTTAGGGAGGCGGTTCCGGAAACCTCGGGAGGCCCCCCACCCCGCGCCCCCGTCTCCCGGGTCGATTCCGGACGGCAAGACCTCTGCCACGCGAAAAGAAAATCTCGCGGGCGTTTCTTACGAGGATCCCTACGCGCGAAAAGTGCCGCTTAACTAAGGGTTATTATGAATTTCTGAAGTGGCAAAAACATGCCCCACTAACAATGAACACCGATTCGAATTTTGTATTCAATTAGGAATTCAATCATTCTGAAAGTTCGTGTACATGATAAAAACAATATACCCTACCTCAGAGTTTAATCAAAAAGTGGCGATCTTGATTCGTTGAATTTTTGTGAATTATCAAACTTAACTACTTTTCCCATGTTAAATATATGGGGGATAGTTCAAATTCAAAAAAAAGGAGAGATAATACATATTTTTTCTCATTATTCAAATTCAACTTAATTTGAACTGTCTTCTATAAGAAAACACGTTTAAAAAGTGTCAACGATTTTTTAAAAATTAGTTATGAAATTTTGAAGTGGCAAAAACATGCCCCACTAACAATGAACACCGATTCGAATTTTGTATTGAATAAGGATATCAATCATTCTGAAAGTGCGTGTACATGATAAAAACAATATACCCTACCTCAGACTTTAATCAAAAAGTGATGATCTTGATTCGTTGAATCCTGGTGAATTATCAAACTTAATTACTTTTCCAATGTTAAGTATATGGGGGATAGTTCAAATTTAAAAATATGAAGAGATAATACATATTTTTCTCGATATTCAAATTCAAATTAGTTTGAACCGTCCTCTATGACAAAACACCTTCAAAAAGTGTCAACGATTTTTTAAAAATTATTTATGAATTTCTGAAGTGGCAAAAACATGCCCCACTAACAACGATCACCGATTCAACATTTGTATTGAATTATGAATTCAATCATTCTGAAAGTGCGTGTACATGATAAGAACAATATACCCTACCTCAGAGTTTAATAAAAAAGTGGCAATCTCAATTCATTGAATTCTGTTGAATTATCAAACTTAACTACTTTTTCCATTTTAAGTATATGGGGGATAGTTCAAATTCAAAAATATGGAGATATTATACATATTTTTTCTCGATATTCAAATTCAACTTAATTTGAACCATCTTCTATGAGAAAACACGTTCAAAAAGTGTCAAATATTTTTAAAAATTTATTATGAATTTCTGAAGTGGCAAAAACATGCCCCACTAACAACGAACACCGATTCAATTTTTGTATTGAGTTAGGAATTCAATCATTCTGAAAGTGCGGCTTCATGATTAAAACAATATACCCTACCTCAGATTTCAATCAAAAAGTGGCGATACTGATTCGTTGAGTTCTGGTGAATTATCAAACTTAACTACTTTTCCCACGTTAAGTATATGGGGGATAGTTCAAGTTCAAAAATTAGGAGTGATAATTCATATTTTTTTTCGTTATTCAAATTCAACTTAATTTGAACCGTCACACGTTCTAAAAGTGTCTACAGTTTTTTAAAAATTAGTTATGAATTTTTGAAGTGGCAACCACATGCAATACTAGCAGCGAACACCGATTCAACTTTTGTATTGAATTAGGAATTCAATCATTTTAAAAGTGCGTGTACATGATGAGAACAATATACCCTACCTCAGAGATCAATAAAAAAAGTGGCGATTTCGATTCATTTCATTCTGTTGAATTATCAAACTTAACTACTTTTCCCATGTTAAGTATACGGGGGATAGTTCAAATTCAAAAATAAGGAGAGATTATACATATTTTTTCTCGATATTCAAATTCAACTTAATTTGAACCATCTTCTATGAGAAAACACGTTCAAAAAGTGTCAACGATTTTTTAAAAATTAATTATGAATTTCTGAAGTGGCAAAAACATGCCCCTTAACAGTGAACACCGATTCAACTTTTGTATTGAATTAGGAATTCAATCATTCTGAAAGTGCGTATACATAATAGGAACAATACACTCTACCTCAGAGTTTAATCAAAAAGTGGCGATCTCGATTCGTTGAATTCTGGTGAATTATCAAACTTAACTACTTTTCAGATGTTAACTAAATAGGGGGATAGTTCAAATTCAAAAATAAGGAGAGATAATACTTATTTTTTTTCGTTTTTCAAATTCAACTTAATTTGAACTGTTTTCTATGAGAAAACACGTTTAAAAAGTGTCAACGATTTTTTAAAAATTAGTTATGAATTTCTGAAGTGGCAAAAACATGCCCTACTAACAACGAACACCGATTCAATTTTTGTATTGAGTTAGGAATTCAATCATTCTGAAAGTGCGGGTTCATGATTAAAACAATATACCCTACCTCAGAGTTCAATCAAAAAGTGGCGATACTGATTCGTTGAGTTCTGGTGAATTATCAAACTTAACTACTTTTCCCACGTTAAGTATATGGGGGATAGTTCAAGTTCAAAAATTAGGAGTGATAATTCATATTTTTTTTCGTTATTCATATTCAACTTAATTTGAACCGTCACACGTTCTAAAAGTGTCTACAGTTTTTTAAAAATTAGTTATGAATTTTTGAAGTGGCAACCACATGCAATACTAGCAGCGAACACCGATTCAACTTTTGTATTGAATTAGGAATTCAATCATTTTGAAAGTGCGTGTACATGATGAGAACAATATACCCTACCTCAGAGTTCAATAAAAAAAGTGGCGATTTCGATTCATTTCATTCTGTTGAATTATCAAACTTAACTACTTTTCCCATGTTAAGTATACGGGGGATAGTTCAAATTCAAAAATAAGGAGAGATTATACATATTTTTTCTCGATATTTGAATTCAACTTAATTTGAACCATCTTCTATGAGAAAACACGTTCAAAAAGTGTCAACGATTTTTTAAAAAATAATTATGATTTTCTTTAGTGGCAAAAATATGCCCCTTAACAATGAACACCGATTCAACTTTTGTATTGAATTAGGAATTCAATCATAGTGAAAGTGCGTATACATAATAGAAACAATACACTCTACCTCAGAGTTTAATCAAAAAGTGGCGATCTCGATTCGTTGAATTCTGGTGAATTATCAAACTTAACTACTTTTCAGATGTTAACTAAATAGGGGGATATTTCAAATTCAAAAATAAGGAGAGATAATACTTATTTTTTTTTCGTTTTTCAAATTCAACTTAATTTGAACTGTCTTCTATAAGAAAACACGTTTAAAAAGTGTCAACGATTTTTTAAAAATTAGTTATGAAATTTTGAAGTGGCAAAAACATGCCCCACTAACAATGAACACCGATTCGAATTTTGTATTGAATAAGGATATCAATCATTCTGAAAGTGCGTGTACATGATAAAAACAATATACCCTACCTCAGACTTTAATCAAAAAGTGATGATCTTGATTCGTTGAATCCTGGTGAATTATCAATATTAATTACTTTTCCAATGTAAAGTATATGGGGGATAGTTCAAATTTAAAAATATGAATAGATAATACATATTTTTCTCGATATTCAAATTCAAATTAGTTTGAACCGTCCTCTATGACAAAACACCTTCAAAAAGTGTCAACGATTTTTTAAAAATTATTTATGAATTTCTGAAGTGGCAAAAACATGCCCCACTAACAACGATCACCGATTCAACATTTGTATTGAATTATGAATTCAATCATTCTGAAAGTGCGTGTACATGATAAGAACAATATACCCTACCTCAGAGTTTAATAAAAAAGTGGCAATCTCAATTCATTGCATTCTGTTGAATTATCAAACTTAACTACTTTTTTCCATTTTAAGTATATGGGGGATAGTTCAAATTCAAAAATATGGAGATATTATACATATTTTTTCTCGATATTCAAATTCAACTTAATTTGAACCATCTTCTATGAGAAAACACGTTCAAAAAGTGTCAAATATTTTTAAAAATTTATTATGAATTTCTGAAGTGGCAAAAACATGCCCCACTAACAACGAACACCGATTCAATTTTTGTATTGAGTTAGGAATTCAATCATTCTGAAAGTGCGGGTTCATGATTAAAACAATATACCCTACCTCAGTTTTCAATCAAAAAGTGGCGATACTGATTCGTTGAGTTCTGGTGAATTATCAAACTTAACTACTTTTCCCACGTTAAGTATATGGGGGATAGTTCAAGTTCAAAAATTAGGAGTGATAATTCATATTTTTTTTCGTTATTCAAATTCAACTTAATTTGAACCGTCACACGTTCTAAAAGTGTCTACAGTTTTTTAAAAATTAGTTATGAATTTTTGAAGTGGCAACCACATGCAATACTAGCAGCGAACACCGATTCAACTTTTGTATTGAATTAGGAATTCAATCATTTTGAAAGTGCGTGTACATGATGAGAACAATATACCCTACCTCAGAGATCAATAAAAAAAGTGGCGATTTCGATTCATTTCATTCTGTTGAATTATCAAACTTAACTACTTTTCCCATGTTAAGTATACGGGGGATAGTTCAAATTCAAAAATAAGGAGAGATTATACATATTTTTTCTCGATATTCAAATTCAACTTAATTTGAACCATCTTCTATGAGAAAACACGTTCAAAAAGTGTCAACGATTTTTTAAAAATTAATTATGAATTTCTGAAGTGGCAAAAACATGCCCCTTAACAATGAACACCGATTCAACTTTTGTATTGAATTAGGAATTCAATCATTCTGAAAGTGCGTATACATAATAGGAACAATACACTCTACCTCAGAGTTTAATCAAAAAGTGGCGATCTCGATTCGTTGAATTCTGGTGAATTATCAAACTTAACTACTTTTCAGATGTTAACTAAATAGGGGGATAGTTCAAATTCAAAAATAAGGAGAGATAATACTTATTTTTTTTCGTTTTTCAAATTCAACTTAATTTGAACTGTTTTCTATGAGAAAACACGTTTAAAAAGTGTCAACGATTTTTTAAAAATTAGTTATGAATTTCTGAAGTGGCAAAAACATGCCCTACTAATAACGAACACCGATTCAATTTTTGTATTGAGTTAGGAATTCAATCATTCTGAAAGTGCGGGTTCATGATTAAAACAATATACCCTACCTCAGAGTTCAATCAAAAAGTGGCGATACTGATTCGTTGAGTTCTGGTGAATTATCAAACTTAACTACTTTTCCCACGTTAAGTATATGGGGGATAGTTCAAGTTCAAAAATTAGGAGTGATAATTCATATTTTTTTTCGTTATTCAAATTCAACTTAATTTGAACCGTCACACGTTCTAAAAGTGTCTACAGTTTTTTAAAAATTAGTTATGAATTTTTGAAGTGGCAACCACATGCAATACTAGCAGCGAACACCGATTCAACTTTTGTATTGAATTAGGAATTCAATCATTTTGAAAGTGCGTGTACATGATGAGAACAATATACCCTACCTCAGAGTTCAATAAAAAAAGTGGCGATTTCGATTCATTTCATTCTGTTGAATTATCAAACTTAACTACTTTTCCCATGTTAAGTATACGGGGGATAGTTCAAATTCAAAAATAAGGAGAGATTATACATATTTTTTCTCGATATTTGAATTCAACTTAATTTGAACCATCTTCTATGAGAAAACACGTTCAAAAAGTGTCAACGATTTTTTAAAAATTAATAATGATTTTCTTTAGTGGCAAAAATATGCCCCTTAACAATGAACACCGATTCAACTTTTGTATTGAATTAGGAATTCAATCATAGTGAAAGTGCGTATACATAATAGGAACAATACACTCTACCTCAGAGTTTAATCAAAAAGTGGCGATCTCAATTCATTGAATTCTGTTGAATTATCAAACTTAACTACTTTTTCCATTTTAAGTATATGGGGGATAGTTCAAATTCAAAAATATGGAGATATTATACATATTTTTTCTCGATATTCAAATTCAACTTAATTTGAACCATCTTCTATGAGAAAACACGTTCAAAAAGTGTCAACGATTTTTTAAAAATTAGTTATGAAATTTTGAAGTGGCAAAAACATGCCCCACTAACAATGAACACCGATTCGAATTTTGTATTGAATAAGGATATCAATCATTCTGAAAGTGCGTGTACATGATAAAAACAATATACCCTACCTCAGACTTTAATCAAAAAGTGATGATCTTGATTCGTTGAATCCTGGTGAATTATCAAACTTAACTACTTTTCCCATGTTAAGTATATGGGATATAGTTCAAATTTAAAAATATGAAGAGATAATACATATTTTTCTCGATATTCAAATTCAACTTAATTTGAACCATCTTCTATGAGAAAACACGTTCAAAAAGTGTCAACGATATTTAAAAATTAATTATGAATTTCTGAAGTGGCAAAAACATGCCCCACTAACAACGAACACCGATTCAATTTTTGTATTGAGTTAGGAATTCAATCATTCTGAAAGTGCGGGTTCATGATTAAAACAATATACTCTACCTCAGAGTTCAATCAAAAAGTGGCGATACTGATTCGTTGAGTTCTGGTGAATTATCAAACTTAACTACTTTTCCCACGTTAAGTATATGGGGGTAGTTCAAGTTCAAAAATTAGGAGAGATAATTCATATTTTTTCTCGTTATTCAAATTCAACTTAAATTTAACCGTCACACGTTCTAAAAGTGTCTACAGATTTTTAAAAATTAGTTTGAATTTTTGAAGTGGCAACCACATGCAATACTAGCAGCGAACACCGATTCAACTTTTGTATTGAATTAGGAATTCAATCATTTTGAAAGTGCGTGTACATGATGCGAACAATATACCCTACCTCAGAGTTCAATAAAAAAGTGGCGATTTCGATTCATTTCATTCTGTTGAATTATCAAACTTAACTACTTTTCCCATGTTAAGTATACGGGGGATAGTTCAAATTCAAAAATAAGGAGAGATTATACATATTTTTTCTCGATATTCAAATCAACTTAATTTGAACCATCTTCTATGAGAAAACACGTTCAAAAAGTGTCAACGATTTTTTAAAAATTAATTATGAATTTCTGAAGTGGCAAAAACATGCCCCTTAACAATGAACACCGATTCAACTTTTGTATTGAATTAGGAATTCAATCATTCTGAAAGTGCGTATACATAATAGGAACAATACACTCTACCTCAGAGTTTAATCAAAAAGTGGCGATCTCGATTCGTTGAATTCTGGTGAATTATCAAACTTAACTACTTTTCAGATGTTAACTAAATAGGGGGATAGTTCAAATTCAAAAATAAGGAGAGATAATACTTATTTTTTTTTGTTTTTCAAATTCAACTTAATTTGAACTGTTTTCTATGAGAAAACACGTTTAAAAAGTGTCAACGATTTTTTAAAAATTAGTTATGAATTTCTGAAGTGGCAAAAACATGCCCCACTAACAACGAACACCGATTCAATTTTTGTATTGAGTTAGGAATTCAATCATTCTGAAAGTGCGGGTTCATGATTAAAACAATATTGACCTCATAAATTACCAAGAGATGGCATTGAAAACAGCCTCTATAGAATCAGTATGACTCAACTACATGTGTACTTTAGCCAGTAGCAAAGCACAGATATCAAAACAATGACACTTTTAGAATCACTCAGGTAAAATCCACCAGATGTCCATACCTGTCTTTATGACGTCAATACCCTACCTCAGAGTTCAATCAAAAAGTGGCGATACTGATTCGTTGAGTTCTGGTGAATTATCAAACTTAACTACTTTTCCCACGTTAAGTATATGGGGGATAGTTCAAGTTCAAAAATTAGGAGAGATAATTCATATTTTTTCTCGTTATTCAAATTCAACTTAATTTGAACCGTCACACGTTCTAAAAGTGTCTACCGTTTTTTAAAAATTAGTTATGAATTTTTGAAGTGGCAACCACATGCAATACTAGCAGCGAACACCGATTCAACTTTTGTATTGAATTAGGAATTCAATCATTTTGAAAGTGCGTGTACATGATGAGAACAATATACCCTACCTCAGAGTTCAATAAATAAGTGGTGATTTCGATTCATTTCATTCTGTTGAATTATCAAACTTAACTACTTTTCCCATGTTAAGTATACGGGGGATAGTTCAAATTCAAAAATAAGGAGAGATTATACATATTTTTTCTCGATATTCAAATTCAACTTAATTTGAACCATCATCTATGAGAAAACACGTTCAAAAAGTGTCAACGATTTTTTAAAAATTAATTATGAATTTCTTTAGTGGCAAAAATATGCCCCTTAACAATGAACACCGATTCAACTTTTGTATTGAATTAGGAATTCAATCATATTGAAAGTGTGTATACATAATAGGAACAATACACTCTACCTCAGAGTTTAATCAAAAAGTGGCGATCTCGATTCGTTGAATTCTGGTGAATTATCAAACTTAACTACTTTTCAGATGTTAACTAAATAGGGGGATATTTCAAATTCAAAAATAAGGAGAGATAATACTTATTTTTTTATTCGTTTTTCAAATTCAACTTAATTTGAACTGTTTTCTATGAGAAAACACGTTTAAAAAGTTTCAACGATTTTTTAAAAATTAGTTATGAATTTTTAAAGAAGCAAAAACATGCCCCACTAACAATTAACACCGATTCGACTTTTGTATTGAATTAAGAATTCAATCATTCTGAAAGTTCGTGTACATGATAAAAACAATATACCCTACCTCAGAGTTTAATAAAAAAGTGGCAATCTCAATTCATTGAATTCTGTTGAATTATCAAACTTAACTACTTTTTCCATTTTAAGTATATGGGGGATAGTTCAAATTCAAAAATATGGAGATATTATACATATTTTTTCTCGATATTCAAATTCAACTTAATTTGAACCATCTTCTATGAGAAAACACGTTCAAAAAGTGTCAACGATTTTTTAAAAATTAATTATGAATTTCTGAAGTGGCAAAAACATGCCCCACTAACAACGAACACCGATTCAATTTTTTTATTGAGTCTGGAATTCAATCATTCTGAAAGTGCGGATTCATGATTAAAACAATATACCCTACCTCAGAGTTCAATCAAAAAGTGGCGATACTGATTCGTTGAGTTCTGGTGATTTATCAAACTTAACTACTTTTCCCACGTTAAGTATATGGGGGTAGTTCAAGTTCAAAAATTAGGAGAGATAATTCATATTTTTTCTCGTTATTCAAATTCAACTAAAATTTAACCGTCACACGTTCTAAAAGTGTCTACAGATTTTTAAAAATTAGTTTGAATTTTTGAAGTGGCAACCACATGCAATACTAGCAGCGAACACCGATTCAACTTTTGTATTGAATTAGGAATTCAATCATTTTGAAAGTGCGTGTACATGATGCGAACAATATACCCTACCTCAGAGTTCAATAAAAAAGTGGCGATTTCGATTCATTTCATTCTGTTGAATTATCAAACTTAACTACTTTTCCCATGTTAAGTATACGGGGGATAGTTCAAATTCAAAAATAAGGAGAGATTATACATATTTTTTCTCGATATTCAAATTCAACTTAATTTGAACCATCTTCTATGAGAAAACACGTTCAAAAAGTGTCAACGATTTTTTAAAAATTAATTATGAATTTCTGAAGTGGCAAAAACATGCCCCTTAACAATGAACACCGATTCAACTTTTGTATTGAATTAGGAATTCAATCATTCTGAAAGTGCGTATACATAATAGGAACAATACACTCTACCTCAGAGTTTAATCAAAAAGTGGCGATCTCGATTCGTTGAGTTCTGGTGAATTATCAAACTTAACTACTTTTCCCACGTTAAGTATATGGGGGATAGTTCAAGTTCAAAAATTAGGAGAGATAATTCATATTTTTTCTCGTTATTCAAATTCAACTTAATTTGAACCGTCACACGTTCTAAAAGTGTCTACAGTTTTTTAAAAATTAGTTATGAATTTTTGAAGTGGCAACCACATGCAATACTAGCAGCGAACACCGATTCAACTTTTGTATTGAATTAGGAATTCAATCATTTTGAAAGTGCGTGTACATGATGAGAACAATATACCCTACCTCAGAGTTCAATAAAAAAGTGGCGATTTCGATTCATTTCATTCTACGGATTCATTTAAAAGATGTTGTTATCTATAATCTGTAATGTGTCAGTAACCGGCACGACGTACACTTCATTCTCTAGAATTTTTTTTATTCTGAGGATCGTTGATTTTTTTTAATAAATTTCCACCTCCAAGACATAATTGTTCCTTTATCCCCTGGTTTCATCAAATTTTTTTACGGATTCATTTTAAAGATGTTGTTACCTATAATCTGTGATGTGTCAGTAACTGGCACGACGTTTACTTCGTTCCCTAAAAATTTTTTTATGCCGAGGATCGTTGATTTTTTTTTAATAAATTTCCACCTCCAAGACAAAATTGTTCCTTTAATCCCTGGTTTCATCAAATTTTTTTACGGATTCATTTAAAGGATGTTGTTACCTATAATCTGTGATGTGTCAGCAACTAGCACGACGTACACTTCGTTCCCTAGAAATTTATTTATACCGAGGATCGTTGATTTTTTTTAATAAGTTTCCACCTCCAAGACAAAATTGTTCCTTTATCCCCTGGTTTCATCAATTTTTTTTACGGATTCATTTAAAGGATGTTGTTACCTAAATTCTGTGATGTGTTAGTAACTGGCACGACGTACACTTCATTCCCTAGAAATTTTTTTATATCGAGGATCGTTGATTTTTTTTAATAAATTTTTACCTCCAAGACAAAATTTTTCCTTTATTCCCTGGTTTCATCAAATTTTTTTACGGATTCATTTAAAAGATGTTGTTACCTATAATCTGTGATGTGTCAGTAACCGGCACGACGTACACTTCATTCCCTAGAAATTTTTTTATACCGAGGATCGTTTATTTTTTTTAATAAATTTCCACCTCCAATACAAAATTGTTCCTTTATCCCCTGGTTTTATCAAATTTTTTTACGGATTCATTTAAAAGATGTTGATACCTATAATCTGTGATGTGTCAGTAACTGGCACGACGTTTACTTCGTTCCCTAGAAATTTTTTTATACCGAGGATCGTTGTTTTTTTTAAATAAATTTCCACCTCCAAGACAAAATTGTTCCTTTATCTCCTGGTTTCATCAAATTTTTTTACGGATTCATTTAAAGGATGTTGTTACTTATAATCTGTGATGTGTCAGTAACTGGCACGACGTTTACTATGTGCCCTAGAAATTTTTTTATACCGAGGATCGTTGATTTTTTTTAATACATTTCCACCTCCAAGACAAAATTGTTCCTTTATCCCCTGGTTTCATCAAATTTTTTTACGGATTCATTTAAAAGATGTTGTTACCTATAATCTGAGATGTGTCAGTAACTGGCACGACGATTACTTCGTTCCCTAGAAATTTTTTTATACCGAGGATCGTTGATTTTTTTTAATAAATTTCCACCTCCAAGACATAATTGTTCCTTTATCCCCTGGTTTCATCAAATTTTTTTACGGATTCATTTCAAAGATGTTGTTACCTATAATCTGTGATGTGTCAGTAACTGGCAAGACGTTTACTTCGTTCCCTAGATATTTTTTTATGCCGAGGATCGTTGATTTTTTTTATTAAATTTCCACCTCCAAGACAAAATTGTTCCTTTAATCCCTGGTTTCATCAAATTTATTTACGGATTCATTTATAGAATGTTATTACCTATAATCTGTGATGTGTTAGTAACTGGCACGACGTACTATTTGTACCCTAGAAATTTTTTTATACCGAGGATCGTTGATTTTTTTTAATAAATTTCCACCTCCAAGACAAAATTGTTCCTTTATCCCCTGGTTTCATCAAATTTATTTACGGATTCATTTAAAGGACGTTGTTACCTATAATCTGTGATGTGTCAGTAAGTGGCACGACGTTTACTTCGTTCCCTAGATCTTTTTTTTTATGCCGAGGATCGTTGATTTTTTTTAATAAATTTCCACCTCCAAGACAAAATTGTTCCTTTATCCCCTGGTTTCATCAAATTTATTTACGGATTCATTTAAAGGACGTTGTTACCTATAATCTGTGATGTGTCAGTAAGTGGCACGACGTTTACTTCGTTCCCTAGATCTTTTTTTTTATGCCGAGGATCGTTGATTTTTTTTAATAAATTTCCACCTCCAAGACAAAATTGTTCCTTTATGCCCTGGTTTCATCAAATTTTTTTACGGATTCATTTTAAAGATGTTGTTACCTATAATCTGTGATGTGTCAGTAACTGGCACGACGTTTACTTCGTTCCCTAGAAATTTTTTTATGCCGAGGATCGTTGATTTTTTTTAATAAATTTCCACCTCCAAGACAAAATTGTTCCTTTAATCCCTGGTTTCATCAAATTTTTTTACGGATTCATTTAAAGGATGTTATTACCTATAATCTGTGATGTGTTAGTAACTGGCACGACGTACACTTCGTTCCCTAGAAATTTTTTTATACCGAGGATCGTTGATTTTTTAATAAATTTCCACCTTCAAGACAAAATTGTTCCTTTATCCCCTGGTTTCATCAAATTTTTTTACGGATTCATTTAAAGAATGTTGTTACCTATAATCTGTGATGTGTCAGTAACTGGCACGACGTTTACTTCGTTCCCTAGAAATTTTTTTATACCGATGATCGTTGATTTTTTTTAATTAATTTCCACATCCAAGACAAAATTGTTCCTTTATCCCCTGGTTTCATCAAAATTTTTTTACGGATTCATTTAAAGGATGTTGTTACCTATAATCTGTGATGTGTTAGTAACTGGCACGACGTACACTTCGTTCCCTAGAAATTTTTTTATACCGAGGATCGTTGATTTTTTAATAAATTTCCACCTTCAAGACAAAATTGATCCTTTATCCCCTGGTTTCATCAAATTTTTTTACGGATTCATTTAAAGGATGTTGTTACCTATAATCTGTGATGTGTCAGTAACTGGCACGACGTTCACTTCGTTCCCTAGAAATTTTTTTATACCGAGGATCGTTGATTTTTTTTAATAAATTTCCAACTCCAAGCCAAAATTGTTCCTTTATCCCCTGGTTTCATCAAATTTTTTTACGGATTCATTTAAAAGATGTTGTTACCTATAATCTGTGATGTGTCAATAACTGGCACGATATTTACTTCGTTCCCTAGAAATTTTTTTATACCGAGGATCGTTGATTTTTTTTAATAAATTTCCACCTCCAAGACAAAATTGTTCCTTTATCCCCTGGTTTCATCAAATTTTTTTACGGATTCATTTAAAGGATGTTGTTACCTATAATCTGTGATGTGTCAGTAACTGGCACGACGTACACTTCGTTCCCTAGAAATTTTTTTATACCGAAGATCGTTGATTTTTTTTAATAAATTTCCACCTCCAAGACAAAATTGTTCCTTTATCCCCTGGTTTCATCAATTTTTTTTACGGATTCATTTAAAGGATGTTGTTACCTAAATTCTGTGATGTGTCAGTAACCGGCACGACGTACACTTCATTCCCTAGAAATTTTTTTATACCGAGGATCGTTTATTTTTTTTAATAAATTTCCACCTCCAATACAAAATTGTTCCTTTATCCCCTGGTTTCATCAAATTTTTTTACGGATTCATTTAAAGGATGTTATTACCTATAATCTGAGATGTTTTAGTAACTGGCACGACGTACACTTCGTACCCTAGAATTTTTTTTATACCGAGGATCGTTAATTTTTTTTAATAAATTTCCACCTCCAAGACAAAATTGTTCCTTTATTCCCTTGTTTCATCAAATTTTTTTACGGATTCATTTATAAGATGTTGTTATCTATAATCTGTAATGTGTCAGTAACTGGCACGACGTACACTTCATTCCCTAGAATTTTTTTTTATTCCGAGGATCGTTGATTTTTTTTAATAAATTTCCACCTCCAAGACAAAATTGTTCCTTTATCCCCTGGTTTCATCAAATTTTTTTACGGATTCATTTTAAAGATGTTGTTACCTATAATCTGTGATGTGTCAGTAACTGGCACGACGTTTACTTCGTTCCCAAGAAATTTTTTTATGCCGAAGATCGTTGATTTTTTTTAATAAATTTCCACCTCCAAGACAAAATTGTTCCTTTAATCCCTGGTTTCATCAAATTTTTTTACGTATTTATTTAAAGGATGTTGTTATTTATAATCTGTGATGTGTCAGTAACTGGCACGACGTTTACTTCGTTCCCTAGAAATTTTTTTATACCGAGGATCGTTGATTTTTTTTAATAAATTTCCACCTCCAAGACAAAATTGTTCCTTTATCCCCTGGTTTCATCAAATTTTTTTACGGATTCATTTAAAGGATGTTGTTACCTATAATCTGTGATGTGTCAGTAACTGGCACGACGTACACTTCGTTCCCTAGAAATTTTTTTATACCGAAGATCGTTGATTTTTTTTAATAAATTTCCACCTCCAAGACAAAATTGTTCCTTTATCCCCTGGTTTCATCAATTTTTTTTACGGATTCATTTAAAGGATGTTGTTACCTAAATTCTGTGATGTGTCAGTAACCGGCACGACGTACACTTCATTCCCTAGAAATTTTTTTATACCGAGGATCGTTTATTTTTTTTAATAAATTTCCACCTCCAATACAAAATTGTTCCTTTATCCCCTGGTTTCATCAAATTTTTTTACGGATTCATTTAAAGGATGTTATTACCTATAATCTGAGATGTTTTAGTAACTGGCACGACGTACACTTCGTACCCTAGAATTTTTTTTATACCGAGGATCGTTGATTTTTTTTAATAAATTTCCACCTCCAAGACAAAATTGTTCCTTTATTCCCTTGTTTCATCAAATTTTTTTACGGATTCATTTATAAGATGTTGTTATCTATAATCTGTAATGTGTCAGTAACTGGCACGACGTACACTTCATTCCCTAGAATTTTTTTTATTCCGAGGATCGTTGATTTTTTTTAATAAATTTCCAACTCCAAGACAAAATTGTTCCTTTATCCCCTGGTTTCATCAAATTTTTTTACGGATTCATTTTAAAGATGTTGTTACCTATAATCTGTGATGTGTCAGTAACTGGCACGACGTTTACTTCGTTCCCTAGAAATTTTTTTATGCCGAGGATCGTTGATTTTTTTTAATAAATTTCCACCTCCAAGACAAAATTGTTCCTTTAATCCCTGGTTTCATCAAATTTTTTTACGGATTCATTTAAAGGATGTTATTACCTATAATCTGTGATGTGTTAGTAACTGGCACGACGTACACTTCGTTCCCTAGAAATTTTTTTATACCGAGGATCGTTGATTTTTTAATAAATTTCCACCTTCAAGACAAAATTGTTCCTTTATCCCCTGGTTTCATCAAATTTTTTTACGGATTCATTTAAAGAATGTTGTTACCTATAATCTGTGATGTGTCAGTAACTGGCACGACGTTTACTTCGTTCCCTAGAAATTTTTTTATACCGATGATCGTTGATTTTTTTTAATTAATTTCCACATCCAAGACAAAATTGTTCCTTTATCCCCTGGTTTCATCAAAATTTTTTTACGGATTCATTTAAAGGATGTTGTTACCTATAATCTGTGATGTGTTAGTAACTGGCACGACGTACACTTCGTTCCCTAGAAATTTTTTTATACCGAGGATCGTTGATTTTTTAATAAATTTCCACCATCAAGACAAAATTGATCCTTTATCCCCTGGTTTCATCAAATTTTTTTACGGATTCATTTAAAGGATGTTGTTACCTATAATCTGTGATGTGTCAGTAACTGGCACGACGTTCACTTCGTTCCCTAGAAATTTTTTTATACCGAGGATCGTTGATTTTTTTTAATAAATTTCCAACTCCAAGCCAAAATTGTTCCTTTATCCCCTGGTTTCATCAAATTTTTTTACGGATTCATTTAAAAGATGTTGTTACCTATAATCTGTGATGTGTCAATAACTGGCACGATATTTACTTCGTTCCCTAGAAATTTTTTTATACCGAGGATCGTTGATTTTTTTTAATAAATTTCCACCTCCAAGACAAAATTGTTCCTTTATCCCCTGGTTTCATCAAATTTTTTTACGGATTCATTTAAAGGATGTTGTTACCTATAATCTGTGATGTGTCAGTAACTGGCACGACGTACACTTCGTTCCCTAGAAATTTTTTTATACCGAAGATCGTTGATTTTTTTTAATAAATTTCCACCTCCAAGACAAAATTGTTCCTTTATCCCCTGGTTTCATCAATTTTTTTTACGGATTCATTTAAAGGATGTTGTTACCTAAATTCTGTGATGTGTCAGTAACCGGCACGACGTACACTTCATTCCCTAGAAATTTTTTTATACCGAGGATCGTTTATTTTTTTTAATAAATTTCCACCTCCAATACAAAATTGTTCCTTTATCCCCTGGTTTCATCAAATTTTTTTACGGATTCATTTAAAGGATGTTATTACCTATAATCTGAGATGTTTTAGTAACTGGCACGACGTACACTTCGTACCCTAGAATTTTTTTTATACCGAGGATCGTTAATTTTTTTTAATAAATTTCCACCTCCAAGACAAAATTGTTCCTTTATTCCCTTGTTTCATCAAATTTTTTTACGGATTCATTTATAAGATGTTGTTATCTATAATCTGTAATGTGTCAGTAACTGGCACGACGTACACTTCATTCCCTAGAATTTTTTTTTATTCCGAGGATCGTTGATTTTTTTTAATAAATTTCCACCTCCAAGACAAAATTGTTCCTTTATCCCCTGGTTTCATCAAATTTTTTTACGGATTCATTTTAAAGATGTTGTTACCTATAATCTGTGATGTGTCAGTAACTGGCACGACGTTTACTTCGTTCCCAAGAAATTTTTTTATGCCGAAGATCGTTGATTTTTTTTAATAAATTTCCACCTCCAAGACAAAATTGTTCCTTTAATCCCTGGTTTCATCAAATTTTTTTACGTATTTATTTAAAGGATGTTGTTATTTATAATCTGTGATGTGTCAGTAACTGGCACGACGTTTACTTCGTTCCCTAGAAATTTTTTTATACCGAGGATCGTTGATTTTTTTTAATAAATTTCCACCTCCAAGACAAAATTGTTCCTTTATCCCCTGGTTTCATCAATTTTTTTTACGGATTCATTTAAAGGATGTTGTTACCTAAATTCTGTGATGTGTCAGTAACCGGCACGACGTACACTTCATTCCCTAGAAATTTTTTTATACCGAGGATCGTTTATTTTTTTTAATAAATTTCCACCTCCAATACAAAATTGTTCCTTTATCCCCTGGTTTCATCAAATTTTTTTACGGATTCATTTAAAGGATGTTATTACCTATAATCTGAGATGTTTTAGTAACTGGCACGACGTACACTTCGTACCCTAGAATTTTTTTTATACCGAGGATCGTTGATTTTTTTTAATAAATTTCCACCTCCAAGACAAAATTGTTCCTTTATTCCCTTGTTTCATCAAATTTTTTTACGGATTCATTTATAAGATGTTGTTATCTATAATCTGTAATGTGTCAGTAACTGGCACGACGTACACTTCATTCCCTAGAATTTTTTTTATTCCGAGGATCGTTGATTTTTTTTAATAAATTTCCAACTCCAAGACAAAATTGTTCCTTTATCCCCTGGTTTCATCAAATTTTTTTACGGATTCATTTTAAAGATGTTGTTACCTATAATCTGTGATGTGTCAGTAACTGGCACGACGTTTACTTCGTTCCCAAGAAATTTTTTTATGCCGAAGATCGTTGATTTTTTTTAATAAATTTCCACCTCCAAGACAAAATTGTTCCTTTAATCCCTGGTTTCATCAAATTTTTTTACGTATTTATTTAAAGGATGTTGTTATTTATAATCTGTGATGTGTCAGTAACTGGCACGACGTTTACTTCGTTCCCTAGAAATTTTTTTATACCGAGGATCGTTGATTTTTTAATAAATTTCCACCTTCAAGACAAAATTGTTCCTTTATCCCCTGGTTTTATCAAATTTTTTTACGGATTCATTTAAAGGATGTTGTTATTTATAATCTGTGATGTGTCAGTAACTGGCACGACGTACACTTCGTTCCCTAGAAATTTTTTTATACCGAGGATCGTTGATTTTTTAATAAATTTCCACCTTCAAGACAAAATTGTTCCTTTATCCCCTGGTTTCATCAAATTTTTTTACGGATTCATTTAAAGGATGTTGTTACCTATAATCTGTGATGTGTCAGTAACTGGCACGACGTTTACTTCGTTCCCTAGAAATTTTTTTATACCGAGGATCGTTGATTTTTTTTAATTAATTTCCACATCCAAGACAAAATTGTTCCTTTATCCCCTGGTTTCATCAAAATTTTTTTACGGATTCATTTAAAGGATGTTGTTACCTATAATCTGTGATGTGTTAGTAACTGGCACGACGTACACTTCGTTCCCTAGAAATTTTTTTATACCGAGGATCGTTGATTTTTTAATAAATTTCCACCTTCAAGACAAAATTGTTCCTTTATCCCCTGGTTTCATCAATTTTTTTTACGGATTCATTTAAAGGATGTTGTTACCTATAATCTGTGATGTGTCAGTAACTGGCACGACGTTTGCTTCGTTCCCTAGAAATTTTTTTATACCGAGGACCGTTGATTTTTTTTAATAAATTTCCACCTGCAAGACAAAATTGTTCCTTTATCCCCTGGTTTCATCAAATTTTTTTACGGATTCATTTAAAGGATGTTGTTACCTATAATCTGTGATGTGTCAATAACTGGCACGATATTTTCTTCGTTCCCTAGAAATTTTTTTATACCGAGGATCGTTGATTTTTTTTAATAAATTTCCACCTCCAAGACAAAATTGTTCCTTTATTCCCTGGTTTCATCAAATTTTTTTACGGATTCATTTAAAGGATGTTGTTACCTATAATCTGTGATGTGTTAGTAACCGGCACGACGTACACTTCATTCCCTAGATTTTTTTTTTATACCGAGGATCGTTGATTTTTTTTAATAAAATTCCACCTCCAAGAAAAAATTGTTCCTTTATTCCCTTGTTTCATCAAATTTTTTTACGGATTCATTTATAAGATGTTGTTATCTATAATCTGTAATGTGTCAGTAACCGGCACGACGTACACTTCATTCCCTAGAATTTTTTTTATTCCGAGGATCGTTGATTTTTTTTAATAAATTTCCACCTCCAAGACAAAATTGTTCCTTTATCCCCTGGTTTCATCAAATTTTTTTACGGATTCATTTTAAAGATGTTGTTACCTATAATCTGTGATGAGTCAGTAACTGGCACGACGTTTACTTCGTTCCCTAGAAATTTTTTTATGCCGAGGATCGTTGATTTTTTTTAATAAATTTCCACCTCCAAGACAAAATTGTTCCTTTAATCCCTGGTTTCATCAAATTTTTTTACGGATTCATTTAAAAGATGTTGTTACCTATAATCTGTGATGTGTCAGTAACTGGCACGACGTTTACTTCGTTCCCTAGAAATTTTTTTATACCGAGGATCGTTGATTTTTTTTAATAAATTTCCACCTCCAAGACAAAATTGTTCCTTTATCCCCTGGTTTCATCAAATTTTTTTACGGATTCATTTAAAAGATGTTGTTACCTCTAATCTGTGATGTGTCAATAACTGGCACGATATTTACTTCGTTCCCTAGAATTTTTTTTATACCGAGGATCGTTGATTTTTTTTAATAAATTTCCACCTCCAAGACAAAATTGTTCCTTTATCCCCTGGTTTCATCAAATTTTTTTACGGATTCATTTAAAAGATGTTGTTACCTATAATCTGTGATGTGTCAGTAACTAGCACGACGTACACTTCGTTCCCTAGAAATTTTTTTATACCGAGGATCGTTGATTTTTTTTAATAAATTTCCACCTCCAAGACAAAATTGTTCCTTTATCCCCTGGTTTCATCAATTTTTTTTACGGATTCATTTAAAAGATGTTGTTACCTATAATCTGTGATGTGTCAGTAACTGGCACGACGTACACTTCGTTCCCTAGAAATTTTTTTATACCGATGATCGTTGATTTTTTAATAAATTTCCACCTCCAAGACAAAATTGTTCCTTTATCCCCTGGTTTCATCAAATTTTTTTACGGATTCATTTAAAGGATGTTGTTACCTATAATCTGTGATGTGTCAGTAACTGGCACGACGTTTACTTCGTTCCCTAGAAATTTTTTTATACCGAGGATCGTTGATTTTTTTTAATAAATTTCCACCTCCAAGACAAAATTGTTCCTTTATCCCCTGGTTTCATCAAATTTTTTTACGGATTCATTTATAAGATGTTGTTATCTATAATCTGTAATGTGTCAGTAACCGGCACGACGTACACTTCATTCCCTAGATTTTTTTTTATTCCGAGGATCGTTGATTTTTTTTAATAAATTTCCACCTCCAAGACAAAATTGTTCCTTTATCCCCTGGTTTCATCAAATTTTTTACGGATTCATTTTAAAGATGTTGTTACCTATAATCTGTGATGTGTCAGTAACTGGCACGACGTTTACTTCGTTCCCTAGAAATTTTTTTATGCCGAGGATCGTTGATTTTTTTTAATAAATTTCCACCTCCAAGACAAAATTGTTCCTTTAATCCCTGGTTTCATCAAATTTTTTTACGGATTCATTTAAAGGATGTTATTACCTATAATCTGTGATGTGTTAGTAACTGGCACGACGTACACTTCGTTCTCTAGGAATTTTTTTATACCCAGGATCGTTGATTTTTTTTAATAAATTTTTATCTCCAAGACAAAATTGTTCCTTTATTCCCTTGTTTCATCAAATTTTTTTACGGATTCATTTATAAGATGTTGTTATCTATAATCTGTAATGTGTCAGTAACCGGCACGACGTACACTTCATTCCCTAGAATTTTTTTTATTCCGAGGATCGTTGATTTTTTTTAATAAATTTCCACCTCCAAGACAAAATTGTTCCTTTATCCCCTGGTTTCATCAAATTTTTTTACGGATTCATTTTAAAGATGTTGTTACCTATAATCTG
Source organism: Siphlonurus alternatus (assembly GCA_949825025.1). NCBI lineage: Eukaryota > Metazoa > Arthropoda > Insecta > Ephemeroptera > Siphlonuridae > Siphlonurus > Siphlonurus alternatus. Next base: position 151,096 of record CATKWE010000002.1, read on the forward strand.
TGATGTGTCAGTAACTGGCACGACGTTTACTTCGTTCCCTAGAATTTTTTTTATTCCGAGGATCGTTGATTTTTTAATAAATTTCCACCTTCAAGACAAAATTGTTCCTTTATCCCCTGGTTTCATCAAATTTTTTTACGGATTCATTTAAAGGATGTTGTTACCTATAATCTGTGATGTGTCAGTAACTGGCACGACGTTTACTTCGTTCCCTAGAAATTTTTTTATACCGAGGATCGTTGATTTTTTTTAATAAATTTTCAACTCCAAGACAAAATTGTTCCTTTATCCCCTGGTTTCATCAAATTTTTTTACGGATTCATTTAAAGGATGTTATTACCTATAATCTGAGATTTTTTAGTAACTGGCACGACGTACACTTCGTACCCTAGAATTTTTTTTATACCGAGGATCGTTGATTTTTTTTAATAAATTTCCACCTCCAAGACAAAATTGTTCCTTTATTCCCTTGTTTCATCAAATTTTTTTACGGATTCATTTATAAGATGTTGTTATCTATAATCTGTAATGTGTCAGTAACCGGCACGACGTACACTTCATTCCCTAGAATTTTTTTTATTCCGAGGATCGTTGATTTTTTTTAATAAATTTCCACCTCCAAGACAAAATTGTTCCTTTATCCCCTGGTTTCATCAAATTTTTTTACGGATTCATTTTAAAGATGTTGTTACCTATAATCTGTGATGTGTCAGTAACTGGCACGACGTTTACTTCGTTCCCAAGAAATTTTTTTATGCCGAAGATCGTTGATTTTTTTTAATAAATTTCCACCTCCAAGACAAAATTGTTCCTTTAATCCCTGGTTTCATCAAATTTTTTTACGTATTTATTTAAAGGATGTTGTTATTTATAATCTGTGATGTGTCAGTAACTGGCACGACGTTTACTTCGTTCCCTAGAAATTTTTTTATACCGAGGATCGTTGATTTTTTAATAAATTTCCACCTTCAAGACAAAATTGTTCCTTTATCCCCTGGTTTTATCAAATTTTTTTACGGATTCATTTAAAGGATGTTGTTATTTATAATCTGTGATGTGTCAGTAACTGGCACGACGTACACTTCGTTCCCTAGAAATTTTTTTATACCGAGGATCGTTGATTTTTTAATAAATTTCCACCTTCAAGACAAAATTGTTCCTTTATCCCCTGGTTTCATCAAATTTTTTTACGGATTCATTTAAAGGATGTTGTTACCTATAATCTGTGATGTGTCAGTAACTGGCACGACGTTTACTTCGTTCCCTAGAAATTTTTTTATACCGAGGATCGTTGATTTTTTTTAATTAATTTCCACATCCAAGACAAAATTGTTCCTTTATCCCCTGGTTTCATCAAAATTTTTTACGGATTCATTTAAAGGATGTTGTTACCTATAATCTGTGATGTGTTAGTAACTGGCACGACGTACACTTCGTTCCCTAGAAATTTTTTTATACCGAGGATCGTTGATTTTTTAATAAATTTCCACCTTCAAGACAAAATTGTTCCTTTATCCCCTGGTTTCATCAATTTTTTTTACGGATTCATTTAAAGGATGTTGTTACCTATAATCTGTGATGTGTCAGTAACTGGCACGACGTTTGCTTCGTTCCCTAGAAATTTTTTTATACCGAGGACCGTTGATTTTTTTTAATAAATTTCCACCTCCAAGACAAAATTGTTCCTTTATCCCCTGGTTTCATCAAATTTTTTTACGGATTCATTTAAAGGATGTTGTTACCTATAATCTGTGATGTGTCAATAACTGGCACGATATTTACTTCGTTCCCTAGAAATTTTTTTATACCGAGGATCGTTGATTTTTTTTAATAAATTTCCACCTCCAAGACAAAATTGTTCCTTTATTCCCTGGTTTCATCAAATTTTTTTACGGATTCATTTAAAGGATGTTGTTACCTAAATTCTGTGATGTGATGGTAACTGGCACGACGTACACTTCATTCCCTAGAAATTTTTTTATACCGAGGATCGTTGATTTTTTTTAATAAATTTTTACCTCCAAGACAAAATTGTTCCTTTATTCCCTGGTTTCATCAAATTTTTTTACGGATTCATTTAAAAGATGTTGTTACCTATAATCTGTGATGTGTCAGTAACCGGCACGACGTACACTTCATTCCCTAGATTTTTTTTTATACCGAGGATCGTTGATTTTTTTTAATAAAATTCCACCTCCAAGAAAAAATTGTTCCTTTATTCCCTTGTTTCATCAAATTTTTTTACGGATTCATTTATAAGATGTTGTTATCTATAATCTGTAATGTGTCAGTAACCGGCACGACGTACACTTCATTCCCTAGAATTTTTTTTATTCCGAGGATCGTTGATTTTTTTTAATAAATTTCCACCTCCAAGACAAAATTGTTCCTTTATCCCCTGGTTTCATCAAATTTTTTTACGGATTCATTTTAAAGATGTTGTTACCTATAATCTGTGATGAGTCAGTAACTGGCACGACGTTTACTTCGTTCCCTAGAAATTTTTTTATGCCGAGGATCGTTGATTTTTTTTAATAAATTTCCACCTCCAAGACAAAATTGTTCCTTTAATCCCTGGTTTCATCAAATTTTTTTACGGATTCATTTAAAAGATGTTGTTACCTATAATCTGTGATGTGTCAGTAACTGGCACGACGTTTACTTCGTTCCCTAGAAATTTTTTTATACCGAGGATCGTTGATTTTTTTTAATAAATTTCCACCTCCAAGACAAAATTGTTCCTTCATCCCCTGGTTTCATCAAATTTTTTTACGGATTCATTTAAAAGATGTTGTTACCTCTAATCTGTGATGTGTCAATAACTGGCACGATATTTACTTCGTTCCCTAGAATTTTTTTTATACCGAGGATCGTTGATTTTTTTTAATAAATTTCCACCTCCAAGACAAAATTGTTCCTTTATCCCCTGGTTTCATCAAATTTTTTTACGGATTCATTTAAAAGATGTTGTTACCTATAATCTGTGATGTGTCAGTAACTAGCACGACGTACACTTCGTTCCCTAGAAATTTTTTTATACCGAGGATCGTTGATTTTTTTTAATAAATTTCCACCTCCAAGACAAAATTGTTCCTTTATCCCCTGGTTTCATCAATTTTTTTTACGGATTCATTTAAAGGATGTTGTTACCTAAAATCTGTGATGTGATGGTAACTGGCACGACGTACACTTCATTCCCTAGAATTTTTTTTATACCGAGGATCGTTGATTTTTTTTAATAAATTTTTACCTCCAAGACAAAATTGTTCCATTATTCCCTGGTTTCATCAAATTTTTTTACGGATTCATTTAAAAGATGTTGTTACCTATAATCTGTGATGTGTCAGTAACCGGCACGACGTACACTTCATTCCCTAGAAATTTTTTTATACCGAGGATCGTTTATTTTTTTTAATAAATTTCCACCTCCAATACAAAATTGTTCCTTTATCCCCTGGTTTCATCAAATTTTTTTACGTATTCATTTAAAGGATGTTATTACCTATAATCTGAGATGTTTTAGTAACTGGCACGACGTACACTTCGTACCCTAGAATTTTTTTTATACCGAGGATCGTTGATTTTTTTTAATAAATTTCCACCTCCAAGACAAAATTGTTCCTTTATCCCCTGGTTTCATCAAATTTTTTTACGGATTCATTGAAAGGACGTTGTGTCCTATAATCTGTGATGTGTCAGTAACTGGCACGACGTACACTTCGTTCCCTAGAAATTTTTTTATACCGATGATCGTTGATTTTTTAATAAATTTCCACCTCCAAGACAAAATTGTTCCTTTATCCCCTGGTTTCATCAAATTTTTTTACGGATTCATTTAAAGGATGTTGTTACCTATAATCTGTGATGTGTCAGTAACTGGCACGACGTTTACTTCGTTCCCTAGAAATTTTTTTATACCGAGGATCGTTGATTTTTTTTAATAAATTTCCACCTCCAAGACAAAATTGTTCCTTTATCCCCTGGTTTCATCAAATTTTTTTACGGATTCATTTATAAGATGTTGTTATCTATAATCTGTAATGTGTCAGTAACCGGCACGACGTACACTTCATTCCCTAGATTTTTTTTTATTCCGAGGATCGTTGATTTTTTTTAATAAATTTCCACCTCCAAGACAAAATTGTTCCTTTATCCCCTGGTTTCATCAAATTTTTTACGGATTCATTTTAAAGATGTTGTTACCTATAATCTGTGATGTGTCAGTAACTGGCACGACGTTTACTTCGTTCCCTAGAATTTTTTTTATGCCGAGGATCGTTGATTTTTTTTAATAAATTTCCACCTCCAAGACAAAATTGTTCCTTTAATCCCTGGTTTCATCAAATTTTTTTACGGATTCATTTAAAGGATGTTATTACCTATAATCTGTGATGTGTTAGTAACTGGCACGACGTACACTTCGTTCTCTAGGAATTTTTTTATACCCAGGATCGTTGATTTTTTTTAATAAATTTTTACCTCCAAGTCAAAATTGTTCCTTTATTCCCTTGTTTCATCAAATTTTTTTACGGATTCATTTATAAGATGTTGTTATCTATAATCTGTAATGTGTCAGTAACCGGCACGACGTACACTTCATTCCCTAGAATTTTTTTTATTCCGAGGATCGTTGATTTTTTTTAATAAATTTCCACCTCCAAGACAAAATTGTTCCTTTATCCCCTGGTTTCATCAAATTTTTTTACGGATTCATTTTAAAGATGTTGTTACCTATAATCTGTGATGTGTCAGTAACTGGCACGACGTTTACTTCGTTCCCTAGAATTTTTTTTATTCCGAGGATCGTTGATTTTTTAATAAATTTCCACCTTCAAGACAAAATTGTTCCTTTATCCCCTGGTTTCATCAAATTTTTTTACGGATTCATTTAAAGGATGTTGTTACCTATAATCTGTGATGTGTCAGTAACTGGCACGACGTTTACTTCGTTCCCTAGAAATTTTTTTATACCGAGGATCGTTGATTTTTTTTAATAAATTTCCAACTCCAAGACAAAATTGTTCCTTTATCCCCTGGTTTCATCAAATTTTTTTACGGATTCATTTAAAGGATGTTATTACCTATAATCTGAGATTTTTTAGTAACTGGCACGACGTACACTTCGTACCCTAGAATTTTTTTTATACCGAGGATCGTTGATTTTTTTTAATAAATTTCCACCTCCAAGACAAAATTGTTCCTTTATTCCCTTGTTTCATCAAATTTTTTTACGGATTCATCTATAAGATGTTGTTATCTATAATCTGTAATGTGTCAGTAACCGGCACGACGTACACTTCATTCCCTAGAATTTTTTTTATTCCGAGGATCGTTGATTTTTTTTAATAAATTTCCACCTCCAAGACAAAATTGTTCCTTTATCCCCTGGTTTCATCAAATTTTTTTACGGATTCATTTTAAAGATGTTGTTACCTATAATCTGTGATGTGTCAGTAACTGGCACGACGTTTACTTCGTTCCCTAGAAATTTTTTTATGCCGAGGATCGTTGATTTTTTTTAATAAATTTCCACCTCCAAGACAAAATTGTTCCTTTAATCCCTGGTTTCATCAAATTTTTTTACTGATTCATTTAAAAGATGTTATTACCTATAATCTGTGATGTGTTAGTAACTGGCACGACGTACACTTCGTTCCCTAAAAATTTTTTTATACCGAGGATCGTTTATTTTTTTTAATAAATTTCCACCTCCAATACAAAATTGTTCCTTTATCCCCTGGTTTCATCAAATTTTTTTACGGATTCATTTAAAGGATGTTATTACCTATAATCTGAGATGTTTTAGTAACTGGCACGACGTACACTTCGTACCCTAGAATTTTTTTTATACCGAGAATCGTTGATTTTTTTTAATAAATTTCCACCTCCAAGACAAAATTTCTCCTTTATCCCCTGGTTTCATCAAATTTTTTTACGGATTCATTGAAAGGACGTTGTGTCCTATAATCTGTGATGTGTCAGTAACTGGCACGACGTACACTTCGTTCCCTAGAAATTTTTTTATACCGATGATCGTTGATTTTTTAATAAATTTCCACCTCCAAGACAAAATTGTTCCTTTATCTCCTGGTTTCATCAAATTTTTTTACGGATTCATTTAAAGGATGTTGTTACCTATAATCTGTGATGTGTCAGTAACTGGCACGACGTTTACTTCGTTCCCTAGAAATTTTTTTATACCGAGGATCGTTGATTTTTTTTAAAAAATTTCCACCTCCAAGACAAAATTGTTCCTTTATCCCCTGGTTTCATCAAATTTTTTTACGGATTCATTTATAAGATGTTGCTATCTATAATCTGTAATGTGTCAGTAACCGGCACGACGTACACTTCATTCCCTAGATTTTTTTTTATTCCGAGGATCGTTGATTTTTTTTAATAAATTTCCACCTCCAAGACAAAATTGTTCCTTTATCCCCTGGTTTCATCAAATTTTTTACGGATTCATTTTAAAGATGTTGTTACCTATAATCTGTGATGTGTCAGTAACTGGCACGACGTTTACTTCGTTCCCTAGAAATTTTTTTATGCCGAGGATCGTTGATTTTTTTTAATAAATTTCCACCTCCAAGACAAAATTGTTCCTTTAATCCCTGGTTTCATCAAATTTTTTTACGGATGCATTTAAAGGATGTTATTACCTATAATCTGTGATGTGTTAGTAACTGGCACGACGTACACTTCGTTCTCTAGGAATTTTTTTATACCCAGGATCGTTGATTTTTTTTAATAAATTTTTACCTCCAAGACAAAATTGTTCCTTAATTCCCTTGTTTCATCAAATTTTTTTACGGATTCATTTATAAGATGTTGTTATCTATAATCTGTAATGTGTCAGTAACCGGCACGACGTACACTTCATTCCCTAGAATTTTTTTTATTCCGAGGATCGTTGATTTTTTTTAATAAATTTCCACCTCCAAGACAAAATTGTTCCTTTATCCCCTGGTTTCATCAAATTTTTTTACGGATTCATTTTAAAGATGTTGTTACCTATAATCTGTGATGTGTCAGTAACTGGCACGACGTTTACTTCGTTCCCCAGAATTTTTTTTATTCCGAGGATCGTTGATTTTTTAATAAATTTCCACCTTCAAGACAAAATTGTTCCTTTATCCCCTGGTTTCATCAAATTTTTTTACGGATTCATTTAAAGGATGTTGTTACCTATAATCTGTGATGTGTCAGTAACTGGCACGACGTTTACTTCGTTCCCTAGAAATTTTTTTATACCGAGGATCGTTGATTTTTTTTAATAAATTTCCAACTCCAAGACAAAATTGTTCCTTTATCCCCTGGTTTCATCAAATTTTTTTACGGATTCATTTAAAGGATGTTATTACCTATAATCTGAGATTTTTTAGTAACTGGCACGACGTACACTTCGTACCCTAGAATTTTTTTTATACCGAGGATCGTTGATTTTTTTTAATAAATTTCCACCTCCAAGACAAAATTGTTCCTTTATTCCCTTGTTTCATCAAATTTTTTTACGGATTCATTTATAAGATGTTGTTATCTATAATCTGTAATGTGTCAGTAACCGGCACGACGTACACTTCATTCCCTAGAATTTTTTTTATTCCGAGGATCGTTGATTTTTTTTAATAAATTTCCACCTCCAAGACAAAATTGTTCCTTTATCCCCTGGTTTCATCAAATTTTTTTACGGATTCATTTTAAAGATGTTGTTACCTATAATCTGTGATGTGTCAGTAACTGGCACGACGTTTACTTCGTTCCCTAGAATTTTTTTTATGCCGAGGATCGTTGATTTTTTTTAATAAATTTCCACCTCCAAGACAAAATTGTTCCTTTAATCCCTGGTTTCATCAAATTTTTTTACGGATTCATTTAAAAGATGTTATTACCTATAATCTGTGATGTGTTAGTAACTGGCACGACGTACACTTCGTTCCCTAAAAATTTTTTTATACCGAGGATCGTTGATTTTTTAATAAATTTCCACCTTCAAGACAAAATTGTTCCTTTATCCCCTGGTTTCATCAAATTTTTTTACGGATTTATTTAAAGGATGTTGTTATTTATAATCTGTGATGTGTCAGTAACTGGCACGACGTACACTTCGTTATCTAGAAATTTTTTTATACCGAGGATCGTTGATTTTTTAATAAATTTCCACCTTCAAGACAAAATTGTTCCTTTATCCCCTGGTTTCATCAAATTTCTTTACGGATTCATTTAAAGGATGTTGTTACCTATAATCTGTGATGTGTCAGTAACTGGCACGACGTTTACTTCGTTCCCTAGAAATTTTTTTATACCGAGGATCGTTGATTTTTTTTAATTAATTTCCACATCCAAGACAAAATTGTTCCTTTATCCCCTGGTTTCATCAAAATTTTTTTACGGATTCATTTAAAGGATGTTGTTACCTATAATCTGTGATGTGTTAGTAACTGGCACGACGTACACTTCGTTCCCTAGAAATTTTTTTATACCGAGGATCGTTGATTTTTTAATAAATTTCCACCTTCAAGACAAAATTGTTCCTTTATCCCCTGGTTTCATCAAATTTTTTTACGGAATCATTTAAAGGATGTTTTTACCTATAATCTGTGATGTGTCAGTAACTGGCACGACGTTTACTTCGTTCCCTAGAAATTTTTTTATACCGAGGACCGTTGATTTTTTTTAATAAATTTCCACCTCCAAGACAAAATTGTTCCTTTATCCCCTGGTTTCATCAAATTTTTTTACGGATTCATTTTAAGGATGTTGTTACCTATAATCTGTGATGTGTCAATAACTGGCACGATATTTACTTCGTTCCCTAGAATTTTTATTATACCGAGGATCGTTGATTTTTTTTAATAAATTTCCACCTCCAAGACAAAATTGTTCCTTTATCCCCTGGTTTCATCAATTTTTTTTACGGATTCATTTAAAGGATGTTGTTACCTATAATCTGTGATGTGTTAGTAACTGGCACGACGTACACTTCATTCCCTAGAAATTTTTTTATACCGAGGATCGTTGATTTTTTTTAATAAATTTTTACCTCCAAGACAAAATTGTTCCTTTATTCCCTGGTTTCATCAAATTTTTTTACGGATTCATTTAAAAGATGTTGTTACCTATAATCTGTGATGTGTCAGTAACCGGCACGACGTACACTTCATTCCCTAGAAATTTTTTTATACCGAGGATCGTTTATTTTTTTTAATAAATTTCCACCTCCAATACAAAATTGTTCCTTTATCCCCTGGTTTCATCAAATTTTTTTACGGATTCATTTAAAGGATGTTATTACCTATAATCTGAGATGTTTTAGTAACTGGCACGACGTACACTTCGTACCCTAGAATTTTTTTTATACCGAGGATCGTTGATTTTTTTTAATAAATTTCCACCTCCAAGACAAAATTGTTCCTTTATTCCCTTGTTTCATCAAATTTTTTTACGGATTCATTTATAAGATGTTGTTATCTATAATCTGTAATGTGTCAGTAACCGGACCGACGTACACTTCATTCCCTAGAATTTTTTTTATTCCGAGGATCGTTGATTTTTTTTAATAAATTTCCACCTCCAAGACAAAATTGTTCCTTTATTCCCTGGTTTCATCAAATTTTTTTACGGATTCATTTTAAAGATGTTGTTACCTATAATCTGTGATGTGTCAGTAACTGGCACGACGTTTACTTCGTTCCCTAGAAATTTTTTTATGCCGAGGATCGTTGATTTTTTTTAATAAATTTCCACCTCCAAGACAAAATTGTTCCTTTAATCCCTGGTTTCATCAAATTTTTTTACGGATTCATTTAAAGGATGTTGTTTCCTATAATCTGTGATGTGTCAGTAACTGGCACGACGTTTACTTCGTTCCCTAGAAATTTTTTTATACCGAGGATCATTGATTTTTTTTAATAAATTTCCACCTCCAAGACAAAATTGTTCCTTTATCCCCTGGTTTCATCAAATTTTTTTACGGATTCATTTAAAAGATGTTGTTACCTATAATCTGTGATGTGTCAATAACTGGCACGATATTTACTTCGTTCCCTAGAAATTTTTTTATACCGAGGATCGTTGATTTTTTTTAATAAATTTCCACCTCCAAGACAAAATTGTTCCTTTATCCCCTGGTTTCATCAAATTTTTTTACGGATTCATTTAAAAGATGTTGTTACCTATAATCTGTGATGTGTCAGTAACTAGCACGACGTACACTTCGTTCCCTAGAATTTTTTTTATACCGAGGATCGTTGATTTTTTTTAATAAATTTTTACCTCCAAGACAAAATTGTTCCATTATTCCCTGGTTTCATCAAATTTTTTTACGGATTCATTTTGAAGATGTTGTTACCTATAATCTGTGATGTGTCAGTAACTGGCACGACGTTTACTTCGTTCCCTAGAAATTTTTTTATGCCGAGGATCTTTGATTTTTTTTAATAAATTTCCACCTCCAAGACAAAATTGTTCCTTTAATCCCTGGTTTCATCAAATTTTTACGGATTCATTTAAAGGATGTTGTTACCTATAAAATGTGATGTGTTAGTAACTGGCACAACGTACACTTCGTTCCCTAGAAATTTTTTTATACCGAGGATCGTTGATTTTTTTTAATAAATTTCCACCTCCAAGACAAAATTGTTCCTTTATCCCCTGGTTTCATCAAATTTTTTTACGGATTCATTTAAAAGATGTTGTTACCTATAATCTGTGATGTGTCAATAACTGGCACAATATTTACTTCGTTCCCTAGAAATTTTTTTATACCGAGGATCGTTGATTTTTTTTAATAAATTTCCACCTCCAAGACAAAATTGTTCCTTTATCCCCTGGTTTCATCAAATTTTTTTACGGATTCATTGAAAGGACGTTGTGTCCTATAATCTGTGATGTGTCAGTAACTGGCACGACGTACACTTCGTTCCCTAGAAATTTTTTTATACCGAGGATCGTTGATTTTTTTAATAAATTTTTACCTCCAAGACAAAATTGTTCCATTATTCCCTGGTTTCATCAAATTTTTTTACGGATTCATTTTGAAGATGTTGTTACCTATAATCTGTGATGTGTCAGTAACTGGCACGACGTTTACTTCGTTCCCTAGAAATTTTTTTATACCGAGGATCGTTGATTTTTTTTAATTAATTTCCACATCCAAGACAAAATTGTTCCTTTATCCCCTGGTTTCATCAAAATTTTTTTACGGATTCATTTAAAGGATGTTGTTACCTATAATCTGTGATGTGTTAGTAACTGGCACGACGTACACTTCGTTCCCTAGAAATTTTTTTATACCGAGGATCGTTGATTTTTTAATAAATTTCCACCTTCAAGACAAAATTGTTCCTTTATCCCCTGGTTTCATCAAATTTTTTTACGGAATCATTTAAAGGATGTTTTTACCTATAATCTGTGATGTGTCAGTAACTGGCACGACGTTTACTTCGTTCCCTAGAAATTTTTTTATACCGAGGACCGTTGATTTTTTTTAATAAATTTCCACCTCCAAGACAAAATTGTTCCTTTATCCCCTGGTTTCATCAAATTTTTTTACGGATTCATTTTAAGGATGTTGTTACCTATAATCTGTGATGTGTCAATAACTGGCACGATATTTACTTCGTTCCCTAGAATTTTTTTTATACCGAGGATCGTTGATTTTTTTTAATAAATTTCCACCTCCAAGACAAAATTGTTCCTTTATCCCCTGGTTTCATCAATTTTTTTTACGGATTCATTTAAAGGATGTTGTTACCTATAATCTGTGATGTGTTAGTAACTGGCACGACGTACACTTCATTCCCTAGAAATTTTTTTATACCGAGGATCGTTGATTTTTTTTAATAAATTTTTACCTCCAAGACAAAATTGTTCCTTTATTCCCTGGTTTCATCAAATTTTTTTACGGATTCATTTAAAAGATGTTGTTACCTATAATCTGTGATGTGTCAGTAACCGGCACGACGTACACTTCATTCCCTAGAAATTTTTTTATACCGAGGATCGTTTATTTTTTTTAATAAATTTCCACCTCCAATACAAAATTGTTCCTTTATCCCCTGGTTTCATCAAATTTTTTTACGGATTCATTTAAAGGATGTTATTACCTATAATCTGAGATGTTTTAGTAACTGGCACGACGTACACTTCGTACCCTAGAATTTTTTTTATACCGAGGATCGTTGATTTTTTTTAATAAATTTCCACCTCCAAGACAAAATTGTTCCTTTATTCCCTTGTTTCATCAAATTTTTTTACGGATTCATTTATAAGATGTTGTTATCTATAATCTGTAATGTGTCAGTAACCGGACCGACGTACACTTCATTCCCTAGAATTTTTTTTATTCCGAGGATCGTTGATTTTTTTTAATAAATTTCCACCTCCAAGACAAAATTGTTCCTTTATTCCCTGGTTTCATCAAATTTTTTTACGGATTCATTTTAAAGATGTTGTTACCTATAATCTGTGATGTGTCAGTAACTGGCACGACGTTTACTTCGTTCCCTAGAAATTTTTTTATGCCGAGGATCGTTGATTTTTTTTAATAAATTTCCACCTCCAAGACAAAATTGTTCCTTTAATCCCTGGTTTCATCAAATTTTTTTACGGATTCATTTAAAGGATGTTGTTTCCTATAATCTGTGATGTGTCAGTAACTGGCACGACGTTTACTTCGTTCCCTAGAAATTTTTTTATACCGAGGATCATTGATTTTTTTTAATAAATTTCCACCTCCAAGACAAAATTGTTCCTTTATCCCCTGGTTTCATCAAATTTTTTTACGGATTCATTTAAAAGATGTTGTTACCTATAATCTGTGATGTGTCAATAACTGGCATGATATTTACTTCGTTCCCTAGAATTTTTTTTTATACCGAGGATCGTTGATTTTTTTTAATAAATTTCCACCTCCAAGACAAAATTGTTCCTTTATCCCCTGGTTTCATCAAATTTTTTTACGGATTCATTTAAAAGATGTTGTTACCTATAATCTGTGATGTGTCAGTAACTAGCACGACGTACACTTCGTTCCCTAGAATTTTTTTTATACCGAGGATCGTTGATTTTTTTTAATAAATTTTTACCTCCAAGACAAAATTGTTCCATTATTCCCTGGTTTCATCAAATTTTTTTACGGATTCATTTTGAAGATGTTGTTACCTATAATCTGTGATGTGTCAGTAACTGGCACGACGTTTACTTCGTTCCCTAGAAATTTTTTTATGCCGAGGATCTTTGATTTTTTTTAATAAATTTCCACCTCCAAGACAAAATTGTTCCTTTAATCCCTGGTTTCATCAAATTTTTACGGATTCATTTAAAGGATGTTGTTACCTATAAAATGTGATGTGTTAGTAACTGGCACAACGTACACTTCGTTCCCTAGAAATTTTTTTATACCGAGGATCGTTGATTTTTTTTAATAAATTTCCACCTCCAAGACAAAATTGTTCCTTTATCCCCTGGTTTCATCAAATTTTTTTACGGATTCATTTAAAGGATGTTGATACCTATAATCTGAGATGTTTTAGTAACTGGCACGACGTTTACTTCGTTCCCTAGAAATTTTTTTATACCGAGGATCGTTTATTTTTTTTAATAAATTTCCACCTCCAAGACAAAATTGTTCCTTTATTCCCTGGTTTCATCAATTTTTTTTAAAGATTCATTTAAAGGATGTTGTTACCTATAATCTGTGATGTATCAGTAACTGGCACGACGTTCACTTCGTACCCTAGAAATTTTTTTATACCGAGGATCGTTGATTTTTTTTAATAAATTTCCACCTCCAAGACAAAATTGTTCCTTTATCCCCTGGTTTCATCAAATTTTTTTACGGATTCATTTAAAAGATGTTGTTACCTATAATCTGTGATGTGTCAATAACTGGCACAATATTTACTTCGTTCCCTAGAAATTTTTTTATACCGAGGATCGTTGATTTTTTTTAATAAATTTCCACCTCCAAGACAAAATTGTTCCTTTATCCCCTGGTTTCATCAAATTTTTTTACGGATTCATTGAAAGGACGTTGTGTCCTATAATCTGTGATGTGTCAGTAACTGGCACGACGTACACTTCGTTCCCTAGAAATTTTTTTATACCGAGGATCGTTGATTTTTTTAATAAATTTTTACCTCCAAGACAAAATTGTTCCATTATTCCCTGGTTTCATCAAATTTTTTTACGGATTCATTTTGAAGATGTTGTTACCTATAATCTGTGATGTGTCAGTAACTGGCACGACGTTTACTTCGTTCCCTAGAAATTTTTTTATGCCGAGGATCTTTGATTTTTTTTAATAAATTTCCACCTCCAAGACAAAATTGTTCCTTTAATCCCTGGTTTCATCAAATTTTTACGGATTCATTTAAAGGATGTTGTTACCTATAAAATGTGATGTGTTAGTAACTGGCACAACGTACACTTCGTTCCCTAGAAATTTTTTTATACCGAGGATCGTTGATTTTTTTTAATAAATTTCCACCTCCAAGACAAAATTGTTCCTTTATCCCCTGGTTTCATCAAATTTTTTTACGGATTCATTTAAAGGATGTTGATACCTATAATCTGAGATGTTTTAGTAACTGGCACGACGTTTACTTCGTTCCCTAGAAATTTTTTTATACCGAGGATCGTTTATTTTTTTTAATAAATTTCCACCTCCAAGACAAAATTGTTCCTTTATTCCCTGGTTTCATCAATTTTTTTTAAAGATTCATTTAAAGGATGTTGTTACCTATAATCTGTGATGTATCAGTAACTGGCACGACGTTCACTTCGTACCCTAGAAATTTTTTTATACCGAGGATCGTTGATTTTTTTTAATAAATTTCCACCTCCAAGACAAAATTGTTCCTTTATCCCCTGGTTTCATCAAATTTTTTTACGGATTCATTTAAAAGATGTTGTTACCTATAATCTGTGATGTGTCAATAACTGGCACAATATTTACTTCGTTCCCTAGAAATTTTTTTATACCGAGGATCGTTGATTTTTTTTAATAAATTTCCACCTCCAAGACAAAATTGTTCCTTTATCCCCTGGTTTCATCAAATTTTTTTACGGATTCATTGAAAGGACGTTGTGTCCTATAATCTGTGATGTGTCAGTAACTGGCACGACGTACACTTCGTTCCCTAGAAATTTTTTTATACCGAGGATCGTTGATTTTTTTAATAAATTTCCACCTCCAAGACAAAATTGTTCCTTTATCCCCTGGTTTCATCAAATTTTTTTATGGATTCATTTAAAGGATGTTGTTACCTATAATCTGTGATGTGTCAGTAACTGGCACGACGTTTATTTCGTTCCCTAGAAATTTTTTTATACCGAGGATCGTTGTTTTTTTTTAATAAATTTCCACCTCCAAGACAAAATTGTTCCTTTATTCCCTGGTTTCATCAAATTTTTTTACGGATTCATTTAAAGAATGTTGTTACCTATAATCTGTGATGTATCAGTAACTGGCACGACGTTTACTACGTGCCCTAGAAATTTTTTTATACCAAGGATCGTTGATTTTTTTTAATACATTTCCACCTCCAAGACAAAATTGTTCCTTTATCCCCTGGTTTCATCAAATTTTTTTACGGATTCATTTAAAAGATGTTGTTACCTATAATCTGAGATGTGTCAGTAACTGGCACGACGTACAGTTTGTTCCCTAGAAATTTTTTTATACCGATGATCGTTTATTTTTTTTAATAAATTTCCACCTCCAATACAAAATTGTTCCTTTATCCCCTGGTTTCATACAATTTTTTTACGGATTCATTTAAAGGATGTTATTACCTATAATCTGAGATGTTTTAGTATCTGGCACGACGTACACTTCGTACCCTAGAATTTTTTTTATACCGAGGATCGTTGATTTTTTTTTAATTAATTTCCACCTCCAAGACAAAATTGTTCCTTTATCCCCTGGTTTCATCATATTTTTTTACGGATTCATTGAAAGGACGTTGTGTCCTATAATCTGTGATGTGTCAGTAACTGGCACGACGTACACTTCGTTCCCTAGAAATTTTTTTATACCGATGATCGTTGATTTTTTAATAAATTTCCACCTCCAAGACAAAATTGTTCCTTTATCCCCTGGTTTCATCAAATTTTTTTACGGATTCATTGAAAGGACGTTGTGTCCTATAATCTGTGATGTGTCAGTAACTGGCACGACGTACACTTCGTTCCCTAGAATTTTTTTTATACCGTTGATCGTTGATTTTTTAATAAATTTCCACCTCCAAGACAAAATTGTTCCTTTATCCCCTGGTTTCATCAAATTTTTTTACGGATTCATTTAAAGGATGTTATTACCTATAATCTGAGATGTTTTAGTAACTGGCACGACGTACACTTCGTACCCTAGATTTTTTTTTATACCGAGGATCGTTGATTTTTTTTAATAAATTTCCACCTCCAAGACAAAATTGTTCCTTTATCCCCTGGTTTCATCAAATTTTTTTACGGATTCATTGAAAAGACGTTGTGTCCTATAATCTGTTATGTGTCAGTAACTGGCACGACGTACACTTCGTTCCCTAGAAATTTTTTTTTATACCGAGGATCGTTGATTTTTTTTAATAAATTTCCACCTCCAAGACAAAATTGTTCCTTTATCCCCTGGTTTCATCAATTTTTTTACGGATTCATTTAAAGGATGTTGTTACCTATAATCTGTGATGTGTTAGTAACTAGCACGACGTACACTTCGTTCTCTAGAAATTTTTTTATACCGAGGATCGTTGATTTTTTTTAATAAATTTTTACCTCCAAGACAAAATTGTTCCTTTATTCCCTGGTTTCATCAAATTTTTTTACGGATTCATTTAAAAGATGTTGTTACCTATAATCTGTAATGTGTCAGTAACCGGCACAACGTACACTTCATTCCCTAGAATTTTTTTTATTCCGGGGATCGTTGATTTTTTTTAATAAATTTTTACCTCCAAGACAAAATTATTCCTTTATCCCCTGGTTTCATCAAATTTTTTTACGGATTCATTTTAAAGATGTTGTTACCTATAATCTGTGATGTGTCAGTAACTGGCACGACGTTTACTTTGTTCCCTAGAAATTTTTTTATGCCGAGGATCGTTGATTTTTTTTAATAAATTTCCACCTCCAAGACAAAATTGTTCCTTTAATCCCTGGTTTCATCAAATTTTTTTACGGATTCATTTAAAGGATGTTAATACCTATAATCTGTGATGTGTTAGTAACTGGCACGACGTACACTGCGTACCCTAAAAATTTTTTTATACCGAGGATCGTTGATTTTTTTTAATAAATTTCCAACTCCAAGACAAAATTGTTCCTTTATCCCCTGGTTTCATCAAATTTTTTTACGGATTCATTTAAAGGACGTTGTTACCTATAATCTGTGATGTGTCAGTAACTGGCACGACGTTTACTTCGTTCCCTAGAAATTTTTTTATACCGAGGATCGTTGATTTTTTTTAATAATTTTCCACCTCCAAGACAAAATTGTTCCTTTATCCCCTGGTTTCATCAAAATTTTTTTACGGATTCATTTAAAAGATGTTGTTACCTATAAAATGTGATGTGTTAGTAACTGGCACAACGTACACTTCGTTACCTAGAAATTTTTTTATACCGAGGATCGTTGATTTTTTTTAATAAATTTCCACCTCCAAGACAAAATTGTTCCTTTATCCCCTGGTTTCATCAAATTTTTTTACGGATTCATTTAAAGGATTTTGTTACCTATAATCTGAGATGTTTTAGTAACTGGCACGACGTTTACTTCGTTCCCTAGAAATTTTTTTATACCGAGGATCGTTTATTTTTTTTAATAAATTTCCACCTCCAAGACAAAATTGTTCCTTTATTCCCTGGTTTCATCAATTTTTTTTAAGGATTCATTCAAAGAATGTTGTTACCTATAATCTGTGATGTATCAGTAACTGGCACGACGTACACTTCGTACCCTAGAAATTTTTTTATACCGAGGATCGTTGATTTTTTTTAATAAATTTCCACCTCCAAGACAAAATTGTTCCTTTATCCCCTGGTTTCATCAATTTTTTTACGGATTCATTTAAAGGATGTTGTTACCTATAATCTGTGATGTGTTAGTAACTAGCACGACGTACACTTCGTTCTCTAGAAATTTTTTTATACCGAGGATCGTTGATTTTTTTTAATAAATTTCCACCTCCAAGACAAAATTGTTCCTTTATCCCCTGGTTTCATCAATTTTTTTACGGATTCATTTAAAGGATGTTGTTACCTATAATCTGTGATGTGTTAGTAACTAGCACGACGTACACTTCGTTCTCTAGAAATTTTTTTATACCGAGGATCGTTGATTTTTTTTAATAAATTTCCACCTCCAATACAAAATTGTTCCTTTATCCCCTGGTTTCATCAAATTTTTTTACGGATTCATTTAAAGGATGTTATTACCTATAATCTGAGATGTTTTAGTAACTGGCACGACGTACACTTCGTACCCTAGAATTTTTTTTATACCGAGGATCGTTGATTTTTTTTAATAAATTTCCACCTCCAAGACAAAATTTCTCCTTTATCCCCTGGTTTCATCAAATTTTTTTACGGATTCATTGAAAGGACGTTGTGTCCTATAATCTGTGATGTGTCAGTAACTGGCACGACGTACACTTCGTTCCCTAGAAATTTTTTTATACCGATGATCGTTGATTTTTTAATAAATTTCCACCTCCAAGACAAAATTGTTCCTTTATCTCCTGGTTTCATCAAATTTTTTTACGGATTCATTTAAAGGATGTTGTTACCTATAATCTGTGATGTGTCAGTAACTGGCACGACGTTTACTTCGTTCCCTAGAAATTTTTTTATACCGAGGATCGTTGATTTTTTTTAAAAATTTCCACCTCCAAGACAAAATTGTTCCTTTATCCCCTGGTTTCATCAAATTTTTTTACGGATTCATTTATAAGATGTTGCTATCTATAATCTGTAATGTGTCAGTAACCGGCACGACGTACACTTCATTCCCTAGATTTTTTTTTATTCCGAGGATCGTTGATTTTTTTTAATAAATTTCCACCTCCAAGACAAAATTGTTCCTTTATCCCCTGGTTTCATCAAATTTTTTACGGATTCATTTTAAAGATGTTGTTACCTATAATCTGTGATGTGTCAGTAACTGGCACGACGTTTACTTCGTTCCCTAGAAATTTTTTTATGCCGAGGATCGTTGATTTTTTTTAATAAATTTCCACCTCCAAGACAAAATTGTTCCTTTAATCCCTGGTTTCATCAAATTTTTTTACGGATGCATTTAAAGGATGTTATTACCTATAATCTGTGATGTGTTAGTAACTGGCACGACGTACACTTCGTTCTCTAGGAATTTTTTTATACCCAGGATCGTTGATTTTTTTTAATAAATTTTTACCTCCAAGACAAAATTGTTCCTTAATTCCCTTGTTTCATCAAATTTTTTTACGGATTCATTTATAAGATGTTGTTATCTATAATCTGTAATGTGTCAGTAACCGGCACGACGTACACTTCATTCCCTAGAATTTTTTTTATTCCGAGGATCGTTGATTTTTTTTAATAAATTTCCACCTCCAAGACAAAATTGTTCCTTTATCCCCTGGTTTCATCAAATTTTTTTACGGATTCATTTTAAAGATGTTGTTACCTATAATCTGTGATGTGTCAGTAACTGGCACGACGTTTACTTCGTTCCCCAGAATTTTTTTTATTCCGAGGATCGTTGATTTTTTAATAAATTTCCACCTTCAAGACAAAATTGTTCCTTTATCCCCTGGTTTCATCAAATTTTTTTACGGATTCATTTAAAGGATGTTGTTACCTATAATCTGTGATGTGTCAGTAACTGGCACGACGTTTACTTCGTTCCCTAGAAATTTTTTTATACCGAGGATCGTTGATTTTTTTTAATAAATTTCCAACTCCAAGACAAAATTGTTCCTTTATCCCCTGGTTTCATCAAATTTTTTTACGGATTCATTTAAAGGATGTTATTACCTATAATCTGAGATTTTTTAGTAACTGGCACGACGTACACTTCGTACCCTAGAATTTTTTTTATACCGAGGATCGTTGATTTTTTTTAATAAATTTCCACCTCCAAGACAAAATTGTTCCTTTATTCCCTTGTTTCATCAAATTTTTTTACGGATTCATTTATAAGATGTTGTTATCTATAATCTGTAATGTGTCAGTAACCGGCACGACGTACACTTCATTCCCTAGAATTTTTTTTATTCCGAGGATCGTTGATTTTTTTTAATAAATTTCCACCTCCAAGACAAAATTGTTCCTTTATCCCCTGGTTTCATCAAATTTTTTTACGGATTCATTTTAAAGATGTTGTTACCTATAATCTGTGATGTGTCAGTAACTGGCACGACGTTTACTTCGTTCCCTAGAATTTTTTTTATGCCGAGGATCGTTGATTTTTTTTAATAAATTTCCACCTCCAAGACAAAATTGTTCCTTTAATCCCTGGTTTCATCAAATTTTTTTACGGATTCATTTAAAAGATGTTATTACCTATAATCTGTGATGTGTTAGTAACTGGCACGACGTACACTTCGTTCCCTAAAAATTTTTTTATACCGAGGATCGTTGATTTTTTAATAAATTTCCACCTTCAAGACAAAATTGTTCCTTTATCCCCTGGTTTCATCAAATTTTTTTACGGATTTATTTAAAGGATGTTGTTATTTATAATCTGTGATGTGTCAGTAACTGGCACGACGTACACTTCGTTATCTAGAAATTTTTTTATACCGAGGATCGTTGATTTTTTAATAAATTTCCACCTTCAAGACAAAATTGTTCCTTTATCCCCTGGTTTCATCAAATTTCTTTACGGATTCATTTAAAGGATGTTTTTACCTATAATCTGTGATGTGTCAGTAACTGGCACGACGTTTACTTCGTTCCCTAGAAATTTTTTTATACCGAGGACCGTTGATTTTTTTTAATAAATTTCCACCTCCAAGACAAAATTGTTCCTTTATCCCCTGGTTTCATCAAATTTTTTTACGGATTCATTTTAAGGATGTTGTTACCTATAATCTGTGATGTGTCAATAACTGGCACGATATTTACTTCGTTCCCTAGAATTTTTTTTATACCGAGGATCGTTGATTTTTTTTAATAAATTTCCACCTCCAAGACAAAATTGTTCCTTTATCCCCTGGTTTCATCAATTTTTTTTACGGATTCATTTAAAGGATGTTGTTACCTATAATCTGTGATGTGTTAGTAACTGGCACGACGTACACTTCATTCCCTAGAAATTTTTTTATACCGAGGATCGTTGATTTTTTTTAATAAATTTTTACCTCCAAGACAAAATTGTTCCTTTATTCCCTGGTTTCATCAAATTTTTTTACGGATTCATTTAAAAGATGTTGTTACCTATAATCTGTGATGTGTCAGTAACCGGCACGACGTACACTTCATTCCCTAGAAATTTTTTTATACCGAGGATCGTTTATTTTTTTTAATAAATTTCCACCTCCAATACAAAATTGTTCCTTTATCCCCTGGTTTCATCAAATTTTTTTACGGATTCATTTAAAGGATGTTATTACCTATAATCTGAGATGTTTTAGTAACTGGCACGACGTACACTTCGTACCCTAGAATTTTTTTTATACCGAGGATCGTTGATTTTTTTTAATAAATTTCCACCTCCAAGACAAAATTGTTCCTTTATTCCCTTGTTTCATCAAATTTTTTTACGGATTCATTTATAAGATGTTGTTATCTATAATCTGTAATGTGTCAGTAACCGGACCGACGTACACTTCATTCCCTAGAATTTTTTTTATTCCGAGGATCGTTGATTTTTTTTAATAAATTTCCACCTCCAAGACAAAATTGTTCCTTTATTCCCTGGTTTCATCAAATTTTTTTACGGATTCATTTTAAAGATGTTGTTACCTATAATCTGTGATGTGTCAGTAACTGGCACGACGTTTACTTCGTTCCCTAGAAATTTTTTTATGCCGAGGATCGTTGATTTTTTTTAATAAATTTCCACCTCCAAGACAAAATTGTTCCTTTAATCCCTGGTTTCATCAAATTTTTTTACGGATTCATTTAAAGGATGTTGTTTCCTATAATCTGTGATGTGTCAGTAACTGGCACGACGTTTACTTCGTTCCCTAGAAATTTTTTTATACCGAGGATCATTGATTTTTTTTAATAAATTTCCACCTCCAAGACAAAATTGTTCCTTTATCCCCTGGTTTCATCAAATTTTTTTACGGATTCATTTAAAAGATGTTGTTACCTATAATCTGTGATGTGTCAATAACTGGCACGATATTTACTTCGTTCCCTAGAAATTTTTTTATACCGAGGATCGTTGATTTTTTTTAATAAATTTCCACCTCCAAGACAAAATTGTTCCTTTATCCCCTGGTTTCATCAAATTTTTTTACGGATTCATTTAAAAGATGTTGTTACCTATAATCTGTGATGTGTCAGTAACTAGCACGACGTACACTTCGTTCCCTAGAATTTTTTTTATACCGAGGATCGTTGATTTTTTTTAATAAATTTTTACCTCCAAGACAAAATTGTTCCATTATTCCCTGGTTTCATCAAATTTTTTTACGGATTCATTTTGAAGATGTTGTTACCTATAATCTGTGATGTGTCAGTAACTGGCACGACGTTTACTTCGTTCCCTAGAAATTTTTTTATGCCGAGGATCTTTGATTTTTTTTAATAAATTTCCACCTCCAAGACAAAATTGTTCCTTTAATCCCTGGTTTCATCAAATTTTTACGGATTCATTTAAAGGATGTTGTTACCTATAAAATGTGATGTGTTAGTAACTGGCACAACGTACACTTCGTTCCCTAGAAATTTTTTTATACCGAGGATCGTTGATTTTTTTTAATAAATTTCCACCTCCAAGACAAAATTGTTCCTTTATCCCCTGGTTTCATCAAATTTTTTTACGGATTCATTTAAAGGATGTTGTTACCTATAATCTGTGATGTGTCAGTAACTGGCACGACGTTTACTTCGTTCCCTAGAAATTTTTTTATGCCGAGGATCGTTGATTTTTTTTAATAAATTTCCACCTCCAAGACAAAATTGTTCCTTTATTCCCTGGTTTCATCAATTTTTTTTAAAGATTCATTTAAAGGATGTTGTTACCTATAATCTGTGATGTATCAGTAACTGGCACGACGTTCACTTCGTACCCTAGAATTTTTTTTATACCGAGGATCGTTGATTTTTTTTAATAAATTTCCACCTCCAAGACAAAATTGTTCCTTTATCCCCTGGTTTCATCAAATTTTTTTACGGATTCATTTAAAAGATGTTGTTACCTATAATCTGTGATGTGTCAATAACTGGCACAATATTTACTTCGTTCCCTAGAAATTTTTTTATACCGAGGATCGTTGATTTTTTTTAATAAATTTCCACCTCCAAGACAAAATTGTTCCTTTATCCCCTGGTTTCATCAAATTTTTTTACGGATTCATTGAAAGGACGTTGTGTCCTATAATCTGTGATGTGTCAGTAACTGGCACGACGTACACTTCGTTCCCTAGAAATTTTTTTATACCGAGGATCGTTGATTTTTTTAATAAATTTTTACCTCCAAGACAAAATTGTTCCATTATTCCCTGGTTTCATCAAATTTTTTTACGGATTCATTTTGAAGATGTTGTTACCTATAATCTGTGATGTGTCAGTAACTGGCACGACGTTTACTTCGTTCCCTAGAAATTTTTTTATACCGAGGATCGTTGATTTTTTTTAATTAATTTCCACATCCAAGACAAAATTGTTCCTTTATCCCCTGGTTTCATCAAAATTTTTTTACGGATTCATTTAAAGGATGTTGTTACCTATAATCTGTGATGTGTTAGTAACTGGCACGACGTACACTTCGTTCCCTAGAAATTTTTTTATACCGAGGATCGTTGATTTTTTAATAAATTTCCACCTTCAAGACAAAATTGTTCCTTTATCCCCTGGTTTCATCAAATTTTTTTACGGAATCATTTAAAGGATGTTTTTACCTATAATCTGTGATGTGTCAGTAACTGGCACGACGTTTACTTCGTTCCCTAGAAATTTTTTTATACCGAGGACCGTTGATTTTTTTTAATAAATTTCCACCTCCAAGACAAAATTGTTCCTTTATCCCCTGGTTTCATCAAATTTTTTTACGGATTCATTTTAAGGATGTTGTTACCTATAATCTGTGATGTGTCAATAACTGGCACGATATTTACTTCGTTCCCTAGAATTTTTTTTATACCGAGGATCGTTGATTTTTTTTAATAAATTTCCACCTCCAAGACAAAATTGTTCCTTTATCCCCTGGTTTCATCAATTTTTTTTACGGATTCATTTAAAGGATGTTGTTACCTATAATCTGTGATGTGTTAGTAACTGGCACGACGTACACTTCATTCCCTAGAAATTTTTTTATACCGAGGATCGTTGATTTTTTTTAATAAATTTTTACCTCCAAGACAAAATTGTTCCTTTATTCCCTGGTTTCATCAAATTTTTTTACGGATTCATTTAAAAGATGTTGTTACCTATAATCTGTGATGTGTCAGTAACCGGCACGACGTACACTTCATTCCCTAGAAATTTTTTTATACCGAGGATCGTTTATTTTTTTTAATAAATTTCCACCTCCAATACAAAATTGTTCCTTTATCCCCTGGTTTCATCAAATTTTTTTACGGATTCATTTAAAGGATGTTATTACCTATAATCTGAGATGTTTTAGTAACTGGCACGACGTACACTTCGTACCCTAGAATTTTTTTTATACCGAGGATCGTTGATTTTTTTTAATAAATTTCCACCTCCAAGACAAAATTGTTCCTTTATTCCCTTGTTTCATCAAATTTTTTTACGGATTCATTTATAAGATGTTGTTATCTATAATCTGTAATGTGTCAGTAACCGGACCGACGTACACTTCATTCCCTAGAATTTTTTTTATTCCGAGGATCGTTGATTTTTTTTAATAAATTTCCACCTCCAAGACAAAATTGTTCCTTTATTCCCTGGTTTCATCAAATTTTTTTACGGATTCATTTTAAAGATGTTGTTACCTATAATCTGTGATGTGTCAGTAACTGGCACGACGTTTACTTCGTTCCCTAGAAATTTTTTTATGCCGAGGATCGTTGATTTTTTTTAATAAATTTCCACCTCCAAGACAAAATTGTTCCTTTAATCCCTGGTTTCATCAAATTTTTTTACGGATTCATTTAAAGGATGTTGTTTCCTATAATCTGTGATGTGTCAGTAACTGGCACGACGTTTACTTCGTTCCCTAGAAATTTTTTTATACCGAGGATCATTGATTTTTTTTAATAAATTTCCACCTCCAAGACAAAATTGTTCCTTTATCCCCTGGTTTCATCAAATTTTTTTACGGATTCATTTAAAAGATGTTGTTACCTATAATCTGTGATGTGTCAATAACTGGCATGATATTTACTTCGTTCCCTAGAATTTTTTTTTATACCGAGGATCGTTGATTTTTTTTAATAAATTTCCACCTCCAAGACAAAATTGTTCCTTTATCCCCTGGTTTCATCAAATTTTTTTACGGATTCATTTAAAAGATGTTGTTACCTATAATCTGTGATGTGTCAGTAACTAGCACGACGTACACTTCGTTCCCTAGAATTTTTTTTATACCGAGGATCGTTGATTTTTTTTAATAAATTTTTACCTCCAAGACAAAATTGTTCCATTATTCCCTGGTTTCATCAAATTTTTTTACGGATTCATTTTGAAGATGTTGTTACCTATAATCTGTGATGTGTCAGTAACTGGCACGACGTTTACTTCGTTCCCTAGAAATTTTTTTATGCCGAGGATCTTTGATTTTTTTTAATAAATTTCCACCTCCAAGACAAAATTGTTCCTTTAATCCCTGGTTTCATCAAATTTTTACGGATTCATTTAAAGGATGTTGTTACCTATAAAATGTGATGTGTTAGTAACTGGCACAACGTACACTTCGTTCCCTAGAAATTTTTTTATACCGAGGATCGTTGATTTTTTTTAATAAATTTCCACCTCCAAGACAAAATTGTTCCTTTATCCCCTGGTTTCATCAAATTTTTTTACGGATTCATTTAAAGGATGTTGATACCTATAATCTGAGATGTTTTAGTAACTGGCACGACGTTTACTTCGTTCCCTAGAAATTTTTTTATACCGAGGATCGTTTATTTTTTTTAATAAATTTCCACCTCCAAGACAAAATTGTTCCTTTATTCCCTGGTTTCATCAATTTTTTTTAAAGATTCATTTAAAGGATGTTGTTACCTATAATCTGTGATGTATCAGTAACTGGCACGACGTTCACTTCGTACCCTAGAAATTTTTTTATACCGAGGATCGTTGATTTTTTTTAATAAATTTCCACCTCCAAGACAAAATTGTTCCTTTATCCCCTGGTTTCATCAAATTTTTTTACGGATTCATTTAAAAGATGTTGTTACCTATAATCTGTGATGTGTCAATAACTGGCACAATATTTACTTCGTTCCCTAGAAATTTTTTTATACCGAGGATCGTTGATTTTTTTTAATAAATTTCCACCTCCAAGACAAAATTGTTCCTTTATCCCCTGGTTTCATCAAATTTTTTTACGGATTCATTGAAAGGACGTTGTGTCCTATAATCTGTGATGTGTCAGTAACTGGCACGACGTACACTTCGTTCCCTAGAAATTTTTTTATACCGAGGATCGTTGATTTTTTTAATAAATTTTTACCTCCAAGACAAAATTGTTCCATTATTCCCTGGTTTCATCAAATTTTTTTACGGATTCATTTTGAAGATGTTGTTACCTATAATCTGTGATGTGTCAGTAACTGGCACGACGTTTACTTCGTTCCCTAGAAATTTTTTTATGCCGAGGATCTTTGATTTTTTTTAATAAATTTCCACCTCCAAGACAAAATTGTTCCTTTAATCCCTGGTTTCATCAAATTTTTACGGATTCATTTAAAGGATGTTGTTACCTATAAAATGTGATGTGTTAGTAACTGGCACAACGTACACTTCGTTCCCTAGAAATTTTTTTATACCGAGGATCGTTGATTTTTTTTAATAAATTTCCACCTCCAAGACAAAATTGTTCCTTTATCCCCTGGTTTCATCAAATTTTTTTACGGATTCATTTAAAGGATGTTGATACCTATAATCTGAGATGTTTTAGTAACTGGCACGACGTTTACTTCGTTCCCTAGAAATTTTTTTATACCGAGGATCGTTTATTTTTTTTAATAAATTTCCACCTCCAAGACAAAATTGTTCCTTTATTCCCTGGTTTCATCAATTTTTTTTAATGATTCATTTAAAGGATGTTGTTACCTATAATCTGTGATGTATCAGTAACTGGCACGACGTTCACTTCGTACCCTAGAAATTTTTTTATACCGAGGATCGTTGATTTTTTTTAATAAATTTCCACCTCCAAGACAAAATTGTTCCTTTATCCCCTGGTTTCATCAAATTTTTTTACGGATTCATTTAAAAGATGTTGTTACCTATAATCTGTGATGTGTCAATAACTGGCACAATATTTACTTCGTTCCCTAGAAATTTTTTTATACCGAGGATCGTTGATTTTTTTTAATAAATTTCCACCTCCAAGACAAAATTGTTCCTTTATCCCCTGGTTTCATCAAATTTTTTTACGGATTCATTGAAAGGACGTTGTGTCCTATAATCTGTGATGTGTCAGTAACTGGCACGACGTACACTTCGTTCCCTAGAAATTTTTTTATACCGAGGATCGTTGATTTTTTTAATAAATTTCCACCTCCAAGACAAAATTGTTCCTTTATCCCCTGGTTTCATCAAATTTTTTTATGGATTCATTTAAAGGATGTTGTTACCTATAATCTGTGATGTGTCAGTAACTGGCACGACGTTTATTTCGTTCCCTAGAAATTTTTTTATACCGAGGATCGTTGTTTTTTTTTTAATAAATTTCCACCTCCAAGACAAAATTGTTCCTTTATTCCCTGGTTTCATCAAATTTTTTTACGGATTCATTTAAAGAATGTTGTTACCTATAATCTGTGATGTATCAGTAACTGGCACGACGTTTACTACGTGCCCTAGAAATTTTTTTATACCAAGGATCGTTGATTTTTTTTAATACATTTCCACCTCCAAGACAAAATTGTTCCTTTATCCCCTGGTTTCATCAAATTTTTTTACGGATTCATTTAAAAGATGTTGTTACCTATAATCTGAGATGTGTCAGTAACTGGCACGACGTACAGTTTGTTTCCTAGAAATTTTTTTATACCGATGATCGTTTATTTTTTTTAATAAATTTCCACCTCCAATACAAAATTGTTCCTTTATCCCCTGGTTTCATACAATTTTTTTACGGATTCATTTAAAGGATGTTATTACCTATAATCTGAGATGTTTTAGTATCTGGCACGACGTACACTTCGTACCCTAGAATTTTTTTTATACCGAGGATCGTTGATTTTTTTTTAATTAATTTCCACCTCCAAGACAAAATTGTTCCTTTATCCCCTGGTTTCATCAAATTTTTTTACGGATTCATTGAAAGGACGTTGTGTCCTATAATCTGTGATGTGTCAGTAACTGGCACGACGTACACTTCGTTCCCTAGAAATTTTTTTATACCGATGATCGTTGATTTTTTAATAAATTTCCACCTCCAAGACAAAATTGTTCCTTTATCCCCTGGTTTCATCAAATTTTTTTACGGATTCATTGAAAGGACGTTGTGTCCTATAATCTGTGATGTGTCAGTAACTGGCACGACGTACACTTCGTTCCCTAGAATTTTTTTTATACCGTTGATCGTTGATTTTTTAATAAATTTCCACCTCCAAGACAAAATTGTTCCTTTATCCCCTGGTTTCATCAAATTTTTTTACGGATTCATTTAAAGGATGTTATTACCTATAATCTGAGATGTTTTAGTAACTGGCACGACGTACACTTCGTACCCTAGATTTTTTTTTATACCGAGGATCGTTGATTTTTTTTAATAAATTTCCACCTCCAAGACAAAATTGTTCCTTTATCCCCTGGTTTCATCAAATTTTTTTACGGATTCATTGAAAAGACGTTGTGTCCTATAATCTGTTATGTGTCAGTAACTGGCACGACGTACACTTCGTTCCCTAGAAATTTTTTTTTATACCGAGGATCGTTGATGTTTTTTAATAAATTTCCACCTCCAAGACAAAATTGTTCCTTTATCCCCTGGTTTCATCAATTTTTTTACGGATTCATTTAAAGGATGTTGTTACCTATAATCTGTGATGTGTTAGTAACTAGCACGACGTACACTTCGTTCTCTAGAAATTTTTTTATACCGAGGATCGTTGATTTTTTTTAATAAATTTTTACCTCCAAGACAAAATTGTTCCTTTATTCCCTGGTTTCATCAAATTTTTTTACGGATTCATTTAAAAGATGTTGTTACCTATAATCTGTAATGTGTCAGTAACCGGCACAACGTACACTTCATTCCCTAGAATTTTTTTTATTCCGGGGATCGTTGATTTTTTTTAATAAATTTTTACCTCCAAGACAAAATTATTCCTTTATCCCCTGGTTTCATCAAATTTTTTTACGGATTCATTTTAAAGATGTTGTTACCTATAATCTGTGATGTGTCAGTAACTGGCACGACGTTTACTTTGTTCCCTAGAAATTTTTTTATGCCGAGGATCGTTGATTTTTTTTAATAAATTTCCACCTCCAAGACAAAATTGTTCCTTTAATCCCTGGTTTCATCAAATTTTTTTACGGATTCATAAAGGATGTTAATACCTATAATCTGTGATGTGTTAGTAACTGGCACGACGTACACTGCGTACCCTAAAAATTTTTTTATACCGAGGATCGTTGATTTTTTTTAATAAATTTCCAACTCCAAGACAAAATTGTTCCTTTATCCCCTGGTTTCATCAAATTTTTTTACGGATTCATTTAAAGGACGTTGTTACCTATAATCTGTGATGTGTCAGTAACTGGCACGACGTTTACTTCGTTCCCTAGAAATTTTTTTATACCGAGGATCGTTGATTTTTTTTAATAATTTTCCACCTCCAAGACAAAATTGTTCCTTTATCCCCTGGTTTCATCAAAATTTTTTTACGGATTCATTTAAAAGATGTTGTTACCTATAAAATGTGATGTGTTAGTAACTGGCACAACGTACACTTCGTTACCTAGAAATTTTTTTATACCGAGGATCGTTGATTTTTTTTAATAAATTTCCACCTCCAAGACAAAATTGTTCCTTTATCCCCTGGTTTCATCAAATTTTTTTACGGATTCATTTAAAGGATTTTGTTACCTATAATCTGAGATGTTTTAGTAACTGGCACGACGTTTACTTCGTTCCCTAGAAATTTTTTTATACCGAGGATCGTTTATTTTTTTTAATAAATTTCCACCTCCAAGACAAAATTGTTCCTTTATTCCCTGGTTTCATCAATTTTTTTTAAGGATTCATTCAAAGAATGTTGTTACCTATAATCTGTGATGTATCAGTAACTGGCACGACGTACACTTCGTACCCTAGAAATTTTTTTATACCGAGGATCGTTGATTTTTTTTAATAAATTTCCATCTCCAAGACAAAATTGTTCCTTTATCCCCTGGTTTCATCAAATTTTTTTACGGATTCATTGAAAGGACGTTGTGTCCTATAATCTGTGATGTGTCAGTAACTGGCACGACGTACACTTCGTTCCCTAGAAATTTTTTTATACCGAGGATCGTTGATTTTTTTAATAAATTTCCACCTCCAAGACAACATTGTTCCTATATTCCCTGGTTTCATCAATTTTTTTTATGGATTCATTTAAAGGATGTTGTTACCTATAATCTGAGATGTTTTAGTAACTGGCACGACGTTTATTTCGTTCCCTAGAATTTTTTTTATACCGAGGATCGTTTATTTTTTTTAATAAATTTCCACCTCCAAGACAAAATTGTTCCTTTATCCCCTGGTTTCATCAAATTTTTTTACGGATTAATTTAAAGGATGTTATTACCTATAATCTGAGATGTTTTAGTAACTGGCACGACGTACACTTCGTACCCTAGAATTTTTTTTATACCGAGGATCGTTGATTTTTTTTAATAAATTTCCACCTCCAAGACAAAATTGTTCCTTTATCCCCTGGTTTCATCAAATTTTTTTACGGATTCATTGAAAGGACGTTGTGTCCTATAATCTGTGATGTGTGAGTAACTGGCACGACGTACACTTCGTTCCCTAGAAATTTTTTTTTATACCGAGGATCGTTGATTTTTTTTAATAAATTTCCACCTCCAAGACAAAATTGTTCCTTTATCCCCTGGTTTCATCAATTTTTTTACGGATTCATTTAAAGGATGTTGTTACCTATAATCTGTGATGTGTTAGTAACTAGCACGACGTACACTTCGTTCTCTAGAAATTTTTTTATACCGAGGATCGTTGATTTTTTTTAATAAATTTTTACCTCCAAGACAAAATTGTTCCTTTATTCCCTGGTTTCATCAAATTTTTTTACGGATTCATTTTAAAGATGTTGTTACCTATAATCTGTGATGTGTCAGTAACTGGCACGACGTTTACTTCGTTCCCTAGAAATTTTTTTATGCCGAGGATCGTTGATTTTTTTTAATAAATTTCCACCTCCAAGACAAAATTGTTCCTTTGTCTCCTGGTTTCATCAAATTTTTTTACGGATTCATTTAAAAGATGTTGTTACCTATAATCTGTGGTGTGTTAGTAATTGGCACGACGTTTACTTCGTTCCCTAGAATTTTTTTTATACCGAGGATCGTTGTTTTTTTTTAATAAATTTCCACCTCCAAGACAAAATTATTCCTTTATCCTCTGGTTTCATCAAATTTTTTTATGGATTCATTTAAAAGATGTTGTTACCTATAATCTGTGATGTGTCAGTAACTGGCACGACGTTTATTTCGTTCCCTAGAAATTTTTTTATACCGAGGATCGTTGTTTTTTTTTAAATAAATTTCCACCTCCAAGACAAAATTGTTCCTTTATCCCCTGGTTTCATCAAATTTTTATACGGATTCATTTAAAAGATGTTGATACCTATAATCTGTGATGTGTCAGTAACTGGCACAACGTTTATTTCGTTCCCTAGAAATTTTTTTATACCGAGGATCGTTGTTTTTTTTTAATAAATTTCCACCTCCAAGACAAAATTGTTCCTTTAACCCCTGGTTTCATCAAATTTTTTTACGGATTCATTTAAAAGATGTTGTTACCTAGAATCTGTGATGTGTCAGTAACTGGCACAACGTTTACTACGTGCCCTAGAAATTTTTTTATACCGAGGATCGTTGATTTTTTTTAATACATTTCCACCTCCAAGACAAAATTGTTCCTTTATCCCCTGGTTTCATCAATTTTTTTACGGATTCATTTAAAAGATGTTGTTACCTATAATCTGAGATGTGTCAGTAACTGGCACGACGTACACTTCGTTCCCTAGAAATTTTTTTATTCCGAGGATCGTTGATTTTTTTAATAAATTTTTACCTCCAAGACAAAATTGTTCCTTTATTCCCTGGTTTAATCAAATTTTTTTACGGATTCATTTAAAAGATGTTGTTACCTATAATCTGTGATTTGTCAGTAACTGGCACGACGTTTACTTCGTTCCCTAGAAATTTTTTTATACCGAGTATCGTTGATTTTTTAATAAATTTCCACCTCCAAGACAAAATTGTTCCTTTATCCCCTGGTTTCATCAAATTTTTTTACGGATTCATTTAAAAGATGTTGTTACCTATAATCTGTGATGTGTCAGTAACTGGCACAACGTTTATTTCGTTCCCTAGAAATTTTTTTATACTGAGGATCGTTGTTTTTTTTTAATAAATTTCCATCTCCAAGACAAAATTGTTCCTTTAACCCCTGGTTTCATCAAATTTTTTTACAAATTCATTTAAAAGATGTTGTTACCTATAATCTGTGATGTGTCAGTAACTGGCACGACGTTTACTACGTGCCCTAGAAATTTTTTTATACCGAGGATCGTTGATTTTTTTTAATACATTTCCACCTCTAAGACAAAATTGTTCCTTTATCCCCTGGTTTCATCAAATTTTTTTACGGATTCATTTAAAAGATGTTGTTACCTATAATCTGTGATGAGTCAGTAACTGGCACAACGTTTATTTCGTTCCCTAGAAATTTTTTTATAACGAGGATCGTTGTTTTTTTTTAATAAATTTCCACCTCCAAGACAAAATTGTTCCTTTAACCCCTGGTTTCATCAAATTTTTTTACGGATTCATTTAAGAGATGTTGTTAACTATAATTTGTAAAATGTCAGTAACTGGCACGACGTTTACTACGTGCCCTAGAAATTTTTTTATACCGAGGATCGTTGATTTTTTTTAATACATTTCCACCTCCAAGACAAAATTGTTCCTTTATCCCCTGGTTTCATCAATTTTTTTTACAGATTCATTTAAAAGATGTTGTTACCTATAATCTGAGATGTGTCAGTAACTGGCACGACGAACACTTCGTTCCCTAGAAATTTTTTTATACCGATGATCGTTGATTTTTTAATAAATTTCCACCTCCAAGACAAAATTGTTCCTTTATCCCCTGGTTTCATCAAATTTTTTTACGGATTCATTTAAAGGATGTTGTTACCTATAATCTGTGATGTGTCAGTAACTGGCACGACGTACACTTCGTTCCCTAGAAATTTTTTTATACCGAGGATCGTTGATTTTTTTAATAAATTTCCACCTCCAAGACAAAATTGTTCCTTTATCCCCTGGTTTCATCAAATTTTTTTATGGATTCATTTAAATGATGTTGTTACCTATAATCTGTGATGTGTCAGTAACTGGCACAACTTTTATTTCGTTCCTTAGAATTTTTTTTATACCGAGGATCGTTGTTTTTTTTTAATAAATTTCCACCTCCAAGACAAAATTGTTCCTTTAACCCCTGGTTTCATCAAATTTTTTTACGGATTCATTAAAAAGATGTTGTTACCTATAATTTGTGATGTGTCAGTAACTGGCACGACGTTTACTTCGTTCCCTAGAAATTTTTTTATACCGAGGATCATTGATTTTTTTTAATAAATTTCCACCTCCAAGACAAAATTGTTCCTTTATCCCCTGGTTTCATCAAATTTTTTTACGGATTCATTTAAAGGACGTTGTTACCTATAATCTGTGATGTGTCAGTAACTGGCACGACGTTTACTTCGTTCCCTAGAAATTTTTTTTTACCGAGGATCGTTGATTTTTTTTAATAAATTTCCACCTCCAAGACAAAATTGTTCCTTTATCCCCTGGTTTCATCAAATTTTTTTACGGATTCATTTAAAGGATGTTGTTACCTATAATCTGTGATGTGTCAGTAACTGGCACGACGTTTACTTCGTTCCCTAGAAATTTTTTTATACCGAGGATCGTTGATTTTTTTTAATAAATTTCCACCTCCAAGACAAAATTGTTCCTTTATTCCCTGGTTTCATCAATTTTTTTTACGGATTCATTTAAAAGATGTTGTTACCTATAATCTGTGATGTGTCAGTAACTGGCACGACGTTTACTTCGTTCCCTAGATTTTTTTTAATACCGAGGATCGTTGATTTTTTTAAATAAATTTCCAACTCAAAGACAAAATTGTTCCTTTATTCCCTGATTTCATCAAATTTTTTTACGGATTCATTTAAAAGATGTTATTACCTATAATTTGAGATGTGTTAGTATCTGGCACGACGTACACTTTGTACCCTAGAAATTTTTTTATACCGAGGATCGTTGATTTTTTTTAATAAATTTCCACCTCCGAGACAACATTGTTCCTATATCCCCTGGTTTCATCAAATTTTTTTACGGATTCATTTAAAGGACGTTGTGTCCTATAATCTGTGATGTGTCAGTAACTGGCACGACGTTTACTTCGTTCCCTAGAAATTTTTTTATACCGAGGATCGTTGA
The DNA here is from genome assembly GCA_949825025.1 of Siphlonurus alternatus. NCBI lineage: Eukaryota > Metazoa > Arthropoda > Insecta > Ephemeroptera > Siphlonuridae > Siphlonurus > Siphlonurus alternatus. Next base: position 186,127 of record CATKWE010000002.1, read on the forward strand.
TTTTTTTTAATAAATTTCCACCTCCAAGACAAAATTGTTCCTTTATCCCCTGGTTTTATCAAATTTTTTTACGGATTCATTTAAAGGATGTTGCTACCTATAATCTGTGATGTGTCAGTAACAGGCACGACGTTTACTTCGTTCCCTAGAAATTTTTTTATACTTAGGATCGTTGATTTTTTTAATAAATTTCCACCTCCAAGACAAAATTGTTCCTTTATCCCCTGGTTTCATCAAATTTTTTTACGGATTCATTTAAAAGATGTTGTTACCTATAATCTGAGATGTGTCAGTAACTGGCACGACGTACACTTCGTTCCCTAGAAATTTTTTTATACCGATGATCGTTGATTTTTTAAAAAATTTCCACCTCCAAGACAAAATTGTTCCTTTATTCCCTGGTTTCATCAAATTTTTTTACGGATTCATTTAAAGGATGTTGTTTCCTATAATCTGTGATGTGTCAGTAACTGGCACAACGTTTACTTCGTTCCCTAGAAATTTTTTTATACCGAGGATCGTTGATTTTTTTTAATAAATTTCCACCTCCAAGACAAAATTGTTCCTTTATCCCCTGGTTTCATCAATTTTTTTTACGGATTCATTTAAAAAATGTTGTTACCTATAATCTGTGATGTGTCAGTAACCGGCACGACGTACACTTCATTCCCTAGAAATTTTTTTATACCGAGGATCGTTGATTTTTTTTAATAAATATCCACTTCCAATACAAAATTGTTCCTATATCCCCTGGTTCCATCAAGATTTTTTACGGATTCATTTAAAGGATGTTATTACCTATAATCTGAGATGTGATAGTAACTGGCACGACGTACACTTCGTACCCTAGAAATTTTTTTATACCGAGGATCGTTGATTTTTTTTAATAAATTTCCACCTCCAAGACAAAATTGTTCCTTTATCACCTGCTTTCATCAAATTTTTTTACGGATTCATTTAAAGGACGTTGTGTCCTATAATCTGTGATGTGTCAGTAACTGGCACGACGTTTACTTCGTTCCCTAGAAATTTTTTTATACCGAGGATCGTTGATTTTTTTTAATAAATTTCCACCTCCAAGACAAAATTGTTCCTTTATCCCCTGTTTTCATCAAATTTTTTTACGGATTCATTTAAAGGATGTTGTTACCTATAATTTGTGATGTGTTAGTAACTGGCACGACGTTTACTTCGTTCCCTAGATTTTTTTTTTATACCGAGGATCGTTGATTTTTTTTAATAAATTTCCACCTCCAAGACAAAATTGTTCCTTTATTCCCTGGTTTCATCAAATTTTTTTATGGATTCATTTAAAGGATGTTATTACCTATAATCTGAGATGTGTTAGTAACTGGCACGACGTACACTTCGTACCCTAGAAATTTTTTTATACCGAGGATCGTTGATTTTTTTTAATAAATTTCCACCTCCGAGACAACATTGTTCCTTTATCCCCTGGTTTCATCAAGTTTTTTTACGGATTCATTTAAAGGACGTTGTGTCCTATAATCTGTGATGTGTCAGTAACTGGCACGACGTTTACTTCGTTCCCTAGAAATTTTTTTATACCGAGGATCGTTGATTTTTTTTAATAAATTTCCACCTCCAAGACAAAATTGTTCCTTTATCCCCTGTTTTCATCAAATTTTTTTACGGATTCATTTAAAGGATGTTGTTACCTATAATTTGTGATGTGTTAGTAACTGGCACGACGTTTACTTCGTTCCCTAGATTTTTTTTTTATACCGAGGATCGTTGATTTTTTTTAATAAATTTCCACCTCCAAGACAAAATTGTTCCTTTATTCCCTGGTTTCATCAAATTTTTTTATGGATTCATTTAAAGGATGTTATTACCTATAATCTGTGATGTGTCAGTAACTGGCACGACGTTTACTTCGTTCCCTAGATTTTTTTTTTATACCGAGGATCGTTGATTTTTTTAAATAAATTTCCACCTCCAAGACAAAATTGTTCCTTTATTCCCTGATTTCATCAAATTTTTTTACGGATTCATTTAAAAGATGTTATTACCTATAATTTGAGATGTGTTAGTATCTGGCACGACGTACACTTTGTACCCTAGAAATTTTTTTATACCGAGGATCGTTGATTTTTTTTAATAAATTTCCACCACCGAGACAACATTGTTCCTATATCCCCTGGTTTCATCAAATTTTTTTACGGATTCATTTAAAGGACGTTGTGTCCTATAATCTGTGATGTGTCAGTAACTGGCACGACGTTTACTTCGTTCCCTAGAAATTTTTTTATACCGAGGATCGTTGATTTTTTTTAATAAATTTCCACCTCCAAGACAAAATTGTTCCTTTATCCCCTGGTTTTATCAAATTTTTTTACGGATTCATTTAAAGGATGTTGCTACCTATAATCTGTGATGTGTCAGTAACAGGCACGACGTTTACTTCGTTCCCTAGAAATTTTTTTATACTTAGGATCGTTGATTTTTTTAATAAATTTCCACCTCCAAGACAAAATTGTTCCTTTATCCCCTGGTTTCATCAAATTTTTTTACGGATTCATTTAAAAGATGTTGTTACCTATAATCTGAGATGTGTCAGTAACTGGCACGACGTACACTTCGTTCCCTAGAAATTTTTTTATACCGAGGATCATTGATTTTTTTTAATAAATTTTTACCTCCAAGACAAAATTGTTCCTTTATTCCCTGGTTTCATCAAATTTTTTTACGGATTCATTTAAAAGATGTTGTTACCTATAATCTGTGATGTAACCGGCACGACGTACACTTCATTCCCTAGAAATTTTTTTATACCGAGGATCGTTGATTTTTTTTAATAAATTTCCACTTCCAATACAAAATTGTTCCTATATCCCCTGGTTTCATCAAGATTTTTTACGGATTCATTTAAAGGATGTTATTACCTATAATCTGAGATGTGTTAGTAACTGGCACGACGTACAATTCGTACCCTAGAAATTTTTTTATACCGATGATCGTTGATTTTTTTTAATAAATTTCCACCTCTAAGACAAAATTGTTCCTTTATTCCCTGGTTTCATCAAATTTTTTTACGGATTCATTTAAAGGACGTTGTGTCCTATAATCTGTGATGTGTCAGTAACTGGCACGACGTTTATTCGTTCCCTAGAAATTTTTTTATACCGAGGATCGTTGATTTTTTTTAATAAATTTCCACCTCAAAGACAAAATTGTTCCTTTATCCCCTGTTTTCATCAAATTTTTTTACGGATTCATTTAAAGGATGTTGTTACCTATAATCTGTGATGTGTCAGTAACTGGCACGACGTTTACTTCGTTCCCTAGAAATTTTTTTATACCGAGGATCGTTGATTTTTTTTAATAAATTTCCACCTCCAAGACAAAATTGTTCCTTTATCCCCTGGTTTCATCAATTTTTTTTACGGATTCATTTAAAAGATGTTGTTACCTATAATCTGTGATGTGTCAGTAACCGGCACGACGTACACTTCATTCCCTAGAAATTTTTTTATACCGAGGATCGTTGATTTTTTTTAATAAATTTCCACTTCCAATACAAAATTGTTCCTATATCCCCTGGTTCCATCAAGATTTTTTACGGATTCATTTAAAGGATGTTATTACCTATAATCTGAGATGTGTTAGTAACTGGCACGACGTACACTTCGTACCCTAGAAATTTTTTTATACCGAGGATCGTTGATTTTTTTTAATAAATTTCCACCTCCAAGACAAAATTGTTCCTTTATCCCCTGCTTTCATCAAATTTATTTACGGATTCATTTAAAGGACGTTGTGTCCTATAATCTGTGATGTGTCAGTAACTGGCACGACGTTTACTTCGTTCCCTAGAAATTTTTTTATACCGAGGATCGTTGATTTTTTTTAATAAATTTCCACCTCCAAGACAAAATTGTTCCTTTATCCCCTGTTTTCATCAAATTTTTTTACGGATTCATTTAAAGGATGTTGTTACCTATAATCTGTGATGTGTCAGTAACTGGCACGACGTTTACTTCGTTCCCTAGATTTTTTTTTTATACCGAGGATCGTTGATTTTTTTTAATAAATTTCCACCTCCAAGACAAAATTGTTCCTTTATTCCCTGGTTTCATCAAATTTTTTTACGGATTCATTTAAAGGATGTTATTACCTATAATCTGAGATGTGTTAGTAACTGGCACGACGTACACTTCGTACCCTAGAAATTTTTTTATACCGAGGATCGTTGATTTTTTTTAATAAATTTCCACCTCCGAGACAACATTGTTCCTTTATCCCCTGGTTTCATCAAGTTTTTTTACGGATTCATTTAAAGGACGTTGTGTCCTATAATCTGTGATGTGTCAGTAACTGGCACGACGTTTACTTCGTTCCCTAGAATTTTTTTTTTACCGAGGATCGTTGATTTTTTTTAATAAATTTCCACCTCCAAGACAAAATTGTTCCTTTATCCCCTGGTTTCATCAAATTTTTTTACGGATTCATTTAAAGGATGTTGTTACCTATAATCTGTGATGTGTCAGTAACAGGCACGACGTTTACTTCGTTCCCTAGAAATTTTTTTATACTTAGGATCGTTGATTTTTTTAATAAATTTCCTCCTCCAAGACAAAATTGTTCCTTTATCCCCTGGTTTCATCAAATTTTTTTACGGATTCATTTAAAGGACGTTGTGTCCTATAATCTGTGATGTGTCAGTAACTGACACGACGTTTATTTCGTTCCCTAGAAATTTTTTTATACCGAGGATCGTTGTTTTTTTTTAATAAATTTCCACCTCCAAGACAAAATTGTTCCTTTGTCCCCTGGTTTCATCAAATTTTTTTACGGATTCATTAAAAAGATGTTGTTACCTAAAATTTTTGATGTGTCAGTAACTGGCACGACGTTTACTACGTGCCCTAGAAATTTTTTTATACCGAGGATCGTTGATTTTTTTTAATACATTTCCACCTCCAAGACAAAATTGTTCCTTTATCCCCTGGTTTCATCAAATTTTTTTACGGATTCATTTAAAAGATATTGGTACCTATAGTCTGAGATGTGTCAGTAACTGGCACGACGTACACTTCGTTCCCTAGAAATTTTTTTATACCGATGATCGTTGATTTTTTAATAAATTTCCACCTCCAAGACAAAATTGTTCCTTTATCCCCTGGTTTCATCAAATTTTTTTACGGATTCATTTAAAGGATGTTGTTACCTATAATCTGTGATGTGTCAGTAACTGGCACGACGTTTACTTCGTTCCCTAAAAATTTTTTTATACCGAGGATCGTTGATTTTTTTTAATAAATTTCCACCTCCAAGACAAAATTGTTCCTAAATCCCCTGGTTTCATCAATTTTTTTTACGGATTCATTTAAAGGATGTTGTTACCTATAATCTGTGATGTGTCAGTAACTGGCACGACGTACACTTCATTCCCTAGAAATTTTTTTATACCGAGGATCGTTGATTTTTTTTAATAAATTTCCACTTCCAATACAAAATTGTTCCTATATCCCCTGGTTTCTTTAAGATTTTTTACGGATTCATTTAAAAGATGTTATTACCTATAATCTGAGATGTGTTAGTAACTGGCACGACGTACAATTCGTACCCTAGAAATTTTTTTATACCGATGATCGTTGATTTTTTTTAATAAATTTCCACCTCTAAGACAAAATTGTTCCTTTATCCCCTGGTTTCATCAAATTTTTTTACGGATTCATTTAAAGGACGTTGTGTCCTATAATCTGTGATGTGTCAGTAACTGGCACGACGTTTATTCGTTCCCTAGAAATTTTTTTATACCGAGGATCGTTGATTTTTTTTAATAAATTTCCACCTCCAAGACAAAATTGTTCCTTTATCCCCTGTTTTCATCAAATTTTTTTACGGATTCATTTAAAGGATGTTGTTACCTATCATCTGTGATGTGTCAGTAACTGGCACAACGTTTACTTCGTTCCCTAGATTTTTTTTTTTATACCGAGGATCGTTGATTTTTTTTAATAAATTTCCACCTCCAAGACAAAATTGTTCCTTTATTCCCTGGTTTCATCAAATTTTTTTACGGATTCATTTAAAAGATGTTATTACCTATAATCTGAGATGTGTTAGTAACTGGCACGACGTACACTTCGTACCCTAGAAATTTTTTTATACCGAGGATCGTTGATTTTTTTTAATAAATTTCCACCTCCGAGACAACATTGTTCCTTTATCCCCTGGTTTCATCAAGTTTTTTTACGGATTAATTTAAAGGACGTTGTGTCCTATAATCTGTGATGTGTCAGTAACTGGCACGACGTTTACTTCGTTCCCTAGAAATTTTTTTTTACCGAGGATCGTTGATTTTTTTTAATAAATTTCCACCTCCAAGACAAAATTGTTCCTTTATCCCCTGGTTTCATCAAATTTTTTTACAGATTCATTTAAAGAATGTTGTTACCTATAATCTGTGATGTGTCAGTAACAGGCACGACGTTTACTTCGTTCCCTAGAAATTTTTTTATACTTAGGATCGTTGATTTTTTTAATAAATTTCCACCTCCAAGACAAAATTGTTCCTTTATCCCCTGGTTTCATCAAATTTTTTTACGGATTCATTTAAAGGACGTTGTGTCCTATAATCTGTGATGTGTCAGTAACTGGCACGACGTTTATTTCGTTCCCTAGAAATTTTTTTATACCGAGGATCGTTGTTTTTTTTTAATAAATTTCCACCTCCAAGACAAAATTGTTCCTTTGTCCCCTGGTTTCATCAAATTTTTTTACGGATTCATTAAAAAGATGTTGTTACCTATAATTTGTGATGTGTCAGTAACTGGCACGACGTTTACTACGTGCCCTAGAAATTTTTTTATACCGAGGATCGATGATTTTTTTTTAATACATTTCCACCTCCAAGACAAAATTGTTCCTTTATCCCCTGGTTTCATCAAATTTTTTTACGGATTCATTTAAAAGATATTGTTACCTATAATCTGAGATGTGTCAGTAACTGGCACGACGTACACTTCGATCCCTAGAATTTTTTTTATACCGATGATCGTTGATTTTTTAATAAATTTCCACCTCCAAGACAAAATTGTTCCTTTATCCCTTGGTTTCATCAAATTTTTTTACGGATTCATTTAAAGGATGTTGTTACCTATAATCTGTGATGTGTCAGTAACTGGCACGACGTTTACTTCGTTCCCTAGAAATTTTTTTATACCGAGGATCGTTGATTTTTTTTAATAAATTTCCACCTCCAAGACAAAATTGTTCCTTTATCCCCTGGTTTCATCAAATTTTTTTACGGATTCATTTAAAGGATGTTGTTACCTAAAATCTGTGATGTGTCAGTAACTGGCACGACGTTTACTTCGTTCCCTAGATTTTTTTTTATACCGAGGATTGTTGATTTTTTTAAATAAATTTCCACCTCCAAGACAAAATTGTTCCTTTATCCCCTGGTTTCATCAAATTTTTTTTACGGATTCATTTAAAGGATGTTGTTACCTATAATCTGTGATGTGTCAGTAACTGGCACGACGTTTACTTCGTTCCCTAGAAATTTTTTTATACCGAGGATCGTTGATTTTTTTTAATAAATTTCCACCTCCAAGACAAAATTGTTCCTTTATCCCCTGGTTTCATCAAATTTTTTTACGGATTCATTTAAAGGATGTTGTTACCTATAATCTGTGATGTGTCAGTAACTGGCACGACGTTTACTTCGTTCCCTAGATTTTTTTTTTATACCAGGGATCGTTGATTTTTTTAATAAATTTCCACCTCCAAGACAAAATTGTTCCTTTATTCCCTGGTTTCATCAAACTTTTTTACGAATTCATTTAAAGGATGTTATTACCTATAATCTGAGATGTGTTAGTAACTGGCACGACGTACACTTCGTACACTAGAAATTTTTTTATACCGAGGATCGTTGATTTTTTTTAATAAATTTCCACCTCCAAGACAAAATTGTTCCTTTATCCCCTGGTTTCATCAAATTTTTTTACGGATTCATTTAAAGAACGTTGTGTCCTATAATCTGTGATGTGTCAGTAACTGGCACGACGTACACTTCGTTCCCTAGAAATTTTTTTATACCGAGGATCGTTGATTTTTTTAATAAATTTCCACCTCCAAGACAAAATTGTTCCTTTATCCCCTGGTTTCATCAAATTTTTTTACGGATTCATTTAAAAGATGTTGTTACCTATAATCTGTGATGTGTCAGTAACTGGCACAACGTTTATTTCGTTCCCTAGAAATTTTTTTATACCGAGGATCGTTGTTTTTTTTTAATAAATTTCCACCTCCAAGACAAAATTGTTCCTTTAACCCCTGGTTTCATCAAATTTTTTTACGGATTCATTTAAGAGATGTTGTTAACTATAATCTGTGATGTGTCAGTAACTGGCACAACGTTTACTACGTGCCCTAGAAATTTTTTTATACCGAGGATCGTTGATTTTTTTTAATACATTTCCACCTCCAAGACAAAATTGTTCCTTTATCCCCTGGTTTCATCAAATTTTTTTACGGATTCATTTAAAAGATGTTGTTACCTATAATCTGAGATGTGTCAGTAACTGGCACGACGACAACTTCGTTCCTTAGAAATTTTTTTATACCGATGATCGTTGATTTTTTAATAAATTTCTACCTCCAAGACAAAATTGTTCCTTTATCCCCTGGTTTCATCAAATTTTTTTACGGATTCATTTAAAGGATGTTGTTACCTATAATCTGTGATGTGTCAGTAACTGGCACGACGTTTACTTCGTTCCCTAGATTTTTTTTTTATACCGAGGATCGTTGATTTTTTTAAATAAATTTCCACCTCCAAGACAAAATTGTTCCTTTATCCCCTGGTTTCATCATTTTTTTTTACGGATTCATTTAAAAGATGTTATTACCTATAATCTGAGATGTGTTAGTAACTGGCACGACGTACACTTCGTACCCTAGAAATTTTTTTATACAAGGATCGTTGATTTTTTTTAATAAATTTCCACCTCCAAGACAAAATTGTTCCTTTATCCCCTGGTTTCATCAAATTTTTTTACGGATTCATTTAAAGGACGTTGTGTCCTATAATCTGTGATGTGTCAGTAACTGGCACGACGTTTACTTCGTTCCCTAGATTTTTTTTTTTATACCGAGGATCGTTGATTTTTTTAAATAAATTTCCACCTCCAAGACAAAATTGTTCCTTTATCCCCTGGTTTCATCAATTTTTTTTACGGATTCATTTAAAAGATGTTATTACCTATAATCTGAGATGTGTTAGTAACTGGCACGACGTACACTTCGTACCCTAGAATTTTTTTTATACCGAGGATCGTTGATTTTTTTTAATAAATTTCCACCTCCAAGACAAAATTGTTCCTTTATCCCCTGGTTTCATCAAATTTTTTTACGGATTCATTTAAAGGACGTTGTGTCCTATAATCTGTGATGTGTCAGTAACTGGCACGACGTACACTTCGTTCCCTAGAAATTTTTTTATACCGAGGATCGTTGTTTTTTTGTAATAAATTTTCACCTCCAATACAAAATTGTTCCTTTATCCCCTGGTTTCATCAAATTTTTTTACGGATTCATTTAAATGATGTTGATACCTATAATCTGTGATGTGTCAGTAACTGGCACAACGTTTATTTCGGTCCCTAGAAATTTTTTTATACCGAGGATCGTTGTTTTTTTTTAATAAATTTCCACCTCCAAGACAAAATTGTTCCTTTAACCCCTGGTTTCATCAAATTTTTTTACGGATTCATTAAAAAGATGTTGTTACCTATAATCTGTGATATGTCAGTAACTGGCACGACGTTTACTACGTGCCCTAGAAATTTTTTTATACCGAGGATCGTTGATTTTTTTTAATACATTTCCACCTCATAGACAAAATAGTTCCTTTATCCCCTGGTTTCATCAAATTTTTTTACGGATTCATTTAAAAGATGTTGTTACCTATAATCTGAGATGTGTCAGTAACTGGCACGACGTTTACTTCGTTCCCTAGAAATTTTTTTATACCGATGATCGTTGATTTTTTAAAAAATTTCCACCTCCAAGACAAAATTGTTCCTTTATCCCCTGGTTTCATCAAATTTTTTTACGGATTCATTTAAAGGATGTTGTTACCTATAATTTGTGATGTGTCAGTAACTGGCACGACGTTTTCTTCGTTCCCTAGAATTTTTTTTATACCGAGGATCGTTGATTTTTTTTAATAAATTTCCACCTCCAAGACAAAATTGTTCCTTTATCCCCTGGTTTCATCAAATTTTTTTACGGATTCATTTAAAGGATGTTGTTACCTATAATCTGTGATGTGTCAGTAACTGGCACGACGTTTACTTCGTTCCCTAGATTTTTTTTTTATACCGAGGATCGTTGATTTTTTTAAATAAATTTCCACCTCCAAGACAAAATTGTTCCTTTATTCCCTGATTTCATCAAATTTTTTTACGGATTCATTTAAAAGATGTTATTACCTATAATCTGAGTTGTGTTAGTAACTGGCACGACGTACACTTTGTACCCTAGAAATTTTTTTATACCGAGGATCGTTGATTTTTTTTAATAACATTCCACCTCCGAGACAACATTGTTCCTATATTCCCTGGTTTCATCAAATTTTTTTACAGATTCATTTAAAGGACGTTGTGTCCTATAATCTGTGATGTGTCAGTAACTGGCACGACGTTTACTTCGTTCCCTAGAAATTTTTTTATACCGAGGATCGTTGATTTTTTTTAATAAATTTCCACCTCCAAGACAAAATTGTTCCTTTATTCCCTGGTTTCATCAAATTTTTTTACGGATTCATTTAAAAGATGTTGTTACCTATAATCTGTGATGTGTCAGTAACCGGCACGACGTACACTTCATTCCCTAGAAATTTTTTTATACCGAGGATCGTTGATTTTTTTTAATAAATTTCCACTTCCAATACAAAATTGTTCCTATATCCCCTGGTTTCATCAAGATTTTTTACGGATTCATTTAAAGGATGTTATTACCTATAATCTGAGATGTGTTAGTAACTGGCACAACGTACACTTCGTACCCTAGAAATTTTTTTATACCGAGGATCGTTGATTTTTTTTAATAAATTTCCACCTCCAAGACAAAATTGTTCCTTTATCCCCTGGTTTCATCAAATTTTTTTACGGATTCATTTAAAGGACGTTGTGTCCTATAATCTGTGATGTGTCAGTAACTGGCACGACGTTTACTTCGTTCCCTAGAAATTTTTTTATACCGAGGATCGTTGATTTTTTTTAATAAATTTCCACCTCCAAGACAAAATTGTTCCTTTATCCCCTGTTTTCATCAAATTTTTTTACGGATTCATTTAAAGGATGTTGTTACCTATAATCTGTGATGTGTCAGTAACTGGCACGACGTTTACTTCGTTCCCTAGATTTTTTTTTTTATACCGAGGATCGTTGATTTTTTTTAATAAATTTCTACCTCCAAGACAAAATTGTTCCTTTATTCCCTGGTTTCATCAAATTTTTTTACGGATTCATTTAAAGGATGTTATTACCTATAATCTGAGATGTGTTAGTAACTGGCACGACGTACACTTCGTACCCTAGAAATTTTTTTATACCGAGGATCGTTGATTTTTTTTAATAAATTTCCACCTCCAAGACAACATTGTTCCTTTATCCCCTGGTTTCATCAAGTTTTTTTACGGATTCATTTAAAGGACGTTGTGTCCTATAATCTGTGATGTGTCAGTAACTGGCACGACGTTTACTTCGTTCCCTAGAAATTTTTTTTTACCGACGATCGTTGATTTTTTTTAATAAATTTCCACCTCCAAGACAAAATTGTTCCTTTATCCCCTGGTTTCATCAAATTTTTTTACGGATTCATTTAAAGGATGTTGTTACCTATAATCTGTGATGTGTCAGTAACAGGCACGACGTTTACTTCGTTCCCTAGAAATTTTTTTATACTTAGGATCGTTGATTTTTTTAATAAATTTCCACCTCCAAGACAAAATTGATCCTTTATCCCCAGGTTTCATCAAATTTTTTTACGGATTCATTTAAAGGACGTTGTGTCCTATAATCTGTGATGTGTCAGTAACTGGCACGACGTTTATTTCGTTCCCTAGAAATTTTTTTATACCGAGGATCGTTGTTTTTTTTTAATAAATTTCCACCTCCAAGACAAAATTGTTCCTTTGTCCCCTGGTTTCATCAAATTTTTTTACGGATTCATTTAAAAGATGTTTTTACCTATAATCTGAGATGTGTTAGTAACTGGCACGACGTACACTTCGTACCCTAGAAATTTTTTTATACCGAGGATCGTTGATTTTTTTTAATAAATTTCCACCTCCAAGACAAAATTGTTCCTTTATCCCCTGGTTTCATCAAATTTTTTTACAGATTCATTTAAAGAACGTTGTGTCCTATAATCTGTGATGTGTCAGTAACTGGCACGACGTACACTTCGTTCCCTAGAAATTTTTTTATACCGAGGATCGTTAATTTTTTTAATAAATTTCCACCTCCAAGACAAAATTGTTCCTTTATCCCCTGGTTTCATCAAATTTTTTTACGGATTCATTTAAAAGATGTTGTTACCTATAATCTGTGATGTGTCAGTAACTGGCACAACGTTTATTTCGTTCCCTAGAAATTTTTTTATAGCGAGGATCGTTGTTTTTTTTCAATAAATTTCCACCTCCAAGACAAAATTGTTCCTTTAACCCCTGGTTTCATCAAATTTTTTTACGGATTCATTTAAGAGATGTTGTTAACTATAATCTGTGATGTGTCAGTAACTGGCACGACGTTTACTACGTGCCCTAGAAATTTTTTTATACCGAGGATCGTTGATTTTTTTTAATACATTTCCACCTCCAAGACAAAATTGTTCCTTTATTCCCTGGTTTCATCAAATTTTTTTACGGATTCATTTAAAAGATGTTGTTACCTATAATCTGAGATGTGTCAGTAACTGGCACGACGTAGACTTCGTTCCTTAGAAATTTTTTTATACCGATGATCGTTGATTTTTTAATAAATTTCCACCTCCAAGACAAAATTGTTCCTTTATCCCCTGGTTTCATCAAATTTTTTTACGGATTCATTTAAAGGATGTTGTTACTTATAATCTGTGATGTGTCAGTAACTGGCACGACGTTTACTTCGTTCCCTAGATTTTTTTTTTATACCGTGGATCGTTGATTTTTTTAAATAAATTTCCACCTTCAAGACAAAATTGTTCCTTTATCCCCTGGTTTCATCAAATTTTTTTACGGATTCATTTAAAGGACGTTGTGTCCTATAATCTGTGATGTGTCAGTAACTGGCACGACGTACACTTCGTTCCCTAGAAATTTTTTTATACCGAGGATCGTTGATTTTTTTAATAAATTTCCACCTCCAATACAAAATTGTTCCTTTATCCCCTGGTTTCATCAAATTTTTTTACGGATTCATTTAAAAGATGTTGTTACCTATAATCTGTGATGTGTCAGTATCTGGCACAACGTTTATTTCGGTCCCTAGAATTTTTTTTATACCGAGGATCGTTGTTTTTTTTTAATAAATTACCACCTCCAAGACAAAATTGTTCCTTTAACCCCTGGTTTCATCAAATTTTTTTACGGATTCATTTAAAAGATGTTGTTACCTATAATCTGTGATGTGTCAGTAACTGGCACGACGTTTACTACGTGCCCTAGATTTTTTTTTATAGCGAGGATCGTTGTTTTTTTTCAATAAATTTCCACCTCCAAGACAAAATTGTTCCTTTAACCCCTGGTTTCATCAAATTTTTTTACGGATTCATTTAAGAGATGTTGTTAACTATAATCTGTGATGTGTCAGTAACTGGCACGACGTTTACTACGTGCCCTAGAAATTTTTTTATACCGAGGATCGTTGATTTTTTTTAATACATTTCCACCTCCAAGACAAAATTGTTCCTTTATTCCCTGGTTTCATCAAATTTTTTTACGGATTCATTTAAAAGATGTTGTTACCTATAATCTGAGATGTGTCAGTAACTGGCACGACGTAGACTTCGTTCCTTAGAAATTTTTTTATACCGATGATCGTTGATTTTTTAATAAATTTCCACCTCCAAGACAAAATTGTTCCTTTATCCCCTGGTTTCATCAAATTTTTTTACGGATTCATTTAAAGGATGTTGTTACTTATAATCTGTGATGTGTCAGTAACTGGCACGACGTTTACTTCGTTCCCTAGATTTTTTTTTTATACCGAGGATCGTTGATTTTTTTAAATAAATTTCCACCTTCAAGACAAAATTGTTCCTTTATCCCCTGGTTTCATCAAATTTTTTTACGGATTCATTTAAAGGACGTTGTGTCCTATAATCTGTGATGTGTCAGTAACTGGCACGACGTACACTTCGTTCCCTAGAAATTTTTTTATACCGAGGATCGTTGATTTTTTTAATAAATTTCCACCTCCAATACAAAATTGTTCCTTTATCCCCTGGTTTCATCAAATTTTTTTACGGATTCATTTAAAAGATGTTGTTACCTATAATCTGTGATGTGTCAGTATCTGGCACAACGTTTATTTCGGTCCCTAGAATTTTTTTTATACCGAGGATCGTTGTTTTTTTTTAATAAATTACCACCTCCAAGACAAAATTGTTCCTTTAACCCCTGGTTTCATCAAATTTTTTTACGGATTCATTTAAAAGATGTTGTTACCTATAATCTTTGATGTGTCAGTAACTGGCACGACGTTTACTACGTGCCCTAGATTTTTTTTTTTATACCGAGGATCGTTGATTTTTTTTAATAAATTTCTACCTCCAAGACAAAATTGTTCCTTTATTCCCTGGTTTCATCAAATTTTTTTACGGATTCATTTAAAAGATGTTGTTACCTATAATCTGTGATGTGTCAGTATCTGGCACAACGTTTATTTCGGTCCCTAGAATTTTTTTTATACCGAGGATCGTTGTTTTTTTTTAATAAATTACCACCTCCAAGACAAAATTGTTCCTTTAACCCCTGGTTTCATCAAATTTTTTTACGGATTCATTTAAAGGATGTTGTTACCTATAATCTGTGATGTGTCAGTAACTGGCACGACGTTTACTTCGTTCCCTAGATTTTTTTTTTTATACCGAGGATCGTTGATTTTTTTTAATAAATTTCTACCTCCAAGACAAAATTGTTCCTTTATTCCCTGGTTTCATCAAATTTTTTTACGGATTCATTTAAAGGATGTTATTACCTATAATCTGAGATGTGTTAGTAACTGGCACGACGTACACTTCGTACCCTAGAAATTTTTTTATACCGAGGATCGTTGATTTTTTTTAATAAATTTCCACCTCCAAGACAACATTGTTCCTTTATCCCCTGGTTTCATCAAGTTTTTTTACGGATTCATTTAAAGGACGTTGTGTCCTATAATCTGTGATGTGTCAGTAACTGGCACGACGTTTACTTCGTTCCCTAGAAATTTTTTTTTACCGACGATCGTTGATTTTTTTTAATAAATTTCCACCTCCAAGACAAAATTGTTCCTTTATCCCCTGGTTTCATCAAATTTTTTTACGGATTCATTTAAAGGATGTTGTTACCTATAATCTGTGATGTGTCAGTAACAGGCACGACGTTTACTTCGTTCCCTAGAAATTTTTTTATACTTAGGATCGTTGATTTTTTTAATAAATTTCCACCTCCAAGACAAAATTGTTCCTTTATCCCCAGGTTTCATCAAATTTTTTTAAGGATTCATTTAAAGGACGTTGTGTCCTATAATCTGTGATGTGTCAGTAACTGGCACGACGTTTATTTCGTTCCCTAGAAATTTTTTTATACCGAGGATCGTTGTTTTTTTTTAATAAATTTCCACCTCCAAGACAAAATTGTTCCTTTGTCCCCTGGTTTCATCAAATTTTTTTACGGATTCATTTAAAAGATGTTTTTACCTATAATCTGAGATGTGTTAGTAACTGGCACGACGTACACTTCGTACCCTAGAAATTTTTTTATACCGAGGATCGTTGATTTTTTTTAATAAATTTCCACCTCCAAGACAAAATTGTTCCTTTATCCCCTGGTTTCATCAAATTTTTTTACAGATTCATTTAAAGAACGTTGTGTCCTATAATCTGTGATGTGTCAGTAACTGGCACGACGTACACTTCGTTCCCTAGAAATTTTTTTATACCGAGGATCGTTGATTTTTTTAATAAATTTCCAACTCCAAGACAAAATTGTTCCTTTATCCCCTGGTTTCATCAAATTTTTTTACGGATTCATTTAAAAGATGTTGTTACCTATAATCTGTGATGTGTCAGTAACTGGCACAACGTTTATTTCGTTCCCTAGAAATTTTTTTATAGCGAGGATCGTTGTTTTTTTTCAATAAATTTCCACCTCCAAGACAAAATTGTTCCTTTAACCCCTGGTTTCATCAAATTTTTTTACGGATTCATTTAAGAGATGTTGTTAACTATAATCTGTGATGTGTCAGTAACTGGCACGACGTTTACTACGTGCCCTAGAAATTTTTTTATACCGAGGATCGTTGATTTTTTTTAATACATTTCCACCTCCAAGACAAAATTGTTCCTTTATTCCCTGGTTTCATCAAATTTTTTTACGGATTCATTTAAAAGATGTTGTTACCTATAATCTGAGATGTGTCAGTAACTGGCACGACGTACACTTCGTTCCTTAGAAATTTTTTTATACCGATGATCGTTGATTTTTTAATAAATTTCCACCTCCAAGACAAAATTGTTCCTTTATCCCCTGGTTTCATCAAATTTTTTTACGGATTCATTTAAAGGATGTTGTTACTTATAATCTGTGATGTGTCAGTAACTGGCACGACGTTTACTTCGTTCCCTAGATTTTTTTTTTATACCGAGGATCGTTGATTTTTTTAAATAAATTTCCACCTCCAAGACAAAATTGTTCCTTTATCCCCTGGTTTCATCAAATTTTTTTACGGATTCATTTAAAGGATGTTGTTAAATATAATCTGTGATGTGTCAGTAACTGGCACGACGTTTACTTCGTTCCTTAGAAATTTTTTTATACCGAGGATCGTTGATTTTTTTTAATAAATTTCCACCTCCAAGACAAAATTGTTCATTTATCCCCTGGTTTCATCAAATTTTTGTACGGATTCATTTAAAGGATGTTGTTACCTATAATCTGTGATGTGTCAGTAACTGGCAAGACGTTTACTTCGTTCCCTAGATTTTTTTTTTATACCGAGGATCGTTGATTTTTTTAAATAAATTTCCACCTCCAAGACAAAATTGTTCCTTTATTCCCTGATTTCATTAAATTTTTTTATGGATTCATTTAAAGGATGTTATTACCTATATTCTGAGATGTGTTAGTAACTGGCACGACGTATACTTCGTACCCTAGAAATTTTTTTATACCGAGGATCGTTGATTTTTTTTAATAAATTTCCACCTCCGAGACAACATTGTTCCTTTATCCCCTGGTTTCATCAAATTTTTTTACGGATTTATTTAAAGGACGTTGTGTCCTATAATCTGTGATGTGTCAGTAACTGGCATGACGTTTACTTCGTTCCCTAGAAATTTTTTTATACCGAGGATCGTTGATTTTTTTAATAAATTTCCACCTCCAAGACAAAATTGTTCCTTTATCCTCTGGTTTCATCAAATTTTTTTACGGATTCATTTAAAAGATGTTGTTACCTATAATCTGTGATGTGTCAGTAAGTGGCACGACGTTTATTTCGTTTCCTAGAAATTTTTTTATACCGAGGATCGTTGATTTTTTTTAATAAATTTCCACCTCCAAGACAAAATTGTTCCTTTATCCCCTGGTTTCATCAAATTTTTTTACGGATTCATTTAAAAGATGTTGTTACCTATAATCTGTGATGTGTCAGTAACCGGCACGACGTACACTTCGTTCCCTAGAAATTTTTTATACCGAGGATCGTTGATTTTTTTTAATAAATTTCCACCTCCAATACAAAATTGTTCCTTTATCCCCTGGTTTCATCAAAATTTTTTTACGGATTCATTTAAAGGATGTTGTTACCTATAATCTGTGATGTGTTAGTAACTGGCACGACGTACACTTCGTTCCCTAGAAATTTTTTTATACCGAGGATCGTTGATTTTTTAATAAATTTCCACCTTCAAGACAAAATTGTTCCTTTATCCCCTGGTTTCATCAAATTTTTTTACGGATTCATTTAAAGGATGTTATTACCTATAATCTGTGATGTGTCAGTAACTGGCACGACGTTTACTTCATTTCCTAGAAATTTTTTTATACCGAGGATCGTTGATTTTTTTTAATAAATTTCCACCTCAAAGACAAAATTGTTTCTTTATCCCCTGGTTTCATCAAATTTTTTTACGGATTCATTTAAAGGACGTTGTGTCCTATAATCTGTGAAGTGTCAGTAACTGGCATGACGTTTACTTCGTTCCCTAGAAATTTTTTTTTACCGAGGATCGTTGATTTTTTTAATAAATTTCCACCTCCAAGACAAAATTGTTCCTTTATCCTCTGGTTTCATCAAATTTTTTTACGGATTCATTTAAAAGATGTTGTTACCTATAATCTGTGATGTGTCAGTAACTAGCACGACGTACACTTCGTTCCCTAGAAATTTTTTTATGCTGAGGATCGTTGATTTTTTTTAATAAATTTCCACCTCCAAGACAAAATTGTTCCTTTATCCCCTGGTTTCATCAATTTTTTTTACTGATTCATTTAAAGGATGTTGTTACCTATAATCTGTGATGTGTTAGTAACTGGCACGACGTACACTTCATTCCCTAGAAATTTTTTTATACCGAGGATCGTTGATTTTTTTTAATAAATTTTTACCTCCAAGACAAAATTGTTCTTTATTCCCTGGTTTCATCAAATTTTTTTACGGATTCATTTAAAAGATGTTGTTACCTATAAACTGTGATGTGTCAGTAACCGGCACGACGTCCACTTCATTCCCTAAAAATTTTTTTATACCGAGGATCGTTGATTTTTTTTAATAAATTTCCACCTCCAAGAAAAAATTTTCCTTTATCCCCTGGTTTCATCAAATTTTTTTGCGGATTCATTAAAAATATGTTGTTACCTATAATCTGTGATATGTCAGTAACTGGCACGACGTTTACTTCGTTCCCTAGAATTTTTTTTATGCCGAGGATCGTTGATTTTTTTTAATAAATTTCCGACTCCAAGACAAAATTGTTCCTTTATCCCCTGGTTTCATCAAATTTTTGTACGGATTCATTTAATGGACGTTGTGTCCTATAATCTGTGAAGTGTCAGTAACTGGCACGACGTTTACTTCGTTCCCTAGAATTTTTTTTATACCGAGGATCGTTGATTTTTTTAATAAATTTCCACCTCCAAGACAAAATTGTTCCTTTATCCTCTGGTTTCATCAAATTTTTTTACGGATTCATTTAAAAGATGTTGTTACCTATAATCTGGGATGTGTTAGTAACTGGCACGACGTACACTTCGTTACCTAGAAATTTATTTATACCGAGGATCGTTGATTTTTTAATAAATTTCCACCTTCAAGACAAAATTGTTCCTTTATCCCCTGGTTTCATCAAATTTTTTTACGGATTCATTTAAAGGATGTTGCTACCTATAATCTGTGATGTGTCAGTAACTGGCACGACGTTTACTTCGTTCCCTAGTAATTTTTTTTTTACCGAGGATCGTTGATTTTTTTAATAAATTTCCACCTCCAAGACAAAATTGTTCCTTTATCCTCTGGTTTCATCAAATTTTTTTACGGATTCATTTAAAAGATGTTGTTACCTATAATCTGTGAAGTGTCAGTAAGTGGCACGACGTTTATTTCGTTCCCTAGAAATTTTTTTATACCGAGGATCGTAGTTTTTTTTTAATAAATTTCCACCTCCAAGACAAAATTGTTCCTTTATCCCCTGGTTTCATCAAATTTTTTTACGGATTCATTTAAAGGATGTTGTTACCTATAATCTGTGATGTGTCAGTAACTAGCACGACGTACACTTCGTTCCCTAGAAATTTTTTTATACCGAGGATCGTTGATTTTTTAATAAATTTCCACCTTCAAGACAAAATTGTTCCTTTATCCCCTGGTTTCATCAAATTTTTTTACGGATTCATTTAAAAGATGTTGTTACCTATAATCTGTGATGTGTCAGTAACTGGCACGACGTTTACTTCGTTCCCTAGAAATTTTTTTATACCGAGGATCGTTGATTTTTTTTTAATAAATTATCACCTCCAAGACAAAATTGTTTCTTTATCACCTGGTTTCATCAAATTTTTTTACGGATTCATTTAAAAGATGTTGTTACCTATAATCTGTGATGTGTCAATAACTGGCACGATATTTACTTCGTTCCCTAGAAATTTTTTTATACCGAGGATCGTTGATTTTTTTTAATAAATTTCCACCTCCAAGACAAAATTGTTCCTTTATCCCCTGGTTTCATCAAATTTTTTTACGGATTCATTTAAAGGATGTTGTTACCTATAATCTGTGATGTGTCAGTAACTAGCACGACGTACACTTCGTTCCCTAGAAATTTTTTTATGCCGAGGATCGTTGATTTTTTTTAATAAATTTCCACCTCCAAGACAAAATTGTTCCTTTATCCCCTGGTTTCATCAAATTTTTTTACGGATTCATTTAAAGGATGTTGTTACCTATAATCTGTGATGTGTTAGTAACTGGCACGACGTACACTTCATTCCCTAGAAATTTTTTTATACCGAGGATCGTTGATTTTTTTTAATAAATTTTTACCTCCAAGACAAAATTGTTCCTTTATTCCCTGGTTTCATCAAATTTTTTACGGATTCATTTAAAAGATGTTGTTACCTATAATCTGTGAAGTGTCAATAACCGGCACGACGTACACTTCATTCCCTAAAAATTTTTTTATACCGAGGATCGTTGATTTTTTTTTTAATAAATTTCCACCTCCAAGACAAAATTGTTCCTTTATCCCCTGGTTTCATCAAATTTTTTTACGGATTCATTTAAAGGATGTTGTTACCTATAATCTGTGATATGTCAGTAACTGGCACGACGTTTACTTCGTTCCCTAGAATTTTTTTTATGCCGAGGATCGTTGATTTTTTTTAATAAATTTCCGACTCCAAGACAAAATTGTTCCTTTATCCCCTGGTTTCATCAAATTTTTTTACGGATTCATTTAAAGGACGTTGTGTCCTATAATCTGTGAAGTGTCAGTAACTGGCACGACGTTTACTTCGTTCCCTAGAAATTTTTTTATACCGAGGATCGTTGATTTTTTTAATAAATTTCCACCTCCAAGACAAAATTGTTCCTTTATCCTCTGGTTTCATCAAATTTTTTTACGGATTCATTTAAAAGATGTTGTTACCTATAATCTGTGATGTGTCAGTAAGTGGCACGACGTTTATTTCGTTCCCTAGAAATTTTTTTATAGCGAGGATCGTTGTTTTTTTTCAATAAATTTCCACCTCCAAGACAAAATTGTTCCTTTAACCCCTGGTTTCATCAAATTTTTTTACGGATTCATTTAAGAGATGTTGTTAACTATAATCTGTGATGTGTCAGTAACTGGCACGACGTTTACTACGTGCCCTAGAAATTTTTTTATACCGAGGATCGTTGATTTTTTTTAATACATTTCCACCTCCAAGACAAAATTGTTCCTTTATTCCCTGGTTTCATCAAATTTTTCTACGGATTCATTTAAAAGATGTTGTTACCTATAATCTGAGATGTGTCAGTAACTGGCACGACGTACACTTCGTTCCTTAGAAATTTTTTTATACCGATGATCGTTGATTTTTTAATAAATTTCCACCTCCAAGACAAAATTGTTCCTTTATCCCCTGGTTTCATCAAATTTTTTTACGGATTCATTTAAAGGATGTTGTTACTTATAATCTGTGATGTGTCAGTAACTGGCACGACGTTTACTTCGTTCCCTAGATTTTTTTTTTATACCGAGGATCGTTGATTTTTTTAAATAAATTTCCACCTCCAAGACAAAATTGTTCCTTTATCCCCTGGTTTCATCAAATTTTTTTACGGATTCATTTAAAGGATGTTGTTAAATATAATCTGTGATGTGTCAGTAACTGGCACGACGTTTACTTCGTTCCTTAGAAATTTTTTTATACCGAGGATCGTTGATTTTTTTTAATAAATTTCCACCTCCAAGACAAAATTGTTCATTTATCCCCTGGTTTCATCAAATTTTTGTACGGATTCATTTAAAGGATGTTGTTACCTATAATCTGTGATGTGTCAGTAACTGGCAAGACGTTTACTTCGTTCCCTAGATTTTTTTTTTATACCGAGGATCGTTGATTTTTTTAAATAAATTTCCACCTCCAAGACAAAATTGTTCCTTTATTCCCTGATTTCATTAAATTTTTTTATGGATTCATTTAAAGGATGTTATTACCTATATTCTGAGATGTGTTAGTAACTGGCACGACGTATACTTCGTACCCTAGAAATTTTTTTATACCGAGGATCGTTGATTTTTTTTAATAAATTTCCACCTCCGAGACAACATTGTTCCTTTATCCCCTGGTTTCATCAAATTTTTTTACGGATTTATTTAAAGGACGTTGTGTCCTATAATCTGTGATGTGTCAGTAACTGGCATGACGTTTACTTCGTTCCCTAGAAATTTTTTTATACCGAGGATCGTTGATTTTTTTAATAAATTTCCACCTCCAAGACAAAATTGTTCCTTTATCCTCTGGTTTCATCAAATTTTTTTACGGATTCATTTAAAAGATGTTGTTACCTATAATCTGTGATGTGTCAGTAAGTGGCACGACGTTTATTTCGTTTCCTAGAAATTTTTTTATACCGAGGATCGTTGATTTTTTTTTAATAAATTTCCACCTCCAAGACAAAATTGTTCCTTTATCCCCTGGTTTCATCAAATTTTTTTACGGATTCATTTAAAAGATGTTGTTACCTATAATCTGTGATGTGTCAGTAACCGGCACGACGTACACTTCGTTCCCTAGAAATTTTTTATACCGAGGATCGTTGATTTTTTTTAATAAATTTCCACCTCCAATACAAAATTGTTCCTTTATCCCCTGGTTTCATCAAAATTTTTTTACGGATTCATTTAAAGGATGTTGTTACCTATAATCTGTGATGTGTTAGTAACTGGCACGACGTACACTTCGTTCCCTAGAAATTTTTTTATACCGAGGATCGTTGATTTTTTAATAAATTTCCACCTTCAAGACAAAATTGTTCCTTTATCCCCTGGTTTCATCAAATTTTTTTACGGATTCATTTAAAGGATGTTATTACCTATAATCTGTGATGTGTCAGTAACTGGCACGACGTTTACTTCATTTCCTAGAAATTTTTTTATACCGAGGATCGTTGATTTTTTTTAATAAATTTCCACCTCAAAGACAAAATTGTTTCTTTATCCCCTGGTTTCATCAAATTTTTTTACGGATTCATTTAAAGGACGTTGTGTCCTATAATCTGTGAAGTGTCAGTAACTGGCATGACGTTTACTTCGTTCCCTAGAAATTTTTTTTTACCGAGGATCGTTGATTTTTTTAATAAATTTCCACCTCCAAGACAAAATTGTTCCTTTATCCTCTGGTTTCATCAAATTTTTTTACGGATTCATTTAAAAGATGTTGTTACCTATAATCTGTGATGTGTCAGTAACTAGCACGACGTACACTTCGTTCCCTAGAAATTTTTTTATGCTGAGGATCGTTGATTTTTTTTAATAAATTTCCACCTCCAAGACAAAATTGTTCCTTTATCCCCTGGTTTCATCAATTTTTTTTACTGATTCATTTAAAGGATGTTATTACCTATAATCTGTGATGTGTTAGTAACTGGCACGACGTACACTTCATTCCCTAGAAATTTTTTTATACCGAGGATCGTTGATTTTTTTTAATAAATTTTTACCTCCAAGACAAAATTGTTCTTTATTCCCTGGTTTCATCAAATTTTTTTACGGATTCATTTAAAAGATGTTGTTACCTATAAACTGTGATGTGTCAGTAACCGGCACGACGTCCACTTCATTCCCTAAAAATTTTTTTATACCGAGGATCGTTGATTTTTTTTAATAAATTTCCACCTCCAAGACAAAATTGTTCCTTTATCCCCTGGTTTCATCAAATTTTTTTGCGGATTCATTAAAAATATGTTGTTACCTATAATCTGTGATATGTCAGTAACTGGCACGACGTTTACTTCGTTCCCTAGAATTTTTTTTATGCCGAGGATCGTTGATTTTTTTTAATAAATTTCCGACTCCAAGACAAAATTGTTCCTTTATCCCCTGGTTTCATCAAATTTTTGTACGGATTCATTTAATGGACGTTGTGTCCTATAATCTGTGAAGTGTCAGTAACTGGCACGACGTTTACTTCGTTCCCTAGAATTTTTTTTATACCGAGGATCGTTGATTTTTTTAATAAATTTCCACCTCCAAGACAAAATTGTTCCTTTATCCTCTGGTTTCATCAAATTTTTTTACGGATTCATTTAAAAGATGTTGTTACCTATAATCTGGGATGTGTTAGTAACTGGCACGACGTACACTTCGTTACCTAGAAATTTATTTATACCGAGGATCGTTGATTTTTTAATAAATTTCCACCTTCAAGACAAAATTGTTCCTTTATCCCCTGGTTTCATCAAATTTTTTTACGGATTCATTTAAAGGATGTTGTTACCTATAATCTGTGATGTGTCAGTAACTGGCACGACGTTTACTTCGTTCCCTAGTAATTTTTTTTTTACCGAGGATCGTTGATTTTTTTAATAAATTTCCACCTCCAAGACAAAATTGTTCCTTTATCCTCTGGTTTCATCAAATTTTTTTACGGATTCATTTAAAAGATGTTGTTACCTATAATCTGTGAAGTGTCAGTAAGTGGCACGACGTTTATTTCGTTCCCTAGAAATTTTTTTATACCGAGGATCGTAGTTTTTTTTTAATAAATTTCCACCTCCAAGACAAAATTGTTCCTTTATCCCCTGGTTTCATCAAATTTTTTTACGGATTCATTTAAAGGATGTTGTTACCTATAATCTGTGATGTGTCAGTAACTAGCACGACGTACACTTCGTTCCCTAGAAATTTTTTTATACCGAGGATCGTTGATTTTTTAATAAATTTCCACCTTCAAGACAAAATTGTTCCTTTATCCCCTGGTTTCATCAAATTTTTTTACGGATTCATTTAAAAGATGTTGTTACCTATAATCTGTGATGTGTCAGTAACTGGCACGACGTTTACTTCGTTCCCTAGAAATTTTTTTATACCGAGGATCGTTGATTTTTTTTTAATAAATTATCACCTCCAAGACAAAATTGTTTCTTTATCACCTGGTTTCATCAAATTTTTTTACGGATTCATTTAAAAGATGTTGTTACCTATAATCTGTGATGTGTCAATAACTGGCACGATATTTACTTCGTTCCCTAGAAATTTTTTTATACCGAGGATCGTTGATTTTTTTTAATAAATTTCCACCTCCAAGACAAAATTGTTCCTTTATCCCCTGGTTTCATCAAATTTTTTTACGGATTCATTTAAAGGATGTTGTTACCTATAATCTGTGATGTGTCAGTAACTAGCACGACGTACACTTCGTTCCCTAGAAATTTTTTTATGCCGAGGATCGTTGATTTTTTTTAATAAATTTCCACCTCCAAGACAAAATTGTTCCTTTATCCCCTGGTTTCATCAAATTTTTTTACGGATTCATTTAAAGGACGTTGTGTCCTATAATCTGTGAAGTGTCAGTAACTGGCACGACGTTTACTTCGTTCCCTAGAAATTTTTTTATACCGAGGATCGTTGATTTTTTTAATAAATTTCCACCTCCAAGACAAAATTGTTCCTTTATCCTCTGGTTTCATCAAATTTTTTTACGGATTCATTTAAAAGATGTTGTTACCTATAATCTGTGATGTGTCAGTAAGTGGCACGACGTTTATTTCGTTCCCTAGAAATTTTTTTATACCTAGGATCGTTGTTTTTTTTTAATAAATTTCCACCTCCAAGACAAAATTGTTCCTTTATCCCCTGGTTTCATCAAATTTTTTTACGGATTCATTTAAAAGATATTGTTACCTATAATCTGGGATGTGTCAGTAACCGGCACGACGTACACTTCGTTCCCTAGAAATTTTTTATACCGAGGATCGTTGATTTTTTTTAATAAATTTCCACCTCCAATACAAAATTGTTCCTTTATCCCCTGGTTTCATCAAATTTTTTTTACGGATTCATTTAAAGGATGTTGTTACCTATAATCTGTGATGTGTTAGTAACTGGCACGACGTACACTTCGTTACCTAGAAATTTATTTATACCGAGGATCGTTGATTTTTTAATAAATTTCCACCTTCAAGACAAAATTGTTCCTTTATCCCCTGGTTTCATCAAATTTTTTTACGGATTCATTTAAAGGATGTTGTTACCTATAATCTGTGATGTGTCAGTAACTGGCACGACGTTTACTTCGTTCCCTAGAAATTTTTTTTTACCGAGGATCGTTGATTTTTTTAATAAATTTCCACCTCCAAGACAAAATTGTTCCTTTATCCTCTGGTTTCATCAAATTTTTTTACGGATTCATTTAAAAGATGTTGTTACCTATAATCTGTGATGTGTCAGTAAGTGGCACGACGTTTATTTCGTTCCCTAGAAATTTTTTTATACCGAGGATTTTTTTTTAATAAATTTCCACCTCCAAGACAAAATTGTTCCTTTATCCCCTGGTTTCATCAAATTTTTTACGGATTCATTTAAAAGATGTTGTTACCTATAATCTGTGATGTGTCAGTAACCGGCACGACGTACACTTCGTTCCCTAGAAATTTTTTATACCGAGGATCGTTGATTTTTTTTAATAAATTTCCACCTCCAATACAAAATTGTTCTTTTATCCCCTGGTTTCATCAAAATTGTTTTACGGATTCATTTAAAGGATGTTGTTACCTATAATCTGTGATGTGTTAGTAACTGGCACGACGTACACTTCGTTCCCTAGAAATTTTTTAATACCGAGGATCGTTGATTTTTTAATAAATTTCCACCTTCAAGACAAAATTGTTCCTTTATCCCCTGGTTTCATCAACTTTTTTTACGGATTCATTTAAAGGATGTTGTTACCTATAATCTGTGATGTGTCAGTAACTGGCACGACGTTTACTTCGTTCCCTAGAAATTTTTTTATACCTAGGATCGTTGATTTTTTTTTAATAAATTTTCACCTCCAAGACAAAATTGTTCCTTTATCCCCTGGTTTCATCAAATTTTTTTACGGATTCATTTAAAGGATGTTGTTACCTATAATCTGTGATGTGTCAGTAACTAGCACGACGTACACTTCGTTCCCTAGAAATTTTTTTATGTTGAGGATCGTTGATTTTTTTTAATAAATTTCCACCTCCAAGACAAAATTGTTCCTTTATCCCCTGGTTTCATCAAAATTTTTTTACGGATTCATTTAAAGGATGTTGTTACCTATAATCTGTGATGTGTTAGTAACTGGCACGACGTACACTTCGTTCCCTAGAAATTTTTTAATACCGAGGATCGTTGATTTTTTAATAAATTTCCACCTTCAAGACAAAATTGTTCCTTTATCCCCTGGTTTCATCAACTTTTTTTACGGATTCATTTAAAGGATGTTGATACCTATAATCTGTGATGTGTCAGTAACTGGCATGACGTTTACTTCGTTCCCTAGAAATTTTTTTATACCTAGGATCGTTGATTTTTTTTAATAAATTTCCACCTCCAAGACAAAATTGTTTCTTTATCCCCTGGTTTCATCAAATTTTTTTACGGATTCATTTAAAAGATGTTGTTACCTATAATCTGTGATATGTCAATAACTGGCACGATATTTACTTTGTTCCCTAGAAATTTTTTTATACCGAGGATCGTTGATTTTTTTTAATAAATTTCCACCTCCAAGACAAAATTGTTCCTTTATCCCCTGGTTTCATCAAATTTTTTTACGGATTCATTTAAAGGAGGTTGTTACCTATAATCTGTGATGTGTCAGTAACTAGCACGACGTACACTTCGTTCCCTAGAAATTTTTTTATGCCGAGGATCGTTGATTTTTTTTAATAAATTTCCACCTCCAAGACAAAATTGTTCCTTTATCCCCTGGTTTTATCAACTTTTTTTACTGATTCATTTAAAGGATGTTGTTACCTATAATCTGTGATGTGTTAGTAACTGGCACGACGTACACTTCATTCCCTAGAAATTTTTTTATACCGAGGATCGTTGATTTTTTTTAATAAATTTTTACCTCCAAGACAAAATTGTTCCTTTATTCCCTGGTTTCATCAAATTTTTTTACGGATTCATTTAAAAGATGTTGTTACCTATAATCTGTGATGTGTCAGTAACCGGCATGACGTACACTTCATTCCCTAAAAATTTTTTTATACCGAGGATCGTTGATTTTTTTTAATAAATTTCCACCTCCAAGACAAAATTGTTCCTTTATCCCCTGGTTTCATCAAATTTTTTTACGGATTCATTTAAAAGATGTTGTTACCTATAATCTGTGATGTGTCAGTAACTGGCACGACGTTTACTTCGTTCCCTAGAAATTTTTTTATACCGAGGATCGTTGATTTTTTTTTAATAAATTATCACCTCCAAGACAAAATTGTTTCTTTATCACCTGGTTTCATCAAATTTTTTTACGGATTCATTTAAAAGATGTTGTTACCTATAATCTGTGATGTGTCAATAACTGGCACGATATTTACTTCGTTCCCTAGAAATTTTTTTATACCGAGGATCGTTGATTTTTTTTAATAAATTTCCACCTCCAAGACAAAATTGTTCCTTTATCCCCTGGTTTCATCAAATTTTTTTACGGATTCATTTAAAGGATGTTGTTACCTATAATCTGTGATGTGTCAGTAACTAGCACGACGTACACTTCGTTCCCTAGAAATTTTTTTATGCCGAGGATCGTTGATTTTTTTTAATAAATTTCCACCTCCAAGACAAAATTGTTCCTTTATCCCCTGGTTTCATCAACTTTTTTTACTGATTCATTTAAAGGATGTTGTTACCTATAATCTGTGATGTGTTAGTAACTGGCACGACGTACACTTCATTCCCTAGAAATTTTTTTATACCGAGGATCGTTGATTTTTTTTAATAAATTTTTACCTCCAAGACAAAATTGTTCCTTTATTCCCTGGTTTCATCAAATTTTTTTACGGATTCATTTAAAAGATGTTGTTACCTATAATCTGTGAAGTGTCAATAACCGGCACGACGTACACTTCATTCCCTAAAAATTTTTTTATACCGAGGATCGTTGATTTTTTTTTTAATAAATTTCCACCTCCAAGACAAAATTGTTCCTTTATCCCCTGGTTTCATCAAATTTTTTTACGGATTCATTTAAAGGATGTTGTTACCTATAATCTGTGATATGTCAGTAACTGGCACGACGTTTACTTCGTTCCCTAGAATTTTTTTTATGCCGAGGATCGTTGATTTTTTTTAATAAATTTCCGACTCCAAGACAAAATTGTTCCTTTATCCCCTGGTTTCATCAAATTTTTTTACGGATTCATTTAAAGGACGTTGTGTCCTATAATCTGTGAAGTGTCAGTAACTGGCACGACGTTTACTTCGTTCCCTAGAAATTTTTTTATACCGAGGATCGTTGATTTTTTTAATAAATTTCCACCTCCAAGACAAAATTGTTCCTTTATCCTCTGGTTTCATCAAATTTTTTTACGGATTCATTTAAAAGATGTTGTTACCTATAATCTGTGATGTGTCAGTAAGTGGCACGACGTTTATTTCGTTCCCTAGAAATTTTTTTATACCTAGGATCGTTGTTTTTTTTTAATAAATTTCCACCTCCAAGACAAAATTGTTCCTTTATCCCCTGGTTTCATCAAATTTTTTTACGGATTCATTTAAAAGATATTGTTACCTATAATCTGGGATGTGTCAGTAACCGGCACGACGTACACTTCGTTCCCTAGAAATTTTTTATACCGAGGATCGTTGATTTTTTTTAATAAATTTCCACCTCCAATACAAAATTGTTCCTTTATCCCCTGGTTTCATCAAATTTTTTTTACGGATTCATTTAAAGGATGTTGTTACCTATAATCTGTGATGTGTTAGTAACTGGCACGACGTACACTTCGTTACCTAGAAATTTATTTATACCGAGGATCGTTGATTTTTTAATAAATTTCCACCTTCAAGACAAAATTGTTCCTTTATCCCCTGGTTTCATCAAATTTTTTTACGGATTCATTTAAAGGATGTTGTTACCTATAATCTGTGATGTGTCAGTAACTGGCACGACGTTTACTTCGTTCCCTAGAAATTTTTTTTTACCGAGGATCGTTGATTTTTTTAATAAATTTCCACCTCCAAGACAAAATTGTTCCTTTATCCTCTGGTTTCATCAAATTTTTTTACGGATTCATTTAAAAGATGTTGTTACCTATAATCTGTGATGTGTCAGTAAGTGGCACGACGTTTATTTCGTTCCCTAGAAATTTTTTTATACCGAGGATTTTTTTTTAATAAATTTCCACCTCCAAGACAAAATTGTTCCTTTATCCCCTGGTTTCATCAAATTTTTTACGGATTCATTTAAAAGATGTTGTTACCTATAATCTGTGATGTGTCAGTAACCGGCACGACGTACACTTCGTTCCCTAGAAATTTTTTATACCGAGGATCGTTGATTTTTTTTAATAAATTTCCACCTCCAATACAAAATTGTTCTTTTATCCCCTGGTTTCATCAAAATTGTTTTACGGATTCATTTAAAGGATGTTGTTACCTATAATCTGTGATGTGTTAGTAACTGGCACGACGTACACTTCGTTCCCTAGAAATTTTTTAATACCGAGGATCGTTGATTTTTTAATAAATTTCCACCTTCAAGACAAAATTGTTCCTTTATCCCCTGGTTTCATCAACTTTTTTTACGGATTCATTTAAAGGATGTTGTTACCTATAATCTGTGATGTGTCAGTAACTGGCACGACGTTTACTTCGTTCCCTAGAAATTTTTTTATACCTAGGATCGTTGATTTTTTTTTAATAAATTTTCACCTCCAAGACAAAATTGTTCCTTTATCCCCTGGTTTCATCAAATTTTTTTACGGATTCATTTAAAGGATGTTGTTACCTATAATCTGTGATGTGTCAGTAACTAGCACGACGTACACTTCGTTCCCTAGAAATTTTTTTATGTTGAGGATCGTTGATTTTTTTTAATAAATTTCCACCTCCAAGACAAAATTGTTCCTTTATCCCCTGGTTTCATCAAAATTTTTTTACGGATTCATTTAAAGGATGTTGTTACCTATAATCTGTGATGTGTTAGTAACTGGCACGACGTACACTTCGTTCCCTAGAAATTTTTTAATACCGAGGATCGTTGATTTTTTAATAAATTTCCACCTTCAAGACAAAATTGTTCCTTTATCCCCTGGTTTCATCAACTTTTTTTACGGATTCATTTAAAGGATGTTGATACCTATAATCTGTGATGTGTCAGTAACTGGCATGACGTTTACTTCGTTCCCTAGAAATTTTTTTATACCTAGGATCGTTGATTTTTTTTAATAAATTTCCACCTCCAAGACAAAATTGTTTCTTTATCCCCTGGTTTCATCAAATTTTTTTACGGATTCATTTAAAAGATGTTGTTACCTATAATCTGTGATATGTCAATAACTGGCACGATATTTACTTTGTTCCCTAGAAATTTTTTTATACCGAGGATCGTTGATTTTTTTTAATAAATTTCCACCTCCAAGACAAAATTGTTCCTTTATCCCCTGGTTTCATCAAATTTTTTTACGGATTCATTTAAAGGATGTTGTTACCTATAATCTGTGATGTGTCAGTAACTAGCACGACGTACACTTCGTTCCCTAGAAATTTTTTTATGCCGAGGATCGTTGATTTTTTTTAATAAATTTCCACCTCCAAGACAAAATTGTTCCTTTATCCCCTGGTTTTATCAACTTTTTTTACTGATTCATTTAAAGGATGTTGTTACCTATAATCTGTGATGTGTTAGTAACTGGCACGACGTACACTTCATTCCCTAGAAATTTTTTTATACCGAGGATCGTTGATTTTTTTTAATAAATTTTTACCTCCAAGACAAAATTGTTCCTTTATTCCCTGGTTTCATCAAATTTTTTTACGGATTCATTTAAAAGATGTTGTTACCTATAATCTGTGATGTGTCAGTAACCGGCACGACGTACACTTCATTCCCTAAAAATTTTTTTATACCGAGGATCGTTGATTTTTTTTAATAAATTTCCACCTCCAAGACAAAATTGTTCCTTTATCCCCTGGTTTCATCAAATTTTTTTACGGATTCATTTAAAGGATGTTGTTACCTATAATCTGTGATATGTCAGTAACTGGCACGACGTTTACTTCGTTCCCTTGAAATTTTTTTATGCCGAGGATCGTTGATTTTTTTTAATAAATTTCCGACTCCAAGACAAAATTGTTCCTTTATCCCCTGATTTCATCAAATTTTTTTACGGATTCATTTAAAGGACGTTGTGTCCTATAATCTGTGAAGTGTCAGTAACTGGCACGACGTTTACTTCGTTCCCTAGAAATTTTTTTATACCGAGGATCGTTGATTTTTTTAATAATTTTCCACCTCCAAGACAAAATTGTTCCTTTATCCTCTGGTTTCATCAAATTTTTTTACGGATTCATTAAAAAGATGTTGTTACCTATAATCTGTGATGTGTCAGTAAGTGGCACGACGTTTATTTCGTTCCCTAGAAATTTTTTTATACCTAGGATCGTTGTTTTTTTTTAATAAATTTCCACCTCCAAGACAAAATTGTTCCTTTATCCCCTGGTTTCATCAAATTTTTTTACGGATTCATTTAAAAGATGTTGTTACCTATAATCTGGGATGTGTTAGTAACTGGCACGACGTACACTTCGTTACCTAGAAATTTTTTTATACCGAGGATCGTTGATTTTTTAATAAATTTCCACCTTCAAGACAAAATTGTTCCTTTATCCCCTGGTTTCATCAAATTTTTTTATGGATTCATTTAAAAGATGTTGTTACCTATAATTTGTGATGTGTCAGTAACTGGCACGACGTTTACTTCGTTCCCTAGAATTTTTTTTATACCGAGGATCGTTGATTTTTTTTAATAAATTTCCACCTCCAAGACAAAATTGTTTCTTTATCCCCTGGTTTCATCAAATTTTTTTACGGATTCATTTAAAGGATGTTGTTACCTATAATCTGTGATGTGTCAATAACTGGCACGATATTTACTTCGTTCCCTAGAAATTTTTTTATACCGAGGATCGTTGATTTTTTTTAATAAATTTCCACCTCCAAGACAAAATTGTTCCTTTATCCCCTGGTTTCATCAAATTTTTTTACGGATTCATTTAAAGAATGTTGTTACCAATAATCTGTGATGTGTCAGTAACTAGCACGACGTACACTTCGTTCCCTAGAAATTTTTTTATACCGAAGATCGTTGATTTTTTTTAATAAATTTCCACCTCCAAGACAAAATTGTTCCTTTATTCCCTGGTTTCATCAAATTTTTTTACGGATTCATTTAAAAGATGTTGTTACCTATAATCTGTGATGTGTCAGTAACCGGCACGACGTACACTTCATTCCCTAGAAATTTTTTTATACCGAGGATCGTTGATTTTTTAATAAATTTCCACCTTCAAGACAAAATTGTTCCTTTATCCCCTGGTTTCATCAAATTTTTTTACGGATTCATTTAAAGGATGTTGTTACCTATAATCTGTGATGTGTCAGTAACTGGCACGACGTTTACTTCGTTATCTAGAAATTTTTTTTTACCGAGGATCGTTGATTTTTTTAATAAATTTCCACCTCCAAGACAAAATTGTTCCTTTATCCTCTGGTTTCATCAAATTTTTTTACGGATTCATTTAAAAGATGTTGTTACCTATAATCTGTGATGTGTCAGTAAGTGGCACGACGTTTATTTCTTTCCCTAGAAATTTTTTTATACCGAGGATCGTTGTTTTTTTTTAATAAATTTCCACCTCCAAGACAAAATTGTTCTTTTATCCCCTGGTTTCATCAAAATTGTTTTACGGATTCATTTAAAGGATGTTGTTACCTATAATCTGTGATGTGTTAGTAACTGGCACGACGTACACTTCGTTCCCTAGAAATTTTTTAATACCGAGGATCGTTGATTTTTTAATAAATTTCCACCTTCAAGACAAAATTGTTCCTTTATCCCCTGGTTTCATCAACTTTTTTTACGGATTCATTTAAAGGATGTTGTTACCTATAATCTGTGATGTGTCAGTAACTGGCACGACGTTTACTTCGTTCCCTAGAAATTTTTTTATACCTAGGATCGTTGATTTTTTTTTAATAAATTTTCACCTCCAAGACAAAATTGTTCCTTTATCCCCTGGTTTCATCAAATTTTTTTACGGATTCATTTAAAGGATGTTGTTACCTATAATCTGTGATGTGTCAGTAACTAGCACGACGTACACTTCGTTCCCTAGAAATTTTTTTATGTTGAGGATCGTTGATTTTTTTTAATAAATTTCCACCTCCAAGACAAAATTGTTCCTTTATCCCCTGGTTTCATCAAATTTTTTACGGATTCATTTAAAAGATGTTGTTACCTATAATCTGTGATGTGTCAGTAACCAGCACGACGTACACTTCGTTCCCTAGAAATTTTTTATACCGAGGATCGTTGATTTTTTTAATAAATTTTCACCTCCAATACAAAATTGTTCTTTTATCCCCTGGTTTCATCAAAAATTTTTTACGGATTCATTTAAAGGATGTTGTTACCTATAATCTGTGATGTGTTAGTAACTGGCACGACGTACACATCGTTCCCTAGAAATTTTTTTATACCGAGGATCGTTGATTTTTTTAATAATTTTCCACCTCCAAGACAAAATTGTTCCTTTATCCCCTGGTTTCATCAAATTTTTTTACGGATTCATTTAAAAGATGTTGTTACCTATAATCTGTGATGTGTCAGTAACCGGCACGACGTACACTTCATTCCCTAAAAATTTTTTTATACCGAGGATCGTTGATTTTTTTTTAATAAATTTCCACCTCCAAGACAAAATTGTTCCTTTATCCCCTGGTTTCATCAAATTTTTTTTCGGATTCATTTAAAAAATGTTGTTACCTATAATCTCTGATGTGTCAGTAAGTGGCACGACGTTTATTTCGTTCCCTAGAAATTTTTTTATACCTAGGATCGTTGTTTTTTTTTAATAAATTTCCACCTCCAAGACAAAATTGTTCCTTTATCCCCTGGTTTCATCAAATTTTTTTACGGATTCATTTAAAAGATGTTGTTACCTATAATCTGGGATGTGTCAGTAACCGGCACGACGTACACTTCGTTCCCTAGAAATTTTTTATACCGAGGATCGTTGATTTTTTTTAATAAATTTCCACCTCCAATACAAAATTGTTCCTTTATCCCCTGGTTTCATCAAAATTTTTTTACGGATTCATTTAAAGGATGTTGTTACCTATAATCTGTGATGTGTTAGTAACTGGCACGACGTACACTTCGTTACCTAGAAATTTTTTTATACCGAGGATCGTTGATTTTTTAATAAATTTCCACCTTCAAGACAAAATTGTTCCTTTATCCCCTGGTTTCATCAAATTTTTTTACGGATTCATTTAAAAGATGTTGTTACCTATAATCTGTGATGTGTCAGTAAGTAGCACGACGTTTATTTCGTTGCCTAGAAATTTTTTTATACCGAGGATCGTTGTTTTTTTTTAATAAATTTCCACCTCCAAGACAAAATTGTTCCTTTATCCCCTGGTTTCATCAAATTTTTTACGGATTCATTTAAAAGATGTTGTTACCTATAATCTGTGATGTGTCAGTAACCGGCACGACGTACACTTCGTTCCCTAGAAATTTTTTATACCGAGGATCGTTGATTTTTTTAATAAATTTCCACCTCCAATACAAAATTGTTCTTTTATCCCCTGGTTTCATCAAAATTTTTTTACGGATTCATTTAAAGGATGTTGTTACCTATAATCTGTGATGTGTTAGTAACTGGCACGACGTACACTTCGTTCCCTAGAAATTTTTTTATACCGAGGATCGTTGATTTTTTTAATAATTTTCCAGCTCCAAGACAAAATTGTTCCTTTATCCCCTGGTTTCATCAAATTTTTTTACGGATTCATTTAAAGAATGTTGTTACCTATAATCTGTGATGTGTCAGTAACTGGCACGACGTTTACTTCGTTCCCTAGATTTTTTTTTTATACCGAGGATCGTTGATTTTTTTAAATAAATTTCCACCTCCAAGACAAAATTGTTCCTTTATTCCCTGATTTCATCAAATTTTTTTACGGATTCATTTAAAAGATGTTGTTACCTATAATCTGTGATGTGTCAGTAACCGGCACGACGTACACTTCATTCCCTAAAAATTTTTTTATACCGAGGATCGTTGATTTTTTTTAATAAATTTCCACCTCCAAGACAAAATTGTTCCTTTATCCCCTGGTTTCATCAAATTTTTTTACGGATTCATTTAAAGGATGTTGTTACCTATAATCTGTGATATGTCAGTAACTGGCACGACGTTTACTTCGTTCCCTAGAAATTTTTTTATGCCGAGGATCGTTGATTTTTTTTAATAAATTTCCGACTCCAAGACAAAATTGTTCCTTTATCCCCTGGTTTCATCAAATTTTTTACGGATTCATTTAAAGGACGTTGTGTCCTATAATCTGTGAAGTGTCAGTAACTGGCACGACGTTTACTTCGTTCCCTAGAAATTTTTTTATACCGAGGATCGTTGATTTTTTTAATAAATTTCCACCTCCAAGACAAAATTGTTCCTTTATCCTCTGGTTTCATCAAATTTTTTTACGGATTCATTTAAAAGATGTTGTTACCTATTATCTGTGATGTGTCAGTAAGTGGCACGACGTTTATTTCGTTCCCTAGAAATTTTTTTATACCTAGGATCGTTGTTTTTTTTTAATAAATTTCCACCTCCAAGACAAAATTGTTCCTTTATCCCCTGGTTTCATCAAATTTTTTTACGGATTCATTTAAAAGATGTTGTTACCTATAATCTGGGATGTGTCAGTAACCGGCACGACGTACACTTCGTTCCCTAGAAATTTTTTATACCGAGGATCGTTGATTTTTTTTAATAAATTTCCACCTCCAATACAAAATTGTTCCTTTATCCCCTGGTTTCATCAAAATTTTTTTACGGATTCATTTAAAGGATGTTGATACCTATAATCTGTGATGTGTTAGTAACTGGCACGACGTACACTTCGTTACCTAGAAATTTTTTTATACCGAGGATCGTTGATTTTTTAATAAATTTCCACCTTCAAGACAAAATTGTTCCTTTATCCCCTGGTTTCATCAAATTTTTTTATGGATTCATTTAAAAGATGTTGTTACCTATAATTTGTGATGTGTCAGTAACTGGCACGACGTTTACTTCGTTCCCTAGAATTTTTTTTATACCGAGGATCGTTGATTTTTTTTAATAAATTTCCACCTCCAAGACAAAATTGTTTCTTTATCCCCTGGTTTCATCAAATTTTTTTACGGATTCATTTAAAGGATGTTGTTACCTATAATCTGTGATGTGTCAATAACTGGCACGATATTTACTTCGTTCCCTAGAAATTTTTTTATACCGAGGATCGTTGATTTTTTTTAATAAATTTCCACCTCCAAGACAAAATTGTTCCTTTATCCCCTGGTTTCATCAAATTTTTTTACGGATTCATTTAAAGAATGTTGTTACCAATAATCTGTGATGTGTCAGTAACTAGCACGACGTACACTTCGTTCCCTAGAAATTTTTTTATACCGAAGATCGTTGATTTTTTTTAATAAATTTCCACCTCCAAGACAAAATTGTTCCTTTATTCCCTGGTTTCATCAAATTTTTTTACGGATTCATTTAAAAGATGTTGTTACCTATAATCTGTGATGTGTCAGTAACCGGCACGACGTACACTTCATTCCCTAGAAATTTTTTTATACCGAGGATCGTTGATTTTTTAATAAATTTCCACCTTCAAGACAAAATTGTTCCTTTATCCCCTGGTTTCATCAAATTTTTTTACGGATTCATTTAAAGGATGTTGTTACCTATAATCTGTGATGTGTCAGTAACTGGCACGACGTTTACTTCGTTATCTAGAAATTTTTTTTTACCGAGGATCGTTGATTTTTTTAATAAATTTCCACCTCCAAGACAAAATTGTTCCTTTATCCTCTGGTTTCATCAAATTTTTTTACGGATTCATTTAAAAGATGTTGTTACCTATAATCTGTGATGTGTCAGTAAGTGGCACGACGTTTATTTCTTTCCCTAGAAATTTTTTTATACCGAGGATCGTTGTTTTTTTTTAATAAATTTCCACCTCCAAGACAAAATTGTTCTTTTATCCCCTGGTTTCATCAAAATTGTTTTACGGATTCATTTAAAGGATGTTGTTACCTATAATCTGTGATGTGTTAGTAACTGGCACGACGTACACTTCGTTCCCTAGAAATTTTTTAATACCGAGGATCGTTGATTTTTTAATAAATTTCCACCTTCAAGACAAAATTGTTCCTTTATCCCCTGGTTTCATCAACTTTTTTTACGGATTCATTTAAAGGATGTTGTTACCTATAATCTGTGATGTGTCAGTAACTGGCACGACGTTTACTTCGTTCCCTAGAAATTTTTTTATACCTAGGATCGTTGATTTTTTTTTAATAAATTTTCACCTCCAAGACAAAATTGTTCCTTTATCCCCTGGTTTCATCAAATTTTTTTACGGATTCATTTAAAGGATGTTGTTACCTATAATCTGTGATGTGTCAGTAACTAGCACGACGTACACTTCGTTCCCTAGAAATTTTTTTATGTTGAGGATCGTTGATTTTTTTTAATAAATTTCCACCTCCAAGACAAAATTGTTCCTTTATCCCCTGGTTTCATCAAATTTTTTACGGATTCATTTAAAAGATGTTGTTACCTATAATCTGTGATGTGTCAGTAACCAGCACGACGTACACTTCGTTCCCTAGAAATTTTTTATACCGAGGATCGTTGATTTTTTTAATAAATTTTCACCTCCAATACAAAATTGTTCTTTTATCCCCTGGTTTCATCAAAAATTTTTTACGGATTCATTTAAAGGATGTTGTTACCTATAATCTGTGATGTGTTAGTAACTGGCACGACGTACACATCGTTCCCTAGAAATTTTTTTATACCGAGGATCGTTGATTTTTTTAATAATTTTCCACCTCCAAGACAAAATTGTTCCTTTATCCCCTGGTTTCATCAAATTTTTTTACGGATTCATTTAAAAGATGTTGTTACCTATAATCTGTGATGTGTCAGTAACCGGCACGACGTACACTTCATTCCCTAAAAATTTTTTTATACCGAGGATCGTTGATTTTTTTTAATAAATTTCCACCTCCAAGACAAAATTGTTCCTTTATCCCCTGGTTTCATCAAATTTTTTTTCGGATTCATTTAAAAAATGTTGTTACCTATAATCTCTGATGTGTCAGTAAGTGGCACGACGTTTATTTCGTTCCCTAGAAATTTTTTTATACCTAGGATCGTTGTTTTTTTTTAATAAATTTCCACCTCCAAGACAAAATTGTTCCTTTATCCCCTGGTTTCATCAAATTTTTTTACGGATTCATTTAAAAGATGTTGTTACCTATAATCTGGGATGTGTCAGTAACCGGCACGACGTACACTTCGTTCCCTAGAAATTTTTTATACCGAGGATCGTTGATTTTTTTTAATAAATTTCCACCTCCAATACAAAATTGTTCCTTTATCCCCTGGTTTCATCAAAATTTTTTTACGGATTCATTTAAAGGATGTTGTTACCTATAATCTGTGATGTGTTAGTAACTGGCACGACGTACACTTCGTTACCTAG
Source organism: Siphlonurus alternatus (assembly GCA_949825025.1). NCBI lineage: Eukaryota > Metazoa > Arthropoda > Insecta > Ephemeroptera > Siphlonuridae > Siphlonurus > Siphlonurus alternatus. Next base: position 226,151 of record CATKWE010000002.1, read on the forward strand.
AAATTTTTTTATACCGAGGATCGTTGATTTTTTAATAAATTTCCACCTTCAAGACAAAATTGTTCCTTTATCCCCTGGTTTCATCAAATTTTTTTACGGATTCATTTAAAAGATGTTGTTACCTATAATCTGTGATGTGTCAGTAAGTAGCACGACGTTTATTTCGTTGCCTAGAAATTTTTTTATACCGAGGATCGTTGTTTTTTTTTAATAAATTTCCACCTCCAAGACAAAATTGTTCCTTTATCCCCTGGTTTCATCAAATTTTTTACGGATTCATTTAAAAGATGTTGTTACCTATAATCTGTGATGTGTCAGTAACCGGCACGACGTACACTTCGTTCCCTAGAAATTTTTTATACCGAGGATCGTTGATTTTTTTAATAAATTTCCACCTCCAATACAAAATTGTTCTTTTATCCCCTGGTTTCATCAAAATTTTTTTACGGATTCATTTAAAGGATGTTGTTACCTATAATCTGTGATGTGTTAGTAACTGGCACGACGTACACTTCGTTCCCTAGAAATTTTTTTATACCGAGGATCGTTGATTTTTTTAATAATTTTCCAGCTCCAAGACAAAATTGTTCCTTTATCCCCTGGTTTCATCAAATTTTTTTACGGATTCATTTAAAGAATGTTGTTACCTATAATCTGTGATGTGTCAGTAACTGGCACGACGTTTACTTCGTTCCCTAGATTTTTTTTTTATACCGAGGATCGTTGATTTTTTTAAATAAATTTCCACCTCCAAGACAAAATTGTTCCTTTATTCCCTGATTTCATCAAATTTTTTTACGGATTCATTTAAAAGATGTTGTTACCTATAATCTGTGATGTGTCAGTAACCGGCACGACGTACACTTCATTCCCTAAAAATTTTTTTATACCGAGGATCGTTGATTTTTTTTAATAAATTTCCACCTCCAAGACAAAATTGTTCCTTTATCCCCTGGTTTCATCAAATTTTTTTACGGATTCATTTAAAGGATGTTGTTACCTATAATCTGTGATATGTCAGTAACTGGCACGACGTTTACTTCGTTCCCTAGAAATTTTTTTATGCCGAGGATCGTTGATTTTTTTTAATAAATTTCCGACTCCAAGACAAAATTGTTCCTTTATCCCCTGGTTTCATCAAATTTTTTACGGATTCATTTAAAGGACGTTGTGTCCTATAATCTGTGAAGTGTCAGTAACTGGCACGACGTTTACTTCGTTCCCTAGAAATTTTTTTATACCGAGGATCGTTGATTTTTTTAATAAATTTCCACCTCCAAGACAAAATTGTTCCTTTATCCTCTGGTTTCATCAAATTTTTTTACGGATTCATTTAAAAGATGTTGTTACCTATTATCTGTGATGTGTCAGTAAGTGGCACGACGTTTATTTCGTTCCCTAGAAATTTTTTTATACCTAGGATCGTTGTTTTTTTTTAATAAATTTCCACCTCCAAGACAAAATTGTTCCTTTATCCCCTGGTTTCATCAAATTTTTTTACGGATTCATTTAAAAGATGTTGTTACCTATAATCTGGGATGTGTCAGTAACCGGCACGACGTACACTTCGTTCCCTAGAAATTTTTTATACCGAGGATCGTTGATTTTTTTTAATAAATTTCCACCTCCAATACAAAATTGTTCCTTTATCCCCTGGTTTCATCAAAATTTTTTTACGGATTCATTTAAAGGATGTTGATACCTATAATCTGTGATGTGTTAGTAACTGGCACGACGTACACTTCGTTACCTAGAAATTTTTTTATACCGAGGATCGTTGATTTTTTAATAAATTTCCACCTTCAAGACAAAATTGTTCCTTTATCCCCTGGTTTCATCAAATTTTTTTATGGATTCATTTAAAGGATGTTGTTACCTATAATCTGTGATGTGTCAGTAACTGGCACGACGTTTACTTCGTTCCCTAGAATTTTTTTTATACCGAGGATCGTTGATTTTTTTTAATAAATTTCCACCTCCAAGACAAAATTGTTTCTTTATCCCCTGGTTTCATCAAATTTTTTTACGGATTCATTAAAGGATGTTGTTACCTATAATCTGTGATGTGTCAATAACTGGCACGATATTTACTTCGTTCCCTAGAAATTTTTTTATACCGAGGATCGTTGATTTTTTTTAATAAATTTCCACCTCCAAGACAAAATTGTTCCTTTATCCCCTGGTTTCATCAAATTTTTTTACGGATTCATTTAAAAGATGTTGTTACCTATAATCTGTGATGTGTCAGTAACTAGCACGACGTACACTTCGTTCCCTAGAAATTTTTTTATACCGAGGATCGTTGATTTTTTTTAATAAATTTCCACCTCCAAGACAAAATTGTTCCTTTATCCCCTGGTTTCATCAACTTTTTTTACTGATTCATTTAAAGGATGTTGTTACCTATAATCTGTGATGTGTTAGTAACTGGCACGACGTACACTTCATTCCCTAGAAATTTTTTTATACCGAGGATCGTTGATTTTTTTTAATAAATTTTTACCTCCAAGACAAAATTGTTCCTTTATTCCCTGGTTTCATCAAATTTTTTTACGGATTCATTTAAAGGACGTTGTGTCCTATAATCTGTGAAGTGTCAGTAACTGGCACGACGTTTACTTCGTTCCCTAGAAATTTTTTTATACCGAGGATCGTTGATTTTTTTAAAAAATTTCCACCTCCAAGACAAAATTGTTCCTTTATCCTCTGGTTTCATCAAATTTTTTTACGGATTCATTTAAAAGATGTTGTTACCTATAATCTGTGATGTGTCAGTAAGTGGCACGACGTTTATTTCGTTCCCTAGAAATTTTTTTATACCTAGGATCGTTGTTTTTTTTTAATAAATTTCCACCTCCAAGACAAAATTGTTCCTTAATCCCCTGGTTTCATCAAATTTTTTTACGGATTCATTTAAAAGATGTTGTTACCTATAATCTGGGATGTGTCAGTAACCGGCACGACGTACACTTCGTTCCCTAGAAATTTTTTATACCGAGGATAGTAGATATGAACCACCGGTCCTGGCGCAGCCACGCCCCCTTTCTTCCCCGCCCTCCCCCTCCCTCCCTTTCCACCCCCCCCTTCTTTTGACCCCCCCTCCTCCCTGCTTCTCCTTTCTTTGTAACAAATTCCTCTATTCCCCTTAATCCCTTTTTTTTTTAAATTTTTTATATTTGTGACGTCAGTGAAACTCTCAATGAATATACTATTTGTGTAGTATGTCATGAAATTATGTATATTTGTACTAAAATGTTAAGTCATTGTATAATGAATATTTCATTATCATGGAATGAAGTATATTTTAATTAAACAAAAATAAAAAAATATTGCAATGGCAACCATGTTTTTTTTTCCAAGGCTTAATCTGATATGTGTTCATATTTTAATCCTCTCATTAAAGAACACAAGCTGCTCACACAAGTATGGCGTTTAATCGAGTGCAAGTGCTGAAATTAAAAATTTTAATAGATCCCTGTGATCAAATTGAATTAAGTATCGGGTTAGATGTGAATCATGGATTTGTTCCTCAAATACAAATCTATAAGAAAACAAGTGGTGCAGTTTTGAACGTGTCCGCAGAAGATTGGCGTGCAATTATTATATTAAAAGACGATCTTCAAGATTATATTTGTGGAAAAAAGAAAAAACTTAAAAATAAGGAACTTTTTTATTTAAAATTATCGACTGCAAAATATATGGGGAAGAGATGTGTTATATTACAAAGGGACAAAGATTTTCTGTTTCAAACATATCAAGTGTATCCAAAAAGAAAATTTATATTTTACCCAGCATTGTGGAAGAGACTGATGGAAATGGAACCAATTTTGTCTAAAAAAATAAATGAACTTGAAAATTTGCAACCAGAGGCAGAAAAAATTGTTAATACTTATGTAATTTTCTATAAAAAATTAGTGCAAAAATACAGTATAAATGATATATCTGAGTTTATTAAAGAAACTTTGTCGAAAATTCAATTAATTGAATTTGAACAAAACAGTAAACTATTGACAGACTTTCTAACTGAATTTAAATCATTAGCTGCTGAATACTTGTTCTGTAAAGTTGATTGTAAAACTTGACGTAAGAACAAAGAAAGGAGGGGAAAAAAATATGTACAAACAAGGAGGATAGAAAAATAAAAAAAGAAATATATTTTAAATATCTTCTTTATTTCATAAATATTAATTCCATCCACTACAATTGTTGTTAACAACATCTTGATTATTAGGTAAATGTGTAAAAAGAATACAATTTTTATTAATTTTTTTATGTTCAAGAAGAGGGCTGTCATTGCTTTTCCAGTCATATAAAACAATACCACACCATACACAGAGTGTTGAGTCATCATCTTCATGACGAGGGACATGCACGAAACCAATTTCAGCAAGTTCTTGCGGCAACTTAGCATAATTACTCCATTTTTTAAATGTGCTGAATCGTGCATCAGTTTCAAAAAGATTCACTCTCTTTTTGTTAGCTGCACACCATTTTGAAAGCCTATAAGCACGCGATTTAGAACAGCATGATGCTTCACAATAATCAGCATGTCTAATACACTCTGATCCGGGAGAATGATTCAGCTCAGATGCAGGAGGGCATCCAAAATCTTGGAGATTGTAGACTTTTCTTCCATTCAAAATAGAATTCTGTAAAAAAGAACACTTTTCTGCTGTGTCAGCAAACAGAAACTGAAATCTTTTGGCAGAATTAATTAAGATACTTGCCATTTGCTCACAGTCAATATCTCCATCATATGGACAAGCAGTTGTGCAATTCCAATCATTATTTCCACCATTTGAACGGATCTTGTAAGACCAATGCTGTGTTGACGTTGAGTATAAATCAATCAAAGAAGCTTCAAAAATCGAACCACGATACTGTTGATAATCAATTACAGCAGCGTTCATGTTGAGTCAAATTCTGCGATACGAATGTGTTTGTTAGTCTTCAATCCTGATATTTATATGCATTTTTTTTTTAACTCGGTTAGTCAACACTATATGCCCTTGATAACTCGGTTAGTCAAAGGAGAATAGTTTGCCAATTTGTCATGTAGAATTAGGCAACAACACGTTGTATCCTCGGGAAAGTCTTTAAATGATTCTATTTCAAGTTTAATGTCAACTGAACCTGATTTTAAAGCCTCACTTTGTTTACTACAGTCGATAATAAATATCGGTGCTGTATTTTGAAATTCCCGCCTTGTAAATAATGGCTCAGCATCTTTTCCGTAGTATGATTTTTGAAAATTAGAATACATTTCATATACTTGTGCAATCAGACCTTTCTCAAAATTAACTTCATAATTGTTGTATGGCCAATATTCCGAATTAAGATACAGTCTTAAGCTTCTAATATTGCAGTGATCAAATATTGAGATGTCATGTTTCAATGAATTCGTTCTTCCACTTGAAAAGGCAATAATGACAAACCTTGGTTTTTCAATTTGGCTGGATGTTTTAATACTCCATGAAATGGGACTGGTTTTTGGCAGGTTAGGTCTCTCATGCATTTGCCATCCTCTCCAAGGCAGAATTGCTGTTGATCCTTGATTCATTTTTTTTAACAGAGGAGAAAGAACCTCGTCTGATAAATTAAGATGAGGCATTCTCCATTGAATCTTGCGTAACTTTATTTTAGGGATCTCCTCATTAGCACCTTCTTCAGCAGCACCAACTTTAAAGCAATTGTTATCATTTCGTGATCTTATTAAAATTAGCTCTTGACGCGCATTCATTAACACAGTTTTGTAATCCTCAAAAAATCCCATTAAAATATTAAGGGGAATACAAGCATCAAATTCTGTGTCATTAACAATTTTACTCTCACTTTTTACCGGAAACCATCCAGCGTTTTCATATTTCATCACAGAAGCTTCATTGAAGGATACATATCCTTTTAGTAGACTTGTAAGACCAACATTCCTAACAATATCTAGCTCCACAGAGTTCACTTCATATCTTATTTCCTCAAATAAAAAACCCAATGCCGCTTGGGTTAATTGAGACTTTTTTGCTTTCACATTATCTTGAGTAACCACTTGACCTTGAATATAAATATGACTTTCACAAGGAAGACAAAGGCTGTTTTCATTATGTATTGGTATGCGTATAACATCACTGTTATCTATTTTTGTAGGATCATATGGATTATAATCCCTAATACTTTTTTTATAAATAGTCTCATCAAATTCAACGTCTTCAAACACACCTAAGTTTTCCATATTTTTTTAATATTACAAATTTGTTATAATATCTTGAAACCTAAAGATTTTAAAAACTCAATATTTTCTTCTGACAAACCTCCGTGCGAAAGGCCTCTGTATGCAGTAGAAATATCTTTAGAAATGTGAGTAACTTTTCTCAGCTGGGTATTTATATAACTGTTTTTTTTTAAAAATTTTTTAAAATTAATACCCATTATTAACAATCTTAAGGTGTAAACGAATTGCAATTGTTTCACCACGTAAGTTGACAAGCTTACCTTCAGGATCTGTTAATCTTACTACAAATTTGTCAATTGTTTTAGTAGTTAACGGTAAGTAAATTGGAACTTGAGCTGAGGATATTATTCTATAACCTGCTGGCACTTTAACAAAGAAATTATAAAGAGTATGGTTGGGACATCCATTTTTATAGCTCCCTGATGCAAGATCACATTCTACATTTATGGAAGTTACTTTAAATATATTTACAGTGAAATCTGAGGTATGTAAAATATTTGGTTCCAAAACTCGCTTTTTGAAACCTAGAAGAGGTCCAATTGTTCCTTCTTTAGTGAAGTCAATTTTGAAAGTAGACAAAATATTGCATTTAATTGTGTTATTGTTGGCAGTTATTTCAATATTTTTTTTACCAATCCTTTTTTGCAAATATTTGTTTATATCTGATAATTCATAAGTTCCCGTATCAATTACAACTGACTTGTTACTATCATAGTAAAATAAGTTACATCCGTTTTCAATGTTAGGTATTGAATTATATGTAGAAACCGAGAGAACAGCAATTCCAAATTGTTTTTCTTGATCCAATTGAATTTGTGGAAAAATTGAACATGGTATTTCGGAAGAGTTTCCTGTCACTTCTAGCAGCCTATCCATCTTCGATAAGAAATGAAATGAACAACAAAATGTATTGAAATTTAAACATTTATTTTTTTAAAAATTTCAAGCAAAGGTGGCCACATTCAGGCTTACCATCTCGCTGAAATCTTTTTCTATTATATACAATATTTGGAACATTTTCCATGTACTTTAAAAATTCTTGTGGAGGCCGTAAATTTCCATATGAATCAAAATATTCCACAGTTTTACCCCTACGCTTATAGCACACCCAATGGGAGCCAGGAGATTCAAAATCAGCTAAATTTATTACTCCACTCTCATAACTTCGAGACTTTTTTGGTAAGTTGTCCCTTGAAAACACTCCCCTGAAGTATTTAACGTTTAATATCTTTGCATAGTGTGAAATTTCTACATTACTTAACGCTCTCATTGGGATTTTCTTAATTAGTTTTTTGAATTTTTTGTATTGTTTATAAATAACCCGAGTCCTTTCTTATATGGTTTTATATACAATCCACGGCCTCCCTTCAATGCAATTGCCTCCATTGTTTGGTTATGACGTTTACTCTCTTCCAAGTCTCTTCTAGCTTGTTTCGCTTTATTAACTGCTGATGCAACACCGGATATTCCTCCTGTTAATGCCCCAAGTGCACTCAGACCTGCAAACAATGGTATTAATGGTAAAAATCCCCCACTCTTTGGAATTTGAATTACTCTCGGTCTCTTGTAGGGAGTACTGCGTTTAATGTTTTTTCTTGCAGCCTTGAGTGCAATTTTACTAACCAGTTTTATATCATTTGAGGGTGTCCTTTTCACTGCGTCTTTCACTACTTTCAGCCCTTGTCCAAAAGTTAAATTTTTGTTAACACTTTTTCTCTTCTTGGTTGTTGTTTTTTTAATTTTTTTTTTAATATTCTTTTTCTTCTTTGTCGCATTGCATGAACAATTATTTATCTTTCTCTTTTTTATTGACATACCCGCCCCTAATTTCAATTTTGCTTTCATTGCTTTATTTATAAACCAAGCAGCTGCTTTTTCTTTGAATGACGAATCTTCTGCTTGCAGTCGATCAGATGCCGCTAAAGATAGAGTCTTATCAGCTTCGTGTCTGCTTTTTATATCGGAAAAATTAGAATAAGCAACATCATGACCTTTGCATGCTGCATCAAGTTTGTTTATTCCCATATCACCTCTATTTAATCGAGCAGTGAGTTTGGTGCCAGGTCCGCAAAATTGATAGCCTGGCAGATGCGCTTCAAAAGGTAATTTGTTAATTATATTATTTAACAATCCTTCACCACATACTTCTGCGCTCATGCTTGCTTGTCGAATGAAACTGCACTAATAGTTTCAATATAAGTAACTCTGAACTTCAACTAACATCACTTACTAAAATGAAATTTAAAAAGCATCATCAATCTATAAGTGTGTATGAATTTGATGGTAAAGATAACACTGCCATCTGTAGGAAAAAAAATGGAAGTTTGTTACCAGAACATATTAGAGCTTTAATCTGTGGTAGTTCTGGATGTGGAAAAACAAATTTATTACTTAATTTACTAACGGATCCAAATGGAATTAAATTTGAAAATCTTTACATATTTTCAAAAACATTATTTCAACCAAAGTATCAAGTATTAAAGGAAATTATGAAATGTGTTCCGGAGATTAAATATTTTACTTTTGAAAATACATGTGATGTGCCTCATCCTGATGAAGTTAATGTTAATTCAGCCTTCTGTTTTGATGACGTTGTATGCGACAAACAAGATCGGATGCGGTTATATTTTTGCCTTGGGCGTCATCGGAATATTGATGTCTTTTATTTATCTCAAAGTTACACAAAGGTGCCCAAACATTTAATAAGAGAGAATGCAAACCTAATTGTTCTCTTTAAATCTGATCTTCTAAATATTAAACATGTATTTAACGATTGCGTCAACACAGACATGTCTTTTGAAACATTTAAAGAAATGTGTTCTGAGTGTTGGAAAGAAAAACATGGTTTCTTAGTAATTGATCTTGAGTGTGATACAAATGAAGGACGATATCGAAAGGGTTTCGATATTTTTATTCATGTATAAATATTATTACAACTTTAACAGATCTACACATGAAAAATGAAAGCTGTTGGGACAAGTTTAAAGGTAAAAAAAAAAATACCTTAAATCAAGCATAAGAAAGCGAAAAAAGAAGCAAAGTAATCGAGAAAATTTAAAGGCTGCAATTTTAAAAAGTAGCAAAAATATAAGAATGAAATATCAAGATATAAAGAGGAATATTATGGATGAAGATTTTATTTTAGAAAAACATTTTAAGCCACTTACAAATCCTTTAAAAAGGATTGCAGAAGAGAGTGTTAATACGCTACTGGAACCTCTAAATAAGTTAGCAAATAGGAAGAAATTAAAAGAAGATGGTAGTGAAAAACCAAACCAGGAAGCAACAATTAATGACAAATTATACAACAATGAGGAAAACATGAAAATTAGCAGTGGTGAATCAGAGGAACCTATTCTCAAACAGCAGTTTAATGAAATACATAGAGCCGTCAATAGTCCACAAGGTATGGTTTTTGCTGAAAAAGGTTTACAAACATTAAATGAAAACTTAAAACAGTTTATTCAAAAAATTATTGATGGAAATACTCAAGACTTAGATACAATATATGGTGTACGTTATACAGGAAATAATTGGATGATTGGTGATAAGGAAATTACTTTTCCAAATAATTTAATTCAAATTGATAATGAACTTTTTCCAGGAACAAAAGGATTATATGAACTTTTGTTTTCATCAAATCCTAATGATCAAATTTTAACAGAACATGACCTGGAAAATTATAAAAAAATTCTCCAAATGTCAAACGCTCATAAGAAAACGTATTCTGAACACAAGGCGATTAATTCAAACAAAGGCCGCAAATATATGAACTATGTCAGGAGACTCTTCCCGCCCAAAAGAGGATTCACAGGGACAGGCATGGATGCAACTGAAGCAATCTACGAGTATTGGAATGACCCAAATGAGCTTGTTGATCGTCTCAAGTTAATAATAGCTTCAACAGTGGCTGGTAATAACAATCATGATAATGAAATTTTTTCAATAGTTTCAGAATTAAAATCATCAAAAATAATTGCTTAAATATATTCATGCATGTATATAAAAGCATGGCAGTGTTGATTTTTAAATAGTCATGGTGCTTTCAAGGTTTGGGCAACATATAAGCTCTTTGTCACAAGTGACCTTTAACAGTGGCTCTTCTGACGAAATATGGACAGCATTGTATAACACTGATGAAAAGGAGAACTTAACTGCTTTAAATTCAAGTTTTACTGTAAAAGGTGAAGTTATAAGCGCAAATCATCATAGATTATCAGATATAAAAATACCAATTGAAAGCAATGATGCTTGCACAAAAAGTTAAATTGATGATAAACTGTTATCACATGAAGGAAAATACGTAAAATTTGACTCCGTAGACGGCATTGTTCACTTTAATAATAAAGTGATAAGAAATGTTGCTGATGCGCAGCACGCTTCAGACGCAATAAATTTAAAACTTCTCCGTCTTGCCTTTGATACATTAGATGATACAATATCAGCAAATAGTCTGTTATTTAGCCGAGAAAAAAACTTGTTTGACGCAAAGAATAAAAAAATTGGTAATTGTGGTTATCCTGTTAATGATGATGATGTTGTGAGCCTCAGAGCATTACGGGAATACGTAGACAGTGCTTTGTCTGGTATTTTGTCTCATAATGAATAATGTGAAGAAAAAAATTGTTGCAGAACTTCATAAACCGGCAAGAAAAAACTTTTTAAGACGAAAAGTTACTACGAAAGGCCTTTTGGATTTGTTTCAAGGTGACCTTGCAAAAATTTTATGATCAGAATCATGGATACAAATATATTTTATTTGTAATAGATGTGTTTTCAAAAATGGCATATGGAGAACCTTTAAAGTCAAAGACTGGTGCTGAAGTAAAAATTGCTCTCAATAACATTTTTAAAAGAAGTGGAATTCCAATATTATTTTTCACAGACTTCGGTAAAGAATTTTATAATTCTAGTGTGTCGAATTTGTTGAAAAGTTTCAATATTAAGCACTATTCAACCTACAGTGAAAAGAAAGCTCAAGTAGTAGAAAGGTTTAATCGAACTATAAAAAATAATATGTAAAAGCAGTTTAGTTTACAAGGTTCTTATAATTGGGTAAATATTTTACAATCTCTGTTAACTAAATATAACAATACTAAGCACTCAACAATTAAGATGACTCCAAGGCAAGTGAATAAACAAAATGAGAAGAGTCTGCTAAATACAGTTTACAAATATAACTATAATAATCAGAAAACCAATAAATTCTCTGAAGGAGATTATGTAAGAATCTCAAAGCATAGATATGTATTTACACGAGGGTTTCTACCTTCATGGTCTACTGAGATATTTAAAGTAAGAAAAGTTCAAAATACATCACCAGTTACTTATTTACTCGAAGACATGCAAAATGAACCAATTTTGGGAGGCTTTTATGAACCGCAATTGCAAAAAACTGGTTTTCCTCATAGTTATTTAGTAGAAAAAATAATTAAAAAAAAAAGAGATCATTTGCTCGTGCGATGGTTGGGTTTTGATAAAAAACATGACAGTTTTATTCACAAGAATGATTTATTATAATTTTTGTTTGGCACAAATATTAAAAAATTACAATAAAATAACAAAAATATATACAAATATAAATATCATTTTATACAATATATTTAACATAAAAAAAGGAATATGATAATATGTCAAAAAAATTAAAATAATAATATGTATTACATAGTTAAATAGAACGTTCTGATATATCTTTAAAATTAAAAAAACGAGAAGAATAATGTACGTAATGTAATGAAATGTTTAAACAAAACACAATAAATTTAAAAATAAAAGAAAAAAAAATTGTTTAATTTTACAATAAATGCTAAAAGTAACAATATTCTACATAATTAAAATAGTGCATATACATAAAAAATTTACAGGTAATGAATTCACTTTCAACAATCACTTTCTTCAAGCTTATAGTGACCATACGCAAATGTACATATTCCATCATTTGCAATAAATCTTTTATCATCAAATGGACTCAATGACAATTTGTTTTGCTCAACTGTACAAACATTATGCTTTACTGATGAAATTCTCCTAAATTTTGTATATTTTTCTTTATTGCTTTGAAGGCAAGTTAAATAATCCTTAAAATGTATTTGAGTGCCTAAATTTACTCTTTTCACGCCTTTTGCCGTCATTTTCTCCTCATTTTCAATAAGTAAAGCATACATTTTAGGTCTTAAGCCTACAAATTCTAGAACGCATCTACTTTTAGCCTCATCCTTGAACTTGCCCAAGGCCTTCTTATTTGTTAACGAGAAGCATATATGGTTATCAGGGTACTCTGAAGTATCAAAATATTCTTTAAGTTTTAACATTTCCTGATAAATATCATGACAAAACACTTCAATCATATAGGAATCCGTGTCCATGTATAAAAGATACATTTTATTTCCGAAATGTGGTCTCAAAATATCATATAAAAAGCTGTACATTAATGTCTTTGAAATCTCTAATATGCTCATTCCTACATAGATTGGTTTGTCAAAGTAAATTATTTCCTTCTCCATTAGTATAATGACAAGATTAGAATTAATTACAATGCGTTCTCTAAAATTTGGCTTATTTATTAATTTTTGTGCTTTTATTGGACACGAAACCAATTTGATGTTATGCCTTTTCCTTATATTTTCCATAGTTTTTCCAAAAACTGCGTTATTCATTAATTTAAAAAAATCTTTTTCAAAGCTATTCTTGGCTTGTGTTCTCAGTTCTGTGTTTAAATTTATGTAGTTACGTAACCAGTATGACTGATTGAATTGTAAAACTTTATGTATCTTTCTTAAAATCAAACCATGCCTCAGAGCTTGCTTCAAAGTTTTTATATGAAGCACATAATTTTTTTTTTCATCAAGTGTGGTTAATAATTTTTTTTGTCTACTTCCTGGAGGACAACCTGATTCAGGTAGCAGCGGTAAATCATTATGGAGATCATGTAAATGTTTTGGATAAGCAATATCAACTTCTAAAATGTACCCAATTTTTCCACAATCAGAAATTTTTTCAATATCTTCAATTGAAAAATCATTTAAAGATATCCACTTGAAATCTGATATGGGAAGTTTTTGAATCATAGCCCATCCATAAAGGTTATTGGCATCCCAGTAAGCTATATACGACCGCGCTTTATCAGGATTAAAGTTTTTACTCCTTGGATCATTTGCAACACTGTGACGCTTTATGCATTGGGTTATGCCTCCCCGAATTCCTTTTTCAAACATGAGCAGCATATTATAGTCTTGTATTAGATCAAGAGAGGCATTCGTTATTTTCAAAGCTGCGTCTAAGGCCAGACCAGGAGATGTGACGTAATAGCAGGGGTCTAATTGATAGGTTTTTAAGCAAACAGAACGGAAATTCTCAAACACATCAGCTAGAAGTAGAGTATCAATTTTTAAATACAAATCACTGTACTCACCCAAAGTCTTAATATTAAAAGCCTCCCACACTCGTTTTGCATGGTCATAATCCTCTTGAGATATATGACTGGCTGTCAGAGAGCTGTAAAACTGATTAATCGAAGGTAATTTGGTTTCATTCAACTTATCAAAATGGTCAACATGTTCGTATGGAAATACACCCTTTCTTCGGACCAGATGAAATTTATCAGAAGGGAAATTAGTATTTATGTTCGTCATTTCAGAATCTGGCAGGTTCTTTGCTAGTGTATCTAATGAACTGGAAAGAAATCGAAATGAGTCAACAAAGCGTAACCTAAAATATTCTTGATATTTTTTGTTCTGAATATTCTCTAAACTTTTACTTACAGTTATATAAGTCTCTTCACTGCTTGGGATAATATCTATATCTCCTTCAAAATTTCCCAACTCTTTAATAATCATATGACAGTCGTAGAAACTGAAATTGTGAAACAAGATTGGTAAAATCCGTGGAATTTTATATTTTAAATTACATTTTGAATGTGCAGCTCCAATAAAATTGCCCGTCAAGTGACAATGATCTCGGACTTTAACATGACCTTGCATTGTACTAATATAACGATCACAGATATGACAAATAACAGCATCATTATATTCTTTTTCCTGAATAGAAGTTAATTCATGCATTGGTATTACAGTGGAATATATATCTTTTACTTTATTTGCAATGTCATGCAAGTGAGAAATAAAATCTAATGTTGCATTTTTTCCTCTAAATATAGTAGGCTCAAGTGGCAAGTCATGTACTACCGAAGAAGGTAGATGTGATTTAATGTAAGAGCAAAATGACATTGGTACATGGTTTTGACATTTGTTGGTATAAGATTTATCCGCATGAGGTGAGCATGTGTCAATTTTTTCTAATATAGCCTCACAATCAGCATAGACTACAATAGGAACCCTCATTTTATGATTAAAATTCTTAAATCTTAATTGTGGTTTATTTCCAAAAGCGTCATTTTTGGGTAATTCAATTCTTCCTGGTTCATGCAACATGCAGTTATTTCTGTGTTCCAATAATTTTTTTTTACCGTCTTTTGTGTAATATGTAAAACAGCGTTTGCAAATAAATATCTTATGTTGTACGCTATTTAATTGACTACATATAAGCTTTGAAAAATTTTTAATGTAGCAGTAATGTGTCTGTCCTTGTGAGTTTCTTAAATATAACAAGTCTCTATGATTTTTTAATTCTTTATCTACAACTTTAAGTGGATATATTTTTTCAGTCTCATCATCAAAAGCAAACACATTAATACTAATGCTATTTATTTTTTCAAATTTCCGGATCTCATGCAATGGCGTTGGAGTAGTTATACAATTAAAATCATACGGATGCTTTAAATTTGTATATTTTGTAACCCTCTGTGGATCTTTTTTAACTAACGATGCTAAAATACTATATTCAAAACATCTACCATCCTTATTATCAACATTGATAATTGATTTGGTATATTTCAAGCTATTTGGAAGAGGAATGTATGTTGCACCTCTAAGAGGATTATATTTATTAATTCGAACGAGTAGCTTTCTGATTTTATGCAAAGCCCATCCACTCCCCTTTGTTGTAAACTCCACAAATTCTAATAATATTTTTTCAAATTTTTCATCCATTAATATGCTAAGGTCAGTTAGCTCATAAACAGGGGTATTTGCAGTTTTGAAATTTCCATCTAAAGAACTATCTTCTTTTACAAATTTACAATGAAGAACTAAATTGAATTTAATTGATTTATTTTCAAGTATCTCTTTATGCAAGATTTTTATGATTTTATTTTTATTCGACATTAAATAATCTGCTGGATCCATAAATTTTTCAGGATTACGGAATCTATAAGTTTTTATACAGTTATTCATAGCACGTTCAACAATTTCACCATCCTTTCTTCGCATCAATCGAGACTTTTTTGATGCAGGCTCATTATCGTCAGAATTGTCAGGTGTGTCACTGTCACTTATATTTCTATCACAATTGTCGTTATACCTTTCATTATTTAAAAATACGTCACGCTCATTTGAATCACTTTGATCAACATTAGAACCAGAACTTAAGTTTACACTTGATTGAGATGTTGAAGGTTCATTAATATTAATATTTTTTGATATCGTTCTCCTTCTAACTATACAAGATTTAGTTTCATGCCTGTTTCTTGCAAAATTTGTGTTGAATTCTTGCTTACAGAAGTTGCACTTAAACTTCATTTTGAAAACGTGAAGAAGTACACTCTACAAAAGGAAACTAAATTAGAAACATATTTTTTCAATTTCAAAATTAATATAAATGAGTATATAAAATTATATAAAATCAAAAAAAAAATATTCACCTTTTTCTGTTTTGTCTCGCAGTCGTCGCTGGTCCAAAACAGCAGGAGAGTGATGCTGACCGTCCTCTACTCGCAGGTTTCTTTATATGCTATTTGCCCCCCCTCCAATTCTCCCCTCACTGCTCTCGGTCACTGTACACTTCATCAAAACATTCTTTGCATTGCGATAGAGGTCGAGTTACGCTTAATTCATTGTCACAGACACCGCACTGCATTCTCCCAATGCTGCTGTTTCCCCTGTGGTATTTTTCTTTTTCTACTGGTCCATGAAAATCTCTCTCGTAAGTTTGCGAGTCACTTGATGTCTTACAGGATTCACATAAGGGATTGTAGCGTCCATTAACTTTTAAAAAAAATTGATCTTCACACAGTAGTAACCAGAAACTGTAAGGAAATAACAACATTAATCTCAAGCAGTAGTTTAAATATAATAAATAAAGTATAAAATAATCAATATTATATACTATATATGAAATAATCAATATATAATATAATATATATGATTATAAAATGATGTTTAATAAAATAGGTATTTAAAAATATATATCTTACCTCCTGTATCACCTTCTGCCATATTTTCTGCTTTACTTGATTTGTAAAAAACTCAAAATCTTGCGAGTTCATGTAAAGATAGAAGAAGAACAATATTTTAATTGTTGAACTTATTAAACCAAAAAAAGCTTGATAAGAAAGTAATTCATAAAATGTTAAAGAAGATAAATAGTTTAATTGTTGTTAATATAAAGCATAAAGCTTTTGAAGAAATAATTATTACATAAAATAGTATTCATTTTCTTCGTAAATATATGAAAAATAATTATAATATGAATCAATAAATATGCTTATGTTGTTGTTAAAATACGCTCTCATCAGCATTACTAATAAGTATTATAATATATTCTTACCTCTTATTTTTTTTCTCTCTGACGATTATGATTTTTCCTTTTTTCTATTCTTCCATGGCACTTAATGAAAAAAAAATTATATGAATTTTTAAAATGTTTTAGTTTTCAAGTATCAAAAAATTAAAATAAAATATAATGTAGCATACTTTTTTTAAAATGAAAAAAATAATACAAAACGCAAGCATACATAAATGCAACAAGAATAAAAAATAATTGATGACTTAAGGTTCTACTTTTTTGTATATAAAATTCTTGTGTCACGTTTTCCCTTACACAACTTAAGAAATGTGGAGGGAGAGGGGCGTTGCCAGGATGCAATTCTTGCATTATGTGAAGGTAAAATTATATGTGAATTGAAGGGCACATTTCGTCACATCAGCAGCCATGAAGAGCTATTGCGCAGCTGTAATATTAATATAATACCTCAAAGTTTAATTTTTTGTACATTAATTTCAATGTCACCTTAACCTTACCCAACCTTAAAAATGTTGGCGGGAAGTAGGTAGGTGGAGGTAGGGCGTTTTTAAGATGCAATCTTGCATTCAATTAAGTTAAATCTATATAATTGAAGGGAACATATCGTCAGAGCAGCAGCCATGAAAAGCTACTGTTAAGCTGCAATAATAATATAATGCCTCAAGGTTAATTCTTTTCTACATGAAACTCAATGTAGTAAATGTTTCCAGGATGTTACTGTTGCATTATATGACATTGCAAAACTTATATTATTATTTATATTGCTATAACGTTATAATATGTGTACAAAAAATTCAAAACTCATCTTAACCTTACTCAAGGTAATAATTGTTATTCGTTGAATATTTTTTTATCAAGATGTGGATGAGTATATAAGTGTAAGCTTCGTGAAACCCCTTCATCCATTCTTGCAAGAACTTCCAACATGTTTGCAGAATTGTTGAACAACGCCTCCAACAGTGTTGACGCCCTAGTTAACTTTGGAGACTTGAAGATAAATGTTCCCTACGTTGTGACCCAAATGGAAAAAGCATCAACAAGGTAATTACTTAAATTCTCTCAGAATATTATTATAAAGTAACGATAAATTTGTCTTTATTTGCAATAGGTATGGGGATACAATTCTCTGCAAAATTTTGCGTGACGGAGAGATCGTGCGCATCTACCTTCCAAAGAGGTAACTTTATTAATATATTTTTACAATATATATACATAAAAAAATACCTTTGATCTCAATATTGTTTTTTGTTGCAGGTATCCTGTCAACACCTTCACTGACGCTCAAGTCAAAGATTACAACGCAGGAAATGTGCCCAAAGTGAACTTGATTTACTATGGGAAACGTTTTGGCATGCATAATTTGACGTTTGTTGATGTTGTTTAAATACTGACTCTCAATTCCACGAACGCAACAAGTTGTTGTATAACTTTTTTTCTATTATAAATTAGGGTGAGAGAAATATTTTTAACATATTGCAATTTTTTTAATTCATTTTTATATACTTTTTATATTTTTATACAAAACCTACTTTATATTATGAAAAAATAAACGCTTTCATTGGCTATGCTTGATGTATTATTTTTTTCCAAGTTTATATCTAAAATATTATCACTAAATATTATGTATAAAATTTATAGTAATAATATAAAGAAGCAATGAAAATTAGTTTCCTTAGAATGAGAACTTCTGCTTTTTTGCACATTAATTGAGTCCTTTTGAAGAGAGAGAAAAAAAAATAAATGATATGCTGTTACTGTACAGTTTTAAAATCGTACTCACATACTTCATAAAAAAATTATCTGCATAATAAATACTTTAATGTACGTAAAAGTAACAGGATATAATTAATTTGGCTGATGATTATATTTTTGTATTTTTAATTCTAGAACTTATAACATTTGACATCAACTTCATATTTTTTCAAGTACTCTATTTCAATTTATAATTAGTTATGTTCAATTAAATATAAGATGAAGATAATAATCATTTGTATAAATAAAATCCTGTTGTTTATATGTAATTTCAATAATCAAATATACAAATATAAAAAAAAACGCAAATAATAAAATTAAGTTGAGCTGATATTTTAATTATTATATTATACATATTTCAACTGTATAATAACAGCATGTTATCATTTTGGCTCTCTCCTCACAAGGATTCAAATAATGTGTAAAGAAAATAACTTATCATTTCAAGGAAAACATATGTGATTTCAATTTATATATTCTGATTTAAAACATAAGTTAAAAAAGCATTACACGTAATAATTATAAATGTTTGGTACTCACATCATATTCAGCTTCAAGGATTCAAAATCTTTTGTAGACAGGCTTCTTGCAGCACTACACAATATTGATGGTAAAGCGTTAATGATACAGGTTAGGTCGGCCTGACTTGTATTTATACTTCATCTTTAGAAAGGAGGAACACATGTAAACAATTAAATTTGAAAGTGAGCGGTAACCTTATTTATCGGTTTGTAGGACGCAAGAACGCCCATGGCATTGCTGCATTACAATCATAATTAATTATTAATTTAACAATGACTTAACATTTTAGTATAAATATACATCATTTCATGACATACTACACAAATAGTATATTCATTGAGAGTTTCACTGACGTCATAAATATAAAAAAAAATGGATTCAGGGGAATAGAGGAATTTGTTACAAAGAGAGGAGAAGCAGGGAGGGGGGGGTCAAAAGAAGGGGGGGTGGAAAGGGAGGGAGGGGGAGGGCGGGGAAGAAAGGGGGCGTGGCTGCGCCAGGACCGGTGGTTCATATCTACTGAGGATCGTTGATTTTTTTTAATAAATTTCCACCTCAAATACAAAATTGTTCCTTTATCCCCTGGTTTCATCAAAATTTTTTTACGGATTCATTTAAAGGATGTTGTTACCTATAATCTGTGATGTGTTAGTAACTGGCACGACGTACACTTCGTTGCCTAGAAATTTTTTTATACCGAGGATCGTTGATTTTTTAATAAATTTCCACCTTCAAGACAAAATTGTTCCTTTATCCCCTGGTTTCATCAAATTTTTTTATGGATTCATTTAAAGGATGTTGTTACCTATAATCTGTGATGTGTCAGTAACTGGCACGACGTTTACTTCGTTCCCTAGAATTTTTTTTATACCGAGGATCGTTGATTTTTTTTAATAAATTTCCACCTCCAAGACAAAATTGTTTCTTTATCCCCTGGTTTCATCAAATTTTTTTACGGATTCATTTAAAGGATGTTGTTACCTATAATCTGTGATGTGTCAATAACTGGCACGATATTTACTTCGTTCCCTAGAAATTTTTTTATACCGAGGATCGTTGATTTTTTTTAATAAATTTCCACCTCCAAGACAAAATTGTTCCTTTATTCCCTGGTTTCATCAAATTTTTTTACGGATTCATTTAAAAGATGTTGTTACCTATAATCTGTGATGTGTCAGTAACCAGCACGACGTACACTTCGTTCCCTAGAAATTTTTTATACCGAGGATCGTTGATTTTTTTAATAAATTTCCACCTCCAATACAAAATTGTTCTTTTATCCCCTAGTTTCATCAAAAATTTTTTACGGATTCATTTAAAGGATGTTGATACCTATAATCTGTGATGTGTTAGTAACTGGCACGACGTACACTTCGTTCCCTAGAAATTTTTTTATACCGAGGATCGTTGATTTTTTTAATAATTTTCCACCTCCAAGACAAAATTGTTCCTTTATCCCCTGGTTTCATCAAATTTTTTTACGGATTCATTTAAAAGATGTTGTTACCTATAATCTGTGATGTGTCAGTAACCGGCACGACGTACACTTCGTTCCCTAGAAATTTTTTATACCGAGGATCGTTGATTTTTTTTAATAAATTTCCACCTCCAAGACAAAATTGTTCCTTTATCCCCTGGTTTCATCAAATTTTTTTACGGATTCATTTAAAAGATGTTGTTACCTATAATCTCTGATGTGTCAGTAAGTGGCACGACGTTTATTTCGTTCCCTAGAAATTTTTTTATACCAAGGATCGTTGTTTTTTTTTAATAAATTTCCACCTCCAAGACAAAATTGTTCCTTTATCCCCGGGTTTCATCAAATTTTTTACGGATTCATTTAAAAGATGTTGTTACCTATAATCTGTGATGTGTCAGTAACCGGCACGACGTACACTTCGTTCCCTAGAAATTTTTTATACCGAGGATCGTTGATTTTTTTAATAAATTTCCACCTCCAATACAAAATTGTTCTTTTATCCCCTGGTTTCATCAAAATTTTTTTACGGATTCATTTAAAGGATGTTGTTACCTATAATCTGTGATGTGTTAGTAACTGGCACGACGTACACTTCGTTCCCTAGAAATTTTTTTATACCGAGGATCGTTGATTTTTTTAATAATTTTCCAGCTCCAAGACAAAATTGTTCCTTTATCCCCTGGTTTCATCAAATTTTTTTACGGATTCATTTAAAGAATGTTGTTACCTATAATCTGTGATGTGTCAGTAACTGGCACGACGTTTACTTCGTTCCCTAGATTTTTTTTTTATACCGAGGATCGTTGATTTTTTTAAATAAATTTCCACCTCCAAGACAAAATTGTTCCTTTATTCCCTGATTTCATCAATTTTTTTTACGGATTCATTTAAAGGATGTTGTTACCTATAATCTGTGATGTGTCAGTAACTGGCACGATGTTTACTTCGTTCCCTAGATTTTTTTTTTTATACCGAGGATCGTTGATTTTTTTTAATAAATTTCCACCTCCAAGACAAAATTGTTCCTTTATTCCCTGGTTTCATCAAATTTTTTTACGGATTCATTTAAAGGATTTTATTACCTATAATCTGAGATGTGTTAGTAACTGGCACGACGTTTACTTCGTTCCCTAGAAATTTTTTTATGCCGAGGATCGTTGATTTTTTTTAATAAATTTCCACCTCCAAGACAAAATTGTTCCTTTATTCCCTGTTTTCATCAAATTTTTTTATGGATTCATTTAAAAGATGTTGTTACCTATAATCTGTGATGTGTCAGTAACTGGCACAACGTTTACTTCGTTCCCTAGAAATTTTTTTATACCGAGGATCGTTGATTTTTTTTAATAAATTTCCACCTCCAAGACAAAATTGTTCCTTTATTCCCTGGTTTCATCAATTTTTTTTAAGGATTCATTTAAAGAATGTTGTTACCTATAATCTGTGATGTGTTAGTAACTGGCACGACGTACACTTCGTTCCCTAGAAATTTTTTTATACCGAGGATCGTTGATTTTTTTAATAATTTTCCAGCTCCAAGACAAAATTGTTCCTTTATCCCCTGGTTTCATCAAATTTTTTTACGGATTCATTTAAAGAATGTTGTTACCTATAATCTGTGATGTGTCAGTAACTGGCACGACGTTTACTTCGTTCCCTAGATTTTTTTTTTATACCGAGGATCGTTGATTTTTTTAAATAAATTTCCACCTCCAAGACAAAATTGTTCCTTTATTCCCTGATTTCATCAAATTTTTTTACGGATTCATTTAAAAGATGTTGATACCTATAATCTGTGATGTGTCAGTAACCGGCACGACGTACACTTCATTCCCTAAAAATTTTTTTATACCGAGGATCGTTGATTTTTTTTAATAAATTTCCACCTCCAAGACAAAATTGTTCCTTTATCCCCTGGTTTCATCAAATTTTTTTACGGATTCATTTAAAGGATGTTGTTACCTATAATCTGTGATATGTCAGTAACTGGCACGACGTTTACTTCGTTCCCTAGAATTTTTTTTATGCCGAGGATCGTTGATTTTTTTTAATAAATTTCCGACTCCAAGACAAAATTGTTCCTTTATCCCCTGGTTTCATCAAATTTTTTTACGGATTCATTTAAAGGACGTTGTGTCCTATAATCTGTGAAGTGTCAGTAACTGGCACGACGTTTACTTCGTTCCCTAGAAATTTTTTTATACCGAGGATCGTTGATTTTTTTAATAAATTTCCACCTCCAAGACAAAATTGTTCCTTTATCCTCTGGTTTCATCAAATTTTTTTACGGATTCATTTAAAAGATGTTGTTACCTATAATCTGTGATGTGTCAGTAAGTGGCACGACGTTTATTTCGTTCCCTAGAAATTTTTTTATACCTAGGATCGTTGTTTTTTTTTAATAAATTTCCACCTCCAAGACAAAATTGTTCCTTTATCCCCTGGTTTCATCAAATTTTTTTACGGATTCATTTAAAAGATGTTGTTACCTATAATCTGGGATGTGTCAGTAACCGGCACGACGTACACTTCGTTCCCTAGAAATTTTTTATACCGAGGATCGTTGATTTTTTTTAATAAATTTCCACCTCCAATACAAAATTGTTCCTTTATCCCCTGGTTTCATCAAAATTTTTTTACGGATTCATTTAAAGGATGTTGTTACCTATAATCTGTGATGTGTTAGTAACTGGCACGACGTACACTTCGTTACCTAGAAATTTTTTTATACCGAGGATCGTTGATTTTTTAATAAATTTCCACCTTCAAGACAAAATTGTTCCTTTATCCCCTGGTTTCATCAAATTTTTTTATGGATTCATTTAAAGGATGTTGTTACCTATAATCTGTGATGTGTCAGTAACTGGCACGACGTTTACTTCGTTCCCTAGAATTTTTTTTATACCGAGGATCGTTGATTTTTTTTAATAAATTTCCACCTCCAAGACAAAATTGTTTCTTTATCCCCTGGTTTCATCAAATTTTTTTACGGATTCATTAAAAGATGTTGTTACCTATAATCTGTGATGTGTCAATAACTGGCACGATATTTACTTCGTTCCCTAGAAATTTTTTTATACCGAGGATCGTTGATTTTTTTTAATAAATTTCCACCTCCAAGACAAAATTGTTCCTTTATCCCCTGGTTTCATCAAATTTTTTTAAGGATTCATTTAAAGGATGTTGTTACCTATAATCTGTGATGTGTCAGTAACTAGCACGACGTACACTTCGTTCCCTAGAAATTTTTTTATACCGAGGATCGTTGATTTTTTTTAATAAATTTCCACCTCCAAGACAAAATTGTTCCTTTATCCCCTGGTTTCATCAACTTTTTTTACTGATTCATTTAAAGGATGTTGTTACCTATAATCTGTGATGTGTTAGTAACTGGCACGACGTACACTTCATTCCCTAGAAATTTTTTTATACCGAGGATCGTTGATTTTTTTTAATAAATTTTTACCTCCAAGACAAAATTGTTCCTTTATTCCCTGGTTTCATCAAATTTTTTTACGGATTCATTTAAAGGACGTTGTGTCCTATAATCTGTGAAGTGTCAGTAACTGGCACGACGTTTACTTCGTTCCCTAGAAATTTTTTTATACCGAGGATCGTTGATTTTTTTAATAAATTTCCACCTCCAAGACAAAATTGTTCCTTTATCCTCTGGTTTCATCAAATTTTTTTACGGATTCATTTAAAAGATGTTGTTACCTATAATCTGTGATGTGTCAGTAAGTGGCACGACGTTTATTTCGTTCCCTAGAAATTTTTTTATACCTAGGATCGTTGTTTTTTTTTAATAAATTTCCACCTCCAAGACAAAATTGTTCCTTTATCCCCTGGTTTCATCAATTTTTTTTACGGATTCATTTAAAAGATGTTGTTACCTATAATCTGGGATGTTTCAGTAACTGGCACGACGTACACTTCGTTCCCTAGAAATTTTTTATACCGAGGATCGTTGATTTTTTTTAATAAATTTCCACCTCCAATACAAAATTGTTCCTTTATCCCCTGGTTTCATCAAAATTTTTTTACGGATTCATTTAAAGGATGTTGTTACCTATAATCTGTGATGTGTTAGTAACTGGCACGACGTACACTTCGTTACCTAGAAATTTTTTTATACCGAGGATCGTTGATTTTTTAATAAATTTCCACCTTCAAGACAAAATTGTTCCTTTATCCCCTGGTTTCATCAAATTTTTTTATGGATTCATTTAAAGGATGTTGTTACCTATAATCTGTGATGTGTCAGTAACTGGCACGACGTTTACTTCGTTCCCTAGAATTTTTTTTATACCGAGGATCGTTGATTTTTTTTAATAAATTTCCACCTCCAAGACAAAATTGTTTCTTTATCCCCTGGTTTCATCAAATTTTTTTACGGATTCATTTAAAGGATGTTGTTACCTATAATCTGTGATGTGTCAATAACTGGCACGATATTTACTTCGTTCCCTAGAAATTTTTTTATACCGAGGATCGTTGATTTTTTTTAATAAATTTCCACCTCCAAGACAAAATTGTTCCTTTATCCCCTGGTTTCATCAAATTTTTTTACGGATTCATTTAAAGGATGTTGTTACCTATAATCTGTGATGTGTCAGTAACTAGCACGACGTACACTTCGTTCCCTAGAAATTTTTTTATACCGAGGATCGTTGATTTTTTTTAATAAATTTCCACCTCCAAGACAAAATTGTTCCTTTATCCCCTGGTTTCATCAAATTTTTTTACGGATTCATTTAAAGGACGTTGTGTCCTATAATCTGTGAAGTGTCAGTAACTGGCACGACGTTTACTTCGTTCCCTAGAAATTTTTTTATACCGAGGATCGTTGATTTTTTTAATAAATTTCCACCTCGAAGACAAAATTGTTCCTTTATCCTCTGGTTTCATCAAATTTTTTTACGGATTCATTTAAAAGATGTTGTTACCTATAATCTGTGATGTGTCAGTAAGTGGCACGACGTTTATTTCGTTCCCTAGAAATTTTTTTATACCTAGGATCGTTGTTTTTTTTTAATAAATTTCCACCTCCAAGACAAAATTGTTCCTTTATCCCCTGGTTTCATCAAATTTTTTTACGGATTCATTTAAAAGATGTTGTTACCTATAATCTGGGATGTGTCAGTAACCGGCACGACGTACACTACGTTCCCTAGAAATTTTTTATACCGAGGATCGTTGATTTTTTTAATAAATTTCCACCTCCAATACAAAATTGTTCCTTTATCCCCTGGTTTCATCAAAATTTTTTTACGGATTCATTTAAAGGATGTTGTTACCTATATTCTGTGATGTGTAAGTAACTGGCACGACGTACACTTCGTTACCTAGAAATTTTTTTATACCGAGGATCGTTGATTTTTTAATAAATTTCCACCTTCAAGACAAAATTGTTCCTTTATCCCCTGGTTTCATCAAATTTTTTTACGGATTCATTTAAAAGATGTTGTTACCTATAATCTGTGATGTGTCAGTAAGTAGCACGACGTTTATTTCGTTCCCTAGAAATTTTTTTATACCGAGGATCGTTGTTTTTTTTTAATAAATTTCCACCTCCAAGACAAAATTGATCCTTTATCCCCTGGTTTCATCAAATTTTTTACGGATTCATTTAAAAGATGTTGTTACCTATAATCTGTGATGTGTCAGTAACCGGCACGACGTACACTTCGTTCCCTAGAAATTTTTTATACCGAGGATCGTTGATTTTTTTAATAAATTTCCACCTCCAATACAAAATTGTTCTTTTATCCCCTGGTTTCATCAAAATTTTTTTACGGATTCATTTAAAGGATGTTGTTACCTATAATCTGTGATATAACAGTAACTGGCACGACGTTTACTTCGTTCCCTAGAAATTTTTTTATGCCGAGGATCGTTGATTTTTTTTAATAAATTTCCGACTCCAAGACAAAATTGTTCCTTTATCCCCTGGTTTCATCAAATTTTTTTACGGATTCATTTAAAGGACGTTGTGTCCTATAATCTGTGAAGTGTCAGTAACTGGCACGACGTTTACTTCGTTCCCTAGAAATTTTTTTATACCGAGGATCGTTGATTTTTTTAATAAATTTCCACCTCCAAGACAAAATTGTTCCTTTATCCTCTGGTTTCATCAAATTTTTTTACGGATTCATTTAAAAGATGTTGTTACCTATAATCTGTGATGTGTCAGTAAGTGGCACGACGTTTATTTCGTTCCCTAGAAATTTTTTTATACCTAGGATCGTTGTTTTTTTTTTAAATAAATTTCCACCTCCAAGACAAAATTGTTCCTTTATCCCCTGGTTTCATCAAATTTTTTTACGGATTCATTTAAAAGATGTTGTTACCTATAATCTGGGATGTGTCAGTAACCGGCACGACGTACACTTCGTTCCCTAGAAATTTTTTATACCGAGGATCGTTGATTTTTTTTAATAAATTTCCACCTCCAATACAAAATTGTTCCTTTGTCCCCTGGTTTCATCAAAATTTTTTTACGGATTCATTTAAAGGATGTTGTTACCTATAATCTGTGTTGTGTTAGTAACTGGCACGACGTACACTTCGTTACCTAGAAATTTTTTTATACCGAGGATCGTTGATTTTTTAATAAATTTCCACCTTCAAGACAAAATTGTTCCTTTATCCCCTGGTTTCATCAAATTTTTTTATGGATTCATTTAAAGGATGTTGTTACCTATAATCTGTGATGTGTCAGTAACTGGCACGACGTTTACTTCGTTCCCTAGAATTTTTTTTATACCGAGGATCGTTGATTTTTTTTAATAAATTTCCACCTCCAAGACAAAATTGTTTCTTTATCCCCTGGTTTCATCAAATTTTTTTACGGATTCATTAAAGGATGTTGTTACCTATAATCTGTGATGTGTCAATAACTGGCACGATATTTACTTCGTTCCCTAGAAATTTTTTTATACCGAGGATCGTTGATTTTTTTTAATAAATTTCCACCTCCAAGACAAAATTGTTCCTTTATCCCCTGGTTTCATCAACTTTTTTTACTGATTCATTTAAAGGATGTTGTGTCCTATAATCTGTGAAGTGTCAGTAACTGGCACGACGTTTACTTCGTTCCCTAGAAATTTTTTTATACCGAGGATCGTTGATTTTTTTAATAAATTTCCACCTCCAAGACAAAATTGTTCCTTTATCCTCTGGTTTCATCAAATTTTTTTACGGATTCATTTAAAAGATGTTGTTACCTATAATCTGTGATGTGTCAGTAAGTGGCACGACGTTTATTTCGTTCCCTAGAAATTTTTTTATACCTAGGATCGTTGTTTTTTTTTAATAAATTTCCACCTCCAAGACAAAATTGTTCCTTTATCCCCTGTTTTCATCAAATTTTTTTACGGATTCATTTAAAAGATGTTGTTACCTATAATCTGGGATGTGTCAGTAACCGGCACGACGTACACTTCGTTCCCTAGAAATTTTTTATACCGAGGATCGTTGATTTTTTTTAATAAATTTCCACCTCCAATACAAAATTGTTCCTTTATCCCCTGGTTTCATCAAAATTTTTTTACGGATTCATTTAAAGGATGTTGTTACCTATAATCTGTGATGTGTTAGTAACTGGCACGACGTACACTTCGTTACCTAGAAATTTTTTTATACCGAGGATCGTTGATTTTTTAATAAATTTCCACCTTCAAGACAAAATTGTTCCTTTATCCCCTGGTTTCATCAAATTTTTTTATGGATTCATTTAAAGGATGTTGATACCTATAATCTGTGATGTGTCAGTAACTGGCACGACGTTTACTTCGTTCCCTAGAATTTTTTTTATACCGAGGATCGTTGATTTTTTTTAATAAATTTCCACCTCCAAGACAAAATTGTTTCTTTATCCCCAGGTTTCATCAAATTTTTTTACGGATTCATTTAAAGGATGTTGTTACCTATAATCTGTGATGTGTCAATAACTGGCACGATATTTACTTCGTTCCCTAGAAATTTTTTTTTACCGAGGATCGTTGATTTTTTTTAATAAATTTCCACCTCCAAGACAAAATTGTTCCTTTATCCCCTGGTTTCATCAAATTTTTTTACGGATTCATTTAAAGGATGTTGTTACCTATAATCTGTGATGTGTCAGTAACTAGCACGACGTACACTTCGTTCCCTAGAAATTTTTTTATACCTAGGATCGTTGCTTTTTTTTAATAAATTTCCACCTCCAAGACAAAATTGTTCCTTTATCCCCTGGTTTCATCAACTTTTTTTACTGATTCATTTAAAGGATGTTGTTACCTATAATCTGTGATGTGTTAGTAACTGGCACGACGTACACTTCATTCCCTAGAAATTTTTTTATACCGAGGATCGTTGATTTTTTTTAATAAATTTTTACCTCCAAGACAAAATTGTTCCTTTATTCCCTGGTTTCATCAAATTTTTTTACGGATTCATTTAAAAGATGTTGTTACCTATAGTCTGTGATGTGTCAGTAACCGGCACGACGTATACTTCATTCCCTAGAAATTTTTTTATACCGAGGATCGTGGATTTTTTTTAATAAATTTCCACCTCCAAGACAAAATTGTTTCTTTATCCCCTGGTTTCATCAAATTTTTTTACGGATTCATTTAAAGGATGTTGTTACCTATAATCTGTGATGTGTCAATAACTGGCACGATATTTACTTCGTTCCCTAGAAATTTTTTTATACCGAGGATCGTTGATTTTTTTTAATAAATTTCCACCTCCAAGACAAAATTGTTCCTTTATCCCCTGGTTTCATCAAATTTTTTTACGGATTCATTTAAAGGATGTTGTTACCTATAATCTGTGATGTGTCAGTAACTAGCACGACGTACACTTCGGTCCCTAGAAAATTTTTTATACCGAGGATCGTTGATTTTTTTTAATAAATTTCCACCTCCAAGACAAAATTGTTCCTTTATCCCCTGGTTTCATCAACTTTTTTTACTGATTCATTTAAAGGATGTTGTTACCTATAATCTGTGATGTGTTAGTAACTGGCACGACGTACACTTCATTCCCTAGAAATTTTTTTATACCGAGGATCGTTGATTTTTTTTAATAAATTTTTACCTCCAAGACAAAATTGTTCCTTTATTCCCTGGTTTCATCAAATTTTTTTACGGATTCATTTAAAAGATGTTGTTACCTATAATCTGTGATGTGTCAGTAACCGGCACGACGTACACTTCATTCCCTAGAAATTTTTTTATACCGAGGATCGTTGATTTTTTTTAATAAATTTCCACCTCCAAGACAAAATTGTTCCTTTATACCCTGGTTTCATCAAATTTTTTTACGGATTCATTTATAAGACGTTGTTTCCTATAATCTGTGATGTGTCAGTAACTGGCACGACGTACACTTCATTCCCTAGAAATTTTTTTATACCGAGGATCGTTGATTTTTTTTAATAAATTTCCACCTCCAAGACAAAATTGTTCCTTTATACCCTGGTTTCATCAAATTTTTTTACGGATTCATTTATAGGACGTTGTGTCCTATAATCTGTGATGTGTCAGTAACTGGCACGACGTACACTTCGTTCCCTAGAAATTTTTTTATACCGAGGATCGTTGATTTTTTTAATAAATTTCCACCTCCAAGACAAAATTGTTCCTTTATCCCCTGGTTTCATCAAATTTTTTTACGGATTCATTTAAAGGATGTTGTTACCTATAATCTGTTATGTGTCAGTAACAGGCACGACGTTTACTTCGTTCCCTAGAAATTTTTTTATGCCGAGGATCGTTGATTTTTTTTAATAAATTTCTGACTCCAAGACAAAATTGTTCCTTTATCCCCTGGTTTCATCAAATTTTTTTACGGATTCATTTAAAGGACGTTGTGTCCTATAATCTGTGAAGTGTCAGTAACTGGCACGACGTTTATTTCGTTCCCTAGAAATTTTTTTATGCCGAATATCGTTGATTTTTTTTAATAAATTTCCGACTCCAAGACAAAATTGTTCCTTTATCCCCTGGTTTCATCAAATTTTTTTACAGATTCATTTAAAGGACGTTGTGTCCTATAATCTGTGAAGTGTCAGTAACTGGCACGACGTACACTTCGTTCCCTAGAAATTTTTTTATACCGAGGATCGTTGATTTTTTTAATAAATTTCCACCTCCAAGACAAAATTGTTCCTTTATCCCCTGGTTTCATCAAATTTTTTTACGGATTAATTTAAAAGATGTTGTTACCTATAATTTGTGATGTGTCAGTAACTTACAAATCGTTTACTTCGTTCCCTAGAAATTTTTTTATGCCGAGGATCGTTGATTTTTTTTAATAAATTTCCACCTCCAAGACAAAATTGTTCCTTTATTCCCTGGTTTCATCAAATTTTTTTACGGATTCATTTAAAAGATGTTGTTAATTATAATCTGTGATGTGTCAGTAACTGGCACAACGTTCACTTCGTTCCCTAGAAATTTTTTTATACCGAGGATCGTTGATTTTTTTTAATAAATTTCCACCTCCAAGACAAAATTGTTCCTTTATCCCCTGGTTTCATCAAATTTTTTTAAGGATTCATTTAAAGGATGTTGTTACCTATAATCTGTGATGTGTCAGTAACTGGCACGACGTACACTTCGTTCCCTAAAAATTTTTTTATACTGAGGATCGTTGATTTTTTTTAATAAATTTCCACCTCCAAGACAAAATTGTTCCTTTATCCCCTGGTTTCATCAAATTTTTTTACGGATTCATTTAAAGGATGTTGTTACCTATAATCTGTGATGTGTCAGTAACTAGCACGACGTATACTTCATTCCCTAGAATATTTTTTATACCGAGGATCGTGGATTTTTTTTAATAAATTTCCACCTCCAAGACAAAATTGTTTCTTTATCCCCTGGTTTCATCAAATTTTTTTACGGATTCATTTAAAGGATGTTGTTACCTATAATCTGTGATGTGTCAATAACTGGCACGATATTTACTTCGTTCCCTAGAAATTTTTTTATGCCGAGGATCGTTGATTTTTTTTAATAAATTTCCGACTCCAAGACAAAATTGTTCCTTTATCCCCTGGTTTCATCAAATTTTTTTACAGATTCATTTAAAGGACGTTGTGTCCTATAATCTGTGAAGTGTCAGTAACTGGCACGACGTACACTTCGTTCCCTAGAAATTTTTTTATACCGAGGATCGTTGATTTTTTTAATAAATTTTCACCTCCAAGACAAAATTGTTCCTTTATCCCCTGGTTTCATCAAATTTTTTTACGGATTAATTTAAAAGATGTTGTTACCTATAATTTGTGATGTGTCAGTAACTTACAAATTGTTTACTTCGTTCCCTAGAAATTTTTTTATGCCGAGGATCGTTGATTTTTTTTAATAAATTTCCACCTCCAAGACAAAATTGTTCCTTTATTCCCTGGTTTCATCAAATTTTTTTACGGATTCATTTAAAAGATGTTGTTTATTAAAATCTGTGATGTGTCAGTAACTGGCACAACGTTCACTTCGTTCCCTAGAAATTTTTTTATACCGAGGATCGTTGATTTTTTTTAATAAATTTCCACCTCCAAGACAAAATTGTTCCTTTATCCCCTGGTTTCATCAAATTTTTTTAAGGATTCATTTAAAGGATGTTGTTACCTATAATCTGTGATGTGTCAGTAACTGGCACGACGTACACTTCGTTCCCTAAAAATTTTTTTATACTGAGGATCGTTGATTTTTTTTAATAAATTTCCACCTCCAAGACAAAATTGTTCCTTTATCCCCTGGTTTCATCAAATTTTTTTACGGATTCATTTAAAGGATGTTGTTACCTATAATCTGTGATGTGTCAGTAACTAGCACGACGTACACTTCGGTCCCTAGAAAATTTTTTATACCAAGGATCGTTGATTTTTTTTAATAAATTTCCACCTCCAAGACAAAATTGTTCCTTTATCCCCTGGTTTCATCAACTTTTTTTACTGATTCATTTAAAGGATGTTGTTACCTATAATCTGTGATGTGTTAGTAACTGGCACGACGTACACTTCATTCCCTAGAAATTTTTTTATACCGAGGATCGTTGATTTTTTTTAATAAATTTTTACCTCCAAGACAAAATTGTTCCTTTATTCCCTGGTTTCATCAAATTTTTTTACGGATTCATTTAAAAGATGTTGTTACCTATAATCTGTGATGTGTCAGTAACCGGCACGACGTACACTTCATTCCCTAGAAATTTTTTTATACCGAGGATCGTTGATTTTTTTTAATAAATTTCCACCTCCAAGACAAAATTGTTCCTTTATACCCTGGTTTCATCAAATTTTTTTACGGATTCATTTATAGGACGTTGTTTCCTATAATCTGTGATGTGTCAGTAACTGGCACGACGTACACTTCATTCCCTAGAAATTTTTTTATACCGAGGATCGTTGATTTTTTTTAATAAATTTCCACCTCCAAGACAAAATTGTTCCTTTATACCCTGGTTTCATCAAATTTTTTTACGGATTCATTTATAGGACGTTGTGTCCTATAATCTGTGATGTGTCAGTAACTGGCACGACGTACACTTCGTTCCCTAGAAATTTTTTTATACCGAGGATCGTTGATTTTTTTAATAAATTTCCACCTCCAAGACAAAATTGTTCCTTTATCCCCTGGTTTCATCAAATTTTTTTACGGATTCATTTAAAGGATGTTGTTACCTATAATCTGTTATGTGTCAGTAACAGGCACGACGTTTACTTCGTTCCCTAGAAATTTTTTTATGCCGAGGATCGTTGATTTTTTTTAATAAATTTCCGACTCCAAGACAAAATGGTTCCTTTATCCCCTGGTTTCATCAAATTTTTTAACGGATTCATTTAAAGGACGTTGTGTCCTATAATCTGTGAAGTGTCAGTAACTGGCACGACGTTTATTTCGTTCCCTAGAAATTTTTTTATACCGAGGATCGTTGATTTTTTTTAATAAATTTCCACCTCCGAGACAAAATTGTTCCTTTATCCCCTGGTTTCATCAACTTTTTTTACTGATTCATTTAAAGGATGTTGTTACCTATAATCTGTGATGTGTTAGTAACTGGCACGACGTACACTTCATTCCCTAGAAATTTTTTTATACCGAGGATCGTTGATTTTTTTTAATAAATTTTTACCTCCAAGACAAAATTGTTCCTTTATTCCCTGGTTTCATCAAATTTTTATACGGATTCATTTAAAAGATGTTGTTACCTATAATCTGTGATGTGTCAGTAACCGGCACGACGTATACTTCATTCCCTAGAATATTTTTTATACCGAGGATCGTGGATTTTTTTTAATAAATTTCCACCTCCAAGACAAAATTGTTTCTTTATCCCCTGGTTTCATCAAATTTTTTTACGGATTCATTTAAAGGATGTTGTTACCTATAATCTGTGATGTGTCAATAACTGGCACGATATTTACTTCGTTCCCTAGAAATTTTTTTATGCCGAGGATCGTTGATTTTTTTTAATAAATTTCCGACTCCAAGACAAAATTGTTCCTTTATTCTCTGGTTTCATCAAATTTTTTTACAGATTCATTTAAAGGACGTTGTGTCCTATAATCTGTGAAGTGTCAGTAACTGGCACGACGTACACTTCGTTCCCTAGAAATTTTTTTATACCGAGGATCGTTGATTTTTTTAATAAATTTCCACCTCCAAGACAAAATTGTTCCTTTATCCCCTGGTTTCATCAAATTTTTTTACGGATTAATTTAAAAGATGTTGTTACCTATAATTTGTGATGTGTCAGTAACTTACAAATCGTTTACTTCGTTCCCTAGAAATTTTTTTATGCCGAGGATCGTTGATTTTTTTTAATAAATTTCCACCTCCAAGACAAAATTGTTCCTTTATTCCCTGGTTTCATCAAATTTTTTTACGGATTCATTTAAAAGATGTTGTTAATTAAAATCTGTGATGTGTCAGTAACTGGCACAACGTTCACTTCGTTCCCTAGAAATTTTTTTATACCGAGGATCGTTGATTTTTTTTAATAAATTTCCACCTCCAAGACAAAATTGTTCCTTTATCCCCTGGTTTCATCAAATTTTTTTAAGGATTCATTTAAAGGATGTTGTTACCTATAATCTGTGATGTGTCAGTAACTGGCACGACGTACACTTCGTTCCCTAAAAATTTTTTTATACTGAGGATCGTTGATTTTTTTTAATAAATTTCCACCTCCAAGACAAAATTGTTCCTTTATCCCCTGGTTTCATCAATTTTTTTACGGATTCATTTAAAGGATGTTGTTACCTATAATCTGTGATGTGTCAGTAACTGGCACGACGTTTACTTCGTTCCCTAGATTTTTTTTTTATACCGAGGATCGTTGATTTTTTTTTAATAAATTTCCACCTCCAAGACAAAATTGTTCCTTTATTCCCTGGTTTCATCAAATTTTTTTACGGATTCATTTAAAGGATGTTATTACCTATAATCTGAGATGTGTTAGTAACTGGCACGACGTATAATTCGTATCCTAGAAATTTTTTTATACCGAGGATCGTTGATTTTTTTAATAAATTTCCACCTCCAAGACAAAATTGTTCCTTTATTCCCTGGTTTCATCAAATTTTTTTACAGATTAATTCAAAAGATGTTGTTACCTATAATCTGTAATGTGTCAGTAACCGGCACGACGTACACTTCATTCCCTAGAATTTTTTTTATACCGAGGATCGTTGGTTTTTTTTAATAAAATTCCACCTCCAAGACAAAATTGTTCCTTTATCCCCTGGTTTCATCAATTTTTTTTACGGATTCATTTAAAAGATGTTGTTACCTATAATCTTGATGTGTCAGTAACTGGCACGACGTTTACTTCGTTCCCTAGAAATTTTTTTATGCCGAGGATTTTTGATTTTTTTTAATAAATTTCCACCTCCAAGACAAAATTGTTCCTTTAATCCCTGGTTTCATCAATTTTTTTTTACGGATTCATTTAAAGGATGTTGATACCTATAATCTGTGATGTGTCAGTAACAGGCACGACGTTTACTTCGTTCCCTAGAAATTTTTTTATACTTAGGATCGTTGATTTTTTTAATAAATTTCCACCTCCAAGACAAAATTGTTCCTTTATCCCCTGGTTTCATCAAATTTTTTTACGGATTCATTTAAAGGATGTTGTTACATATAATCTGAGATGTGTTAGTAACTGGCACGACGTACATTTCGTATCCTAGAAATTTTTTTATACCGAGGATCGTTGATTTTTTTTAATAAATTTCCACCTCCAAGACAAAATTGTTCCTTTATTCCCTGGTTTCATCAAATTTTTTTACAGATTAATTTAAAAGATGTTGTTACCTATAATCTGTAATGTGTCAGTAACCGGCACGACGTACACTTCATTCCCTAGAATTTTTTTTATACCGAGGATCGTTGTTTTTTTTTAATAAATTTCCACCTCCAAGACAAAATTGTTCCTTTATCCCCTGGTTTCATCAATTTTTTTTACGGATTCATTTAAAAGATGTTGTTACCTATAATCTTGATGTGTCAGTAACTGGCACGACGTTTACTTCGTTCCCTAGAAATTTTTTTATGCCGAGGATTTTTGATTTTTTTTAATAAATTTCCACCTCCAAGACAAAATTGTTCCTTTAATCCCTGGTTTCATCAATTTTTTTTACGGATTCATTTAAAGGATGTTGTTACCTATAATCTGTGATGTGTCAGTAACAGGCACGACGTTTACTTCGTTCCCTAGAAATTTTTTTATACTTAGGATCGTTGATTTTTTTAATAAATTTCCACCTCCAAGACAAAATTGTTCCTTTATCCCCTGGTTTCATCAAATTTTTTTACGGATTCATTTAAAGGATGTTGTTACCTATAATCTGTGATATGTCAGTAACTGGCACGGCGTTTACTTCGTTCCCTAGAAATTTTTTTATGCCGAGGATCGTTGATTTTTTTTAATAAATTTCCACCTCCAAGACAAAATTGTTCCTTTATCCCCTGGTTTCATCAAATTTTTTTACGGATTCATTTAAAGGATGTTGTTACCTATAATCTGAGATGTGTTAGTAACTGGCACGACGTACACTTCGTATCCTAGAAATTTTTTTATACCGAGGATCGTTGATTTTTTTTAATAAATTTCCACCTCCAAGACAAAATTGTTCCTTTATTCCCTGGTTTCATCAAATTTTTTTACAGATTAATTTAAAAGATGTTGTTACCTATAATCTGTGATGTGTCAGTAACTGGCACGACGTTTACTTCGTTCCCTAGAAATTTTTTTATACCGAGGATCGTTGATTTTTTTTAATAAATTTCCACCTCCAAGACAAAATTGTTCCTTTATCCCCTGGTTTCATCAAATTTTTTATTGATTCATTTAAAGGATGTTGTTACCTATAATCTGTGATGTGTCAGTAACAGGCACGACGTTTACTTCTTTCCCTAGAAATTTTTTTATACCGAGGATCGTTGATTTTTTTTAATAAATTTCCACCTCCAAGACAAAATTGTTCCTTTATCCCCTGGTTTCATCAATTTTTTTTTACGGATTCATTTAAAAGATGTTGTTACCTATAATCTGTGATGTGTCAGTAACTGGCACGACGTTTACTTCGTTCCCTAGAAATTTTTTTATGCCGAGGATCGTTGATTTTTTTTAATAATTTTCCACCTCCAAGACAAAATTGTTCCTTTATTCCCTGTTTTTATTAAATTTTTTTACAGATTCATTTAAAAGATGTTTTTACCTATAATCTGTGATGTGTCAGTAACTGGCACAACGTTTACTTCGTTCCCTAGAAATTTTTTTATACCGAGGATCGTTGATTTTTTTTAATAAATTTCCACCTCCAAGACAAAATTGTTCCTTTATCCCCTGGTTTCATCAAATTTTTTTAAGGATTCATTTAAAGGATGTTGTTACCTATAATCTGTGATGTGTCAGTAACTGGCACGACGTACACTTCGTTCCCTAAAAATTTTTTTATGCCGAGGATCGTTGATTTTTTTTAATAATTATTTTCCACCTCCAAGACAAAATTGTTCCTTTATCCCCTGGTTTCATCAAATTTTAGTACGGATTCATTTAAGGGACGTTGTGTCCTATAATCTGTGATGTGTCAGTAACTGGCACGACGTTTACTTCGTTCCCTAGAAATTTTTTTATACCGAGGATCGTTGATTTTTTTTAATAAATTTCCACCTCCAAGACAAAATTGTTCCTTTATCCCCTGGTTTCATCAAATTTTTTTACGGATTCATTTAAAGGATGTTGTTACCTATAATCTGTGATGTGTCAGTAACAGGCACGACGTTTACTTCGTTCCCTAGAAATTTTTTTATACCGAGGATCGTTGATTTTTTTTAATAAATTTCCACCTCCAAGACAAAATTGTTCCTTTATACCCTGGTTTCATCAAATTTTTTTACAGATTAATTTAAAAGATGTTGTTACCTATAATCTGTAATGTGTCAGTAACCGGCACGACGTACACTTCATTCCCTAGAATTTTTTTTATACCGAGGATCGTTGGTTTTATTTAATAAATTTCCACCTCCAAGACAAAATTGTTCCTTTATCCCCTGGTTTCATCAATTTTTTTTACGGATTCATTTAAAAGATGTTGTTACCTATAATCTTGATGTGTCAGTAACTGGCACGACGTTTACTTCGTTCCCTAGAAATTTTTTTATGCCGAGGATTTTTGATTTTTTTTAATTAATTTCCACCTCCAAGACAAAATTGTTCCTTTAATCCCTGGTTTCATCAATTTTTTTTACGGATTCATTTAAAGGATGTTGTTACCTATAATCTGTGATGTGTCAGTAACAGGCACGACGTTTACTTCGTTCCCTAGAAATTTTTTTATACTTAGGATCGTTGATTTTTTTAATAAATTTCCACCTCCAAGACAAAATTGTTCCTTTATCCCCTGGTTTCATCAAATTTTTTTACGGAATCTTTTAAAGGATGTTGTTACCTATAATCTGAGATGTGTTAGTAACTGGCACGACGTACACTTCGTATCCTAGAAATTTTTTTATACCGAGGATCGTTGATTTTTTTTAATAAATTTCCACCTCCAAGACAAAATTGTTCCTTTATTCCCTGGTTTCATCAAATTTTTTTACAGATTAATTTAAAAGATGTTGTTACCTATAATCTGTAATGTGTCAGTAACCGGCACGACGTACACTTCATTCCCTAGAATTTTTTTTATACCGAGGATCGTTGTTTTTTTTTAATAAATTTCCACCTCCAAGACAAAATTGTTCCTTTATCTCCTGGTTTCATCAATTTTTTTTACGGATTCATTTAAAAGATGTTGTTACCTATAATCTTGATGTGTCAGTAACTGGCACGACGTTTACTTCGTTCCCTAGAAATTTTTTTATGCCGAGGATTTTTGATTTTTTTTAATAAATTTCCACCTCCAAGACAAAATTGTTCCTTTAATCCCTGGTTTCATCAATTTTTTTTACGGATTCATTTAAAGGATGTTGTTACCTATAATCTGTGATATGTCAGTAACTGGCACGGCGTTTACTTCGTTCCCTAGAAATTTTTTTATGCCGAGGATCGTTGATTTTTTTTAATAAATTTCCACCTCCAAGACAAAATTGTTCCTTTATCCCCTGGTTTCATCAAATTTTTTTACGGATTCATTTAAAAGATGTTGTTACCTATAATCTGAGATGTGTTAGTAACTGGCACGACGTACACTTCGTATCCTAGAAATTTTTTTATACCGAGGATCGTTGATTTTTTTTAATAAATTTCCACCTCCAAGACAAAATTGTTCCTTTATCCCCTGGTTTCATCAAATTTTTTTACGGATTCATTTAAAGGATGTTGTTACCTATAAT
This sequence comes from Siphlonurus alternatus, assembly GCA_949825025.1. Taxonomy (NCBI): domain Eukaryota; kingdom Metazoa; phylum Arthropoda; class Insecta; order Ephemeroptera; family Siphlonuridae; genus Siphlonurus; species Siphlonurus alternatus. Next base: position 265,608 of record CATKWE010000002.1, read on the forward strand.
CTGAGATGCGTTATAACTGGCACGACGTACACTTCGTATCCTAGAAATTTTTTTATACCGAGGATCGTTGATTTTTTTTAATAAATTTCCACCTCCAAGACAAAATTGTTCCTTTATTCCCTGGTTTCATCAAATTTTTTTACAGATTAATTTAAAGATGTTGTTACCTATAATCTGTGATGTGTCAGTAACTGGCACGACGTTTACTTCGTTCCCTAGAAATTTTTTTATACCGAGGATCGTTGATTTTTTTTAATAAATTTCCACCTCCAAGACAAAATTGTTCCTTTATCCCCTGGTTTCATCAATTTTTTTTTACGGATTCATTTAAAAGATGTTGTTACCTATAATCTGTGATGTGTCAGTAACTGGCACGACGTTTACTTCGTTCCCTAGAAATTTTTTTATGCCGAGGATCGTTGATTTTTTTTAATAATTTTCCACCTCCAAGACAAAATTGTTCCTTTATTCCCTGTTTTCATTAAATTTTTTTACAGATTCATTTAAAAGATGTTTTTACCTATAATCTGTGATGTGTCAGTAACTGGCACAACGTTTACTTCGTTCCCTAGAAATTTTTTTATACCGAGGATCGTTGATTTTTTTTAATAAATTTCCACCTCCAAGACAAAATTGTTCCTTTATCCCCTGGTTTCATCAAATTTTTTTAAGGATTCATTTAAAGGATGTTGTTACCTATAATCTGTGATGTGTTAGTAACTGGCACGACGTACACTTCGTATCCTAGAAATTTTTTTATACCGAGGATCGTTGATTTTTTTTAATAAATTTCCACCTCCAAGACAAAATTGTTCCTTTATCCCCTGGTTTCATCAAATTTTTTTACGGATTCATTTAAAGGATGTTGTTACCTATAATCTGAGATGCGTTAGTAACTGGCACGACGTACACTTCGTATCCTAGAAATTTTTTTATACCGAGGATCGTTGATTTTTTTTAATAAATTTCCACCTCCAAGACAAAATTGTTCCTTTATTCCCTGGTTTCATCAAATTTTTTTACAGATTAATTTAAAGATGTTGTTACCTATAATCTGTGATGTGTCAGTAACTGGCACGACGTTTACTTCGTTCCCTAGAAATTTTTTTATACCGAGGATCGTTGATTTTTTTTAATAAATTTCCACCTCCAAGACAAAATTGTTCCTTTATCCCCTGGTTTCATCAATTTTTTTTTACGGATTCATTTAAGGGACGTTGTGTCCTATAATCTGTGATGTGTCAGTAACTGGCACGACGTTTACTTCGTTCCCTAGAAATTTTTTTATACCGAGGATCGTTGATTTTTTTTAATAAATTTCCACCTCCAAGACAAAATTGTTCCTTTATCCCCTGGTTTCATCAAATTTTTTTACGGATTCATTTAAAGGATGTTGTTACCTATAATCTGTGATGTGTCAGTAACAGGCACGACGTTTACTTCGTTCCCTAGAAATTTTTTTATACCGAGGATCGTTGATTTTTTTTAATAAATTTCCACCTCCAAGACAAAATTGTTCCTTTATCCCCTGGTTTCATCATTTTTTTTTACGGATTCATTTAAAGAATGTTGTTACCTATAATCTGTGATGTGTCAGTAACTGGCACGACGTTTACTTCGTTCCCTAGAAATTTTTTTATGCCGAGGATTGTTGATTTTTTTTAATAAATTTTAACCTCCAAGACAAAATTGTTCCTTTAATCCCTGGTTTCATCAAATTTTTTTACGGATTCATTTAAAAGATGTTTTTACCTATAATCTGTAATGTGTCAGTAACCGGCACGACGTACACTTCATTCCCTAGAATTTTTTTAATACCGAGGATCGTTGATTTTTTTTAATAAATTTCCACCTCCAAGACAAAATTGTTCCTTTATCCCCTGGTTTCATCAATTTTTTTTACGGATTCATTTAAAAGATGTTGTTACCTATAATCTGTGATGTGTCAGTAACTGGCACGACGTACACTTCATTCCCTAGAAATTTTTTTATACCGAGGATCGTTGATTTTTTTTAATAAATTTCCACCTCCAAGACAAAATTGTTCCTTTATCCCCTGGTTTCATCAAATTTTTTTACGGATTCATTTAAAGGATGTTGTTACCTATAATCTTGATGTGTCAGTAACTGGCACGACGTTTACTTCGTTCCCTAGAAATTTTTTTATGCCGAGGATTTTTTATTTTTTTTAATAAATTTCCACCTCCAAGACAAAATTGTTCCTTTAATCCTTGGTTTCATCAAATTTTTTACGGATTCATTTAAAGGATGTTATTACCTATAATCTGTGATGTGTCAGTAACTGGCACGACGTTTTTTTTGTTCCCTAGAAATTTTTTTATACCGAGGATCGTTGATTTTTTTTAATAAATTTCCACCTCCAAGACAAAATTGTTCCTTAATCCCCTGGTTTCATCAAATTTTTGTACGGATTCATTTAAAGGACGTTGTGTCCTATAATCTGTGATGTGTCAGTAACCGGCACGACGTACACCTCATTCCCTAGAATTTTTTTTTTACCGAGGATCGTTGATTTTTTTTAATAAATTGACACCTCCAAGACAAAATTGTTCCTTTATCCCCTGGTTTCATCAATTTTTTTTACGGATTCATTTAAAAGATGTTGTTACCTATAATCTGTGATGTGTTAGTAACTGGCACAACGTTTACTTCGTTCCCTAGAAATTTTTTTATACCGAGGATCGTTGATTTTTTTTAATAAATTTCCACCTCCAAGACAAAATTGTTCCTTTATTTCCTGGTTTCATCAAATTTTTTTACGGATTCATTTAAAGGATGTTGTTACCTAAAATCTTGATGTGTCAGTAACTGGCACAACGTTTACTTCGTTCCCTAGAAATTTTTTTATACCGAGGATCGTTGATTTTTTTTAATAAATTTCCACCTCCAAGACAAAATTGTTCCTTTATCCCCTGGTTTCATCAAATTTTTTTAAGGATTCATTTAAAGGATGTTGTTACCTATAATCTGTGATGTGTCAGTAACTGGCACGACGTACACTTCGTTCCCTAAAAATTTATTTTACCGAGGATCGTTGATTTTTTTTAATAAATTTCCACCTCCAAGACAAAATTGTTCCTTTATCCCCTGGTTTTATCAATTTTTTTACGGATTCATTTAAAGGATGTTGTTACCTATAATCTGTGATGTGTTAGTAACTGGCACGACGTACACATCGTACCCTAGAAATTTTTTAATACCAAGGATCGTTGATTTATTTATAATAAATTTTTACCTCAAAGACAAAATTGTTCCTTTATTCCCTGGTTTCATCAAATTTTTTTACGGATTCATTTAAAAGATGTTGTTACCAATAATCTGTAATGTGTCAGTAACCGGCACGACGTACACTACATTCCCTAGAATTTATTTTATACAAAGGATCATTGATTTTTTTTAATAAATTTCCACCTCCAAGACAAAATTGTTCCTTTAACCCCTGGTTTCATCAATTTTTTTTAAGGATTCATTTAAAAGATGTTGTTACCTGTAATCTTGATGTGTCAGTAACTGGCACGACGTTTACTTCGTTCCCTAGAAATTTTTTTATGCCGAGGATTTTTGATTTTTTTTAATAAATTTCCACCTCCAAGACAAAATTGTTCCTTTATCCCCTGGTTTCATCAAATTTTTTTAAGGATTCATTTAAAGGATGTTGTTACCTATAATCTGTGATGTGTCAGTAACTGGCACGACGTACACTTCGTTCCCTAAAAATTTATTTTACCGAGGATCGTTGATTTTTTTTAATAAATTTCCACCTCCAAGACAAAATTGTTCCTTTAATCCCTGGTTTCATCAAATTTTTACGGATTCATTTAAAGGATGTTATTACCTATAATCTGTGATGTGTTAGTAACTGGCACGACGTACACTTCGTACCATAGAAATTTTTTTATACCGAGGATCGTTGATTTTTTTTAATAAATTTCCACCTCCAAGACAAAATTGTTCCTTTATCTCCTGGTTTCATCAAATTTTTTTACGGATTCATTTAAAGGACGTTGTTACCTATAATCTGTGATGTGTCAGTAACTGGCACGACGTTTACTTCGTTCCCTAGAAATTTTTTTATACCGAGGATCGTTGATTTTTTTTAATAAATTTCCACCTCCAAGACAAGATTGTTCCTTTATCCCCTGGTTTCATCAATTTTTTTTACGGATTCATTTAAAGGATGTTGTTACCTATAATCTTGATGTGTCAGTAACTGGCACGACGTTTACTTCGTTGTCTAGAAATTTTTTTATGCCGAGGATTTTTTATTTTTTTTTAATAAATTTCCACCTCCAAGACAAAATTGTTCCTTTAATCCCTGGTTTCATCAAATTTTTTACGGATTCATTTAAAGGATGTTATTACCTATAATCTGTGATGTGTCAGTAATTGGCACAACGTACACTTCATTCCCTAGAAATTTTTTTATACCGAGGATCGTTGATTTTTTTTAATAAATTTCCACCTCCAAGACAAAATTATTCCTTTATTCCCTGGTTTCATCAAATTTTTTTACGGATTCATTTAAAGGATGTTATTACCTATAATCTGTGATGTGTCAGTAACTGGCACGACGTACACTTCGTTCCCTAAAAATTTATTTTACCGAGGATCGTTGATTTTTTTTAATAAATTTCCACCTCCAAGACAAAATTGTTCCTTTATCCACTGGTTTCATCAATTTTTTTACGGATTCATTTAAAGGATGTTGTTACCTATAATCTGTGATGTGTTAGTAACTGGCACGACGTACACTTCGTACCCTATAAATTTTTTTATAACGAGAATCGTTGATTTTTTTTAATAAATTTCCACCTCCAAGACAAAATTGTTCCTTTAATCCCTGGTTTCATCAAATTTTTACGGATTCATTTAAAGGATGTTATTACCTATAATCTGTGATGTGTTAGTAACTGGCACGACGTACACTTCGTACCCTAGAAATTTTTTTATACCGAGGATCGTTGATTTTTTTTAATAAATTTCCACCTCCAAGACAAAATTGTTCCTTAATCTCCTGGTTTCATCAAATTTTTTTACGGATTCATTTAAAAGACGTTGTTACCTATAATCAATGATGTGTCAGTAACTGGCACGACGTTTACTTCGTTCCCTAGAAATTTTTTTATACCGAGGATCGTTGATTTTTTTTAATAAATTTCCACCTCCAAGACAAGATTGTTCCTTTATCCCCTGGTTTCATCAAATTTTTTTACGGATTCATTTAAAGGATGTTGTTACCTATAATCTTGATGTGTCAGTAACTGGCACGACGTTTACTTCGTTGTCTAGAAATTTTTTTATGCCGAGGATTTTTTATTTTTTTTTAATAAATTTCCACCTCCAAGACAAAATTGTTCCTTTATTCCCTGGTTTCATCAAATCTTTTACGGATTCATTTAAAGGATGTTATTACCTATAATCTGTGATGTGTCAGTAACTGGCACGACGTACACTTCATTCCCTAGAAATTTTTTTATACCGAGGATCGTTGATTTTTTTTAATAAATTTCCACCTCCAAGACAAAATTGTTCCTTTATCCCCTGGTTTCATCAAATTTTTTTACGGATTCATTTAAAAGATGTTGTTACCTATAATCTGTGATGTGTCAGTAATTGGCACGACGTACACTTCATTCCCTAGAAATTTTTTTATACCGAGGATCGTTGATTTTTTTTAATAAATTTCCACCTCCAAGACAAAATTGTTCCTTTATCCCCTGGTTTCATCAAATTTTTTTACGGATTCATTTAAAGGATGTTGTTACCTATAATCTTGATGTGTCAGTAACTGGCACGACGTTTACTTCGTTCCCTAGAAATTTTTTTATGCCGAGGATTTTTGATTTTTTTTAATAAATTTCCACCTCCAAGACAAAATTGTTCCTTTAATTCCTGGTTTCATCAAATTTTTTACGGATTCATTTAAAGGATGTTATTACCTATAATCTGTGATGTGTCAGTAACTGGCACGACGTACACTTCGTACCCTAGAAATTTTTTTATACCGAGGATCGTTGGTTCTTTTTAATAAATTTCCACCTCCAAGACAAAATTGTTCCTTTATCCCCTGGTTTCATCAATTTTTTTTACGGATTCATTTAAAAGATGTTGTTACCTATAATCTGTGATGTGTCAGTAACTGGCACGACGTACACTTCATTCCCTAGAAATTTTTTTATACCGAGGATCGTTGATTTTTTTTAATAAATTTCCACCTCCAAGACAAAATTGTTCCTTTAATCCCTGGTTTCATCAAATTTTTACGGATTCATTTAAAGGATGTTATTACCTATAATCTGTGATGTGTTAGTAACTGGCACGACGTACACTTCGTACCCTAGAAATTTTTTTATACCGAGGATCGTTGATTTTTTTTAATAAATTTCCACCTCCAAGACAAAATTGTTCCTTTATCCCCTGGTTTCATCAATTTTTTTTACGGATTCATTTAAAAGATGTTGTTACCTATAATCTGTGATGTGTCAGTAACTGGCACGACGTACACTTCATTCCCTAGAAATTTTTTTATACCGAGGATTGTTGATTTTTTTTAATAAATTTCCACCTCCAAGACAAAATTGTTCCTTTATCCCCTGGTTTCATCAAATTTTTTTACGGATTCATTTAAAGGATGTTGTTACCTATAATCTTGATGTGTCAGTAACTGGCACGACGTTTACTTCGTTCCCTAGAAATTTTTTTATGCAAGGATTTTTTATTTTTTTTTATAAATTTCCACCTCCAAGACAAAATTGTTCCTTTAATTCCTGGTTTCATCAAATTTTTTACGGATTCATTTAAAGGATGTTATTACCTATAATCTGTGATGTGTCAGTAACTGGCACGACGTTTTTTTTGTTCCCTAGAAATTTTTTTATACCGAGGATCGTTGATTTTTTTTAATAAATTTCCACCTCCAAGACAAAATTGTTCCTTAATCCCCTGGTTTCATCAAATTTTTGTACGGATTCATTTAAAGGACATTGTGTCCTATAATCTGTGATGTGTCAGTAACTGGCACGACGTTTACTTCGTTCCCTAGAAATTTTTTTATACCGAGGATCGTTGATTTTTTTTAATAAATTTCCACCTCCAAGACAAGATTGTTCCTTTATCCCCTGGTTTCATCAAATTTTTTTACGGATTCATTTAAAGGATGTTGTTACCTATAATCTGTGATGTGTCAGTAACTGGCTCGACGTTTACTTTGTTCCCTAGAAATTTTTTTATCTTGAGGATCGTAGATTTTTTTAATAAATTTCCACCTCCAAGACAAAATTGTTCTTTTATCCCCTGGTTTCATCAATTTTTTTTACGGATTCATTTATAGGATGTTGTTACCTATAAACTGTGATGTGTCAGTAACAGGCAAGACGTTTACTTCGTTCCCTAGAAATTTTTTTATACCGAGGATCGTTGATTTTTTTTAATAAATTTCCACCTCCAAGACAAAATTGTTCCTTTATCCCCTGGTTTCATCAATTTTTTTTACGGATTCATTTAAAGGATGTTATTACCTATAATCTGTGATGTGTCAGTAACTGGCACGACGTTTACTTCGATCCCTAGAAATTTTTTTATGCCGAGGATCGTTGATTTTTTTTAATAAATTTTAACCTCCAAGACAAAATTGTTCCTTTATTCCCTGGTTTCATCAAATTTTTTTACGGATTCATTTTAAAGATGTTGTTACCTATAATCTGTAATGTGTCAGTAACCGGCACGACGTACACTTCATTCCCTAGAATTTTTTTTATACCGAGGAGCGTTGATTTTTTTTAATAAATTTCCACCTCCAAGACAAAATTGTTCCTTTATCCCCTGGTTTCATCAATTATTTTTACGGATTCATTTAAAAGATGTTGTTACCTATAATCTGTGATGTGTCAGTAATTGGCACGACGTACACTTCATTCCCTAGAAATTATTTTATACCGAGGATCGTTGATTTTTTTTAATAAATTTCCACCTCCAAGACAAAATTGTTCCTTTATCCCCTGGTTTCATCAAATTTTTTTACGGATTCATTTAAAGGATGTTGTTACCTATAATCTTGATGTGTCAGTAACTGGCACGACGTTTACTTCGTTCCCTAGAAATTTTTTTATGCCGAGGATTTTTGATTTTTTTTAATAAATTTCCACCTCCAAGACAAAATTGTTCCTTTAATCCCTGGTTTCATCAAATTTTTTACTGATTCATTTAAAGGATGTTATTATTACCTATAATCTGTGATGTGTTAGTAACTGGCACGACGTACACTTCGTACCCTAGAAATTTTTTTATACCGAGGATCGTTGATTTTTTTTAATAAATTTCCACCTCCAAGACAAGATTGTTCCTTTATCCCCTGGTTTCATCAAATTTTTTTACGGATTCATTTAAAGGATGTTGTTACCTATAATCTGTGATGTGTCAGTAACTGGCACGACGTTTACTTTGTTCCCTAGAAATTTTTTTATACCGAGGATCGTTGATTTTTTTAAATAAATTTCCACCTCCAAGACAAAATATTTCTTTTATCCCCTGGTTTCATCAATTTTTTTTACGGATTCATTTATAAGATGTTGTTACCTATAATCTGTGATGTGTCAGTAACTGGCACGACGTTTACTTCGTTCCCTAGAAATTTTTTTATGCCGAGGATCGTTGATTTTTTTTAATAAATTTCCACCTCCAAGACTAAATTGTTCCTTTATCCCCTGGTTTCATCAATTTTTTTTTACGTATTCATTTAAAGGATGTTGTTACCTATAATCTGTGATGTGTCAGTAACTGGCACGACGTTTACTTCGTTCCCTAGAAATTTTTTTATGCCGAGGATCGTTGATTTTTTTTAATAAATTTCCACCTCCAAGACAAAATTGTTCCTTTATCCCCTGGTTTCATCAAATTTTTTTACGGATTCATTTTAAAGATGTTGTTACCTATAATCTGTAATGTGTCAGTAACCGGCACGACGTACACTTCATTCCCTAGAATTTTTTTTATACCGAGGATCGTTGATTTTTTTTAATAAATTTCCACCTCCAAGACAAAATTGTTCCTTTATCCCCTGGTTTCATCAATTATTTTTACGGATTCATTTAAAAGATGTTGTTACCTATAATCTGTGATGTGTCAGTAATTGGCACGACGTACACTTCATTCCCTAGAAATTTTTTTATACCGAGGATCGTTGATTTTTTTTTATAAATTTCCACCTCCAAGACAAAATTGTTCCTTTATCCCCTGGTTTCATCAAATTTTTTTACGGATTCATTTAAAGGATGTTGTTACCTATAATCTTGATGTGTCAGTAACTGGCACGACGTTTACTTCGTTCCCTAGAAATTTTTTTATGCCGAGGATTTTTGATTTTTTTTAATAAATTTCCACCTCCAAGACAAAATTGTTCCTTTAATCCCTGGTTTCATCAAATTTTTTACTGATTCATTTAAAGGATGTTATTATTACCTATAATCTGTGATGTGTTAGTAACTGGCACGACGTACACTTCGTACCCTAGAAATTTTTTTATACCGAGGATCGTTGATTTTTTTTAATAAATTTCCACCTCCAAGACAAGATTGTTCCTTTATCCCCTGGTTTCATCAAATTTTTTTACGGATTCATTTAAAGGATGTTGTTACCTATAATCTGTGATGTATCAGTAACTGGCACGACGTTTACTTTGTTCCCTAGAAATTTTTTTATACCGAGGATCGTTGATTTTTTTAAATAAATTTCCACCTCCAAGACAAAATATTTCTTTTATCCCCTGGTTTCATCAATTTTTTTTACGGATTCATTTATAAGATGTTGTTACCTATAATCTGTGATGTGTCAGTAACTGGCACGACGTTTACTTCGTTCCCTAGAAATTTTTTTATGCCGAGGATCGTTGATTTTTTTTAATAAATTTCCACCTCCAAGACAAAATTGTTCCTTTATCCCCTGGTTTCATCAATTTTTTTTACGTATTCATTTAAAGGATGTTGTTACCTATAATCTGTGATGTGTCAGTAACTGGCACGACGTTTACTTCGTTCCCTAGAAATTTTTTTATGCCGAGGATCGTTGATTTTTTTTAATAAATTTCCACCTCCAAGACAAAATTGTTCCTTTATCCCCTGGTTTCATCAAATTTTTTTACGGATTCATTTAAAGGATGTTGTTACCTATAATCTGTGATGTGTCAGTAACTGGCACGACATATACTTTGTTCCCTAGAAATTTTTTTATACCGAGGATCGTTGAATTTTTTTAATAAATTTCCACCTCCAAGACAAAATTGTTCCTTTATCCCCTGGTTTCATCAAATTTTTGTACGGATTCATTTAAAAGACGTTGTGTCCTATAATCTGTGATGTGTCAGTAACTGGCACGACGTTTACTTCGTTTCCTAGAAATTTTTTTATACCGAAATTCGTTGATTTTTTTTAATAAATTTCCACCTCCAAGACAAAATTGTTCCTTTATCCCCTGGTTTCATCAATTTTTTTTACGGATTCATTTAAAGGATGTTGTTAACTATAATCTGTGATGTGTCAGTAACTGGCACGACGTTTACTTCGTTCCCTAGAAATTTTTTTATGCCGAGGATCGTTGATTTTTTTTAATAAATTTTAACCTCCAAAACAAAATTGTTCCTTTATTCAGTGGTTTCATCATTTTTTTTTAAGGATTCATTTAAAAGATGTGGTTACCTATAATCTGTGATGTGACAGTAACTGGCACGACGTTTACTTCGTTCCCTAGAAATTTTTTTATACCGAGGATCGTTGATTTTTTTTAATAAATTTCCACCTCCAAGACAAAATTGTTCCTTTATCCCCTGGTTTCATCAAATTTTTTTAAGGATTCATTTAAAGGATGTTGTTACCTATAATCTGTGATGTGTCAGTAACTGGCACTACGTACACTTCGTTCCCTAAAAATTTATTATACCGAGGATCGTTGATTTTTTTTAATAAATTTCCACCTCCAAGACAAAATTGTTCCTTTATCCCCTGGTTTCATCAATTTTTTTTACGGATTCATTTAAAGGATGTTGTTACCTATAATCTGTGATGTGTTAGTAACTGGCACGACGTACACTTCGTACCCTAGAAATTTTTTTATACCGAGGATCGTTGATTTTTTTATAATAAATTTTTACCTCCAAGACAAAATTGTTCCTTTATTCCCTGGTTTCATCAAATTTTTTTACGGATTCATTTAAAAGATGTTGTTACCTATAATCTGTAATGTGTCAGTAACCGGCACGACGTACACTTCATTCCCTAGAATTTTTTTTATACCGAGGATCATTGATTTTTTTTAATAAATTTCCACCTCCAAGACAAAATTGTTCCTTTATCCCCTGGTTTCATCAATTTTTTTTACGGATTCATTTAAAAGATGTTGTTACCTGTAATCTTGATGTGTCAGTAACTGGCACGACGTTTACTTCGTTCCCTTGAAATTTTTTTATGCCGAGGATTTTTGATTTTTTTTAATAAATTTCCACCTCCAAGACAAAATTGTTCCTTTAATCCCTGGTTTCATCAAATTTTTACGGATTCATTTAAAGGATGTTATTACCTATAATCTGTGATGTGTTAGTAACTGGCACGACGTACACTTCGTACCCTAGAAATTTTTTTATACCGAGGATCGTTGATTTTTTTTAATAAATTTCCACCTCCAAGACAAAATTGTTCCTTTATCTCCTGGTTTCATCAAATTTTTTTACGGATTCATTTAAAGGACGTTGTTACCTATAATCTGTGATGTGTCAGTAACTGGCACGACGTTTACTTCGTTCCCTAGAAATTTTTTTATACCGAGGATCGTTGATTTTTTTTAATAAATTTCCACCTCCAAGACAAGATTGTTCCTTTATCCCCTGGTTTCATCAAATTTTTTTACGGATTCATTTAAAGGATGTTGTTACCTATAATCTGTGATGTGTCAGTAACTGGCACGACGTTTACTTTGTTCCCTAGAAATTTTTTTATACCGAGGATCGTAGATTTTTTTTAATAAATTTCCACCTCCAAGACAAAATTGTTCTTTTATTCCCTGGTTTCATCAATTTTTTTTACGGATTCATTTATAAGATGTTGTTACCTATAAACTGTGATGCGTCAGTAACAGGCACGACGTTTACTTCGTTCCCTAGAAATTTTTTTATACCGAGGGTCGTTGATTTTTTTTAATAAATTTCCACCTCCAAGACAAAATTGTTCCTTTATCCCCTGGTTTCATCAATTTTTTTTACGGATTCATTTAAAGGATGTTGTTACCTATAATCTGTGATGTGTCAGTAACTGGCACAACGTTTACTTCGTTCCCTAGAAATTTTTTTATGCCGAGGATCGTTGATTTTTTTTAATAAATTTTAACCTCCAAGACAAAATTGTTCCTTTATTCCCTGGTTTCATCAAATTTTTTTACGGATTCATTTAAAAGATGTTGTTACCTATAATCTGTAATGTGTCAGTAACCGGCACAACGTACACTTCATTCCCTAGAATTTTTTTTATACCGAGGATCGTTGATTTTTTTTAATAAATTTCCACCTCCAAGACAAAATTGTTCCTTTATCCCCTGGTTTCATCAATTTTTTTTACGGATTCATTTAAAAGATGTTGTTACCTATAATCTGTGATGTGTCAGTAACTGGCACGACGTACACTTCATTCCCTAGAAATTTTTTTATACCGAGGATCGTTGATTTTTTTTAATAAATTTCCACCTCCAAGACAAAATTGTTCCTTTATCCCCAGGTTTCATCAAATTTTTTTACGGATTCATTTAAAAGATGTTGTTACCTATAATCTTGATGTGTCAGTAACTGGCACGACGTTTACTTCGTTCCCTAGAAATTTTTTTATGCCGAGGATTTTTGATTTTTTTTAATAAATTTCCACCTCCAAGACAAAATTGTTCCTTTAATCCCTGGTTTCATCAAATTTTTTACTGATTCATTTAAAGGATGTTATTATTACCTATAATCTGTGATGTGTTAGTAACTGGCACGACGTACACTTCGTACCCTAGAAATTTTTTTATACCGAGGATTGTTGATTTTTTTTAATAAATTTCCACCTCCAAGACAAGATTGTTCCTTTATCCCCTGGTTTCATCAAATTTTTTTACGGATTCATTTAAAGGATGTTGTTACCTATAATCTGTGATGTGTCAGTAACTGGCACGACGTTTACTTTGTTCACTAGAAATTTTTTTATACCGAGGATCGTTGATTTTTTTTAATAAATTTCCACCTCCAAGACAAAATTGTTCTTTTATCCCCTTGTTTCATCAATTTTTTTTACGGATTCATTTATAGGATGTTGTTACCTATAATCTGTGATGTGTCAGTAACTGGCACGACGTTTGCTTCGTTCCCTAGAAATTTTTTTATGCCGAGGATCGTTGATTTTTTTTAATAAATTTCCACCTCCAAGACAAAATTGTTCCTTTATCCCCTGGTTTCATCAATTTTTTTTACGTATTCATTTAAAGGATGTTGTTACCTATAATCTGTGATGTGTCAGTAACTGGCATGACGTTTACTTCGTTCCCTAGAAATTTTTTTATGCCGAGGATCGTTGATTTTTTTTAATAAATTTCCACCTCCAAGACAAAATTGTTCCTTTATCCCCTGGTTTCATCAAATTTTTTTACGGATTCATTTAAAGGTTGTTGTTACCTATAATCTGTGATGTGTCAGTAACTGGCACGACGTATACTTTGTTCCCTAGAAATTTTTTTATACCGAGGATCGTTGAATTTTTTTAATAAATTTCCACCTCCAAGACAAAATTGTTCCTTTATCCCCTGGTTTCATCAAATTTTTGTACGGATTCATTTAAAAGACGTTGTGTCCTATAATCTGTGATGTGTCAGTAACTGGCACGACGTTTACTTCGTTTCCTAGAAATTTTTTTATACCGAAATTCGTTGATTTTTTTTAATAAATTTCCACCTCCAAGACAAAATTGTTCCTTTATCCCCTGGTTTCATCAAATTTTTTTACGGATTCATTTAAAGGATGTTGTTACCTATAAACTGTGATGTGTCAGTAACAGGCACGACGTTTACTTCGTTCCCTAGAAATTTTTTTATACCGAGGATCGTTGATTTTTTTTAATAAATTTCCACCTCCAAGACAAAATGGTTCCTTTATCCCCTGGTTTCATCAATTATTTTTACGGATTCATTTAAAGGATGTTGTTACCTATAATCTGTGATGTGTCAGTAACTGGCTCGACGTTTACTTCGTTCCCTAGAAATTTTTTTATGCCGAGGATCGTTGATTTTTTTTAATAAATTTTAACCTCCAAAACAAAATTGATCCTTTATTCCCTGGTTTCATCAAATTTTTTTACGGATTCATTTAAAAGATGTTGTTACCTATAATCTGTAATGTGTCAGTAACCGGCACGACGTACACTTCATTCCCTAGAATTTTTTTTATACCGAGGATCGTTGATTTTTTTTAATAAATTTCCACCTCCAAGACAAAATTGTTCCTTTATCCCCTGGTTTCATCAATTTTTTTTACGGATTCATTTAAAAGATGTTGTTACCTATAATCTGTGATGTGTCAGTAACTGGCACGACGTACACTTCATTCCCTAGAAATTTTTTTATACCGAGGACCGTTGATTTTTTTTAATAAATTTCCACCTCCAAGACAAAATTGTTCCTTAATCCCCTGGTTTCATCAATTTTTTTTACGGATTCATTTAAAGGATGTTGTTACCTATAATCTTGATGTGTCAGTAACTGGCACGTCGTTTACTTCGTTCCCTAGAAATTTTTTTATGCCGAGGATTTTTGATTTTTTTTTAATAAATTTCCACCTCCAAGACAAAATTGTTCCTTTAATCCCTGGTTTCATCAAATTTTTTACGGATTCATTTAAAGGATGTTTTTATTACCTATAATCTGTGATGTGTTAGTAACTGGCACGACGTACACTTCGTACCCTAGAAATTTTTTTATACCGAGGATCATTGATTTTTTTTTAATAAATTTCCACCTCCAAGACAAAATTGTTCCTTTATCCCCTGGTTTCATCAAATTTTTTTACGGATTCATTTAAAGTATGTTGTTACCTATAATCTGTGATGTGTCAGTAACTGGCACGACGTTTACTTTGTTCCCTAGAAATTTTTTTATACCGAGGATCGTTGATTTTTTTTAATAAATTTCCACCTCCAAGACAAAATTGTTCCTTTATCCCCTGGTTTCATCAAATTTTTGTACGGATTCATTTAAAGGACGTTGTGTCCTATAATCTGTGATGTGTCAGTAACTGGCACGACGTTTATTTCGTTCCCTAGAAATTTTTTTAAACCGATAAACCGAGGATCGTTGATTTTTTTTAATAAATTTCCACCTCCAAGACAAAATTGTTCCTTTATCCCCTGGTTTCATCAAATTTTTTATTGATTCATTTAAAAGATGTTGTTACCTATAATCTGTGATGTGTCAGTAACTGGCACGACGTTTACTTTGTTCCCTAGAAATTTTTTTATACCGAGGATCGTTGATTTTTTTTAATAAATTTCCACCTCCTAGACAAAATTGTTCCTTTATCCCCTGGTTTCATCAAATTTTTTATTGATTCATTTAAAAGATGTTGTTACCTATAATCTGTGATGTGTCAGTAACTGGCACGACGTTTACTTCGATCCCTAGATTTTTTTTTTATACCGAGGATCGTTGATTTTTTTAAATAAATTTCCACCTCCAAGACAAAATTGTTCCTTTATCCCCTGGTTTCATCAATTTTTTTTACTGATTCATTTAAAGGATGTTATTATTACCTATAATCTGTGATGTGTTAGTAACTGGCACGACGTACACTTCGTACCCTAGAAATTTTTTTATACCGAGGATCGTTGATTTTTTTTAATAAATTTCCACCTCCAAGACAAGATTGTTCCTTTATCCCCTGGTTTCATCAAATTTTTTTACGGATTCATTTAAAGGATGTTGTTACCTATAATCTGTGATGTGTCAGTAACTGGCACGACGTTTACTTTGTTCACTAGAAATTTTTTTATACCGAGGATCGTTGATTTTTTTTAATAAATTTCCACCTCCAAGACAAAATTGTTCTTTTATCCCCTGGTTTCATCAATTTTTTTTACGGATTCATTTATAGGATGTTGTTACCTATAATCTGTGATGTGTCAGTAACTGGCACGACGTTTACTTTGTTCACTAGAAATTTTTTTATACCGAGGATCGTTGATTTTTTTTAATAAATTTCCACCTCCAAGACAAAATTGTTCTTTTATCCCCTGGTTTCATCAATTTTTTTTACGGATTCATTTATAGGATGTTGTTACCTATAATCTGTGATGTGTCAGTAACTGGCACGACGTTTACTTCGTTCCCTAGAAATTTTTTTATGCCGAGGATCGTTGATTTTTTTTAATAAATTTCCACCTCCAAGACAAAATTGTTCCTTTATCCCCTGGTTTCATCAATTTTTTTTACGTATTCATTTAAAGGATGTTGTTACCTATAATCGGTGATGTGTCATTAACTGGCACGACGTTTACTTCGTTCCCTAGAAATTTTTTTATGCCGAGGATCGTTGATTTTTTTTAATAAATTTCCACCTCCAAGACAAAATTGTTCCTTTATCCCCTGGTTTCATCAATTTTTTTTACGGATTCATTTAAAGGATGTTGTTACCTATAATCTGTGATGTGTCAGTAACTGGCACGACGTTTACTTCGTTCCCTAGTAATTTTTTTATGCCGAGGATCGTTGATTTTTTTTAATAAATTTTAACCTCCAAAACAAAATTGTTCCTTTATTCCCTGGTTTCATCAAATTTTTTTACGGATTCATTTAAAAGATGTTGTTACCTATAATCTGTAATGTGTCAGTAACCGGCACGACGTACACTTCATTCCCTAGAGTTTTTTTTATACCGAGGATCGTTGATTTTTTTTAATAAATTTCCACCTCCAAGACAAAATTGTTCCTTTATCCCCTGGTTTCATCAATTTTTTTACGGATTCATTTAAAAGATGTTGTTACCTATAATCTGTGATGTGTCAGTAACTGGCACGACGTACACTTCATTCCCTAGAAATTTTTTTATACCGTGGATCGTTGATTTTTTTTAATAAATTTCCACCTCCAAGACAAAAATGTTCCTTTATCCCCTGGTTTCATCAATTTTTTTTACGGATTCATTTAAAGGATGTTGTTACCTATAATCTTGATGTGTCAGTAACTGGCACGTCGTTTACTTCGTTCCCTAGAAATTTTTTTATGCCGAGGATTTTTGATTTTTTTTTAATAAATTTCCACCTCCAAGACAAAATTGTTCCTTTAATCCCTGGTTTCATCAAATTTTTTACGGATTCATTTAAAGGATGTTATTATTACCTATAATCTGTGATGTGTTAGTAACTGGCACGACGTACACTTCGTACCCTAGAAATTTTTTTATACCGAGGATCGTTGATTTTTTTTTAATAAATTTCCACCTCCAAGACAAAATTGTTCCTTTATCCCCTGGTTTCATCAAATTTTTTTACGGATTCATTTAAAGGATGTTGTTACCTATAATCTGTGATGTGTCAGTAACTGGCACGACGTTTACTTTATTCCCTAGAAATTTTTTTATACCGAGGATCGTTGATTTTTTTTAATAAATTTCCACCTCCAAGACAAAATTGTTCCTTTATCCCCTGGTTTCATCAAATTTTTGTACGGATTCATTTAAAGGACGTTGTGTCCTATAGTCTGTGATGTGTCAGTAACTGGCACGACGTTTACTTCGTTCCCTAGAAATTTTTTTAAACCGATAAACCGAGGATCGTTGATTTTTTTTAATAAATTTCCACCTCCAAGACAAAATTGTTCCTTTATCCCCTGGTTTCATCAAATTTTTTATTGATTCATTTAAAAGATGTTGTTACCTATAATCTGTGATGTGTCAGTAACTGGCACGACGTTTACTTTGTTCCCTAGAAATTTTTTTATACCGAGGATCGTTGATTTTTTTTAATAAATTTCCACCTCCAAGACAAAATTGTTCCTTTATCCCCTGGTTTCATCAAATTTTTTATTGATTCATTTAAAAGATGTTGTTACCTATAATCTGTGATGTGTCAGTAACTGGCACGACGTTTACTTCGATCCCTAGATTTTTTTTTTATACCGAGGATCGTTGATTTTTTTAAATAAATTTCCACCTCCAAGACAAAATTGTTCCTTTATCCCCTGGTTTCATCAATTTTTTTTACGGATTCATTTAAAAGATGTTATTACCTATAATCTGAGATGTGTTAGTAACTGGCACGACGTACACTTCGTACCCTAGAAATTTTTTTATACCGAGGATCGTTGATTTTTTTTAATAAATTTCCACCTCCAAGACAAAATTGTTCCTTTATCCCCTGGTTTCATCAAATTTTTTTACGGATTCATTTATAAGATGTTGTTACCTATAATCTGTGATGTGTCAGTAACTGGCACGACGTTTACTTCGATCCCTAGATTTTTTTTTTATGCCGAGGATCGTTGATTTTTTTTAATAAATTTCCACCTCCAAGACAAAATTGTTCCTTTATCCCCTGGTTTCATCAATTTTTTTTACGTATTCATTTAAAGGATGTTGTTACCTATAATCGGTGATGTGTCATTAACTGGCACGACGTTTACTTCGTTCCCTAGAAATTTTTTTATGCCGAGGATCGTTGATTTTTTTTAATAAATTTCCACCTCCAAGACAAAATTGTTCCTTTATCCCCTGGTTTCATCAATTTTTTTTACGGATTCATTTAAAGGATGTTGTTACCTATAATCTGTCATGTGTCAGTAACTGGCACGACGTTTACTTCGTTCCCTAGTAATTTTTTTATGCCGAGGATCGTTGATTTTTTTTAATAAATTTTAACCTCCAAAACAAAATTGTTCCTTTATTCCCTGGTTTCATCAAATTTTTTTACGGATTCATTTAAAAGATGTTGTTACCTATAATCTGTAATGTGTCAGTAACCGGCACGACGTACACTTCATTCCCTAGAGTTTTTTTTATACCGAGGATCGTTGATTTTTTTTAATAAATTTCCACCTCCAAGACAAAATTGTTCCTTTATCCCCTGGTTTCATCAATTTTTTTACGGATTCATTTAAAAGATGTTGTTACCTATAATCTGTGATGTGTCAGTAACTGGCACGACGTACACTTCATTCCCTAGAAATTTTTTTATACCGTGGATCGTTGATTTTTTTTAATAAATTTCCACCTCCAAGACAAAAATGTTCCTTTATCCCCTGGTTTCATCAATTTTTTTTACGGATTCATTTAAAGGATGTTGTTACCTATAATCTTGATGTGTCAGTAACTGGCACGTCGTTTACTTCGTTCCCTAGAAATTTTTTTATGCCGAGGATTTTTGATTTTTTTTTAATAAATTTCCACCTCCAAGACAAAATTGTTCCTTTAATCCCTGGTTTCATCAAATTTTTTACGGATTCATTTAAAGGATGTTATTATTACCTATAATCTGTGATGTGTTAGTAACTGGCACGACGTACACTTCGTACCCTAGAAATTTTTTTATACCGAGGATCGTTGATTTTTTTTTAATAAATTTCCACCTCCAAGACAAAATTGTTCCTTTATCCCCTGGTTTCATCAAATTTTTTTACGGATTCATTTAAAGGATGTTGTTACCTATAATCTGTGATGTGTCAGTAACTGGCACGACGTTTACTTTATTCCCTAGAAATTTTTTTATACCGAGGATCGTTGATTTTTTTTAATAAATTTCCACCTCCAAGACAAAATTGTTCCTTTATCCCCTGGTTTCATCAAATTTTTGTACGGATTCATTTAAAGGACGTTGTGTCCTATAGTCTGTGATGTGTCAGTAACTGGCACGACGTTTACTTCGTTCCCTAGAAATTTTTTTAAACCGATAAACCGAGGATCGTTGATTTTTTTTAATAAATTTCCACCTCCAAGACAAAATTGTTCCTTTATCCCCTGGTTTCATCAAATTTTTTATTGATTCATTTAAAAGATGTTGTTACCTATAATCTGTGATGTGTCAGTAACTGGCACGACGTTTACTTTGTTCCCTAGAAATTTTTTTATACCGAGGATCGTTGATTTTTTTTAATAAATTTCCACCTCCAAGACAAAATTGTTCCTTTATCCCCTGGTTTCATCAAATTTTTTATTGATTCATTTAAAAGATGTTGTTACCTATAATCTGTGATGTGTCAGTAACTGGCACGACGTTTACTTCGATCCCTAGATTTTTTTTTTATACCGAGGATCGTTGATTTTTTTAAATAAATTTCCACCTCCAAGACAAAATTGTTCCTTTATCCCCTGGTTTCATCAATTTTTTTTACGGATTCATTTAAAAGATGTTATTACCTATAATCTGAGATGTGTTAGTAACTGGCACGACGTACACTTCGTACCCTAGAAATTTTTTTATACCGAGGATCGTTGATTTTTTTTAATAAATTTCCACCTCCAAGACAAAATTGTTCCTTTATCCCCTGGTTTCATCAAATTTTTTTACGGATTCATTTATAAGATGTTGTTACCTATAATCTGTGATGTGTCAGTAACTGGCACAACGTTTACTTCGTTCCCTAGAAATTTTTTTATACAGAGGATCGTTGATTTTTTTTAATAAATTTCCACCTCCCAGACAAAATTGTTCCTTTATCCCCTGGTTTCATCAAATTTTTTTAAGGATTCATTTAAAGGATGTTGTTACCTATAATCTGTGATGTGTCAGTAACTGGCACGACGTACACTTCGTTCCCTAAAAATTTTTTTATACTGAGGATCGTTGATTTTTTTTAATAAATTTCCACCTCCAAGACAAAATTGTTCCTTTATTCCTTGGTTTCATCAATTTTTTTTACGGATTCATTTAAAGGATGTTGTTACCTATAATCTGTGATGTGTTAGTAACTGGCACGACGTACACTTCGTACCCTAGAAATTTTTTTATACCGAGGATCGTTGATTTTTTTTAATAAATTTTTACCTCCAAGACAAAATTGTTCCTTTATTCCCTGGTTTCATCAAATTTTTTTACGGATTCATTTAAAAGATGTTGTTACCTATAATCTGTAATGTGTCAGTAACCGGCACAACGTTTACTTCGTTCCCTAGAAATTATTTATGCCGAGGTTCGTTGATTTTTTTTAATAAATTTCCACCTCCAAGACAAAATTGTTCCTTTATCCCCTGGTTTCATCATTTTTTTTACGGATTCATTTAAAAGATGTTGTTACCTATAATTTTGATGTGTCAGTAACTGGCACGACGTTTACACGTTCCCTAGAAATTTTTTTATGCCGAGGATTTTTGATTTTTTTTAATAAATTTCCACCTCCAAGACAAAATTGTTCCTTTAATCCCTGGTTTCATCAAATTTTTTACGGATTCATTTAAAGGATGTTATTACCTATAATCTGTGATGTGTTAGTAACTGGCACGACGTACACTTCGTACCCAAGAAATTTTTTTATACCGAGGATCGTTGATTTTTTTTAATAAATTTCCACCTCCAAGACAAAATTGTTCCTTTATCCCCTGGTTTCATCAAATTTTTTTACGGATTCATTTATAAGATGTTGTTACCTATAATCTGTGATGTGTCAGTAACTGGCACAACGTTTACTTCGTTCCCTAGAAATTTTTTTATACAGAGGATCGTTGATTTTTTTTAATAAATTTCCACCTCCCAGACAAAATTGTTCCTTTATCCCCTGGTTTCATCAAATTTTTTTAAGGATTCATTTAAAGGATGTTGTTACCTATAATCTGTGATGTGTCAGTAACTGGCACGACGTACACTTCGTTCCCTAAAAATTTTTTTATACCGAGGATCGTTGATTTTTTTTAATAAATTTCCACCTCCAAGACAAAATTGTTCCTTTATTCCTTGGTTTCATCAATTTTTTTTACGGATTCATTTAAAGGATGTTGTTACCTATAATCTGTGATGTGTTAGTAACTGGCACGACGTACACTTCGTACCCTAGAAATTTTTTTATACCGATGATCGTTGATTTTTTTTAATAAATTTTTACCTCCAAGACAAAATTGTTCCTTTATTCCCTGGTTTCATCTAATTTTTTTACGGATTCATTTAAAAGATGTTGTTACCTATAATCTGTAATGTGTCAGTAACCGGCACAACGTTTACCTCGTTCCCTAGAAATTATTTATGCCGAGGTTCGTTGATTTTTTTTAATAAATTTCCACCTCCAAGACAAAATTGTTCCTTTATCCCCTGGTTTCATCAATTTTTTTTACGGATTCATTTAAAAGATGTTGTTACCTATAATTTTGATGTGTCAGTAACTGGCACGACGTTTACACGTTCCCTAGAAATTTTTTTATGCCGAGGATTTTTGATTTTTTTTAATAAATTTCCACCTCCAAGACAAAATTGTTCCTTTAATCCCTGGTTTCATCAAATTTTTTACGGATTCATTTAAAGGATGTTATTACCTATAATCTGTGATGTGTTAGTAACTGGCACGACGTACACTTCGTACCCAAGAAATTTTTTTATACCGAGGATCGTTGATTTTTTTTAATAAATTTCCACCTCCAAGACAAAATTTTTCCTTTATTCCCTGGTTTCATCAAATTTTTTTATGGATTCATTTAAAGGACGTTGTTACCTATAATCTGTGAAGTGTCAGTAACTGGCACGACGTTTACTTCGTTCCCTAGAAATTTTTTTATACCGAGGATCGTTGATTTTTTTAAATAAATTTCCACCTCCAAGACAAAATTGTTCTTTTATCCCCTGGTTTCATCAATTTTTTTTACGGATTCATTTATAGGATGTTGTTACCTATAATCTGTGATGTGTCAGTAACTGGCACGACGTTTACTTCGTTCCCTAGAAATTTTTTTATGCCGAGGATCGTTGATTTTTTTTAATAAATTTCCACCTCCAAGACAAAATTGTTCCTTTATCCCCTGGTTTCATCAAATTTTTTACGGATTCATTTAAAGGATGTTATTACCTATAATCTGTGATGTGTCGGTAACTGGCACGACGTTTACTTCGTTCCCTAGAAATTTTTTTATACCGAGGATCGTTGATTTTTTTTAATAAATTTCCACCTCCAAGACAAAATTGTTCCTTTATCCCCTGTTTTCATCAAATTTTTTTACGGATTCATTTAAAGGATGTTGTTACCTATAATCTGTGATGTGTCAGTAACTGGCACGACGTTTACTTCGTTCCCTAGATTTTTTTTTTTTATACCGAGGATCGTTGATTATTTTAATAAATTTCCACCTCCAATACAAAATTGTTCCTTTATTCCCTGGTTTCATCAAATTTTTTTACGGATTCATTTAAAGGATGTTATTACCTATAATCTGAGATGTGTTAGTAACCGGCACAACGTTTACTTCGTTCCCTAGAAATTATTTATGCCGAGGTTCGTTGATTTTTTTTAATAAATTTCCACCTCCAAGACAAAATTGTTCCTTTATCCCCTGGTTTCATCAATTTTTTTTACGGATTCATTTAAAAGATGTTGTTACCTATAATCTTGATGTGTCAGTAACTGGCACGACGTTTACTTCGTTCCCTAGAAATTTTTTTATGCCGAGGATCGTTGATTTTTTTTAATAAATTTCCACCTCCAAGACAAAATTGTTCCTTTATCCCCTGGTTTCATCAAATTTTTTACGGATTCATTTAAAGGATGATATTACCTATAATCTGTGATGTGTTAGTAACTGGCACGACGTACACTTCGTACCCAAGAAATTTTTTTATACCGAGGATCGTTGATTTTTTTTAATAAATTTCCACCTCCAAGACAAAATTTTTCCTTTATCCCCTGGTTTCATCAAATTTTTTTACGGATTCATTTAAAGGACGTTGTTACCTATAATCTGTGATGTGTCAGTAACTGGCACGACGTTTACTTCGTTCCCTAGAAATTTTTTTATACCGAGGATCGTTGATTTTTTTAAATAAATTTCCACCTCCAAGACAAAATTGTTCTTTTATCCCCTGGTTTCATCATTTTTTTTTACGGATTCATTTATAGGATGTTGTTACCTATAATCTGTGATGTGTCAGTAACTGGCACGACGTTTACTTCGTTCCCTAGAAATTTTTTTATGCCGAGGATCGTTGATTTTTTTTAATAAATTTCCACCTCCAAGACAAAATTGTTCCTTTATCCCCTGGTTTCATCAAATTTTTTACGGATTCATTTAAAGGATGTTATTACCTATAATCTGTGATGTGTCGGTAACTGGCACGACGTTTACTTCGTTCCCTAGAAATTTTTTTATACCGAGGATTTTTGATTTTTTTTAATAAATTTCCACCTCCAAGACAAAATTGTTCCTTTAATCCCTGGTTTCATCAAATTTTTTACGGATTCATTTAAAGGATGTTATTACCTATAATCTGTGATGTGTTAGTAACTGGCACGACGTACACTTCGTACCCAAGAAATTTTTTTATACCGAGGATCGTTGATTTTTTTTAATAAATTTCCACCTCCAAGACAAAATTGTTCCTTTATCCCCTGTTTTCATCAAATTTTTTTACGGATTCATTTAAAGGATGTTGTTACCTATAATCTGTGATGTGTCAGTAACTGGCACGACGTTTACTTCGTTCCCTAGAAATTATTTATGCCGAGGTTCGTTGATTTTTTTTAATAAATTTCCACCTCCAAGACAAAATTGTTCCTTTATCCCCTGGTTTCATCAATTTTTTTTACGGATTCATTTAAAAGATGTTGATACCTATAATCTTGATGTGTCAGTAACTGGCACGACGTTTACTTCGTTCCCTAGAAATTTTTTTATGCCGAGGATTTTTGATTTTTTTTAATAAATTTCCACCTCCAAGACAAAATTGTTCCTTTAATCCCTGGTTTCATCAAATTTTTTACGGATTCATTTAAAGGATGTTATTACCTATAATCTGTGATGTGTTAGTAACTGGCACGACGTTTACTTCGTTCCCTAGATTTTTTTTTATGCCGAGGATTTTTGATTTTTTTTAATAAATTTCCACCTCCAAGACAAAAATTTTCCTTTATCCCCTGGTTTCATCAAATTTTTTTACGGATTCATTTAAAGGACGTTGTTACCTATAATCTGTGATGTGTCAGTAACTGGCACGACGTTTACTTCGTTCCCTAGATTTTTTTTTTTTATACCGAGGATCGTTGATTATTTTAATAAATTTCCACCTCCAATACAAAATTGTTCCTTTATTCCCTGGTTTCATCAAATTTTTTTACGGATTCATTTAAAGGATGTTATTACCTATAATCTGAGATGTGTCAGTAACTGGCACGACGTTTACTTCGTTCCCTAGAAATTTTTTTATGCCGAGGATTTTTGATTTTTTTTAATAAATTTCCACCTCCAAGACAAAATTGTTCCTTTAATCCCTGGTTTCATCAAATTTTTTACGGATTCATTTAAAGGATGTTATTACCTATAATCTGTGATGTGTTAGTAACTGGCACGACGTACACTTCGTACCCAAGAAATTTTTTTATACCGAGGATCGTTGATTTTTTTTAATAAATTTCCACCTCCAAGACAAAAATTTTCCTTTATCCCCTGGTTTCATCAAATTTTTTTACGGATTCATTTAAAGGACGTTGTTACCTATAATCTGTGATGTGTCAGTAACTGGCACGACGTTTACTTCGTTCCCTAGAAATTTTTTTATACCGAGGATCGTTGATTTTTTTAAATAAATTTCCACCTCCAAGACAAAATTGTTCCTTTATCCCCTGGTTTCATCAAATTTTTTACGGATTCATTTAAAGGATGTTATTACCTATAATCTGTGATGTGTCGGTAACTGGCACGACGTTTACTTCGTTCCCTAGAAATTTTTTTATACCGAGGATCGTTGATTTTTTTTAATAAATTTCCACCTCCAAGACAAAATTGTTCCTTTATCCCCTGTTTTCATCAAATTTTTTACGGATTCATTTAAAGGATGTTGTTACCTATAATCTGTGATGTGTCAGTAACTGGCACGACGTTTACTTCGTTCCCTAGATTTTTTTTTTATACCGAGGATCGTTGATTTTTTTTAATAAATTTCCACCTCCAAGACAAAATTGTTCCTTTATTCCCTGGTTTCATCAAATTTTTTTACGGATTCATTTAAAGGATGTTATTACCTATAATCTGAGATGTGTTAGTAACTGATACGACGTACACTTCGTACCCTAGAAATTTTTTTATACCGAGGATCGTTGATTTTTTTTAATAAATTTCCACCTCCGAGACAACATTGTTCCTTTATCCCCTGGTTTCATCAAGTTTTTTTACGGATTCATTTAAAGGACGTTGTGTCCTATAATCTGTGATGTGTCAGTAACTGGCACGACGTTTACTTCGTTCCCTAGAAATTTTTTTTTACCGAGGAACGTTGATTTTTTTTAATAAATTTCCACCTCCAAGACAAAATTGTTCCTTTATCCCCTGGTTTCATCAAATTTTTTTACGGATTCATTTAAAGGATGTTGTTACCTATAATCTGTGATGTGTCAGTAACAGGCACGACGTTTACTTCGTTCCCTAGAAATTTTTTTATACTTAGGATCGTTGATTTTTTTAATAAATTTCCACCTCCAAGACAAAATTGTTCCTTTATCCCCTGGTTTCATCATTTTTTTTTACGGATTCATTTAAAGGATGTTGTTACCTATAATTTGTGATGTGTCAGTAACTGGCACGACGTTTACTTCGTTCCCTAGAAATTTTTTTATGCCGAGGATCGTTGATTTTTTTTAATAAATTTCCACCTCCAAGACAAAATTGTTCCTTTATCCCCTGGTTTCATCAATTTGTTTTACGGATTCATTTAAAGGATGTTGTTACCTATAATCTGTGATGTGTTAGTAACTGGCACGACGTACACTTCGTACCCTAGAAATTTTTTTATACCGAGGATCGTTAATTTTTTTAATAAATTTTTACCTCCAAGACAAAATTGTTCCTTTATTCCCTGGTTTCATCAAATTTTTTTACGGATTCATTTAAAAGATGTTGTTACCTATAATCTGTAATGTGTCAGTAACCGGCACGACGTACACTTCATTCCCTAGAATTTTTTTTATACCGAGGATCGTTGATTTTTTTTTAATAAATTTCCACCTCCAAGACAAAATTGTTCCTTTATCCCCTGGTTTCATCAATTTTTTTTACGGATTCATTTAAAAGATGTTGTTACCTATAATCTTGATGTGTCAGTAACTGGCACGACGTACACTTCGTACCCTAGAAATTTTTTTATACCGAGGATCGTTGATTTTTTTTAATAAATTTTTACCTCCAAGACAAAATTGTTCCTTTATTCCCTGGTTTCATCAAATTTTTTTACGGATTCATTTAAAAAATGTTGTTACCTATAATCTGTAATGTGTCAGTAACCGGCACGACGTACACTTCATTCCCTAGAATTTTTTTTATACCGAGGATCGTTGATTTTTTTTAATAAATTTCCACCTCCAAGACAAAATTGTTCCTATATCCCCTGGTTTCATCAATTTTTTTTTACGGATTCATTTAAAAGATGTTGTTACCTATAATCTTGATGTGTCAGTAACTGGCACGACGTTTACTTCGTTCCCTAGAAATTTTTTTATGCTGAGGATTTTTTAATTTTTTTTAATAAATTTCCACCTCCAAGACAAAATTGTTCCTTTAATCCCTGGTTTCATCAAATTTTTTACGGATTCATTTAAAAGATGTTATTACCTATAATCTGTGATGTGTTAGTAACTGGCACGACGTACACTTCGTACCCTAGAAATTTTTTTATACCGAGGATCGTTGATTTTTTTTAATAAATTTCCACCTCCAAGACAAAATTGTTCCTTTATCCCCTGGTTTCATCAAATTTTTTTACGGATTCATTTAAAGGACGTTGTTACCTATAATCTGTGATGTGTCAGTAACTGGCACGACGTTTACTTCGTTCCCTAGAAATTTTTTTATACCGAGGATCGTTGATTTTTTTTAATAAATTTCCACCTCCAAGACAAGATTGTTCCTTTATCCCCTGGTTTCATCAAATTTTTTTACGGATTCATTTAAAGGATGTTGTTACCTATAATCTGTGATGTGTCAGTAACTGGCACGACGTTTACTTTGTTCCCTAGAAATTTTTTTATACCGAGGATCGTTGATTTTTTTTAATAAATTTCCACCTCCAAGACAAAATTGTTCTTTTATCCCCTGGTTTCATCAATTTTTTTTACGGATTCATTTATAGGATGTTTTTACCTATAATCTGTGATGTGTCAGTAACTGGCACGACGTTTACTTCGTTCCCTAGAAATTTTTTTATGCCGAGGATCGTTGATTTTTTCTAATAAATTTCCACCTCCAAGACAAAATTGTTCCTATCCCCTGGTTTCATCAAATCTTTTACGGATTCATTTAAAGGATGTTATTACCTATAATCTGTGATGTGTCGGTAACTGGCACGACGTTTACTTCGTTTTCTAGAAATTTTTTTATACCGAGGATCGATGATTTTTTTTAATAAATTTCCACCTCCAAGACAAAATTGTTCCTTTATCCCCTGTTTTCATCAAATTTTTTTACGGATTCATTTAAAGGATGTTGTTACCTATAATCTGTGATGTGTCAGTAACTGGCACGATGTTTACTTCGTTCCCTAGATTTTTTTTTTTATACCGAGGATCGTTGATTTTTTTTAATAAATTTCCACCTCCAAGACAAAATTGTTCCTTTATTCCCTGGTTTCATCAAATTTTTTTACGGATTCATTTAAAGGATTTTATTACCTATAATCTGAGATGTGTTAGTAACTGGCACGACGTTTACTTCGTTCCCTAGAAATTTTTTTATGCCGAGGATCGTTGATTTTTTTTAATAAATTTCCACCTCCAAGACAAAATTGTTCCTTTATTCCCTGTTTTCATCAAATTTTTTTATGGATTCATTTAAAAGATGTTGTTACCTATAATCTGTGATGTGTCAGTAACTGGCACAACGTTTACTTCGTTCCCTAGAAATTTTTTTATACCGAGGATCGTTGATTTTTTTTAATAAATTTCCACCTCCAAGACAAAATTGTTCCTTTATTCCCTGGTTTCATCAATTTTTTTTAAGGATTCATTTAAAGAATGTTGTTACCTATAATCTGTGATGTGTCAGTAACTGGCACGACGTACACTTCGTTCCCTAAAAATTTTTTTATACCGAGGATCGTTGATTTTTTTTAATAAATTTCCACCTCCAAGACCAAATTGTTCCTTTATTCCCTGGTTTCATCAATTTTTTTTACGGATTCATTTAAAGGATGTTGTTACCTATAATTTGTGATGTGTTAGTAACTGGCACGACGTACACTTCGTACCCTAAAAATTTTTTTATACCGAGGATCGTTGATTTTTTTTAATAAATTTTTACCTCCAAGACAAAATTGTTCCTTTATTCCCTGGTTTCATCAAATTTTTTTACGGATTCATTTAAAAGATGTTGTTACCTATA
The DNA here is from genome assembly GCA_949825025.1 of Siphlonurus alternatus. Classification (NCBI taxonomy): domain Eukaryota; kingdom Metazoa; phylum Arthropoda; class Insecta; order Ephemeroptera; family Siphlonuridae; genus Siphlonurus; species Siphlonurus alternatus. The sequence continues at coordinate 295,165 of CATKWE010000002.1, forward strand.
ATCTGTAATGTGTCAGTAACCGGCACGACGTACACTTCATTCCCTAGAATTTTTTTTATACCGAGGATCGTTGATTTTTTTTAATAAATTTCCACCTCCAAGACAAAATTGTTCCTATATCCCCTGGTTTCATCAATTTTTTTTACGGATTCATTTAAAAGATGTTGTTACCTATAATCTTGATGTGTCAGTAACTGGCACGACGTTTACTTCGTTCCCTAGAAATTTTTTTATGCCGAGGATTTTTGATTTTTTTTAATAAATTTCCACCTCCAAGACAAAATTGTTCCTTTAATCCCAGGTTTCATCAAATTTTTTACGGATTCATTTAAAGGATGTTATTACCTATAATCTGTGATGTGTTAGTAACTGGCACGACGTACACTTCGTACCCTAGAAATTTTTTTATACCGAGGATCGTTGATTTTTTTTAATACATTTCCACCTCCAAGACAAAATTGTTCCTTTATCCCCTGGTTTCATCAATTTTTTTTATGGATTCATTTTAAGGATGTTGTTACCTATAATTTGTGATGTGTCACTAACTGGCACGACGTTCACTTCGTTCCCTAGAAATTTTTTTATGCCGAGGATCGTTGATTTTTTTTAATAAATTTCCACCTCCAAGACAAAATTGTTCCTTTATTCCCTGGTTTCATCAAATTTTTTTACGGATTCATTTAAAAGATGTTGTTACCTATAATCTGTGATGTGTCAGTAACTGGCACAACGTTTACTTCGTTCCCTAGAAATTTTTTTATACCGAGGATCGTTGATTTTTTTTAATAAATTTCCACCTCCAAGACAAAATTGTTCCTTTATCCCCTGGTTTCATTAAATTTTTTTAAGGATTCATTTAAAGGATGTTGTTACCTATAATCTGTGATGTGTCAGTAACTGGCACGACGTACACTTCGTTCCCTAAAATTTTTTTTAAACCGAGGATCGTTGATTTTTTTTAATAAATTTCCACCTCCAAGACAAAATTGTTCCTTTATCCCCTGGTTTCATCAATTTTTTTTACGGATTCATTTAAAGGATGTTGTTACCTATAATCTGTGATGTGTTAGTAACTGGCACGACGTTCACTTCGTTCCCTAGAAATTTTTTTATGCCGAGGATCGTTGATTTTTTTTAATAAATTTCCACCTCCAAGACAAAATTGTTCCTTTATTCCCTGGTTTCATCAAATTTTTTTACGGATTCATTTAAAAGATGTTGTTACCTATAATCTGTGATGTGTCAGTAACTGGCACAACGTTTACTTCGTTCCCTAGAAATTTTTTTATACCGAGGATCGTTGATTTTTTTTAATAAATTTCCACCTCCAAGACAAAATTGTTCCTTTATCCCCTGGTTTCATTAAATTTTTTTAAGGATTCATTTAAAGGATGTTGTTACCTATAATCTGTGATGTGTCAGTAACTGGCACGACGTACACTTCGTTCCCTAAAATTTTTTTTAAACCGAGGATCGTTGATTTTTTTTAATAAATTTCCACCTCCAAGACAAAATTGTTCCTTTATCCCCTGGTTTCATCAAATTTTTTTACGGATTCATTTAAAAGATGTTGTTACCTATAATCTGTAATGTGTCAGTAACCGGCACGACGTACACTTCATTCCCTAGAATTTTTTTTATACCGAGGATCGTTGATTTTTTTTTAATAAATTTCCACCTCCAAGACAAAATTGTTCCTTTATCCCCTGGTTTCATCAATTTTTTTTACGGATTCATTTAAAAGATGTTGTTACCTATAATCTTGATGTGTCAGTAACTGGCACGACGTACACTTCGTACCCTAGAAATTTTTTTATACCGAGGATCGTTGATTTTTTTTAATAAATTTTTACCTCCAAGACAAAATTGTTCCTTTATTCCCTGGTTTCATCAAATTTTTTTACGGATTCATTTAAAAGATGTTGTTACCTATAATCTGTAATGTGTCAGTAACCGGCACGACGTACACTTCATTCCCTAGAATTTTTTTTATACCGAGGATCGTTGATTTTTTTTAATAAATTTCCACCTCCAAGACAAAATTGTTCCTATATCCCCTGGTTTCATCAATTTTTTTTTACGGATTCATTTAAAAGATGTTGTTACCTATAATCTTGATGTGTCAGTAACTGGCACGACGTTTACTTCGTTCCCTAGAAATTTTTTTATGCTGAGGATTTTTTAATTTTTTTTAATAAATTTCCACCTCCAAGACAAAATTGTTCCTTTAATCCCTGGTTTCATCAAATTTTTTACGGATTCATTTAAAGGATGTTATTACCTATAATCTGTGATGTGTTAGTAACTGGCACGACGTACACTTCGTACCCTAGAAATTTTTTTATACCGAGGATCGTTGATTTTTTTTAATAAATTTCCACCTCCAAGACAAAATTGTTCCTTTATCCCCTGGTTTCATCAAATTTTTTTACGGATTCATTTAAAGGACGTTGTTACCTATAATCTGTGATGTGTCAGTAACTGGCACGACGTTTACTTCGTTCCCTAGAAATTTTTTTATACCGAGGATCGTTGATTTTTTTTAATAAATTTCCACCTCCAAGACAAGATTGTTCCTTTATCCCCTGGTTTCATCAAATTTTTTTACGGATTCATTTAAAGGATGTTGTTACCTATAATCTGTGATGTGTCAGTAACTGGCACGACGTTTACTTTGTTCCCTAGAAATTTTTTTATACCGAGGATCGTTGATTTTTTTTAATAAATTTCCACCTCCAAGACAAAATTGTTCTTTTATCCCCTGGTTTCATCAATTTTTTTTACGGATTCATTTATAGGATGTTTTTACCTATAATCTGTGATGTGTCAGTAACTGGCACGACGTTTACTTCGTTCCCTAGAAATTTTTTTATGCCGAGGATCGTTGATTTTTTTTAATAAATTTCCACCTCCAAGACAAAATTGTTCCTATCCCCTGGTTTCATCAAATCTTTTACGGATTCATTTAAAGGATGTTATTACCTATAATCTGTGATGTGTCGGTAACTGGCACGACGTTTACTTCGTTTTCTAGAAATTTTTTTATACCGAGGATCGATGATTTTTTTTAATAAATTTCCACCTCCAAGACAAAATTGTTCCTTTATTCCCTGTTTTCATCAAATTTTTTTATGGATTCATTTAAAAGATGTTGTTACCTATAATCTGTGATGTGTCAGTAACTGGCACAACGTTTACTTCGTTCCCTAGAAATTTTTTTATACCGAGGATCGTTGATTTTTTTTAATAAATTTCCACCTCCAAGACAAAATTGTTCCTTTATTCCCTGGTTTCATCAATTTTTTTTAAGGATTCATTTAAAGAATGTTGTTACCTATAATCTGTGATGTGTCAGTAACTGGCACGACGTACACTTCGTTCCCTAAAAATTTTTTTATACCGAGGATCGTTGAATTTTTTTAATAAATTTCCACCTCCAAGACCAAATTGTTCCTTTATCCCCTGGTTTCATCAATTTTTTTTACGGATTCATTTAAAGGATGTTGTTACCTATAATTTGTGATGTGTTAGTAACTGGCACGACGTACACTTCGTACCCTAGAAATTTTTTTATACCGAGGATCGTTGATTTTTTTTAATAAATTTTTACCTCCAAGACAAAATTGTTCCTTGTTCCTTTACTTTCAATATATTATGCATATGTCTATTCTCACTTAGCATATGGCATAATTTTTTGGGGTAGTTATCCAAACCATTTAAACAGGCTGTTCGTATTACAGAAACGAGCTCTTAGAACTATTTTACGCTTTAAGAAGCATGATTCATGTGTTGGACATTTCAAAAAGCTTAAAATGTTAACATTGCCTAGTATGTATATTTTAAACTGTGCTATGTTTAAGAAGAAATATCCTGACCTGTATATACATAATAGTGAATTACATTCTTATAATACCAGAAATAAAAATAAAATTGTTTCTGAAGCTCACGCTTCAAGTTTATTAGAAAAAAGTTCTGCTTATCAGACAGCCAAAATCTATGACTTTTTACCATTAAGTTTGAGGGAAATTGATAGTGAAAAACTATTTAAAAACAAATTGAAAAACATTCTTATTTATAGTGAAATTTATTCTGTGAAGTTGTATTTTAGTAATAAGATGCCTGAAAATATTTTATCCAGTGTTATTTTGTAGATTTAATTTATTAGGAAGTGCTATTGTTGGTTATATTTGTGTTTATGTATTATTGTCTTGTTGTAACTGTTTTTTTTTTGTTAAAGTGACGTAACCCATGTTGTACTTGTATAACCAGTGGTTAAATAAAAGAATTGAATTGAATTGAATTGAATTCCCTGGTTTCATCAAATTTTTTTACGGATTCATTTAAAAGATGTTGTTACCTATAATCTGTAATGTGTCAGTAACCGGCACGACGTACACTTCATTCCCTAGAATTTTTTTTATACCGAGGATCGTTGATTTTTTTTAATAAATTTCCACCTCCAAGACAAAATTGTTCCTATATCCCCTGGTTTCATCAATTTTTTTTACGGATTCATTTAAAAGATGTTGTTACCTATAATCTTGATGTGTCAGTAACTGGCACGACGTTTACTTCGTTCCCTAGAAATTTTTTTATGCCGAGGATTTTTGATTTTTTTTAATAAATTTCCACCTCCAAGACAAAATTGTTCCTTTAATCCCTGGTTTCATCAAATTTTTTACGGATTCATTTAAAGGATGTTATTACCTATAATCTGTGATGTGTTAGTAACTGGCACGACGTACACTTCGTACCCTAGAAATTTTTTTATACCGAGGATCGTTGATTTTTTTTAATACATTTCCACCTCCAAGACAAAATTGTTCCTTTATCCCCTGGTTTCATCAATTTTTTTTATGGATTCATTGTAAGGATGTTGTTACCTATAATTTGTGATGTGTCACTAACTGGCACGACGTTCACTTCGTTCCCTAGAAATTTTTTTATGCCGAGGATCGTTGATTTTTTTTAATAAATTTCCACCTCCAAGACAAAATTGTTCCTTTATTCCCTGGTTTCATCAAATTTTTTTACGGATTCATTTAAAAGATGTTGTTACCTATAATCTGTGATGTGTCAGTAACTGGCACAACGTTTACTTCGTTCCCTAGAAATTTTTTTATACCGATGATCGTTGATTTTTTTTAATAAATTTCCACCTCCAAGACAAAATTGTTCCTTTATCCCCTGGTTTCATTAAATTTTTTTAAGGATTCATTTAAAGGATGTTGTTACCTATAATCTGTGATGTGTCAGTAACTGGCACGACGTACACTTCGTTCCCTAAAATTTTTTTTAAACCGAGGATCGTTGATTTTTTTTAATAAATTTCCACCTCCAAGACAAAATTGTTCCTTTATCCCCTGGTTTCATCAATTTTTTTTACGGATTCATTTAAAGGATGTTGTTACCTATAATCTGTGATGTGTTAGTAACTGGCACGACGTTCACTTCGTTCCCTAGAAATTTTTTTATGCCGAGGATCGTTGATTTTTTTTAATAAATTTCCACCTCCAAGACAAAATTGTTCCTTTATTCCCTGGTTTCATCAAATTTTTTTACGGATTCATTTAAAAGATGTTGTTACCTATAATCTGTGATGTGTCAGTAACTGGCACAACGTTTACTTCGTTCCCTAGAAATTTTTTTATACCGAGGATCGTTGATTTTTTTTAATAAATTTCCACCTCCAAGACAAAATTGTTCCTTTATCCCCTGGTTTCATTAAATTTTTTTAAGGATTCATTTAAAGGATGTTGTTACCTATAATCTGTGATGTGTCAGTAACTGGCACGACGTACACTTCGTTCCCTAAAATTTTTTTTAAACCGAGGATCGTTGATTTTTTTTAATAAATTTCCACCTCCAAGACAAAATTGTTCCTTTATCCCCTGGTTTCATCAAATTTTTTTACGGATTCATTTAAAAGATGTTGTTACCTATAATCTGTAATGTGTCAGTAACCGGCACGACGTACACTTCATTCCCTAGAATTTTTTTTATACCGAGGATCGTTGATTTTTTTTTAATAAATTTCCACCTCCAAGACAAAATTGTTCCTTTATCCCCTGGTTTCATCAATTTTTTTTACGGATTCATTTAAAAGATGTTGTTACCTATAATCTTGATGTGTCAGTAACTGGCACGACGTACACTTCGTACCCTAGAAATTTTTTTATACCGAGGATCGTTGATTTTTTTTAATAAATTTTTACCTCCAAGACAAAATTGTTCCTTTATTCCCTGGTTTCATCAAATTTTTTTACGGATTCATTTAAAAGATGTTGTTACCTATAATCTGTAATGTGTCAGTAACCGGCACGACGTACACTTCATTCCCTAGAATTTTTTTTATACCGAGGATCGTTGATTTTTTTTAATAAATTTCCACCTCCAAGACAAAATTGTTCCTATATCCCCTGGTTTCATCAATTTTTTTTTACGGATTCATTTAAAAGATGTTGTTACCTATAATCTTGATGTGTCAGTAACTGGCACGACGTTTACTTCGTTCCCTAGAAATTTTTTTATGCTGAGGATTTTTTAATTTTTTTTAATAAATTTCCACCTCCAAGACAAAATTGTTCCTTTAATCCCTGGTTTCATCAAATTTTTTACGGATTCAATTAAAGGATGTTATTACCTATAATCTGTGATGTGTTAGTAACTGGCACGACGTACACTTCGTACCCTAGAAATTTTTTTATACCGAGGATCGTTGATTTTTTTTAATAAATTTCCACCTCCAAGACAAAATTGTTCCTTTATCCCCTGGTTTCATCAAATTTTTTTACGGATTCATTTAAAGGACGTTGTTACCTATAATCTGTGATGTGTCAGTAACTGGCACGACGTTTACTTCGTTCCCTAGAAATTTTTTTATACCGAGGATCGTTGATTTTTTTTAATAAATTTCCACCTCCAAGACAAGATTGTTCCTTTATCCCCTGGTTTCATCAAATTTTTTTACGGATTCATTTAAAGGATGTTGTTACCTATAATCTGTGATGTGTCAGTAACTGGCACGACGTTTACTTTGTTCCCTAGAAATTTTTTTATACCGAGGATCGTTGATTTTTTTTAATAAATTTCCACCTCCAAGACAAAATTGTTCTTTTATCCCCTGGTTTCATCAATTTTTTTTACGGATTCATTTATAGGATGTTTTTACCTATAATCTGTGATGTGTCAGTAACTGGCACGACGTTTACTTCGTTCCCTAGAAATTTTTTTATGCCGAGGATCGTTGATTTTTTTTAATAAATTTCCACCTCCAAGACAAAATTGTTCCTATCCCCTGGTTTCATCAAATCTTTTACGGATTCATTTAAAGGATGTTATTACCTATAATCTGTGATGTGTTAGTAACTGGCACGACGTACACTTCGTACCCTAGAAATTTTTTTATACCGAGGATCGTTGATTTTTTTTAATACATTTCCACCTCCAAGACAAAATTGTTCCTTTATCCCCTGGTTTCATCAATTTTTTTTATGGATTCATTTTAAGGATGTTGTTACCTATAATTTGTGATGTGTCACTAACTGGCACGACGTTCACTTCGTTCCCTAGAAATTTTTTTATGCCGAGGATCGTTGATTTTTTTTAATAAATTTCCACCTCCAAGACAAAATTGTTCCTTTATTCCCTGGTTTCATCAAATTTTTTTACGGATTCATTTAAAAGATGTTGTTACCTATAATCTGTGATGTGTCAGTAACTGGCACAACGTTTACTTCGTTCCCTAGAAATTTTTTTATACCGATGATCGTTGATTTTTTTTAATAAATTTCCACCTCCAAGACAAAATTGTTCCTTTATCCCCTGGTTTCATTAAATTTTTTTAAGGATTCATTTAAAGGATGTTGTTACCTATAATCTGTGATGTGTCAGTAACTGGCACGACGTACACTTCGTTCCCTAAAATTTTTTTTAAACCGAGGATCGTTGATTTTTTTTAATAAATTTCCACCTCCAAGACAAAATTGTTCCTTTATCCCCTGGTTTCATCAATTTTTTTTACGGATTCATTTAAAGGATGTTGTTACCTATAATCTGTGATGTGTTAGTAACTGGCACGACGTTCACTTCGTTCCCTAGAAATTTTTTTATGCCGAGGATCGTTGATTTTTTTTAATAAATTTCCACCTCCAAGACAAAATTGTTCCTTTATTCCCTGGTTTCATCAAATTTTTTTACGGATTCATTTAAAAGATGTTGTTACCTATAATCTGTGATGTGTCAGTAACTGGCACAACGTTTACTTCGTTCCCTAGAAATTTTTTTATACCGAGGATCGTTGATTTTTTTTAATAAATTTCCACCTCCAAGACAAAATTGTTCCTTTATCCCCTGGTTTCATTAAATTTTTTTAAGGATTCATTTAAAGGATGTTGTTACCTATAATCTGTGATGTGTCAGTAACTGGCACGACGTACACTTCGTTCCCTAAAATTTTTTTTAAACCGAGGATCGTTGATTTTTTTTAATAAATTTCCACCTCCAAGACAAAATTGTTCCTTTATCCCCTGGTTTCATCAAATTTTTTTACGGATTCATTTAAAAGATGTTGTTACCTATAATCTGTAATGTGTCAGTAACCGGCACGACGTACACTTCATTCCCTAGAATTTTTTTTATACCGAGGATCGTTGATTTTTTTTTAATAAATTTCCACCTCCAAGACAAAATTGTTCCTTTATCCCCTGGTTTCATCATTTTTTTTTACGGATTCATTTAAAAGATGTTGTTACCTATAATCTTGATGTGTCAGTAACTGGCACGACGTACACTTCGTACCCTAGAAATTTTTTTATACCGAGGATCGTTGATTTTTTTTAATAAATTTTTACCTCCAAGACAAAATTGTTCCTTTATTCCCTGGTTTCATCAAATTTTTTTACGGATTCATTTAAAAGATGTTGTTACCTATAATCTGTAATGTGTCAGTAACCGGCACGACGTACACTTCATTCCCTAGAATTTTTTTTATACCGAGGATCGTTGATTTTTTTTAATAAATTTCCACCTCCAAGACAAAATTGTTCCTATATCCCCTGGTTTCATCAATTTTTTTTTACGGATTCATTTAAAAGATGTTGTTACCTATAATCTTGATGTGTCAGTAACTGGCACGACGTTTACTTCGTTCCCTAGAAATTTTTTTATGCTGAGGATTTTTTAATTTTTTTTAATAAATTTCCACCTCCAAGACAAAATTGTTCCTTTAATCCCTGGTTTCATCAAATTTTTTACGGATTCAATTAAAGGATGTTATTACCTATAATCTGTGATGTGTTAGTAACTGGCACGACGTACACTTCGTACCCTAGAAATTTTTTTATACCGAGGATCGTTGATTTTTTTTAATAAATTTCCACCTCCAAGACAAAATTGTTCCTTTATCCCCTGGTTTCATCAAATTTTTTTACGGATTCATTTAAAGGACGTTGTTACCTATAATCTGTGATGTGTCAGTAACTGGCACGACGTTTACTTCGTTCCCTAGAAATTTTTTTATACCGAGGATCGTTGATTTTTTTTAATAAATTTCCACCTCCAAGACAAGATTGTTCCTTTATCCCCTGGTTTCATCAAATTTTTTTACGGATTCATTTAAAGGATGTTGTTACCTATAATCTGTGATGTGTCAGTAACTGGCACGACGTTTACTTTGTTCCCTAGAAATTTTTTTATACCGAGGATCGTTGATTTTTTTTAATAAATTTCCACCTCCAAGACAAAATTGTTCTTTTATCCCCTGGTTTCATCAATTTTTTTTACGGATTCATTTATAGGATGTTTTTACCTATAATCTGTGATGTGTCAGTAACTGGCACGACGTTTACTTCGTTCCCTATAAATTTTTTTATGCCGAGGATCGTTGATTTTTTTTAATAAATTTCCACCTCCAAGACAAAATTGTTCCTATCCCCTGGTTTCATCAAATCTTTTACGGATTCATTTAAAGGATGTTATTACCTATAATCTGTGATGTGTCGGTAACTGGCACGACGTTTACTTCGTTTTCTAGAAATTTTTTTATACCGAGGATCGATGATTTTTTTTAATAAATTTCCACCTCCAAGACAAAATTGTTCCTTTATCCCCTGTTTTCATCAAATTTTTTTACGGATTCATTTAAAGGATGTTGTTACCTGAATATGTGATGTGTCAGTAACTGGCACGATGTTTACTTCGTTCCCTAGATTTTTTTTTTTATACCGAGGATCGTTGATTTTTTTTAATAAATTTCCACCTCCAAGACAAAATTGTTCCTTTATTCCCTGGTTTCATCAAATTTTTTTACGGATTCATTTAAAGGATTTTATTACCTATAATCTGAGATGTGTTAGTAACTGGCACGACGTTTACTTCGTTCCCTAGAAATTTTTTTATGCCGAGGATAATTGATTTTTTTTAATAAATTTCCACCTCCAAGACAAAATTGTTCCTTTATTCCCTGTTTTCATCAAATTTTTTTATGGATTCATTTAAAAGATGTTGTTACCTATAATCTGTGATGTGTCAGTAACTGGCACAACGTTTACTTCGTTCCCTAGAAATTTTTTTATACCGAGGATCGTTGATTTTTTTTAATAAATTTCCACCTCCAAGACAAAATTGTTCCTTTATTCCCTGGTTTCATCAATTTTTTTTAAGGATTCATTTAAAAGATGTTGTTACCTATAATCTTGATGTGTCAGTAACTGGCACGACGTTTACTTCGTTCCCTAGAAATTTTTTTATGCCGAGGATTTTTGATTTTTTTTAATAAATTTCCACCTCCAAGACAAAATTGTTCCTTTAATCCCTGGTTTCATCAAATTTTTTACGGATTCATTTAAAGGATGTTATTACCTATAATCTGTGATGTGTTAGTAACTGGCACGACGTACACTTCGTACCCTAGAAATTTTTTTTATACCGAGGATCGTTGATTTTTTTTAATACATTTCCACCTCCAAGACAAAATTGTTCCTTTATCCCCTGGTTTCATCAATTTTTTTTATGGATTCATTTTAAGGATGTTGTTACCTATAATTTGTGATGTGTCACTAACTGGCACGACGTTCACTTCGTTCCCTAGAAATTTTTTTATGCCGAGGATCGTTGATTTTTTTTAATAAATTTTCACCTCCAAGACAAAATTGTTCCTTTATTCCCTGGTTTCATCAAATTTTTTTACGGATTCATTTAAAAGATGTTGTTACCTATAATCTGTGATGTGTCAGTAACTGGCACAACGTTTACTTCGTTCCCTAGAAATTTTTTTATACCGAGGATCGTTGATTTTTTTTAATAAATTTCCACCTCCAAGACAAAATTGTTCCTTTATCCCCTGGTTTCATTAAATTTTTTTAAGGATTCATTTAAAGGATGTTGTTACCTATAATCTGTGATGTGTCAGTAACTGGCACGACGTACACTTCGTTCCCTAAAATTTTTTTTAAACCGAGGATCGTTGATTTTTTTTAATAAATTTCCACCTCCAAGACAAAATTGTTCCTTTATCCCCTGGTTTCATCAATTTTTTTTACGGATTCATTTAAAGGATGTTGTTACCTATAATCTGTGATGTGTTAGTAACTGGCACGACGTACACTTTGTACCCTAGAAATTTTTTTATACCGAGGATCGTTGATTTTTTTTAATAAATTTTTACCTCCAAGACCAAATTGTTCCTTTATTCCCTGGTTTCATCAAATTTTTTTACGGATTCATTTAAAAGATGTTGTTACCTATAATCTGTAATGTGTCAGTAACCGGCACAACGTACACTTCATTCCCTAAAAATTTTTTTATACCGAGGATCGTTGATTTTTTTTAATAAATTTCCACCTCCAAGACAAAATTGTTCCTTTATTCCCTGGTTTCATCAAATTTTTTTACGGATTCATTTAAAAGATGTTGTTACCTATAATCTGTGATGTGTCAGTAACTGGCACAACGTTTACTTCGTTCCCTAGAAATTTTTTTATACCGAGGATCGTTGATTTTTTTTAATAAATTTCCACCTCCAAGACAAAATTGTTCCTTTATCCCCTGGTTTCATCAAATTTTTTACGGATTCATTTAAAAGATGTTATTACCTATAATCTGTGATGTGTTAGTAACTGGCACGACGTACACTTCGTACCCTAGAAATTTTTTTATACCGAGGATCGTTGATTTTTTTTAATAAATTTCCACCTCCAAGACAAAATTGTACCTTTATCCCCTGGTTTCATCAAATTTTTTTACGGATTCATTTAAAGGACGTTGTTACCTATAATCTGTGATGTGTCAGTAACTGGCACGACGTTTACTTCGTTCCCTAGAAATTTTTTTATACCGAGGATCGTTGATTTTTTTTAATAATATTCCACCTCCAAGACAAGATTGTTCCTTTATCCCCTGGTTTCATCAAATTTTTTTACGGATTCATTTAAAGGATGTTGTTACCTATAATCTGTGATGTGTCAGTAACTGGCACGACGTTTACTTTGTTCCCTAGAAATTTTTTTATACCGAGGATCGTTGATTTTTTTTAATAAATTTCCACCTCCAAGACAAAATTGTTCTTTTATCCCCTGGTTTCATCAATTTTTTTTACGGATTCATTTATAGGATGTTGATACCTATAATCTGTGATGTGTCAGTAACTGGCACGACGTTTACTTCGTTCCCTAGAAATTTTTTTATGCCGAGGATCGTTGATTTTTTTTAATAAATTTCCACCTCCAAGACAAAATTGTTCCTATCCCCTGGTTTCATCAAATCTTTTACGGATTCATTTAAAGGATGTTATTACCTATAATCTGTGATGTGTTGGTAACTGGCACGACGTTTACTTCGTTCCCTAGAAATTTTTTTATACCGAGGATCGTTGATTTTTTTTAATAAATTTCCACCTCCAAGACAAAATTGTTCCTTTAATCCCTGGTTTCATCAAATTTTTTACGGATTCATTTAAAGGATGTTATTACCTATAATCTGTGATGTGTTAGTAACTGGCACGACGTACACTTCGTACCCTAGAAATTTTTTTATACCGAGGATCGTTGATTTTTTTTAATAAATTTCCACCTCCAAGACAAAATTGTTCCTTTATCCCCTGGTTTCATCAATTTTTTTTACGGATTCATTTTAAGGATGTTATTACCTATATTCATTACCTATATTCTGTGATGTGTTAGTAACTGGCACGACGTACACTTCGTACCCTAGAAATTTTTTTATACCGAGGATCGTTGATTTTTTTTAATAAATTTCCACCTCCAAGACAAAATTGTTCCTTTATTCCCTGGTTTCATCAAATTTTTTTACGGATTCATTTAAAAGATGTTGTTACCTATAATCTGTGATGTGTCAGTAACTGGCACAACGTTTACTTCGTTCCCTAGAAATTTTTTTATACCGAGGATCGTTGATTTTTTTTAATAAATTTCCACCTCCAAGACAAAATTGTTCCTTTATCCCCTGGTTTCATCAAATTTTTTACGGATTCATTTAAAGGATGTTATTACCTATAATCTGTGATGTGTTAGTAACTGGCACGACGTACACTTCGTACCCTAGAAATTTTTTTATACCGAGGATCGTTGATTTTTTTTAATAAATTTCCACCTCCAAGACAAAATTGTTCCTTTATCCCCTGTTTTCATCAAATTTTTTTACGGATTCATTTAATGGATGTTGTTACCTATAATCTGTGATGTGTCAGTAACTGGCACGACGTTTACTTCGTTCCCTAGATTTTTTTTTTTATACCGAGGATCGTTGATTTTTTTTAATAAATTTCCACCTCCAAGACAAAATTGTTCCTTTATTCCCTGGTTTCATCAAATTTTTTTACGGATTCATTTAAAGGATGTTATTACCTATAATCTGAGATGTGTTAGTAACTGGCACGACGTACACTTCGTACCCTAGAAATTTTTTTATACCGAGGATCGTTGATTTTTTTTAATAAATTTCCACCTCCGAGACAACATTGTTCCTTTATCCCCTGGTTTCATCAAGTTTTTTTACGGATTCATTTAAAGGATGTTGTTACCTATAATTTGTGATGTGTCAGTAACTGGCACGACGTTTACTTCGTTCCCTAGAAATTTTTTTATGCCGAGGATCGTTGATTTTTTTTAATAAATTTCCACCTCCAAGACAAAATTGTTCCTTTATTCCCTGTTTTCATCATATTTTTTTACGGATTCATTTAAAAGATGTTGTTACCTATAATCTGTGATGTGTCAGTAACTGGCACAACGTTTACTTCGTTCCCTAGAAATTTTTTTATACCGAGGATCGTTGATTTTTTTTAATAAATTTCCACCTCCAAGACAAAATTGTTCCTTTATCCCCTGGTTTCATCAAATTTTTTTACGGATTCATTTAAAGGATGTTGTTACCTATAATCTGTGATGTGTCAGTAACAGGCACGACGTTTACTTCGTTCCCTAGAAATTTTTTTATACCGAGGATCGTTGATTTTTTTTAATAAATTTCCACCTCCAAGACAAAATTGTTCCTTTATCCCCTGGTTTCATCATTTTTTTTTACGGATTCATTTAAAGAATGTTGTTACCTATAATCTGTGATGTGTCAGTAACTGGCACGACGTTTACTTCGTTCCCTAGAAATTTTTTTATGCCGAGGATTGTTGATTTTTTTTAATAAATTTTAACCTCCAAGACAAAATTGTTCCTTTAATCCCTGGTTTCATCAAATTTTTTTACGGATTCATTTAAAAGATGTTTTTACCTATAATCTGTAATGTGTCAGTAACCGGCACGACGTACACTTCATTCCCTAGAATTTTTTTAATACCGAGGATCGTTGATTTTTTTTAATAAATTTCCACCTCCAAGACAAAATTGTTCCTTTATCCCCTGGTTTCATCAATTTTTTTTACGGATTCATTTAAAAGATGTTGTTACCTATAATCTGTGATGTGTCAGTAACTGGCACGACGTACACTTCATTCCCTAGAAATTTTTTTATACCGAGGATCGTTGATTTTTTTTAATAAATTTCCACCTCCAAGACAAAATTGTTCCTTTATCCCCTGGTTTCATCAAATTTTTTTACGGATTCATTTAAAGGATGTTGTTACCTATAATCTTGATGTGTCAGTAACTGGCACGACGTTTACTTCGTTCCCTAGAAATTTTTTTATGCCGAGGATTTTTTATTTTTTTTAATAAATTTCCACCTCCAAGACAAAATTGTTCCTTTAATCCTTGGTTTCATCAAATTTTTTACAAATTCATTTAAAGGATGTTGTTACCTATAATTTGTGATGTGTCAGTAACTGGCACGACGTTTACTTCGTTCCCTAGAAATTTTTTTATGCCGAGGATCGTTGATTTTTTTTAATAAATTTCCACCTCCAAGACAAAATTGTTCCTTTATTCCCAGTTTTCATCATATTTTTTTACGGATTCATTTAAAAGATGTTGTTACCTATAATCTGTGATGTGTCAGTAACTGGCACAACGTTTACTTCGTTCCCTAGAAATTTTTTTATACCGAGGATCGTTGATTTTTTTTAATAAATTTCCACCTCCAAGACAAAATTGTTCCTTTAATCCCTGGTTTCATCAAATTTTTTTACGGATTTATTTAAAGGATGTTGTTACCTATAATCTGTGATGTGTCAGTAACAGGCACGACGTTTACTTCGTTCCCTAGAAATTTTTTTATACCGAGGATCGTTGATTTTTTTTAATAAATTTCCACCTCCAAGACAAAATTGTTCCTTTATCCCCTGGTTTCATCATTTTTTTTTACGGATTCATTTAAAGAATGTTGTTACCTATAATCTGTGATGTGTCAGTAACTGGCACGACGTTTACTTCGTTCCCTAGAAATTTTTTTATGCCGAGGATTGTTGATTTTTTTTAATAAATTTTAACCTCCAAGACAAAATTGTTCCTTTAATCCCTGGTTTCATCAAATTTTTTTACGGATTCATTTAAAAGATGTTTTTACCTATAATCTGTAATGTGTCAGTAACCGGCACGACGTACACTTCATTCCCTAGAATTTTTTTAATACCGAGGATCGTTGATTTTTTTTAATAAATTTCCACCTCCAAGACAAAATTGTTCCTTTATCCCCTGGTTTCATCAATTTTTTTTACGGATTCATTTAAAAGATGTTGTTACCTATAATCTGTGATGTGTCAGTAACTGGCACGACGTACACTTCATTCCCTAGAAATTTTTTTATACCGAGGATCGTTGATTTTTTTTAATAAATTTCCACCTCCAAGACAAAATTGTTCCTTTATCCCCTGGTTTCATCAAATTTTTTTACGGATTCATTTAAAGGATGTTGTTACCTATAATCTTGATGTGTCAGTAACTGGCACGACGTTTACTTCGTTCCCTAGAAATTTTTTTATGCCGAGGATTTTTTATTTTTTTTAATAAATTTCCACCTCCAAGACAAAATTGTTCCTTTAATCCTTGGTTTCATCAAATTTTTTTACGGATTCATTTAAAAGATGTTGTTACCTATAATCTGTTATGTGTCAGTAACTGGCACAACGTACACTTCATTCCCTAGAAATTTTTTTATACCGAGGATCGTTGATTTTTTTTAATAAATTTCCACCTCCAAGACAAAATTGTTCCTTTATCCCCTGGTTTCATCAATTTTTTTTACGGATTCATTTAAAAGATGTTGTTACCTATAATCTTGATGTGTCAGTAACTGGCACGACGTTTACTTCGTTCCCTAGAAATTTTTTTATTCCAAGGATTTTTGATTTTTTTTAATAAATTTCCACCTCCAAGACAAAATTGTTCCTTTAATCCCTGGTTTCATCAAATTTTTTTACGTATTCATTTAAAGGATGTTATTACCTATAATCTGTGATGTGTAAGTAACTGGCACGACGTACACTTCGTACCCTAGAAATTTTTTTATACCGAGGATCGTTGATTTTTTTTAATACATTTCCACCTCCAAGACAAAATTGTTCCTTTATCCCCTGGTTTCATCAATTTTTTTTACGGATTCATTTTAAGGATGTTGTTACCTATAATTTGTGATGTGTCAGTAACTGGCACGACGTTTACTTCGTTCCCTAGAAATTTTTTTTATGCCGAGGATCGTTGATTTTTTTTAATACATTTCCACCTCCAAGACAAAATTGTTCCTTTATTCCCTGGTTTCATCAAATTTTTTTACGGATTCATTTAAAAGATGTTGTTACCTATAATCTGTGATGTGTCAGTAACTGGCACAACGTTTACATCGTTCCCTAGAAATTTTTTTATACCGAGGATCGTTGATTTTTTTTAATAAATTTCCACCTCCAAGACAAAATTGTTCCTTTATCCCCTGGTTTCATCAAATTTTTTTAAGGATTCATTTAAAGGATGTTGTTACCTATAATCTGTGATGTGTCAGTAACTGGCACGACGTACACTTCGTTCCCTAAAATTTTTTTTATACCGAGGATCGTTGATTTTTTTTAATAAATTTCCACCTCCAAGACAAAATTGTTCCTTTATCCCCTGGTTTCATCAATTTTTTTTACGGATTCATTTAAAGGATGTTGTTACCTATAATCTGTGATGTGTTAGTAACCGGCACGACGTACACTTCGTACCCTAGAAATTTTTTTATACCGAGGATCGTTGATTTTTTTTAATAAATTTTTACCTCCAAGACAAAATTGTTCCTTTATTCCCTGGTTTCATCAAATTTTTTTACGGATTCATTTAAAAGATGTTGTTACCTATAATCTGTAATGTGTCAGTAACCAGCACAACGTACACTTCATTCCCTAAAAATTTTTTTATACCGAGGAACGTTGATTTTTTTTAATAAATTTCCACCTCCAAGACAAAATTGTTCCTTTAATCCCTGGTTTCATCAAATTTTTTTACGGATTCATTTAAAAGATGTTTTTACCTATAATCTGTAATGTGTCAGTAACCGGCACGACGTACACTTCATTCCCTAGAATTTTTTTAATACCGAGGATCGTTGATTTTTTTTAATAAATTTCCACCTCCAAGACAAAATTGTTCCTTTATCCCCTGGTTTCATCAATTTTTTTTACGGATTCATTTAAAAGATGTTGTTACCTATAATCTGTGATGTGTCAGTAACTGGCACGACGTACACTTCATTCCCTAGAAATTTTTTTATACCGAGGATCGTTGATTTTTTTTAATAAATTTCCACCTCCAAGACAAAATTGTTCCTTTATCCCCTGGTTTCATCAAATTTTTTTACGGATTCATTTAAAGGATGTTGTTACCTATAATCTTGATGTGTCAGTAACTGGCACGACGTTTACTTCGTTCCCTAGAAATTTTTTTATGCCGAGGATTTTTTATTTTTTTTAATAAATTTCCACCTCCAAGACAAAATTGTTCCTTTAATCCTTGGTTTCATCAAATTTTTTTACGGATTCATTTAAAAGATGTTGTTACCTATAATCTGTTATGTGTCAGTAACTGGCACAACGTACACTTCATTCCCTAGAAATTTTTTTATACCGAGGATCGTTGATTTTTTTTAATAAATTTCCACCTCCAAGACAAAATTGTTCCTTTATCCCCTGGTTTCATCAATTTTTTTTACGGATTCATTTAAAAGATGTTGTTACCTATAATCTTGATGTGTCAGTAACTGGCACGACGTTTACTTCGTTCCCTAGAAATTTTTTTATTCCAAGGATTTTTGATTTTTTTTAATAAATTTCCACCTCCAAGACAAAATTGTTCCTTTAATCCCTGGTTTCATCAAATTTTTTTACGTATTCATTTAAAGGATGTTATTACCTATAATCTGTGATGTGTAAGTAACTGGCACGACGTACACTTCGTACCCTAGAAATTTTTTTATACCGAGGATCGTTGATTTTTTTTAATACATTTCCACCTCCAAGACAAAATTGTTCCTTTATCCCCTGGTTTCATCAATTTTTTTTACGGATTCATTTTAAGGATGTTGTTACCTATAATTTGTGATGTGTCAGTAACTGGCACGACGTTTACTTCGTTCCCTAGAAATTTTTTTTATGCCGAGGATCGTTGATTTTTTTTAATACATTTCCACCTCCAAGACAAAATTGTTCCTTTATTCCCTGGTTTCATCAAATTTTTTTACGGATTCATTTAAAAGATGTTGTTACCTATAATCTGTGATGTGTCAGTAACTGGCACAACGTTTACTTCGTTCCCTAGAAATTTTTTTATACCGAGGATCGTTGATTTTTTTTAATAAATTTCCACCTCCAAGACAAAATTGTTCCTTTATCCCCTGGTTTCATCAAATTTTTTTAAGGATTCATTTAAAGGATGTTGTTACCTATAATCTGTGATGTGTCAGTAACTGGCACGACGTACACTTCGTTCCCTAAAATTTTTTTTATACCGAGGATCGTTGATTTTTTTTAATAAATTTCCACCTCCAAGACAAAATTGTTCCTTTATCCCCTGGTTTCATCAATTTTTTTTACGGATTCATTTAAAGGATGTTGTTACCTATAATCTGTGATGTGTTAGTAACCGGCACGACGTACACTTCGTACCCTAGAAATTTTTTTATACCGAGGATCGTTGATTTTTTTTAATAAATTTTTACCTCCAAGACAAAATTGTTCCTTTATTCCCTGGTTTCATCAAATTTTTTTACGGATTCATTTAAAAGATGTTGTTACCTATAATCTGTAATGTGTCAGTAACCAGCACAACGTACACTTCATTCCCTAAAAATTTTTTTATACCGAGGAACGTTGATTTTTTTTAATAAATTTCCACCTCCAAGACAAAATTGTTCCTCTATTCCCTGGTTTCATCAAATTTTTTTACGGATTCATTTAAAAGATGTTGTTACCTATAATCTGTGATGTGTCAGTAACTGGCACAACGTTTACTTCGTTCCCTAGAAATTTTTTTATACCGAGGATCGTTGATTTTTTTTAATAAATTTCCACCTCCAAGACAAAATTGTTCCTTTATCCCCTGGTTTCATCAAATTTTTTTAAGGATTCATTTAAAGGATGTTGTTACCTATAATCTGTGATGTGTCAGTAACTGGCACGACGTACACTTCGTTCCCTAAAAAATTTTTTATACCGAGGATCGTTGATTTTTTTTAATAAATTTCCACCTCCAAGACAAAATTGTTCCTTTATCCCCTGGTTTCATCAATTTTTTTTACGGATTCATTTAAAGGATGTTGTTACCTATAATCTGTGATGTGTTAGTAACTGGCACGACGTACACTTCGTACCCTAGAAATTTTTTTATACCGAGGATCGTTGATTTTTTTTAATAAATTTTTACCTCCAAGACAAAACTGTTCCTTTATTCCCTGGTTTCATCAAATTTTTTTACGGATTCATTTAAAAGATGTTGTTACCTATAATCTGTAATGTGTCAGTAACCGGCACGACGTACACTTCATTCCCTAGAATTTTTTTTATACCGAGGATCGTTGATTTTTTTTAATAAATTTCCACCTCCAAGACAAAATTGTTCCTTTATCCCCTGGTTTCATCAATTTGTTTTACGGATTCATTTAAAGGATGTTGATACCTATAATCTGTGTTGTGTTAGTAACTGGCACGACGTACACTTCGTACCCTAGAAATTTTTTTATACCGAGGATCGTTGATTTTTTTTAATAAATTTCCACCTCCAAGACAAAATTGTTCCTTTATCCCCTGGTTTCATCAATTTTTTTTACGGATTCATTTAAAGGATGTTGTTACCTATAATCTGTGATGTGTTAGTAACTGGCACGACGTACACTTCGTACCCTAGAAATTTTTTTATACCGAGGATCGTTGATTTTTTTTAATAAATTTTTACTTCCAAGACAAAATTGTTCCTTTATTCCCTGGTTTCATCAAATATTTTTACGGATTCATTTAAAAGATGTTGTTACCTATAATCTGTAATGTGTCAGTAACCGGCACGACGTACACTTCATTCCCTAGAATTTTTTTTATACCTAGGATCGTTGATTTTTTTTAATAAATTTCCACCTCCAAGACAAAATTGTTCCTTTATCCCCTGGTTTCATCAATTTGTTTTACGGATTCATTTAAAGGATGTTGATACCTATAATCTGTGTTGTGTTAGTAACTGGCACGACGTACACTTCGTACCCTAGAAATTTTTTTGTACCGAGGATCGTTGATTTTTTTAATAAATTTTTACCTCCAAGGCAAAATTGTTCCTTTATTCCCTGGTTTCATCAAATTTTTTTACGGATTCATTTAAAAAATGTTGTTACCTATAATCTGTAATGTGTCAGTAACCGGCACGACGTACACTTCATTCCCTAGAATTTTTTTTATACCGAGGATCGTTGATTTTTTTTTAATAAATTTCCACCTCCAAGACAAAATTGTTCCTTTATCCCCTGGTTTCATCAATTTTTTTACGGATTCATTTAAAAGATGTTGTTACCTATAATCTGTGATGTGTCAGTAACTGGCACGACGTACACTTCGTTCCCTAAAAATTTTTTTATACCGAGGATCGTTGATTTTTTTTAATAAATTTCCACCTCCAAGACAAAATTGTTCCTTTATCCCCTGGTTTCATCAATTTTTTTTACGGATTCATTTAAAGGATGTTGTTACCTATAATCTGTGATGTGTTAGTAACTGGCACGAGGTACACTTCGTACCCTAGAAATTTTTTTATACCGAGAATCGTTGATTTTTTTTAATAAATTTTTACTTCCAAGACAAAATTGTTCCTTTATTCCCTGGTTTCATCAAATTTTTTTACGGATTCATTTAAAAGATGTTGTTACCTATAATCTGTAATGTGTCAGTAACCGGCACAACGTACACTTCATTCCCTAGAAATTTTTTTATACCGAGGATCGTTGATTTTTTTTAATAAATTTCCACCTCCAAGACAAAATTGTTCCTTTATCCCCTGGTTTCATCAATTTTTTTTACGGATTCATTTAAAAGATGTTGTTACCTATAATCTTGATGTGTCAGTAACTGGCACGACGTTTACTTCGTTCCCTAGAAATTTTTTTATTCCAAGGATTTTTGATTTTTTTTAATAAATTTCCACCTCCAAGACAAAATTGTTCCTTTAATCCCTGGTTTCATCAAATTTTTTACGGATTCATTTAAAGGATGTTATTACCTAAAATCTGTGATGTGTTAGTAACTGGCACGACGTACACTTCGTACCCTAGAAATTTTTTTATACCGAGGATCGTTGATTTTTTTTAATACATTTCCACCTCCAAGACAAAATTGTTCCTTTATCCCCTGGTTTCATCAATTTTTTTTACGGATTCATTTAAAGAATGTTGTTACCTATAATTTGTGATGTGTCAGTAACTGGCACGACGTTTACTTCGTTCCCTAGAAATTATTTTATGCCGAGGATCGTTGATTTTTTTTAATAAATTTCCACCTCCAAGACAAAATTGTTCCTTTATTCCCTGGTTTCATCAAATTTTTTTACGGATTCATTTAAAAGATGTTGTTACCTATAATCTGTAATGTGTCAGTAACCGGCACGACGTACACTTCATTCCCTAAAAAAATTTTTATACCGAGGATCGTTGATTTTTTTTAATAAATTTCCACCTCCAAGACAAAATTGTTCCTTTATCCCCTGGTTTCATCAATTTTTTTTACGGATTCATTTAAAGGATGTTGTTACCTATAATCTGTGATGTGTTAGTAACTGGCACGACGTACACTTCGTACCCTAGAAATTTTTTTATACCGAGGATCGTTGATTTTTTTTAATAAATTTTTACCTCCAAGACAAAATTGTTCCTTTATTCCCTGGTTTCATCAAATTTTTTTACGGATTCATTTAAAAGATGTTGTTACCTATAATCTGTAATGTGTCAGTTACCAGCACGACGTACACTTCATTCCCTAGAATTTTTTTTATACCTAGGATCGTTGATTTTTTTTAATAAATTTCCACCTCCAAGACAAAATTGTTCCTTTATCCCCTGGTTTCATCAATTTTTTTTACGGATTCATTTAAAGGATGTTGTTACCTATAATCTGTGATGTGTTAGTAACTGGCACGACGTACACTTCGTACCCTAGAAATTTTTTTGTACCGAGGATCGTTGATTTTTTTAATGAATTTTTACCTCCAAGGCAAAATTGTTCCTTTATTCCCTGGTTTCATCAAATTTTTTTACGGATTCATTTAAAAAATGTTGTTACCTATAATCTGTAATGTGTCAGTAACCGGCACGACGTACACTTCATTCCCTAGAATTTTTTTTATACCGAGGATCGTTGATTTTTTTTTAATAAATTTCCACCTCCAAGACAAAATTGTTCCTTTATCCCCTGGTTTCATCAATTTTTTTACGAATTCATTTAAAAGATGTTGTTACCTATAATCTGTGATGTGTCAGTAACTGGCACGGCGTACACTTCGTTCCCTAAAAATTTTTTTATATCGAGGATCGTTGATTTTTTTTAATAAATTTCCACCTCCAAGACAAAATTGTTCCTTTATCCCCTGGTTTCATCAATTTTTTTTACGGATTCATTTAAAGGATGTTGTTACCTATAATCTGTGATGTGTTAGTAACTGGCACGACGTACACTTCGTACCCTAGAAATTTTTTTATACCGAGGATCGTTGATTTTTTTTAATAAATTTTTACCTCCAAGACAAAATTGTTCCTTTATTCCCTGGTTTCATCAAATTTTTTTACGGATTCATTTAAAAGATGTTGTTACCTATAATCTGTAATGTGTCAGTAACCGGCACAACGTACACTTCATTCCCTAGAAATTTTTTTATACCGAGGATCGTTGATTTTTTTTAATAAATTTCCACCTCCAAGACAAAATTGTTCCTTTATCCCCTGGTTTCATCAATTTTTTTTACGGATTCATTTAAAAGATGTTGTTACCTATAATCTTGATGTGTCAGTAACTGGCACGACGTTTACTTCGTTCCCTAGAAATTTTTTTATTCCAAGGATTTTTGATTTTTTTTAATAAATTTCCACCTCCAAGACAAAATTGTTCCTTTAATCCCTGGTTTCATCAAATTTTTTACGGATTCATTTAAAGGATGTTATTACCTAAAATCTGTGATGTGTTAGTAACTGGCACGACGTACACTTCGTACCCTAGAAATTTTTTTATACCGAGGATCGTTGATTTTTTTTAATACATTTCCACCTCCAAGACAAAATTGTTCCTTTATCCCCTGGTTTCATCAATTTTTTTTACGGATTCATTTAAAGGATGTTGTTACCTATAATTTGTGATGTGTCAGTAACTGGCACGACGTTTACTTCGTTCCCTAGAAATTATTTTATGCCGAGGATCGTTGATTTTTTTTAATAAATTTCCACCTCCAAGACAAAATTGTTCCTTTATTCCCTGGTTTCATCAAATTTTTTTACGGATTCATTTAAAAGATGTTGTTACCTATAATCTGTGATGTGTCAGTAACTGGCACAACAATTACTTCGTTCCCTAGAAATTTTTTTATACCGAGGATCGTTGATTTTTTTTAATAAATTTCCACCTCCAAGACAAAATTGTTCCTTTATCCCCTGGTTTCATCAAATTTTTTTAAGGATTCATTTAGAGGATGTTGTTACCTATAATCTGTGATGTGTCAGTAACTGGCACAACGTTTACTTCGTTCCCTAAAATTTTTTTTATACCGAGGATCGTTGATTTTTTTTAATAAATTTCCACCTCCAAGACAAAATTGTTCCTTTATCCCCTGGTTTCATCAATTTTTTTTACGGATTCATTTAAAGGATGTTGTTACCTATAATCTGTGATGTGTTAGTAACTGGCACGACGTACACTTCGTACCCTAGAAATTTTTTTATACCGAGGATCGTTGATTTTTTTTAATAAATTTTTACCTCCAAGACAAAATTGTTCCTTTATTCCCTGGTTTCATCAAATTTTTTTACGGATTCATTTAAAAGATGTTGTTACCTATAATCTGTAATGTGTCAGTAACCGGCACAACGTACACTTCATTCCCTAAAAATTTTTTTATACCGAGGATCGTTGATTTTTTTTAATAAATTTCCACCTCCAAGACAAAATTGTTCCTTTATTCCCTGGTTTCATCAAATTTTTTTACGGATTCATTTAAAAGATGTTGTTACCTATAATCTGTGATGTGTCAGTAACTGGCACAACGTTTACTTCGTTCCCTAGAAATTTTTTTATACCGAGGATCGTTGATTTTTTTTAATAAATTTCCACCTCCAAGACAAAATTGTTCCTTTATCCCCTGGTTTCATCAAATTTTTTTAAGGATTCATTTAAAGGATGTTGTTACCTATAATCTGTGATGTGTCAGTAACTGGCACGACGTACACTTCGTTCCCTAAAAAATTTTTTATACCGAGGATCGTTGATTTTTTTTAATAAATTTCCACCTCCAAGACAAAATTGTTCCTTTATCCCCTGGTTTCATCAATTTTTTTTACGGATTCATTTAAAGGATGTTGTTACCTATAATCTGTGATGTGTTAGTAACTGGCACAACGTACACTTCGTACCCTTGAAATTTTTTTATACCGAGGATCGTTGATTTTTTTTAATAAATTTTTACCTCCAAGACAAAATTGTTCCTTTATTCCCTGGTTTCATCAAATTTTTTTACGGATTCATTTAAAAGATGTTGTTACCTATAATCTGTAATGTGTCAGTTACCGGCACGACGTACACTTCATTCCCTAGAATTTTTTTTATACCTAGGATCGTTGATTTTTTTTAATAAATTTCCACCTCCAAGACAAAATTGTTCCTTTATCCCCTGGTTTCATCAATTTGTTTTACGGATTCATTTAAAGGATGTTGTTACCTATAATCTGTGATGTGTTAGTAACTGGCACGACGTACACTTCGTACCCTAGAAATTTTTTTATACCGAGGATCGTTGATTTTTTTAATAAATTTTTACCTCCAAGACAAAATTGTTCCTTTATTCCCTGGTTTCATCAAATTTTTTTACGGATTCATTTAAAAGATGTTGTTACCTATTATCTGTAATGGGTCAGTAACCGGCACGACGTACACTACATTCCCTAGAATTTTTTTTATACCGAGGATCGTTGATTTTTTTTTAATAAATTTCCACCTCCAAGACAAAATTTTTCCTTTATCCCCTGGTTTCATCAATTTTTTTACGGATTCGTTTAAAAGATGTTGATACCTATAATCTTGATGTGTCAGTAACTGGCACGACGTACACTTCGTACCCTAGAAATTTTTTTATACCGAGGATCGTTGATTTTTTTTAATAAATTTTTACCTCCAAGACAAAATTGTTCCTTTATTCCCTGGTTTCATCAAATTTTTTTACGGATTAATTTAAAAGATGTTGTTACCTATAATCTGTAATGTGTCAGTAACCGGCACGACGTACACTTCATTCCCTAGAATTTTTTTTATGCCGAGGATCGTTGATTTTTTTTAATAAATTTCCACCTCCAAGACAAAATTGTTCCTATATCCCCTGGTTTCATCAATTTTTTTTACGGATTCATTTAAAAGATGTTGTTACCTATAATCTTGATGTGTCAGTAACTGGCACGACGTTTACTTCGTTCCCTAGAAATTTTTTTATGCCGAGGATTTTTGTTTTTTTTTAATAAATTTCCACCTCCAAGACAAAATTGTTCCTTTAATCCCTGGTTTCATCAAATTTATTACGGATTCATTTAAAGGATGTTATTACCTATAATCTGTGATGTGTTAGTAACTGGCACGACGTACACTTCGTACCCTAGAAATTTTTTTATACCGAGGATCGTTGATTTTTTTTAATAAATTTCCACCTCCAAGACAAAATTGTTCCTTTATCCCCTGGTTTCATCAAATTTTTTTACGGATTCATTTAAAGGACGTTGTTACCTATAATCTGTGATGTGTCAGTAACTAGCACGACGTTTACTTCGTTCCCTAGAAATTTTTTTATACCGAGGATCGTTGATTTTTTTTAATAAATTTCCACCTCCAAGACAAGATTGTTCCTTTATCCCCTGGTTTCATCAAATTTTTTTACGGATTCATTTAAAGGATGTTGTTACCTATAATCTGTGATGTGTCAGTAACTGGCACGACGTTTACTTTGTTCCCTAGAAATTTTTTTATACCGAGGATCGTTGATTTTTTTTAATAAATTTCCACCTCCAAGACAAAATTGTTCTTTTATCCCCTGGTTTCATCAATTTTTTTTACGGATTCATTTATAGGATGTTGTTACCTATAATCTGTGATGTGTCAGTAACAGGCACGACGTTTACTTCGTTCCCTAGAAATTTTTTTATACCGAGGATCGTTGATTTTTTTTAATAAATTTCCACCTCCAAGACAAAATTGTTCCTTTATCCTCTGGTTTCATCAATTTTTTTTACGTATTCATTTAAAGGATGTTGTTACCTATAATCTGTGATGTGTCAGTAACTGGCACGACGTTTACTTCGTTCCCTAGAAATTTTTTTATGCCGAGGATCGTTGATTTTTTTTAATAAATTTCCACCTCCAAGACAAAATTGTTCCTTTATTCCCTGTTTTCATCAAATTTTTTTACGGATTCATTTAAAAGATGTTGTTACCTTTAATCTGTGATGTGTCAGTAACTGGCACAACGTTTACTTCGTTCCCTAGAAATTTTTTTATACCGAGGATCGTTGATTTTTTTTAATAAATTTCCACCTCCAAGACAAAATTGTTCCTTTATCCCCTGGTTTCATCAAATTTTTTTAAGGATTCATTTAAAGGATGTTGTTACCTATAATCTGTGATGTGTCAGTAACTGGCACGACGTACACTTCGTTCCCTAAAAATTTTTTTATACCGAGGATCGTTGATTTTTTTTAATAAATTTCCACCTCCAAGACAAAATTGTTCCTTTATCCCCTGGTTTCATCAATTTTTTTTACGGATTCATTTAAAGGATGTTGTTACCTATAATCTGTGATGTGTTAGTAACTGGCACGACGTACACTTCGTACCCTAGAAATTTTTTTATACCGAGGATCGTTGATTTTTTTTAATAAATTTTTACCTCCAAGACAAAATTGTTCCTTTATTCCCTGGTTTCATCAAATTTTTTTACGGATTCATTTAAAAGGTGTTGTTACCTATAATCTGTAAAGTGTCAGTAACCGGCACAACGTACACTTCATTCCCTAGAAATTTTTTTATACCGAGGATCGTTGATTTTTTTTAATAAATTTCCACCTCCAAGACAAAATTGTTCCTTTATCCCCTGGTTTCATCAATTTTTTTTACGGATTCATTTAAAGGATGTTATTACCTATAATCTGTGATGTGTTAGTAACTGGCACGACGTACACTTCGTACCCTAGAAATTTTTTTATACCGAGGATCGTTGATTTTTTTTAATACATTTCCGACTCCAAGACAAAATTGTTCCTTTATTCCCTGGTTTCATCAAATTTTTTTACGGATTCATTTAAAAGATGTTGTTACCTTTAATCTGTGATGTGTCAGTAACTGGCACAACGTTTACTTCGTTCCCTAGAAATTTTTTTATACCGAGGATCGTTGATTTTTTTTAATAAATTTCCACCTCCAAGACAAAATTGTTCCTTTATCCCCTGGTTTCATCAAATTTTTTTAAGGATTCATTTAAAGGATGTTGTTACCTATAATCTGTGATGTGTCAGTAACTGGCACGACGTACACTTCGTTCCCTAAAAATTTTTTTATACCGAGGATCGTTGATTTTTTTTAATAAATTTCCACCTCCAAGACAAAATTGTTCCTTTATCCCCTGGTTTCATCAATTTTTTTACGGATTCGTTTAAAAGATGTTGTTACCTATAATCTTGATGTGTCAGTAACTGGCACGACGTACACTTCGTACCCTAGAAATTTTTTTATACCGAGGATCGTTGATTTTTTTTAATAAATTTTTACCTCCAAGACAAAATTGTTCCTTTATTCCCTGGTTTCATCAAATTTTTTTACGGATTAATTTTAAAGATGTTGTTACCTATAATCTGTAATGTGTCAGTAACCGGCACGACGTACACTTCATTCCCTAGAATTTTTTTTATGCCGAGGATCGTTGATTTTTTTTAATAAATTTCCACCTCCAAGACAAAATTGTTCCTATATCCCCTGGTTTCATCAATTTTTTTTACGGATTCATTTAAAAGATGTTGTTACCTATAATCTTGATGTGTCAGTAACTGGCACGACGTTTACTTCGTTCCCTAGAAATTTTTTTATGCCGAGGATTTTTGTTTTTTTTTAATAAATTTCCACCTCCAAGACAAAATTGTTCCTTTAATCCCTGGTTTCATCAAATTTATTACGGATTCATTTAAAGGATGTTATTACCTATAATCTGTGATGTGTTAGTAACTGGCACGACGTACACTTCGTACCCTAGAAATTTTTTTATACCGAGGATCGTTGATTTTTTTTAATAAATTTCCACCTCCAAGACAAAATTGTTCCTTTATCCCCTGGTTTCATCAAATTTTTTTACGGATTCATTTAAAGGACGTTGTTACCTATAATCTGTGATGTGTCAGTAACTAGCACGACGTTTACTTCGTTCCCTAGAAATTTTTTTATACCGAGGATCGTTGATTTTTTTTAATAAATTTCCACCTCCAAGACAAGATTGTTCCTTTATCCCCTGGTTTCATCAAATTTTTTTACGGATTCATTTAAAGGATGTTGTTACCTATAATCTGTGATGTGTCAGTAACTGGCACGACGTTTACTTTGTTCCCTAGAAATTTTTTTATACCGAGGATCGTTGATTTTTTTTAATAAATTTCCACCTCCAAGACAAAATTGTTCTTTTATCCCCTGGTTTCATCAATTTTTTTTACGGATTCATTTATAGGATGTTGTTACCTATAATCTGTGATGTGTCAGTAACAGGCACGACGTTTACTTCGTTCCCTAGAAATTTTTTTATACCGAGGATCGTTGATTTTTTTTAATAAATTTCCACCTCCAAGACAAAATTGTTCCTTTATCCCCTGGTTTCATCAATTTTTTTTACGTATTCATTTAAAAGATGTTGTTACCTATAATCTGTGATGTGTCAGTAACTGGCACGACGTTTACTTCGTTCCCTAGAAATTTTTTTATGCCGAGGATCGTTGATTTTTTTTAATAAATTTCCACCTCCAAGACAAAATTGTTCCTTTATTCCCTGTTTTCATCAAATTTTTTTACGGATTCATTTAAAAGTTGTTGTTATCTTTAATTTGTGATGTGTCAGTAACTGGCACAACGTTTACTTCGTTCCCTAGAAATTTTTTTATACCGAGGATCGTTGATTTTTTTTAATAAATTTCCACCTCCAAGACAAAATTGTTCCTTTATCCCCTGGTTTCATCAAATTTTTTTAAGGATTCATTTAAAGGATGTTGTTACCTATAATCTGTGATGTGTCAGTAACTGGCACGACGTACACTTCGTTCCCTAAAAATATTTTTATACCGAGGATCGTTGATTTTTTTTAATAAATTTCCACCTCCAAGACAAAATTGTTCCTTTATCCCCTGGTTTCATCAATTTTTTTTACGGATTCATTTAAAGGATGTTGTTACCTATAATCTGTGATGTGTTAGTAACTGGCACGACGTACACTTCGTACCCTAGAAATTTTTTTATACCGAGGATCGTTGATTTTTTTTAATAAATTTTTACCTCCAAGACAAAATTGTTCCTTTATTCCCTGGTTTCATCAAATTTTTTTACGGATTCATTTAAAAGATGTTGTTACCTATAATCTGTAAAGTGTCAGTAACCGGCACAACGTACACTTCATTCCCTAGAAATTTTTTTATACCGAGGATCGTTGATTTTTTTTAATAAATTTCCACCTCCAAGACAAAATTGTTCCTTTATCCCCTGGTTTCATCAATTTTTTTTACGGATTCATTTAAAGGATGTTATTACCTATAATCTGTGATGTGTTAGTAACTGGCACGACGTACACTTCGTACCCTAGAAATTTTTTTATACCGAGGATCGTTGATTTTTTTTAATACATTTCCGACTCCAAGACAAAATTGTTCCTTTATTCCCTGGTTTCATCAAATTTTTTTACGGATTCATTTAAAAGATGTTGTTACCTTTAATCTGTGATGTGTCAGTAACTGGCACAACGTTTACTTCGTTCCCTAGAAATTTTTTTATACCGAGGATCGTTGATTTTTTTTAATAAATTTCCACCTCCAAGACAAAATTGTTCCTTTATCCCCTGGTTTCATCAAATTTTTTTAAGGATTCATTTAAAGGATGTTGTTACCTATAATCTGTGATGTGTCAGTAACTGGCACGACGTACACTTCGTTCCCTAAAAATTTTTTTATACCGAGGATCGTTGATTTTTTTTAATAAATTTCCACCTCCAAGACAAAATTGTTCCTTTATCCCCTGGTTTCATCAATTTTTTTTACGGATTCATTTAAAGGATGTTGTTACCTATAATCTGTGATGTGTTAGTAACTGGCACGACGTACACTTCGTACCCTAGAAATTTTTTTATACCGAGGATCGTTGATTTTTTTTAATAAATTTTTACCTCCAAGACAAAATTGTTCCTTTATTCCCTGGTTTCATCAAATTTTTTTACGGATTCATTTAAAAGATGTTGTTACCTATAATCTGTAAAGTGTCAGTAACCGGCACAACGTACACTTCGTTCCCTAGAAATTTTTTTATGCCGAGGATCGTTGATTTTTTTTAATAAATTTCCACCTCCAAGACAAAATTGTTCCTTTATTCCCTGGTTTCATCAAATTTTTTTACAGATTCATTTAAAAGATGTTGTTACCTATAATCTGTGATGTGTCAGTAACTGGCACGACGTTTACTTCGTTCCCTAGAAATTTTTTTATGCCGAGGATCGTTGATTTTTTTTAATAAATTTCCACCTCCAAAACAAAATTGTTCCTTTATTCCCTGGTTTCATCAAATTTTTTTACGGATTCATTTAAAAGATGTTGTTACCTATAATCTGTGATGTGTCAGTAACTGGCACAACGTTTACTTCGTTCCCTAGAATTTTTTTTATACCGAGGATCGTTGATTTTTTTTAATAAATTTCCACCTCCAAGACAAAATTGTTCCTTTATCCCCTGGTTTCATCAAATTTTTTTAAGGATTCATTTAAAGGATGTTGTTACCTATAATCTGTGATGTGTCAGTAACTGGCACGACGTACACTTCGTTCCCTAAAATTTTTTTTATACCGAGGATCGTTGATTTTTTTTAATAAATTTCCACCTCCAAGACAAAATTGTTCCTTTATCCCCTGGTTTCATCAATTTTTTTTACGGATTCATTTAAAGGATGTTGATACCTATAATCTGTGATGTGTTAGTAACTGGCACGACGTACACTTCGTACCCTAGAAATTTTTTTATACCGAGGATCGTTGATTTTTTTTAATAAATTTTTACCTCCAAGACAAAATTGTTCCTTTATTCCCTGGTTTCATCAAATTTTTTTACGGATTCATTTAAAAGATGTTGTTACCTATAATCTGTAATGTGTCAGTAACCGGCACAACGTACACTTCATTCCCTAAAAATTTTTTTATACCGAGGATCGTTGATTTTTTTTAATAAATTTCCACCTCCAAGACAAAATTGTTCCTTTATCCCCTGGTTTCATCAATTTTTTTTACGGATTCATTTAAAAGATGTTGTTACCTATAATCTTGATGTGTCAGTAACTGGCACGACGTTTACTTCGTTCCCTAGAAATTTTTTTATGCCAAGGATTTTTGATTTTTTTTAATAAATTTCCACCTCCAAGACAAAATTGTTCCTTTAATTCCTGGTTTCATCAAATTTTTTACGGATTCATTTAAAGGATGTTATTACCTATAATCTGTGATGTGTTAGTAACTGGCACGACGTACACTTCGTACCCTAGAAATTTTTTTATACCGAGGATCGTTGATTTTTTTTAATAAATTTCCACCTCCAAGACAAAATTGTTCCTTTATCCCCTGGTTTCATCAATTTGTTTTACGGATTCATTTAAAGGATGTTGTTTCCTATAATCTGTGATGTGTTAGTAACTGGCACGACGTACACTTCGTACCCTAGAAATTTTTTTATACCGAGGATCGTTGATTTTTTTAATAAATTTTTACCTCCAAGACAAAATTGTTCCTTTATTCCCTGGTTTCATCAAATTTTTTTACGGATTCATTTAAAAGATGTTGTTACCTATAATCTGTAATGTGTCAGTAACCGGCACGACGTACACTTCATTCCCTAGAATTTTTTTTATACCGAGGATCGTTGATTTTGTTTTAATAAATTTCCACCTCCAAGACAAAATTGTTCCTTTATCCCCTGGTTTCATCAATTTTTTTACGGATTCATTTAAAAGATGTTGTTACCTATAATCTTGATGTGTCAGTAACTGGCACGACGTACACTTCGTACCCTAGAAATTTTTTTATACCGAGGATCGTTGATTTTTTTTAATAAATTTTTACCTCCAAGACAAAATTGTTCCTTTATTCCCTGGTTTCATCAAATTTTTTTACGGATTCATTTAAAAGATGTTGTTACCTAAAATCTGTAATGTGTCAGTAACCGGCACGACGTACACTTCATTCCCTAGAATTTTTTTTATACAGAGGATCGTTGATTTTTTTTAATAAATTTCCACCTCCAAGACAAAATTGTTCCTATATCCCCTGGTTTCATCAATTTTTTTTACGGATTCATTTAAAAGATGTTGTTACCTATAATCTTGATGTGTCAGTAACTGGCACGACGTTTACTTCGTTCCCTAGAAATTTTTTTATGCCGAGGATTTTTGATTTTTTTTAATAAATTTCCACCTCCAAGACAAAATTGTTCCTTTAATCCCTGGTTTCATCAAATTTTTTACGGATTCATTTAAAGGATGTTATTACCTATAATCTGTGATGTGTTAGTAACTGGCACGACGTACACTTCGTACCCTAGAAATTTTTTTATACCGAGGATCGTTGATTTTTTTTTAATACATTTCCACCTCCAAGACAAAATTGTTCCTTTATCCCCTGGTTTCATCAATTTTTTTTACAAATTCATTTAAAGGATGTTGTTACCTATAATTTGTGATGTGTCAGTAACTGGCACGACGTTTACTTCGTTCCCTAAAAATTTTTTTATGCCGAGGATCGTTGATTTTTTTTAATAAATTTCCACCTCCAAGACAAAATTGTTCCTTTATCCCCTGGTTTCATCAATTTTTTTTACGGATTCATTTAAAGGATGTTGTTACCTATAATCTGTGATGTGTTAGTAACTGGCACGACGTACACTTCGTACCCTAGAAATTTTTTTATACCGAGGATCGTTGATTTTTTTTAATAAATTTTTAACTCCAAGACAAAATTGTTCCTTTATTCCCTGGTTTCATCAATTTTTTTTACGGATTCATTTAAAAGATGTTGTTACCTATAATCTGTAATGTGTCAGTTACCGGCACGACGTACACTTCATTCCCTAAAATTTTTTTTATACCTAGGATTGTTGATTTTTTTTAATAAATTTCCACCTCCAAGACAAAATTGTTCCTTTATCCCCTGGTTTCATCAATTTTTTTTATGGATTCATTTAAAAGATGTTGTTACCTATAATCTTGATGTGTCAGTAACTGGCACGACGTACACTTCATTCCCTAGAATTTTTTTTATACCGAGGATCGTTGATTTTTTTTAATAAATTTCCACCTCCAAGACAAAATTGTTCCTTTATCCCCTGGTTTCATCAATTTTTTTTACGGATTCATTTAAAAGATGTTGTTACCTATAATCTTGATGTGTCAGTAACTGGCACGACGTTTACTTCGTACCCTAGAAATTTTTTTATACCAAGGATCGTTGATTTTTTTTAATAAATTTTTACCTCCAAGACAAAATTGTTCCTTTATTCCCTGGTTTCATCAAATTTTTAAACGGATTCATTTAAAAGATGTTGTTACCTATAATCTGTAATGTGTCAGTAACCGGCACGACGTACACTTCATTCCCTAGAATTTTTTTTATACCGAGGATCGTTGATTTTTTTTAATAAATTTCCACCTCCAAGACAAAATTGTTCCTTTATTCCCTGGTTTCATCAATTTTTTTTACAGATTCATTTAAAAGATGTTGTTACCTATAATCTTGATGTGTCATTAACTTGCACGACGTTTACTTCGTTCCCTAGAAATTTTTTTATGCCGAGGATTTTTGATTTTTTTTTAATAAATTTCCACCTCCAAGACAAAATTGTTCCTTTATCCCCTGGTTTCATCAATTTTTTTTACGGATTTATTAAAAGGATGTTGTTATCTATAATCTGTGATGTGTTAGTAACTGGCACGACGTACACTTCGTACCCTAGAAATTTTTTTATGCCGAGGATCGTTGATTTTTTTTAATAAATTTCCACCTCCAAGACAAAATTGTTCCTTTATTCCCTGGTTTCATCAAATTTTTTTACGGATTCATTTAAAATATGTTGTTTCCTATAATCTGTGATGTGTCAGTAACTGGCACAACGTTTACTTCGTTCCCTAGAAATTTTTTTATACCGAGGATCGTTGATTTTTTTTAATAAATTTCCACCTCCAAGACAAAATTGTTCCTTTATCCCCTGGTTTCATCAAATTTTTTTAAGGATTCATTTAAAGGATGTTATTACCTATAATCTGTGATGTGTCAGTAACTGGCACGACGTACACTTCGTTCCCTAAAAAATTTTTTATACCGAGGATCGTTGATTTTTTTTAATAAATTTCCACCTCCAAGACAAAATTGTTCCTTTATCCCCTGGTTTCATCAATTTTTTTATGGATTCATTTAAAAAATGTTGTTACCTATAATCTTGATGTGTCAGTAACTGGCACGACGTACACTTCGTACCCTAGAAATTTTTTTATACCGAGGATCGTTGATTTTTTTTAATAAATTTTTACCTCCAAGACAAAATTGTTCCTTTATTCCCTGGTTTCATCAAATTTTTTTTACGGATTCATTTAAAAGATGTTGTTACCTATAATCTGTAATGTGTCAGTAACCGGCACGACGTACACTTCATTCCCTAGAATTTTTTTTTATACCGAGGATCGTTGATTTTTTTTAATAAATTTCC
Source organism: Siphlonurus alternatus (assembly GCA_949825025.1). NCBI lineage: Eukaryota > Metazoa > Arthropoda > Insecta > Ephemeroptera > Siphlonuridae > Siphlonurus > Siphlonurus alternatus. The sequence continues at coordinate 331,276 of CATKWE010000002.1, forward strand.
ACCTCCAAGACAAAATTGTTCCTTTATCCCCTGGTTTCATCAATTTTTTTTACGGATTCATTTAAAAGATGTTGTTACCTATAATCTTGATGTGTCAGTAACTGGCACGACGTTTACTTCGTTCCCTAGAAATTTTTTTATGCCGAGGATTTTTGATTTTTTTTTAATAAATTTCCACCTCCAAGACAAAATTGTTCCTTTAATCCCTGGTTTCATCAAATTTTTTACGGATTCATTTAAAGGATGTTAATACCTATAATCTGTGATGTGTTAGTAACTGGCACGACGTACACTTCGTACCCTAGAAATTTTTTTATACCGAGGATCGTTGATTTTTTTTAATAAATTTCCACCTCCAAGACAAAATTGTTCCTTTATCCCCTGGTTTCATCAATTTTTTTACGGATTCATTTAAAGGATGTTGTTACCTATAATCTGTGATGTGTTAGTAACTGGCACGACGTACAATTCGTACCCTAGAAATTTTTTTATACCGAGGATCGTTGATTTTTTTTAAAAAATTTCCACCTCCAAGACAAAATTGTTCCTTTATTCCCTGGTTTCATCAAATTTTTTTACGGATTCATTTAAAAGATGTTGTTACCTATAATCTGTGATGTGTCAGTAACTGGCACAACGTTTACTTCGTTCCCTAGAAATTTTTTTATACCGAGGATCGTTGATTTTTTTTAATAAATTTCCACCTCCAAGACATAATTGTTCCTTTATCCCCTGGTTTCATCAAATTTTTTTAAGGATTCATTTAAAGGATGTTGTTACCTATAATCTGTGATGTGTCAGTAACTGGCACGACGTACACTTCGTACCCTAGAAATTTTTTTATACCGAGGATCGTTGATTTTTATTAATAAATTTTTACCTCCAAGACAAAATTGTTCCTTTATTCCCTGGTTTCATCAAATTTTTTTACGGATTCATTTAAAAGATGTTGTTACCTATAATCTGTAATGTGTCAGTAACCGGCACGACGTACACTTCATTCCCTAGAATTTTTTTTATACCGAGGATCGTTGATTTTTTTTAATAAATTTCCACCTCCAAGACAAAATTGTTCCTTTATCCCCTGGTTTCATCAATTTTTTTTACGGATTCATTTAAAAGATGTTGTTACCTATAATCTTGATGTGTCAGTAACTGGCACGACGTTTACTTCGTTCCCTAGAAATTTTTTTATGCCGAGGATTTTTGATTTTTTTTTAATAAATTTCCACCTCCAAGACAAAATTGTTCCTTTAATCCCTGGTTTCATCAAATTTTTTATGGATTCATTTAAAGGATGTTATTGCCTATAATCTGTGATGTGTTAGTAACTGGCACGACGTACACTTCGTACCCTAGAAATTTTTTTATACCGAGGATCGTTGATTTTTTTTAATAAATTTCCACCTCCAAGACAAAATTGTTCCTTTATCCCCTGGTTTCATCAATTTTTTTACGGATTCATTTAAAGGATGTTGTTACCTATAATCTGTGATGTGTTAGTAACTGGCACGACGTACAATTCGTACCCTAGAAATTTTTTTATACCGAGGATCGTTGATTTTTTTTAATAAATTTCCACCTCCAAGACAAAATTGTTCCTTTATTCCCTGGTTTCATCAAATTTTTTTACGGATTCATTTAAAAGATGTTGTTACCTATAATCTGTGATGTGTCAGTAACTGGCACAACGTTTACTTCGTTCCCTAGAAATTTTTTTATACCGAGGATCGTTGATTTTTTTTAATAAATTTCCACCTCCAAGACAAAATTGTTCCTTTATCCCCTGGTTTCATCAAATTTTTTTAAGGATTCATTTAAAGGATGTTGTTACCTATAATCTGTGATGTGTCAGTAACTGGCACGACGTACACTTCGTACCCTAGAAATTTTTTTATACCGAGGATCGTTGATTTTTATTAATAAATTTTTACCTCCAAGACAAAATTGTTCCTTTATTCCCTGGTTTCATCAAATTTTTTTACGGATTCATTTAAAAGATGTTGTTACCTATAATCTGTAATGTGTCAGTAACCGGCACGACGTACACTTCATTCCCTAGAATTTTTTTTTATACCGAGGATCGTTGATTTTTTTTAATAAATTTCCACCTCCAAGACAAAATTGTTCCTTTATCCCCTGGTTTCATCAATTTTTTTTACGGATTCATTTAAAAGATGTTGTTACCTATAATCTTGATGTGTCAGTAACTGGCACGACGTTTACTTCGTTCCCTAGAAATTTTTTTATGCCGAGGATTTTTGATTTTTTTTTTAATAAATTTCCACCTCCAAGACAAAATTGTTCCTTTAATCCCTGGTTTCATCAAATTTTTTACGGATTCATTTAAAGGATGTTATTACCTATAATCTGTGATGTGTTAGTAACTGGCACGACGTACACTTCGTACCCTAGAAATTTTTTTATGCCGAGGATCGTTGATTTTTTTTAATAAATTTCCACCTCCAAGACAAAATTGTTCCTTTATTCCCTGGTTTCATCAAATTTTTTTACGGATTCATTTAAAAGATGTTGTTTCCTATAATCTGTGATGTGTCAGTAACTGGCACAACGTTTACTTCGTTCCCTAGAAATTTTTTTATACCGAGGATCGTTGATTTTTTTTAATAAATTTCCACCTCCAAGACAAAATTGTTCCTTTATCCCCTGGTTTCATCAAATTTTTTTAAGGATTCATTTAAAGGATGTTGTTACCTATAATCTGTGATGTGTCAGTAACTGGCACGACGTACACTTCGTTCCCTAAAAAATTTTTTATACCGAGGATCGTTGATTTTTTTTAATAAATTTCCACCTCCAAGACAAAATTGTTCCTTTATCCCCTGGTTTCATCAATTTTTTTTACGGATTTATTAAAAAGATGTTGTTATCTATAATCTGTGATGTGTTAGTAACTGGCACGACGTACACTTCGTACCCTAGAAATTTTTTTATACCGAGGATCGTTGATTTTTTTTAATAAATTTTTACCTCCAAGACAAAATTGTTCCTTTATTCCCTGGTTTCATCAAATTTTTTTACGGATTCATTTAAAAGATGTTGTTACCTATAATCTGTAATGTGTCAGTTACCGGCACGACGTACACTTCATTCCCTAGAATTTTTTTTATACCTAGGATCGTTGATTTTTTTTAATAAATTTCCACCTCCAAGACAAAATTGTTCCTTTATCCCCTGGTTTCATCAATTTTTTTATGGATTCATTTAAAAAATGTTGTTACCTATAATCTTGATGTGTCAGTAACTGGCACGACGTACACTTCGTACCCTAGAAATTTTTTTATACCGAGGATCGTTGATTTTTTTTAATAAATTTTTACCTCCAAGACAAAATTGTTCCTTTATTCCCTGGTTTCATCAAATTTTTTTACGGATTCATTTAAAAGATGTTGTTACCTATAATCTGTAATGTGTCAGTAACCGGCACGACGTACACTTCATTCCCTAGAATTTTTTTTATACCGAGGATCGTTGATTTTTTTTAATAAATTTCCACCTCCAAGACAAAATTGTTCCTTTATCCCCTGGTTTCATCAATTTTTTTTACGGATTCATTTAAAAGATGTTGTTACCTATAAACTTGATGTGTCAGTAACTGGCACGACGTTTACTTCGTTCCCTAGAAATTTTTTTATGCCGAGGATTTTTGATTTTTTTTTAATAAATTTCCACCTCCAAGACAAAATTGTTCCTTTAATCCCTGGTTTCATCAAATTTTTTACGGATTCATTTAAAGGATGTTATTACCTATAATCTGTGATGTGTTAGTAACTGGCACGACGTACACTTCGTACCCTAGAAATTTTTTTATACCGAGGATCGTTGATTTTTTTTAATAAATTTCCACCTCCAAGACAAAATTGTTCCTTTATCCCCTGGTTTCATCAATTTTTTTACGGATTCATTTAAAGGATGTTGTTACCTATAATCTGTGATGTGTTAGTAACTGGCACGACGTACAATTCGTACCCTAGAAATTTTTTTATACCGAGGATCGTTGATTTTTTTTAATAAATTTCCACCTCCAAGACAAAATTGTTCCTTTATTCCCTGGTTTCATCAAATTTTTTTACGGATTCATTTAAAAGATGTTGTTACCTATAATCTGTGATGTGTCAGTAACTGGCACAACGTTTACTTCGTTCCCTAGAAATTTTTTTATACCGAGGATCGTTGATTTTTTTTAATAAATTTCCACCTCCAAGACAAAATTGTTCCTTTATCCCCTGGTTTCATCAAATTTTTTTAAGGATTCATTTAAAGGATGTTGTTACCTATAATCTGTGATGTGTCAGTAACTGGCACGACGTACACTTCGTACCCTAGAAATTTTTTTATACCGAGGATCGTTGATTTTTATTAATAAATTTTTACCTCCAAGACAAAATTGTTCCTTTATTCCCTGGTTTCATCAAATTTTTTTACGGATTCATTTAAAAGATGTTGTTACCTATAATCTGTAATGTGTCAGTAACCGGCACGACGTACACTTCATTCCCTAGAATTTTTTTTATACCGAGGATCGTTGATTTTTTTTAATAAATTTCCACCTCCAAGACAAAATTGTTCCTTTATCCCCTGGTTTCATCAATTTTTTTTACGGATTCATTTAAAAGATGTTGTTACCTATAATCTTGATGTGTCAGTAACTGGCACGACGTTTACTTCGTTCCCTAGAAATTGTTTTATGCCGAGGATTTTTGATTTTTTTTTAATAAATTTCCACCTCCAAGACAAAATTGTTCCTTTAATCCCTGTTTTCATCAAATTTCTTATGGATTCATTTAAAGGATGTTATTGCCTATAATCTGTGATGTGTTAGTAACTGGCAAGACGTACACTTCGTACCCTAGAAATTTTTTTATACCGAGGATCGTTGATTTTTTTTAATAAATTTCCACCTCCAAGACAAAATTGTTCCTTTATCCCCTGGTTTCATCAATTTTTTTACGGATTCATTTAAAGGATGTTGTTACCTATAATCTGTGATGTGTTAGTAACTGGCACGACGTACACTTCGTACCCTAGAAATTTTTTTATACCGAGGATCGTTGATTTTTTTTTATAAATTTCCACCTCCAAGACAAAATTGTTCCTTTATTCCCTGGTTTCATCAAATTTTTTTACGGATTCATTTAAAAGATGTTGTTACCTATAATCTGTGATGTGTCAGTAACTGACACAACGTTTACTTCGTTCCCTAGAAATTTTTTTATACCGAGGATCGTTGATTTTTTTTAATAAATTTCCACCTCCAAGACAAAATTGTTCCTTTATCCCCTGGTTTCATCAAATTTTTTAAGGATTCATTTAAAGGATGTTGTTACCTATAATCTGTGATGTGTCAGTTACTGGCACGACGTACACTTCGTTCCCTAAAAATTTTTTTATACCGAGGATCGTTGATTTTTTTTAATAAATTTCCACCTCCAAGACAAAATTGTTCCTTTATCCCCTGGTTTCATCAAATTTTTTTAAGGATTCATTTAAAGGATGTTGTTACCTATAATCTGTGATGTGTCATTAACTGGCACGACGTACACTTCGTTCCCTAAAAATTTTTTTATACCGAGGATCATTGATTTTTTTTAATAAATTTCCACCTCCAAGACAAAATTGTTCCTTTATCCCCTGGTTTCATCAATTTTTTTTACGGATTCATTTAAAGGATGTAGTTACCTATAATCTGTGATGTGTTAGTAACTGGCACGACGTACACTTCGTACCCTAGAAATTTTTTTATACCGAGGATCGTTGATTTTTTTTAATAAATTTTTACCTCCAAGACTAAATTGTTCCTTTATTCCCTGGTTTCATCAAATTTTTTTACGGATTCATTTAAAAGATGTTGTTACCTATAATCTGTGATGTGTCAGTAACTGACACAACGTTTACTTCGTTCCCTAGAAATTTTTTTATACCGAGGATCGTTGATTTTTTTTAATAAATTTCCACCTCCAAGACAAAATTGTTCCTTTATCCCCTGGTTTCATCAAATTTTTTAAGGATTCATTTAAAGGATGTTGTTACCTATAATCTGTGATGTGTCAGTTACTGGCACGACGTACACTTCGTTCCCTAAAAATTTTTTTATACCGAGGATCGTTGATTTTTTTTAATAAATTTCCACCTCCAAGACAAAATTGTTCCTTTATCCCCTGGTTTCATCAAATTTTTTTAAGGATTCATTTAAAGGATGTTGTTACCTATAATCTGTGATGTGTCAGTAACTGGCACGACGTACACTTCGTTCCCTAAAAATTTTTTTATACCGAGGATCATTGATTTTTTTTAATAAATTTCCACCTCCAAGACAAAATTGTTCCTTTATCCCCTGGTTTCATCAAATTTTTTTACGGATTCATTTAAAGGATGTTGTTACCTATAATCTGTGATGTGTTAGTAACTGGCACGACGTACACTTCGTACCCTAGAAATTTTTTTATACCGAGGATCGTTGATTTTTTTTAATAAATTTTTACCTCCAAGACAAAATTGTTCCTTTATTCCCTGGTTTCATCAAATTTTTTTACGGATTCATTTAAAAGATGTTGTTACCTATAATCTGTAATGTGTCAGTAACGAGCACAACGTACACTTCATTCCCTAGAAATTTTTTTATACCGAGGATCGTTGATTTTTTTTAATAAATTTCCACCTCCAAGACAAAATTGTTCCTTTATCCCCTGGTTTCATCAAATTTTTTTAAGGATTCATTTAAAGGATGTTGTTACCTATAATCTGTGATGTGTCAGTAACTGGCACGACGTACACTTCGTTCCCTAAAAATTTTTTTATACCGAGGATCATTGATTTTTTTTAATAAATTTCCACCTCCAAGACAAAATTGTTCCTTTATCCCCTGGTTTCATCAATTTTTTTTACGGATTCATTTAAAGGATGTTGTTACCTATAATCTGTGATGTGTTAGTAACTGGCACGACGTACACTTCGTACCCTAGAAATTTTTTTATACCGAGGATCGTTGATTTTTTTTAATAAATTTTTACCTCCAAGAAAAAATTGTTCCTTTATTCCCTGGTTTCATCAAATTTTTTTACGGATTCATTTAAAAGATGTTGTTACCTATAATCTGTAATGTGTCAGTAACGAGCACAACGTACACTTCATTCCCTAGAAATTTTTTTATACCGAGGATCGTTGATTTTTTTTAATACATTTCCACCTCCAAGACAAAATTGTTCCTTTATCCCCTGGTTTCATCAATTTTTTTTACGGATTCATTTAAAGAATGTTGTTACCTATAATTTGTGATGTGTCAGTAACTGGCACGACGTTTACTTCGTTCCCTAGAAATTTTTTTATGCCGAGGATCGTTGATTTCTTTTAATAAATTTCCACCTCCAAGACAAAATTGTTCCTTTATTCCCTGGTTTTATCAAATTTTTTTACGGATTCATTTAAAAGATGTTGTTACCTATAATCTGTGATGTGTCAGTAACTGGCACAACGTTTACTTCGTTCCCTAGAAATTTTTTTATACCGAGGATCGTTGATTTTTTTTAATAAATTTCCACCTCCAAGACAAAATTGTTCCTTTATCCCCTGGTTTCATCAAATTTTTTTAAGGATCTATTTAAAGGATGTTGTTACCTATAATCTGTGATGTGTCAGTAACTGGCACGACGTACACTTCGTTCCCTAAAATTTTTTTTATACCGAGGATCGTTGATTTTTTTTAATAAATTTCCACCTCCAAGACAAAATTGTTCCTTTATTCCCTGGTTTCATCAATTTTTTTACGGATTCATTTAAAAGATGTTGTTACCTATAATCTGTGATGTGTTAGTAACTGGCACGACGTACACTTCGTACCCTAGAAATTTTTTTATACCGAGGATCGTTGATTTTTTTTAATAAATTTTTACCTCCAAGACAAAATTGTTCCTTTATTTCCTGGTTTCATCAAATTTTTTTACGGATTCATTTAAAAGATGTTGTTACCTATAATCTGTAATGTGTCAGTAACCGGCACAACGTACACTTCATTCCCTAGAAATTTTTTTACACCGAGGATCGTTGATTTTTTTTAATAAATTTCCACCTCCAAGACAAAATTGTTCCTTTATCCCCTGGTTTCATCAATTTTTTTTACGGATTCATTTAAAAGATGTTGTTACCTATAATCTTGATGTGTCAGTAACTGGCACGACGTTTACTTCGTTCCCTAGAAATTTTTTTATGCCAAGGATTTTTGATTTTTTTTAATAAATTTCCACCTCCAAGACAAAATTGTTCCTTTATCCCCTGGTTTCATCAATTTTTTTTACGGATTCATTTAAAGGATGTTATTACCTATAATCTGTGATGTGTTAGTAACTGGCACGACGTACACTTCGTACCCTAGAAATTTTTTTATACCGAGGATCGTTGATTTTTTTTAATAAATTTCCACCTCCAAGACAAAATTGTTCCTTTATCCCCTGGTTTCATCAATTTTTTTACGGATTCATTTAAAGGATGTTGTTACCTATAATCTGTGATGTGTTAGTAACTGGCACGACGTACACTTCGTACCCTAGAAATTTTTTTATACCGAGGATCGTTGATTTTTTTTTATAAATTTCCACCTCCAAGACAAAATTGTTCCTTTATTCCCTGGTTTCATCAAATTTTTTTACGGATTCATTTAAAAGATATTGTTTCCTATAATCTGTGATGTGTCAGTAACTGGCACAACGTTTACTTCGTTCCCTAGAAATTTTTTTATACCGAGGATCGTTGATTTTTTTTAATAAATTTCCACCTCCAAGACAAAATTGTTCCTTTATCCCCTGGTTTCATCAAATTTTTTAAGGATTCATTTAAAGGATGTTGTTACCTATAATCTGTGATGTGTCAGTTACTGGCACGACGTACACTTCGTTCCCTAAAAATTTTTTTATACCGAGGATCGTTGATTTTTTTTAATAAATTTCCACCTCCAAGACAAAATTGTTCCTTTATCCCCTGGTTTCATCAAATTTTTTTAAGGATTCATTTAAAGGATGTTGTTACCTATAATCTGTGATGTGTCAGTAACTGGCACGACGTACACTTCGTTCCCTAAAAATTTTTTTATACCGAGGATCGTTGATTTTTTTTAATAAATTTCCACCTCCAAGACAAAATTGTTCCTTTATCCCCTGGTTTCATCAATTTTTTTTACGGATTCATTTAAAAGATGTTGTTACCTATAATCTGTGATGTGTTAGTAACTGGCACGACGTACACTTCGTACCCTAGAAATTTTTTTATACCGAGGATCGTTGATTTTTTTTAATAAATTTTTACCTCCAAGACAAAATTGTTCCTTTATTCCCTGGTTTCATCAAATTTTTTTACGGATTCATTTAAAAGATGTTGTTACCTATAATCTGTAATGTGTCAGTAACCGGCACAACGTACACTTCATTCCCTAGAAATTTTTTTATACCGAGGATCGTTGATTTTTTTTTAATAAATTTCCACCTCCAAGACAAAATTGTTCCTTTATCCCCTGGTTTCATCAATTTTTTTTACGGATTCATTTAAAAGATGTTGTTACCTATAATCTTGATGTGTCAGTAACTGGCACGACGTTTACTTCGTTCCCTAGAAATTTTTTTATGCCAAGGATTTTTGATTTTTTTTAATAAATTTCCACCTCCAAGACAAAATTGTTCCTTTAATCCCTGGTTTCATCAAATTTTTTACGGATTCATTTAAAAGATGTTATTACCTATAATCTGTGATGTGTTAGTAACTGGCACGACGTACACTTCGTACCCTAGAAATTTTTTTATACCGAGGATCGTTGATTTTTTTTAATACATTTCCACCTCCAAGACAAAATTGTTCCTTTATCCCCTGGTTTTATCAATTTTTTTTACGGATTCATTTAAAGAATGTTGTTACCTATAATTTGTGATGTGTCAGTAACTGGCACGACGTTTACTTCGTTCCCTAGAAATTTTTTTAAGCCGAGGATCGTTGATTTTTTTTAATAAATTTCCACCTCCAAGACAAAATTGTTCCTTTATTCCCTGGTTTTATCAAATTTTTTTACGGATTCATTTAAAAGATGTTGTTACCTATAATCTGTGATGTGTCAGTAACTGGCACAACGTTTACTTCGTTCCCTAGAAATTTTTTTATACCGAGAATCGTTGATTTTTTTTAATAAATTTCCACCTCCAAGACAAAATTGTTCCTTTATCCCCTGGTTTCATCAAATTTTTTTAAGGATTCATTTAAAGGATGTTGTTACCTATAATCTGTGATGTGTCAGTAACTGGCACGACGTACACTTCGTTCCCTAAAATTTTTTTTATACCGAGGATCGTTGATTTTTTTTAATAAATTTCCACCTCCAAGACAAAATTGTTCCTTTATTCCCTGGTTTCATCAATTTTTTTTACGGATTCATTTAAAGGATGTTGTTACCTATAATCTGTGATGTGTTAGTAACTGGCACGACGTACACTTCGTACCCTAGAAATTTTTTTATACCGAGGATCGTTGATTTTTTTTAATAAATTTTTACCTCCAAGACAAAATTGTTCCTTTATTTCCTGGTTTCATCAAATTTTTTTACGGATTCATTTAAAAGATGTTGTTACCTATAATCTGTAATGTGTCAGTAACCGGCACAACGTACACTTCATTCCCTAGAAATTTTTTTACACCGAGGATCGTTGATTTTTTTTAATAAATTTCCACCTCCAAGACAAAATTGTTCCTTTATCCCCTGGTTTCATTAATTTTTTTTACGGATTCATTTAAAAGATGTTGTTACCTATAATCTTGATGTGTCAGTAACTGGCACGACGTTTACTTCGTTCCCTAGAAATTTTTTTATGCCAAGGATTTTTGATTTTTTTTAATAAATTTCCACCTCCAAGACAAAATTGTTCCTTTATCCCCTGGTTTCATCAATTTTTTTTACGGATTCATTTAAAGGATGTTGTTACCTATAATTTGTGATGTGTCAGTAACTGGCACGACGTTTACTTCGTTCCCTAGAAATTTTTTTATGCCGAGGATCGTTGATTTTTTTTAATAAATTTCCACCTCCAAGACAAAATTGTTCCTTTATTCCCTGGTTTCATCAAATTTTTTTACGGATTCATTTAAAAGATGTTGTTACCTATAATCTGTGATGTGTCAGTAACTGGCACGACGTACACTTCGTACCCTAGAAATTTTTTTATACCGAGGATCGTTGATTTTTTTTAATAAATTTTTACCTCCAAGACAAAATTGTTCCTTTATTCCCTGGTTTCATCAAATTTTTTTACGGATTCATTTAAAAGATGTTGTTACCTATAATCTGTAATGTGTCAGTAACCGGCACGACGTACACTTCATTCCCTAGAATTTTTTTTATACCGAGGATCGTTGATTTTTTTTAATAAATTTCCACCTCCAAGACAAAATTGTTCCTTTATCCCCTGGTTTCATCAATTTTTTTTACGGTTTCATTTAAAAGATGTTGTTACCTATAATCTTGATGTGTCAGTAACTGGCACGACGTTTACTTCGTTCCCTAGAAATTTTTTTATGCCGAGGATTTTTGATTTTTTTTTAATAAATTTCCACCTCCAAGACAAAATTGTTCCTTTAATCCCTGGTTTCATCAAATTTTTTACGGATTCATTTAAAGGATGTTATTACCTATAATCTGTGATGTGTTAGTAACTGGCACGACGTACACTTCGTACCCTAGAAATTTTTTTATACCGAGGATCGTTGATTTTTTTTAATAAATTTCCACCTCCAAGACAAAATTGTTCCTTTATCCCCTGGTTTCATCAATTTTTTTACGGATTCATTTAAAGGATGTTGTTACCTATAATCTGTGATGTGTTAGTAACTGGCACGACGTACACTTCGTACCCTAGAAATTTTTTTATACCGAGGATCGTTGATTTTTTTTAATAAATTTCCACCTCCAAGACAAAATTGTTCCTTTATTCCCTGGTTTCATCAAATTTTTTTACGGATTCATTTAAAAGATGTTGTTACCTATAATCTGTGATGTGTCAGTAACTGGCACAACGTTTACTTCGTTCCCTAGAAATTTTTTTATACCGAGGATCGTTGATTTTTTTTAATAAATTTCCACCTCCAAGACAAAATTGTTCCTTTATCCCCTGGTTTCATCAAATTTTTTTTAGGATTCATTTAAAGGATGATGTTACCTATAATCTGTGATGTGTCAGTTACTGGCACGACGTACACTTCGTTCCCTAAAAATTTTTTTATACCGAGGATCGTTGATTTTTTTTTAATAAATTTCCACCTCCAAGACAAAATTGTTCCTTTATCCCCTGGTTTCATCAATTTTTTTACGGATTCATTTAAAGGATGTTGTTACCTATAATCTGTGATGTGTTAGTAACTGGCACGACGTACACTTCGTACCCTAGAAATTTTTTTATACCGAGGATCGTTGATTTTTTTTAATAAATTTTTTACTCCAAGACAAAATTGTTCCTTTATTCCCTGGTTTCATCAAATTTTTTTACGGATTCATTTAAAAGATGTTGTTACCTATAATCTGTAATGTGTCAGTAACCGGCACGACGTACACTTCATTCCCTAGAATTTTTTTTATACCTAGGATCGTTGATTTTTTTTAATAAATTTCCACCTCCAAGACAAAATTGTTCCTTTATCCCCTGGTTTCATCAATTTTTTTTACGGATTCATTTAAAAGATGTTGTTACCTATAATCTTGATGTGTCAGTAACTGGCACGACGTACACTTCGTACCCTAGAAATTTTTTTATACCGAGGATCGTTGATTTTTTTTAATAAATTTTTACCTCCAAGACAAAATTGTTCCTTTATTCCCTGGTTTCATCAAATTTTTTTACGGATTCATTTAAAAGATGTTGTTACCTATAATCTGTAATGTGTCAGTAACCGGCACGACGTACACTTCATTCCCTAGAATTTTTTTTATACCGAGGATCGTTGATTTTTTTTAATAAATTTCCACCTCCAAGACAAAATTGTTCCTTCATCCCCTGGTTTCATCAATTTTTTTTACGGATTCATTTAAAAGATGTTGTTACCTATAATCTTGATGTGTCAGTAACTGGCACGACGTTTACTTCGTTCCCTAGAAATTTTTTTCTACCGAGGTTCGTTGATTTTTTTTTAATAAATTTCCACCTCCAAGACAAAATTGTTCCTTTATCCCCTGGTTTCATCAAATTTTTTACGAATTCATTTAAAAGATGTTGTTTCCTATAATCTTGATGTGTCAGTAACTGGCACGACGTACACTTCGTACCCTAGAAATTTTTTTCTACCGAGGATCGTTGATTTTTTTTTAATAAATTTCCACCTCCAAGACAAAATTGTTCCTTTATTCCCTGGTTTCATCAAATTTTTTTACGGATTCATTTAAAGGACGTTGTGTCCTATAATCTGTGATGTGACAGTAACTGGCACGACGTTTACTTCGTTCCCTAGAAATTTTTTTACACCGAGGGTCGTTGATTTTTTTTAATAAATTTCCACCTCCAAGACAAAATTGTTCCTTTCTCCCCTGGTTTCATCAAATTTTTTTACGGATTCATTTAAAGGACGTTGTTACCTATAATCTGTGATGTGTCAGTAACTGGCACGACGTTTACTTCGTTCCCTAGAAATTTTTTTATACCGAGGGTCGTTGATTTTTTTAATAAATTTCCACCTCCAAGACAAAATTGTTCCTTTATCCCCTGGTTTCATCAATTTTTTTTACTGATTTAATTAAAGAATGTTGTTACCTATAATCTGTGATGTGTCAGTAACTGGCACGTTGTACACTTCGTACCCTAGAAATTTTTTTATACCGAGGATCGTTGATTTTTTTTAATAAATTTTTACCTCCAAGACAAAATTGTTCCTTTATTCCCTGGTTTCATCAAATTTTTTTACGGATTCATTTAAAAGATGTTGGTACCTTTAATCTGTGGTGTGTTAGTAACTGGCACGACGTACACTTCGTACCCTAGAAATTTTTTTATACCAAGGATCGTTGATTTTTTTTAATAAATTTCCACCTCCAAGACAAAATTGTTCCTTTATCCCCTGGTTTCATCAAATTTTTTTACGGATTCATTTAAAGGACGTTGTTACCTATAATCTGTGATGTGTCAGTAACTGGCACGACGTTTACTTCGTTCCCTAGAAATTTTTTTATACCGAGGATCGTTGATTTTTTTTAATAAATTTCCACCTCCAACACAAAATTGTTCCTTTATTCCCTGGTTTCATCAAATTTTTTTACGGATTCATTTAAAGGATGTTATTACCAATAATCTGTGATGTGTCAGTAACTGGCACGACGTTTACTTCGTTCCCTAGAAATTTTTTTATGCCAAGGAAGGTTGATTTTTTTTAATAAATTTCCACCTCCAAGACAAAATTGTTCCTTTATTCCCTGGTTTCATCAAATTTTTTTACGGATTCATTTAAAGGATGTTGTTACCTATAATCTGAGATGTGTTAGTAACTGGCACGACGTACACTTCGTACCCTAGAAATTTTTTTCTACCGAGGATCGTTGATTTTTTTTTAATAAATTTCCACCTCCAAGACAAAATTGTTCCTTTATCCCCTGGTTTCATCAATTTTTTTACGGATTCATTTAAAAGATGTTGTTACCTATAATCTTGATGTGTTAGTAACTGGCACGACGTTTACTTCGTTCCCTAGAAATTTTTTTATGCCGAGGATTTTTGATTTTTTTTAATAAATTTCCACCTCCAAGACAAAATTGTTCCTTTAATCCCTGGTTTCATCAAATTTTTTACGGATTCATTTAAAGGATGTTGATACCTATAATCTGTGATGTGTTAGTAACTGGCACGACGTACACTTCGTACCCTAGAAATTTTTTTATACCGAGGATCGTTGATTTTTTTTAATAAATTTTTACCTCCAAGACAAAATTGTTCCTTTATTCCCTGGTTTCATCAAATTTTTTTACGGATTCATTTAAAAAATGTTGGTACCTATAATCTGTGGTGTGTTAGTAACTGGCACGACGTACACTTCGTACCCTAGAAATTTTTTTATACCAAGGATCGTTGATTTTTTTTAATAAATTTCCACCTCCAAGACAAAATTGTTCCTTTATCCCCTGGTTTCATCAAATTTTTTTACGGATTCATTTAAAGGATGTTGTTACCTATAATCTGTGATGTGTCAGTAACAGGCACGACCTTTACTTCGTTCCCTAGAAATTTTTTTATACCGAGGACCGTTGATTTTTTTAATAAATTTCCACCTCCAAGACAAAATTGTTCCTTTATCCCCTGGTTTAATCAAATTTTTTTAAGGATTCATTTAAAGAATGTTGTTACCTATAATCTGTGATGTGTCAGTAACTGGCACAACGTTAACTTCGTTCCCTAGAAATTTTTTTATACCGAGGATCGTTGATTTTTTTTAATAAATTTCCACCTCCAAGACAAAATTGTTCCTTTATCCCCTGGTTTCATCAAATTTTTTTACGGATTCATTTAAAAGATGTTGTTACCTATAATCTGTGATGTGTTAGTAACTGGCACGACGTACACTTCGTACCCTAGAAATTTTTTTATACCGAGGATAGTTGATTTTTTTTTAATAAATTTCCACCTCCAAGACAAAATTGTTCCTTTATCCCCTGGTTTCATCAAATTTTTTTACTGATTCATTTAAAGGACGTTGTTACCTATAATCTGTGATGTGTCAGTAACTGGCACAACGTTTACTTCGTTCCCTAGAAATTTTTTTATACAGAGGATCATTGATTTTTTTTAATAAATTTCCACATCCAAGACAAAATTGTTCCTTTATCCCCTGGTTTCAACAAATTCTTTTACGGATTCATTTAAAAGATGTTGTTACCTATAATCTGTGATGTGTCAGTAACTGGCACGACGTACACTTCGTACCCTAGAAATTTTTTTATACCGAGGATCGTTGATTTTTTTTAATAAATTTCCACCTCCAAGACAAAATTGTTCCTTTATCCCCTGGTTTCATCAAATTTTTTTACGGATTCATTTAAAAGACGTTGTGTCCTATAATCTGTGATGTGTTAGTAACTGGCACGACGTACACTTCGTACCCTAGAAATTTTTTTCTACCGAGGATCGTTGATTTTTTTTTAATAAATTTCCACCTCCAAGACAAAATTGTTCCTTTATCCCCTGATTTCATCAAATTTTTTTACGGATTCATTTAAAGGACGTTGTGTCCTATAATCTGTGATGTGTCAGTAACTGGCACGACGTTTACTTCGTTCCCTAGAAATTTTTTTATACCGTGGATCGTTGATTTTTTTTAATAAATTTCCACCTCCAAGACAAAATTGTTCCTTTATCCCCTGGTTTCATCAAATTTTTTTACGGATTCATTTAAAGGATGTTGTTACCTATAATCTGTGATGTGTCAGTAACAGGCACGACCTTTACTTCGTTCCCTAGAAATTTTTTTATACCGAGGACCGTTGATTTTTTTAATAAATTTCCACCTCCAAGACAAAATTGTTCCTTTATCCCCTGGTTTAATCAAATTTTTTTACGGATTCATTTAAAGGATGTTGTTATCTATAATCTGTGATGTGTCAGTAACCTTCACGACGTTTACTTCGTTCCCTAGAAATTTTTTTATGCCAAGGATCGTTGATTTTTTTTAATAAATTTCCACCTCCAAGACAAAATTGTTCCTTTATTCCCTGGTTTCATCAAATTTTTTACGGATTCATTTAAAAAATGTTGTTACCTATAATCTGTGATGTGTCAGTAACTGGCACAACGTTTACTTCGTTCCCTAGAAATTTTTTTATACCGAGGATCGTTGATTTTTTTTAATAAATTTCCACCTCCAAGACAAAATTGTTCCTTTATCCCCTGGTTTCATCAAATTTTTTTACGGATTCATTTAAAAGATGTTGTTACCTATAATCTGTGATGTGTTAGTAACTGGCACGACGTACACTTCGTACCCTAGAAATTTTTTTATACCGAGGATAGTTGATTTTTTTTTAATAAATTTCCACCTCCAAGACAAAATTGTTCCTTTATCCCCTGGTTTCATCAAATTTTTTTACTGATTCATTTAAAGGACGTTGTTACCTATAATCTGTGATGTGTCAGTAACTGGCACAACGTTTACTTCGTTCCCTAGAATTTTTTTTATACAGAGGATCATTGATTTTTTTTAATAAATTTCCACCTCCAAGACAAAATTGTTCCTTTATCCCCTGGTTTCAACAAATTCTTTTACGGATTCATTTAAAAGATGTTGTTACCTATAATCTGTGATGTGTCAGTTACTGGCACGACGTACACTTCGTACCCTAGAAATTTTTTTATACCGAGGATCGTTGATTTTTTTTAATAAATTTCCACCTCCAAGACAAAATTGTTCCTTTATCCCCTGGTTTCATCAAATTTTTTTACGGATTCATTTAAAGAATGTTGTTACCTATAATCTGTGATGTGTCAGTAACTGGCACGAAGTTTACTTCGTTCCCTAGAAACTTTTTTATGCCGAGGATCGTTGATTTTTTTTAATAAATTTTCACCTCCAATACAAAATTGTTCCTTTATTCCCTGGTTTCATCAAATTTTTTTACGGATTCATTTAAAGGATGTTGTTACCTATAATTTGTGATGTGTCAGTAACTGGCACGACGATTACTTCGTTCCCTAGAATTTTTTTTTTACCGAGGGTCGTTGATTTTTTTTAATACATTTCCACCTCCAAGACAAAATTGTTCCTTTATCCCCTGGTTTCATCAATTTTTTTTACTGATTTAATTAAAGAATGTTGTTACCTATAATCTGTGATGTGTCAGTAACTGGCACGTTGTACACTTCGTACCCTAGAAATTTTTTTATACCGAGGATCGTTGATTTTTTTTTAATAAATTTCCACCTCCAAGACAAAACTGTTCCTTTATCCCCTGGTTTCATCAAATTTTTTTACGGATTCATTTAAAAGATGTTGTTACCCATAATCTGTGATGTGTCAGTAACCGGCACGACGTACACTTCGTTCCCTAGAAATTTTTTTATACCGAGGATCGTTGATTTTTTTTAATAAATTTCCAACTCCAAGACAAAATTGTTCCTTTATCCCCTGGTTTCATCAAATTTTTTTACGGATTCATTTAAAGGATGTTGTTACCTATAATCTGTGATGTGTTAGTAACTGGCACGACGTACTCTTCGTTCCCTAGAAATTTTTTTATACCGAGGATCGTTGATTTTTTTTAATAAATTTCCACCTCCAACACAAAATTGTTCCTTTATTCCCTGGTTTCATCAAATTTTTTTACGGATTCATTTAAAGGATGTTATTACCTATAATCTGTGATGTGTCAGTAACTGGCACGACGTTTATTTCGTTCCCTAGAATTTTTTTTATGCCAAGGATCGTTGATTTTTTTTAATAAATTTCCACCTCCAAGACAAAATTGTTCCTTTATTCCCTGGTTTCATCAAATTTTTTTACGGATTCATTTAAAGGATGTTGTAACCTATAATCTGAGATGTGTTAGTAACTGGCACGACGTACACTTCGTACCCTAGAAATTTTTTTCTACCGAGGATCGTTGATTTTTTTTTAATAAATTTCCACCTCCAAGACAAAATTGTTCCTTTATCCCCTGGTTTCATCAAATTTTTTTACGGATTCATTTAAAGGATGTTGTTACCTATAATCTGTGATGTGTCAGTAACTGGCACGACGTTTACTTTGTTCCCTAGAAATTTTTTTATACCGAGGATCGTTGATTTTTTTTAATAAATTTCCACCTCCAAGACAAAATTGTTCCTTTACCCCTGGTTTCATCAAATTTTTTTTCGGATTCATTTAAAGGATGTTGTTACCTATAATCTGTGATGTGTCAGTAACTGGCACGAAGTTTACTTCGTTCCCTAGAAACTTTTTTATGCCGAGGATCGTTGATTTTTTTTAATAAATTTTCACCTCCAAGACAAAATTGTTCCTTTATTCCCTGGTTTCATCAAATTATTTTACGGATTCATTTAAAGGATGTTGTTACCTATAATTTGTGATGTGTCAGTAACTGGCACGACGTTTACTTCGTTCCCTAGAATTTTTTTTATACCGAGGGTCGTTGATTTTTTTTAATACATTTCCACCTCCAAGACAAAATTGTTCCTTTATCCCCTGGTTTCATCAATTTTTTTTACTGATTTAATTAAAGAATGTTGTTACCTATAATCTGTGATGTGTCAGTAACTGGCACGTTGTACACTTCGTACCCTAGAAATTTTTTTATACCGAGGATCGTTGATTTTTTTTAATAAATTTTTACCTCCAAGACAAAATTGTTCCTTTATTCCCTGGTTTCATCAAATTTTTTTACGGATTCATTTAAAGGACGTTGTTACCTATAATCTGTGATGTGTCAGTAACTGGCACGACGTTTATTTCGTTCCCTAGAAATTTTTTTATACCGAGGATCGTTGATTTTTTTTAATAAATTTCCACCTCCAACACAAAATTGTTCCTTTATTCCCTGGTTTCATCAAATTTTTTTACGGATTCATTTAAAGGATGTTATTACCTATAATCTGTGATGTGTCAGTAACTGGCACGACGTTTATTTCGTTCCCTAGAAATTTGTTTATGCCAAGGATCGTTGATTTTTTTTAATAAATTTCCACCTCCAAGACAAAATTGTTCCTTTATTTCCTGGTTTCATCAAATTTTTTTATGGATTTATTTAAAGGATGTTGTTACCTATAATCTGAGATGTGTTAGTAACTGGCACGACGTACACTTCGTACCCTAGAAATTTTTTTCTACCGAGGATCGTTGATTTTTTTTTAATAAATTTCCACCTCCAAGACAAAATTGTTCCTTTAACCCCTGGTTTCATCAAATTTTTTACGGATTCATTTAAAAGATGTTGTTACCTATAATCTTGATGTGTCAGTAACTGGCACGACGTTTACTTCGTTCCCTAGAAATTTTTTTATGCCGAGGATTTTTGATTTTTTTTAATAAATTTCCACCTCCAAGACAAAATTCTTCCTTCATCCCCTGGTTTCATCAAATTTTTTTACGGATTCATTTAAGGGCATTGGGTAAAGCACCGGTAGTTGGCAACACTGACCTATCTTCACCATGCTAATTTTTGGTCATTGCTTCTCGGAGTAATTTTTATGCTAGTGCTAAGCTGATTGCTGTAGTATCAAGATAATTAGTAGCCCAAGTGCACAATTTGGCTAAATAAAGCCTGATTTAAAGAAAAGTATTTTTTAGTATTTTTTTAAATTTACATGCATTTTTCTAAAATATAAAAAAATACTTTTCTTTAAATCAGGCTTTATTTAGCCAAATTGTGCACTTGGGCTACTAATTATCTTGATACTACAGCAATCAGCTTAGCTCGAGCATAAAAATTACTCCGAGGAGCAATGACCAAAAATTAGCATGGTGTAGATAGGTCAGTGTTGCCAACTACCGGTGCTACACCCAATGCCCTTAAAGGATGTTGTTACCTATAATCTGTGATGTGTCAGTAACTGGCACGACGTTTACTTTGTTCCCTAGAAATTTTTTTATACCGAGGATCGTTGATTTTTTTTAATAAATTTCCACCTCCAAGACAAAATTGTTCCTTTATCCCCTGGTTTCATCAATTTTTTTTACGGATTCATTTAAAGGATGTTGTTACCTATAATCTGTGATGAGTTAGTAACTGGCACGACGTACACTTCGTACCCTAGAAATTTTTTTATACCGAGGATCGTTGAATTTTTTTAAAAAAATTTTACCTCCAAGACAAAATTGTTCCTTTATTCCCTGGTTTCATCAAATTTTTTTACGGATTCATTTAAAAGACGTTGTTACCTATAATCTGTGATGTGTCAGTAACTGGCACGACGTTTACTTCGTTCCCTAGAAATTTTTTTATACCGAGGATCGTTGATTTTTTTTAATAAATTTCCACCTCCAACACAAAATTGTTCCTTTATTCCCTGGTTTCATCAAATTTTTTTCAAGATTCATTTAAAGGATGTTATTACCTATAATCTGTGATGTGTCAGTAACTGGCACGACGTTTATTTCGTTCCCTAGAATTTTTTTTATGCCAAGGATCGTTTAATTTTTTTTAATAAATTTGCACCTCCAAGACAAAATTGTTCCTTTATTCCCTGGTTTCATCAAATTTTTTTACGGATTCATTTAAAGGATGTTGTTACCTATAATCTGAGTTGTGTTAGTAACTGGCACGACGTACACTTCGTACCCTAGAAATTTTTTTCTACCGAGGATCGTTGATTTTTTTTTAATAAATTTCCACCTCCAAGACAAAATTGTTCCTTTATCCCCTGGTTTCATCAAATTTTTTTACGGATTCATTTAAAGGACGTTGTGTCCTATAATCTGTGATGTGTTAGTAACTGGCACGACATACACTTCGTACCCAAGAAATTTTTTTCTACCGAGGATCGTTGATTTTTTTTTAATTAATTTCCACCTCCAAGACAAAATTGTTCCTTAATCCCCTGGTTTCATCAAATTTTTTACGGATTCATTTAAAAGATGTTGTTACCTATAATCTTGATGTGTCAGTAACTGGCACGACGTTTACTTCGTGCCCTAGAAATTTTTTTATGCCGAGGATTTTTGATTTTTTTTAATAAATTTCCACCTCCAAGACAAAATTGTTTCTTTAATCCCTGGTTTCATCAAATTTTTTACGGATTCATTTAAAGGATGTTATTACCTATAATCTGGGATGTGTTAGTAACTGGCACGACGTACACTTCGTACCCTAGAAATTTTTTTATACCGAGGATCGTTGATTTTTTTTAATAAATTTCCACCTCCAAGACAAAATTGTTTCTTTATCCCCTGGTTTCATCAAATTTTTTTACGGATTCATTTAAAAGACGTTGTTACCTATAATCTGTGATGTGTCAGTAACTGGCACGACGTTTACTTCGTTCCCTAGAAATTTTTTTATACAAAGGATCGTTGATTTTTTTTAATAAATTTCCACCTCCAAGACAAAATTGTTCCTTTATCCCCTGGTTTCATTAAATTTTTTTACGGATTCATTTAAAGGATGTTGTTATCTATAATCTGTGATGTGTCAGTAACTGGCACGACGTAAACTTCGTTCCCTAGAAATTTTTTTATACCGAGGATCGTTGATTTTTTTAATAAATTTCCACCTCCAAGACAAAATTGTTCCTTTATCCCCTGGTTTCATCAAATTTTTTTACTGATTCATTTATAAGACGTTGTTACCTATAATCTGTGAGGTGTCAGTAACCGGCACGACGTACAATTCATTCCCTAGAAAAATTTTTATACCGAGGATCGTTGATTTTTTTTAATAAATTTCCACCTCCAAGACAAAATTGTTCCTTTATCCCCTGGTTTCATCAAATTTTTTTACGGATTCATTTAAAGGAAGTTGTTACCTATAATCTGTGATGTGTCAGTAACTGACACGACGTTTACTTCGTTCCCTAGAAATTTTTTTATGCCGAGGATCGTTGATTTTTTTTAATAAATTTCCACCTCCAAGACAAAATTGTTCCTTTATTCCCTGGTTTCATGAAATTTTTTTACGGATTCATTTAAAGGATGTTATTTTCTATAATCTGTGATGTGTTAGCAACTGGCACGACGTACACTTCATACCCTAGAATTTTTTTTATACCGAGGATCGTTGATTTTTTTTAATAAATTTCCACCTCCAAGACAAAATTGTTCCTTTATCCCCTAGTTACATCAAATTTTTTTACGGATTCATTTATAGGGCGTTGTGTCCTATAATCTGTGTTGTGTCAGTAACTGGCACGACGATTACTTTGTACCCTAGAATTTTTTTTATACCGAGGATCGTTGATTTTTTTTAATAAATTTTCACCTCCAAGACAAAATTGTTCCTTTATCCCCTGGTTTCATCAAATTTTTTTACGGATTCATTTAAAGAATGTTGTTACCTATAATCTGTAATGTGTCAGTAACTGGCACGAAGTTTACTTCGTTCCCTAGAAACTTTTTTATGCCGAGGATCGTTGATTTTTTTTAATAAATTTTCACCTCCAAGACAAAATTGTTCCTTTATTCCCTGGTTCCATCAAATTTTTTTACGGATTCATTTAAAGGATGTTGTTACCTATAATTTGTGATGTGTCAGTAACTGGCACGATGTTTACTTCGTTCCCTAGAATTTTTTTTATACCGAGGGTCGTTGATTTTTTTTAATACATTTCCACCTCCAAGACAAAATTGTTCCTTTATCCCCTGGTTTCATCAATTTTTTTTACTGATTTAATTAAAGAATGTTGTTACCTATAACCTGTGATGTGTCAGTAACTGGCACGTTGTACACTTCGTACCCTAGAAATTTTTTTATACCGAGGATCGTTGATTTTTTTTTAATAAGTTTCCACCTCCAAGACAAAATTGTTCCTTTATCCCCTGGTTTCATCAAATTTTTTTACGGATTCATTTAAAAGATGTTGTTATTCATAATCTGTGATGTGACAGTAACAGGCACGACGTACACTTCGTTCCCTAGAAATTTTTTTATACCGAGGATCGTTGATTTTTTTTAATAAATTTCCAACTCCAAGACAAAATTGTTCCTTTATCCCCTGGTTTCATCAAATTTTTTTACGGATTCATTTAAAGGAAGTTGTTACCTATAATCTGTGATGTGTTAGTAACTGGCACGACGTACTCTTCGTTCCCTAGAAATTTTTTTATACCGAGGATCGTTGATTTTTTAATAAATTTCCACCTCCAAGACAAAATTGTTCTTTTTTCCCCTGGTTTCATCAAATTTTTTTACGGATTCATTTAAAGGATGTTGTTACCTATAATCTGTGATATGTCAGTAACTGGCACGACGTTTACTTCGTTCCCTAGAAATTTTTTTATACCGAGGATCGTTGTTTTTTTTTAATAAATTTCCACCTCCAAGACAAAATTGTTCCTTTATCCCCTGGTTTCATTAAATTTTTTTACGGATTCATTTAAAGGATGTTGTTATCTATAAAATGTGATGTGTCAGTAACTGGCACGACGTAAACTTCGTTCCCTAGAAATTTTTTTATACCGAGGATCGTTGATTTTTTTAATAAATTTCCACCTCCAAGACAAAATTGTTCCTTTATCCCCTGGTTTCATCAAATTTTTTTACTGATTCATTTATAGGACGTTGTTACCTATAATCTGTGAGGTGTCAGTAACCGGCACGACGTACAATTCATTCCCTAGAAAAATTTTTATACCGAGGATCGTTGATTTTTTTTAATAAATTTCCACCTCCAAGACAAAATTGTTCCTTTATCCCCTGGTTTCATCAATTTTTTTTACGGATTCATTTAAAGGAAGTTGTTACCTATAATCTGTGATGTGTCAGTAACTGGCACGACGTTTACTTCGATCCCTAGATTTTTTTTTTATACCGAGGATCGTTGATTTTTTTAAATAAATTTCCACCTCCAAGACAAAATTGTTCCTTTATCCCCTGGTTTCATCAATTTTTTTTACGGATTCATTTAAAAGATGTTATTACCTATAATCTGAGATGTGTTAGTAACTGGCACGACGTACACTTCGTACCCTAGAAATTTTTTTATACCGAGGATCGTTGATTTTTTTTAATAAATTTCCACCTCCAAGACAAAATTGTTCCTTTATCCCCTGGTTTCATCAATTTTTTTTACGGATTCATTTATAAGATGTTGTTACCTATAATCTGTGATGTGTCAGTAACTGGCACAACGTTTACTTCGTTCCCTAGAAATTTTTTTATACAGAGGATCGTTGATTTTTTTTAATAAATTTCCACCTCCCAGACAAAATTGTTCCTTTATCCCCTGGTTTCATCAAATTTTTTTAAGGATTCATTTAAAGGATGTTGTTACCTATAATCTGTGATGTGTCAGTAACTGGCACGACGTACACTTCGTTCCCTAAAAATTTTTTTATACCGAGGATCGTTGATTTTTTTTAATAAATTTCCACCTCCAAGACAAAATTGTTCCTTTATTCCTTGGTTTCATCAATTTTTTTTACGGATTCATTTAAAGGATGTTGTTACCTATAATCTGTGATGTGTTAGTAACTGGCACGACGTACACTTCGTACCCTAGAAATTTTTTTATACCGAGGATCGTTGATTTTTTTTAATAAATTTTTACCTCCAAGACAAAATTGTTCCTTTTTTCCCTGGTTTCATCAAATTTTTTTACGGATTCATTTAAAAGATGTTGTTACCTATAATCTGTAATGTGTCAGTAACCGGCACAACGTTTACTTCGTTCCCTAGAAATTATTTATGCCGAGGTTCGTTAATTTTTTTTAATAAATTTCCACCTCCAAGACAAAATTGTTCCTTTATCCCCTGGTTTCATCAATTTTTTTTACGGATTCATTTAAAAGATGTTGTTACCTATAATTTTGATGTGTCAGTAACTGGCACGACGTTTACACGTTCCCTAGAAATTTTTTTATGCCGAGGATTTTTGATTTTTTTTAATAAATTTCCACCTCCAAGACAAAATTGTTCCTTTAATCCCTGGTTTCATCAAATTTTTTACGGATTCATTTAAAGGATGTTATTACCTATAATCTGTGATGTGTTAGTAACTGGCACGACGTACACTTCGTACCCAAGAAATTTTTTTATACCGAGGATCGTTGATTTTTTTTAATAAATTTCCACCTCCAAGACAAAATTGTTCCTTTATCCCCTGGTTTCATCAAATTTTTTTACGGATTCATTTATAAGATGTTGTTACCTATAATCTGTGATGTGTCAGTAACTGGCACAACGTTTACTTCGTTCCCTAGAAATTTTTTTATACAGAGGATCGTTGATTTTTTTTAATAAATTTCCACCTCCCAGACAAAATTGTTCCTTTATCCCCTGGTTTCATCAAATTTTTTTAAGGATTCATTTAAAGGATGTTGTTACCTATAATCTGTGATGTGTCAGTAACTGGCACGACGTACACTTCGTTCCCTAAAAATTTTTTTATACCGAGGATCGTTGATTTTTTTTAATAAATTTCCACCTCCAAGACAAAATTGTTCCTTTATTCCTTGGTTTCATCAATTTTTTTTACGGATTCATTTAAAGGATGTTGTTACCTATAATCTGTGATGTGTTAGTAACTGGCACGACGTACACTTCGTACCCTAGAAATTTTTTTATACCGATGATCGTTGATTTTTTTTAATAAATTTTTACCTCCAAGACAAAATTGTTCCTTTATTCCCTGGTTTCATCAAATTTTTTTACGGATTCATTTAAAAGATGTTGCTACCTATAATCTGTAATGTGTCAGTAACCGGCACAACGTTTACCTCGTTCCCTAGAAATTATTTATGCCGAGGTTCGTTGATTTTTTTTAATAAATTTCCACCTCCAAGACAAAATTGTTCCTTTATCCCATGGTTTCATCAATTTTTTTTACGGATTCATTTAAAAGATGTTGTTACCTATAATTTTGATGTGTCAGTAACTGGCACGACGTTTACACGTTCCCTAGAAATTTTTTTATGCCGAGGATTTTTGATTTTTTTTAATAAATTTCCACCTCCAAGACAAAATTGTTCCTTTAATCCCTGGTTTCATCAAATTTTTTACGGATTCATTTAAAGGATGTTATTACCTATAATCTGTGATGTGTTAGTAACTCGCACGACGTACACTTCGTACCCAAGAAATTTTTTTATACCGAGGATCGTTGATTTTTTTTAATAAATTTCCACCTCCAAGACAAAATTTTTCCTTTATTCCCTTGTTTCATCAAATTTTTTTATGGATTCATTTAAAGGACGTTGTTACCTATAATCTGTGAAGTGTCAGTAACTGGCACGACGTTTACTTCGTTCCCTAGAAATTTTTTTATACCGAGGATCGTTGATTTTTTTAAATAAATTTCCACCTCCAAGACAAAATTGTTCTTTTATCCCCTGGTTTCATCAATTTTTTTTACGGATTCATTTATAGGATGTTGTTACCTATAATCTGTGATGTGTCAGTAACTGGCACGACGTTTACTTCGTTCCCTAGGAATTTTTTTATGCCGAGGATCGTTGATTTTTTTTAATAAATTTCCACCTCCAAGACAAAATTGTTCCTTTATCCCCTGGTTTCATCAAATTTTTTACGGATTCATTTAAAGGATGTTATTACCTATAATCTGTGATGTGTCGGTAACTGGCACGACGTTTACTTCGTTCCCTAGAAATTTTTTTATACCGAGGATCGTTGATTTTTTTTAATAAATTTCCACCTCCAAGACAAAATTGTTCCTTTATCCCCTGTTTTCATCAAATTTTTTTACGGATTCATTTAAAGGATGTTGTTACCTATAATCTGTGATGTGTCAGTAACTGGCACGACGTTTACTTCGTTCCCTAGATTTTTTTTTTTATACCGAGGATCGTTGATTATTTTAATAAATTTCCACCTCCAATACAAAATTGTTCCTTTATTCCCTGGTTTCATCAAATTTTTTTACGGATTCATTTAAAGGATGTTATTACCTATAATCTGAGATGTGTTAGTAACCGGCACAACGTTTACTTCGTTCCCTAGAAATTATTTATGCCGAGGTTCGTTGATTTTTTTTAATAAATTTCCACCTCCAAGACAAAATTGTTCCTTTATCCCCTGGTTTCATCAAATTTTTTTACGGATTCATAAAGGATGTTAATACCTATAATCTGTGATGTGTTAGTAACTGGCACGACGTACACTTCGTACCCAAGAAATTTTTTTATACCGAGGATCGTTGATTTTTTTTAATAAATTTCCACCTCCAAGACAAAATTTTTCCTTTATCCCCTGGTTTCATCAAATTTTTTTACGGATTCATTTAAAGGACGTTGTTACCTATAATCTGTGATGTGTCAGTAACTGGCACGACGTTTACTTCGTTCCCTAGAAATTTTTTTATACCGAGGATCGTTGATTTTTTTAAATAAATTTCCACCTCCAAGACAAAATTGTTCTTTTATCCCCTGGTTTCATCATTTTTTTTTACGGATTCATTTATAGGATGTTGTTACCTATAATCTGAGATGTGTTAGTAACTGATACGACGTACACTTCGTACCCTAGAAATTTTTTTATACCGAGGATCGTTGATTTTTTTTAATAAATTTCCACCTCCAAGACAAAATTGTTCCTTTATCCCCTGGTTTCATCAAATTTTTTTACGGATTCATTTAAAGGACGTTGTGTCCTATAATCTGTGAAGTGTCAGTAACTGGCACGACGTTTACTTCGTTCCCTAGAAATTTTTTTATACCGAGGATCGTTGATTTTTTTAATAAATTTCCACCTCGAAGACAAAATTGTTCCTTTATCCTCTGGTTTCATCAAATTTTTTTACGGATTCATTTAAAAGATGTTGTTACCTATAATCTGTGATGTGTCAGTAAGTGGCACGACGTTTATTTCGTTCCCTAGAAATTTTTTTATACCTAGGATCGTTGTTTTTTTTTAATAAATTTCCACCTCCAAGACAAAATTGTTCCTTTATCCCCTGGTTTCATCAAATTTTTTTACGGATTCATTTAAAAGATGTTGTTACCTATAATCTGGGATGTGTCAGTAACCGGCACGATGTACACTTCGTTCCCTAGAAATTTTTTATACCGAGGATCGTTGATTTTTTTAATAAATTTCCACCTCCAATACAAAATTGTTCCTTTATCCCCTGGTTTCATCAAAATTTTTTTACGGATTCATTTAAAGGATGTTGTTACCTATATTCTGTGATGTGTTAGTAACTGGCACGACGTACACTTCGTTACCTAGAAATTTTTTTATACCGAGGATCGTTGATTTTTTAATAAATTTCCACCTTCAAGACAAAATTGTTCCTTTATCCCCTGGTTTCATCAAATCTTTTACGGATTCATTTAAAGGATGTTATTACCTATAATCTGTGATGTGTTTGTAACTGGCACGACGTTTACTTCGTTCCCTAGAATTTTTTTTATACCGAGGATCGTTGATTTTTTTTAATAAATTTCCACCTCCAAGACAAAATTGTTCCTTTATCCCCTGGTTTCATCAATTTTTTTTACGGATTCATTTAAAAGATGTTGTTACCTATAATTTTGATGTGTCAGTAACTGGCACGACGTTTACACGTTCCCTAGAAATTTTTTTATGCCGAGGATTTTTGATTTTTTTTAATAAATTTCCACCTCCAAGACAAAATTGTTCCTTTAATCCCTGGTTTCATCAAATTTTTTACGGATTCATTTAAAGGATGTTATTACCTATAATCTGTGATGTGTTAGTAACTCGCACGACGTACACTTCGTACCCAAGAAATTTTTTTATACCGAGGATCGTTGATTTTTTTTAATAAATTTCCACCTCCAAGACAAAATTTTTCCTTTATTCCCTTGTTTCATCAAATTTTTTTATGGATTCATTTAAAGGACGTTGTTACCTATAATCTGTGAAGTGTCAGTAACTGGCACGACGTTTACTTCGTTCCCTAGAAATTTTTTTATACCGAGGATCGTTGATTTTTTTAAATAAATTTCCACCTCCAAGACAAAATTGTTCTTTTATCCCCTGGTTTCATCAATTTTTTTTACGGATTCATTTATAGGATGTTGTTACCTATAATCTGTGATGTGTCAGTAACTGGCACGACGTTTACTTCGTTCCCTAGGAATTTTTTTATGCCGAGGATCGTTGATTTTTTTTAATAAATTTCCACCTCCAAGACAAAATTGTTCCTTTATCCCCTGGTTTCATCAAATTTTTTACGGATTCATTTAAAGGATGTTATTACCTATAATCTGTGATGTGTCGGTAACTGGCACGACGTTTACTTCGTTCCCTAGAAATTTTTTTATACCGAGGATCGTTGATTTTTTTTAATAAATTTCCACCTCCAAGACAAAATTGTTCCTTTATCCCCTGTTTTCATCAAATTTTTTTACGGATTCATTTAAAGGATGTTGTTACCTATAATCTGTGATGTGTCAGTAACTGGCACGACGTTTACTTCGTTCCCTAGATTTTTTTTTTTATACCGAGGATCGTTGATTATTTTAATAAATTTCCACCTCCAATACAAAATTGTTCCTTTATTCCCTGGTTTCATCAAATTTTTTTACGGATTCATTTAAAGGATGTTATTACCTATAATCTGAGATGTGTTAGTAACCGGCACAACGTTTACTTCGTTCCCTAGAAATTATTTATGCCGAGGTTCGTTGATTTTTTTTAATAAATTTCCACCTCCAAGACAAAATTGTTCCTTTATCCCCTGGTTTCATCAATTTTTTTTACGGATTCATTTAAAAGATGTTGATACCTATAATCTTGATGTGTCAGTAACTGGCACGACGTTTACTTCGTTCCCTAGAAATTTTTTTATGCCGAGGATTTTTGATTTTTTTTAATAAATTTCCACCTCCAAGACAAAATTGTTCCTTTAATCCCTGGTTTCATCAAATTTTTTACGGATTCATTTAAAGGATGTTATTACCTATAATCTGTGATGTGTTAGTAACTGGCACGACGTACACTTCGTACCCAAGAAATTTTTTTATACCGAGGATCGTTGATTTTTTTTAATAAATTTCCACCTCCAAGACAAAATTTTTCCTTTATCCCCTGGTTTCATCAAATTTTTTTACGGATTCATTTAAAGGACGTTGTTACCTATAATCTGTGATGTGTCAGTAACTGGCACGACGTTTACTTCGTTCCCTAGAAATTTTTTTATACCGAGGATCGTTGATTTTTTTAAATAAATTTCCACCTCCAAGACAAAATTGTTCTTTTATCCCCTGGTTTCATCATTTTTTTTTACGGATTCATTTATAGGATGTTGTTACCTATAATCTGAGATGTGTTAGTAACTGATACGACGTACACTTCGTACCCTAGAAATTTTTTTATACCGAGGATCGTTGATTTTTTTTAATAAATTTCCACCTCCAAGACAAAATTGTTCCTTTATCCCCTGGTTTCATCAAATTTTTTTACGGATTCATTTAAAGGACGTTGTGTCCTATAATCTGTGAAGTGTCAGTAACTGGCACGACGTTTACTTCGTTCCCTAGAAATTTTTTTATACCGAGGATCGTTGATTTTTTTAATAAATTTCCACCTCGAAGACAAAATTGTTCCTTTATCCTCTGGTTTCATCAAATTTTTTTACGGATTCATTTAAAAGATGTTGTTACCTATAATCTGTGATGTGTCAGTAAGTGGCACGACGTTTATTTCGTTCCCTAGAAATTTTTTTATACCTAGGATCGTTGTTTTTTTTTAATAAATTTCCACCTCCAAGACAAAATTGTTCCTTTATCCCCTGGTTTCATCAAATTTTTTTACGGATTCATTTAAAAGATGTTGTTACCTATAATCTGGGATGTGTCAGTAACCGGCACGATGTACACTTCGTTCCCTAGAAATTTTTTATACCGAGGATCGTTGATTTTTTTAATAAATTTCCACCTCCAATACAAAATTGTTCCTTTATCCCCTGGTTTCATCAAAATTTTTTTACGGATTCATTTAAAGGATGTTGTTACCTATATTCTGTGATGTGTTAGTAACTGGCACGACGTACACTTCGTTACCTAGAAATTTTTTTATACCGAGGATCGTTGATTTTTTAATAAATTTCCACCTTCAAGACAAAATTGTTCCTTTATCCCCTGGTTTCATCAAATCTTTTACGGATTCATTTAAAGGATGTTATTACCTATAATCTGTGATGTGTTTGTAACTGGCACGACGTTTACTTCGTTCCCTAGAATTTTTTTTATACCGAGGATCGTTGATTTTTTTTAATAAATTTCCACCTCCAAGACAAAATTGTTCCTTTATCCCCTGGTTTCATCAAATTTTTTACGGATTCATTTAAAGGATGTTATTACCTATAATCTGTGATGTGTTAGTAACTAGCACGACGTACACTTCGTACCCTAGAAATTTTTTTATACCGAGGATCGTTGATTTTTTTTAATAAATTTCCACCTCCAAGACAAAATTGTTCCTTTATTCCCTGGTTTCATCAAATTTTTTTACGGATTCATTTAAAAGATGTTGTTACCTATAATCTGTGATGTGTCAGTAACTGGCACGACGTTTACTCCGTTCCCTAGAAATTTTTTTATACCGAGGATCGTTGATTTTTTTTAATAAATTTCCACCTCCAAGACAAGATTGTTCCTTTATCCCCTGGTTTCATCAAATTTTTTTACGGATTCATTTAAAGGATGTTGTTACCTATAATCTGTGATGTGTCAGTAACTGGCACGACGTTTACTTTGTTCCCTAGAAATTTTTTTATACCGAGGATCGTTGATTTTTTTTAATAAATTTCCACCTCCAAGACAAAATTGTTCTTTTATCCCCTGGTTTCATCAATTTTTTTTACGGATTCATTTATAGGATGTTGTTACCTATAATCTGTGATGTGTCAGTAACTGGCACGACGTTTACTTCGTTCCCTAGAAATTTTTTTATGCCGAGGATCGTTGATTTTTTTTAATAAATTTCCACCTCCAAGACAAAATTGTTCCTTTATCCCCTGGTTTCATCAAATCTTTTACGGATTTATTTAAAGGATGTTATTACCTATAATCTGTGATGTGTCGGTAACTGGCACGACGTTTACTTCGTTCCCTAGAAATTTTTTTATACCGAGGATCGATGATTTTTTTTAATAAATTTCCACCTCCAAGACAAAATTGTTCCTTTATCCCCTGTTTTCATCAAATTTTTTTACGGATTCATTTAATGGATGTTGTTACCTATAATCTGTGATGTGTCAGTAACTGGCACGACGTTTACTTCGTTCCCTAGAAATTTTTTTTTACCGAGGATCGTTGATTTTTTTTAATAAATTTCCACCTCCAAGACAAAATTGTTCCTTTATCCCCTGGTTTCATCAAATTTTTTTACGGATTCATTTAAAGAATGTTGTTACCTATAATCTGTGATGTGTCAGTAACTGGCACGACGTTTACTTCGTTCCCTAGAAATTTTTTTTTACCGAGGATCGTTGAT
The DNA here is from genome assembly GCA_949825025.1 of Siphlonurus alternatus. Classification (NCBI taxonomy): domain Eukaryota; kingdom Metazoa; phylum Arthropoda; class Insecta; order Ephemeroptera; family Siphlonuridae; genus Siphlonurus; species Siphlonurus alternatus. Next base: position 364,352 of record CATKWE010000002.1, read on the forward strand.
TTTTTTTAATAAATTTCCACCTCCAAGACAAAATTGTTCCTTTATCCCCTGGTTTCATCAAATTTTTTTACGGATTCATTTAAAGAATGTTGTTACCTATAATCTGTGATGTGTCAGTAACAGGCACGACGTTTACTTCGTTCCCTAGAAATTTTTTTATACTTAGGATCGTTGATTTTTTTAATAAATTTCCACCTCCAAGACAAAATTGTTCCTTTATCCCCTGGTTTCATCATTTTTTTTTACAAATTCATTTAAAAGATGTTGTTACCTATAATTTGTGATGTGTCAGTAACTGGCACGACGTTTACTTCGTTCCCTAGAAATTTTTTTATGCCGAGGATCGTTGATTTTTTTTAATAAATTTCCACCTCCAAGACAAAATTGTTCCTTTATTCCCTGTTTTCATCATATTTTTTTACGGATTCATTTAAAAGATGTTGTTACCTATAATCTGTGATGTGTCAGTAACTGGCACAACGTTTACTTCGTTCCCTAGAAATTTTTTTATACCGAGGATCGTTGATTTTTTTTAATAAATTTCCACCTCCAAGACAAGATTGTTCCTTTATTCCCTGTTTTCATCATATTTTTTTACGGATTCATTTAAAAGATGTTGTTACCTATAATCTGTGATGTGTCAGTAACTGGCACAACGTTTACTTCGTTCCCTAGAAATTTTTTTATACCGAGGATCGTTGATTTTTTTTAATAAATTTCCACCTCCAAGACAAGATTGTTCCTTTATCCCCTGGTTTCATCAAATTTTTTTTAGGATTCATTTAAAGGATGTTGTTACCTATAATCTGTGATGTGTCAGTAACTGGCACGACGTACACTTCGTTCCCTAAAAATTTTTTTATACCGAGGATCGTTGATTTTTTTTAATAAATTTCCACCTCCAAGACAAAATTGTTCCTTTATCCCCTGGTTTCATCAATTTTTTTTACGGATTCATTTAAAGGATGTTGTTACCTATAATCTGTGATGTGTTAGTAACTGGCAAGACGTACACTTCGTACCCTAGAAATTTTTTTATACCGAGGATCGTTGATTTTTTTTAATAAATTTTTACCTCCAAGACAAAATTGTTCCTTTATTCCCTGGTTTCATCAAATTTTTTTACGGATTCATTTAAAAGATGTTGTTACCTATAATCTGTTATGTGTCAGTAACTGGCACAACGTACAGTTCATTCCCTAGAAATTTTTTTATACCGAGGATCGTTGATTTTTTTTAATAAATTTCCACCTCCAAGACAAAATTGTTCCTTTATCCCCTGGTTTCATCAATTTTTTTTACGGATTCATTTAAAAGATGTTGTTACCTATAATCTTGATGTGTCAGTAACTGGCACGACGTTTACTTCGTTCCCTAGAAATTTTTTTATTCCAAGGATTTTTGATTTTTTTTAATAAATTTCCACCTCCAAGACAAAATTGTTCCTTTAATCCCTGGTTTCATCAAATTTTTTACGGATTCATTTAAAGGATGTTATTACCTATAATCTGTGATGTGTTAGTAACTGGCACGACGTACACTTCGTACCCTAGAAATTTTTTTATACCGAGGATCGTTGATTTTTTTTAATACATTTCCACCTCCAAGACAATATTGTTCCTTTATTCCCTGGTTTCATCAATTTTTTTTACGGATTCATTTTAAGGATGTTGTTACCTATAATTTGTGATGTGTCAGTAACTGGCACGACGTTCACTTCGTTCCCTAGAAATTTTTTTTATGCCGAGGATCGTTGATTTTTTTTAATAAATTTCCACCTCCAAGACAAAATTGTTCCTTTATTCCCGGGTTTCATCAAATTTTTTTACGGATTCATTTAAAAGATGTTGTTACCTATAATCTGTGATGTGTCAGTAACTGGCACAACGTTTACTTCGTTCCCTAGAAATTTTTTTATACCGAGGATCGTTGATTTTTTTTAATAAATTTCCACCTCCAAGACAAAATTGTTCCTTTATCCCCTGGTTTCATCAAATTTTTTTAAGGATTCATTTAAAGGATGTTGTTACCTATAATCTGTGATGTGTCAGTAACTGGCACGACGTACACTTCGTTCCCTAAAATTTTTTTTATACCGAGGATCGTTGATTTTTTTTAATAAATTTCCACCTCCAAGACAAAATTGTTCCTTTATCCCCTGGTTTCATCAATTTTTTTACGGATTCATTTAAAGGATGTTGTTACCTATAATTTGTGATGTGTTAGTAACTGGCACGACGTACACTTCGTACCCTAGAAATTTTTTTATACCGAGGATCGTTGATTTTTTTTAATAAATTTTTACCTCCAAGACAAAATTGTTCCTTTATTCCCTGGTTTCATCAAATTTTTTTACGGATTCATTTAAAAGATGTTGTTACCTATAATCTGTAATGTGTCAGTAACCGGCACAACGTACACTTCATTCCCTAAAAATTTTTTTATACCGAGGATCGTTGATTTTTTTTAATAAATTTCCACCTCCAAGACAAAATTGTTCCTCTATTCCCTGGTTTCATCAAATTTTTTTACGGATTCATTTAAAAGATGTTGTTACCTATAATCTGTGATGTGTCAGTAACTGGCACAACGTTTACTTCGTTCCCTAGAAATTTTTTTATACCGAGGATCGTTGATTTTTTTTAATAAATTTCCACCTCCAAGACAAAATTGTTCCTTTATCCCCTGGTTTCATCAAATTTTTTTAAGGATTCATTTAAAGGATGTTGTTACCTATAATCTGTGATGTGTCAGTAACTGGCACGACGTACACTTCGTTCCCTAAAAATTTTTTTATACCGAGGATCGTTGATTTTTTTTAATAAATTTCCACCTCCAAGACAAAATTGTTCCTTTATCCCCTGGTTTCATCAATTTTTTTTACAGATTCATTTAAAGGATGTTGTTACCTATAATCTGTGATGTGTTAGTAACTGGCACGACGTACACTTCGTACCCTAGAAATTTTTTTATACCGAGGATCGTTGATTTTTTTTAATAAATTTTTACCTCCAAGACAAAATTGTTCCTTTATTCCCTGGTTTCATCAAATTTTTTTACGGATTCATTTAAAAGATGTTGTTACCTATAATCTGTAATGTGTCAGTAACCGGCACGACGTACACTTCATTCCCTAAAAAATTTTTTATACCGAGGATCGTTGATTTTTTTTAATAAATTTCCACCTCCAAGACAAAATTGTTCCTTTATCCCCTGGTTTCATCAATTTTTTTTACGGATTCATTTAAAGGATGTTGTTACCTATAATCTGTGATGTGTTAGTAACTGGCACGACGTACACTTCGTACCCTAGAAATTTTTTTATACCGAGGATCGTTGATTTTTTTTAATAAATTTTTACCTCCAAGACAAAATTGTTCCTTTATTCCCTGGTTTCATCAAATTTTTTTACGGATTCATTTAAAAGATGTTGTTACCTATAATCTGTGATGTGTAAGTAACTGGCACGACGTACACTTCGTACCCTAGAAATTTTTTTGTACCGAGGATCGTTGATTTTTTTAATAAATTTTTACCTCCAAGGCAAAATTGTTCCTTTATTCCCTGGTTTCATCAAATTTTTTTACGGATTCATTTAAAAAATGTTGTTACCTATAATCTGTAATGTGTCAGTAACCGGCACGACGTACACTTCATTCCCTAGAATTTTTTTTATACCGAGGATCGTTGATTTTTTTTTAATAAATTTCCACCTCCAAGACAAAATTGTTCCTTTATCCCCTGGTTTCATCAATTTTTTTACGGATTCATTTAAAAGATGTTGTTACCTATAATCTGTGATGTGTCAGTAACTGGCACGACGTACACTTCGTTCCCTAAAAATTTTTTTATACCGAGGATCGTTGATTTTTTTTAATAAATTTCCACCTCCAAGACAAAATTGTTCCTTTATCCCCTGGTTTCATCAATTTTTTTTACGGATTCATTTAAAGGATGTTGTTACCTATAATCTGTGATGTGTTAGTAACTGGCACGACGTACACTTCGTACCCTAGAAATTTTTTTATACCGAGGATCGTTGATTTTTTTTAATAAATTTTTACCTCCAAGACAAAATTGTTCCTTTATTCCCTGGTTTCATCAAATTTTTTTACGGATTCATTTAAAAGATGTTGTTACCTATAATCTGTAATGTGTCAGTAACCGGCACAACGTACACTTCATTCCCTAGAAATTTTTTTATACCGAGGATCGTTGATTTTTTTTAATAAATTTCCACCTCCAAGACAAAATTGTTCCTTTATCCCCTGGTTTCATCAATTTTTTTTACGGATTCATTTAAAAGATGTTGTTACCTATAATCTTGATGTGTCAGTAACTGGCACGACGTTTATTTCGTTCCCTAGAAATTTTTTTATTCCAAGGATTTTTGATTTTTTTTAATAAATTTCCACCTCCAAGACAAAATTGTTCCTTTAATCCCTGGTTTCATCAAATTTTTTACGGATTCATTTAAAGGATGTTATTACCTAAAATCTGTGATGTGTTAGTAACTGGCACGACGTACACTTCGTACCCTAGAAATTTTTTTATACCGAGGATCGTTGATTTTTTTTAATACATTTCCACCTCCAAGACAAAATTGTTCCTTTATCCCCTGGTTTCATCAATTTTTTTTACGGATTCATTTAAAGGATGTTGTTACCTATAATTTGTGATGTGTCAGTAACTGGCACGACGTTTACTTCGTTCCCTAGAAATTATTTTATGCCGAGGATCGTTGATTTTTTTAAATAAATTTCCACCTCCAAGACAAAATTGTTCCTTTATTCCCTGGTTTCATCAAATTTTTTTACGGATTCATTTAAAAAATGTTGTTACCTATAATCTGTGATGTGTCAGTAACTGGCACAACAATTACTTCGTTCCCTAGAAATTTTTTTATACCGAGGATCGTTGATTTTTTTTAATAAATTTCCACCTCCAAGACAAAATTGTTCCTTTATCCCCTGGTTTCATCAAATTTTTTTAAGGATTCATTTAAAGGATGTTGTTACCTATAATCTGTGATGTGTCAGTAACTGGCACAACGTTTACTTCGTTCCCTAAAATTTTTTTTATACCGAGGATCGTTGATTTTTTTTAATAAATTTCCACCTCCAAGACAAAATTGTTCCTTTATCCCCTGGTTTCATCAATTTTTTTTACGGATTCATTTAAAGGATGTTGTTACCTATAATCTGTGATGTGTTAGTAACTGGCACGACGTACACTTCGTACCCTAGAAATTTTTTTATACCGAGGATCGTTGATTTTTTTTAATAAATTTTTACCTCCAAGACAAAATTGTTCCTTTATTCCCTGGTTTCATCAAATTTTTTTACGGATTCATTTAAAAGATGTTGTTACCTATAATCTGTAATGTGTCAGTAACCGGCACAACGTACACTTCATTCCCTAAAAATTTTTTTATACCGAGGATCGTTGATTTTTTTTAATAAATTTCCACCTCCAAGACAAAATTGTTCCTTTATTCCCTGGTTTCATCAAATTTTTTTACGGATTCATTTAAAAGATGTTGTTACCTATAATCTGTGATGTGTCAGTAACTGGCACAACGTTTACTTCGTTCCCTAGAAATTTTTTTATACCGAGGATCGTTGATTTTTTTTAATAAATTTCCACCTCCAAGACAAAATTGTTCCTTTATCCCCTGGTTTCATCAAATTTTTTTAAGGATTCATTTAAAAGATGTTGTTACCTATAATCTGTGATGTGTCAGTAACTGGCACAACGTTTACTTCGTTCCCTAAAAAATTTTTTATACCGAGGATCGTTGATTTTTTTTAATAAATTTCCACCTCCAAGACAAAATTGTTCCTTTATCCCCTGGTTTCATCAATTTTTTTTACGGATTCATTTAAAGGATGTTGTTACCTATAATCTGTGATGTGTTAGTAACTGGCACGACGTACACTTCGTACCCTAGAAATTTTTTTATACCGAGGATCGTTGATTTTTTTTAATAAATTTTTACCTCCAAGACAAAATTGTTCCTTTATTCCCTGGTTTCATCAAATTTTTTTACGGATTCATTTAAAAGATGTTGTTACCTATAATCTGTAATGTGTCAGTTACCGGCACGACGTACACTTCATTCCCTAGAATTTTTTTTATACCTAGGATCGTTGATTTTTTTTAATAAATTTCCACCTCCAAGACAAAATTGTTCCTTTATCCCCTGGTTTCATCAATTTGTTTTACGGATTCATTTAAAGGATGTTGTTACCTATAATCTGTGATGTGTTAGTAACTGGCACGACGTACACTTCGTACCCTAGAAATTTTTTTATACCGAGGATCGTTGATTTTTTTAATAAATTTTTACCTCCAAGACAAAATTGTTCCTTTATTCCCTGGTTTCATCAAATTTTTTTACGGATTCATTTAAAAGATGTTGTTACCTATTATCTGTAATGGGTCAGTAACCGGCACGACGTACACTACATTCCCTAGAATTTTTTTTATACCGAGGATCGTTGATTTTTTTTTAATAAATTTCCACCTCCAAGACAAAATTGTTCCTTTATCCCCTGGTTTCATCAATTTTTTTACGGATTCGTTTAAAAGATGTTGTTACCTATAATCTTGATGTGTCAGTAACTGGCACGACGTACACTTCGTACCCTAGAAATTTTTTTATACCGACGATCGTTGATTTTTTTTAATAAATTTTTACCTCCAAGACAAAATTGTTCCTTTATTCCCTGGTTTCATCAAATTTTTTTACAGATTCATTTAAAAGATGTTGTTACCTATAATCTGTAATGTGTCAGTAACCGGCACGACGTACACTTCATTCCCTAGAATTTTTTTTATGCCGAGGATCGTTGATTTTTTTTAATAAATTTCCACCTCCAAGACAAAATTGTTCCTATATCCCCTGGTTTCATCAATTTTTTTTACGGATTCATTTAAAAGATGTTGTTACCTATAATCTTGATGTGTCAGTAACTGGCACGACGTTTACTTCGTTCCCTAGAAATTTTTTTATGCCGAGGATTTTTGTTTTTTTTTAATAAATTTCCACCTCCAAGACAAAATTGTTCCTTTAATCCCTGGTTTCATCAAATTTATTACGGATTCATTTAAAGGATGTTATTACCTATAATCTGTGATGTGTTAGTAACTTGCACGACGTACACTTCGTACCCTAGAAATTTTTTTATACCGAGGATCGTTGATTTTTTTTAATAAATTTCCACCTCCAAGACAAAATTGTTCCTTTATCCCCTGGTTTCATCAAATTTTTTTACGGATTCATTTAAAGGACGTTGTTACCTATAATCTGTGATGTGTCAGTAACTAGCACGACGTTTACTTCGTTCCCTAGAAATTTTTTTATACCGAGGATCGTTGATTTTTTTTAATAAATTTCCACCTCCAAGACAAGATTGTTCCTTTATCCCCTGGTTTCATCAAATTTTTTTACGGATTCATTTAAAGGATGTTGTTACCTATAATCTGTGATGTGTCAGTAACTGGCACGACGTTTACTTTGTTCCCTAGAAATTTTTTTATACCGAGGATCGTTGATTTTTTTTAATAAATTTCCACCTCCAAGACAAAATTGTTCTTTTATCCCCTGGTTTCATCAATTTTTTTTACGGATTCATTTATAGGATGTTGTTACCTATAATCTGTGATGTGTCAGTAACAGGCACGACGTTTACTTCGTTCCCTAGAAATTTTTTTATACCGAGGATCGTTGATTTTTTTTAATAAATTTCCACCTCCAAGTCAAAATTGTTCCTTTATCCCCTGGTTTCATCAATTTTTTTTACGTATTCATTTAAAGGATGTTGTTACCTATAATCTGTGATGTGTCAGTAACTGGCACGACGTTTACTTCGTTCCCTAGAAATTTTTTTATGCCGAGGATCGTTGATTTTTTTTAATAAATTTCCACCTCCAAGACAAAATTGTTCCTTTATTCCCTGTTTTCATCAAATTTTTTTACGGATTCATTTAAAAGATGTTGTTACCTTTAATCTGTGATGTGTCAGTAACTGGCACAACGTTTACTTCGTTCCCTAGAAATTTTTTTATACCGAGGATCGTTGATTTTTTTTAATAAATTTCCACCTCCAAGACAAAATTGTTCCTTTATCCCCTGGTTTCATCAAATTTTTTTACGGATTCATTTAAAGGATGTTGTTACCTATAATCTGTGATGTGTCAGTAACTGGCACGACGTACACTTCGTTCCCTAAAAATTTTTTTATACCGAGGATCGTTGATTTTTTTTAATAAATTTCCACCTCCAAGACAAAATTGTTCCTTTATCCCCTGGTTTCATCAATTTTTTTTACGGATTCATTTAAAAGATGTTGTTACCTATAATCTGTGATGTGTTAGTAACTGGCACGACGTACACTTCGTACCCTAGAAATTTTTTTATAACGAGGATCGTTGATTTTTTTTAATAAATTTTTACCTCCAAGACAAAATTGTTCCTTTATTCCCTGGTTTCATCAAATTTTTTTACGGATTCATTTAAAAGATGTTGTTACCTATAATCTGTAAAGTGTCAGTAACCGGCACAACGTACACTTCATTCCCTAGAAATTTTTTTATACCGAGGATCGTTGATTTTTTTTAATAAATTTCCACCTCCAAGACAAAATTGTTCCTTTATCCCCTGGTTTCATCAATTTTTTTTACGGATTCATTTAAAGGATGTTATTACCTATAATCTGTGATGTGTTAGTAACTGGCACGACGTACACTTCGTACCCTAGAAATTTTTTTATACCGAGGATCGTTGATTTTTTTTAATACATTTCCGACTCCAAGACAAAATTGTTCCTTTATCCCCTGGTTTCATCAATTTTTTTTACGGATTCATTTAAAGGATGTTGTTACCTATAATTTGTGATGTGTCAGTAACTGGCACGACGTTTACTTCGTTCCCTAGAAATTTTTTTATGCCGAGGATCGTTGATTTTTTTTAATAAATTTCCACCTCCAAAACAAAATTGTTCCTTTATCCCCTGGTTTCATCAATTTTTTTTACAGATTCATTTAAAAGATGTTGTTACCTATAATCTTGATGTGTCAGTAACTGGCACGACGTTTACTTCGTTCCCTAGAAATTTTTTTATGCCAAGGATTTTTTATTTTTTTTTAATAAATTTCCACCTCCAAGACAAAATTGTTCCTTTAATTCCTGGTTTCATCAAATTTTTTACGGATTCATTTAAAGGATGTTATTACCTATAATCTGTGATGTGTTAGTAACTGGCACGACGTACACTTCGTACCCTAGAAATTTTTTTATACCGAGGATTGTTGATTTTTTTTAATACATTTCCACCTCCAAGACAAAATTGTTCCTTTATCCCCTGGTTTCATCAATTTTTTTTACGGATTCATTTAAAGGATGTTGTTACCTATAATCTGTGATGTGTCAGTAACTGGCACGACGTTTACTTCGTTCCCTAGAAATTTTTTTATGCCGAGGATCGTTGATTTTTTTTAATAAATTTCCACCTCCAAAACAAAATTGTTCCTTTATTCCCTGGTTTCATCAAATTTTTTTACGGATTCATTTAAAAGATGTTGTTACCTATAATCTGTGATGTGTCAGTAACTGGCACAACGTTTACTTCGTTCCCTAGAAATTTTTTTATACCGAGGATCGTTGATTTTTTTTAATAAATTTCCACCTCCAAGACAAAATTGTTCCTTTATCCCCTGGTTTCATCAAATTTTTTTAAGGATTCATTTAAAAGATGTTGTTACCTATAATCTGTGATGTGTCAGTAACTGGCACGACGTACACTTCGTTCCCTAAAATTTTTTTTATACCGAGGATCGTTGATTTTTTTTAATAAATTTCCACCTCCAAGACAAAATTGTTCCTTTATCCCCTGGTTTCATCAATTTTTTTTACGGATTCATTTAAAGGATGTTGTTACCTATAATCTGTGATGTGTTAGTAACTGGCACGACGTACACTTCGTACCCTAGAAATTTTTTTATACCGAGGATCGTTGATTTTTTTTAATAAATTTTTACCTCCAAGACAAAATTGTTCCTTTATTCCCTGGTTTCATCAAATTTTTTTACGGATTCATTTAAAAGATGTTGTTACCTATAATCTGTAATGTGTCAGTAACCGGCACAACGTACACTTCATTCCCTAAAAATTTTTTTATACCGAGGATCGTTGATTTTTTTTAATAAATTTCCACCTCCAAGACAAAATTGTTCCTTTATCCCCTGGTTTCATCAATTTTTTTTACGGATTCATTTAAAAGATGTTGTTACCTATAATCTTGATGTGTCAGTAACTGGCACGACGTTTACTTCGTTCCCTAGAAATTTTTTTATGCCAAGGATTTTTGATTTTTTTTAATAAATTTCCACCTCCAAGACAAAATTGTTCCTTTAATTCCTGGTTTCATCAAATTTTTTACGGATTCATTTAAAGGATGTTATTACCTATAATCTGTGATGTGTTAGTAACTGGCACGACGTACACTTCGTACCCTAGAAATTTTTTTATACCGAGGATCGTTGATTTTTTTTAATAAATTTCCACCTCCAAGACAAAATTGTTCCTTTATCCCCTGGTTTCATCAATTTGTTTTACGGATTCATTTAAAGGATGTTGTTTCCTATAATCTGTGATGTGTTAGTAACTGGCACGACGTACACTACGTACCCTAGAAATTTTTTTATACCGAGGATCGTTGATTTTTTTAATAAATTTTTACCTCCAAGACAAAATTGTTCCTTTATTCCCTGGTTTCATCAAATTTTTTTACGGATTCATTTAAAAGATGTTGTTACCTATAATCTGTAATGTGTCAGTAACCGGCACGACGTACACTTCATTCCCTAGAATTTTTTTTATACCGAGGATCGTTGATTTTGTTTTAATAAATTTCCACCTCCAAGACAAAATTGTTCCTTTATCCCCTGGTTTCATCAATTTTTTTACGGATTCATTTAAAAGATGTTGTTACCTATAATCTTGATGTGTCAGTAACTGGCACGACGTACACTTCGTACCCTAGAAATTTTTTTATACCGAGGATCGTTGATTTTTTTTAATAAATTTTTACCTCCAAGACAAAATTGTTCCTTTATTCCCTGGTTTCATCAAATTTTTTTACGGATTCATTTAAAAGATGTTGGTACCTAAAATCTGTAATGTGTCAGTAACCGGCACGACGTACACTTCATTCCCTAGAATTTTTTTTATACCGAGGATCGTTGATTTTTTTTAATAAATTTCCACCTCCAAGACAAAATTGTTCCTATATCCCCTGGTTTCATCAATTTTTTTTACGGATTCATTTAAAAGATGTTGTTACCTATAATCTTGATGTGTCAGTAACTGGCACGACGTTTACTTCGTTCCCTAGAAATTTTTTTATGCGAAGGATTTTTGATTTTTTTTAATAAATTTCCACCTCCAAAACAAAATTGTTCCTTTAATCCCTGGTTTCATCAAATTTTTTTACGGATTCATTTAAAAGATGTTGTTACCTATAATCTGTAATGTGTCAGTAACCGGCACAACGTACACTTCATTCCCTAAAAATTTTTTTATACCGAGGATCGTTGAGTTTTTTTAATAAATTTCCACCTCCAAGACAAAATTGTTCCTTTATCCCCTGGTTTCATCAATTTTTTTTACGGATTCATTTAAAAGATGTTGTTACCTATAATCTTGATGTGTCAGTAACTGGCACGACGTTTACTTCGTTCCCTAGAAATTTTTTTATGCCAAGGATTTTTGATTTTTTTTAATAAATTTCCACCTCAAAGACAAAATTGTTCCTTTAATTCCTGGTTTCATCAAATTTTTTACGGATTCATTTAAAGGATGTTATTACCTATAATCTGTGATGTGTTAGTAACTGGCACGACGTACACTTCGTACCCTAGAAATTTTTTTATACCGAGGATCGTTGATTTTTTTTAATAAATTTCCACATCCAAGACAAAATTGTTCCTTTATCCCCTGGTTTCATCAATTTGTTTTACGGATTCATTTAAAGGATGTTGTTTCCTATAATCTGTGATGTGTTAGTAACTGGCACGACGTACACTTCGTACCCTAGAAATTTTTTTATACCGAGGATCGTTGATTTTTTTAATAAATTTTTACCTCCAAGACAAAATTGTTCCTTTATTCCCTGGTTTCATCAAATTTTTTTACGGATTCATTTAAAAGATGTTGTTACCTATAATCTGTAATGTGTCAGTAACCGGCACGACGTACATTTCATTCCCTAGAATTTTTTTTATACCGAGGATCGTTGATTTTGTTTTAATAAATTTCCACCTCCAAGACAAAATTGTTCCTTTATCCCCTGGTTTCATCAATTTTTTTACGGATTCATTTAAAAGATGTTGTTACCTATAATCTTGATGTGTCAGTAACTGGCACGACGTACACTTCGTACCCTAGAAATTTTTTTATACCGAGGATCGTTGATTTTTTTTAATAAATTTTTACCTCCAAGACAAAATTGTTCCTTTATTCCCTGGTTTCATCAAATTTTTTTACGGATTCATTTAAAAGATGTTGTTACCTAAAATCTGTAATGTGTCAGTAACCGGCACGACGTACACTTCATTCCCTAGAATTTTTTTTATACCGAGGATCGTTGATTTTTTTTAATAAATTTCCACCTCCAAGACAAAATTGTTCCTATATCCCCTGGTTTCATCAATTTTTTTTACGGATTCATTTAAAAGATGTTGTTACCTATAATCTTGATGTGTCAGTAACTGGCACGACGTTTATTTCGTTCCCTAGAAATTTTTTTATTCCAAGGATTTTTGATTTTTTTTAATAAATTTCCACCTCCAAGACAAAATTGTTCCTTTAATCCCTGGTTTCATCAAATTTTTTACGGATTCATTTAAAGGATGTTATTACCTAAAATCTGTGATGTGTTAGTAACTGGCACGACGTACACTTCGTACCCTAGAAATTTTTTTATACCGAGGATCGTTGATTTTTTTTAATACATTTCCACCTCCAAGACAAAATTGTTCCTTTATCCCCTGGTTTCATCAATTTTTTTTACGGATTCATTTAAAGGATGTTGTTACCTATAATTTGTGATGTGTCAGTAACTGGCACGACGTTTACTTCGTTCCCTAGAAATTATTTTATGCCGAGGATCGTTGATTTTTTTTAATAAATTTCCACCTCCAAGACAAAATTGTTCCTTTATTCCCTGGTTTCATCAAATTTTTTTACGGATTCATTTAAAAAATGTTGTTACCTATAATCTGTGATGTGTCAGTAACTGGCACAACAATTACTTCGTTCCCTAGAAATTTTTTTATACCGAGGATCGTTGATTTTTTTTAATAAATTTCCACCTCCAAGACAAAATTGTTCCTTTATCCCCTGGTTTCATCAAATTTTTTTAAGGATTCATTTAAAGGATGTTGTTACCTATAATCTGTGATGTGTCAGTAACTGGCACAACGTTTACTTCGCTCCCTAAAATTTTTTTTATACCGAGGATCGTTGATTTTTTTTAATAAATTTCCACCTCCAAGACAAAATTGTTCCTTTATCCCCTGGTTTCATCAATTTTTTTTACGGATTCATTTAAAGGATGTTGTTACCTATAATCTGTGATGTGTTAGTAACTGGCACGACGTACACTTCGTACCCTAGAAATTTTTTTATACCGAGGATCGTTGATTTTTTTTAATAAATTTTTACCTCCAAGACAAAATTGTTCCTTTATTCCCTGGTTTCATCAAATTTTTTTACGGATTCATTTAAAAGATGTTGTTACCTATAATCTGTAATGTGTCAGTAACCGGCACAACGTACACTTCATTCCCTAAAAATTTTTTTATACCGAGGATCGTTGATTTTTTTTAATAAATTTCCACCTCCAAGACAAAATTGTTCCTTTATTCCCTGGTTTCATCAAATTTTTTTACGGATTCATTTAAAAGATGTTGTTACCTATAATCTGTGATGTGTCAGTAACTGGCACAACGTTTACTTCGTTCCCTAGAAATTTTTTTATACCGAGGATCGTTGATTTTTTTTAATAAATTTCCACCTCCAAGACAAAATTGTTCCTTTATCCCCTGGTTTCATCAAATTTTTTTAAGGATTCATTTAAAAGATGTTGTTACCTATAATCTGTGATGTGTCAGTAACTGGCACAACGTTTACTTCGTTCCCTAAAAAATTTTTTATACCGAGGATCGTTGATTTTTTTTAATAAATTTCCACCTCCAAGACAAAATTGTTCCTTTATCCCCTGGTTTCATCTATTTTTTTTACGGATTCATTTAAAGGATGTTGTTACCTATAATCTGTGATGTGTTAGTAACTGGCACGACGTACACTTCGTACCCTAGAAATTTTTTTATACCGAGGATCGTTGATTTTTTTTAATAAATTTTTACCTCCAAGACAAAATTGTTCCTTTATTCCCTGGTTTCATCAAATTTTTTTACGGATTCATTTAAAAGATGTTGTTACCTATAATCTGTAATGTGTCAGTTACCGGCACGACGTACACTTCATTCCCTAGAATTTTTTTTATACCTAGGATCGTTGATTTTTTTTAATAAATTTCCACCTCCAAGACAAAATTGTTCCTTTATCCCCTGGTTTCATCAATTTGTTTTACGGATTCATTTAAAGGATGTTGTTACCTATAATCTGTGATGTGTTAGTAACTGGCACGACGTACACTTCGTACCCTAGAAATTTTTTTATACCGAGGATCGTTGATTTTTTTAATAAATTTTTACCTCCAAGACAAAATTGTTCCTTTATTCCCTGGTTTCATCAAATTTTTTTACGGATTCATTTAAAAGATGTTGTTACCTATTATCTGTAATGGGTCAGTAACCGGCACGACGTACACTACATTCCCTAGAATTTTTTTTATACCGAGGATCGTTGATTTTTTTTTAATAAATTTCCACCTCCAAGACAAAATTGTTCCTTTATCCCCTGGTTTCATCAATTTTTTTACGGATTCGTTTAAAAGATGTTGTTACCTATAATCTTGATGTGTCAGTAACTGGCACGACGTACACTTCGTACCCTAGAAATTTTTTTATACCGACGATCGTTGATTTTTTTTAATAAATTTTTACCTCCAAGACAAAATTGTTCCTTTATTCCCTGGTTTCATCAAATTTTTTTACAGATTCATTTAAAAGATGTTGTTACCTATAATCTGTAATGTGTCAGTAACCGGCACGACGTACACTTCATTCCCTAGAATTTTTTTTATGCCGAGGATCGTTGATTTTTTTTAATAAATTTCCACCTCCAAGACAAAATTGTTCCTATATCCCCTGGTTTCATCAATTTTTTTTACGGATTCATTTAAAAGATGTTGTTACCTATAATCTTGATGTGTCAGTAACTGGCACGACGTTTACTTCGTTCCCTAGAAATTTTTTTATGCCGAGGATTTTTGTTTTTTTTTAATAAATTTCCACCTCCAAGACAAAATTGTTCCTTTAATCCCTGGTTTCATCAAATTTATTACGGATTCATTTAAAGGATGTTATTACCTATAATCTGTGATGTGTTAGTAACTTGCACGACGTACACTTCGTACCCTAGAAATTTTTTTATACCGAGGATCGTTGATTTTTTTTAATAAATTTCCACCTCCAAGACAAAATTGTTCCTTTATCCCCTGGTTTCATCAAATTTTTTTACGGATTCATTTAAAGGACGTTGTTACCTATAATCTGTGATGTGTCAGTAACTAGCACGACGTTTACTTCGTTCCCTAGAAATTTTTTTATACCGAGGATCGTTGATTTTTTTTAATAAATTTCCACCTCCAAGACAAGATTGTTCCTTTATCCCCTGGTTTCATCAAATTTTTTTACGGATTCATTTAAAGGATGTTGTTACCTATAATCTGTGATGTGTCAGTAACTGGCACGACGTTTACTTTGTTCCCTAGAAATTTTTTTATACCGAGGATCGTTGATTTTTTTTAATAAATTTCCACCTCCAAGACAAAATTGTTCTTTTATCCCCCGGTTTCATCAATTTTTTTTACGGATTCATTTATAGGATGTTGTTACCTATAATCTGTGATGTGTCAGTAACAGGCACGACGTTTACTTCGTTCCCTAGAAATTTTTTTATACCGAGGATCGTTGATTTTTTTTAATAAATTTCCACCTCCAAGTCAAAATTGTTCCTTTATCCCCTGGTTTCATCAATTTTTTTTACGTATTCATTTAAAGGATGTTGTTACCTATAATCTGTGATGTGTCAGTAACTGGCACGACGTTTACTTCGTTCCCTAGAAATTTTTTTATGCCGAGGATCGTTGATTTTTTTTAATAAATTTCCACCTCCAAGACAAAATTGTTCCTTTATTCCCTGTTTTCATCAAATTTTTTTACGGATTCATTTAAAAGATGTTGTTACCTTTAATCTGTGATGTGTCAGTAACTGGCACAACGTTTACTTCGTTCCCTAGAAATTTTTTTATACCGAGGATCGTTGATTTTTTTTAATAAATTTCCACCTCCAAGACAAAATTGTTCCTTTATCCCCTGGTTTCATCAAATTTTTTTACGGATTCATTTAAAGGATGTTGTTACCTATAATCTGTGATGTGTCAGTAACTGGCACGACGTACACTTCGTTCCCTAAAAATTTTTTTATACCGAGGATCGTTGATTTTTTTTAATAAATTTCCACCTCCAAGACAAAATTGTTCCTTTATCCCCTGGTTTCATCAATTTTTTTTACGGATTCATTTAAAAGATGTTGTTACCTATAATCTGTGATGTGTTAGTAACTGGCACGACGTACACTTCGTACCCTAGAAATTTTTTTATAACGAGGATCGTTGATTTTTTTTAATAAATTTTTACCTCCAAGACAAAATTGTTCCTTTATTCCCTGGTTTCATCAAATTTTTTTACGGATTCATTTAAAAGATGTTGTTACCTATAATCTGTAAAGTGTCAGTAACCGGCACAACGTACACTTCATTCCCTAGAAATTTTTTTATACCGAGGATCGTTGATTTTTTTTAATAAATTTCCACCTCCAAGACAAAATTGTTCCTTTATCCCCTGGTTTCATCAATTTTTTTTACGGATTCATTTAAAGGATGTTATTACCTATAATCTGTGATGTGTTAGTAACTGGCACGACGTACACTTCGTACCCTAGAAATTTTTTTATACCGAGGATCGTTGATTTTTTTTAATACATTTCCGACTCCAAGACAAAATTGTTCCTTTATCCCCTGGTTTCATCAATTTTTTTTACGGATTCATTTAAAGGATGTTGTTACCTATAATTTGTGATGTGTCAGTAACTGGCACGACGTTTACTTCGTTCCCTAGAAATTTTTTTATGCCGAGGATCGTTGATTTTTTTTAATAAATTTCCACCTCCAAAACAAAATTGTTCCTTTATCCCCTGGTTTCATCAATTTTTTTTACAGATTCATTTAAAAGATGTTGTTACCTATAATCTTGATGTGTCAGTAACTGGCACGACGTTTACTTCGTTCCCTAGAAATTTTTTTATGCCAAGGATTTTTGATTTTTTTTTAATAAATTTCCACCTCCAAGACAAAATTGTTCCTTTAATTCCTGGTTTCATCAAATTTTTTACGGATTCATTTAAAGGATGTTATTACCTATAATCTGTGATGTGTTAGTAACTGGCACGACGTACACTTCGTACCCTAGAAATTTTTTTATACCGAGGATTGTTGATTTTTTTTAATACATTTCCACCTCCAAGACAAAATTGTTCCTTTATCCCCTGGTTTCATCAATTTTTTTTACGGATTCATTTAAAGGATGTTGTTACCTATAATCTGTGATGTGTCAGTAACTGGCACGACGTTTACTTCGTTCCCTAGAAATTTTTTTATGCCGAGGATCGTTGATTTTTTTTAATAAATTTCCACCTCCAAAACAAAATTGTTCCTTTATTCCCTGGTTTCATCAAATTTTTTTACGGATTCATTTAAAAGATGTTGTTACCTATAATCTGTGATGTGTCAGTAACTGGCACAACGTTTACTTCGTTCCCTAGAAATTTTTTTATACCGAGGATCGTTGATTTTTTTTAATAAATTTCCACCTCCAAGACAAAATTGTTCCTTTATCCCCTGGTTTCATCAAATTTTTTTAAGGATTCATTTAAAAGATGTTGTTACCTATAATCTGTGATGTGTCAGTAACTGGCACGACGTACACTTCGTTCCCTAAAATTTTTTTTATACCGAGGATCGTTGATTTTTTTTAATAAATTTCCACCTCCAAGACAAAATTGTTCCTTTATCCCCTGGTTTCATCAATTTTTTTTACGGATTCATTTAAAGGATGTTGTTACCTATAATCTGTGATGTGTTAGTAACTGGCACGACGTACACTTCGTACCCTAGAAATTTTTTTATACCGAGGATCGTTGATTTTTTTTAATAAATTTTTACCTCCAAGACAAAATTGTTCCTTTATTCCCTGGTTTCATCAAATTTTTTTACGGATTCATTTAAAAGATGTTGTTACCTATAATCTGTAATGTGTCAGTAACCGGCACAACGTACACTTCATTCCCTAAAAATTTTTTTATACCGAGGATCGTTGATTTTTTTTAATAAATTTCCACCTCCAAGACAAAATTGTTCCTTTATCCCCTGGTTTCATCAATTTTTTTTACGGATTCATTTAAAAGATGTTGTTACCTATAATCTTGATGTGTCAGTAACTGGCACGACGTTTACTTCGTTCCCTAGAAATTTTTTTATGCCAAGGATTTTTGATTTTTTTTAATAAATTTCCACCTCCAAGACAAAATTGTTCCTTTAATTCCTGGTTTCATCAAATTTTTTACGGATTCATTTAAAGGATGTTATTACCTATAATCTGTGATGTGTTAGTAACTGGCACGACGTACACTTCGTACCCTAGAAATTTTTTTATACCGAGGATCGTTGATTTTTTTTAATAAATTTCCACCTCCAAGACAAAATTGTTCCTTTATCCCCTGGTTTCATCAATTTGTTTTACGGATTCATTTAAAGGATGTTGTTTCCTATAATCTGTGATGTGTTAGTAACTGGCACGACGTACACTACGTACCCTAGAAATTTTTTTATACCGAGGATCGTTGATTTTTTTAATAAATTTTTACCTCCAAGACAAAATTGTTCCTTTATTCCCTGGTTTCATCAAATTTTTTTACGGATTCATTTAAAAGATGTTGTTACCTATAATCTGTAATGTGTCAGTAACCGGCACGACGTACACTTCATTCCCTAGAATTTTTTTTATACCGAGGATCGTTGATTTTGTTTTAATAAATTTCCACCTCCAAGACAAAATTGTTCCTTTATCCCCTGGTTTCATCAATTTTTTTACGGATTCATTTAAAAGATGTTGTTACCTATAATCTTGATGTGTCAGTAACTGGCACGACGTACACTTCGTACCCTAGAAATTTTTTTATACCGAGGATCGTTGATTTTTTTTAATAAATTTTTACCTCCAAGACAAAATTGTTCCTTTATTCCCTGGTTTCATCAAATTTTTTTACGGATTCATTTAAAAGATGTTGGTACCTAAAATCTGTAATGTGTCAGTAACCGGCACGACGTACACTTCATTCCCTAGAATTTTTTTTATACCGAGGATCGTTGATTTTTTTTAATAAATTTCCACCTCCAAGACAAAATTGTTCCTATATCCCCTGGTTTCATCAATTTTTTTTACGGATTCATTTAAAAGATGTTGTTACCTATAATCTTGATGTGTCAGTAACTGGCACGACGTTTACTTCGTTCCCTAGAAATTTTTTTATGCGAAGGATTTTTGATTTTTTTTAATAAATTTCCACCTCCAAAACAAAATTGTTCCTTTAATCCCTGGTTTCATCAAATTTTTTTACGGATTCATTTAAAAGATGTTGTTACCTATAATCTGTAATGTGTCAGTAACCGGCACAACGTACACTTCATTCCCTAAAAATTTTTTTATACCGAGGATCGTTGAGTTTTTTTAATAAATTTCCACCTCCAAGACAAAATTGTTCCTTTATCCCCTGGTTTCATCAATTTTTTTTACGGATTCATTTAAAAGATGTTGTTACCTATAATCTTGATGTGTCAGTAACTGGCACGACGTTTACTTCGTTCCCTAGAAATTTTTTTATGCCAAGGATTTTTGATTTTTTTTAATAAATTTCCACCTCAAAGACAAAATTGTTCCTTTAATTCCTGGTTTCATCAAATTTTTTACGGATTCATTTAAAGGATGTTATTACCTATAATCTGTGATGTGTTAGTAACTGGCACGACGTACACTTCGTACCCTAGAAATTTTTTTATACCGAGGATCGTTGATTTTTTTTAATAAATTTCCACATCCAAGACAAAATTGTTCCTTTATCCCCTGGTTTCATCAATTTGTTTTACGGATTCATTTAAAGGATGTTGTTTCCTATAATCTGTGATGTGTTAGTAACTGGCACGACGTACACTTCGTACCCTAGAAATTTTTTTATACCGAGGATCGTTGATTTTTTTAATAAATTTTTACCTCCAAGACAAAATTGTTCCTTTATTCCCTGGTTTCATCAAATTTTTTTACGGATTCATTTAAAAGATGTTGTTACCTATAATCTGTAATGTGTCAGTAACCGGCACGACGTACATTTCATTCCCTAGAATTTTTTTTATACCGAGGATCGTTGATTTTGTTTTAATAAATTTCCACCTCCAAGACAAAATTGTTCCTTTATCCCCTGGTTTCATCAATTTTTTTACGGATTCATTTAAAAGATGTTGTTACCTATAATCTTGATGTGTCAGTAACTGGCACGACGTACACTTCGTACCCTAGAAATTTTTTTATACCGAGGATCGTTGATTTTTTTTAATAAATTTTTACCTCCAAGACAAAATTGTTCCTTTATTCCCTGGTTTCATCAAATTTTTTTACGGATTCATTTAAAAGATGTTGTTACCTAAAATCTGTAATGTGTCAGTAACCGGCACGACGTACACTTCATTCCCTAGAATTTTTTTTATACCGAGGATCGTTGATTTTTTTTAATAAATTTCCACCTCCAAGACAAAATTGTTCCTATATCCCCTGGTTTCATCAAATTTTTTACGGATTCATTTAAAAGATGTTGTTACCTATAATCTTGATGTGTCAGTAACTGGCACGACGTTTACTTCGTTCCCTAGAAATTTTTTTATGCCAAGGATTTTTGATTTTTTTTAATAAATTTCCACCTCCAAGACAAAATTGTTCCTTTAATCCCTGGTTTCATCAAATTTTTTACGGATTCATTTAAAGAATGTTATTACCTATAATCTGTGATGTGTTAGTAACTGGCACGACGTACACTTCGTACCCTAGAAATTTTTTTATACCGAGGATCGTTGATTTTTTTTAATACATTTCCACCTCCAAGACAAAATTGTTCCTTTATCCCCTGGTTTCATCAATTTTTTTTACGGATTCATTTAAAGGATGTTGTTACCTATAATTTGTGATGTGTCAGTAACTGGCACGACGTTTACTTCGTTCCCTAAAAATTTTTTTATGCCGAGGATCGTTGATTTTTTTTAATAAATTTCCACCTCCAAGACAAAATTGTTCCTTTATCCCCTGGTTTCATCAATTTTTTTTACGGATTCATTTAAAGGATGTTGTTACCTATAATCTGTGATGTGTTAGTAACTGGCACGACGTACACTTCGTACCCTAGAAATTTTTTTACACCGAGGATCGTTGATTTTTTTTAATAAATTTTTACCTCCAAGACAAAATTGTTCCTTTATTCCCTGGTTTCATCAAATTTTTTTACGGATTCATTTAAAAGATGTTGTTACCTATAATCTGTAATGTGTCAGTTACCGGCACGACGTACACTTCATTCCCTAAAATTTTTTTATACCTAGGATCGTTGATTTTTTTTAATAAATTTCCACCTCCAAGACAAAATTGTTCCTTTATCCCCTGGTTTCATCAATTTTTTTTATGGATTCATTTAAAAGATGTTGTTACCTATAATCTTGATGTGTCAGTAACTGGCACGACGTACACTTCATTCCCTAGAATTTTTTTTATACCGAGGATCGTTGATTTTTTTTAATAAATTTCCACCTCCAAGACAAAATTGTTCCTTTATCCCCTGATTTCATCAAATTTTTTTACGGATTCATTTAAAGGACGTTGTGTCCTATAATCTGTGATGTGTCAGTAACTGGCACGACGTTTACTTCGTTCCCTAGAAATTTTTTTATACCGTGGATCGTTGATTTTTTTTAATAAATTTCCACCTCCAAGACAAAATTGTTCCTTTATCCCCTGGTTTCATCAAATTTTTTTACGGATTCATTTAAAGGATGTTGTTACCTATAATCTGTGATGTGTCAGTAACAGGCACGACCTTTACTTCGTTCCCTAGAAATTTTTTTATACCGAGGATCGTTGATTTTTTTTAATAAATTTCCACCTCCAAGACAAAATTGTTCCTTTATTCCCTGGTTTCATCAATTTTTTTTACAGATTCATTTAAAAGATGTTGTTACCTATAATCTTGATGTGTCAGTAACTGGCACGACGTTTACTTCGTTCCCTAGAAATTTTTTTATGCCGAGGATTTTTGATTTTTTTTTAATAAATTTCCACCTCCAAGACAAAATTGTTCCTTTAATCCCTGGTTTCATCAAATTTTTTACGGATTCATTTAAAGGATGTTATTACCTATAATCTGTGATGTGTTAGTAACTGGCACGACGTACACTTCGTACCCTAGAAATTTTTTTATGCCGAGGATCGTTGATTTTTTTTAATAAATTTCCACCTCCAAGACAAAATTGTTCCTTTATTCCCTGGTTACATCAATTTTTTTTACGGATTTATTAAAAGGATGTTGTTATCTATAATCTGTGATGTGTCAGTAACTGACACGACGTACACTTCGTACCCTAGAAATTTTTTTATGCCGAGGATCGTTGATTTTGTTTTAATAAATTTCCACCTCCAAGACAAAATTGTTCCTTTATCCCCTGGTTTCATCAATTTTTTTACGGATTCATTTAAAAGATGTTGTTACCTATAATCTGTAATGTGTCAGTTACCGGCACGACGTACACTTCATTCCCTAGAATTTTTTTTATACCTAGGATCGTTGATTTTTTTTAATAAATTTCCACCTCCAAGACAAAATTGTTCCTTTATCCCCTGGTTTCATCAATTTTTTTATGGATTCATTTAAAAAATGTTGTTACCTATAATCTTGATGTGTCAGTAACTGGCACGACGTACACTTCGTACCCTAGAAATTTTTTTATACCGAGGATCGTTGATTTTTTTTAATAAATTTTTACCTCCAAGACAAAATTGTTCCTTTATTCCCTGGTTTCATCAAATTTTTTTACGGATTCATTTAAAAGATGTTGTTACCTATAATCTGTAATGTGTCAGTAACCGGCACGACGTACACTTCATTCCCTAGAATTTTTTTTATACCGAGGATCGTTGATTTTTTTTAATAAATTTCCACCTCCAAGACAAAATTGTTCCTTTATCCCCTGGTTTCATCAATTTTTTTTACGGATTCATTTAAAAGATGTTGTTACCTATAATCTTGATGTGTCAGTAACTGGCACGACGTTTACTTCGTTCCCTAGAAATTTTTTTATGCCGAGGATTTTTGATTTTTTTTTAATAAATTTCCACCTCCAAGACAAAATTGTTCCTTTATCCCCTGGTTTCATCAATTTTTTTTACGGATTCATTTAAAAGATGTTGTTACCTATAATCTTGATGTGTCAGTAACTGGCACGACGTTTACTTCGTTCCCTAGAAATTTTTTTATGCCGAGGATTTTTGATTTTTTTTTAATAAATTTCCACCTCCAAGACAAAATTGTTCCTTTAATCCCTGGTTTCATCAAATTTTTTACGGATTCATTTAAAGGATGTTACTACCTATAATCTGTGATGTGTTAGTAACTGGCACGACGTACACTTCGTACCCTAGAAATTTTTTTATACCGAGGATCGTTGATTTTTTTTAATAAATTTCCACCTCCAAGACTAAATTGTTCCTTTATCCCCTGGTTTCATCAATTTTTTTACGGATTCATTTAAAGGATGTTGTTACCTATAATCTGTGATGTGTTAGTAACTGGCACGACGTACAATTCGTACCCTAGAAATTTTTTTATACCGAGGATCGTTGATTTTTTTTAATAAATTTCCACCTCCAAGACAAAATTGTTCCTTTATTCCCTGGTTTCATCAAATTTTTTTACGGATTCATTTAAAAGATGTTGTTACCTATAATCTGTGATGTGTCAGTAACTGGCACAACGTTTACTTCGTTCCCTAGAAATTTTTTTATACCGAGGATCGTTGATTTTTTTTAATAAATTTCCACCTCCAAGACAAAATTGTTCCTTTATCCCCTGGTTTCATCAAATTTTTTTAAGGATTCATTTAAAGGATGTTGTTACCTATAATCTGTGATGTGTCAGTAACTGGCACGACGTACACTTCGTACCCTAGAAATTTTTTTATACCGAGGATCGTTGATTTTTATTAATAAATTTTTACCTCCAAGACAAAATTGTTCCTTTATTCCCTGGTTTCATCAAATTTTTTTACGGATTCATTTAAAAGATGTTGTTACCTATAATCTGTAATGTGTCAGTAACCGGCACGACGTACACTTCATTCCCTAGAATTTTTTTTATACCGAGGATCGTTGATTTTTTTTAATAAATTTCCACCTCCAAGACAAAATTGTTCCTTTATCCCCTGGTTTCATCAATTTTTTTTACGGATTCATTTAAAAGATGTTGTTACCTATAATCTTGATGTGTCAGTAACTGGCACGACGTTTACTTCGTTCCCTAGAAATTTTTTTATGCCGAGGATTTTTGATTTTTTTTTAATAAATTTCCACCTCCAAGACAAAATTGTTCCTTTAATCCCTGGTTTCATCAAATTTTTTATGGATTCATTTAAAGGATGTTATTGCCTATAATCTGTGATGTGTTAGTAACTGACACGACGTACACTTCGTACCCTAGAAATTTTTTTATACCGAGGATCGTTGATTTTTTTTAATAAATTTCCACCTCCAAGACAAAATTGTTCCTTTATCCACTGGTTTCATCAATTTTTTTACGGATTCATTTAAAGGATGTTGTTACCTATAATCTGTGATGTGTTAGTAACTGGCACGACGTACACTTCGTACCCTAGAAATTTTTTTATACCGAGGATCGTTGATTTTTTTTTATAAATTTCCACCTCCAAGACAAAATTGTTCCTTTATTCCCTGGTTTCATCAAATTTTTTTACGGATTCATTTAAAAGATGTTGTTACCTATAATCTGTGATGTGTCAGTAACTGGCACAACGTTTACTTCGTTCCCTAGAAATTTTTTTATACCGAGGATCGTTGATTTTTTTTAATAAATTTCCACCTCCAAGACAAAATTGTTCCTTTATCCCCTGGTTTCATCAAATTTTTTAAGGATTCATTTAAAGGATGTTGTTACCTATAATCTGTGATGTGTCAGTTACTGGCACGACGTACACTTCGTTCCCTAAAAATTTTTTTATACCGAGGATCGTTGATTTTTTTTAATAAATTTCCACCTCCAAGACAAAATTGTTCCTTTATCCCCTGGTTTCATCAAATTTTTTTAAGGATTCATTTAAAGGATGTTGTTACCTATAATCTGTGATGTGTCAGTAACTGGCACGACGTACACTTCGTTCCCTAAAAATTTTTTTATACCGAGGATCATTGATTTTTTTTAATAAATTTCCACCTCCAAGACAAAATTGTTCCTTTATCCCCTGGTTTCATCAATTTTTTTTACGGATTCATTTAAAGGATGTTGTTACCTATAATCTGTGATGTGTTAGTAACTGGCACGACGTACACTTCGTACCCTAGAAATTTTTTTATACCGAGGATCGTTGATTTTTTTTAATAAATTTTTACCTCCAAGACAAAATTGTTCCTTTATTCCCTGGTTTCATCAAATTTTTTTACGGATTCATTTAAAAGATGTTGTTACCTATAATCTGTAATGTGTCAGTAACCGGCACAACGTACACTTCATTCCCTAGAAATTTTTTTATACCGAGGATCGTTGATTTTTTTTAATACATTTCCACCTCCAAGACAAAATTGTTCCTTTATCCCCTGGTTTCATCAATTTTTTTTACGGATTCATTTAAAGAATGTTGTTACCTATAATTTGTGATGTGTCAGTAACTGGCACGACGTTTACTTCGTTCCCTAGAAATTTTTTTATGCCGAGGATCGTTGATTTTTTTTAATAAATTTCCACCTCCAAGACAAAATTGTTCCTTTATTCCCTGGTTTTATCAAATTTTTTTACGGATTCATTTAAAAGATGTTGTTACCTATAATCTGTGATGTGTCAGTAACTGGCACAACGTTTACTTCGTTCCCTAGAAATTTTTTTATACCGAGGATCGTTGATTTTTTTTAATAAATTTCCACCTCCAAGACAAAATTGTTCCTTTATCCCCTGGTTTCATCAAATTTTTTTAAGGATCTATTTAAAGGATGTTGTTACCTATAATCTGTGATGTGTCAGTAACTGGCACGACGTACACTTCGTTCCCTAAAATTTTTTTTATACCGAGGATCGTTGATTTTTTTTAATAAATTTCCACCTCCAAGACAAAATTGTTCCTTTATTCCCTGGTTTCATCAATTTTTTTTACGGATTCATTTAAAAGATGTTGTTACCTATAATCTGTGATGTGTTAGTAACTGGCACGACGTACACTTCGTACCCTAGAAATTTTTTTATACCGAGGATCGTTGATTTTTTTTAATAAATTTTTACCTCCAAGACAAAATTGTTCCTTTATTTCCTGGTTTCATCAAATTTTTTTACGGATTTATTTAAAAGATGTTGTTACCTATAATCTGTAATGTGTCAGTAACCGGCACAACGTACACTTCATTCCCTAGAAATTTTTTTACACCGAGGATCGTTGATTTTTTTTAATAAATTTCCACCTCCAAGACAAAATTGTTCCTTTATCCCCTGGTTTCATCAATTTTTTTTACGGATTCATTTAAAAGATGTTGTTACCTATAATCTTGATGTGTCAGTAACTGGCACGACGTTTACTTCGTTCCCTAGAAATTTTTTTATGCCAAGGATTTTTGATTTTTTTTAATAAATTTCCACCTCCAAGACAAAATTGTTCCTTTATCCCCTGGTTTCATCAATTTTTTTTACGGATTCATTTAAAGGATGTTATTACCTATAATCTGTGATGTGTTAGTAACTGGCACGACGTACACTTCGTACCCTAGAAATTTTTTTATACCGAGGATCGTTGATTTTTTTTAATAAATTTCCACCTCCAAGACAAAATTGTTCCTTTATCCCCTGGTTTCATCAATTTTTTTACGGATTCATTTAAAGGATGTTGTTACCTATAATCTGTGATGTGTTAGTAACTGGCACGACGTACACTTCGTACCCTAGAAATTTTTTTATACCGAGGATCGTTGATTTTTTTTTATAAATTTCCACCTCCAAGACAAAATTGTTCCTTTATTCCCTGGTTTCATCAAATTTTTTTACGGATTCATTTAAAAGATGTTGTTACCTATAATCTGTGATGTGTCAGTAACTGGCACAACGTTTACTTCGTTCCCTAGAAATTTTTTTATACCGAGGATCGTTGATTTTTTTTAATAAATTTCCACCTCCAAGACAAAATTGTTCCTTTATCCCCTGGTTTCATCAATTTTTTTAAGGATTCATTTAAAGGATGTTGTTACCTATAATCTGTGATGTGTCAGTTACTGGCACGACGTACACTTCGTTCCCTAAAAATTTTTTTATACCGAGGATCGTTGATTTTTTTTAATAAATTTCCACCTCCAAGACAAAATTGTTCCTTTATCCCCTGGTTTCATCAAATTTTTTTAAGGATTCATTTAAAGGATGTTGTTACCTATAATCTGTGATGTGTCAGTAACTGGCACGACGTACACTTCGTTCCCTAAAAATTTTTTTATACCGAGGATCGTTGATTTTTTTTAATAAATTTCCACCTCCAAGACAAAATTGTTCCTTTATCCCCTGGTTTCATCAATTTTTTTTTCGGATTCATTTAAAGGATGTTGTTACCTATAATCTGTGATGTGTTAGTAACTGGCACGACGTACACTTCGTACCCTAGAAATTTTTTTATACCGAGGATCGTTGATTTTTTTTAATAAATTTTTACCTCCAAGACAAAATTGTTCCTTTATTCCCTGGTTTCATCAAATTTTTTTACGGATTCATTTAAAAGATGTTGTTACCTATAATCTGTAATGTGTCAGTAACCGGCACAACGTACACTTCATTCCCTAGAAATTTTTTTATACCGAGGATCGTTGATTTTTTTTAATAAATTTCCACCTCCAAGACAAAATTGTTCCTTTATCCCCTGGTTTCATCAATTTTTTTTACGGATTCATTTAAAAGATGTTGTTACCTATAATCTTGATGTGTCAGTAACTGGCACGACGTTTACTTCGTTCCCTAGAAATTTTTTTATGCCAAGGATTTTTGATTTTTTTTAATAAATTTCCACCTCCAAGACAAAATTGTTCCTTTAATCCCTGGTTTCATCAATTTTTTTACGGATTCATTTAAAAGATGTTATTACCTATAATCTGTGATGTGTTAGTAACTGGCACGACGTACACTTCGTACCCTAGAAATTTTTTTATACCGAGGATCGTTGATTTTTTTTAATACATTTCCACCTCCAAGACAAAATTGTTCCTTTATCCCCTGGTTTCATCAATTTTTTTTACGGATTCATTTAAAGAATGTTGTTACCTATAATTTGTGATGTGTCAGTAACTGGCACGACGTTTACTTCGTTCCCTAGAAATTTTTTTAAGCCGAGGATCGTTGATTTTTTTTAATAAATTTCCACCTCCAAGACAAACTTGTTCCTTTATTCCCTGGTTTTATCAAATTTTTTTACGGATTCATTTAAAAGATGTTGTTACCTATAATCTGTGATGTGTCAGTAACTGGCACAACGTTTACTTCGTTCCCTAGAAATTTTTTTATACCGAGAATCGTTGATTTTTTTTAATAAATTTCCACCTCCAAGACAAAATTGTTCCTTTATCCCCTGGTTTCATCAAATTTTTTTAAGGATTCATTTAAAGGATGTTGTTACCTATAATCTGTGATGTGTCAGTAACTGGCACGACGTACACTTCGTTCCCTAAAATTTTTTTTATACCGAGGATCGTTGATTTTTTTTAATAAATTTCCACCTCCAAGACAAAATTGTTCCTTTATTCCCTGGTTTCATCAATTTTTTTTACGGATTAATTTAAAAGATGTTGTTACCTATAATCTGTGATGTGTTAGTAACTGGCACGACGTACACTTCGTACCCTAGAAATTTTTTTATACCGAGGATCGTTGATTTTTTTTAATAAATTTTTACCTCCAAGACAAAATTGTTCCTTTATTTCCTGGTTTCATCAAATTTTTTTACGGATTCATTTAAAAGATGTTGTTACCTATAATCTGTAATGTGTCAGTAACCGGCACAACGTACACTTCATTCCCTAGAAATTTTTTTACACCGAGGATCGTTGATTTTTTTTAATAAATTTCCACCTCCAAGACAAAATTGTTCCTTTATCCCCTGGTTTCATTAATTTTTTTTACGGATTCATTTAAAAGATGTTGTTACCTATAATCTTGATGTGTCAGTAACTGGCACGACGTTTACTTCGTTCCCTAGAAATTTTTTTATGCCAAGGATTTTTGATTTTTTTTAATAAATTTCCACCTCCAAGACAAAATTGTTCCTTTATCCCCTGGTTTCATCAATTTTTTTTACGGATTCATTTAAAGGATGTTGTTACCTATAATTTGTGATGTGTCAGTAACTGGCACGACGTTTACTTCGTTCCCTAGAAATTTTTTTATGCCGAGGATCGTTGATTTTTTTTAATAAATTTCCACCTCCAAGACAAAATTGTTCCTTTATTCCCTGGTTTCATCAAATTTTTTTACGGATTCTTTTAAAAGATGTTGTTACCTATAATCTGTGATGTGTCAGTAACTAGCACGACGTACACTTCGTACCCTAGAAATTTTTTTATACCGAGGATCGTTGATTTTTTTTAATAAATTTTTACCTCCAAGACAAAATTGTTCCTTTATTCCCTGGTTTCATCAAATTTTTTTACGGATTCATTTAAAAGATGTTGTTACCTATAATCTGTAATGTGTCAGTAACCGGCACGACGTACACTTCATTCCCTAGAATTTTTTTTATACCGAGGATCGTTGATTTTTTTTAATAAATTTCCACCTCCAAGACAAAATTGTTCCTTTATCCCCTGGTTTCATCAATTTTTTTTACGGTTTCATTTAAAAGATGTTGTTACCTATAATCTTGATGTGTCAGTAACTGGCACGACGTTTACTTCGTTCCCTAGAAATTTTTTTATGCCGAGGATTTTTGATTTTTTTTTAATAAATTTCCACCTCCAAGACAAAATTGTTCCTTTAATCCCCTGGTTTCATCAAATTTTTTTACGGATTCATTTAAAGGATGTTGTTACCTATAATCTGTGATGTGTTAGTAACTGGCACGACGTACACTTCGTACCCTAGAAATTTTTTTATACCGAGGATCGTTGATTTTTTTTAATAAATTTCCACCTCCAAGACAAAATTGTTCCTTTATCCCCTGGTTTCATCAATTTTTTTACGGATTCATTTAAAGGATGTTGTTACCTATAATCTGTGATGTGTTAGTAACTGGCACGACGTACACTTCGTACCCTAGAAATTTAATTATACCGAGGATCGTTGATTTTTTTTAATAAATTTCCACCTCCAAGACAAAATTGTTCCTTTATTCCCTGGTTTCATCAAATTTTTTTACGGATTCATTTAAAAGATGTTGTTACCTATAATCTGTGATGTGTCAGTAACTGGCACAACGTTTACTTCGTTCCCTAGAAATTTTTTTATACCGAGGATCGTTGATTTTTTTTAATAAATTTCCACCTCGAAGACAAAATTGTTCCTTTATCCCCTGGTTTCATCAAATTTTTTTTAGGATTCATTTAAAGGATGATGTTACCTATAATCTGTGATGTGTCAGTTACTGGCACGACGTACACTTCGTTCCCTAAAAATTTTTTTATACCGAGGATCGTTGATTTTTTTTTAATAAATTTCCACCTCCAAGACAAAATTGTTCCTTTATCCCCTGGTTTCATCAATTTTTTTACGGATTCATTTAAAGGATGTTGTTACCTATAATCTGTAATGTGTTAGTAACTGGCACGACGTACACTTCGTACCCTAGAAATTTTTTTATACCGAGGATCGTTGATTTTTTTTAATAAATTTTTTACTCCAAGACAAAATTGTTCCTTTATTCCCTGGTTTCATCAAATTTTTTTACGGATTCATTTAAAAGATGTTGTTACCTATAATCTGTAATGTGTCAGTAACCGGCACGACGTACACTTCATTCCCTAGAATTTTTTTTATACCTAGGATCGTTGATTTTTTTTAATAAATTTCCACCTCCAAGACAAAATTGTTCCTTTATCCCCTGGTTTCATCAATTTTTTTTACGGATTCATTTAAAAGATGTTGTTACCTATAATCTTGATGTGTCAGTAACTGGCACGACGTACACTTCGTACCCTAGAAATTTTTTTATACCGAGGATCGTTGATTTTTTTTAATAAATTTTTACCTCCAAGACAAAATTGTTCCTTTATTCCCTGGTTTCATCAAATTTTTTTACGGATTCATTTAAAAGATGTTGTTACCTATAATCTGTAATGTGTCAGTAACCGGCACGACGTACACTTCATTCCCTAGATTTTTTTTTATACCGAGGATCGTTGATTTTTTTTAATAAATTTCCACCTCCAAGACAAAATTGTTCCTTCATCCCCTGGTTTCATCAATTTTTTTTACGGATTCATTTAAAAGATGTTGTTACCTATAATCTTGATGTGTCAGTAACTGGCACGACGTTTACTTCGTTCCCTAGAAATTTTTTTCTACCGAGGTTCGTTGATTTTTTTTTAATAAATTTCCACCTCCAAGACAAAATTGTTCCTTTATCCCCTGGTTTCATCAAATTTTTTACGAATTCATTTAAAAGATGTTGTTACCTATAATCTTGATGTGTCAGTAACTGGCACGACGTACACTTCGTACCCTAGAAATTTTTTTCTACCGAGGATCGTTGATTTTTTTTTAATAAATTTCCACTTCCAAGACAAAATTGTTCCTTTATTCCCTGGTTTCATCAAATTTTTTTACGGATTCATTTAAAGGACGTTGTGTCCTATAATCTGTGATGTGACAGTAACTGGCACGACGTTTACTTCGTTCCCTAGAAATTTTTTTACACCGAGGGTCGTTGATTTTTTTTAATAAATTTCCACCTCCAAGACAAAATTGTTCCTTTCTCCCCTGGTTTCATCAAATTTTTTTACGGATTCATTTAAAGGACGTTGTTACCTATAATCTGTGATGTGTCAGTAACTGGCACGACGTTTACTTCGTTCCCTAGAAATTTTTTTATACCGAGGGTCGTTGATTTTTTTAATAAATTTCCACCTCCAAGACAAAATTGTTCCTTTATCCCCTGGTTTCATCAATTTTTTTTACTGATTTAATTAAAGAATGTTGTTACCTATAATCTGTGATGTGTCAGTAACTGGCACGTTGTACACTTCGTACCCTAGAAATTTTTTTATACCGAGGATCGTTGATTTTTTTTAATAAATTTTTACCTCCAAGACAAAATTGTTCCTTTATTCCCTGGTTTCATCAAATTTTTTTACGGATTCATTTAAAAGATGTTGGTACCTTTAATCTGTGGTGTGTTAGTAACTGGCACAACGTACACTTCGTACCCTAGAAATTTTTTTATACCAAGGATCGTTGATTTTTTTTAATAAATTTCCACCTCCAAGACAAAATTGTTCCTTTATCCCCTGGTTTCATCAAATTTTTTTACGGATTCATTTAAAGGACGTTGTTACCTATAATCTGTGATGTGTCAGTAACTGGCACGACGTTTACTTCGTTCCCTAGAAATTTTTTTATACCGAGGATCGTTGATTTTTTTTAATAAATTTCCACCTCCAACACAAAATTGTTCCTTTATTCCCTGGTTTCATCAAATTTTTTTACGGATTCATTTAAAGGATGTTATTACCAATAATCTGTGATGTGTCAGTAACTGGCACGACGTTTACTTCGTTCCCTAGAAATTTTTTTATGCCAAGGAAGGTTGATTTTTTTTAATAAATTTCCACCTCCAAGACAAAATTGTTCCTTTATTCCCTGGTTTCATCAAATTTTTTACGGATTCATTTAAAGGATGTTGTTACCTATAATCTGAGATGTGTTAGTAACTGGCACGACGTACACTTCGTACCCTAGAAATTTTTTTCTACCGAGGATCGTTGATTTTTTTTTAATAAATTTCCACCTCCAAGACAAAATTGTTCCTTTATCCCCTGGTTTCATCAATTTTTTTACGGATTCATTTAAAAGATGTTGTTACCTATAATCTTGATGTGTTAGTAACTGGC
Source organism: Siphlonurus alternatus (assembly GCA_949825025.1). Taxonomy (NCBI): domain Eukaryota; kingdom Metazoa; phylum Arthropoda; class Insecta; order Ephemeroptera; family Siphlonuridae; genus Siphlonurus; species Siphlonurus alternatus. The sequence goes on from CATKWE010000002.1 coordinate 398,033, forward strand.
ACGACGTTTACTTCGTTCCCTAGAAATTTTTTTATGTTGAGGATTTTTGATTTTTTTTAATAAATTTCCACCTCCAAGACAAAATTGTTCCTTTAATCCCTGGTTTCATCAAATTTTTTACGGATTCATTTAAAGGATGTTGTTACCTATAATCTGTGATGTGTTAGTAACTGGCACGACGTACACTTCGTACACTAGAAATTTTTTTATACCGAGGATCGTTGATTTTTTTTAATAAATTTTTACCTCCAAGACAAAATTGTTCCTTTATTCCCTGGTTTCATCAAATTTTTTTACGGATTCATTTAAAAAATGTTGGTACCTATAATCTGTGGTGTGTTAGTAACTGGCACGACGTACACTTCGTACCCTAGAAATTTTTTTATACCAAGGATCGTTGATTTTTTTTAATAAATTTCCACCTCCAAGACAAAATTGTTCCTTTATCCCCTGGTTTCATCAAATTTTTTTACGGATTCATTTAAAAGACGTTGTTACCTATAATCTGTGATGAGTCAGTAACTGGCACGACGTTTACTTCGTTCCCTAGAAATTTTTTTATACCGAGGATCGTTGATTTTTTTTAATAAATTTCCACCTCCAACACAAAATTGTTCCTTTATCCCCTGGTTTCATCAAATTTTTTTACGGATTCATTTAAAGGATGTTATTACCTATAATCTGTGATGTGTCAGTAACTGGCACGACGTTTATTTCGTTCCCTAGAATTTTTTTTATGCCAAGGATCGTTGATTTTTTTTAATAAATTTCCACCTCCAAGACAAAATTGTTCCTTTATTCCCTGGTTTCATAATTTTTTTACGGATTCATTTAAAGGATGTTGTTACCTATAATCTGAGATGTGTTAGTAACTGGCACGACGTACACTTCGTACCCTAGAAATTTTTTTCTACCGAGGATCGTTGATTTTTTTTTTAATAAATTTCCACCTCCAAGACAAAATTGTTCCTTTATCCCCTGGTTTCATCAAATTTTTTTACGGATTCATTTAAAAGACGTTGTGTCCTATAATCTGTGATGTGTTAGTAACTGGCACGACGTACACTTCGTACCCTAGAAATTTTTTTCTACCGAGGATCGTTGATTTTTTTTTAATAAATTTCCACCTCCAAGACAAAATTGTTCCTTTATCCCCTGATTTCATCAAATTTTTTTACGGATTCATTTAAAGGACGTTGTGTCCTATAATCTGTGATGTGTCAGTAACTGGCACGACGTTTACTTCGTTCCCTAGAAATTTTTTTATACCGTGGATCGTTCATTTTTTTTAATAAATTTCCACCTCCAAGACAAAATTGTTCCTTTATCCCCTGGTTTCATCAAATTTTTTTACGGATTCATTTAAAGGATGTTGTTACCTATAATCTGTGATGTGTCAGTAACAGGCACGACCTTTACTTCGTTCCCTAGAAATTTTTTTATACCGAGGACCGTTGATTTTTTTAATAAATTTCCACCTCCAAGACAAAATTGTTCCTTTATCCCCTGGTTTCATCAAATTTTTTTACGGATTCATTTAAAGGATGTTGTTACCTATAATCTGTGATGTGTCAGTAACCTTCACGACATTTACTTCGTTCCCTAGAAATTTTTTTATGCCAAGGATCATTGATTTTTTTTTAATAAATTTCCACCTCCAAGACAAAATTGTTCCTTTATTCCCTGGTTTCATCAAATTTTTTACGGATTCATTTAAAGAATGTTGTTACCTATAATCTGTGATGTGTCAGTAACTGGCACAACGTTTACTTCGTTCCCTAGAAATTTTTTTATACCGAGGATCGTTGATTTTTTTTAATAAATTTCCACCTCCAAGACAAAATTGTTCCTTTATCCCCTGGTTTCATCAAATTTTTTTACGGATTCATTTAAAAGATGTTGTTACCTATAATCTGTGATGTGTTAGTAACTGGCACGACGTACACTTCGTACCCTAGAAATTTTTTTATACCGAGGATAGTTGATTTTTTTTTAATATATTTCCACCTCCAAGACAAAATTGTTCCTTTATCCCCTGGTTTCATCATATTTTTTTACTGATTCATTTAAAGGACGTTGTTACCTATAATCTGTGATGTGTCAGTAACTGGCACAACGTTTACTTCGTTCCCTAGAAATTTTTTTATACAGAGGATCATTGATTTTTTTTAATAAATTTCCACCTCCAAGACAAAATTGTTCCTTTATCCCCTGGTTTCAACAAATTCTTTTACGGATTCATTTAAAAGATGTTGTTACCTATAATCTGTGATGTGTCAGTAACTGGCACGACGTACACTTCGTACCCTAGAAATTTTTTTATACCGAGGATCGTTGATTTTTTTTAATAAATTTCCACCTCCAAGACAAAATTGTTCCTTTATCCCCTGGTTTCATCAAATTTTTTTACGGATTCATTTAAAAGACGTTGTGTCCTATAATCTGTGATGTGTTAGTAACTGGCACGACGTACACTTCGTACCCTAGAAATTTTTTTCTACCGAGGATCGTTGATTTTTTTTTAATAAATTTCCACCTCCAAGACAAAATTGTTCCTTTATCCCCTGATTTCATCAAATTTTTTTATGGATTCATTTAAAGGACGTTGTGTCCTATAATCTGTGATGTGTCAGTAACTGGCACGACGTTTACTTCGTTCCCTAGAAATTTTTTTATACCGTGGATCGTTGATTTTTTTTAATAAATTTCCACCTCCAAGACAAAATTGTTCCTTTATCCCCTGGTTTCATCAAATTTTTTTACGGATTCATTTAAAGGATGTTGTTACCTATAATCTGTGATGTGTCAGTAACAGGCACGACCTTTACTTCGTTCCCTAGAAATTTTTTTATACCGAGGACCGCTGATTTTTTTAATAAATTTCCACCTCCAAGACAAAATTGTTCCTTTATCCCCTGGTTTAATCAAATTTTTTTACGGATTCATTTAAAGGATGTAGTTATCTATAATCTGTGATGTGTCAGTAACCTTCACGACGTTTACTTCGTTCCCTAGAAATTTTTTTATGCCAAGGATCGTTGATTTTTTTTAATAAATTTCCACCTCCAAGACAAAATTGTTCCTTTATTCCCTGGTTTCATCAAATTTTTTACGGATTCATTTAAAAAATGTTGTTACCTATAATCTGTGATGTGTCAGTAACTGGCACAACGTTTACTTCGTTCCCTAGAAATTTTTTTATACCGAGGATCGTTGATTTTTTTTAATAAATTTCCACCTCCAAGACAAAATTGTTCCTTTATCCCCTGGTTTCATCAAATTTTTTTACGGATTCATTTAAAAGATGTTGTTACCTATAATCTGTGATGTGTTAGTAACTGGCACGACGTACACTTCGTACCCTAGAAATTTTTTTATACCGAGGATAGTTGATTTTTTTTTAATAAATTTCCACCTCCAAGACAAAATTGTTCCTTTATCCCCTGGTTTCATCAAATTTTTTTACTGATTCATTTAAAGGACGTTGTTACCTATAATCTGTGATGTGTCAGTAACTGGCACAACGTTTACTTCGTTCCCTAGAAATTTTTTTATACAGAGGATCATTGATTTTTTTTAATAAATTTCCACCTCCAAGACAAAATTGTTCCTTTATCCCCTGGTTTCAACAAATTCTTTTACGGATTCATTTAAAAGATGTTGTTACCTATAATCTGTGATGTGTCAGTTACTGGCACGACGTACACTTCGTACCCTAGAAATTTTTTTATACCGAGGATCGTTGATTTTTTTTAATAAATTTCCACCTCCAAGACAAAATTGTTCCTTTATCCCCTGGTTTCATCAAATTTTTTTACGGATTCATTTAAAGAATGTTGTTACCTATAATCTGTGATGTGTCAGTAACTGGCACGAAGTTTACTTCGTTCCCTAGAAACTTTTTTATGCCGAGGATCGTTGATTTTTTTTAATAAATTTTCACCTCCAATACAAAATTGTTCCTTTATTCCCTGGTTTCATCAAATTTTTTTACGGATTCATTTAAAGGATGTTGTTACCTATAATTTGTGATGTGTCAGTAACTGGCACGACGTTTACTTCGTTCCCTAGAATTTTTTTTATACCGAGGGTCGTTGATTTTTTTTAATACATTTCCACCTCCAAGACAAAATTGTTCCTTTATCCCCTGGTTTCATCAATTTTTTTTACTGATTTAATTAAAGAATGTTGTTACCTATAATCTGTGATGTGTCAGTAACTGGCACGTTGTACACTTCGTACCCTAGAAATTTTTTTATACCGAGGATCGTTGATTTTTTTTTAATAAATTTCCACCTCCAAGACAAAACTGTTCCTTTATCCCCTGGTTTCATCAAATTTTTTTACGGATTCATTTAAAAGATGTTATTACCCATAATCTGTGATGTGTCAGTAACCGGCACGACGTACACTTCGTTCCCTAGAAATTTTTTTATACCGAGGATCGTTGATTTTTTTTAATAAATTTCCAACTCCAAGACAAAATTGTTCCTTTATCCCCTGGTTTCATCAAATTTTTTTACGGATTCATTTAAAGGATGTTGTTACCTATAATCTGTGATGTGTTAGTAACTGGCACGACGTACTTTTCGTTCCCTAGAAATTTTTTTATACCGAGGATCGTTGATTTTTTTTAATAAATTTCCACCTCCAACACAAAATTGTTCCTTTATTCCCTGGTTTCATCAAATTTTTTTACGGATTCATTTAAAGGATGTTATTACCTATAATCTGTGATGTGTCAGTAACTGGCACGACGTTTATTTCGTTCCCTAGAATTTTTTTTATGCCAAGGATCGTTGATTTTTTTTAATAAATTTCCACCTCCAAGACAAAATTGTTCCTTTATTCCCTGGTTTCATCAAATTTTTTTACGGATTCATTTAAAGGATGTTGTAACCTATAATCTGAGATGTGTTAGTAACTGGCACGACGTACACTTCGTACCCTAGAAATTTTTTTCTACCGAGGATCGTTGATTTTTTTTTAATAAATTTCCACCTCCAAGACAAAATTGTTCCTTTATCCCCTGGTTTCATCAAATTTTTTTACGGATTCATTTAAAGGATGTTGTTACCTATAATCTGTGATGTGTCAGTAACTGGCACGACGTTTACTTTGTTCCCTAGAAATTTTTTTATACCGAGGATCGTTGATTTTTTTTAATAAATTTCCACCTCCAAGACAAAATTGTTCCTTTACCCCTGGTTTCATCAAATTTTTTTTCGGATTCATTTAAAGGATGTTGTTACCTATAATCTGTGATGTGTCAGTAACTGGCACGAAGTTTACTTCGTTCCCTAGAAACTTTTTTATGCCGAGGATCGTTGATTTTTTTTGATAAATTTTCACCTCCAAGACAAAATTGTTTCTTTATTCCCTGGTTTCATCAAATTATTTTACGGATTCATTTAAAGGATGTTGTTACCTATAATTTGTGATGTGTCAGTAACTGGCACGACGTTTACTTCGTTCCCTAGAATTTTTTTTATACCGAGGGTCGTTGATTTTTTTTAATACATTTCCACCTCCAAGACAAAATTGTTCCTTTATCCCCTGGTATCATCAATTTTTTTTACTGATTTAATTAAAGAATGTTGTTACCTATAATCTGTGATGTGTCAGTAACTGGCACGTTGTACACTTCGTACCCTAGAAATTTTTTTATACCGAGGATCGTTGATTTTTTTTAATAAATTTTTACCTCCAAGACAAAATTGTTCCTTTATTCCCTGGTTTCATCAAATTTTTTTACGGATTCATTTAAAAGATGTTGGTACCTATAATCTGTGGTGTGTTAGTAACTGGCACGACGTACACTTCGTACCCTAGAAATTTTTTTATACCAAGGATCGTTGATTTTTTTTAATAAATTTCCACCTCCAAGACAAAATTGTTCCTTTATCCCCTGGTTTCATCAAATTTTTTTACGGATTCATTTAAAGGACGTTGATACCTATAATCTGTGATGTGTCAGTAACTGGCACGACGTTTATTTCGTTCCCTAGAAATTTTTTTATACCGAGGATCGTTGATTTTTTTTAATAAATTTCCACCTCCAACACAAAATTGTTCCTTTATTCCCTGGTTTCATCAAATTTTTTTACGGATTCATTTAAAGGATGTTATTACCTATAATCTGTGATGTGTCAGTAACTGGCACGACGTTTATTTCGTTCCCTAGAAATTTGTTTATGCCAAGGATCGTTGATTTTTTTTAATAAATTTCCACCTCCAAGACAAAATTGTTCCTTTATTTCCTGGTTTCATCAAATTTTTTTACGGATTCATTTAAAGGATGTTGTTACCTATAATCTGAGATGTGTTAGTAACTGGCACGACGTACACTTCGTACCCTAGAAATTTTTTTCTACCGAGGATCGTTGATTTTTTTTTAATAAATTTCCACCTCCAAGACAAAATTGTTCCTTTAACCCCTGGTTTCATCAAATTTTTTACGGATTCATTTAAAAGATGTTGTTACCTATAATCTTGATGTGTCAGTAACTGGCACGACGTTTACTTCGTTCCCTAGAAATTTTTTTATGCCGAGGATTTTTGATTTTTTTTAATAAATTTCCACCTCCAAGACAAAATTCTTCCTTCATCCCCTGGTTTCATCAAATTTTTTTACGGATTCATTTAAGGGCATTGGGTAAAGCACCGGTAGTTGGCAACACTGACCTAATTTCACCATGCTAATTTTTGGTCATTGCTCCTCGGAGTAATTTTTATGCTAGTGCTAAGCTGATTGCTGTAGTATCAAGATAATTAGTAGCCCAAGTGCACAATTTGGCTAAATAAAGCCTGATTTAAAGAAAAGTATTTTTTAGTATTTTTTTAAATTTACATGCATTTTTCTAAAATATAAAAAAATACTTTTCTTTAAATCAGGCTTTATTTAGCCAAATTGTGCACTTGGGCTACTAATTATCTTGATACTACAGCAATCAGCTTAGCTCGAGCATAAAAATTACTCCGAGGAGCAATGACCAAAAATTAGCATGGTGTAGATAGGTCAGTGTTGCCAACTACCGGTGCTACACCCAATGCCCTTAAAGGATGTTGTTACCTATAATCTGTGATGTGTCAGTAACTGGCACGACGTTTATTTCGTTCCCTAGAATTTTTTTTATGCCAAGGATCGTTTAATTTTTTTTAATAAATTTGCACCTCCAAGACAAAATTGTTCCTTTATTCCCTGGTTTCATCAAATTTTTTTACGGATTCATTTAAAGGATGTTGTTACCTATAATCTGAGATGTGTTAGTAACTGGCACGACGTACACTTCGTACCCTAGAAATTTTTTTCTACCGAGGTTCGTTGATTTTTTTTTAATAAATTTCCACCTCCAAGACAAAATTGTTCCTTTATCCCCTGGTTTCATCAAATTTTTTTACGGATTCATTTAAAGGACGTTGTGTCCTATAATCTGTGATGTGTTAGTAACTGGCACGACATACACTTCGTACCCAAGAAATTTTTTTCTACCGAGGATCGTTGATTTTTTTTTAATAAATTTCCACCTCCAAGACAAAATTGTTCCTTTATCCCCTGGTTTCATCAAATTTTTTACGGATTCATTTAAAAGATGTTGTTACCTATAATCTTGATGTGTCAGTAACTGGCACGACGTTTACTTCGTGCCCTAGAAATTTTTTTATGCCGAGGATTTTTGATTTTTTTTAATAAATTTCCACCTCCAAGACAAAATTGTTTCTTTAATCCCTGGTTTCATCAAATTTTTTACGGATTCATTTAAAGGATGTTATTACCTATAATCTGGGATGTGTTAGTAACTGGCACGACGTACACTTTGTACCCTAGAAATTTTTTTATACCGAGGATCGTTGATTTTTTTTAATAAATTTCCACCTCCAAGACAAAATTGTTTCTTTATCCCCTGGTTTCATCAAATTTTTTTACGGATTCATTTAAAGGACGTTGTTACCTATAATCTGTGATGTGTCAGTAACTGGCACGACGTTTACTTCGTTCCCTAGAAATTTTTTTATACAAAGGATCGTTGATTTTTTTTAATAAATTTCCACCTCCAAGACAAAATTGTTCCTTTATCCCCTGGTTTCATCAAATTTTTTTACGGATTCATTTAAAAGATGTTGTTACCTATAATCTGTGATGTGTCAGTAACAGGCACGACCTTTACTTCGTTCCCTAGAAATTTTTTTATACCGAGGATCGTTGATTTTTTTAATAAATTTCCACCTCCAAGACAAAATTGTTCCTTTATTCCCTGGTTTCATCAAATTTTTTTACGGATTCATTTAAAGGATGTTGTTACCTATAATCTGTGATGTGTCAGTAACCTTCACGACGTTTACTTCGTTCCCTAGAAATTTTTTTATGCCAAGGATCGTTGATTTTTTTTAATAAATTTCCACCTCCAAGACAAAATTGTTCCTTTATTCCCTGGTTTCATCAATTTTTTTTTACGGATTCATTTAAAGGACGTTGTGTCCTATAATCTGTGTTGTGTCAGTAACTGGCACGACGATTACTTTGTACCCTAGAATTTTTTTTATACCGAGGATCGTTGATTTTTTTTAATAAATTTTCACCTCCAAGACAAAATTGTTCCTTTATCCCCTGGTTTCATCAAATTTTTTTACGGATTCATTTAAAGAATGTTGTTACCTATAATCTGTGATGTGTCAGTAACTGGCACGAAGTTTACTTCGTTCCCTAGAAACTTTTTTATGCCGAGGATCGTTGATTTTTTTTAATAAATTTTCACCTCCAAGACAAAATTGTTCCTTTATTCCCTGGTTCCATCAAATTTTTTTACGGATTCATTTAAAGGATGTTGTTACCTATAATTTGTGATGTGTCAGTAACTGGCACGATGTTTACTTCGTTCCCTAGAATTTTTTTTATACCGAGGGTCGTTGATTTTTTTTAATACATTTCCACCTCCAAGACAAAATTGTTCCTTTATCCCCTGGTTTCATCAATTTTTTTTACTGATTTAATTAAAGAATGTTGTTATTCATAATCTGTGATGTGTCAGTAACCGGCACGACGTACACTTCGTTCCCTAGAAATTTTTTTATACCGAGGATCGTTGATTTTTTTTAATAAATTTCCCACTCCAAGACAAAATTGTTCCTTTATCCCCTGGTTTCATCAAATTTTTTTACGGATTCATTTAAAGGATGTTGTTACCTATAATCTGTGATGTGTTAGTAACTGGCACGACGTACTCTTCGTTCCCTAGAAATTTTTTTATACCGAGGATCGTTGATTTTTTAATAAATTTCCACCTCCAAGACAAAATTGTTCTTTTTTCCCCTGGTTTCATCAAATTTTTTTACGGATTCATTTAAAGGATGTTGTTACCTATAATCTGTGATATGTCAGTAACTGGCACGACGTTTACTTCGTTCCCTAGAAATTTTTTTATACCGAGGATCGTTGTTTTTTTTTAATAAATTTCCACCTCCAAGACAAAATTGTTCCTTTATCCCCTGGTTTCATTAATTTTTTTTACGGATTCATTTAAAGGATGTTGTTATCTATAATCTGTGATGTGTCAGTAACTGGCACGACGTAAACTTCGTTCCCTAGAAATTTTTTTATACCGAGGATCGTTGATTTTTTTAATAAATTTCCACCTCCAAGACAAAATTGTTCCTTTATCCCCTGGTTTCATCAAATTTTTTTACTGATTCATTTATAGGACGTTGTTACCTATAATCTGTGAGGTGTCAGTAACCGGCACGACGTACAATTCATTCCCTAGAAAAATTTTTATACCGAGGATCGTTGATTTTTTTTAATAAATTTCCACCTCCAAGACAAAATTGTTCCTTTATCCCCTGGTTTCATCAAATTTTTTTACTGATTCATTTAAAGGAAGTTGTTACCTATAATCTGTGATGTGTCAGTAACTGACACGACGTTTACTTCGTTCCCTAGAAATTTTTTTATGCCGAGGATCGTTGATTTTTTTTAATAAACTTCCACCTCCAAGACAAAATTGTTCCTTTATTCCCTGGTTTCATGAAATTTTTTTACGGATTCATTTAAAGGATGTTATTTTCTATAATCTGTGATGTGTTAGCAACTGGCACGACGTACACTTCGTACCCTAGAATTTTTTTTATACCGAGGATCGTTGATTTTTTTTAATAAATTTCCACCTCCAAGACAAAATTGTTCCTTTATCCCCTAGTTACATCAAATTTTTTTACGGATTCATTTAAAGGACGTTGTGTCCTATAATCTGTGTTGTGTCAGTAACTGGCACGACGATTACTTTGTACCCTAGAATTTTTTTTATACCGAGGATCGTTGATTTTTTTTAATAAATTTTCACCTCCAAGACAAAATTGTTCCTTTATTCCCTGGTTCCATCAAATTTTTTTACGGATTCATTTAAAGGATGTTGTTACCTATAATTTGTGATGTGTCAGTAACTGGCACGATGTTTACTTCGTTCCCTAGAATTTTTTTTATACCGAGGGTCGTTGATTTTTTTTAATACATTTCCACCTCCAAGACAAAATTGTTCCTTTATCCCCTGGTTTCATCAATTTTTTTTACTGATTTAATTAAAGAATGTTGTTACCTATAATCTGTGATGTGTCAGTAACTGGCACGTTGTACACTTCGTACCCTAGAAATTTTTTTATACCGAGGATCGTTGATTTTTTTTTAATAAGTTTCCACCTCCAAGACAAAATTGTTCCTTTATCCCCTGGTTTCATCAAATTTTTTTACGGATTCATTTAAAAGATGTTGTTACCCATAATCTGTGATGTGTCAGTAACCGGCACGACGTACACTTCGTTCCCTAGAAATTTTTTTATACCGAGGATCGTTGATTTTTTTTAATAAATTTCCAACTCCAAGACAAAATTGTTCCTTTATCCCCTGGTTTCATCAAATTTTTTTACGGATTCATTTAAAGGATGTTGTTACCTATAATCTGTGATGTGTTAGTAACTGGCACGACGTACTCTTCGTTCCCTAGAAATTTTTTTATACCGAGGATCGTTGATTTTTTAATAAATTTCCACCTCCAAGACAAAATTGTTCTTTTTTCCCCTGGTTTCATCAAATTTTTTTATGGATTCATTTAAAGAATGTTGTTACCTATAATCTGTGATATGTCAGTAACTGGCAAGACGTTTACTTCGTTCCCTAGAAATTTTTTTATACCGAGGATCGTTGTTTTTTTTTAATAAATTTCCACCTCCAAGACAAAATTGTTCCTTTATCCCCTGGTTTCATTAAATTTTTTTACGGATTCATTTAAAGGATGTTGTTATCTATAATCTGTGATGTGTCAGTAACTGGCACGACGTAAACTTCGTTCCCTAGAAATTTTTTTATACCGAGGATCGTTGATTTTTTTAATAAATTTCCACCTCCAAGACAAAATTGTTCCTTTATCCCCTGGTTTCATCAAATTTTTTTACTGATTCATTTATAGGACGTTGTTACCTATAATCTGTGAGGTGTCAGTAACCGGCACGACGTACAATTCATTTCCTAGAAAAAATTTTATACCGAGGATCGTTGATTTTTTTTAATAAATTTCCACCTCCAAGACAAAATTGTTCCTTTATCCCCTGGTTTCATCAAATTTTTTTACGGATTCATTTAAAGGAAGTTGTTACCTATAATCTGTGATGTGTCAGTAACTGACACGACGTTTACTTCGTTCCCTAGCAATTTTTTTATGCCGAGGATCGTTGATTTTTTTTAATAAATTTCCACCTCCAAGACAAAATTGTTCCTTTATTCCCTGGTTTCATGAAATTTTTTTACGGATTCATTTAAAGGATGTTATTTTCTATAATCTGTGATGTGCTAGCAACTGGCACGACGTACACTTCGTACCCTAGAATTTTTTTATACCGAGGATCGTTGATTTTTTTTAATAAATTTCCACCTCCAAGACAAAATTGTTCCTTTATCCCCTAGTTACATCAAATTTTTTTACGGATTCATTTAAAGGACGTTGTGTCCTATAATCTGTGATGTGTCAGTAACCGGCACGACGTACACTTTATTCCCTAGAATTTTTTTTATACCGAGGATCGTTGATTTTTTTTAATAAATTTCCACCTCCAAGACAAAATTGTTCCTTTATCCCCTGGTTTCATCAAATTTTTACGGATTCATTTAAAGGATGTTATTACCTATAATCTGGGATGTGTTAGTAACTGGCACGACGTACACTTCGTACACTAGAAATTTTTTTATACCGAGGATCGTTGATTTATTTTAATAAATTTCCACCTCCAAGACAAAATTGTTTCTTTATCCCCTGGTTTCATCAAATTTTTTTACGGATTCATTTAAAGGACGTTGTTACCTATAATCTTTGATGTGTCAGTAACTGGCACGACGTTTACTTCGTTCCCTAGAAATTTTTTTATACAAAGGATCGTTGATTTTTTTAATAAATTTCCACCTCCAAGACAAAATTCTTCCTTTATCCCCTGGTTTCATCAAATTTTTTTACGGATTCATTTAAGGGCATTGGGTGTAGCACCGGTAGTTGGCAACACTGACCTATCTTCACCATGCTAATTTTTGGTCATCGCTCCTCGGAGTAATTTTTATGCTAGAGCTAAGCTGATTGCTGTAGTATCAAGATAATTAGTAGCCCAAGTGCACAATTTGGCTAAATAAAGCCTGATTAAAAGAAAAGTATTTTTTAGTATTTTTTTAAATTTACATGCATTTTACTAAAATATAAAAAAATACTTTTCTTTAAATCAGGCTTTATTTAGCCAAATTGTGCACTTGGGCTACTAATTATCTTGATACTACAGCAATCAGCTTAGCTCTAGCATAAAAATTACTCCGAGGAGCAATGACCAAAAATTAGCATGGTGAAGATAGGTCAGTGTTGCCAACTACCGGTGCTACACCCAATGCACTTAAAGGATGTTGTTACCTATAATCTGTGATGTGTCAGTAACTGGCACGACGTAAACTTCGTTCCCTAGAAATTTTTTTATACCGAGGATCGTTGATTTTTTTAATAAATTTCCACCTCCAAGACAAAATTGTTCCTTTATCCCCTGGTTTCATCAAATTTTTTTACTGATTCATTTATAGGACGTTGTTACCTATAATCTGTGAGGTGTCAGTAACCGGCACGACGTACAATTCATTCCCTAGAAAAATTTTTATACCGAGGATCGTTGATTTTTTTTAATAAATTTCCACCTCCAAGACAAAATTGTTCCTTTATCCCCTGGTTTCATCAAATTTTTTTACGGATTCATTTAAAGGAAGTTGTTACCTATAATCTGTGATGTGTCAGTAACTGACACGACGTTTACTTCGTTCCCTAGAAATTTTTTTATGCCGAGGATCGTTGATTTTTTTTAATAAATTTCCACCTCCAAGACAAAATTGTTCCTTTATTCCCTGGTTTCATTAAATTTTTTTACGGATTCATTTAAAGGATGTTATTTTTTATAATCTGTGATGTGTTAGCAACTGGCACGACGTACACTTCGTACCCTAGAATTTTTTTTATACCGAGGATCGTTGATTTTTTTTAATAAATTTCCACCTCCAAGACAAAATTGTTCCTTTATCCCCTAGTTACATCAAATTTTTTTACGGATTCATTTAAAGGACGTTGTGTCCTATAATCTGTGATGTGTCAGTAACCGGCACGACGTACACTTTATTCCCTAGAATTTTTTTTATAAAGAGGATCGTTGATTTTTTTTAATAAATTTCCACCTCCAAGACAAAATTGTTCCTTTATCCCCTGGTTTCATCAAATTTTTACGGATTCATTTAAAGGATGTTATTACCTATAATCTGGGATGTGTTAGTAACTGGCACGACGTACACTTCGTACCCTAGAAATTTTTTTATACCGAGGATCGTTGATTTATTTTAATAAATTTCCACCTCCAAGACAAAATTGTTTCTTTATCCCCTGGTTTCATCAAATTTTTTTACGGATTCATTTAAAGGACGTTGTTACCTATAATCTTTGATGTGTCAGTAACTGGCACGACGTTTACTTCGTTCCCTAGAAATTTTTTTATACAAAGGATCGTTGATTTTTTTTAATAAATTTCCACCTCCAAGACAAAATTCTTCCTTTATCCCCTGGTTTCATCAAATTTTTTTACGGATTCATTTAAGGGCATTGGGTGTAGCACCGGTAGTTGGCAACACTGACCTATCTTCACCATGCTAATTTTTGGTCATCGCTCCTCGGAGTAATTTTTATGCTAGAGCTAAGCTGATTGCTGTAGTATCAAGATAATTAGTAGCCCAAGTGCACAATTTGGCTAAATAAAGCCTGATTTAAAGAAAAGTATTTTTTAGTATTTTTTTAAATTTACATGCATTTTACTAAAATATAAAAAAATACTTTTCTTTAAATCAGGCTTTATTTAGCCAAATTGTGCACTTGGGCTACTAATTATCTTGATACTACAGCAATCAGCTTAGCTCTAGCATAAAAATTACTCCGAGGAGCAATGACCAAAAATTAGCATGGTGAAGATAGGTCAGTGTTGCCAACTACCGGTGCTACACCCAATGCACTTAAAGGATGTTGTTACCTATAATCTGTGATGTGTCAGTAACTGGCACGACGTAAACTTCGTTCCCTAGAAATTTTTTTATACCGAGGATCGTTGATTTTTTTAATAAATTTCCACCTCCAAGACAAAATTGTTCCTTTATCCCCTGGTTTCATCAAATTTTTTTACTGATTCATTTATAGGACGTTGTTACCTATAATCTGTGAGGTGTCAGTAACCGGCACGACGTACAATTCATTCCCTAGAAAAATTTTTATACCGAGGATCGTTGATTTTTTTTAATAAATTTCCACCTCCAAGACAAAATTGTTCCTTTATCCCCTGGTTTCATCAAATTTTTTTACGGATTCATTTAAAGGAAGTTGTTACCTATAATCTGTGATGTGTCAGTAACTGACACGACGTTTACTTCGTTCCCTAGAAATTTTTTTATGCCGAGGATCGTTGATTTTTTTTAATAAATTTCCACCTCCAAGACAAAATTGTTCCTTTATTCCCTGGTTTCATTAAATTTTTTTACGGATTCATTTAAAGGATGTTATTTTTTATAATCTGTGATGTGTTAGCAACTGGCACGACGTACACTTCGTACCCTAGAATTTTTTTTATACCGAGGATCGTTGATTTTTTTTAATAAATTTCCACCTCCAAGACAAAATTGTTCCTTTATCCCCTAGTTACATCAAATTTTTTTACGGATTCATTTAAAGGACGTTGTGTCCTATAATCTGTGATGTGTCAGTAACCGGCACGACGTACACTTTATTCCCTAGAATTTTTTTTATAAAGAGGATCGTTGATTTTTTTTAATAAATTTCCACCTCCAAGACAAAATTGTTCCTTTATCCCCTGGTTTCATCAAATTTTTACGGATTCATTTAAAGGATGTTATTACCTATAATCTGGGATGTGTTAGTAACTGGCACGACGTACACTTCGTACCCTAGAAATTTTTTTATACCGAGGATCGTTGATTTATTTTAATAAATTTCCACCTCCAAGACAAAATTGTTTCTTTATCCCCTGGTTTCATCAAATTTTTTTACGGATTCATTTAAAGGACGTTGTTACCTATAATCTTTGATGTGTCAGTAACTGGCACGACGTTTACTTCGTTCCCTAGAAATTTTTTTATACAAAGGATCGTTGATTTTTTTTAATAAATTTCCACCTCCAAGACAAAATTCTTCCTTTATCCCCTGGTTTCATCAAATTTTTTTACGGATTCATTTAAGGGCATTGGGTGTAGCACCGGTAGTTGGCAACACTGACCTATCTTCACCATGCTAATTTTTGGTCATCGCTCCTCGGAGTAATTTTTATGCTAGAGCTAAGCTGATTGCTGTAGTATCAAGATAATTAGTAGCCCAAGTGCACAATTTGGCTAAATAAAGCCTGATTTAAAGAAAAGTATTTTTTAGTATTTTTTTAAATTTACATGCATTTTACTAAAATATAAAAAAATACTTTTCTTTAAATCAGGCTTTATTTAGCCAAATTGTGCACTTGGGCTACTAATTATCTTGATACTACAGCAATCAGCTTAGCTCTAGCATAAAAATTACTCCGAGGAGCAATGACCAAAAATTAGCATGGTGAAGATAGGTCAGTGTTGCCAACTACCGGTGCTACACCCAATGCACTTAAAGGATGTTGTTACCTATAATCTGTGATGTGTCAGTAACTGGCACGACGTTTACTTTGTTCCCTAGAAATTTTTTTATACCGAGGATCGTTGATTTTTTTTAATAAATTTCCACCTCCAAGACAAAATTGTTCCTTTATCCCCTGGTTTCATCAAATTTTTTTACGGATTCATTTAAAGGACGTTGTTACCTATAATCTGTGATGTGTCAGTAACTGGCACGACGTTTACTTCGTTCCCTAGAAATTTTTTTATACCGAGGATCGTTGATTTTTTTTAATAAATTTCCACCTCCAACTCAAAATTGTTCCTTTATTCCCTGGTTTCATCAATTTTTTTTACGGATTCATTTAAAGGATGTTGTTACCTATAATCTGTGATGTGTTTGTAACTGGCACGACGTACACTTCGTACCCTAGAAATTTTTTTATACCGAGGATCGTTGATTTTTTTTAATAAATTTTTACCTCCAAGACAAAATTGTTCCTTTATTCCCTGGTTTCATCAAATTTTTTTACGGATTCATTTAAAAGATGTTGGTACTTATAATCTGTGGTGTGTTAGTAACTGGCACGACGTACACTTCGTACCCTAGAAATTTTTTTATACCAAGGATCGTTGATTTTTTTTAATAAATTTCCACCTCCAAGACAAAATTGTTCCTTTATCCCCTGGTTTCATCAAATTTTTTTAAGGATTCATTTAAAGGACGTTGTTACCTATAATCTGTGATGTGTCAGTAACTGGCACGACGTTTACTTCGTTCCCTAGAAATTTTTTTATACCGAGGATCGTTGATTTTTTTTAATAAATTTCCACCTCCAACACAAAATTGTTCCTTTATTCCCTGGTTTCATCAAATTTTTTTACGGATTAATTTAAAGGATGTTATTACCTATAATCTGTGATGTGTCAGTAACTGGCACGACGTTTATTTCGTTCCCTAGAATTTTATTTATGCCAAGGATCGTTGATTTTTTTTAATAAATTTCCACCTCCAAGACAAAATTGTTCCTTTATTCCCTGGTTTCATCAAATTTTTTTACGGATTCATTTAAAGGATGTTGTTACCTATAATCTGAGATGTGTTAGTAACTGGCACGACGTACACTTCGTACCCTAGAAATTTTTTTCTACCGAGGATCGTTGATTTTTTTTTAATAAATTTCCACCTCTAAGACAAAATTGTTCCTTTATCCCCTGGTTTCATCAAATTTTTTACGGATTCATTTAAAAGTTGTTGTTACCTATAATCTTGATGTGTCAGTAACTGGCACGACGTTTACTTCGTTCCCTAGAAATTTTTTTATGCCGAGGATTTTTGATTTTTTTTAATAAATTTCCACCTCCAAGACAAAATTGTTCCTTTAATCCCTGGTTTCATCAAATTTTTTACGGATTCATTTAAAGGATGTTATTTTCTATAATCTGGGATGTGTTAGTAACTGGCACGACGTACACTTCGTACCCTAGAAATTTTTTTATACCGAGGATCGTTGATTTTTTTTAATAAATTTCCACCTCCAAGACAAAATTGTTTCTTTATCCCCTGGTTTCATCAAATTTTTTTACGGATTCATTTAAAGGACGTTGTTACCTATAATCTGTGATGTGTCAGTAACTGGCACGACGTTTACTTCGTTCCCTAGAAATTTTTTTATACAAAGGATCCTTGATTTTTTTTAATAAATTTCCACCTCCAAGACAAAATTCTTCCTTTATCCCCTGGTTTCATCAAATTTTTTTACGGATTCATTTAAGGGCATTGGGTGTAGCACCGGTAGTTGGCAACACTGACCTATCTTCACCATGCTAATTTTTGGTCATCGCTCCTCGGAGTAATTTTTATGCTAGAGCTAAGCTGATTGCTGTAGTATCAAGATAATTAGTAGCCCAAGTGCACAATTTGGCTAAATAAAGCCTGATTTAAAGAAAAGTATTTTTTAGTATTTTTTTAAATTTACATGCATTTTACTAAAATATAAAAAAATACTTTTCTTAAAATCAGGCTTTATTTAGCCAAATTGTGCACTTGGGCTACTAATTATCTTGATACTACAGCAATCAGCTTAGCTCTAGCATAAAAATTACTCCGAGGAGCAATGACCAAAAATTAGCATGGTGAAGATAGGTCAGTGTTGCCAACTACCGGTGCTACACCCAATGCACTTAAAGGATGTTGTTACCTATAATCTGTGATGTGTCAGTAACTGGCACGACGTTTACTTTGTTCCCTAGAAATTTTTTTATACCGAGGATCGTTGATTTTTTTTAATAAATTTCCACCTCCAAGACAAAATTGTTCCTTTATCCCCTGGTTTCATCAAATTTTTTTACGGATTCATTTAAAGGACGTTGTTACCTATAATCTGTGATGTGTCAGTAACTGGCACGACGTTTACTTCGTTCCCTAGAAATTTTTTTATACCGAGGATCGTTGATTTTTTTTAATAAATTTCCACCTCCAACTCAAAATTGTTCCTTTATTCCCTGGTTTCATCAATTTTTTTTACGGATTCATTTAAAGGATGTTGTTACCTATAATCTGTGATGTGTTTGTAACTGGCACGACGTACACTTCGTACCCTAGAAATTTTTTTATACCGAGGATCGTTGATTTTTTTTAATAAATTTTTACCTCCAAGACAAAATTGTTCCTTTATTCCCTGGTTTCATCAAATTTTTTTACGGATTCATATAAAAGATGTTGGTACTTATAATCTGTGGTGTGTTAGTAACTGGCACGACGTACACTTCGTACCCTAGAAATTTTTTTATACCAAGGATCGTTGATTTTTTTTAATAAATTTCCACCTCCAAGACAAAATTGTTCCTTTATCCCCTGGTTTCATCAAATTTTTTTAAGGATTCATTTAAAGGACGTTGTTACCTATAATCTGTGATGTGTCAGTAACTGGCACGACGTTTACTTCGTTCCCTAGAAATTTTTTTATACCGAGGATCGTTGATTTTTTTTAATAAATTTCCACCTCCAACACAAAATTGTTCCTTTATTCCCTGGTTTCATCAAATTTTTTTACGGATTCATTTAAAAGATGTTATTACCTATAATCTGTGATGTGTCAGTAACTGGCACGACGTTTATTTCGTTCCCTAGAATTTTTTTTATGCCAAGGATCGTTGATTTTTTTTAATAAATTTCCACCTCCAAGACAAAATTGTTCCTTTTTCCCCTGGTTTCATCAAATTTTTTTACGGATTCATTTAAAAGATGTTGATACCTATAATCTGTGATGTGTCAGTAACCGGCACGACGTACACTTCATTCCCTAGAAATTTTTTTATACCGAGGATCGTTGATTTTTTTTAATAAATTTCCACCTCCAAGAAAAAATTGTTCCTTTATCCCCTGGTTTCATCAAATTTTTTTACGGATTCATTTAAAGGACGTTGTTACCTATAATCTGTGATGTGTCAGTAACTGGCACGACGTTTACTTCGTTCCCTAGAAATTTTTTTATACAAAGGATCCTTGATTTTTTTTAATAAATTTCCACCTCCAAGACAAAATTCTTCCTTTATCCCCTGGTTTCATCAAATTTTTTTACGGATTCATTTAAGGGCATTGGGTGTAGCACCGGTAGTTGGCAACACTGACCTATCTTCACCATGCTAATTTTTGGTCATCGCTCCTCGGAGTAATTTTTATGCTAGAGCTAAGCTGATTGCTGTAGTATCAAGATAATTAGTAGCCCAAGTGCACAATTTGGCTAAATAAAGCCTGATTTAAAGAAAAGTATTTTTTAGTATTTTTTTAAATTTACATGCATTTTACTAAAATATAAAAAAATACTTTTCTTTAAATCAGGCTTTATTTAGCCAAATTGTGCACTTGGGCTACTAATTATCTTGATACTACAGCAATCAGCTTAGCTCTAGCATAAAAATTACTCCGAGGAGCAATGACCAAAAATTAGCATGGTGAAGATAGGTCAGTGTTGCCAACTACCGGTGCTACACCCAATGCACTTAAAGGATGTTGTTACCTATAATCTGTGATGTGTCAGTAACTGGCACGACGTTTACTTTGTTCCCTAGAAATTTTTTTATACCGAGGATCGTTGATTTTTTTTAATAAATTTCCACCTCCAAGACAAAATTGTTCCTTTATCCCCTGGTTTCATCAAATTTTTTTACGGATTCATTTAAAGGACGTTGTTACCTATAATCTGTGATGTGTCAGTAACTGGCACGACGTTTACTTCGTTCCCTAGAATTTTTTTTATACCGAGGATCGTTGATTTTTTTTAATAAATTTCCACCTCCAACTCAAAATTGTTCCTTTATTCCCTGGTTTCATCAATTTTTTTTACGGATTCATTTAAAGGATGTTGTTACCTATAATCTGTGATGTGTTTGTAACTGGCACGACGTACACTTCGTACCCTAGAAATTTTTTTATACCGAGGATCGTTGATTTTTTTTAATAAATTTTTACCTCCAAGACAAAATTGTTCCTTTATTCCCTGGTTTCATCAAATTTTTTTACGGATTCATTTAAAAGATGTTGGTACTTATAATCTGTGGTGTGTTAGTAACTGGCACGACGTACACTTCGTACCCTAGAAATTTTTTTATACCAAGGATCGTTGATTTTTTTTAATAAATTTCCACCTCCAAGACAAAATTGTTCCTTTATCCCCTGGTTTCATCAAATTTTTTTAAGGATTCATTTAAAGGACGTTGTTACCTATAATCTGTGATGTGTCAGTAACTGGCACGACGTTTACTTCGTTCCCTAGAAATTTTTTTATACCGAGGATCGTTGATTTTTTTTAATAAATTTCCACCTCCAACACAAAATTGTTCCTTTATTCCCTGGTTTCATCAAATTTTTTTACGGATTCATTTAAAGGATGTTATTACCTATAATCTGTGATGTGTCAGTAACTGGCACGACGTTTATTTCGTTCCCTAGAATTTTTTTTATGCCAAGGATCGTTGATTTTTTTTAATAAATTTCCACCTCCAAGACAAAATTGTTCCTTTTTCCCCTGGTTTCATCAAATTTTTTTACGGATTCATTTAAAAGATGTTGATACCTATAATCTGTGATGTGTCAGTAACCGGCACGACGTACACTTCATTCCCTAGAAATTTTTTTATACCGAGGATCGTTGATTTTTTTTAATAAATTTCCACCTCCAAGAAAAAATTGTTCCTTTATCCCCTGGTTTCATCAAATTTTTTTACGGATTCATTTAAAGGACGTTGTTACCTATAATCTGTGATGTGTCAGTAACTGGCACGACGTTTACTTCGTTCCCTAGAAATTTTTTTATACCGAGGATCGTTGATTTTTTTTAATAAATTTCCACCTCCAACACAAAATTGTTCCTTTATTCCCTGGTTTCATCAAATTTTTTTACGGATTCATTTAAAGGATGTTATTACCTATAATCTGTGATGTGTCAGTAACTAGCACGACGTTTATTTCGTTCCCTAGAATTTTTTTTATGCCAAGGATCGTTTAATTTTTTTTAATAAATTTGCACCTCCAAGACAAAATTGTTCCTTTATCCCCTGGTTTCATCAAATTTTTTTACGGATTCATTTAAAAGACGTTGTTACCTATAATCTGTGATGTGTCAGTAACTGGCACGACGTTTACTTCGTTCCCTAGAAATTTTTTTATACCGAGGATCGTTGATTTTTTTTAATAAATTTCCACCTCCAACACAAAATTGTTCCTTTATTCCCTGGTTTCATCAAATTTTTTTACGGATTCATTTAAAGGGTGTTATTACCTATAATCTGTGATGTGTCAGTAACCGGCACGACGTACACTTCATTCCCTAGAAATTTTTTTATACCGAGGATCGTTGATTTTTTTTAATAAATTTCCACCTCCAAGAAAAAATTGTTCCTTTATCCCCTGGTTTCATCAAATTTTTTTACGGATTCATTTAAAGGACGTTGTTACCTATAATCTGTGATGTGTCAGTAACTGGCACGACGTTTACTTCGTTCCCTAGAAATTTTTTTATACAAAGGAT
Organism: Siphlonurus alternatus; assembly: GCA_949825025.1. Lineage (NCBI taxonomy): Eukaryota > Metazoa > Arthropoda > Insecta > Ephemeroptera > Siphlonuridae > Siphlonurus > Siphlonurus alternatus. The sequence continues at coordinate 420,251 of CATKWE010000002.1, forward strand.
CCTTGATTTTTTTTAATAAATTTCCACCTCCAAGACAAAATTCTTCCTTTATCCCCTGGTTTCATCAAATTTTTTTACGGATTCATTTAAGGGCATTGGGTGTAGCACCGGTAGTTGGCAACACTGACCTATCTTCACCATGCTAATTTTTGGTCATCGCTCCTCGGAGTAATTTTTATGCTAGAGCTAAGCTGATTGCTGTAGTATCAAGATAATTAGTAGCCCAAGTGCACAATTTGGCTAAATAAAGCCTGATTTAAAGAAAAGTATTTTTTAGTATTTTTTTAAATTTACATGCATTTTACTAAAATATAAAAAAATACTTTTCTTTAAATCAGGCTTTATTTAGCCAAATTGTGCACTTGGGCTACTAATTATCTTGATACTACAGCAATCAGCTTAGCTCTAGCATAAAAATTACTCCGAGGAGCAATGACCAAAAATTAGCATGGTGAAGATAGGTCAGTGTTGCCAACTACCGGTGCTACACCCAATGCACTTAAAGGATGTTGTTACCTATAATCTGTGATGTGTCAGTAACTGGCACGACGTTTACTTTGTTCCCTAGAAATTTTTTTATACCGAGGATCGTTGATTTTTTTTAATAAATTTCCACCTCCAAGACAAAATTGTTCCTTTATCCCCTGGTTTCATCAAATTTTTTTACGGATTCATTTAAAGGACGTTGTTACCTATAATCTGTGATGTGTCAGTAACTGGCACGACGTTTACTTCGTTCCCTAGAATTTTTTTTATACCGAGGATCGTTGATTTTTTTTAATAAATTTCCACCTCCAACTCAAAATTGTTCCTTTATTCCCTGGTTTCATCAATTTTTTTTACGGATTCATTTAAAGGATGTTGTTACCTATAATCTGTGATGTGTTTGTAACTGGCACGACGTACACTTCGTACCCTAGAAATTTTTTTATACCGAGGATCGTTGATTTTTTTTAATAAATTTTTACCTCCAAGACAAAATTGTTCCTTTATTCCCTGGTTTCATCAAATTTTTTTACGGATTCATTTAAAAGATGTTGGTACTTATAATCTGTGGTGTGTTAGTAACTGGCACGACGTACACTTCGTACCCTAGAAATTTTTTTATACCAAGGATCGTTGATTTTTTTTAATAAATTTCCACCTCCAAGACAAAATTGTTCCTTTATCCCCTGGTTTCATCAAATTTTTTTAAGGATTCATTTAAAGGACGTTGTTACCTATAATCTGTGATGTGTCAGTAACTGGCACGACGTTTACTTCGTTCCCTAGAAATTTTTTTATACCGAGGATCGTTGATTTTTTTTAATAAATTTCCACCTCCAACACAAAATTGTTCCTTTATTCCCTGGTTTCATCAAATTTTTTTACGGATTCATTTAAAGGATGTTATTACCTATAATCTGTGATGTGTCAGTAACTGGCACGACGTTTATTTCGTTCCCTAGAATTTTTTTTATGCCAAGGATCGTTGATTTTTTTTAATAAATTTCCACCTCCAAGACAAAATTGTTCCTTTTTCCCCTGGTTTCATCAAATTTTTTTACGGATTCATTTAAAAGATGTTGATACCTATAATCTGTGATGTGTCAGTAACCGGCACGACGTACACTTCATTCCCTAGAAATTTTTTTATACCGAGGATCGTTGATTTTTTTTAATAAATTTCCACCTCCAAGAAAAAATTGTTCCTTTATCCCCTGGTTTCATCAAATTTTTTTACGGATTCATTTAAAGGACGTTGTTACCTATAATCTGTGATGTGTCAGTAACTGGCACGACGTTTACTTCGTTCCCTAGAAATTTTTTTATACCGAGGATCGTTGATTTTTTTTAATAAATTTCCACCTCCAACACAAAATTGTTCCTTTATTCCCTGGTTTCATCAAATTTTTTTACGGATTCATTTAAAGGATGTTATTACCTATAATCTGTGATGTGTCAGTAACTAGCACGACGTTTATTTCGTTCCCTAGAATTTTTTTTATGCCAAGGATCGTTTAATTTTTTTTAATAAATTTGCACCTCCAAGACAAAATTGTTCCTTTATCCCCTGGTTTCATCAAATTTTTTTACGGATTCATTTAAAAGACGTTGTTACCTATAATCTGTGATGTGTCAGTAACTGGCACGACGTTTACTTCGTTCCCTAGAAATTTTTTTATACCGAGGATCGTTGATTTTTTTTAATAAATTTCCACCTCCAACACAAAATTGTTCCTTTATTCCCTGGTTTCATCAAATTTTTTTACGGATTCATTTAAAGGGTGTTATTACCTATAATCTGTGATATGTCAGTAACTGGCACGACGTTTACTTCGTTCCCTAGAAATTTTTTTATACCGAGGATCGTTGATTTTTTTTTAATAAATTTCCACCTCCAAGACAAAATTGTTCCTTTATCCCCTGGTTTCATCAAATTTTTTTACGGATTCATTTAAAGGACGTTGTGTCCTATAATCTGTGATGTGTTAGTAACTGGCACGACATACACTTCGTACCCAAGAAATTTTTTTCTACCGAGGATCGTTGATTTTTTTTTAATAAATTTCCACCTCCAAGACAAAATTGTTCCTTTATCCCCTGGTTTCATCAAATTTTTTTACGGATTCATTTAAAGGACGTTGTGTCCTATAATCTGTGATGTGTCAGTAACTGGCACGACGTTTACTTCGTTCCCTAGAAATTTTTTTATACCGAGGATCGTTGATTTTTTTTAATAAATTTCCACCTCCAAGACAAAATTGTTCCTTTATCCCCTGGTTTCATCAAATTTTTTTACGGATTCATTTAAAGGATGTTGTTACCTATAATCTGTGATGTGTCAGTAACAGGCACGACCTTTACTTCGTTCCCTAGAAATTTTTTTATACCGAGGATTGTTGATTTTTTTAATAAATTTCCACCTCCAAGACAAAATTGTTCCTTTATCCCCTGGTTTCATCAAATTTTTTTACGGATTCATTTAAAGGATGTTGTTACCTATAATCTGTGATGTGTCAGTAACCTTCACGACGTTTACTTCGTTCCCTAGGAATTTTTTTATGCCAAGGATCGTTGATTTTTTTTAATAAATTTCCACCTCCAAGACAAAATTGTTCCTTTATTCCCTGGTTTCATCAAATTTTTTTACGGATTCATTTAAAGAATGTTGTTACCTATAATCTGTGATGTGTCAGTAACTGGCACGAAGGTTACTTCGTTCCCTAGAAACTTTTTTATGCCGAGGATCGTTGATTTTTTTTAATAAATTTTCACCTCCAAGACAAAATTGTTCCTTTATTCCCTGGTTCCATCAAATTTTTTTACGGATTCATTTAAAGAATGTTGTTACCTATAATTTGTGATGTGTCAGTAACTGGCACGATGTTTACTTCGTTCCCTAGAATTTTTTTTATACCGAGGGTCGTTGATTTTTTTTAATACATTTCCACCTCCAAGACAAAATTGTTCCTTTATCCCCTGGTTTCATCAATTTTTTTTACTGATTTAATTAAAGAATGTTGTTACCTATAATCTGTGATGTGTCAGTAACTGGCACGTTGTACACTTCGTACCCTAGAAATTTTTTTATACCGAGGATCGTTGATTTTTTTTTAATAAGTTTCCACCTCCAAGACAAAATTGTTCCTTTATCCCCTGGTTTCATCAAATTTTTTTACGGATTCATTTAAAAGATGTTGTTACCCATAATCTGTGATGTGTCAGTAACCGGCACGACGTACACTTCGTTCCCTAGATATTTTTTTATACCGAGGATCGTTGATTTTTTTTAATAAATTTCCAACTCCAAGACAAAATTGTTCCTTTATCCCCTGGTTTCATCAAATTTTTTTACGGATTCATTTAAAGGATGTTGTTACCTATAATCTGTGATGTGTTAGTAACTGGCACGACGTACTCTTCGTTCCCTAGAAATTTTTTTATACCGAGGATCGTTGATTTTTTAATAAATTTCCACCTCCAAGACAAAATTGTTCTTTTTTCCCCTGGTTTCATCAAATTTTTTTACGGATTCAATTAAAGGATGTTGTTACCTATAATCTGTGATATGTCAGTAACTGGCACGACGTTTACTTCGTTCCCTAGAATTTTTTTTATACCGAGGATCGTTGTTTTTTTTTTAATAAATTTCCACCTCCAAGACAAAATTGTTCCTTTATCCCCTGGTTTCATTAAATTTTTTTACGGATTCATTTAAAGGATGTTGTTATCTATAATCTGTGATGTGTCAGTAACTGGCACGACGTAAACTTCGTTCCCTAGAAATTTTTTTATACCGAGGATCGTTGATTTTTTTAATAAATTTCCACCTCCAAGACAAAATTGTTCCTTAATCCCCTGGTTTCATCAAATTTTTTTACTGATTCATTTATAGGACGTTGTTACCTATAATCTGTGAGGTGTCAGTAACCGGCACGACGTACAATTCATTCCCTAGAAAAATTTTTATACCGAGGATCGTTGATTTTTTTTAATAAATTTCCACCTCCAAGACAAAATTGTTCCTTTATCCCCTGGTTTCATCAAATTTTTTTACGGATTCATTTAAAAGAAGTTGTTACCTATAATCTGTGATGTGTCAGTAACTGACAAGACGTTTACTTCGTTCCCTAGAAATTTTTTTATGCCGAGGATCGTTGATTTTTTTTAATAAATTTCCACCTCCAACTCAAAATTGTTCCTTTATTCCCTGGTTTCATCAATTTTTTTTACGGATTCATTTAAAGGATGTTGTTACCTATAATCTGTGATGTCTTTGTAACTGGCACGACGTACACTTCGTACCCTAGAAATTTTTTTATACCGAGGATCGTTGATTTTTTTTAATAAATTTCCACCTCCAAGACAAAATTGTTCCTTTATCCCCTGGTTTCATCAAATTTTTTTACGGATTCATTTTAAGGACGTTGTTACCTATAATCTGTGATGTGTCAGTAACTGGCACGACGTTTACTTCGTTCCCTAGAAATTTTTTTATACCGAGGATCGTTGATTTTTTTTAATAAATTTCCACCTCCAACTCAAAATTGTTCCTTTATTCCCTGGTTTCATCAATTTTTTTTACGGATTCATTTAAAGGATGTTGTTACCTATAATCTGTGATGTGTTTGTAACTGGCACGACGTACACTTCGTACCCTAGAAATTTTTTTATACCGAGGATCGTTGATTTTTTTTAATAAATTTTTACCTCCAAGACAAAATTGTTCCTTTATTCCCTGGTTTCATCAAATTTTTTTACGGATTCATTTAAAAGATGTTGGTACTTATAATCTGTGGTGTGTTAGTAACTGGCACGACGTACACTTCGTACCCTAGAAATTTTTTTATACCAAGGATCGTTGATTTTTTTTAATAAATTTCCACCTCCAAGACAAAATTGTTCCTTTATCCCCTGGTTTCATCAAATTTTTTTAAGGATTCATTTAAAGGACGTTGTTACCTATAATCTGTGATGTGTCAGTAACTGGCACGACGTTTACTTCGTTCCCTAGAAATTTTTTTTATACCGAGGATCGTTGATTTTTTTTAATAAATTTCCACCTCCAACACAATATTGTTCCTTTATTCCCTGGTTTCATCAAATTTTTTTACGGATTCATTTAAAGGATGTTATTACCTATAATCTGTGATGTGTCAGTAACTGGCACGACGTTTATTTCGTTCCCTAGAATTTTTTTTATGCCAAGGATCGTTGATTTTTTTTAATAAATTTCCACCTCCAAGACAAAATTGTTCCTTTATTCCCTGGTTTCATCAAATTTTTTTACGGATTCATTTAAAGGATGTTGTTACCTATAATCTGAGATGTGTTAGTAACTGGCACGACGTACACTTCGTACCCTAGAAATTTTTTTCTACCGAGGATCGTTGATTTTTTTTTAATAAATTTCCACCTCTAAGACAAAATTGTTCCTTTATCCCCTGGTTTCATCAAATTTTTTACGGATTCATTTAAAAGATGTTGTTACCTATAATCTTGATGTGTCAGTAACTGGCACGACGTTTACTTCGTTCCCTAGAAATTTTTTTATGCTGAGGATTTTTGATTTTTTTTAATAAATTTCCACCTCCAAGACAAAATTGTTCCTTTAATCCCTGGTTTCATCAAATTTTTTACGGATTCATTTAAAGGATGTTATTTCCTATAATCTGGGATGTGTTAGTAACTGGCACGACGTACACTTCGTACCCTAGAAATTTTTTTATACCGAGGATCGTTGATTTTTTTTAATAAATTTCCACCTCCAAGACAAAATTGTTTCTTTATCCCCTGGTTTCATCAAATTTTTTTACGGATTCATTTAAAGGACGTTGTTACCTATAATCTGTGATGTGTCAGTAACTGGCACGACGTTTACTTCGTTCCCTAGAAATTTTTTTATACAAAGGATCCTTGATTTTTTTTAATAAATTTCCACCTCCAAGACAAAATTCTTCCTTTATCCCCTGGTTTCATCAAATTTTTTTACGGATTCATTTAAAGGATGTTGTTACCTATAATCTGTGATGTGTCAGTAACTGGCACGACGTCTACTTCGTTCCCTAGATTTTTTTTTTATACCGAGGATCGTTGATTTTTTTAAATAAATTTCCCCCTCCAAGACAAAATTGTTCCTTTATCCCCTGGTTTCATCAAATTTTTTTACGGATTCATTTAAAGGATGTTGTTACCTATAATCTGTGATGTGTCAGTAACTGGCACGAAATACACTTCGTTCCCTAGAAATTTTTTTATACCGAGGATCGTTGATTTTTTTAATAAATTTCCGACTCCAAGACAAAATTGTTCCTTTATTCCCTGGTTTCATCAAATTTTTTTACGGATTCATTTAAAGGATGTTGTCACCTATAATCTGAGATGTGTTAGTAACTGGCACGACGTACACTTCGTACCCTAGAAATTTTTTTCTACCGAGGATCGTTGATTTTTTTTTAATAAATTTCCACCTCCAAGACAAAATTGTTCCTTTATCCCCTGGTTTCATCAAATTTTTTTACGGATTAATTTAAAAGACGTTGTGTCCTATAATCTGTGATGTGTCAGTAACTGGCACGACGTTTACTTCGTTCCCTAGAATTTTTTTTTTACCGATGGTCGTTGATTTTTTTTAATACATTTCCACCTCCAAAACAAAATTGATCCTTTATCCCCTGGTTTCAACAAATTTTTTTATGGATTCATTTAAAGGATGTTGTTACCTATAATCTGTGATGTGTCAGTAACTGGCACGACGTTTACTTTGTTCCCTAGAAATTTTTTTATACCGAGGATCGTTGATTTTTTTTTAATAAATTTCCACCTCCAAGACAAAATTGTTCCTTTATCCCCTGGTTTCATCAAATTTTTTTACGGATTCATTTAAAGGATGTTGTTACCTATAATCTGTGATGTGTCAGTAACTGGCACGAAGTTTACTTCGTTCCCTAGAAACTTTTTTATGTCGAGGATCGTTGATTTTTTTTAATAAATTTTCACCTCCAAGACAAAATTGTTCCTTTATTCCCTGGTTTCATCAAATTTTTTTACGGATTCATTTAAAGGATGTTGTTACCTATAATTTGTGATGTGTCAGTAACTGGCACGACGTTTACTTCGTTCCCTAGAATTTTTTTTATACCGAGGGTCGTTGATTTTTTTTAATACATTTCCACCTCCAAGACAAAATTGTTCCTTTATCCCCTGGTTTCATCATTTTTTTTTACTGATTTAATTAAAGAATGTTGTTACCTATAATCTGTGATGTGTCAGTAACTGGCACGTTGTACATTTCGTACCCTAGAAATTTTTTTATACCGAGGATCGTTGATTTTTTTTAATAAATTTTTACCTCCAAGACAAAATTGTTCCTTTATTCCCTGGTTTCATCAAATTTTTTTACGGATTCATTTAAAAGATGTTGGTACCTATAATCTGTGGTGTGTAAGTAACTGGCACGACGTACACTTCGTACCCTAGAAATTTTTTTATACCAAGGATCGTTGATTTTTTTTAATAAATTTCCACCTCCAAGACAAAATTGTTCCTTTATCCCCTGGTTTCATCAAATTTTTTTACGGATTCATTTAAAGGACGTTGTTACCTATAATCTGTGATGTGTCAGTAACTGGCACGACGTTTACTTCATTCCCTAGAAATTTTTTTATACCGAGGATCGTTGATTTTTTTTAATAAATTTCCACCTCCAAGACAAAGTTGTTCCTTTATTCCCTGGTTTCATCAAAATTTTTTACGGATTCATTTAAAGGATGTTGTTACCTATAATCTGAGATGTGTTAGTAACTGGCACAACGTACACTTCGTACCCTAGAAATTTTTTTCTAGCGAGGATCGTTGATTTTTTTTTAATAAATTTCCACCTCCAAGACAAAATTGTTCCTTTATCCCCTGGTTTCATCAAATTTTTTTACGGATTCATTTAAAGGACGTTGTGTCCTATAATCTGTGATGTGTCAGTAACTGGCACGACGTTTACTTCGTTCCCTAGAAATTTTTTTATACCGAGGATCGTTGATTTTTTTTAATAAATTTCCACCTCCAAGACAAAATTGTTCCTTTATCCCCTGGTTTCATCAAATTTTTTTACGGATTCATTTAAAGGATGTTGTTACCTATAATCTGTGATGTGTCAGTAACAGGCACGACCTTTACTTCGTTCCCTAGAAATTTTTTTATACCAAGGATCGTTGATTTTTTTAATAAATTTCCACCTCCAAGACAAAATTGTTCCTTTATCCCCTGGTTTCATCAAATTTTTTTACGGATTCATTTAAAGGATGTTGTTACCTATAATCTGTGATGTGTCAGTAACTGGCACGACGTTTACTTCGTTCCCTAGAAATTTTTTTATACCGAGGATCGTTGATTTTTTTTAATAAATTTCCACCTCCAAGACAAAATTGTTCCTTTATCCCCTGGTTTCATCAAATTTTTTTACGGATTCATTTAAAGGACGTTGTTACCTATAATCTGTGATGTGTCAGTAACTGGCACGACGTTTACTTCGTTCCCTAGAAATTTTTTTATACCGAGGATCGTTGATTTTTTTAATAAATTTCCACCTCCAACTCAAAATTGTTCCTTTATTCCCTGGTTTCATCAATTTTTTTTACGGATTCATTTAAAGGATGTTGTTACCTATAATCTGTGATGTGTTTGTAACTGGCACGACGTACACTTCGTACCCTAGAAATTTTTTTATACCTAGGATCGTTGATTTTTTTTAATAAATTTTTACCTCCAAGACAAAATTGTTCCTTTATTCCCTGGTTTCATCAAATTTTTTTACGGATTCATTTAAAAGATGTTGGTACTTATAATCTGTGGTGTGTTAGTAACTGGCACGACGTACACTTCGTACCCTAGAAATTTTTTTATACCAAGGATCGTTGATTTTTTTTAATAAATTTCCACCTCCAAGACAAAATTGTTCCTTTATCCCCTGGTTTCATCAAATTTTTTTAAGGATTCATTTAAAGGACGTTGTTACCTATAATCTGTGATGTGTCAGTAACTGGCACGACGTTTACTTCGTTCCCTAGAAATTTTTTTATACCGAGGATCGTTGATTTTTTTTAATAAATTTCCACCTCCAACACAAAATTGTTCCTTTATTCCCTGGTTTCATCAAATTTTTTTACGGATTCATTTAAAGGATGTTATTACCTATAATCTGTGATGTGTCAGTAACTGGCACGACGTTTATTTCGTTCCCTAGAATTTTTTTTATGCCAAGGATCGTTGATTTTTTTTAATAAATTTCCACCTCCAAGACAAAATTGTTCCTTTATTCCCTGGTTTCATCAAATTTTTTTACGGATTCATTTAAAGGATGTTGTTACCTATAATCTGAGATGTGTTAGTAACTGGCACGACGTACACTTCGTACCCTAGAAATTTTTTTCTACCGAGGATCGTTGATTTTTTTTTAATAAATTTCCACCTCTAAGACAAAATTGTTCCTTTATCCCCTGGTTTCATCAAATTTTTTACGGATTCATTTAAAAGATGTTGTTACCTATAATCTTGATGTGTCAGTAACAGGCACGACGTTTACTTCGTTCCCTAGAAATTTTTTTATGCCGAGGATTTTTGATTTTTTTTAATAAATTTCCACCTCCAAGACAAAATTGTTCCTTTAATCCCTGGTTTCATCAAATTTTTTACGGATTCATTTAAAGGATGTTATTTCCTATAATCTGGGATGTGTTAGTAACTGGCACGACGTACACTTCGTACCCTAGAAATTTTTTTATACCGAGGATCGTTGATTTTTTTTAATAAATTTCCACCTCCAAGACAAAATTGTTTCTTTATCCCCTGGTTTCATCAAATTTTTTTACGGATTCATTTAAAGGACGTTGTTACCTATAATCTGTGATGTGTCAGTAACTGGCACGACGTTTACTTCGTTCCCTAGAAATTTTTTTATACAAAGGATCCTTGATTTTTTTTAATAAATTTCCACCTCCAAGACAAAATTCTTCCTTTATCCCCTGGTTTCATCAAATTTTTTTACGGATTCATTTAAGGGCATTGGGTGTAGCACCGGTAGTTGGCAACACTGACCTTTCTTCACCATGCTAATTTTTGGTCATTGCTCCTCGGAGTAATTTTTATGCTAGAGCTAAGCTGATTGCTGTAGTATCAAGATAATTAGTAGCCCAAGTGCACAATTTGGCTAAATAAAGCCTGATTTAAAGAAATGTATTTTTTAGTATTTTTTAAAATTTACATGCATTTTTCTAAAATATAAAAAAATACTTTTCTTTAAATCAGGCTTTATTTAGCCAAATTGTGCACTTGGGCTACTAATTATCTTGATACTACAGCAATCAGCTTAGCTCTAGCATAAAAATTACTCCGAGGAGCAATGACCAAAAATTAGCATGGTGAAGATAGGTCAGTGTTGCCAACTACCGGTGCTACACCCAATGCCCTTAAAGGATGTTGTTACCTATAATCTGTGATGTGTCAGTAACTGGCACGACGTTTACTTTGTTCCCTAGAAATTTTTTTATTTCGAGGATCGTTGATTTTTTTTAATAAATTTCCACCTCCAAGACAAAATTGTTCCTTTATCCCCTGGTTTCATCAAATTTTTTTACGGATTCATTTAAAGGACGTTGTTACCTATAATCTGTGATGTGTCAGTAACTGGCACGACGTTTACTTCGTTCCCTAGAAATTTTTTTATACCGAGGATCGTTGATTTTTTTAATAAATTTCCACCTCCAACTCAAAATTGTTCCTTTATTCCCTGGTTTCATCAATTTTTTTTACGGATTCATTTAAAGGATGTTGTTACCTATAATCTGTGATGTGTTTGTAACTGGCACGACGTACACTTCGTACCCTAGAAATTTTTTTATACCTAGGATCGTTGATTTTTTTTAATAAATTTTTACCTCCAAGACAAAATTGTTCCTTTATTCCCTGGTTTCATCAAATTTTTTTACGGATTCATTTAAAAGATGTTGGTACTTATAATCTGTGGTGTGTTAGTAACTGGCACGACGTACACTTCGTACCCTAGAAATTTTTTTATACCAAGGATCGTTGATTTTTTTTAATAAATTTCCACCTCCAAGACAAAATTGTTCCTTTATCCCCTGGTTTCATCAAATTTTTTTAAGGATTCATTTAAAGGACGTTGTTACCTATAATCTGTGATGTGTCAGTAACTGGCACGACGTTTACTTCGTTCCCTAGAAATTTTTTTATACCGAGGATCGTTGATTTTTTTTAATAAATTTCCACCTCCAACACAAAATTGTTCCTTTATTCCCTGGTTTCATCAAATTTTTTTACGGATTCATTTAAAGGATGTTATTACCTATAATCTGTGATGTGTCAGTAACTGGCACGACGTTTATTTCGTTCCCTAGAATTTTTTTTATGCCAAGGATCGTTGATTTTTTTTAATAAATTTCCACCTCCAAGACAAAATTGTTCCTTTATTCCCTGGTTTCATCAAATTTTTTTACGGATTCATTTAAAGGATGTTGTTACCTATAATCTGAGATGTGTTAGTAACTGGCACGACGTACACTTCGTACCCTAGAAATTTTTTTCTACCGAGGATCGTTGATTTTTTTTTAATAAATTTCCACCTCTAAGACAAAATTGTTCCTTTATCCCCTGGTTTCATCAAATTTTTTACGGATTCATTTAAAAGATGTTGTTACCTATAATCTTGATGTGTCAGTAACTGGCACGACGTTTACTTCGTTCCCTAGAAATTTTTTTATGCCGAGGATTTTTGATTTTTTTTAATAAATTTCCACCTCCAAGACAAAATTGTTCCTTTAATCCCTGGTTTCATCAAATTTTTTACGGATTCATTTAAAGGATGTTATTTCCTATAATCTGGGATGTGTTAGTAACTGGCACGACGTACACTTCGTACCCTAGAAATTTTTTTATACCGAGGATCGTTGATTTTTTTAAATAAATTTCCACCTCCAAGACAAAATTGTTTCTTTATCCCCTGGTTTCATCAAATTTTTTTACGGATTCATTTAAAGGACGTTGTTACCTATAATCTGTGATGTGTCAGTAACTGGCACGACGTTTACTTCGTTCCCTAGAAATTTTTTTATACAAAGGATCCTTGATTTTTTTTAATAAATTTCCACCTCCAAGACAAAATTCTTCCTTTATCCCCTGGTTTCATCAAATTTTTTTACGGATTCATTTAAGGGCATTGGGTGTAGCACCGGTAGTTGGCAACACTGACCTTTCTTCACCATGCTAATTTTTGGTCATTGCTCCTCGGAGTAATTTTTATGCTAGAGCTAAGCTGATTGCTGTAGTATCAAGATAATTAGTAGCCCAAGTGCACAATTTGGCTAAATAAAGCCTGATTTAAAGAAAAGTATTTTTTAGTATTTTTTAAAATTTACATGCATTTTTCTAAAATATAAAAAAATACTTTTCTTTAAATCAGGCTTTATTTAGCCAAATTGTGCACTTGGGCTACTAATTATCTTGATACTACAGCAATCAGCTTAGCTCTAGCATAAAAATTACTCCGAGGAGCAATGACCAAAAATTAGCATGGTGAAGATAGGTCAGTGTTGCCAACTACCGGTGCTACACCCAATGCCCTTAAAGGATGTTGTTACCTATAATCTGTGATGTGTCAGTAACTGGCACGACGTTTACTTTGTTCCCTAGAAATTTTTTTATTTCGAGGATCGTTGATTTTTTTTAATAAATTTCCACCTCCAAGACAAAATTGTTCCTTTATCCCCTGGTTTCATCAAATTTTTTTACGGATTCATTTAAAGGACGTTGTTACCTATAATCTGTGATGTGTCAGTAACTGGCACGACGTTTACTTCGTTCCCCAGAAATTTTTTTATACCGAGGATCGTTGATTTTTTTAATAAATTTCCACCTCCAACTCAAAATTGTTCCTTTATTCCCTGGTTTCATCAATTTTTTTTACGGATTCATCTAAAGGATGTTGTTACCTATAATCTGTGATGTGTTTGTAACTGGCACGACGTACACTTCGTACCCTAGAAATTTTTTTATACCTAGGATCGTTGATTTTTTTTAATAAATTTTTACCTCCAAGACAAAATTGTTCCTTTATTCCCTGGTTTCATCAAATTTTTTTACGGATTCATTTAAAAGATGTTGGTACTTATAATCTGTGGTGTGTTAGTAACTGGCACGACGTACACTTCGTACCCTAGAAATTTTTTTATACCAAGGATCGTTGATTTTTTTTAATAAATTTCCACCTCCAAGACAAAATTGTTCCTTTATCCCCTGGTTTCATCAAATTTTTTTAAGGATTCATTTAAAGGACGTTGTTACCTATAATCTGTGATGTGTCAGTAACTGGCACGACGTTTACTTCGTTCCCTAGAAATTTTTTTATACCGAGGATCGTTGATTTTTTTTAATAAATTTCCACCTCCAACACAAAATTGTTCCTTTATTCCCTGGTTTCATCAAATTTTTTTACGGATTCATTTAAAGGATGTTATTACCTATAATCTGTGATGTGTCAGTAACTGGCACGACGTTTATTTCGTTCCCTAGAATTTTTTTTATGCCAAGGATCGTTGATTTTTTTTAATAAATTTCCACCTCCAAGACAAAATTGTTCCTTTATTCCCTGGTTTCATCAAATTTTTTTACGGATTCATTTAAAGGATGTTGTTACCTATAATCTGAGATGTGTTAGTAACTGGCACGACGTACACTTCGTACCCTAGAAATTTTTTTCTACCGAGGATCGTTGATTTTTTTTTAATAAATTTCCACCTCTAAGACAAAATTGTTCCTTTATCCCCTGGTTTCATCAAATTTTTTACGGATTCATTTAAAAGATGTTGTTACCTATAATCTTGATGTGTCAGTAACTGGCACGACGTTTACTTCGTTCCCTAGAAATTTTTTTATGCCGAGGATTTTTGATTTTTTTTAATAAATTTCCACCTCCAAGACAAAATTGTTCCTTTAATCCCTGGTTTCATCAAATTTTTTACGGATTCATTTAAAGGATGTTATTTCCTATAATCTGGGATGTGTTAGTAACTGGCACGACGTACACTTCGTACCCTAGAAATTTTTTTATACCGAGGATCGTTGATTTTTTTAAATAAATTTCCACCTCCAAGACAAAATTGTTTCTTTATCCCCTGGTTTCATCAAATTTTTTTACGGATTCATTTAAAGGACGTTGTTACCTATAATCTGTGATGTGTCAGTAACTGGCACGACGTTTACTTCGTTCCCTAGAAATTTTTTTATACAAAGGATCCTTGATTTTTTTTAATAAATTTCCACCTCCAAGACAAAATTCTTCCTTTATCCCCTGGTTTCATCAAATTTTTTTACGGATTCATTTAAGGGCATTGGGTGTAGCACCGGTAGTTGGCAACACTGACCTTTCTTCACCATGCTAATTTTTGGTCATTGCTCCTCGGAGTAATTTTTATGCTAGAGCTAAGCTGATTGCTGTAGTATCAAGATAATTAGTAGCCCAAGTGCACAATTTGGCTAAATAAAGCCTGATTTAAAGAAAAGTATTTTTTAGTATTTTTTAAAATTTACATGCATTTTTCTAAAATATAAAAAAATACTTTTCTTTAAATCAGGCTTTATTTAGCCAAATTGTGCACTTGGGCTACTAATTATCTTGATACTACAGCAATCAGCTTAGCTCTAGCATAAAAATTACTCCGAGGAGCAATGACCAAAAATTAGCATGGTGAAGATAGGTCAGTGTTGCCAACTACCGGTGCTACACCCAATGCCCTTAAAGGATGTTGTTACCTATAATCTGTGATGTGTCAGTAACTGGCACGACGTTTACTTTGTTCCCTAGAAATTTTTTTATTTCGAGGATCGTTGATTTTTTTTAATAAATTTCCACCTCCAAGACAAAATTGTTCCTTTATCCCCTGGTTTCATTAAATATTTTTACGGATTCATTTAAAGGATGTTGTTATCTATAATCTGTAATGTGTCAGTAACTGGCACGAAATACACTTCGTTCCCTAGAAATTTTTTTATACCGAGGATCGTTGATTTTTTTAATAAATTTCCGACTCCAAGACAAAATTGTTCCTTTATTCCCTGGTTTCATCAAATTTTTTTACGGATTCATTTAAAGGATGTTGTCACCTATAATCTGAGATGTGTTAGTAACTGGCACGACGTACACTTCGTACCCTAGAAATTTTTTTCTACCGAGGATCGTTGATTTTTTTTTAATAAATTTCCACCTCCAAGACAAAATTGTTCCTTTATCCCCTGGTTTCATCAAATTTTTTTACGGATTCATTTAAAAGACGTTGTGTCCTATAATCTGTGATGTGTCAGTAACTGGCACGACGTTTACTTTGTTCCCTAGAAATTTTTTTATACCGATGGTCGTTGATTTTTTTTAATACATTTCCACCTCCAAGACAAAATTGTTCCTTTATCCCCTGGTTTCAACAAATTTTTTTATGGATTCATTTAAAGGATGTTGTTACCTATAATCTGTGATGTGTCAGTAACTGGCACGACGTTTACTTTGTTCCCTAGAAATTTTTTTATACCGAGGATCGTTGATTTTTTTTTAATAAATTTCCACCTCCAAGACAAAATTGTTCCTTTATCCCCTGGTTTCATCAAATTTTTTTACGGATTCATTTAAAGGATGTTGTTACCTATAATCTGTGATGTGTCAGTAACTGGCACGAAGTTTACTTCGTTCCCTAGAAACTTTTTTATGTCGAGGATCGTTGATTTTTTTTAATAAATTTTCACCTCCAAGACAAAATTGTTCCTTTATTCCCTGGTTTCATCAAATTTTTTTACGGATTCATTTAAAGGATGTTGTTACCTATAATTTGTGATGTGTCAGTAACTGGCACGACGTTTACTTCGTTCCCTAGAATTTTTTTTATACCGAGGGTCGTTGATTTTTTTTAATACATTTCCACCTCCAAGACAAAATTGTTCCTTTATCCCCTGGTTTCATCATTTTTTTTACTGATTTAATTAAAGAATGTTGTTACCTATAATCTGTGATGTGTCAGTAACTGGCACGTTGTACATTTCGTACCCTAGAAATTTTTTTATACCGAGGATCGTTGATTTTTTTTAATAAATTTTTACCTCCAAGACAAAATTGTTCCTTTATTCCCTGGTTTCATCAAATTTTTTTACGGATTCATTTAAAAGATGTTGGTACCTATAATCTGTGGTGTGTTAGTAACTGGCACGACGTACACTTCGTACCCTAGAAATTTTTTTATACCAAGGATCGTTGATTTTTTTTAATAAATTTCCACCTCCAAGACAAAATTGTTCCTTTATCCCCTGGTTTCATCAAATTTTTTTACGGATTCATTTAAAGGACGTTGTTACCTATAATCTGTGATGTGTCAGTAACTGGCACGACGTTTACTTCATTCCCTAGAAATTTTTTTATACCGAGGATCGTTGATTTTTTATAATAAATTTCCACCTCCAAGACAAAATTGTTCCTTTATTCCCTGGTTTCATCAAATTTTTTTACGGATTCATTTAAAGGATGTTGTTACCTATAATCTGAGATGTGTTAGTAACTGGCACAACGTACACTTCGTAACCTAGAAATTTTTTTCTACCGAGGATCGTTGATTTTTTTTTAATAAATTTCCACCTCCAAGACAAAATTGTTCCTTTATCCCCTGGTTTCATCAAATTTTTTTACGGATTCATTTAAAGGACGTTGTGTCCTATAATCTGTGATGTGTCAGTAACTGGCACAACGTTTACTTCGTTCCCTAGAAATTTTTTTATACCGAGGATCGTTGATTTTTTTTGATAAATTTCCACCTCGAAGACAAAATTGTTCCTTTATCCCCTGGTTTCATCAAATTTTTTTACGGATTCATTTAAAAGACGTTGTGTCCTATAATCTGTGATGTGTCAGTAACTGGCACGACGTTTACTTTGTTCCCTAGAAATTTTTTTATACCGATGGTCGTTGATTTTTTTTAATACATTTCCACCTCCAAGACAAAATTGTTCCTTTATCCCCTGGTTTCAACAAATTTTTTTATGGATTCATTTAAAGGATGTTGTTACCTATAATCTGTGATGTGTCAGTAACTGGCACGACGTTTACTTTGTTCCCTAGAAATTTTTTTATACCGAGGATCGTTGATTTTTTTTAATAAATTTCCACCTCCAAGACAAAATTGTTCCTTTATCCCCTGGTTTCATCAAATTTTTTTACGGATTCATTTAAAGGACGTTGTTACCTATAATCTGTAATGTGTCAGTAACTGGCAAGACGTTTACTTCGTTCCCTAGAAATTTTTTTATACCAAGGATCGTTGATTTTTTTTAATAAATTTCCACCTCCAACACAAAATTGTTCCTTTATTCCCTGGTTTCATCAAATTTTTTTACGGATTCATTTAAAAGATGTTATTACCTATAATCTGTGATGTGTCAGTAACTGGCACGACGATTATTTCGTTCCCTAGAATTTTTTTTATGCCAAGGATCGTTGATTTTTTTTAATAAATTTCCACCTCCAAGACAAAATTGTTCCTTTATTCCCTGGTTTCATCAAATTTTTTTACGGATTCATTTAAAAGATGTTGTTACCTATAATCTGAGATGTGTTAGTAACTGGCACGACGTACACTTCGTACCCTAGAAATTTTTTTCTACCGAGGATCGTTGATTTTTTTTTAATAAATTTCCACCTCCAAGACAAAATTGTTCCTTTATCCCCTGGTTTCATCAAATTTTTTTACGGATTCATTTAAAGGACGTTGTGTCCTATAATCTGTGATGTGTCAGTAACTGGCACGACGTTTACTTTGTTCCCTAGAAATTTTTTTATACCGATGGTCGTTGATTTTTTTTAATACATTTCCACCTCCAAGACAAAATTGTTCCTTTATCCCCTGGTTTCAACAAATTTTTTTATGGATTCATTTAAAGGATGTTGTTACCTATAATCTGTGATGTGTCAGTAACTGGCACGACGTTTACTTTGTTCCCTAGAAATTTTTTTATACCGAGGATCGTTGATTTTTTTTTAATAAATTTCCACCTCCAAGACAAAATTGTTCCTTTATCCCCTGGTTTCATCAAATTTTTTTACGGATTCATTTAAAGGATGTTGTTACCTATAATCTGTGATGTGTCAGTAACTGGCACGAAGTTTACTTCGTTCCCTAGAAACTTTTTTATGTCGAGGATCGTTGATTTTTTTTAATAAATTTTCACCTCCAAGACAAAATTGTTCCTTTATTCCCTGGTTTCATCAAATTTTTTTACGGATTCATTTAAAGGATGTTGTTACCTATAATTTGTGATGTGTCAGTAACTGGCACGACGTTTACTTCGTTCCCTAGAATTTTTTTTATACCGAGGGTCGTTGATTTTTTTTAATACATTTCCACCTCCAAGACAAAATTGTTCCTTTATCCCCTGGTTTCATCATTTTTTTTACTGATTTAATTAAAGAATGTTGTTACCTATAATCTGTGATGTGTCAGTAACTGGCACGTTGTACATTTCGTACCCTAGAAATTTTTTTATACCGAGGATCGTTGATTTTTTTTAATAAATTTTTACCTCCAAGACAAAATTGTTCCTTTATTCCCTGGTTTCATCAAATTTTTTTACGGATTCATTTAAAAGATGTTGGTACCTATAATCTGTGGTGTGTTAGTAACTGGCACGACGTACACTTCGTACCCTAGAAATTTTTTTATACCAAGGATCGTTGATTTTTTTTAATAAATTTCCACCTCCAAGACAAAATTGTTCCTTTATCCCCTGGTTTCATCAAATTTTTTTACGGATTCATTTAAAGGACGTTGTTACCTATAATCTGTGATGTGTCAGTAACTGGCACGACGTTTACTTCATTCCCTAGAAATTTTTTTATACCGAGGATCGTTGATTTTTTATAATAAATTTCCACCTCCAAGACAAAATTGTTCCTTTATTCCCTGGTTTCATCAAATTTTTTTACGGATTCATTTAAAGGATGTTGTTACCTATAATCTGAGATGTGTTAGTAACTGGCACAACGTACACTTCGTAACCTAGAAATTTTTTTCTACCGAGGATCGTTGATTTTTTTTTAATAAATTTCCACCTCCAAGACAAAATTGTTCCTTTATCCCCTGGTTTCATCAAATTTTTTTACGGATTCATTTAAAGGACGTTGTGTCCTATAATCTGTGATGTGTCAGTAACTGGCACAACGTTTACTTCGTTCCCTAGAAATTTTTTTATACCGAGGATCGTTGATTTTTTTTGATAAATTTCCACCTCGAAGACAAAATTGTTCCTTTATCCCCTGGTTTCATCAAATTTTTTTACGGATTCATTTAAAAGACGTTGTGTCCTATAATCTGTGATGTGTCAGTAACTGGCACGACGTTTACTTTGTTCCCTAGAAATTTTTTTATACCGATGGTCGTTGATTTTTTTTAATACATTTCCACCTCCAAGACAAAATTGTTCCTTTATCCCCTGGTTTCAACAAATTTTTTTATGGATTCATTTAAAGGATGTTGTTACCTATAATCTGTGATGTGTCAGTAACTGGCACGACGTTTACTTTGTTCCCTAGAAATTTTTTTATACCGAGGATCGTTGATTTTTTTTAATAAATTTCCACCTCCAAGACAAAATTGTTCCTTTATCCCCTGGTTTCATCAAATTTTTTTACGGATTCATTTAAAGGACGTTGTTACCTATAATCTGTAATGTGTCAGTAACTGGCAAGACGTTTACTTCGTTCCCTAGAAATTTTTTTATACCAAGGATCGTTGATTTTTTTTAATAAATTTCCACCTCCAACACAAAATTGTTCCTTTATTCCCTGGTTTCATCAAATTTTTTTACGGATTCATTTAAAAGATGTTATTACCTATAATCTGTGATGTGTCAGTAACTGGCACGACGATTATTTCGTTCCCTAGAATTTTTTTTATGCCAAGGATCGTTGATTTTTTTTAATAAATTTCCACCTCCAAGACAAAATTGTTCCTTTATTCCCTGGTTTCATCAAATTTTTTTACGGATTCATTTAAAAGATGTTGTTACCTATAATCTGAGATGTGTTAGTAACTGGCACGACGTACACTTCGTACCCTAGAAATTTTTTTCTACCGAGGATCGTTGATTTTTTTTTAATAAATTTCCACCTCCAAGACAAAATTGTTCCTTTATCCCCTGGTTTCATCAAATTTTTTTACGGATTCATTTAAAGGACGTTGTGTCCTATAATCTGTGATGTGTCAGTAACTGGCACGACGTTTACTTTGTTCCCTAGAAATTTTTTTATACCGAGGATCGTTGATTTTTTTTTAATAAATTTCCACCTCCAAGACAAAATTGTTCCTTTATCCCCTGGTTTCATCAAATTTTTTTACGGATTCATATAAAGGATGTTGTTACCTATAATCTGTGATGTGTCAGTAACTGGCACGAAGTTTATTTCGTTCCCTAGAAACTTTTTTATGCCGAGGATCGTTGATTTTTTTTAATAAATTTTCACCTCCAAGACAAAATTGTTCCTTTATTCCCTGGTTTCATCAAATTTTTTTACGGATTTATTTAAAGGATGTTGTTACCTATAATTTGTGATGTGTCAGTAACTGGCACAAGGTTTACTTCGTTCCCTAGAATTTTTTTTATACCGAGGGTCGTTGATTTTTTTTAATACATTTCCACCTCCAAGACAAAATTGTTCCTTTATCCCCTGGTTTCATCAATTTTTTTTACTGATTTAATTAAAGAATGTTTTTACCTATAATCTGTGATGTGTCAGTAACTGGCACGTTGTACATTTCGTACCCTAGAAATTTTTTTATACCGAGGATCGTTGATTTTTTTTAATAAATATTTACCTCCAAGACAAAATTGTTCCTTTATTCCCTGATTTCATCAAATTTTTTTACGGATTCATTTAAAAGATGTTGGTACCTATAATCTGTGGTGTGTTAGTAACTGGCACGACGTACACTTCGTACCCTAGAAATTTTTTTCTACCGAGGATCGTTGATTTTTTTTTAATAAATTTCCACCTCCAAGACAAAATTGTTCCTTTATCCCCTGGTTTCATCAATTTTTTTTACGGATTCATTTAAAGGACGTTGTGTCCTATAATCTGTGATGTGTCAGTAACTGGCACGACGTTTACTTCGTTCCCTAGAAATTTTTTTATACCGAGGGTCGTTGATTTTTTTTAATACATTTCCACCTCCAAGACAAAATTGTTCCTTTGTCCCCTGGTTTCAACAAATTTTTTTACGGATTCATTTAAAGGATGTTGTTACCTATAATCTGTGATGTGTCAGTAACTGGCACGACGTTTACTTTGTTCCCTAGAAATTTTTTTATACCGAGGATCGTTGATTTTTTTTTAATAAATTTCCACCTCCAAGACAAAATTGTTCCTTTATCCCCTGGTTTCATCAAATTTTTTTACGGATTCATTTAAAGGATGTTGTTACCTATAATCTGTGATGTGTCAGTAACTGGCACGAAGTTTATTTCGTTCCCTAGAAACTTTTTTATGCCGAGGATCGTTGATTTTTTTTAATAAATTTTCACCTCCAAGACAAAATTGTTCCTTTATTCCCTGGTTTCATCAAATATTTTTACGGATTCATTTAAAGGATGTTGTTACCTATAATTTGTGATGTGTCAGTAACTGGCACAAGGTTTACTTCGTTCCCTAGAATTTTTTTTATACCGAGGGTCGTTGATTTTTTTTAATACATTTCCACCTCCAAGACAAAATTGTTCCTTTATCCCCTGGTTTCATCAATTTTTTTTACTGATTTAATTAAAGAATGTTTTTACCTATAATCTGTGATGTGTCAGAAACTGGCACGTTGTACATTTCGTACCCTAGAAATTTTTTTATACCGAGGATCGTTGATTTTTTTTAATAAATATTTACCTCCAAGACAAAATTGTTCCTTTATTCCCTGGTTTCATCAAATTTTTTTACGGATTCATTTAAAAGATGTTGGTACCTATAATCTGTGGTGTGTTAGTAACTGGCACGACGTACACTTCGTACCCTAGAAATTTTTTTATACCAAGGATCGTTGATTTTTTTTAATAAATTTCCACCTCCAAGACAAAATTGTTCCTTTATCCCCTGGTTTCATCAAATTTTTTTACGGATTCATTTAAAGGACGTTGTTACCTATAATCTGTGATGTGTCAGTAACTGGCACGACGTTTACTTCGTTCCCTAGAAATTTTTTTATACCGAGGATCGTTGATTTTTTTTAATAAATTTCCACCTCCAACACAAAATTGTTCCTTTATTCCCTGGTTTCATCAAATTTTTTTACGGATTCATTTAAAGAATGTTATTACCTATAATCTGTGATGTGTCAGTAACTGGCACGACGTTTATTTCGTTCCCTAGAAATTTTTTTATGCCAAGGATCGTTGATTTTTTTTAATAAATTTCCACCTCCAAGACAAAATTGTTCCTTTATTCCCTGGTTTCATCAAATTTTTTTACGGATTCATTTAAAGGATGTTGTTACCTATAATCTGAGATGTGTTAGTAACTGGCACGACGTACACTTCATACCCTAGAATTTTTTTCTACCGAGGATCGTTGATTTTTTTTTAATAAATTTCCACCTCCAAGACAAAATTGTTCCTTTATCCCCTGGTTTCATCAAATTTTTTTACGGATTCATTTAAAGGACGTTGTGTCCTATAATCGGTGATGTGTCAGTAACTGGCACGACGTTTACTTCGTTCCCTAGAAATTTTTTAATACCGAGGATCGTTGATTTTTTTTAATAAATTTCCACCTCCAAGACAAAATTGTTCCTTTATCCCCTGGTTCCATCAAATTTTTTTACGGATTCATTTAAAAGATGTTGTCACCTATAATCTGTGATGTGTCAGTAACCTTCACGACGTTTACTTCGTTCCCTAGAAATTTTTTTATACCGAAGATCGTTGATTTTTTTTAATAAATTTCCACCTCCAAGACAAAATTGTTCCTTTATCCCCTGGTTTCATCAAATTTTTTTACGGATTCATTTAAAAGATGTTGTTACTTATAATCTGTGATGTGTTAGTAACTGGCACGACGTACACTCCGTACCCTAGAAATTTAATTATACCGAGGATCGTTGATTTTTTTTTAATAAATTTCCACCTTCAAGACAAAATTGTTCCTTTATCCCCTGGTTTCAACAAATTCTTTTACGGATTCATTTAAAGGATGTTGTTACCTAAAATCTGTGATGTGTCAGTAACTGGCACGACGTTTACTTTGTTCCCTAGAAATTTTTTTATACCGAGGATCGTTGATTTTTTTTAATAAATTTCCACCTCCAAGACAAAATTGTTCCTTTATCCCCTGGTTTCATCAAATTTTTTTACGGATTTTTTTAAAGAATGTTGTTACCTATAATCTGTGGTGTGTCAGTAACTGGCACGAAGTTTACTTCGATCCCTAGAAACTTTTTTATGCCGAGGATCGTTGATTTTTTTTAATAAATTTTCACCTCCAAGACAAAATTGTTCCTTTATTCCCTGGTTTCATCAAATTTTTTTACGGATTCATTTAAAGGATGTTGTTACCTATAATTAGTGATGTGTCAGTAACTGGCACGACGTTTACTTCGTTCCCTAGAATTTTTTTTATACCGAGGGTCGTTGATTTTTTTTAATACATTTCCACCTCCAAGACAAAATTGTTCCTTTATCCCCTGGTTTCATCAATTTTTTTTACTGATTTAATTAAAGAATGTTGTTACCTATAATCTGTGATGTGTCAGTAACTGGCACGTTGTACACTTCGTACCCTAGAAATTTTTTTATACCGAGGATCGTTGATTTTTTTTTAATAAATTTCCACCTCCAAGACAAAATTGTTCCTTTATCCCCTGGTTTCATCAAATTTTTTTACGGATTCATTTAAAAGATGTTGTACCCATAATCTGTGATGTGTCAGTAACCGGCACGACGTACACTTCGTTCCCTAGAAATTTTTTTATACCGAGGTTCGTTGATTTTTTTTAATAAATTTCCAACTCCAAGACTCAATTGTTCCTTTATCCCCTGGTTTCATCAAATTTTTTTACGGATTCATTTAAAGGATGTTGTTACCTATAATCTGTGATGTGTTAGTAACTGGCACGACGTACTCTTCGTTCCCTAGAAATTTTTTTATACCGAGGATCGTTGATTTTTTAATAAATTTCCACCTCCAAGACAAAATTGTTCCTTTTTTCCCTGGTTTCATCAAATTTTTTTACGGATTAATTTAAAGGATGTTGTTACCTATAATCTGTGATATGTCAGTAACTGGCACGACGTTTACTTCGTTCCCTAGAAATTTTTTTATACCGAGGATCGTTGTTTTTTTTTTAATAAATTTCCACCTCCAAGACAAAATTGTTCCTTTATCCCCTGGTTTCATTAAATTTTTTTACGGATTCATTTAAAGGATGTTGTTATCTATAATCTGTGATGTGTCAGTAACTGACACGACGTAAACTTCGTTCCCTAGAAATTTTTTTATACCGAGGATCGTTGATTTTTTTAAAAAATTTCCACCTCCAAGACAAAATTGTTCCTTTATCCCCTGGTTTCATCAAATTTTTTTACTGATTCATTTAAAGGACGTTGTTACCTATAATCTGTGAGGTGTCAGTAACCGGCACGACGTACAATTCATTCCCTAGAAAATTTTTTATACCGAGGATCGTTGATTTTTTTTAATAAATTTCCACCTCCAAGACAAAATTGTTCCTTTATCCCCTGGTTTCATCAAATTTTTTTACGGATTCATTTAAAGGAAGTTGTTACCTATAATCTGTGATGTGTCAGTAACTGGCACGACGTTTTCTTCGTTCCCTAGAAATTTTTTTATGCCGAGGATCGTTGATTTTTTTTAATAAATTTCCACCTCCAAGACAAAATTGTTCCTTTATTCCCTGGTTTCATGAAATTTTTTTACGGATTCATTTAAAGGATGTTATTTTCTATAATCTGTGATGTGTTAGCAACTGGCATGACGTACACTTCGTACCCTAGGAATTTTTTTATACCGAGGATCGTTGATTTTTTTAAATAAATTTCCACCTCCAAGACAAAATTGTTCCTTTATCCCCTAGTTACATCAAATTTTTTTACGGATTCATTTAAAGGACGTTGTGTTCTATAATCTGTGATGTGTCAGTAACTGGCACGACGTTTACTTCGTTCCCTAGAAATTTTTTTATACCGAGGATCGTTGATTTTTTTTAATAAATTTCAACCTCCAAGACAAAATTGTTCCTTTATCCCCTGGTTTCATCAAATTTTTTTACGGATTCATTTAAAGGATGTTGTTACCTATAATCTGTGATGTGTCAGTAACCTTCACGACGTTTACTTCGTTCCCTAGAAATTTTTTTATACCGAGGATCGTTGATTTTTTTTAATAAATTTCCACCTCCAAGACAAAATTGTTCCTTTATCCCCTGGTTTCATCAAATTTTTTTACGGATTCATTTAAAAGATGTTGTTACTTATAATTTGTGATGTGTTAGTAACTGGCACGACGTACACTCCGTACCCTAGAAATTTTTTTATACCGAGGATCGTTGATTTTTTTTTAATAAATTTCCACCTCCAAGACAAAATTGTTCCTTTATCCCCTGGTTTCATCAAATTTTTTTACTGATTCATTTAAACAACGTTGTTACCTATAATCTGTGATGTGTCAGTAACCTGCACAACGTTTACTTCGTTCCCAAGAAATTTTTTTATACCGAGGATCATTGATTTTTTTTAATAAATTTCCACCTCCAAGACAAAATTGTTCCTTTATCCCCTGGTTTCAACAAATTCTATTACGGATTCATTTAAAGGATGTTGTTACCTATAATCTGTGATGTGTCAGTAACTGGCACGACGTTTACTTTGTTCCCTAGAAATTTTTTTATACCGAGGATCGTTGATTTTTTTTAATTAATTTCCACCTCCAAGACAAAATTGTTCCTTTATCCCCTGGTTTCATCAAACTTTTTTACGGATTCATTTAAAGAATGTTGTTACCTATAATCTGTGGTGTGTCAGTAACTGGCACAAAGTTTACTTCGTTCCCTAGAAACTTTTTTATGCCGAGGATCGTTGATTTTTTTTAATAAATTTTCACCTCCAAGACAAAATTGTTCCTTTATTCCCTGGTTTCATCAAATTTTTTTACGGATTCATTTAAAGGATGTTGTTACCTATAATTAGTGATGTGTCAGTAACTGGCACGACGTTTACTTCGTTCCCTAGATTTTTTTTTATACCGAGGGTCGTTGATTTTTTTTAATACATTTCCACCTCCAAGACAAAATTGTTCCTTTATCCCCTGGTTTTATCAATTTTTTTTACTGATTTAATTAAAGAATGTTGTACCCTATAATCTGTGATGTGTCAGTAACTGGCACGTTGTACATTTCGTACCCTAGAAATTTTTTTATACCGAGGATCGTTGATTTTTTTTTAATAAATTTCCACCTCCAAGACAAAATTGTTCCTTTATCCCCTGGTTTCATCAAATTTTTTTACGGATTCATTTAAAAGATGTTGTTACCCATAATCTGTGATGTGTCAGTAACCGGCACGACGTACACTTCGTTCCCTAGAAATTTTTTTATACCGAGGATCGTTGATTTTTTTTAATAAATTTCCAACTCCAAGACTCAATTGTTCCTTTATCCCCTGGTTTCATCAAATTTTTTTACGGATTCATTTAAAGGATGTTGTTACCTATAATCTGTGAGGTGTCAGTAACCGGCACGACGTACAATTCATTCCCTAGAAAATTTTTTATACCGAGGATCGTTGATTTTTTTTAATAAATTTCCACCTCCAAGACAAAATTGTTCCTTTATCCCCTGGTTTCATCAAATTTTTTTACGGATTCATTTAAAGGAAGTTGTTACCTATAATCTGTGATGTGTCAGTAACTGGCACGACGTTTTCTTCGTTCCCTAGAAATTTTTTTATGCCGAGGATCGTTGATTTTTTTTAATAAATTTCCACCTCCAAGACAAAATTGTTCCTTTATTCCCTGGTTTCATGAATTTTTTTTACGGATTCATTTAAAGGATGTTATTTTCTATAATCTGTGATGTGTTAGCAACTGGCACGACGTACACTTCGTACCCTAGAAATTTTTTTATACAGAGGATCGTTGATTTTTTTTAATAAATTTCCACCTCCAAGACAAAATTGTTCCTTTATCCCCTAGTTACATCAAATTTTTTTACGGATTCATTTAAAGGACGTTGTTTCCTATAATCTGTGATGTGTCAGTAACTGGCACGACGTTTACTTCGTTCCCTAGAAATGTTTTTATACCGAGGATCGTTGATTTTTTTTAATAAATTTCAACCTCCAAGACAAAATTGTTCCTTTATCCCCTGGTTTCATCAAATTTTTTTACGGATTCATTTAAAGAATGTTGTTACCTATAATCTGTGATGTGTCAGTAACAGGCACGACGTTTACTTCGTTCCCTAGAAATTTTTTTATACCGAGGATCGTTGATTTTTTTAATAAAATTCCACCTCCAAGACAAAATTGTTCCTTTATCCCCTGGTATCATCAAATTTTTTTACGGATTCATTTAAAAGATGTTGTTACCTATAATCTGTGATGTGTCAGTAACTGGCACGACGTACACTTCGTTCCCTAGAAATTTTTTTATACCGAGGATCGTTGATTTTTTTTAATAAATTTCAACCTCCAAGACAAAATTGTTCCTTTATCCCCTGGTTTCATCAAATTTTTTTACGGATTCATTTAAAGAATGTTGTTACCTATAATCTGTGATGTGTCAGTAACAGGCACGACGTTTACTTCGTTCCCTAGAAATTTTTTTATACCGAGGATCGTTGATTTTTTTAATAAAATTCCACCTCCAAGACAAAATTGTTCCTTTATCCCCTGGTTTCATCAAATTTTTTTACGGATTCATTTAAAAGATGTTGTTACCTATAATCTGTGATGTGTCAGTAACTGGCACGACGTACACTTCGTTCCCTAGAAATTTTTTTATACCGAGGATCGTTGTTTTTTTTTAATAAATTTCCACCTCCAAGACAAAATTGTTCCTTTATCCCCTGGTTTCATCAAATTTTTTTACTGATTCATTTAAAGGACGTTGTTACCTATAATCTGTGAGGTGTCAGTAACCGGCACGACGTACAATTCATTCCCTAGAAAATTTTTTATACCGAGGATCGTTGATTTTTTTTAATAAATTTCCACCTCCAAGACAAAATTGTTCCTTTATCCCCTGGTTTCATCAAATTTTTTTACGGATTCATTTAAAGGAAGTTGTTACCTATAATCTGTGATGTGTCAGTAACTGGCACGACGTTTTCTTCGTTCCCTAGAAATTTTTTTAGCCGAGGATCGTTGATTTTTTTTAATAAATTTCCACCTCCAAGACAAAATTGTTCCTTTATTCCCTGGTTTCATGAATTTTTTTTACGGATTCATTTAAAGGATGTTATTTTCTATAATCTGTGATGTGTTAGCAACTGGCACGACGTACACTTCGTACCCTAGAAATTTTTTTATACAGAGGATCGTTGATTTTTTTTAATAAATTTCCACCTCCAAGACAAAATTGTTCCTTTATCCCCTAGTTACATCAAATTTTTTTACGGATTCATTTAAAGGACGTTGTGTCCTATAATCTGTGATGTGTCAGTAACTGGCACGACGTTTACTTCGTTCCCTAGAAATGTTTTTATACCGAGGATCGTTGATTTTTTTTAATAAATTTCAACCTCCAAGACAAAATTGTTCCTTTATCCCCTGGTTTCATCAAATTTTTTTACGGATTCATTTAAAGAATGTTGTTACCTATAATCTGTGATGTGTCAGTAACAGGCACGACGTTTACTTCGTTCCCTAGAAATTTTTTTTTACCGAGGATCGTTGATTTTTTTAATAAAATTCCACCTCCAAGACAAAATTGTTCCTTTATCCCCTGGTTTCATCAAATTTTTTTACGGATTCAATTAAAAGATGTTGTTACCTATAATCTGTGATGTGTCAGTAACTGGCATGACGTACACTTCGTTCCCTAGAAATTTTTTTATACCGAGGATCGTTGTTTTTTTTTAATAAATTTCCACCTCCAAGACAAAATTGTTCCTTTATCCCCTGGTTTCATTAATTTTTTTTACGGATTCATTTAAAGGATGTTGTTATCTATAATCTCTGATGTGTCAGTAACTGGCACAACGTACACTTCGTTCCCGAGAAATTTTTTTATACCGAGGATCGTTGATTTTTTTAATAAATTTCCATCTCCAAGACAAAATTGTTCCTTTATTCCCTGGTTTCATCAAATTTTTTTACGGATTCATTTATAGGAAGTTGTTACCTATAATCTGTGATGTGTCAGTAACTGGCACGACGTTTACTTCGTTCCCTAGAAATTTTTTTATGCCGAGGATCGTTGATTTTTTTTAATAAATTTCCACCTCCAAGACAAAATTGTTCCTTTATTCTCTGGTTTCATCAAATTTTTTTACGGATTCATTTAAAGGATGTTGTTACCTATAATCTGTGATGTGTCAGTAACTGGCACAACGTACACTTCGTTCTCTAGAAATTTTTTTATACCGAGGATCGTTGATTTTTTTAATAAATTTCCACCTCCAAGACAAAATTGTTCCTTTATCCCCTGGTTTCAACAAATTTTTTTACGGATTCATTTAAAAGATGTTGTTACCTATAATCTGTGATGTGTCAGTAACTGGCACGACGTTTACTTTGTTCCCTAGAAATTTTTTTATACCGAGGATCGTTGATTTTTTTTAATAAATTTCCACCTCCAAGACAAAATTGTTCCTTTATCCCCTGGTTTCATCAAATTTTTTTACGGATTCATTTAAAGGATGTTGTTACCTATAATCTGTGATGTGTCAGTAACTGGTACGAAGTTTACTTCGTTCCCTAGAAACTTTTTTATGCCGAGGATCGTTGATTTTTTTTAATAAATTTTCACCTCCAAGACAAAATTGTTCCTTTATTCCCTGGTTTCATCAAATTTTTTTACGGATTCATTTAAAGGATGTTGTTACCTATAATTTGTGATGTGTCAGTAACCGGCACGACGTACACTTCGTTCCCTAGAAATTTTTTTATACCGAGGATCGTTAATTTTTTTTAATAAATTTCCAACTCCAAGACTCAATTGTTCCTTTATCCCCTGGTTTCATCAAATTTTTTTACGGATTCATTTAAAGGATGTTGTTACCTATAATCTGTGATGTGTTAGTAACTGGCACGACGTACTCTTCGTTCCCTAGAAATTTTTTTATTCCAAGGATCGTTGATTTTTTAATAAATTTCCACCTCCAAGACAAAATTGTTCCTTTATCCCCTGGTTTCATTAAATTTTTTTACGGATTCATTTAAAAGATGTTGTTATCTATAATCTGTGATATGGCAGTAACTGGCACGACGTAAACTTCGTTCCCTAGAATTTTTTTTATACCGAGGATCGTTGATTTTTTTAATAAATTTCCACCTCCAAGACTAAATTGTTCCTTTATCCCCTGGTTTCATCAAATTTTTTTACTGATTAATTTAAAGGACGTTGTTACCTATAATCTGTGAGGTGTCAGTAACCGGCACGACGTACAATTCATTCCCTAGAAAATTTTTTATACCGAGGATCGTTGATTTTTTTTAATAAATTTCCACCTCCAAGACAAAATTGTTCCTTTTACCCCTGGTTTCATCAAATTTTTTTACGGATTCATTTAAAGGAAGTTGTTACCTATAATCTGTGATGTGTCAGTAACTGGCAAGACGTTTTCTTCGTTCCCTAGAAATTTTTTTATGCCGAGGATCGTTGATTTTTTTTAATAAATTTCCACCTCCAAGACAAAATTGTTCCTTTATTCCCTGGTTTCATGAATTTTTTTTACGGATTCATTTAAAGGATGTTATTTTCTATAATCTGTGATGTGTTAGCAACTGGCACGACGTTTACTTCGTTCCCTAGAAATTTTTTTATGCCGAGGATCGTTAATTTTTTTTAATAAATTTCCACCTCCAAGACAAAATTGTTCCTTTATCCCCTAGTTACATCAAATTTTTTTACAGATTCATTTAAAGGACGTTGTGTCCTATAATCTGTGATGTGTCAGTAACTGGCACAACGTTTACTTCGTTCCCTAGAAATGTTTTTATACCGAGGATCGTTGATTTTTTTTAATAAATTTCCACCTCCAAGACAAAATTGTTCCTTTATCCCCTGGTTTCATCAAATTTTTTTACGGATTCATTTAAAGGATGTTATTACCTATAATCTGTGATGTGTTAGTAACTGGCACGACGTACACTTCGTACCCTAGAAATTTTTTTATACCGAGGATCGTTGATTTTTTTTAATAAATTTCCAACTTTAAGACAAAATTGTTCCTTTATCCCCTGGTTTCATCAAATTTTATTACGGATTCATTTAAAGGATGTTGTTACCTATAATCTGTGATGTGTCAGTAACTGGCACAACGTACACTTCGTTCTCTAGAAATTTTTTTATACCGAGGATCGTTGATTTTTTTAATAAATTTCCACCTCCAAGACAAAATTGTTCCTTTATCCCCTGGTTTCAACAAATTTTTTTACGGATTCATTTAAAAGATGTTGTTACCTATAATCTGTGATGTGTCAGTAACTGGCACGACGTTTACTTTGTTCCCTAGAAATTTTTTTATACCGAGGATCGTTGATTTTTTTTAATAAATTTCCACCTCCAAGACAAAATTGTTCCTTTATCCCCTGGTTTCATCAAATTTTTTTACGGATTCATTTAAAGGATGTTGTTACCTATAATCTGTGATGTGTCAGTAACTGGTACGAAGTTTACTTCGTTCCCTAGAAACTTTTTTATGCCGAGGATCGTTGATTTTTTTTAATAAATTTTCACCTCCAAGACAAAATTGTTCCTTTATTCCCTGGTTTCATCAAATTTTTTTACGGATTCATTTAAAAGATGTTGTTACCTATAATTTGTGATGTGTCAGTAACCGGCATGACGTACACTTCGTTCCCTAGAAATTTTTTTATACCGAGGATCGTTGATTTTTTTTAATAAATTTCCAACTCCAAGACTCAATTGTTCCTTTATCCCCTGGTTTCATCAAATTTTTTTACGGATTCATTTAAAGGATGTTGTTACCTATAATCTGTGATGTGTTAGTAACTGGCACGACGTACTCTTCGTTCCCTAGAAATTTTTTTATACCGAGGATCGTTGATTTTTTAATAAATTTCCACCTCCAAGACAAAATTGTTCCTTTATCCCCTGGTTTCATTAAATTTGTTTACGGATTCATTTAAAAGATGTTGTTATCTATAATCTGTGATGTGGCAGTAACTGGCACGACGTAAACTTCGTTCCCTAGAATTTTTTTTATACCGAGGATCGTTGATTTTTTTAATAAATTTCCACCTCCAAGACAAAATTGTTCCTTTATCCCCTGGTTTCATCAAATTTTTTTACTGATTAATTTAAAGGACGTTGTTACCTATAATCTGTGAGGTGTCAGTAACCGGCACGACGTACAATTCATTCCCTAGAAAATTTTTTATACCGAGGATCGTTGATTTTTTTTAATAAATTTCCACCTCCAAGACAAAATTGTTCCTTTATCCCCTGGTTTCATCAAATTTTTTTACGGATTCATTTAAAGGAAGTTGTTACCTATAATCTGTGATGTGTCAGTAACTGGCACGACGTTTTCTTCGTTCCCTAGAAATTTTTTTATGCCGAGGATCGTTGATTTTTTTTAATAAATTTCCACCTCCAAGACAAAATTGTTCCTTTATTCCCTGGTTTCATGAATTTTTTTTACGGATTCATTTAAAGGATGTTATTTTCTATAAT
Source organism: Siphlonurus alternatus (assembly GCA_949825025.1). Classification (NCBI taxonomy): domain Eukaryota; kingdom Metazoa; phylum Arthropoda; class Insecta; order Ephemeroptera; family Siphlonuridae; genus Siphlonurus; species Siphlonurus alternatus. The sequence goes on from CATKWE010000002.1 coordinate 453,681, forward strand.
CTGTGATGTGTTAGCAACTGGCACGACGTTTACTTCGTTCCCTAGAAATTTTTTTATGCCGAGGATCGTTGATTTTTTTTAATAAATTTCCACCTCCAAGACAAAATTGTTCCTTTATCCCCTAGTTACATCAAATTTTTTTACAGATTCATTTAAAGGACGTTGTGTCCTATAATCTGTGATGTGTCAGTAACTGGCACAACGTTTACTTCGTTCCCTAGAAATGTTTTTATACCGAGGATCGTTGATTTTTTTTAATAAATTTCCACCTCCAAGACAAAATTGTTCCTTTATCCCCTGGTTTCATCAAATTTTTTTACGGATTCATTTAAAGGATGTTATTACCTATAATCTGTGATGTGTTAGTAACTGGCACGACGTACACTTCGTACCCTAGAAATTTTTTTATACCGAGGATCGTTGATTTTTTTTAATAAATTTCCAACTTTAAGACAAAATTGTTCCTTTATCCCCTGGTTTCATCAAATTTTATTACGGATTCATTTAAAGGATGTTGTTACCTATAATCTGTGATGTGTCAGTAACTGGCACAACGTACACTTCGTTCTCTAGAAATTTTTTTATACCGAGGATCGTTGATTTTTTTAATAAATTTCCACCTCCAAGACAAAATTGTTCCTTTATCCCCTGGTTTCAACAAATTTTTTTACGGATTCATTTAAAAGATGTTGTTACCTATAATCTGTGATGTGTCAGTAACTGGCACGACGTTTACTTTGTTCCCTAGAAATTTTTTTATACCGAGGATCGTTGATTTTTTTTAATAAATTTCCACCTCCAAGACAAAATTGTTCCTTTATCCCCTGGTTTCATCAAATTTTTTTACGGATTCATTTAAAGGATGTTGTTACCTATAATCTGTGATGTGTCAGTAACTGGTACGAAGTTTACTTCGTTCCCTAGAAACTTTTTTATGCCGAGGATCGTTGATTTTTTTTAATAAATTTTCACCTCCAAGACAAAATTGTTCCTTTATTCCCTGGTTTCATCAAATTTTTTTACGGATTCATTTAAAAGATGTTGTTACCTATAATTTGTGATGTGTCAGTAACCGGCACGACGTACACTTCGTTCCCTAGAAATTTTTTTATACCGAGGATCGTTGATTTTTTTTAATAAATTTCCAACTCCAAGACTCAATTGTTCCTTTATCCCCTGGTTTCATCAAATTTTTTTACGGATTCATTTAAAGGATGTTGTTACCTATAATCTGTGATGTGTTAGTAACTGGCACGACGTACTCTTCGTTCCCTAGAAATTTTTTTATACCGAGGATCGTTGATTTTTTAATAAATTTCCACCTTCAAGACAAAATTGTTCCTTTATCCCCTGGTTTCATTAAATTTGTTTACGGATTCATTTAAAAGATGTTGTTATCTATAATCTGTGATGTGGCAGTAACTGGCACGACGTAAACTTCGTTCCCTAGAATTTTTTTTATACCGAGGATCGTTGATTTTTTTAATAAATTTCCACCTCCAAGACAAAATTGTTCCTTTATCCCCTGGTTTCATCAAATTTTTTTACTGATTAATTTAAAGGACGTTGTTACCTATAATCTGTGAGGTGTCAGTAACCGGCACGACGTACAATTCATTCCCTAGAAAATTTTTTATACCGAGGATCGTTGATTTTTTTTAATAAATTTCCACCTCCAAGACAAAATTGTTCCTTTATCCCCTGGTTTCATCAAATTTTTTTACGGATTCATTTAAAGGAAGTTGTTACCTATAATCTGTGATGTGTCAGTAACTGGCACGACGTTTTCTTCGTTCCCTAGAAATTTTTTTATGCCGAGGATCGTTGATTTTTTTTAATAAATTTCCACCTCCAAGACAAAATTGTTCCTTTATTCCCTGGTTTCATGAATTTTTTTTACGGATTCATTTAAAGGATGTTATTTTCTATAATCTGTGATGTGTTAGCAACTGGCACGACGTTTACTTCGTTCCCTAGAAATTTTTTTATGCCGAGGATCGTTGATTTTTTTTAATAAATTTCCACCTCCAAGACAAAATTGTTCCTTTATCCCCTAGTTACATCAAATTTTTTTACGGATTCATTTAAAGGACGTTGTGTCCTATAATCTGTGATGTGTCAGTAACTGGCACAACGTTTACTTCGTTCCCTAGAAATGTTTTTATACCGAGGATCGTTGATTTTTTTTAATAAATTTCAACCTCCAAGACAAAATTGTTCCTTTATCCCCTGGTTTCATCAAATTTTTTTACGGATTCATTTAAAGAATGTTGTTACCTATAATCTGTGATGTGTCAGTAACAGGCACAACGTTTACTTCGTTCCCTAGAAATTTTTTTATACCGAGGATCGTTGATTTTTTTTAATAAATTTTTACCTCCAAGACAAAATTGTTCCTTTATTCCCTGGTTTCATCAAATTTTTTTACGGATTCATTTAAAAGATGTTGTTACCTATAATCTGTTCTGTGTCAGTAACTGGCACGACGTACACTTCGTTCCCTAGAAATTTTTTTATACCGAGGATCGTTGTTTTTTTTGTAATAAATTTCCACCTCCAAGACAAAATTGTTCCTTTATCCCCTGGTTTCATTAATTTTTTTTACGGATTCATTTAAAGGATGTTGTTATCTATAATCTCTGATGTGTCAGTAACTGGCACGACGTACACTTCGTTCCCTAGAAATTTTTTTATACCGAGGATCGTTGATTTTTTTAATAAATTTCCATCTCCAAGACAAAATTGTTCCTTTATTCCCTGGTTTCATCAAATTTTTTTACGGATTCATTTATAGGAAGTTGTTACCTATAATCTGTGATGTGTCAGTAACTGGCACGACGTTTAGTTCGTTCCCTAGAAATTTTTTTATGCCGAGGATCGTTGATTTTTTTTAATAAATTTCCACCTCCAAGACAAAATTGTTCCTTTATTCTCTGGTTTCATCAAATTTTTTTACGGATTCATTTAAAGGATGTTATTACCTATAATCTGTGATGTGTTAGTAACTGGCACGACGTACACTTCGTACCCTAGAAATTTTTTTATACCGAGGATCGTTGATTTTTTTTAATAAATTTCCACCTTTAAGACAAAATTGTTCCTTTATCCCCTGGTTTCATCAAATTTTATTACGGATTCATTTAAAGGATGTTGTTACCTATAATCTGTGATGTGTCAGTAACTGGCACGACGTACACTTCGTTCTCTAGAATTTTTTTTATACCGAGGATCGTTAATTTTTTTAATAAATTTCCACCTCCAAGACAAAATTGTTCCTTTATCCCCTGGTTTCAACAAATTTTTTTACGGATTCATTTAAAGGATGTTGTTACCTATAATCTGTGATGTGTCAGTAACTGGCACGACGTTTACTTTGTTCCCTAGAAATTTTTTTATACCGAGGATCGTTGATTTTTTTTAATAAATTTCCACCTTCAAGACAAAATTGTTCCTTTATCCCCTGGTTTCATCAAATTTTTTTACGGATTCATTTAAAGAATGTTGTTACCTATAATCTGTGATGTGTCAGTAACTGGTACGAAGTTTACTTCGTTCCCTAGAAACTTTTTTATGCCGAGGATCGTTGATTTTTTTTAATAAATTTTCACCTCCAAGACAAAATTGTTCCTTTATTCCCTGGTTTCATCAAATTTTTTTACGGATTCAATTAAAGGATGTTGTTACCTATAATTTGTGATGTGTCAGTAACCGGCACGACGTACACTTCGTTCCCTAGAAATTTTTTTATACCGAGGATCGTTGATTTTTTTTAATAAATTTCCAACTCCAAGACTCAATTGTTCCTTTATCCCCTTGTTTCATCAAATTTTTTTACGGATTCATTTAAAGGATGTTGTTACCTATAATCTGTGATGTGTTAGTAACTGGCACGACGTACTCTTCGTTCCCTAGAAATTTTTTTATACCGAGGATCGTTGATTTTTTAATAAATTTCCACCTCCAAGACAAAATTGTTCCTTTATCCCCTGGTTTCATTAAATTTTTTTACAGATTCATTTAAAAGATGTTGTTATCTATAATCTGTGATGTGGCAGTAACTGGCACGACGTAAACTTCGTTCCCTAGAAATTTTTTTATACCGAGGATCGTTGATTTTTTTAATAAATTTCCACCTCCAAGACAAAATTGTTCCTTTATCCCCTGGTTTCATCAATTTTTTTTACTGATTAATTTAAAGGACGTTGTTACCTATAATCTGTGAGGTGTCAGTAACCGGCACGACGTACAATTCATTCCCTAGAAAATTTTTATACCGAGGATCGTTGATTTTTTTTAATAAATTTCCACCTCCAAGACAAAATTGTTCCTTTATCCCCTGGTTTCATCAAATTTTTTTACGGATTCATTTAAAGGAAGTTGTTACCTATAATCTGTGATGTGTCAGTAACTGGCACGACGTACACTTCGTTCCCTAGAAATTTTTTTATACCGAGGATCGTTGTTTTTTTTTAATAAATTTCCACCTCCAAGACAAAATTGTTCCTTTATCCCCTGGTTTCATTATTTTTTTTTACGGATTCATTTAAAGGATGTTGTTTTCTATAATCTCTGATGTGTCAGTAACTGGCACGACGTACACTTTGTTCCCTAGAAATGTTTTTTTACCGAGGATCGTTGATTTTTTTAATAAATTTCCACCTCCAAGACAAAATTGTTCCTTTATTCCCTGGTTTCATCAAATTTTTTTACGGATTCATTTATAAGAAGTTGTTACCTATAATCTGTGATGTGTCAGTAACTGGCACGACGTTTACTTCGTTCCCTAGAAATTTTTTTATGCCGAGGATCGTTGATTTTTTTTAATAAATTTCCACCTCCAAGACAAAATTGTTCCTTTATTCTCTGGTTTCATCAAATTTTTTTACGGATTCATTTAAAGGATGTTATTACCTATAATCTGTGATGTGTTAGTAACTGGCACGACGTACACTTCGTACCCTAGAAATTTTTTTATACCGAGGATCGTTGATTTTTTTTAATAAATTTCCACCTCTAAGACAAAATTGTTCCTTTATCCCCTGGTTTCATCAAATTTTATTACGGATTCATTTAAAGGATGTTGTTACCTATAATCTGTGATGTGTCAGTAACTGGCACGACGTACACTTCGTTCTCTAGAAATTTTTTTATACCGAGGATCGATGATTTTTTTAATAAATTTCCACCTCCAAGACAAAATTGTTCCTTTATCCCCTGGTTTCAACAAATTTTTTTACGGATTCATTTAAAGGATGTTGTTACCTATAATCTGTGATGTGTCAGTAACTGGCACGATGTTTACTTTGTTCCCTAGAAATTTTTTTATACCGAGGATCGTTGATTTTTTTTAATAAATTTCCACCTCCAAGACAAAATTGTTCCTTTATCCCCTGGTTTCATCAAATTTTTTTACGGATTCATTTAAAGGATGTTGTTACCTATAATCTGTGATGTGTCAGTAACTGGTACGAAGTTTACTTTGTTCCCTAGAAACTTTTTTATGCCGAGGATCGTTGATTTTTTTTAATAAATTTTCACCTCCAAGACAAAATTGTTCCTTTATTCCCTTGTTTCATCAAATTTTTTTACGAATTCATTTAAAGGATGTTGTTACCTATAATTTGTGATGTGTCAGTAACTGGCACGACGTTTACTTCGTTCCCTAGAATTTTTTTTATACCGAGGGTCGTTGATTTTTTTTAATACATTTCCACCTCCAAGACAAAATTGTTCCTTTATCCCCTGGTTTCATCAATGTTTTTTACTGATTTATTTAAAGAATGTTGTTACCTATAATCTGTGATGTGTCAGTAACTGGCACGTTGTACACTTCGTACCCTAGAAATTTTTTTATACCGAGGATCGTTGATTTTTTTTAATAAATTTCAACCTCCAAGACAAAATTGTTCCTTTATCCCCTGGTTTCATCAAATTTTTTTACGGATTCATTTAAAGAATGTTGTTACCTATAATCTGTGATGTGTCAGTAACAGGCACGACGTTTACTTCGTTCCCTAGAAATTTTTTTATACCGAGGATCGTTGATTTTTTAATAAATTTCCACCTTCAAGACAAAATTGTTCCTTTATCCCCTGGTTTCATTAAATTTGTTTACGGATTCATTTAAAAGATGTTGTTATCTATAATCTGTGATGTGGCAGTAACTGGCACGACGTAAACTTCGTTCCCTAGAATTTTTTTTATACCGAGGATCGTTGATTTTTTTAATAAATTTCCACCTCCAAGACAAAATTGTTCCTTTATCCCCTGGTTTCATCAAATTTTTTTACTGATTAATTTAAAGGACGTTGTTACCTATAATCTGTGAGGTGTCAGTAACCGGCACGACGTACAATTCATTCCCTAGAAAATTTTTTATACCGAGGATCGTTGATTTTTTTTAATAAATTTCCACCTCCAAGACAAAATTGTTCCTTTATCCCCTGGTTTCATCAAATTTTTTTACGGATTCATTTAAAGGAAGTTGTTACCTATAATCTGTGATGTGTCAGTAACTGGCACGACGTTTTCTTCGTTCCCTAGAAATTTTTTTATGCCGAGGATCGTTGATTTTTTTTAATAAATTTCCACCTCCAAGACAAAATTGTTCCTTTATTCCCTGGTTTCATGAATTTTTTTTACGGATTCATTTAAAGGATGTTATTTTCTATAATCTGTGATGTGTTAGCAACTGGCACGACGTTTACTTCGTTCCCTAGAAATTTTTTTATGCCGAGGATCGTTGATTTTTTTTAATAAATTTCCACCTCCAAGACAAAATTGTTCCTTTATCCCCTAGTTACATCAAATTTTTTTACGGATTCATTTAAAGGACGTTGTGTCCTATAATCTGTGATGTGTCAGTAACTGGCACAACGTTTACTTCGTTCCCTAGAAATGTTTTTATACCGAGGATCGTTGATTTTTTTTAATAAATTTCAACCTCCAAGACAAAATTGTTCCTTTATCCCCTGGTTTCATCAAATTTTTTTACGGATTCATTTAAAGAATGTTGTTACCTATAATCTGTGATGTGTCAGTAACAGGCACAACGTTTACTTCGTTCCCTAGAAATTTTTTTATACCGAGGATCGTTGATTTTTTTTAATAAATTTTTACCTCCAAGACAAAATTGTTCCTTTATTCCCTGGTTTCATCAAATTTTTTTACGGATTCATTTAAAAGATGTTGTTACCTATAATCTGTTCTGTGTCAGTAACTGGCACGACGTACACTTCGTTCCCTAGAAATTTTTTTATACCGAGGATCGTTGTTTTTTTTGTAATAAATTTCCACCTCCAAGACAAAATTGTTCCTTTATCCCCTGGTTTCATTAATTTTTTTTACGGATTCATTTAAAGGATGTTGTTATCTATAATCTCTGATGTGTCAGTAACTGGCACGACGTACACTTCGTTCCCTAGAAATTTTTTTATACCGAGGATCGTTGATTTTTTTAATAAATTTCCATCTCCAAGACAAAATTGTTCCTTTATTCCCTGGTTTCATCAAATTTTTTTACGGATTCATTTATAGGAAGTTGTTACCTATAATCTGTGATGTGTCAGTAACTGGCACGACGTTTAGTTCGTTCCCTAGAAATTTTTTTATGCCGAGGATCGTTGATTTTTTTTAATAAATTTCCACCTCCAAGACAAAATTGTTCCTTTATTCTCTGGTTTCATCAAATTTTTTTACGGATTCATTTAAAGGATGTTATTACCTATAATCTGTGATGTGTTAGTAACTGGCACGACGTACACTTCGTACCCTAGAAATTTTTTTATACCGAGGATCGTTGATTTTTTTTAATAAATTTCCACCTTTAAGACAAAATTGTTCCTTTATCCCCTGGTTTCATCAAATTTTATTACGGATTCATTTAAAGGATGTTGTTACCTATAATCTGTGATGTGTCAGTAACTGGCACGACGTACACTTCGTTCTCTAGAATTTTTTTTATACCGAGGATCGTTAATTTTTTTAATAAATTTCCACCTCCAAGACAAAATTGTTCCTTTATCCCCTGGTTTCAAAAATTTTTTTTACGGATTCATTTAAAGGATGTTGTTACCTATAATCTGTGTTGTGTCAGTAACTGGCACGACGTTTACTTTGTTCCCTAGAAATTTTTTTATACCGAGGATCGTTGATTTTTTTTAATAAATTTCCACCTCCAAGACAAAATTGTTCCTTTATCCCCTGGTTTCATCAAATTTTTTTACGGATTCATTTAAAGAATGTTGTTACCTATTATCTGTGATGTGTCAGTAACTGGTACGAAGTTTACTTCGTTCCCTAGAAACTTTTTTATGCCGAGGATCGTTGATTTTTTTTAATAAATTTTCACCTCCAAGACAAAATTGTTCCTTTATTCCCTGGTTTCATCAAATTTTTTTACGGATTCAATTAAAGGATGTTGTTACCTATAATTTGTGATGTGTCAGTAACCGGCACGACGTACACTTCGTTCCCTAGAAATTTTTTTATACCGAGGATCGTTGATTTTTTTTAATAAATTTCCAACTCCAAGACTCAATTGTTCCTTTATCCCCTTGTTTCATCAAATTTTTTTACGGATTCATTTAAAGGATGTTGTTACCTATAATCTGTGATGTGTTAGTAACTGGCACGACGTACTCTTCGTTCCCTAGAAATTTTTTTATACCGAGGATCGTTGATTTTTTAATAAATTTCCACCTCCAAGACAAAATTGTTCCTTTATCCCCTGGTTTCATTAAATTTTTTTACAGATTCATTTAAAAGATGTTGTTATCTATAATCTGTGATGTGGCAGTAACTGGCACGACGTAAACTTCGTTCCCTAGAAATTTTTTTATACCGAGGATCGTTGATTTTTTTAATAAATTTCCACCTCCAAGACAAAATTGTTCCTTTATCCCCTGGTTTCATCAAATTTTTTTACTGATTAATTTAAAGGACGTTGTTACCTATAATCTGTGAGGTGTCAGTAACCGGCACGACGTACAATTCATTCCCTAGAAAATTTTTATACCGAGGATCGTTGATTTTTTTTAATAAATTTCCACCTCCAAGACAAAATTGTTCCTTTATCCCCTGGTTTCATCAAATTTTTTTACGGATTCATTTAAAGGAAGTTGTTACCTATAATCTGTGATGTGTCAGTAACTGGCACGACGTACACTTCGTTCCCTAGAAATTTTTTTATACCGAGGATCGTTGTTTTTTTTTAATAAATTTCCACCTCCAAGACAAAATTGTTCCTTTATCCCCTGGTTTCATTATTTTTTTTTACGGATTCATTTAAAGGATGTTGTTTTCTATAATCTCTGATGTGTCAGTAACTGGCACGACGTACACTTTGTTCCCTAGAAATGTTTTTTTACCGAGGATCGTTGATTTTTTTAATAAATTTCCACCTCCAAGACAAAATTGTTCCTTTATTCCCTGGTTTCATCAAATTTTTTTACGGATTCATTTATAAGAAGTTGTTACCTATAATCTGTGATGTGTCAGTAACTGGCACGACGTTTACTTCGTTCCCTAGAAATTTTTTTATGCCGAGGATCGTTGATTTTTTTTAAAAAATTTCCACCTCCAAGACAAAATTGTTCCTTTATTCTCTGGTTTCATCAAATTTTTTTACGGATTCATTTAAAGGATGTTATTACCTATAATCTGTGATGTGTTAGTAACTGGCACGACGTACACTTCGTACCCTAGAAATTTTTTTATACCGAGGATCGTTGATTTTTTTTAATAAATTTCCACCTCTAAGACAAAATTGTTCCTTTATCCCCTGGTTTCATCAAATTTTATTACGGATTCATTTAAAGGATGTTGTTACCTATAATCTGTGATGTGTCAGTAACTGGCACGACGTACACTTCGTTCTCTAGAAATTTTTTTATACCGAGGATCGATGATTTTTTTAATAAATTTCCACCTCCAAGACAAAATTGTTCCTTTATCCCCTGGTTTCAACAAATTTTTTTACGGATTCATTTAAAGGATGTTGTTACCTATAATCTGTGATGTGTCAGTAACTGGCACGATGTTTACTTTGTTCCCTAGAAGTTTTTTTATACCGAGGATCGTTGATTTTTTTTAATAAATTTCCACCTCCAAGACAAAATTGTTCCTTTTTCCCCTGGTTTCATCAAATTTTTTTACGGATTCATTTAAAGGATGTTGTTACCTATAATCTGTGATGTGTCAGTAACTGGTACGAAGTTTACTTTGTTCCCTAGAAACTTTTTTATGCCGAGGATCGTTGATTTTTTTTAATAAATTTTCACCTCCAAGACAAAATTGTTCCTTTATTCCCTTGTTTCATCAAATTTTTTTACGAATTCATTTAAAGGATGTTGTTACCTATAATTTGTGATGTGTCAGTAACTGGCACGACGTTTACTTCGTTCCCTAGAATTTTTTTTATACCGAGGGTCGTTGATTTTTTTTAATACATTTCCACCTCCAAGACAAAATTGTTCCTTTATCCCCTGGTTTCATCAATGTTTTTTACTGATTTATTTAAAGAATGTTGTTACCTATAATCTGTGATGTGTCAGTAACTGGCACGTTGTACACTTCGTACCCTAGAAATTTTTTTATACCGAGGATCGTTGATTTTTTTTAATAAATTTCAACCTCCAAGACAAAATTGTTCCTTTATCCCCTGGTTTCATCAAATTTTTTTACGGATTCATTTAAAGAATGTTGTTACCTATAATCTGTGATGTGTCAGTAACAGGCACGACGTTTACTTCGTTCCCTAGAAATTTTTTTATACCGAGGATCGTTGATTTTTTTAATAAATTTCCACCTCCAAGACAAAATTGTTCCTTTATCCCCTGGTTTCATCAAATTTTTTTACGGATTCATTTAAAAGATGTTGTTACCTATAATCTGTGATGTGTCAGTAACTGGCACGACGTACACTTCATTCCCTAGAAATTTTTTTATACCGAGGATCGTTGTTTTTTTTTAATAAATTTCCACCTCCAAGACAAAATTGTTCCTTTATCCCCTGGTTTCATTATTTTTTTTTACGGATTCATTTAAAGGACGTTGTTATCTATAATCTCTGATGTGTCAGTAACTGGCACGACGTACACTTCGTTCCCTAGAAATTTTTGTATACCGAGGATCGTTGATTTTTTTAATAAATTTCCACCCCCAAGACAAAATTGTTCCTTTATTCCCTGGTTTCATCAAATTTTTTTACGGATTCATTTATAGAAAGTTGTTACCTATAATCTGTGATGTGTCAGTAACTGGCACGACGTTTACTTCGTTCCCTAGAAATTTTTTTATGCCGAGGATCGTTAATTTTTTTTAATAAATTTCCACCTCCAAGACAAAATTGTTCCTTTATTCTCTGGTTTCATCAAATTTTTTTACGGATTCATTTAAAGGATGTTATTACCTATAATCTGTGATGTGTTAGTAACTGGCACGACGTACACTTCGTACCCTAGAAATTTTTTTATACCGAGGATCGTTGATTTTTTTTAATAAATTTCCACCTTTAAGACAAAATTGTTCCTTTATCCCCTGGTTTCATCAAATTTTATTACGGATTCATTTAAAGGATGTTGTTACCTATAATCTGTGATGTGTCAGTAACTGGCACGATGTTTACTTTGTTCCCTAGAAATTTTTTTATACCGAGGATCGTTGATTTTTTTTAATAAATTTCCACCTCCAAGACAAAATTGTTCCTTTATCCCCTGGTTTCATCAAATTTTTTTACGGATTCATTTAAAGGATGTTTGTACCTATAATCTGTGATGTGTCAGTAACTGGTACGAAGTTTACTTCGTTCCCTAGAAACTTTTTTATGCCGAGGATCGTTGATTTTTTTTAATAAATTTTCACCTCCAAGACAAAATTGTTCCTTTATTCCCTGGTTTCATCAAATTTTTTTACGAATTCATTTAAAGGATGTTGTTACCTATAATTTGTGATGTGTCAGTAACTGGCACGACGTTTACTTCGTTCCCTAGAATTTTTTTTATACCGAGGGTCGTTGATTTTTTTTAATACATTTCCACCTCCAAGACAAAATTGTTCCTTTATCCCCTGGTTTCATCAATGTTTTTTTACTGATTTATTTAAAGAATGTTGTTACCTATAATCTGTGATGTGTCAGTAACTGGCACGTTGTACACTTCGTACCCTAGAAATTTTTTTATACCGAGGATCATTGATTTTTTATTAATAAATTTCCACCTCCAAGACAAAATTGTTCCTTTATCCCCTGGTTTCATCAAATTTTTTTACGGATTCATTTAAAAGATGTTGTTACCCATAATCTGTGATGTGTCAGTAACCGGCACGACGTACACTTCGTTCCCTAGAATTTTTTTTATACCGAGGATCGTTGATTTTTTTTTAATAAATTTCCACCTCTAAGACAAAATTGTTCCTTTATCCCCTGGTTTCATCAAATTTTTTTACGGATTCATTTAAAAGATGTTGTTACCTATAATCTGTGATGTGTCAGTAACCGGCACCACGTACACTTCGTTCCCTAGAAATTTTTTTATACCGAGGATCGTTGATTTTTTAATAAATTTCCACCTCCAAGACAAAATTGTTCCTTTTTCCCCTGGTTTCATCAAATTTTTTTACGGATTCATATAAAGGATGTTGTTACCTATAATCTGTGATATGTCAGTAACTGGCACGACGTTTACTTCGTTCCCTAGAAATTTTTTTATACCGAGGATCGTTGTTTTTTTTTAATAAATTTCCACCTCCAAGACAAAATTGTTCCTTTATCCCCTGGTTTCATTAAATTTTTTTACGGATTAATTTAAAGGATGTTGTTATCTATAATCTGTGATGTGTCAGTAACTGGCACGACATACACTTCGTTCCCTAGAAATTTTTTTATACCGAGGATCGTTGATTTTTTTAATAAATTTCCACCTCCAAGACAAAATCGTTCCTTTATCCCCTGGTTTCATCAAATTTTTTTACGGATTCATTTAAAAGATGTTGTTACCTATAATCTGTGATGTGTCAGTAACTGGCACGACGTACACTTCATTCCCTAGAAATTTTTTTATACCGAGGATCGTTGTTTTTTTTTTAATAAATTTCCATCTCCAAGACAAAATTGTTCCTTTATCCCCTGGTTTCATTAATTTTTTTTACGGATTCATTTAAAGGATGTTGTTACCTATAATCTGTGATGTGTCAGTAACTGGCACGACGTTTACTTCGTTCCCTAGAAATTTTTTTATGCCGAGGATCGTTAATTTTTTTTAATAAATTTCCACCTCCAAGACAAAATTGTTCCTTTATTCTCTGGTTTCATCAAATTTTTTTACGGATTCATTTAAAGGATGTTATTACCTATAATCTGTGATGTGTTAGTAACTGGCACGACGTACACTTCGTACCCTAGAAATTTTTTTATACCGAGGATCGTTGATTTTTTTTAATAAATTTCCACCTTTAAGACAAAATTGTTCCTTTATCTCCTGGTTTCATCAAATTTTATTACGGATTCATTTAAAGGATGTTGTTACCTATAATCTGTGATGTGTCAGTAACTGGCACGACGTACACTTCGTTCTCTAGAAATTTTTTATACCGAGGATCGATGATTTTTTTAATAAATTTCCACCTCCAAGACAAAATTGTTCCTTTATCCCCTGGTTTCAACAAATTTTTTTACGGATTCATTTAAAAGATGTTGTTACCTATAATCTGTGATGTGTCAGTAACTGGTACGAAGTTTACTTCGTTCCCTAGAAACTTTTTTATGCCGAGGATCGTTGATTTTTTTTAATAAATTTTCACCTCCAAGACAAAATTGTTCCTTTATTCCCTGGTTTCATCAAATTTTTTTACGAATTCATTTAAAGGATGTTGTTACCTATAATTTGTGATGTGTCAGTAACTGGCACGACGTTTACTTCGTTCCCTAGAATTTTTTTTATACCGAGGGTCGTTGATTTTTTTTAATACATTTCCACCTCCAAGACAAAATTGTTCCTTTATCCCCTGGTTTCATCAATGTTTTTTACTGATTTATTTAAAGAATGTTGTTACCTATAATCTGTGATGTGTCAGTAACTGGCACGTTGTACACTTCGTACCCTAGAAATTTTTGTATACCGAGGATCATTGATTTTTTATTAATAAATTTCCACCTCCAAGACAAAATTGTTCCTTTATCCCCTGGTTTCATCAAATTTTTTTACGGATTCATTTAAAAGATGTTGTTACCCATAATCTGTGATGTGTCAGTAACCGGCACGACGTACACTTCGTTCCCAAGAAATTTTTTTATACCGAGGATCGTTGATTTTTTTTTAATAAATTTCCACCTCCAAGACAAAATTGTTCCTTTATCCCCTGGTTTCATCAAATTTTTTTACGGATTCATTTAAAAGATGTTGTTACCTATAATCTGTGATGTGTCAGTAACCGGCACGACGTACACTTCGTTCCCTAGAAATTTTTTTATACCGAGGATCGTTGATTTTTTAATAAATTTCCACCTCCAAGACAAAATTGTTCCTTTTTCCCCTGGTTTCATCAAATTTTTTTACGGATTCATATAAAGGATGTTGTTACCTATAATCTGTGATATGTCAGTAACTGGCACGACGTTTACTTCGTTCCCTAGAAATTTTTTTATACCGAGGATCGTTGTTTTTTTTTAATAAATTTCCACCTCCAAGACAAAATTGTTCCTTTATCCCCTGGTTTCATTAAATTTTTTTACGGATTAATTTAAAGGATGTTGTTATCTATAATCTGTGATGTGTCAGTAACTGGCACGACATACACTTCGTTCCCTAGAAATTTTTTTATACCGAGGATCGTTGATTTTTTTAATAAATTTCCACCTCCAAGACAAAATCGTTCCTTTATCCCCTGGTTTCATCAAATTTTTTTACGGATTCATTTAAAAGATGTTGTTACCTATAATCTGTGATGTGTCAGTAACTGGCACGACGTACACTTCATTCCCTAGAAATTTTTTTATACCGAGGATCGTTGTTTTTTTTTAATAAATTTCCACCTCCAAGACAAAATTGTTCCTTTATCCCCTGGTTTCATCAAATTTTTTTACGGATTCATTTAAAGGATGTTGATACCTATAATCTGTGATGTGTCAGTAACTGGTACGAAGTTTACTTCGTTCCCTAGAAACTTTTTTATGCCGAGGATCGTTGATTTTTTTAATAAATTTTCACCTCCAAGACAAAATTGTTCCTTTATTCCCTGGTTTCATCAAATTTTTTTACGAATTCATTTAAAGGATGTTGTTACCTATAATTTGTGATGTGTCAGTAACTGGCACGACGTTTACTTCGTTCCCTAGAATTTTTTTTATACCGAGGGTCGTTGATTTTTTTTAATACATTTCCACCTCCAAGACAAAATTGTTCCTTTATCCCCTGGTTTCATCAATGTTTTTTACTGATTTATTTAAAGAATGTTGTTACCTATAATCTGTGATGTGTCAGTAACTGGCACGTTGTACACTTCGTACCCTAGAAATTTTTTTATACCGAGGATCATTGATTTTTTATTAATAAATTTCCACCTCCAAGACAAAATTGTTCCTTTATCCCCTGGTTTCATCAAATTTTTTTACGGATTCATTTAAAAGATGTTGTTACCCATAATCTGTGATGTGTCAGTAACCGGCACGACGTACACTTCGTTCCCTAGAAATTTTTTTATACCGAGGATCGTTGATTTTTTTTTAATAAATTTCCACCTCCAAGACAAAATTGTTCCTTTATCCCCTGGTTTCATCAAATTTTTTTACGGATTCATTTAAAAGATGTTGTTACCTATAATCTGTGATGTGTCAGTAACCGGCACGACGTACACTTCGTTCCCTAGAAATTTTTTTATACCGAGGATCGTTGATTTTTTAATAAATTTCCACCTCCAAGACAAAATTGTTCCTTTTTCCCCTGGTTTCATCAAATTTTTTTACGGATTCATATAAAGGATGTTGTTACCTATAATCTGTGATATGTCAGTAACTGGCACGACGTTTACTTCGTTCCCTAGAATTTTTTTTATACCGAGGATCGTTGTTTTTTTTTAATAAATTTCCACCTCCAAGACAAAATTGTTCCTTTATCCCCTGGTTTCATTAAATTTTTTTACGGATTAATTTAAAAGATGTTGTTATCTATAATCTGTGATGTGTCAGTAACTGGCACGACATACACTTCGTTCCCTAGAAATTTTTTTATACCGAGGATCGTTGATTTTTTTAATAAATTTCCACCTCCAAGACAAAATCGTTCCTTTATCCCCTGGTTTCATCAAATTTTTTTACGGATTCATTTAAAAGATGTTGTTACCTATAATCTGTGATGTGTCAGTAACTGGCACGACGTACACTTCATTCCCTAGAAATTTTTTTATACCGAGGATCGTTGTTTTTTTTTAATAAATTTCCATCTCCAAGACAAAATTGTTCCTTTATCCCCTGGTTTCATTAATTTTTTTTACGGATTCATTTAAAGGATGTTGTTATCTATAATCTGTGATGTGTCAGTAACTGGCACGACGTACACTTCGTTCCCTAGAAATTTTTTTATACCGAGGATCGTTGATTTTTTTAATAAATTTCCACCTCCAAGACAAAATTGTTCCTTTATTCCCTGGTTTCATCAAATTTTTTTACGGATTCATTTAAAAGATGTTGTTACCTATAATCTGTGATGTGTCAGTAACAGGCACGACGTACACTTCATTCCCTAGAAATTTTTTTATGCCGAGGATCGTTGATTTTTTTTAATAAATTTCCACCTCCAAGACAAAAATGTTCCTTTATTCTCTGGTTTCATCAAATTTTTTTACGGATTCATTTAAAGGATGTTATTACCTATAATCTGTGATGTGTTAGTAACTGGTACGACGTACACTTCGTACCCTAGAAATTTTTTTATACCGAGGATCGTTGATTTTTTTTAATAAATTTCCACCTCCAAGACAAAATTGTTCCTTTATCCCCTGGTTTCATCAAATTTTTTTACGGATTCATTTAAAAGATGTTGTTACCTATAATCTGTGATGTGTCAGTAACTGGCACGACGTACACTTCGTTCACTAGAAATTTTTTTATACCGAGGATCGTTGATTTTTTTAATAAATTTCCACCTCCAAGACAAAATTGTTCCTTTATTCCCTGGTTTCATCAAATTTTTTTACGGATTCATTTAAAAAATGTTGTTACCTATAATCTGTGATGTGTCAGTAACTGGTACGAAGTTTACTTCGTTCCCTAGAAACTTTTTTATGCCGAGGATCGTTGATTTTTTTTAATAAATTTTCACCTCCAAGACAAAATTGTTCCTTTATTCCCTGGTTTCATCAAATTTTTTTACGAATTCATTTAAAGGATGTTGTTACCTATAATTTGTGATGTGTCAGTAACTGGCACGACGTTTACTTCGTTCCCTAGAATTTTTTTTATACCGAGGGTCGTTGATTTTTTTTAATACATTTCCACCTCCAAGACAAAATTGTTCCTTTATCCCCTGGTTTCATCAATGTTTTTTACTGATTTATTTAAAGAATGTTGTTACCTATAATCTGTGATGTGTCAGTAACTGGCACGTTGTACACTTCGTACCCTAGAAATTTTTTTATACCGAGGATCATTGATTTTTTATTAATAAATTTCCACCTCCAAGACAAAATTGTTCCTTTATCCCCTGGTTTCATCAAATTTTTTTACGGATTCATTTAAAAGATGTTGTTACCCATAATCTGTGATGTGTCAGTAACCGGCACGACGTACACTTCGTTCCCTAGAAATTTTTTTATACCGAGGATCGTTGATTTTTTTTTAATAAATTTCCACCTCCAAGACAAAATTGTTCCTTTATCCCCTGGTTTCATCAAATTTTTTTACGGATTCATTTAAAAGATGTTGTTACCTATAATCTGTGATGTGTCAGTAACCGGCACGACGTACACTTCGTTCCCTAGAAATTTTTTTATACCGAGGATCGTTGATTTTTTAATAAATTTCCACCTCCAAGACAAAATTGTTCCTTTTTCCCCTGGTTTCATCAAATTTTTTTACGGATTCATATAAAGGATGTTGTTACCTATAATCTGTGATATGTCAGTAACTGGCACGACGTTTACTTCGTTCCCTAGAAATTTTTTTATACCGAGGATCGTTGTTTTTTTTTAATAAATTTCCACCTCCAAGACAAAATTGTTCCTTTATCCCCTGGTTTCATTAAATTTTTTTACGGATTAATTTAAAAGATGTTGTTATCTATAATCTGTGATGTGTCAGTAACTGGCACGACATACACTTCGTTCCCTAGAAATTTTTTTATACCGAGGATCGTTGATTTTTTTAATAAATTTCCACCTCCAAGACAAAATCGTTCCTTTATCCCCTGGTTTCATCAAATTTTTTTACGGATTCATTTAAAAGATGTTGTTACCTATAATCTGTGATGTGTCAGTAACTGGCACGACGTACACTTCATTCCCTAGAAATTTTTTTATACCGAGGATCGTTGTTTTTTTTTAATAAATTTCCATCTCCAAGACAAAATTGTTCCTTTATCCCCTGGTTTCATTAATTTTTTTTACGGATTCATTTAAAGGATGTTGTTATCTATAATCTGTGATGTGTCAGTAACTGGCACGACGTACACTTCGTTCCCTAGAAATTTTTTTATACCGAGGATCGTTGATTTTTTTAATAAATTTCCACCTCCAAGACAAAATTGTTCCTTTATTCCCTGGTTTCATCAAATTTTTTTACGGATTCATTTAAAAGATGTTGTTACCTATAATCTGTGATGTGTCAGTAACAGGCACGACGTACACTTCATTCCCTAGAAATTTTTTTATGCCGAGGATCGTTGATTTTTTTTAATAAATTTCCACCTCCAAGACAAAAATGTTCCTTTATTCTCTGGTTTCATCAAATTTTTTTACGGATTCATTTAAAGGATGTTATTACCTATAATCTGTGATGTGTTAGTAACTGGTACGACGTACACTTCGTACCCTAGAAATTTTTTTATACCGAGGATCGTTGATTTTTTTTAATAAATTTCCACCTCCAAGACAAAATTGTTCCTTTATCCCCTGGTTTCATCAAATTTTTTTACGGATTCATTTAAAAGATGTTGTTACCTATAATCTGTGATGTGTCAGTAACTGGCACGACGTACACTTCGTTCACTAGAAATTTTTTTATACCGAGGATCGTTGATTTTTTTAATAAATTTCCACCTCCAAGACAAAATTGTTCCTTTATTCCCTGGTTTCATCAAATTTTTTTACGGATTCATTTAAAAAATGTTGTTACCTATAATCTGTGATGTGTCAGTAACCGGCACGACGTACACTTCATTCCCTAGAAATTTTCTTATACCGAGGTTCGTTGATTTTTTTTAATAAATTTCCACCTCCAAGACAAAATTGTTCCTTTATCCCCTGGTTTCATAAAATTTTTTTACGGATTCATTTAAAGGAAGTTGTTACCTATAATCTGTGATGTGTCAGTAACTGGCACAACGTTTACTTCGTTCCCTAGAAATTTTTTTATGCCGAGGATCGTTGATTTTTTTTAATACATTTCCACCTCCAAGACAAAATTGTTCCTTTTGCCCCTGGTTTCATCAAATTTTTTACGGATTCATTTAAAAGATGTTGTTACCCATAATCTGTGATGTGTCAGTAACCGGCACGACGTACACTTCGTTCCCTAGAAATTTTTTTATACCGAGGATCGTTGATTTTTTTTTAATAAATTTCCACCTCCAAGACAAAATTGTTCCTTTATCCCCTGGTTTCATCAAATTTTTTTACGGATTCATTTAAAAGATGTTGTTACCTATAATCTGTGATTTGTCAGTAACCGGCACGACGTACACTTCGTTCCCTGGAAATTTTTTTATACCGAGGATCGTTGATTTTTTAATAAATTTCCACCTCCAAGACAAAATTGTTCCTTTTTCCCCTGGTTTCATCAAATTTTTTTACGGATTCATATAAAGGATGTTGTTACCTATAATCTGTGATATGTCAGTAACTGGCACGACGTTTACTTCGTTCCCTAGAAATTTTTTTATACCGAGGATCGTTGATTTTTTAATAAATTTCCACCTCCAAGACAAAATTGTTCCTTTATTCCCTGGTTTCATAAAATTTTTTTACGGATTAATTTAAAAGATGTTGTTATCTATAATCTGTGATGTGTCAGTAACTGGCACGACGTACACTTCGTTCCCTAGAAATTTTTTTATACCGAGGATCGTTGATTTTTTTAATAAATTTCCACCTCCAAGACAAAATTGTTCCTTTATCCCCTGGTTTCATCAAATTTTTTTACGGATTCATTTAAAAGATGTTGTTACCTATAATCTGTGATGTGTCAGTAACTGGCACAACGTACACTTCATTCCCTAGAAATTTTTTTATACCGAGGATCGTTGTTTTTTTTTAATAAATTTCCATCTCCAAGACAAAATTGTTCCTTTATCCCCTGGTTTCATTAATTTTTTTTACGGATTCATTTAAAGGATGTTGTTATCTATAATCTGTGATGTGTCAGTAACTAGCACGACGTACACTTCGTACCCTAGAAATTTTTTTATACCGAGGATCGTTGATTTTTTTTAATAAATTTCCACCTCCAAGACAAAATTGTTCCTTTATCCCCTGGTTTCATCAAATTTTTTTACGGATTCATTTAAAGGATGTTGTTACCTATAATCTGTAATGTGTCAGTAACTGGCACGACGTACACTTCGTTCACTAGAAATTTTTTTATACCGAGGATCGTTGATTTTTTTAATAAATTTCCACCTCCAAGACAAAATTGTTCCTTTATTCCCTGGTTTCATCAAATTTTTTTACGGATTCATTTAAAAAATGTTGTTACCTATAATCTGTGATGTGTCAGTAACCGGCACGACGTACACTTCATTCCCTAGAAATTTTTTTATACCGAGGATCGTTGATTTTTTTTAATAAATTTCCACCTCCAAGACAAAATTGTTCCTTTATCCCCTGGTTTCATAAAATTTTTTTACGGATTCATTTAAAGGAAGTTGTTACCTATAATCTGTGATGTGTCAGTAACTGGCACAACGTTTACTTCGTTCCCTAGAAATTTTTTTATGCCGAGGATCGTTGATTTTTTTTTAATAAATTTCCACCTCCAAGACAAAATTGTTCCTTTATCCCCTGGTTTCATCAAATTTTTTTACGGATTCATTTAAAAGATGTTGTAACCCATAATCAGTGATGTGTAAGTAACCGGCACGACGTACACTTCGTTCCATAGATATTTTTTTATACCGAGGATCGTTGATTTTTTTTAATAAATTTCCAACTCCAAGACAAAATTGTTCCTTTATCCCCTGGTTTCATCAAATTTTTTTACGGATTCATTTAAAGGATGTTGTTACCTATAATCTGTGATGTGTTAGTAACTGGCACGACGTACTCTTCGTTCCCTAGAAATTTTTTTATACCGAGAATCGTTGATTTTTTAATAAATTTCCACCTCCAAGACAAAATTGTTCCTTTTTCCCCTGGTTTCATCAAATTTTTTTACGGATTCATTTAAAGGATGTTGTTATCTATAATCTGTGATGTGTCAGTAACTGGCACGACGTACACTTCGTTCCCTAGAATTTTTTTTATACCGAGGATCGTTGATTTTTTTAATAAATTTCCACCTCCAAGACAAAATTGTTCCTTTATCCCCTGGTTTCATTAAATTTTTTTACGGATTCATTTAAAGGATGTTGTTATCTATAATCTGTGATGTGTCAGTAACTGGCACGACGTACACTTCGTTCCCTAGAATTTTTTTTATACCGAGGATCGTTGATTTTTTTAATAAATTTCCATCTCCAAGACAAAATTGTTCCTTTATTCCCTGGTTTCATCAAATTTTTTTACGGATTCAATTAAAAGATGTTGTTACCTATAATCTGTGATGTGTCAGTAACCACCACGACGTACACTTCATTCCCTAGAAAATTTTTTATACCAAGGATCATTGATTTTTTTTAATAAATTTCCACCTCCAAGACAAAATTGTTCCTTTATCCCCCGGTTTCATCAAATTTTTTTACGGATTCATTTAAAGGAAGTTGTTACCAATAATCTGTGATGTGTCAGTAACTGGCACGACGTTTACTTCGTTCCCTAGAAATTTTTTTATACCGAGGATCGTTGATTTTTTTTAATAAATTTCCACCTCCAAGACAAAATTGTTCCTTTATTCCCTGGTTTCATGAAATTTTTTTACGGATTCATTTAAAGGATGTTATTTTCTATAATCTGTAATGTGTTAGCAACTGGCACGACGTTCACTTCGTACCCTAGAAATTTTTTCATACCGAGGATCGTTGTTTTTTTTTAATAAATTTCCACCTCCAAGACAAAATTGTTCCTTTATCCCCTGGTTTCATGAAATTTTTTTACGGATTCATTTAAAGGATGTTATTTTCTATAATCTGTAATGTGTTAGCAACTGGCACGACGTACACTTCGTACCCTAGAAATTTTTTCATACCGAGGATCGTTGTTTTTTTTTAATAAATTTCCACCTCCAAGACAAAATTGTTCCTTTATCCCCTGGTTTCATTAATTTTTTTTACGGATTCATTTAAAGGATGTTGTTATTTATAATCTGTGATGTGTCAGTAACTGGCACGACGGACACATCGTTCCCTAGAAATTTTTTTATACCGAGGATCGTTGATTTTTTTAATAAATTTCCACCTCCAAGACAAAATTGTTCCTTTATTCCCTGGTTTCATCAATTTTTTTTACGGATTCATTTAAAAGATGTTGTTACCTATAATCTGTGATGTGTCAGTAACCGGCACGACGTACACTTCATTCCCTAGAAATTTTTTTATGCCGGGGATCGTTGATTTTTTTTAATAAATTTCCACCTCCAAGACAAAATTGTTCCTTTATTCCCTGGTTTCATGAAATTTTTTTACGGATTCATTTAAAGGATGTTATTTTCTATAATCTGTAATGTGTTAGCAACTGGCACGACGTACACTTCGTACCCTAGAAATTTTTTCATACCGAGGATCGTTGTTTTTTTTTAATAAATTTCCACCTCCAAGACAAAATTGTTCCCTTATCCCCTGGTTTCATGAAATTTTTTTACGGATTCATTTAAAGGATGTTATTTTCTATAATCTGTAATGTGTCAGTAACTGGCACGACGTTTACTTCGTTCCCTAGAAATTTTTTTTATACCGAGGATCGTTGTTTTTTTTTAATAAATTTCCACCTCCAAGACAAAATTGTTCCTTTATCCCCTGGTTTCATTAAATTTTTTTACGGATTCATTTAAAGGATGTTGTTATCTATAATCTGTGATGTGTCAGTAACTGGCACGACGTACACTTCGTTCCCTAGAATTTTTTTTATACCGAGGATCGTTGATTTTTTTAATAAATTTCCATCTCCAAGACAAAATTGTTCCTTTATTCCCTGGTTTCATCAAATTTTTTTACGGATTCAATTAAAAGATGTTGTTACCTATAATCTGTGATGTGTCAGTAACCACCACGACGTACACTTCATTCCCTAGAAAATTTTTTATACCAAGGATCATTGATTTTTTTTAATAAATTTCCACCTCCAAGACAAAATTGTTCCTTTATCCCCCGGTTTCATCAAATTTTTTTACGGATTCATTTAAAGGAAGTTGTTACCAATAATCTGTGATGTGTCAGTAACTGGCACGACGTTTACTTCGTTCCCTAGAAATTTTTTTATACCGAGGATCGTTGATTTTTTTTAATAAATTTCCACCTCCAAGACAAAATTGTTCCTTTATTCCCTGGTTTCATGAAATTTTTTTACGGATTCATTTAAAGGATGTTATTTTCTATAATCTGTAATGTGTTAGCAACTGGCACGACGTACACTTCGTACCCTAGAAATTTTTTCATACCGAGGATCGTTGTTTTTTTTTAATAAATTTCCACCTCCAAGACAAAATTGTTCCTTTATCCCCTGGTTTCATGAAATTTTTTTACGGATTCATTTAAAGGATGTTATTTTCTATAATCTGTAATGTGTTAGCAACTGGCACGACGTACACTTCGTACCCTAGAAATTTTTTCATACCGAGGATCGTTGTTTTTTTTTAATAAATTTCCACCTCCAAGACAAAATTGTTCCTTTATCCCCTGGTTTCATTAATTTTTTTTACGGATTCATTTAAAGGATGTTGTTATTTATAATCTGTGATGTGTCAGTAACTGGCACGACGGACACATCGTTCCCTAGAAATTTTTTTATACCGAGGATCGTTGATTTTTTTAATAAATTTCCACCTCCAAGACAAAATTGTTCCTTTATTCCCTGGTTTCATCAATTTTTTTTACGGATTCATTTAAAAGATGTTGTTACCTATAATCTGTGATGTGTCAGTAACCGGCACGACGTACACTTCATTCCCTAGAAATTTTTTTATGCCGGGGATCGTTGATTTTTTTTAATAAATTTCCACCTCCAAGACAAAATTGTTCCTTTATTCTCTGGTTTTATCAAATTTTTTTACGGATTCATTTAAAGGATGTTATTACCTATAATCTGTGATGTGTTAGTAACTGGTACGACGTACACTTCGTACCCTAGAAATTTTTTTATACCGAGGATCGTTGATTTTTTTTAATAAATTTCCACCTCCAAGACAAATTTGTTCCTTTATCCCCTGGTTTCATCAAATTTTTTTACGGATTCATTTAAAGGATGTTTTTACCTATAATCTGTGATGTGTCAGTAACCGGCACGACGTACACTTCATTCCCTAGAAATTTTTTTATACCGAGGATCGTTGATTTTTTTTAATAAATTTCCACCTTCAAGACAAAATTGTTCCTTTATCCCCTGGTTTCATCAATTTTTTTTACGGATTCATTTAAAGGATGTTTTTACCTATAATCTGTGATGTGTCAGTAACCGGCACGACGTACACTTCATTCCCTAGAAATTTTTTTATACCGAGGATCGTTGATTTTTTTTAATAAATTTCCACCTTCAAGACAAAATTGTTCCTTTATCCCCTGGTTTCATCAATTTTTTTTACGGATTCATTTAAAAGATGTTGTTACTCAAAATCTGTGATGTGTAAGTAACCGGCACGACGTACACTTCGTTCCCTAGAAATTTTTTTATACCAAGGATCATTGATTTTTTTTAATAAATTTCCACCTCCAAGACAAAATTGTTCCTTTATCCCCCGGTTTCATCAAATTTTTTTACGGATTCATTTAAAGGAAGTTGTTACCAATAATCTGTGATGTGTCAGTAACTGGCACGACGTTTACTTCGTTCCCTAGAAATTTTTTTATACCGAGGATCGTTGATTTTTTTTAATAAATTTCCACCTCCAAGACAAAATTGTTCCTTTATTCCCTGGTTTCATGAAATTTTTTTACGGATTCATTTAAAGGATGTTATTTTCTATAATCTGTAATGTGTTAGCAACTGGCACGACGTACACTTCGTACCCTAGAAATTTTTTCATACCGAGGATCGTTGTTTTTTTTTAATAAATTTCCACCTCCAAGACAAAATTGTTCCTTTATCCCCTGGTTTCATGAAATATTTTTACGGATTCATTTAAAGGATGTTATTTTCTATAATCTGTAATGTGTTAGCAACTGGCACGACGTACACTTCGTACCCTAGAAATTTTTTCATACCGAGGATCGTTGTTTTTTTTTAATAAATTTCCACCTCCAAGACAAAATTGTTCCTTTATCCCCTGGTTTCATTAATTTTTTTTACGGATTCATTTAAAGGATGTTGTTATTTATAATCTGTGATGTGTCAGTAACTGGCACGACGGACACATCGTTCCCTAGAAATTTTTTTATACCGAGGATCGTTGATTTTTTTAATAAATTTCCACCTCCAAGACAAAATTGTTCCTTTATTCCCTGGTTTCATCAATTTTTTTTACGGATTCATTTAAAAGATGTTGTTACCTATAATCTGTGATGTGTCAGTAACCGGCACGACGTACACTTCATTCCCTAGAAATTTTTTTATGCCGGGGATCGTTGATTTTTTTTAATAAATTTCCACCTCCAAGACAAAATTGTTCCTTTATTCCCTGGTTTCATGAAATTTTTTTACGGATTCATTTAAAGGATGTTATTTTCTATAATCTGTAATGTGTTAGCAACTGGCACGACGTACACTTCGTACCCTAGAAATTTTTTCATACCGAGGATCGTTGTTTTTTTTTAATAAATTTCCACCTCCAAGACAAAATTGTTCCCTTATCCCCTGGTTTCATGAAATTTTTTTACGGATTCATTTAAAGGATGTTATTTTCTATAATCTGTAATGTGTCAGTAACTGGCACGACGTTTACTTCGTTCCCTAGAAATTTTTTTTATACCGAGGATCGTTGTTTTTTTTTAATAAATTTCCACCTCCAAGACAAAATTGTTCCTTTATCCCCTGGTTTCATTAAATTTTTTTACGGATTCATTTAAAGGATGTTGTTATCTATAATCTGTGATGTGTCAGTAACTGGCACGACGTACACTTCGTTCCCTAGAATTTTTTTTATACCGAGGATCGTTGATTTTTTTAATAAATTTCCATCTCCAAGACAAAATTGTTCCTTTATTCCCTGGTTTCATCAAATTTTTTTACGGATTCAATTAAAAGATGTTGTTACCTATAATCTGTGATGTGTCAGTAACCACCACGACGTACACTTCATTCCCTAGAAAATTTTTTATACCAAGGATCATTGATTTTTTTTAATAAATTTCCACCTCCAAGACAAAATTGTTCCTTTATCCCCCGGTTTCATCAAATTTTTTTACGGATTCATTTAAAGGAAGTTGTTACCAATAATCTGTGATGTGTCAGTAACTGGCACGACGTTTACTTCGTTCCCTAGAAATTTTTTTATACCGAGGATCGTTGATTTTTTTTAATAAATTTCCACCTCCAAGACAAAATTGTTCCTTTATTCCCTGGTTTCATGAAATTTTTTTACGGATTCATTTAAAGGATGTTATTTTCTATAATCTGTAATGTGTTAGCAACTGGCACGACGTACACTTCGTACCCTAGAAATTTTTTCATACCGAGGATCGTTGTTTTTTTTTAATAAATTTCCACCTCCAAGACAAAATTGTTCCTTTATCCCCTGGTTTCATGAAATTTTTTTACGGATTCATTTAAAGGATGTTATTTTCTATAATCTGTAATGTGTTAGCAACTGGCACGACGTACACTTCGTACCCTAGAAATTTTTTCATACCGAGGATCGTTGTTTTTTTTTAATAAATTTCCACCTCCAAGACAAAATTGTTCCTTTATCCCCTGGTTTCATTAATTTTTTTTACGGATTCATTTAAAGGATGTTGTTATTTATAATCTGTGATGTGTCAGTAACTGGCACGACGGACACATCGTTCCCTAGAAATTTTTTTATACCGAGGATCGTTGATTTTTTTAATAAATTTCCACCTCCAAGACAAAATTGTTCCTTTATTCCCTGGTTTCATCAATTTTTTTTACGGATTCATTTAAAAGATGTTGTTACCTATAATCTGTGATGTGTCAGTAACCGGCACGACGTACACTTCATTCCCTAGAAATTTTTTTATGCCGGGGATCGTTGATTTTTTTTAATAAATTTCCACCTCCAAGACAAAATTGTTCCTTTATTCTCTGGTTTTATCAAATTTTTTTACGGATTCATTTAAAGGATGTTATTACCTATAATCTGTGATGTGTTAGTAACTGGTACGACGTACACTTCGTACCCTAGAAATTTTTTTATACCGAGGATCGTTGATTTTTTTTAATAAATTTCCACCTCCAAGACAAATTTGTTCCTTTATCCCCTGGTTTCATCAAATTTTTTTACGGATTCATTTAAAGGATGTTTTTACCTATAATCTGTGATGTGTCAGTAACCGGCACGACGTACACTTCATTCCCTAGAAATTTTTTTATACCGAGGATCGTTGATTTTTTTTAATAAATTTCCACCTTCAAGACAAAATTGTTCCTTTATCCCCTGGTTTCATCAATTTTTTTTACGGATTCATTTAAAGGATGTTTTTACCTATAATCTGTGATGTGTCAGTAACCGGCACGACGTACACTTCATTCCCTAGAAATTTTTTTATACCGAGGATCGTTGATTTTTTTTAATAAATTTCCACCTTCAAGACAAAATTGTTCCTTTATCCCCTGGTTTCATCAATTTTTTTTACGGATTCATTTAAAAGATGTTGTTACTCAAAATCTGTGATGTGTAAGTAACCGGCACGACGTACACTTCGTTCCCTAGAAATTTTTTTATGCCGAGGATCGTTGATTTTTTTTTAATAAATTTCCACCTCCAAGACAAAATTGTTCCTTTATCCCCTGGTTTCATCAAATTTTTTTACGGATTCATTTAAAAGATGTTGTTACCCATAATCTGTGATGTGTAAGTAACCGGCACGACGTACACTTCGTTCCCTAGAAATTTTTTTATACCGAGGATCGTTGATTTTTTTTAATAAATTTCCACCTCCAAGACAAAATTGTTCCTTTATCCCCTGGTTTCATCAAATTTTTTTACGGATTCATTTAAAGGATGTTGTTACCTATAATCTGTGATGTGTTAGTAACTGGCACGACGTACTCTTCGTTCCCTAGAAATTTTTTTATACCGAGGATCGTTGATTTTTTAATAAATTTCCACCTCCAAGACAAAATTGTTCCTTTTTCCCCTGGTTTCATCAAATTTTTTTACGGATTCATTTAAAGGATGTTGTTACCAATAATCTGTGATGTGTCAGTAACTGGCACGACGTTTACTTCGTTCCCTAGAAATTTTTTTATACCGAGGATCGTTGATTTTTTTTAATAAATTTCCACCTCCAAGACAAAATTGTTCCTTTATTCCCTGGTTTCATGAAATTTTTTTACGGATTCATTTAAAGGATGTTATTTTCTATAATCTGTAATGTGTTAGCAACTGGCACGACGTACACTTCGTACCCTAGAAATTTTTTCATACCGAGGATCGTTGTTTTTTTTTAATAAATTTCCACCTCCAAGACAAAATTGTTCCTTTATCCCCTGGTTTCATGAAATTTTTTTACGGATTCATTTAAAGGATGTTATTTTCTATAATCTGTAATGTGTTAGCAACTGGCACGACGTACACTTCGTACCCTAGAAATTTTTTCATACCGAGGATCGTTGTTTTTTTTTAATAAATTTCCACCTCCAAGACAAAATTGTTCCTTTATCCCCTGGTTTCATTAATTTTTTTTACGGATTCATTTAAAGGATGTTGTTATTTATAATCTGTGATGTGTCAGTAACTGGCACGACGGACACATCGTTCCCTAGAAATTTTTTTATACCGAGGATCGTTGATTTTTTTAATAAATTTCCACCTCCAAGACAAAATTGTTCCTTTATTCCCTGGTTTCATCAATTTTTTTTACGGATTCATTTAAAAGATAATGTTACCTATAATCTGTGATGTGTCAGTAACCGGCACGACGTACACTTCATTCCCTAGAAATTTTTTTATGCCGGGGATCGTTGATTTTTTTTAATAAATTTCCACCTCCAAGACAAAATTGTTCCTTTATTCTCTGGTTTCATCAAATTTTTGTACGGATTCATTTAAAGGATGTTATTACCTATAATCTGTGATGTGTTAGTAACTGGTACGACGTACACTTCGTACCCTAGAAATTTTTTTATACCGAGGATCGTTGATTTTTTTTAATAAATTTCCACCTCCAAGACAAATTTGTTCCTTTATCCCCTGGTTTCATCAAATTTTTTTACGGATTCATTTAAAGGATGTTTTTACCTATAATCTGTGATGTGTCAGTAACCGGCACGACGTACACTTCATTCCCTAGAAATTTTTTTATACCGAGGATCGTTGATTTTTTTTAATAAATTTCCACCTTCAAGACAAAATTGTTCCTTTATCCCCTGGTTTCATCAATTTTTTTTACGGATTCATTTAAAAGATGTTGTTACTCAAAATCTGTGATGTGTAAGTAACCGGCACGACGTACACTTCGTTCCCTAGAAATTTTTTTATGCCGAGGATCGTTGATTTTTTTTTAATAAATTTCCACCTCCAAGACAAAATTGTTCCTTTATCCCCTGGTTTCATCAAATTTTTTTACGGATTCATTTAAAAGATGTTGTTACCCATAATCTGTGATGTGTAAGTAACCGGCACGACGTACACTTCGTTCCCTAGAAATTTTTTTATACCGAGGATCGTTGATTTTTTTTAATAAATTTCCACCTCCAAGACAAAATTGTTCCTTTATCCCCTGGTTTCATCAAATTTTTTTACGGATTCATTTAAAGGATGTTGTTACCTATAATCTGTGATGTGTTAGTAACTGGCACGACGTACTCTTCGTTCCCTAGAAATTTTTTTATACCGAGGATCGTTGATTTTTTAATAAATTTCCACCTCCAAGACAAAATTGTTCCTTTTTCCCCTGGTTTCATCAAATTTTTTTACGGATTCATTTAAAGGATGTTGTTACCTATAATCTGTGATATGTCAGTAACTGGCACGACGTTTACTTCGTTCCCTAGAAATTTTTTTATACAGAGGATCGTTGATTTTTTTTAATAAATTTCCACCTCCAAGACAAAATTGTTCCTTTATCCACTGGTTTCATCAAATGTTTTTACGGATTCATTTAAAAGATGTTGTTACCTATAATCTGTGATGTGTCAGTAACTGGCACGACGTACACTTCATTCCCTAGAAATTTTTTTATACCGAGGATCGTTGATTTTTTTTAATAAATTTCCACCTCCAAGACAAAATTGTTCCTTTATCCCCTGGTTTCATAAAATTTTTTTACGGATTCATTTAAAGAATGTTGTTACCTATAATCTGTGATGTGTCAGTAACTGGCACAACGTTTACTTCGTTCCCTAGAAATTTTTTTATGCCGAGGATCGTTGATTTTTTTTTAATAAATTTCCACCTCCAAGACAAAATTGTTCCTTTATCCCCTGGTTTCATCAAATTTTTTTACGGATTCATTTAAAAGATGTTGTTACCCATAATCTGTGATGTGTAAGTAACCGGCACGACGTACACTTCGTTCCCTAGAAATTTTTTTATACCGAGGATCGTAGATTTTTTTTAATAAATTTCCACCTCCAAGACAAAATTGTTCCTTTATCCCCTGGTTTCATCAAATTTTTTTACGGATTCATTTAAAGGATGTTGTTACCTATAATCTGTGATGTGTTAGTAACTGGCACGACGTACTCTTCGTTCCCTAGAAATTTTTTTATACCGAGGATCGTTGATTTTTTAATAAATTTCCACCTCCAAGACAAAAATGTTCCTTTTTCCCCTGGTTTCATCAAATTTTTTTACGGATTCATTTAAAGGATGTTGTTACCTATAATCTGTGATATGTCAGTAACTGGCACGACGTTTACTTCGTTCCCTAGAAATTTTTTTATACCGAGGATCGTTGTTTTTTTTTTAATAAATTTCCACCTCCAAGACAAAATTGTTCCTTTATCCCCTGGTTTCATTACATTTTTTTACGGATTCATTTAAAGGATGTTGTTATCTATAATCTGTGATATGTCAGTAACTGGCACGACGTACACTTCGTTCCCTAGAAATGTTTTTATACCGAGGATCGTTGATTTTTTTAATAAATTTCCACCTCCAAGACAAAATTGTTCCTTTATCCCCTGGTTTCATCAAATTTTTTTACGGATTCATTTAAAAGATGTTGTTACCTATAATCTGTGATGTGTCAGTAACTGGCACGACGTACACTCCATTCCCTAGAAATTTTTTTATACCGAGGATCGTTGTTTTTTTTTAATAAATTTCCACCTCCAAGGCAAAATTGTTCCTTTATCCCCTGGTTTCATTAATTTTTTTTACGGATTCATTTAAAGGATGTTGATACCTATAATCTGTGATGTGTTAGTAACTGGTACGACGTACACTTCGTACCCTAGAAATTTTTTTATACCGAGGATCGTTGATTTTTATTAATAAATTTCCACCTTCAAGACAAAATTGTTCCTTTATCCCCTGGTTTCATCAATTTTTTTTACGGATTCATTTAAAAGATGTTGTTACCCAAAATCTGTGATGTGTAAGTAACCGGCACGACGTACACTTCGTTCCCTAGAAATTTTTTTATGCCGAGGATCGTTGATTTTTTTTTAATAAATTTCCACCTCCAAGACAAAATTGTTCCTTTATCCCCTGGTTTCATCAATTTTTTTTACGGATTCATTTAAAGGATGTTGTTATCTATAATCTGTGATGTGTAAGTAACCGGCACGACGTACACTTCGTTCCCTAGAAATTTTTTTATACCGAGGATCGTTGATTTTTTTTAATAAATTTCCACCTCCAAGACAAAATTGTTCCTTTATCCTTTGGTTTCATAAAATTTTTTTACGGATTCATTTAAAGGATGTTGTTACCTATAATCT
This sequence comes from Siphlonurus alternatus, assembly GCA_949825025.1. Classification (NCBI taxonomy): domain Eukaryota; kingdom Metazoa; phylum Arthropoda; class Insecta; order Ephemeroptera; family Siphlonuridae; genus Siphlonurus; species Siphlonurus alternatus. Next base: position 486,195 of record CATKWE010000002.1, read on the forward strand.
GTGATGTGTCAGTAACTGGCACAACGTTTAATTCGTTCCCTAGAAATTTTTTTATGCCGAGGATCGTTGATTTTTTTTTAATAAATTTCCACCTCCAAGACAAAATTGTTCCTTTATCCCCTGGTTTCATCAAATTTTTTTACTGATTAATTTAAAGGACGTTGTTACCTATAATCTGTGAGGTGTCAGTAACCGGCACGACGTACAATTCATTCCCTAGAAAATTTTTTATACCGAGGATCGTTGATTTTTTTTAATAAATTTCCACCTCCAAGACAAAATTGTTCCTTTATCCCCTGGTTTCATCAAATTTTTTTACGGATTCATTTAAAGAAAGTTGTTACCTATAATCTGTGATGTGTCAGTAACTGGCACGACGTTTTCTTCGTTCCCTAGAAATTTTTTTATGCCGAGGATCGTTGATTTTTTTTAATAAATTTCCACCTCCAAGACAAAATTGTTCCTTTATTCCCTGGTTTCATGAATTTTTTTTACGGATTCATTTAAAAGATGTTATTTTCTATAATCTGTGATGTGTTAGCAACTGGCACGACGTTTACTTCGTTCCCTAGAAATTTTTTTATGCCAAGGATCGTTGATTTTTTTAATAAATTTCCACCTCCAAGACAAAATTGTTCCTTTATCCCCTGGTTTCATCAAATTTTTTTACGGATTCATTTAAAAGATGTTGTTACCTATAATCTGTGATGTGTCAGTAACTGGCACGACGTACACTTCGTTCCCTAGAAATTTTTTTATACCGAGGATCGTTGTTTTTTTTTAATAAATTTCCACCTCCAAGACAAAATTGTTCCTTTATCCCCTGGTTTCATTATTTTTTTTTACGGATTCATTTAAAGGATGTTGTTATCTATAATCTCTGATGTGTCAGTAACTGGCACGACGTACACTTCGTTCCCTAGAAATTTTTTTATACCGAGGATCGTTGATTTTTTTAATAAATTTCCACCTCCAAGACAAAATTGTTCCTTTTTTCCCTGGTTTTATTAATTTTTTTTACGGATTCATTTAAAGGATGTTGTTATCTATAATCTGTGATGTGTCAGTAACTGGCACGACGGACACATCGTTCCCTAGAAATTTTTTTATACCGAGGATCGTTGATTTTTTTAATAAATTTCCACCTCCAAGACAAAATTGTTCCTTTATTCCCTGGTTTCATCAATTTTTTTTACGGATTCATTTAAAAGATGTTGTTATCTATAATCTGTGATGTGTCAGTAACCGGCACGACGTACACTTCATTCCCTAGAAATTTTTTTATGCCGGGGATCGTTGATTTTTTTTAATAAATTTCCACATCCAAGGCAAAATTGTTCCTTTATTCTCTGGTTTCATCAAATTTTTTTACGGATTCATTTAAAGGATGTTGTTACCTATAATCTGTGATGTGTAAGTAACCGGCACGACGTACACTTCGTTCCCTAGAAATTTTTTTATGCCGAGGATCGTTGATTTTTTTTTAATAAATTTCCACCTCCAAGACAAAATTGTTCCTTTATCCCCTGGTTTCATCAAATTTTTTTACGGATTCATTTAAAAGATGTTGTTACCCAAAATCTGTGATGTGTAAGTAACCGGCACGACGTACACTTCGTTCCCTAGAAATTTTTTTATGCCGAGGATCGTTGATTTTTTTTTAATAAATTTCCACCTCCAAGACAAAATTGTTCCTTTATTTCCTGGTTTCATCAAATTTTTTTACGGATTCATTTAAAAGATGTTGTTACCCATACGCTGTGATGTGTAAGTAACCGGCACGACGTACACTTCGTTCCCTAGAATTTTTTTTATACCGAGGATCGTTGATTTTTCTTAATAAATTTCCACCTCCAAGACAAAATTGTTCCTTTATCCCCTGGTTTCATCAAATTTTTTTACGGATTCATTTAAAGGATGTTGTTACCTATAATCTGTAATGTGTTAGTAACTGGCACGACGTACTCTTCGTTCCCTAGAAATTTTTTTATACCGAGGATCGTTGATTTTTTAATAAATTTCCACCTCCAAGACAAAATTGTTCCTTTTTTCCCTGGTTTCATCAAATTTTTTTACGGATTCATTTAAAGGATGTTGTTACCTATAATCTGTGATGTGTCAGTAACTGGCACGACGTACACTTCTTTCTCTAGAAATTTTTTTATACCGAGGATCGTTGATTTTTTTAATAAATTTCCACCTCCAAGACAAAATTGTTCCTTTATTCCCTGGTTTCATCAAATTTTTTTACGGATTCATTTAAAAGATGTTGTTACCTATAATCTGTGATGTGTCAGTAACTGGCACGACGTACACTTCATTCCCTAGAAATTTTTTTATACCGAGGATCGTTGATTTTTTTTAATAAATTTCCACCTCCAAGACAAAATTGTTCCTTTATCCCCTGGTTTCATAAAATTTTTTTACGGATTCATTTAAAGGATGTTGTTACCTATAATCTGTGATGTGTCAGTAACTGGCACAACGTTTACTTCGTTCCCTAGAAATTTTTTTATGCCGAGGATCGTTGATTTTTTTTTAATAAATTTCCACCTCCAAGACAAAATTGTTCCTTCATCCCCTGGTTTCATCAAATTTTTTTACGGATTCATTTAAAAGATGTTGTCACCCATAATCTGTGATGTGTAAGTAACCGGCACGACGTACACTTCGTTCCCTAGAAATTTTTTTATACCGAGGATCGTAGATTTTTTTTAATAAATTTCCACCTCCAAGACAAAATTGTTCCTTTATCCCCTGGTTTCATCAATTTTTTTTACGGATTCATTTAAAGGATGTTTTTACCTATAATCTGTGATGTGTCAGTAACTGGCACGACGTACACTTCGTTCTCTAGAAATTTTTTTATACCGAGGATCGTTGATTTTTTTAATAAATTTCCGACTCCAAGACAAAATTGTTCCTTTATTCCCTGGTTTCATCAAATTTTTTTACGGATTCATTTAAAAGATGTTGTTACCTATAATCTGTGATGTGTCAGTAACTGGCACGACGTACACTTCGTTCCCTAGAAATTTTTTTATACCGAGGATCGTTGTTTTTTTTTAATAAATTTCCACCTCCAAGACAAAATTGTTCCTTTATCCCCTGGTTTCATTATTTTTTTTTACGGATTCATTTAAAGGATGTTGTTATCTATAATCTCTGATGTGTCAGTAACTGGCACGACGTACACTTCGTTCCCTAGAAATTTTTTTATACCGAGGATCGTTGATTTTTTTAATAAATTTCCACCTCCAAGACAAAATTGTTCCTTTTTTCCCTGGTTTTATTAATTTTTTTTACGGATTCATTTAAAGGATGTTGTTATCTATAATCTGTGATGTGTCAGTAACTGGCACGACGGACACATCGTTCCCTAGAAATTTTTTTATACCGAGGATCGTTGATTTTTTTTAATAAATTTCCACCTCCAAGACAAAATTGTTCCTTTATCCCCTGGTTTCATCAAATTTTTTTACGGATTCATTTAAAGGATGTTGTTACCTATAATCTGTGATGTGTAAGTAACCGGCACGACGTACACTTCGTTCCCTAGAAATTTTTTTATGCCGAGGATCGTTGATTTTTTTTTAATAAATTTCCACCTCCAAGACAAAATTGTTCCTTTATCCCCTGGTTTCATCAAATTTTTTTACGGATTCATTTAAAAGATGTTGTTACCCAAAATCTGTGATGTGTAAGTAACCGGCACGACGTACACTTCGTTCCCTAGAAAATTTTTTATGCCGAGGATCGTTGATTTTTTTTTAATAAATTTCCACCTCCAAGACAAAATTGTTCCTTTATTTCCTGGTTTCATCAAATTTTTTTACGGATTCATTTAAAAGATGTTGTTACCCATAATCTGTGATGTGTAAGTAACCGGCACGACGTACACTTCGTTCCCTAGAATTTTTTTTATACCGAGGATCGTTGATTTTTCTTAATAAATTTCCACCTCCAAGACAAAATTGTTCCTTTATCCCCTGGTTTCATCAAATTTTTTTACGGATTCATTTAAAGGATGTTGTTACCTATAATCTGTAATGTGTTAGTAACTGGCACGACGTACTCTTCGTTCCCTAGAAATTTTTTTATACCGAGGATCGTTGATTTTTTAATAAATTTCCACCTCCAAGACAAAATTGTTCCTTTTTCCCCTGGTTTCATCAAATTTTTTTACGGATTCATTTAAAGGATGTTGATACCTATAATCTGTGATGTGTCAGTAACTGGCACGACGTACACTTCTTTCTCTAGAAATTTTTTTATACCGAGGATCGTTGATTTTTTTAATAAATTTCCACCTACAAGACAAAATTGTTCCTTTATTCCCTGGTTTCATCAAATTTTTTTACGGATTCATTTAAAAGATGTTGTTACCTATAATCTGTGATGTGTCAGTAACTGGCACGACGTACACTTCATTCCCTAGAAATTTTTTTATACCGAGGATCGTTGATTTTTTTTAATAAATTTCCACCTCCAAGACAAAATTGTTCCTTTATCCCCTGGTTTCATAAAATTTTTTTACGGATTCATTTAAAGGATGTTGTTACCTATAATCTGTGATGTGTCAGTAACTGGCACAACGTTTACTTCGTTCCCTAGAAATTTTTTTATGCCGAGGATCGTTGATTTTTTTTTAATAAATTTCCACCTCCAAGACAAAATTGTTCCTTCATCCCCTGGTTTCATCAAATTTTTTTACGGATTCATTTAAAAGATGTTGTCACCCATAATCTGTGATGTGTAAGTAACCGGCACGACGTACACTTCGTTCCCTAGAAATTTTTTTATACCGAGGATCGTAGATTTTTTTTAATAAATTTCCACCTCCAAGACAAAATTGTTCCTTTATCCCCTGGTTTCATCAATTTTTTTTACGGATTCATTTAAAGGATGTTTTTACCTATAATCTGTGATGTGTCAGTAACTGGCACGACGTACACTTCGTTCTCTAGAAATTTTTTTATACCGAGGATCGTTGATTTTTTTAATAAATTTCCGACTCCAAGACAAAATTGTTCCTTTATTCCCTGGTTTCATCAAATTTTTTTACGGATTCATTTAAAAGATGTTGTTACCTATAATCTGTGATGTGTCAGTAACTGGCACGACGTACACTTCGTTCCCTAGAAATTTTTTTATACCGAGGATCGTTGTTTTTTTTTAATAAATTTCCACCTCCAAGACAAAATTGTTCCTTTATCCCCTGGTTTCATTATTTTTTTTTACGGATTCATTTAAAGGATGTTGTTATCTATAATCTCTGATGTGTCAGTAACTGGCACGACGTACACTTCGTTCCCTAGAAATTTTTTTATACCGAGGATCGTTGATTTTTTTAATAAATTTCCACCTCCAAGACAAAATTGTTCCTTTTTTCCCTGGTTTTATTAATTTTTTTTACGGATTCATTTAAAGGATGTTGTTATCTATAATCTGTGATGTGTCAGTAACTGGCACGACGGACACATCGTTCCCTAGAAATTTTTTTATACCGAGGATCGTTGATTTTTTTAATAAATTTCCACCTCCAAGACAAAATTGTTCCTTTATTCCCTGGTTTCATCTATTTTTTTTACGGATTCATTTAAAAGATGTTGTTACCTATAATCTGTGATGTGTCAGTAACCGGCACGACGTACACTTCATTCCCTAGAAATTTTTTTATGCCGGGGATCGTTGATTTTTTTTAATAAATTTCCACCTCCAAGGCAAAATTGTTCCTTTATTCTCTGGTTTCATCAAATTTTTTTAAGGATTCATTTAAAGGATGTTGTTACCTATAATCTGTGATGTGTAAGTAACCGGCACGACGTACACTTCGTTCCCTAGAAATTTTTTTATGCCGAGGATCGTTGATTTTTTTTTAATAAATTTCCACCTCCAAGACAAAATTGTTCCTTTATCCCCTGGTTTCATCAAATTTTTTTACGGATTCATTTAAAAGATGTTGTTACCCAAAATCTGTGATGTGTAAGTAACCGGCACGACGTACACTTCGTTCCCTAGAAATTTTTTTATGCCGAGGATCGTTGATTTTTTTTTAATAAATTTCCACCTCCAAGACAAAATTGTTCCTTTATTTCCTGGTTTCATCAAATTTTTTTACGGATTCATTTAAAAGATGTTGTTACCCATAATCTGTGATGTGTAAGTAACCGGCACGACGTACACTTCGTTCCCTAGAATTTTTTTTATACCGAGGATCGTTGATTTTTCTTAATAAATTTCCACCTCCAAGACAAAATTGTTCCTTTATCCCCTGGTTTCATCAAATTTTTTTACGGATTCATTTAAAGGATGTTGTTACCTATAATCTGTGATGTGTTAGTAACTGGCACGACGTACTCTTCGTTCCCTAGAAATTTTTTTATACCGAGGATCGTTGATTTTTTAATAAATTTCCACCTCCAAGACAAAATTGTTCCTTTTTCCCCTGGTTTCATCAAATTTTTTTACGGATTCATTTAAAGGATGTTGTTACCTATAATCTGTGATGTGTCAGTAACTGGCACGACGTACACTTCTTTCTCTAGAAATTTTTTTATACCGAGGATCGTTGATTTTTTTAATAAATTTCCACCTCCAAGACAAAATTGTTCCTTTATTCCCTGGTTTCATCAAATTTTTTTACGGATTCATTTAAAAGATGTTGTTACCTATAATCTGTGATGTGTCAGTAACTGGCACGACGTACACTTCATTCCCTAGAAATTTTTTTATACCGAGGATCGTTGATTTTTTTTAATAAATTTCCACCTCCAAGACAAAAATGTTCCTTTATCCCCTGGTTTCATAAAATTTTTTTACGGATTCATTTAAAGGATGTTGTTACCTATAATCTGTGATGTGTCAGTAACTGGCACAACGTTTACTTCGTTCCCTAGAAATTTTTTTATGCCGAGGATCGTTGATTTTTTTTTAATAAATTTCCACCTCCAAGACAAAATTGTTCCTTCATCCCCTGGTTTCATCAAATTTTTTTACGGATTCATTTAAAAGATGTTGTCACCCATAATCTGTGATGTGTAAGTAACCGGCACGACGTACACTTCGTTCCCTAGAAATTTTTTTATACCGAGGATCGTAGATTTTTTTTAATAAATTTCCACCTCCAAGACAAAATTGTTCCTTTATCCCCTGGTTTCATCAATTTTTTTTACGGATTCATTTAAAGGATGTTTTTACCTATAATCTGTGATGTGTCAGTAACTGGCACGACGTACACTTCGTTCTCTAGAAATTTTTTTATACCGAGGATCGTTGATTTTTTTAATAAATTTCCGACTCCAAGACAAAATTGTTCCTTTATTCCCTGGTTTCATCAAATTTTTTTACGGATTCATTTAAAAGATGTTGTTACCTATAATCTGTGATGTGTCAGTAACTGGCACGACGTACACTTCGTTCCCTAGAAATTTTTTTATACCGAGGATCGTTGTTTTTTTTTAATAAATTTCCACCTCCAAGACAAAATTGTTCCTTTATCCCCTGGTTTCATTATTTTTTTTTACGGATTCATTTAAAGGATGTTGTTATCTATAATCTCTGATGTGTCAGTAACTGGCACGACGTACACTTCGTTCCCTAGAAATTTTTTTATACCGAGGATCGTTGATTTTTTTAATAAATTTCCACCTCCAAGACAAAATTGTTCCTTTTTTCCCTGGTTTTATTAATTTTTTTTACGGATTCATTTAAAGGATGTTGTTATCTATAATCTGTGATGTGTCAGTAACTGGCACGACGGACACATCGTTCCCTAGAAATTTTTTTATACCGAGGATCGTTGATTTTTTTAATAAATTTCCACCTCCAAGACAAAATTGTTCCTTTATTCCCTGGTTTCATCAATTTTTTTTACGGATTCATTTAAAAGATGTTGTTACCTATAATCTGTGATGTGTCAGTAACCGGCACGACGTACACTTCATTCCCTAGAATTTTTTTTATGCCGGGGATCGTTGATTTTTTTTAATAAATTTCCACCTCCAAGGCAAAATTGTTCCTTTATTCTCTGGTTTCATCAAATTTTTTTACGGATTCATTTAAAGAATGTTGTTACCTATAATCTGTGATGTGTAAGTAACCGGCACGATGTACACTTCGTTCCCTAGAAATTTTTTTATGCCGAGGATCGTTGATTTTTTTTTAATAAATTTCCTTCTCCAAGACAAAATTGTTCCTTTATCCCCTGGTTTCATCAAATTTTTTTACGGATTCATTTAAAAGATGTTGTTACCCAAAATCTGTGATGTGTAAGTAACCGGCACGACGTACACTTCGTTCCCTAGAAATTTTTTTATGCCGAGGATCGTTGATTTTTTTTTAATAAATTTCCACCTCCAAGACAAAATTGTTCCTTTATTTCCTGGTTTCATCAAATTTTTTTACGGATTCATTTAAAAGATGTTGTTACCCATAATCTGTGATGTGTAAGTAACCGGCACGACGTACACTTCGTTCCCTAGAATTTTTTTTATACCGAGGAACGTTGATTTTTCTTAATAAATTTCCACCTCCAAGACAAAATTGTTCCTTTATCCCCTGGTTTCATCAAATTTTTTTACGGATTCATTTAAAGGATGTTGTTACCTATAATCTGTGATGTGTTAGTAACTGGCACGACGTACTCTTCGTTCCCTAGAAATTTTTTTATACCGAGGATCGTTGATTTTTTAATAAATTTCCACCTCCAAGACAAAATTGTTCCTTTTTCCCCTGGTTTCATCAAATTTTTTTACGGATTCATTTAAAGGATGTTGTTACCTATAATCTGTGATGTGTCAGTAACTGGCACGACGTACACTTCTTTCTCTAGAAATTTTTTTATACCGAGGATCGTTGATTTTTTTAATAAATTTCCACCTCCAAGACAAAATTGTTCCTTTATTCCCTGGTTTCATCAAATTTTTTTACGGATTCATTTAAAAGATGTTGTTACCTATAATCTGTGATGTGTCAGTAACTGGCACGACGTACACTTCATTCCCTAGAAATTTTTTTATACCGAGGATCGTTGATTTTTTTTAATAAATTTCCACCTCCAAGACAAAATTGTTCCTTTATCCCCTGGTTTCATAAAATTTTTTTACGGATTCATTTAAAGGATGTTGTTACCTATAATCTGTGATGTGTCAGTAACTGGCACAACGTTTACTTCGTTCCCTAGAAATTTTTTTATGCCGAGGATCGTTGATTTTTTTTTAATAAATTTCCACCTCCAAGACAAAATTGTTCCTTCATCCCCTGGTTTCATCAAATTTTTTTACGGATTCATTTAAAAGATGTTGTCTCCCATAATCTGTGATGTGTAAGTAACCGGCACGACGTACACTTCGTTCCCTAGAAATTTTTTTATACCGAGGATCGTAGATTTTTTTTAATAAATTTCCACCTCCAAGACAAAATTGTTCCTTTATCCCCTGGTTTCATCAATTTTTTTTACGGATTCATTTAAAGGATGTTTTTACCTATAATCTGTGATGTGTCAGTAACTGGCACGACGTACACTTCGTTCTCTAGAAATTTTTTTATACCGAGGATCGTTGATTTTTTTAATAAATTTCCGACTCCAAGACAAAATTGTTCCTTTATTCCCTGGTTTCATCAAATTTTTTTACGGATTCATTTAAAAGATGTTGTTACCTATAATCTGTGATGTGTCAGTAACCGGCATAACGTACACTTCATTCCCTAGAATTTTTTTTATACCGAGGATCGTTGATTTTTTTTAATAAATTTCCACCTTCAAGACAAAATTGTTCCTTTATCCCCTGGTTTCATCAATTTTTTTTACGGATTCATTTAAAAGATGTTGTTACCCAAAATCTGTGATGTGTAAGTAACCGGCACGACGTACACTTCGTTCCCTAGAAATTTTTTTATGCCGAGGATCGTTGATTTTTTTTTAATAAATTTCCACCTCCAAGACAAAATTGTTCCTTTATTTCCTGGTTTCATCAAATTTTTTTACGGATTCATTTAAAAGATGTTGTTACCCATAATCTGTGATGTATAAGTAACCGGCACGACGTACACTTCGTTCCCTAGAAAATTTTTTATACCGAGGATCGTTGATTTATTTTAATAAATTTCCACCTCCAAGACAAAATTGTTCCTTTATCCCCTGGTTTCATCAAATTTTTTTACGGATTCATTTAAAGGATGTTGTTACCTATAATCTGTGATGTGTTAGTAACTGGCACGACGTACTTTACGTTCCCTAGAAATTTTTTTATACCGAGGATCGTTGATTTTTTAATAAATTTCCACCTCCAAGACAAAATTGTTCCTTTTTCCCCTGGTTTCATCAAATTTTTTTACGGATTCATTTAAAAGATGTTGTTACCTATAATCTGTGATATGTCAGTAACTGGCACGAAGTTTACTTCGTTCCCTAGAAATTTTTTTATACCGAGGATCGTTGATTTTTTTTAATAAATTTCCACCTCCAAGACAAAATTGTTCCTTTATCCACTAGTTTCATCAAATGTTTTTACGGATTCATTTAAAGGATGTTGTTACCTATAATCTGTGATGTGTCAGTAACTGGCACGACGTACACTTCTTTCTCTAGAAATTTTTTTATACCGAGGATCGTTGATTTTTTTAATAAATTTCCACCTCCAAGACAAAATTGTTCCTTTATTCCCTGGTTTCATCAAATTTTTTTACGGATTCATTTAAAAGATGTTGTTACCTATAATCTGTGATGTGTCAGTAACTGGCACGACGTACACTTCATTCCCTAGAAATTTTTTTATACCGAGGATCGTTGATTTTTTTTAATAAATTTCCACCTCCAAGACAAAATTGTTCCTTTATCCCCTGGTTTCATCAAATTTTTTTACGGATTCATTTAAATGATGTTGTTACCTATAATCTGTGATGTGTTAGTAACTGGTACGACGTACACTTCGTTCCCTAGAAATTTTTTTATACCGAGGATCGTTGATTTATTTTAATAAATTTCCACCTCCAAGACAAAATTGTTCCTTTATCCCCTGGTTACATCAAATTTTTTTACGGATTCATTTAAAGGACGTTGTGTCCTATAATCTGTGATGTGTCAGTAACTGGCACGACGTTTACTTCGTTCCCTAGAAATGTTTTTATACCGAGGATCGTTGATTTTTTTAATAAATTTCCACCTCCAAGACAAAATTGTTCCTTTATCCCCTGGTTTCATCAAATTTTTTTACGGATTCATTTAAAAGATGTTGGTACCTATAATCTGTGATGTGTCAGTAACTGGCACGACGTACACTCCATTCCCTAGAAATTTTTTTATACCGAGGATCGTTGTTTTTTTTTAATAAATTTCCACCTCCAAGGCAAAATTGTTCCTTTATCCCCTGGTTTCATTAATTTTTTTTTACGGATTCATTTAGAGGATGTTGTTATCTATAATCTGTGATGTGTCAGTAACTGGCACGACGTACACTTCGTTCCCTAGAAATTTTTTTATACCGAGGATCGTTGATTTTTTTAATAAATTTCCACCTCCAAGACAAAATTGTTCCTTTATTCCCTGGTTTCATCAATTTTTTTTACGGATTCATTTTAAAGATGTTGTTACCTATAATCTGTGATGTGTCAGTAACCGGCACGACGTTTACTTCGTTCCCTAGAAATTTTTTTATTCCGAGGATCGTTGATTTTTTTTTAATAAATTTCCACCTCCAAGACAAAATTGTTCCTTTATCCCCTGGTTTCATCAAATTTTTTTACGGATTCATTTAAATGATGTTGTTACCTATAATCTGTGATGTGTTAGTAACTGGTACGACGTACACTTCGTACCCTAGAAATTTTTTTATACCGAGGATCGTTGATTTTTTTTAATAAATTTCCACCTCCAAGACAAAATTGTTCCTTTATCCCCTGGTTTCATCAAATTTTTTTACGGATTCATTTAAAGGATGTTGTTACCTATAATCTGTGATGTGTCAGTAACTGGCACGACATACACTTCGTTCTCTAGAATTTTTTTTATAACGAGGATCGTTGATTTTTTTAATAAATTTCCACCTCCAAGACAAAATTGTTCCTTTATTCCCTGGTTTCATCAAATTTTTTTACGGATTCATTTAAAAGATGTTGTTACCTATAATCTGTGATGTGTCAGTAACCGGCACGACGTACACTTCATTCCCTAGAAATTTTTTTATACCGAGGATCGTTGATTTTTTTTAATAAATTTCCACCTCCAAGACAGAATTGTTCCTTTATCCCCTGGTTTCATAAAATTTTTTTTCGGATTCATTTAAAGGAAGTTGTTACCTATAATCTGTGATGTGTCAGTAACTGGCACAACGTTTACTTCGTTCCCTAGAAATTTTTTTATGCCGAGGATCGTTGATTTTTTTTTATTAAATTTCCACCTCCAAGACAAAATTGTTCCTTTATCCCCTGGTTTCATCAATATTTTTTACGGATTCATTTAAAAGATGTTGTTACCCAAAATCTGTGATGTGTAAGTAACCGGCACGACGTACACTTCGTTCCCTAGAAATTTTTTTATACCGAGGATCGTTGATTTTTTTTAATAAATTTCCACCTCCAAGACAAAATTGTTCCTTTATCCCCTGGTTTCATCAAATTTTTTTACGGATTCATTTAAAGGATGTTGTTACCTATAATCTGTGATGTGTTAGTAACTGGCACGACGTACTCTTCGTTCCCTAGAAATTTTTTTATACCGAGGATCGTTGATTTTTTAATAAATTTCCACCTCCAAGACAAAATTGTTCCTTTTTCCCCTGGTTTCATCAAATTTTTTAACAGATTCATTTAAAGGATGTTGTTACCTATAATCTGTGATATGTCAGTAACTGGCACGACGTTTACTTCGTTCCCTAGAAATTTTTTTATACCGAGGATCGTTGTTTTTTTTTAATAAATTTCCACCTCCAAGACAAAATTGTTCCTTTATCCCCTGGTTTCATTAAATTTTTTTACGGATTCATTTAAAAGATGTTGTTATCTATAATCTGTGATGTGTCAGTAACTGGCACGACGTACACTTCGTTCCCTAGAAATTTTTTTATACCGAGGATCGTTGATTTTTTTAATAAATTTCCACCTCCAAGACAAAATTGTTCCTTTATTCCCTGGTTTCATCAAATTTTTTTACGGATTCATTTAAAAGATGTTGTTACCTATAATCTGTGATGTGTCAGTAACCGGCACGACGTACACTTCATTCCCTAGAAAATTTTTTATACCGAGGATCGTTGATTTTATTTAATAAATTTCCACCTCCAAGACAAAATTGTTCCTTTATCCCCCGGTTTCATCAAATTTTTTTACGGATTCATTTAAAAGAAGTTGTTACCTGAAATCTGTGATGTGTCAGTAACTGGCACGACGTTTACTTCGTTCCCTAGAAATTTTTTTATGCCGAGGATCGTTGATTTTTTTTAATAAATTTCCACCTCCAAGACAAAATTGTTCCTTTATTCCCTGGTTTCATGAAATTTTTTTACGGATTCATTTAAAGGATGTTATTTTCTATAATCTGTGATGTGTTAGCAACTGGCACAACGTACACTTCGTACCCTAGAAATTTTTTCATACCGAGGATCGTTGATTTTTTTTAATAAATTTCCACCTCCAAGACAAAATTGTTCCTTTATTCCCTGGTTTCATCAAATTTTTTTACGGATTCATTTAAAAGATGTTGTTACTTATAATCTGTGATGTGTCAGTAACCGGCACGACGTACACTTCATTCCCTAGAAATTTTTTTATACCGAGGATCGTTGATTTTTTTTAATAAATTTCCACCTCCAAGACAAAATTGTTCCTTTATCCCCTGGTTTCAACAAATTTTTTTACGGATTCATTTAAAAGATGTTGTTACCTATAATCTGTGATGTGTCAGTAACTGGCACAACGTTCACTTTCTTCCCTAGAAATTTTTTTATACCGAGGATCGTTGATTTTTTTTAATACATTTCCACCTCCAAGACAAAATTGTTCCTTTATCCCCTGGTTTCATCAATGTTTTTTACTGATTTATTTAAAGAATGTCGTTACCTATAATCTGTGATGTGTCAGTAACTGGCACGTTGTACACTTCGTATCCTAGAAATTTTTTTATACCGAGGATCGTTGATTTTTTTTTAATAAATTTCCACCTCCAAGACAAAATTGTTCCTTTATCCCCTGGTTTCATCAAATTTTTTTACGGATTCATTTAAAAGATGTTGTTACCCATAATCTGTGATGTGTAAGTAACCGGCACGACGTACACTTCGTTCCCTAGAAATTTTTTTATACCGAAAATCGTTGATTTTTTTTAATAAATTTCCACCTCCAAAACAAAATTGTTCCTTTATCCCCTGGTTTCATCAAATTTTTTTACGGATTCATTTAAAGGATGTTGTTACCTATAATCTGTGATGTGTTAGTAACTGGCACGACGTACTCTTCGTTCCCTAGAAATTTTTTTATACAGAGGATCGTTGATTTTTTAATAAATTTCCACCTCCAAGACAAAATTGTTCCTTTTTCCCCTGGTTTCATCAAATTTTTTTACGGATTCATTTAAAGGATGTTGTTACCTATAATCTGTGATGTGTCAGTAACTGGTACGAAGTTTACTTCGTTCCCTAGAAACTTTTTTATGCCGAGGATCGTAGATTTTTTTTAATAAATTTTCACCTCCAAGACAAAATTTTTCCTTTATTCCCTGGTTTCATCAAATTTTTTTACGGATTCATTTAAAGGATGTTGTTACCTATAATTTGTGATGTGTCAGTAACTGGCACGACGTTTACTTCGTTCCCTAGAATTTTTTTTATACCGAGGGTCGTTGATTTTTTTTAATACATTTCCACCTCCAAGACAAAATTGTTCCTTTATCCCCTGGTTTCATCAATGTTTTTTACTGATTTATTTAAAGAATGTTGTTACCTATAATCTGTGATGTGTCAGTAACTGGCACGTTGTACACTTCGTACCCTAGAAATTTTTTTATACCGAGGATCGTTGATTTTTTTTTAATAAATTTCCACCTCCAAGACAAAATTGTTCCTTTATCCCCTGGTTTCATCAAATTTTTTTACGGATTCATTTAAAAGATGTTGTTACCCATAATCTGTGATGTGTAAGTAACCGGCACGACGTACACTTCGTTCCCTAGAAATTTTTTTATTCCGAAAATCGTTGATTTTTTTTAATAAATTTCCACCTCCAAAACAAAATTGTTCCTTTATCCCCTGGTTTCATCAAATTTTTTTACGGATTCATTTAAAGGATGTTGTTACCTATAATCTGTGATGTGTTAGTAACTGGCACGACGTACTCTTCGTTCCCTAGAAATTTTTTTATACCGAGGATCGTTGATTTTTTAATAAATTTCCACCTCCAAGACAAAATTGTTCCTTTTTCCCCTGGTTTCATCAAATTTTTTTACGGATTCATTTAAAGGATGTTGTTACCAATAATCTGTGATATGTCAGTAACTGGCACGACGTTTACTTCGTTCCCTAGAAATTTTTTTATACCGAGGATCGTTGTTTTTTTTTAATAAATTTCCACCTCCAAGACAAAATTGTTCCTTTATCCCCTGGTTTCATTAAATTTTTTTACGGATTCATTTAAAGGATGTTGTTATCTATAATCTGTGATGTGTCAGTAACTGGCACGACGTACTTTTCGTTCCCTAGAAATTTTTTTATACCGAGGATCGTTGATTTTTTTAATAAATTTCCACCTCCAAGACAAAATTGTTACTTTATTCCCTGGTTTCATCAAATTTTTTTACGGATTCATTTAAAAGATGTTGTTACCTATAATCTGTGATGTGTCAGTAACCGGCACGACGTACACTTCATTCCCTAGAAAATTTTTTATACCGAGGATCGTTGATTTTTTTTAATAAATTTCCACCTCCAAGACAAAATTGTTCCTTTATCCCCCGGTTTCATCAAATTTTTTTACGGATTCATTTAAAAGAAGTTGTTACCTATAATCTGTGATGTGTCAGTAACTGGCACGACGTTTACTTCGTTCCCTAGAAATTTTTTTATGCCAAGGATCGTTGATTTTTTTTAATAAATTTCCACCTCCAAGACAAAATTGTTCCTTTATTCCCTGGTTTCATGAAATTTTTTTACGGATTCATTTAAAGGATGTTATTTTCTATAATCTGTGATGTGTTAGCAACTGGCACGATTTACACTTCGTACCCTAGAAATTTTTTCATACCGAGGATCGTTGATTTTTTTTAATAAATTTCCACCTCCAAGACAAAATTGTTCCTTTATTCCCTGGTTTCATCAAATTTTTTTACGGATTCATTTAAAAGATGTTGTTACTTATAATCTGTGATGTGTCAGTAACCGGCACGACGTACACTTCATTCCCTAGAAATTTTTTTATACAGAGGATCGTTGATTTTTTTTAATAAATTTCCACCTCCAAGACAAAATTGTTCCTTTATCCCCTGGTTTCAACAATTTTTTTTACGGATTCATTTAAAGGATGTTGTTACCTATAATCTGTGATGTGTCAGTAACTGGCACGACGTTCACTTTGTTCCCTAGAAATTTTTTTATACCGAGGATCGTTGATTTTTTTTAATAAATTTCCACCTCCAAGACAAAATTGTTCCTTTATCCCCTGGTTTCATCAAATTTTTTTACGGATTCATTTAAAGGATGTTGTTACCTATAATCTGTGATGTTTCAGTAACTGGTACGAAGTTTACTTCGTTCCCTAGAAACTTTTTTATGCCGAGGATCGTTGATTTTTTTTAATAAATTTTCACCTCCAAGACAAAATTGTTCCTTTATTCCCTGGTTTCATCAAATTTTTTTACGGATTCATTTAAAGGATGTTGTTACCTATAATTTGTGATGTGTCAGTAACTGGCACGACGTTTACTTCGTTCCCTAGAATTTTTTTTATACCGAGGGTCGTTGATTTTTTTTAATACATTTCCACCTCCAAGACAAAATTGTTCCTTTATCCCCTGGTTTCATCAATGTTTTTTACTGATTTATTTAAAGAATGTTGTTACCTATAATCTGTGATGTGTCAGTAACTGGCACGTTGTACACTTCGTACCCTAGAAATTTTTTTATACCGAGGATCGTTGATTTTTTTTTAATAAATTTCCACCTCCATGACAAAATTGTTCCTTTATCCCCTGGTTTCATCAAATTTTTTTACAGATTCATTTAAAAGATGTTGTTACCCATAATCTGTGATGTGTAAGTAACCGGCACGACGTACACTTCGTTCCCTAGAAATTTTTTTATACCGAAAATCGTTGATTTTTTTTAATAAATTTCCACCTCCAAAACAAAATTGTTCCTTTATCCCCTGGTTTCATCAAATTTTTTTACGGATTCATTTAAAGGATGTTGTTACCTATAATCTGTGATGTGTTAGTAACTGGCACGACGTACTCTTCGTTCCCTAGAAATTTTTTTATACCGAGGATTGTTGATTTTTTAATAAATTTCCACCTCCAAGACAAAATTGTTCCTTTTTCACCTGGTTTCATCAAATTTTTTTACGGATTCATTTAAAGGATGTTGTTATCTATAATCTGTGATATGTCAGTAACTGGCACGACGTACACTTCGTTCCCTAGAAATTTTTTTATACCGAGGATCGTTGATTTTTTTAATAAATTTCCACCTCCAAGACAAAATTGTTCCTTTATTCCCTGGTTTCATCAAATTTTTTTACAGATTCATTTAAAAGATGTTGTTACCTATAATCTGTGATGTGTCAGTAACCGGCTGGACGTACACTTCATTCCCTAGAAAATTTTTTATACCGAGGATCGTTGATTTTTTTTAATAAATTTCCACCTCCAAGACAAAATTGTTCCTTTATCCCCCGGTTTCATCAAATTTTTTTACGGATTCATTTAAAGAAAGTTGTTACCTATAATCTGTGATGAGTCAGTAACTGGCACGACGTTTACTTCGTTCCCTAGAAATTTTTTTATGCCGAGGATCGTTGATTTTTTTTAATAAATTTCCACCTCCAAGACAAAATTGTTCCTTTATTCCCTGGTTTCATGAAATTTTTTTACGGATTCATTTAAAGGATGTTATTTTCTATAATCTGTGATGTGTTAGCAACTGGCAAAACGTACACTTCGTACCCTAGAAATTTTTTCATACCGAGGATCGTTGATTTTTTTTAATAAATTTCCAACTCCAAGACAAAATTGTTCCTTTATTCCCTGGTTTCATCAAATTTTTTTACGGATTCATTTAAAAGATGTTGTTACTTATAATCTGTGATGTGTCAGTAACCGGCACGACGTACACTTCATTCCCTAGAAATTTTTTTATACCGAGGATCGTTGATTTTTTTTAATAAATTTCCACCTCCAAGACAAAATTGTTCCTTTATCCCCTGGTTTCAACAAATTTTTTTACGGATTCATTTAAAGGATGTTGTTACCTATAATCTGTGATGTGTCAGTAACTGGCACAACGTTTACTTTGTTCCCTAGAATTTTTTTTATACCGAGGATCGTTGATTTTTTTTAATAAATTTCCACCTCCAAGACAAAATTGTTCCTTTATCCCCTGGTTTCATTAATTTTTTTTACGGATTCATTTAAAAGATGTTGTTACCTATAATCTGTGATGTGTCAGTAACTGGTACGAAGTTTACTTCGTTCCCTAGAAACTTTTTTATGCCGAGGATCGTTGATTTTTTTTAATAAATTTTCACCTCCAAGACAAAATTGTTCCTTTATTCCCTGGTTTCATCAAATTTTTTTACGGATTCATTTAAAGGATGTTGTTACCTATAATTTGTGATGTGTCAGTAACTGGCACGACGTTTACTTCGTTCCCTAGAATTTTTTTTATACCGAGGGTCGTTGATTTTTTTTAATACATTTCCACCTCCAAGACAAAATTGTTCCTTTATCCCCTGGTTTCATCAATGTTTTTTACTGATTTATTTAAAGAATGTTGTTACCTATAATCTGTGATGTGTCAGTAACTGGCACGTTGTACACTTCGTACCCTAGAAATTTTTTTATACCGAGGATCGTTGATTTTTTTTTAATAAATTTCCACCTCCAAGACAAAATTGTTCCTTTATCCCATGGTTTCATCAATTTTTTTTACGGATTCATTTAAAAGATGTTGTTACCCATAAACTGTGATGTGTCAGTAACCGGCACGACGTACACTTCGTTCCCTAGAAATTTTTTTATACCGAGGATCGTTGATTTTTTTTTAATAAATTTCCACCTCCAAGACAAAATTGTTCCTTTATCCCCTGGTTTCATCAACTTTTTTTACGGATTCATTTAAAAGATGTTGTTACCTATAATCTGTGATGTGTCAGTAACCGGCACGACGTACACTTCGTTCCCTAGAAATTTTTTTATACCGAGGATCGTTGATTTTTTAATAAATTTCCAAATCCAAGACAAAATTGTTTCTTTTTCCCCTGGTTTCATCAAATTTTTTTACGGATTCATTTAACAGATGTTGTTACCTATAATCTGTGATATGACAGTAACTGGCACGACGTTTACTTCGTTCCCTAGAAATTTTTTTATACCGAGGATCGTTGTTTTTTTTTAATAAATTTCCACCTCCAAGACAAAATTGTTCCTTTATCCCCTGGTTTCATTAAATTTTTTTACGGATTCATTTAAAGGATGTTGTTATCTATAATCTGTGATGTGTCAGTAACTGGCACGACGTACACTTCGTTCCCTAGAAATTTTTTTATACCGAGGATCGTTGATTTTTTTAATAAATTTCCACCTCCAAGACAAAATTGTTCCTTTATTCCCTGGTTTCATCAAATTTTTTTACAGATTCATTTAAAAGATGTTGTTACCTATAATCTGTGATGTGTCAGTAACCGGCACGACGTACACTTCATTCCCTAGAAAATTTTTTATACCGAGGATCGTTGATTTTTTTTAATAAATTTCCACCTCCAAGACAAAATTGTTCCTTTATCCCCTGGTTTCATCAAATTTTTTTACGGATTCATTTAAAAGATGTTGTTACTTATAATCTGTGATGTGTCAGTAACCGGCACGACGTACACTTTATTCCCTAGAATTTTTTTTATACCGAGGATCGTTGATTTTTTTTAATAAATTTCCACCTCCAAGACAAAATTGTTCCTTTATCCCCTGGTTTCAACAAATTTTTTTACGGATTCATTTAAAGGATGTTGTTACCTATAATCTGTGATGTGTCAGTAACTGGCACAACGTTTACTTTGTTCCCTAGAATTTTTTTTATACCGAGGATCGTTGATTTTTTTTAATAAATTTCCACCTCCAAGACAAAATTGTTCCTTTATCCCCTGGTTTCATTAATTTTTTTTACGGATTCATTTAAAAGATGTTGTTACCTATAATCTTTGATGTGTCAGTAACTGGTACGAAGTTTACTTCGTTCCCTAGAAACTTTTTTATGCCGAGGATCGTTGATTTTTTTTAATAAATTTTCACCTCCAAGACAAAATTGTTCCTTTATTCCCTGGTTTCATCAAATTTTTTTACAAATTCATTTAAAGGATGCTGTTACCTATAATTTGTGATGTGTCAGTAACTGGCACGACGTTTACTTCGTTCCCTAGAATTTTTTTTATACCGAGGGTCGTTGATTTTTTTTAATACATTTCCACCTCCAAGACAAAATTGTTCCTTTATCCCCTGGTTTCATCAATGTTTTTTACTGATTTATTTAAAGAATGTTGTTACCTATAATCTGTGATGTGTCAGTAACTGGCACGTTGTACACTTCGTACCCTAGAAATTTTTTTATACCGAGGATCGTTGATTTTTTTTTAATAAATTTCCACCTCCAAGACAAAATTGTTCCTTTATCCCCTGGTTTCATCAATTTTTTTTACGGATTCATTTAAAAGATGTTGTTACCCATAATCTGTGATGTGTCAGTAACCAGCACGACGTACACTTCGTTCCCTAGAAATTTTTTTATACCGAGGATCGTTGATTTTTTTTTAATAAATTTCCACCTCCAAGACAAAATTGTTCCTTTATCCCCTGGTTTCATCAAATTTTTTTACGGATTAATTTAAAAGATGTTGTTACCTATAATCTGTGATGTGTCAGTAACCGGCACGACGTACACTTCGTTCCCTAGAAATTTTTTTATACCGAGGATCGTTGATTTTTTAATAAATTTCCACCTCCAAGACAAAATTGTTCCTTTTTCCCCTGGTTTCATCAAATTTTTTTACGGATTCATTTAACAGATGTTGTTACCTATAATCTGTGATATGACAGTAACTGGCACGACGTTTACTTCGTTCCCTAGAATTTTTTTTATACCGAGGATCGTTGTTTTTTTTTAATAAATTTCCACCTCCAAGACAAAATTGTTCCTTTATCCCCTGGTTTCATTAAATTTTTTTACGGATTCATTTAAAGGATGTTGTTATCTATAATCTGTGATGTGTCAGTAACTGGCACGACGTACACTTCGTTCCCTAGAAATTTTTTATACCGAGGATCGTTGATTTTTTTAATAAATTTCCACCTCCAAGACAAAATTGTTCCTTTATTCCCTGGTTTCATCAAATTTTTTTACAGATTCATTTAAAAGTTGTTGTTACCTATAATCTGTGATGTGTCAGTAACCGGCACGACGTACACTTCATTCCCTAGAAAATTTTTTATACCGAGGATCGTTGATTTTTTTTAATAAATTTCCACCTCCAAGACAAAATTGTTCCTTTATCCCCTGGTTTCATCAAATTTTTTTACGGATTCATTTAAAGAAAGTTGTTACCTATAATCTGTGATGTGTCAGTAACTGGCACGACGTTTACTTCGTTCCCTAGAAATTTTTTTATGCCGAGGATCGTTGATTTTTTTTAATAAATTTCCACCTCCAAGACAAAATTGTTCCTTTATCCCCTGGTTTCAACAAATTTTTTTTCGGATTCATTTAAAGGATGTTGTTACCTATAATCTGAGATGTGTCAGTAACTGGCACGACGTTTACTTTGTTCCCTAGAATTTTTTTTATACCGAGGATCGTTGATTTTTTTTAATAAATTTCCACCTCCAAGACAAAATTGTTCCTATATCTCCTGGTTTCAACAAATTTTTTTACGGATTCATTTAAAGGATGTTGTTACCTATAATCTGTGATGTGTCTGTAACTGGCACAACGTTTACTTTGTTCCCTAGAATTTTTTTTATACCGAGGATCGTTGATTTTTTTTAATAAATTTCCACCTCCAAGACAAAATTGTTCCTTTATTCCCTGGTTTCATCAAATTTTTTTACGGATTCATTTAAAGGATGTTGTTACCTATACTTTGTGATGTGTCAGTAACTGGCACGACGTTTACTTCGTTCCCTAGAATTTTTTTTATACCGAGGGTCGTTGATTTTTTTTAATACATTTCCACCTCCAAGACAAAATTGTTCTTTTATCCCCTGGTTTCATCAATGTTTTTTACTGATTTATTTAAAGAATGTTGTTACCTATAATCTGTGATGTGTCAGTAACTGGCACGTTGTTCACTTCGTACCCTAGAAATTTTTTTATACCGAGGATCGTTGATTTTTTTTTAATAAATTTCCACCTCCAAGACAAAATTGTTCCTTTATCCCCTGGTTTCATCAAATTTTTTTACGGATTCATTTAAAAGATGTTGTTACCCATAATCTGTGATGTGTCAGTAACCGGCACGACGTACACTTCGTTCCCTAGAAATTTTTTTATACCGAGGATCGTTGATTTTTGTTTAATAAATTTCCACCTCCAAGACAAAATTGTTCCTTTATCCCCTGGTTTCATCAAATTTTTTTACGGATTCATTTAAAGGAAGTTGTTACCTATAATCTGTGATGTGTCAGTAACTGGCACGACGTTTACTTCGTTCCCTAGAAATTTTTTTAAGCCGAGGATCGTTGATTTTTTTTAATAAATTTCCACCTCCAAGACAAAATTGTTCCTTTATTCCCTGGTTTCATGAAATTTTTTTACGGATTCATTTAAAGGATGTTATTTTCTATAATCTGTGATATGTCAGTAACTGGCACGACGTACACTTCGTACCCTAGAAATTTTTTTATACCGAGGATCGTTGATTTTTTTTAATAAATTTCCACCTCCAAGACAAAATTGTTCCTTTATCCCCTGGTTACATCAAATTTTTTTACGGATTCATTTAAAAGATTTTGTGTCCTATAATCTGTGATGTGTCAGTAACTGGCACGACGTTTACTTCGTTCCCTAGAAATGTTTTTATACCGAGGATCGTTGATTTTTTTTAATAAATTTCCACCTCCAAGACAAAATTGTTCCTTTATCCCCTGGTTTCATCAAATTTTTTTACGGATTCATTTAAAGGATGTTGTTACCTATAATCTGTGATGTGTCAGTAACAGGCATGACGTTTACTTCGTTCCCTAGAAATTTTTTTATACCGAGGATCGTTGATTTTTTTAATAAATTTCCATCTCCAAGACAAAATTGTTCCTTTATCCCCTGGTTTCATCAATTTTTTTTACGGATTCATTTAAAAGATGTTGTTACCTATAATCTGTGATGTGTCAGTAACTGGCACGACGTACACTTCGTTCCCTAGAAATTTTTTTATACCGAGGATCGTTGTTTTTTTTTAATAAATTTCCACCTCCAAGACAAAATAGTTCCTTTACCCCCTGGTTTTATCAAATTTTTTTACGGATTCATTTAAAGGACGTTGTGTCCTATAATCTGTGATGTGTCAGTAACTGGCACGACGTTTACTTCGTTCCCTAGAAATTTTTTATACCGAGGATCGTTGATTTTTTTTAAAAAATTTCCACCTCCAAGACAAAATTGTTCCTTTATCTCCTGGTTTCATCAAATTTTTTTACGTATTCATTTAAAGGATGTTGTTACCTATAATCTGTGATGTGTCAGTAACAGGCACAACGTTTACTTCGTTCCCTAGAAATTTTTTCATACCGAGGATCGTTGATTTTTTTTAATAAATTTCCACCTCCAAGACAAAATTGTTCCTTTATTCCCTGGTTTCATCAAATTTTTTTACGGATTCATTTAAAAGATGTTGTTACTTATAATCTGTGATGTGTCAGTAACCGGCACGACGTACACTTCATTCCCTAGAAATTTTTTTATACCGAGGATCGTTGATTTTTTTTAATAAATTTCCACTTCCAAGACAAAATTGTTCCTTTATCCCCTGGTTTCAACAAATTTTTTTACGGATTCATTTAAAGGATGTTGTTACCTATAATCTGTGATGTGTCAGTAACTGGCACAACGTTTACTTTGTTCCCTAGAATTTTTTTTATACCGAGGATCGTTGATTTTTTTTAATAAATTTCCACCTCCAAGACAAAATTGTTCCTTTATCCCCTGGTTTCATTAATTTTTTTTACGGATTCATTTAAAAGATGTTGTTACCTATAATCTGTAATGTGTCAGTAACTGGTACGAAGTTTACTTCGTTCCCTAGAAACTTTTTTATGCCGAGGATCGTTGATTTTTTTTAATAAATTTCCACCTCCAAGACAAAATTGTTCCTTTATTCCCTGGTTTCATCAAATTTTTTTACGGATTCATTTAAAGGATGTTGTTACCTATAATTTGTGATGTGTCAGTAACTTGCACGACGTTTACTACGTTCCCTAGAATTTTTTTATACCGAGGGTCGTTGATTTTTTTTAATACATTTCCACCTCCAAGACAAAATTGTTCCTTTATCCCCTGGTTTCATCAATGTTTTTTACTGATTTATTTAAAGAATGTTGTTACCTATAATCTGTGATGTGTCAGTAACTGGCACGTTGTACACTTCGTACCCTAGAAATTTTTATATACCGAGGATCGTTGATTTTTTTTTAATAAATTTCCACCTCCAAGACAAAATTGTTCCTTTATCCCCTGGTTTCATCAATTTTTTTTACGGATTCATTTAAAAGATGTTGTTACCCATAATCTGTGATGTGTCAGTAACCGGCACGACGTACACTTCGTTCCCTAGAAATTTTTTTATACCGAGGATCGTTGATTTTTTTTTAATAAATTTCCACCTCCAAGACAAAATTGTTCCTTTATCCCCTGGTTTCATCAAATTTTTTTACGGATTCATTTAAAAGATGTTGTTACCTATAATCTGTGATGTGTCAGTAACCGGCACGACGTACACTTCGTTCCCTAGAAATTTTTTTATACCGAGGATCATTGATTTTTTAATAAATTTCCACCTCCAAGACAAAATGGTTCCTTTTTCCCCTGGTTTCATCAAATTTTTTTACGGATTCATTTAACAGATGTTGTTACCTTAAATCTGTGATATGACAGTAACTGGCACGACGTTTACTTCGTTCCCTAGAAATTTTTTTATACCGAGGATCGTTGTTTTTTTTTAATAAATTTCCACCTCCAAGACAAAATTGTTCCTTTATCCCCTGGTTTCATTAAATTTTTTTACGGATTCATTTAAAGGATGTTGTTATCTATAATCTGTGATGTGTCAGTAACTGGCACGACGTACACTTCGTTCCCTAGAAATTTTTTTATACCGAGGATCGTTGATTTTTTTAATAAATTTCCACCTCCAAGACAAAATTGTTCCTTTATTCCCTGGTTTCATCAATTTTTTTTACAGATTCATTTAAAAGATGTTGTTACCTATAATCTGTGATGTGTCAGTAACCGGCACGACGTACACTTCATTCCCTAGAAAATTTTTTATACCGAGGATCGTTGATTTTTTTTAATAAATTTCCACCTCCAAGACAAAATTGTTTCTTTATCCCCTGGTTTCAACAAATTTTTTTACGGATTCATTTAAAGGATGTTGTTACCTATAATCTGTGATGTGTCAGTAACTGGCACAACGTTTACTTTGTTCCCTAGAATTTTTTTTATACCGAGGATCGTTGATTTTTTTTAATAAATTTCCACCTCCAAGACAAAATTGTTCCTTTATCCCCTGGTTTCATTAATTTTTTTTACGGATTCATTTAAAAGATGTTGTTACCTATAATCTGTAATGTGTCAGTAACTGGTACGAAGTTTACTTCGTTCCCTAGAAACTTTTTTATGCCGAGGATCGTTGATTTTTTTAATAAATTTTCACCTCCAAGACAAAATTGTTCCTTTATTCCCTGGTTTCATCAAATTTTTTTACGGATTCATTTAAAGGATGTTGTTACCTATAATTTGTGATGTGTCAGTAACTGGCACGACGTTTACTTCGTTCCCTAGAATTTTTTTTATACCGAGGGTCGTTGATTTTTTTTAATACATTTCCACCTCCAAGACAAAATTGTTCCTTTATCCCCTGGTTTCATCAATGTTTTTTACTGATTTATTTAAAGAATGTTGTTACCTATAATCTGTGATGTGTCAGTAACTGGCACGTTGTACACTTCGTACCCTAGAAATTTTTATATACCGAGGATCGTTGATTTTTTTTTAATAAATTTCCACCTCCAAGACAAAATTGTTCCTTTATCCCCTGGTTTCATCAATTTTTTTTACGGATTCATTTAAAAGATGTTGTTACCCATAATCTGTGATGTGTCAGTAACCGGCACGACGTACACTTCGTTCCCTAGAAATTTTTTTATACCGAGGATCGTTGATTTTTTTTTAATAAATTTCCACCTCCAAGACAAAATTGTTCCTTTATCCCCTGGTTTCATCAAATTTTTTTACGGATTCATTTAAAAGATGTTGTTACCTATAATCTGTGATGTGTCAGTAACCGGCACGACGTACACTTCGTTCCCTAGAAATTTTTTTATACCGAGGATCATTGATTTTTTAATAAATTTCCACCTCCAAGACAAAATTGTTCCTTTTTCCCCTGGTTTCATCAAATTTTTTTACGGATTCATTTAACAGATGTTGTTACCTATAATCTGTGATATGACAGTAACTGGCACGACGTTCACTTCGTTCCCTAGAAATTTTTTTATACCGAGGATCGTTGTTTTTTTTTAATAAATTTCCACCTCCAAGACAAAATTGTTCCTTTATCCCCTGGTTTCATTAAATTTTTTTACGGATTCATTTAAAGGATGTTGTTATCTATAATCTGTGATGTGTCAGTAACTGGCACGACGTACACTTCGTTCCCTAGAAATTTTTTTATACCGAGGATCGTTGATTTTTTTAATAAATTTCCACCTCCAAGACAAAATTGTTCCTTTATTCCCTGGTTTCATCAAATTTTTTTACAGATTCATTTAAAAGATGTTGTTACCTATAATCTGTGATGTGTCAGTAACCGGCACGACGTACACTTCATTCCCTAGAAAATTTTTTATACCGAGGATCGTTGATTTTTTTTAATAAATTTCCACCTCCAAGACAAAATTGTTCCTTTATCCCCTGGTTTCATCAAATTTTTTTACGGATTCATTTGAAAGATGTTGTTACTTATAATCTGTGATGTGTCAGTAACCGGCACGACGTACACTTCATTCCCTAGAAATTTTTTTATACCGAGGATCGTTGATTTTTTTTAATAAATTTCCACCTCCAAGACAAAATTGTTCCTTTATCCCCTGGTTTCAACAAATTTTTTTACGGATTCATTTAAAGGATGTTGTTACCTATAATCTGTGAT
Organism: Siphlonurus alternatus; assembly: GCA_949825025.1. Taxonomy (NCBI): domain Eukaryota; kingdom Metazoa; phylum Arthropoda; class Insecta; order Ephemeroptera; family Siphlonuridae; genus Siphlonurus; species Siphlonurus alternatus. The sequence continues at coordinate 513,804 of CATKWE010000002.1, forward strand.
GTGTCAGTAACTGGCACAACGTTTACTTTGTTCCCTAGAATTTTTTTTATACCGAGGATCGTTGATTTTTTTTAATAAATTTCCACCTCCAAGACAAAATTGTTCCTTTATCCCCTGGTTTCATTAATTTTTTTTACGGATTCATTTAAAAGATGTTGTTACCTATAATCTTTGATGTGTCAGTAACTGGTACGAAGTTTACTTCGTTCCCTAGAAACTTTTTTATGCCGAGGATCGTTGATTTTTTTTAATACATTTCCACCTCCAAGACAAAATTGTTCCTTTATCCCCTGGTTTCATCAATGTTTTTTACTGATTTATTTAAAGAATGTTGTTACCTATAATCTGTGATGTGTCAGTAACTGGCACGTTGTACACTTCGTACCCTAGAAATTTTTTTATACCGAGGATCGTTGATTTTTTTTTAATAAATTTCCACCTCCAAGACAAAATTGTTCCTTTATCCCCTGGTTTCATCAATTTTTTTTACGGATTCATTTAAAAGATGTTGTTACCCATAATCTGTGATGTGTCAGTAACCGGCACGACGTACACTTCGTTCCCTAGAAATTTTTTTATACCGAGGATCGTTGATTTTTTTTTAATAAATTTCCACCTCCAAGACAAAATTGTTCCTTTATCCCCTGGTTTCATCAAATTTTTTTACGGATTCATTTAAAAGATGTTGTTACCTATAATCTGTGATGTGTCAGTAACCGGCACGACGTACACTTCGTTCCCTAGAAATTTTTTTATACCGAGGATCGTTGATTTTTTAATAAATTTCCACCTCCAAGACAAAATTGTTCCTTTTTCCCCTGGTTTCATCAAATTTTTTTACGGATTCATTTAACAGATGTTGTTACCTATAATCTGTGATATGACAGTAACTGGCACGACGTTTACTTCGTTCCCTAGAATTTTTTTTATACCGAGGATCGTTGTTTTTTTTTAATAAATTTCCACCTCCAAGACAAAATTGTTCCTTTATCCCCTGGTTTCATTAAATTTTTTTACGGATTCATTTAATGAATGTTGTTATCTATAATCTGTGATGTGTCAGTAACTGGCACGACGTACACTTCGTTCCCTAGAAATTTTTTTATACCGAGGATCGTTGATTTTTTTAATAAATTTCCACCTCCAAGACAAAATTGTTCCTTTATTCCCTGGTTTCATCAAATTTTTTTACAGATTCATTTAAAAGATGTTGTTACCTATAATCTGTGATGTGTCAGTAACCGGCACGACGTACACTTCATTCCCTAGAAAAATTTTTATACCGAGGATCGTTGATTTTTTTTAATAAATTTCCACCTCCAAGACAAAATTGTTCCTTTATCCCCTGGTTTCATCAAATTTTTTTACGGATTCATTTAAATAAAGTTGTTACCTATAATCTGTGATGTGTCAGTAACTGGCACGACGTTTTCTTCGTTCCCTAGAAATTTTTTTATGCCGAGGATCGTTGATTTTTTTTAATAAATTTCCACCTCCAAGACAAAATTGTTCCTTTATCCCCTGGTTTCAACAAATTTTTTTACGGATTCATTTAAAGAATGTTGTTACCTATAATCTGTGATGTGTCAGTAACTGGCACGACGTTTACTTTGTTCCCTAGAATTTTTTTTATACCGAGGATCGTTGATTTTTTTTAATAAATTTCCACCTCCAAGACAAAATTGTTCCTTTATCTCCTGGTTTCAACAAATTTTTTTACGGATTCATTTAAAGGATGTTGTTACCTATAATCTGTGATGTGTCAGTAACTGGCACGACGTTTACTTTGTTCCCTAGAATTTTTTTTATACCGAGGATCGTTGATTTTTTTTAATAAATTTCCACCTCCAAGACAAAATTGTTCCTTTATTCCCTGGTTTCATCAAATTTTTTTACGGATTCATTTAAAGGATGTTGTTACCTATAATTTGTGATGTGTCAGTAACTGGCACGACGTTTACTTCGTTCCCTAGAATTTTTTTTATACCGAGGGTCGTTGATTTTTTTTAATACATTTCCACCTCCAAGACAAAATTGTTCTTTTATCCCCTGGTTTCATCAATGTTTTTTACTGATTTATTTAAAGAATGTTGTTACCTATAATCTGTGATGTGTCAGTAACTGGCACGTTGTACACTTCGTACCCTAGAAATTTTTTTATACCGAGGATCGTTGATTTTTTTTTAATAAATTTCCACCTCCAAGACAAAATTGTTCCTTTATCCCCTGGTTTCATCAAATTTTTTTACGGATTTATTTAAAAGATGTTGTTACCCATAATCTGTGATGTGTCAGTAACCGGCACGACGTACACTTCGTTCCCTAGAAATTTTTTTATACCGAGGATCGTTGATTTTTTTTTAATAAATTTCCACCTCCAAGACAAAATTGTTCCTTTATCCCCTGGTTTCATCAAATTTTTTTACGGATTCATTTAAAGGAAGTTGTTACCTATAACCTGTGATGTGTCAGTAACTGGCACGACGTTTACTTCGTTCCCTAGAAATTTTTTTAAGCCGAGGATCGTTGATTTTTTTTAATAAATTTCCACCTCCAAGACAAAATTGTTCCTTTATTCCCTGGTTTCATGAAATTTTTTTACGGATTCATTTAAAGGATGTTATTTTCTATAATCTGTGATATGTCAGTAACTGGCACGACGTACACTTCGTACCCTAGAAATTTTTTTATACCGAGGATCGTTGATTTTTTTTAATAAATTTCCACCTCCAAGACAAAATTGTTCCTTTATCCCCTGGTTACATCAAATTTTTTTACGGATTCATTTAAAGGATTTTGTGTCCTATAATCTGTGATGTGTCAGTAACTGGCACGACGTTTACTTCGTTCCCTAGAAATGTTTTTATACCGAGGATCGTTGATTTTTTTTAATAAATTTCCACCTCCAAGACAAAATTGTTCCTTTATCCCCTGGTTTCATCAAATTTTTTTACGGATTCATTTAAAGGATGTTGTTACCTATAATCTGTGATGTGTCAGTAACAGGCATGACGTTTACTTCGTTCCCTAGAAATTTTTTTATACCGAGGATCGTTGATTTTTTTAATAAATTTCCACCTCCAAGACAAAATTGTTCCTTTATCCCCTGGTTTCATCAATTTTTTTTACGGATTCATTTAAAAGATGTTGTTACCTATAATCTGTGATGTGTCAGTAACTGGCACGACGTACACTTCGTTCCCTAGAAATTTTTTTATACCGAGGATCGTTGTTTTTTTTTAATAAATTTCCACCTCCAAGACAAAATTGTTCCTTTACCCCCTGGTTTTATCAAATTTTTTTACGGATTCATTAAAAGGACGTTATGTCCTATAATCTGTGATGTGTCAGTAACTGGCACGACGTTAACTTCGTTCCCTAGAAATTTTTTATACTGAGGATCGTTGATTTTTTTTAATAAATTTCCACCTCCAAGACAAAATTGTTCCTTTATCTCCTGGTTTCATCAAATTTTTTTACGGATTCATTTAAAGGATGTTGTTACCTATAATCTGTAATGTGTCAGTAACAGGCACGACGTTTACTTCGTTCCCTAGAAATTTTTTTATACCGAGGATCGTTGATTTTTTTAAAAAATTTCCACCTCCAAGACAAAATTATTCCTTTATCCCCTGGTTTCATCAAATTTTTTTACGGATTCATTTAAAAGATGTTGTTACCTATAATCTGTGATGTGTCAGTAACTGGCACGACGTACACTTCGTTCCCTAGAAATTTTTTTATAACGAGGATCGTTGTTTTTTTTTAATAAATTTCCACCTCCAAGACAAAATTGTTCCTTTATCCCCTGGTTTCATTAATTTTTTTTCGGATTCATTTAAAGGATGTTGTTATCTATAATCTGTAATGTGTCAGTAACTGGCACGACGTACACTTCGTTCCCTAGAAATTTTTTTATACCGAGGATCGTTGTTTTTTTTAATAAATTTCCACCTCCAAGACAAAATTGTTCCTTTATTCCCTGGTTTCATCAAATTTTTTTACGGATTCATTTAAAAGATGTTGTTTACTATAATCTGTGATGTGTCAGTAACCGGCACGACGTACACTTCATTCCCTAGAAAATTTTTTATACCGAGGATCGTTGATTTTTTTTAATAAATTTCCACCTCCAAGACAAAATTGTTCCTTTATCCCCTGGTTTCATCAAATTTTTTTACGGATTCATTTAAAGAATGTTGTTACCTATAATCTGTGATGTGTCAGTAACTGGCACGACGTTTACTTCGTTCCCTAGAAATTTTTTTATGCCGAGGACCGTTGATTTTTTTTAATAAATTTCCACCTCCAAGACAAAATTGTTCCTTTATTCTCTGGTTTCATCAAATTTTTTTACGGATTCATTTAAAGGATGTTATTACCTATAATCTGTGATGTGTTAGTAACTGGCACGACGTACATTTCGTACCCTAGAAATTCTTTTATACCGAGGATCGTTAATTTTTTTTAAAAAATTTCCACCTCCAAGACAAAATTGTTCCTTTATTCCCTGGTTTCATCAAATTTTTTTACGGATTCATTTAAAGGATGTTGTTACCTATAATCTGTGATGTGTCAGTAACTGGCACGACGTACACTTCGTTCTTTAGAAATTTTTTTATACCGAGGATCGTTGATTTTTTTAATAAATTTCCACCTCCAAGACAAAATTGTTCCTTTATTCCCTGGTTTCATCAAATTTTTTTACGGATTCATTTAAAAGATGCTGTTACCTATAATCTGTGATGTGTCAGTAACCGGCACGACGTACACTTCATTCCCTAGAAATTTTTTTATACCGAGGATCGTTGATTTTTTTTAATAAATTTCCACCTCCAAGACAAAATTGTTCCTTTATCCCCTGGTTTCATCAAATTTTTTTACGGATTCATTTAAAGGATGTTGTTACCTATAATCTGTGATGTGTCAGTAACTGGCACGACGTACACTTCGTTCTTTAGAAATTTTTTTATACCGAGGATCGTTGATTTTTTTAATAAATTTCCACCTCCAAGACAAAATTGTTCCTTTATTCCCTGGTTTCATCAAATTTTTTTACGGATTCATTTAAAAGATGTTGTTACCCATAATCTGTGATGTGTCAGTAACCGGCACGACGTACACTTCGTTCCCTAGAAATTTTTTTATACCGAGGATCGTTGATTTTTTTTAATAAATTTCCACCTCCATAACAAAATTGTTCCTTTATTCCCTGGTTTCATCAAATTTTTTTACGGATTCATTTAAAGGATGTTGTTACCTATAATCTGTGATGTGTTAGTAACTGGCACGACGTACTCTTCGTTCCCTAGAAATTTTTTTTTACCGAGGATCGTTGATTTTTTAATAAATTTCCACCTCCAAGACAAAATTGTTCCTTTATCCCCTGGTTTCATCAAATTTTTTTACGGATTCATTTAAAGGATGTTGTTACCTATAATCTGTGATGTGTCAGTAACTGACACGACGTTTACTTCGTTCCCTAGAAATTTTTTTATACCGAGGATCGTTGTTTTTTTTTTAATAAATTTCCACCTCCAAGACAAAATTGTTCCTTTTTCCCCTGGTTTCATCAAATTTTTTTACGGATTCATTTAAAGGATGTTGTTACCTATAATCTGTGATATGTCAGTAACTGGCACGACGTTTACTTCGTTCCCTAGAAATTTTTTTATACCGAGGATCGTTGATTTTTTTTAATAAAATTCCACCTCCAAGACAAAATTGTTCCTTTATTCCCTGGTTTCATCAAATTTTTTTACGGATTCATTTAAAGGATGTTTTTACCTATAATCTGTGATGTGTTAGTAACTGGCACGACGTACACTTCGTACCCTAGAAATTTTTTTATACCGAGGATCGTTGATTTTTTTTAATAAATTTTTACCTCCAAGACAAAATTGTTCCTTTATTCCCTGGTTTCATCAAATTTTTTTTACGGATTCATTTAAAAGATGTTGTTACCCATATTCTGTGATGTGTCAGTAACCGGCACGACGTACACTTCGTTCCCTAGAAATTTTTTTATACCGAGGATCGTTGATTTTTTTTAATAAATTTCCACCTCCAAGACAAAATTGTTCCTTTATCCCCTGGTTTCATCAAATTTTTTTACGGATTCATTTAAAGGATGTTGTTACCTATAATCTGTGATGTGTTAGTAACTGGCACGAAGTACTCTTCGTTCCCTAGAAATTTTTTTAACCGAGGATCGTTGATTTTTTAATAAATTTCCACCTCCAAGACAAAATTGTTCCTTTATCCCCTGGTTTCATCAAATTTTTTTACGGATTCATTTAAAGGATGTTGTTACCTAAAATTTGTGATGTGTCAGTAACTGGCACGACGTTTACTTCGTTCCCTAGAATTTTTTTTATACCGAGGGTCGTTGATTTTTTTTAATACATTTCCACCTCCAAGACTAAATTGTTCTTTTATCCCCTGGTTTCATCAATGTTTTTTACTGATTTATTTAAAGAATGTTGTTACCTATAATCTGTGATGTGTCAGTAACTGGCACGTTGTACACTTCGTACCCTAGAAATTTTTTTATACCGAGGATCGTTGATTTTTTTTTAATAAATTTCCACCTCCAAGACAAAATTGTTCCTTTTTCCCCTGGTTTCATCAAATTTTTTTACGGATTTATTTAAAAGTTGTTGTTATTCATAATCTGTGATGTGTCAGTAACCGGCACGACGTACACTTCGTTCCCTAGAAATTTTTTTATACCGAGGATCGTTGATTGTTTTTTAATAAATTTCCACCTCCAAGACAAAATTGTTCCTTTATCCCCTGGTTTCATCAAATTTTTTTACGGATTCATTTAAAGGAAGTTGTTACCTATAACCTGTGATGTGTCAGTAACTGGCACGACGTTTACTTCGTTCCCTAGAAATTTTTTTAAGCCGAGGATCGTTGATTTTTTTTAATAAATTTCCACCTCCAAGACAAAATTGTTCCTTTATTCCCTGGTTTCATGAAATTTTTTTACGGATTCATTTAAAGGATGTTATTTTCTATAATCTGTGATATGTCAGTAACTGGCACGACGTACACTTCGTACCCTAGAAATTTTTTTATACCGAGGATCGTTGATTTTTTTTAATAAATTTCCACCTCCAAGACAAAATTGTTCCTTTATCCCCTGGTTACATCAAATTTTTTTACGGATTCATTTAAAGGATTTTGTGTCCTATAATCTGTGATGTGTCAGTAACTGGCACGACGTTTACTTCGTTCCCTAGAAATGTTTTTATACCGAGGATCGTTGATTTTTTTTAATAAATTTCCACCTCCAAGACAAAATTGTTCCTTTATCCCCTGGTTTCATCAAATTTTTTTACGGATTCATTTAAAGGATGTTGTTACCTATAATCTGTGATGTGTCAGTAACAGGCATGACGTTTACTTCGTTCCCTAGAAATTTTTTTATACCGAGGATCGTTGATTTTTTTAATAAATTTCCACCTCCAAGACAAAATTGTTCCTTTATCCCCTGGTTTCATCAATTTTTTTTACGGATTCATTTAAAAGATGTTGTTACCTATAATCTGTGATGTGTCAGTAACTGGCACGACGTACACTTCGTTCCCTAGAAATTTTTTTATACCGAGGATCGTTGTTTTTTTTTAATAAATTTCCACCTCCAAGACAAAATTGTTCCTTTACCCCCTGGTTTTATCAAATTTTTTTACGGATTCATTAAAAGGACGTTGTGTCCTATAATCTGTGATGTGTCAGTAACTGGCACAACGTTAACTTCGTTCCCTAGAAATTTTTTATACCGAGGATCGTTGATTTTTTTTAATAAATTTCCACCTCCAAGACAAAATTGTTCCTTTATCTCCTGGTTTCATCAAATTTTTTTACGGATTCATTTAAAGGATGTTGTTACCTATAATCTGTGATGTGTCAGTAACAGGCACGACGTTTACTTCGTTCCCTAGAAATTTTTTTATACCGAGGATCGTTGATTTTTTTAATAAATTTCCACCTCCAAGACAAAATTATTCCTTTATCCCCTGGTTTCATCAAATTTTTTTACGGATTCATTTAAAAGATGTTGTTACCTATAATCTGTGATGTGTCAGTAACTGGCACGACGTACACTTCGTTCCCTAGAAATTTTTTTATAACGAGGATCGTTGTTTTTTTTTAATAAATTTCCACCTCCAAGACAAAATTGTTCCTTTATCCCCTGGTTTTATTAATTTTTTTTCGGATTCATTTAAAGGATGTTGTTATCTATAATCTGTAATGTGTCAGTAACTGGCACGACGTACACTTCGTTCCCTAGAAATTTTTTTATACCGAGGATCGTTGATTTTTTTAATAAATTTCCACCTCCAAGACAAAATTGTTCCTTTATTCCCTGGTTTCATCAAATTTTTTTACGGATTCATTTAAAAGATGTTGTTTACTATAATCTGTGATGTGTCAGTAACCGGCACGACGTACACTTCATTCCCTAGAAAATTTTTTATACCGAGGATCGTTGATTTTTTTTAATAAATTTCCACCTCCAAGACAAAATTGTTCCTTTATCCCCTGGTTTCATCAATTTTTTTTACGGATTCATTTAAAGGAAGTTGTTACCTATAATCTGTGATGTGTCAGTAACTGGCACGACGTTTACTTCGTACCCTAGAAATTTTTTTATGCCGAGGACCGTTGATTTTTTTTAATAAATTTCCACCTCCAAGACAAAATTGTTCCTTTATTCTCTGGTTTCATCAAATTTTTTTACGGATTCATTTAAAGGATGATATTACCTATAATCTGTAATGTGTTAGTAACTGGCACGACGTACACTTCGTACCCTAGAAATTTTTTTATACCGAGGATCGTTGATTTTTTTTAATAAATTTCCACCTCCAAGACAAAATTGTTCCTTTATTCCCTGGTTTCATCAAATTTTTTTACGGATTCATTTAAAGGATGTTGTTACCTATAATCTGTGATGTGTCAGTAACTGGCACGACGTACACTTCGTTCTTTAGAAATTTTTTTATACCGAGGATCGTTGATTTTTTTAATAAATTTCCACCTCCAAGACAAAATTGTTCCTTTATTCCCTGGTTTCATCAAATTTTTTTACGGATTCATTTAAAAGATGCTGTTACCTATAATTTGTGATGTGTCAGTAACCGGTACGACGTACACTTCATTCCCTAGAAATTTTTTTATACCGAGGATCGTTGATTTTTTTTAATAAATTTCCACCTCCAAGACAAAATTGTTCCTTTATCCCCTGGTTTCATCAAATTTTTTTACGGATTCATTTAAAGGATGTTGTTACCTATAATCTGTGATGTGTCAGTAACTGGCACGACGTTTACTTCGTTCCTTAGAAATTTTTTTATGCCGAGGATCGTTGATTTTTTTTAATAAATTTCCACCTCCAAGACAAAATTGTTCCTTTATTCCCTGGTTTCATCAAATTTTTTTACGGATTCATTTAAATGATGTTGTTACCTTAAATCTGTGAAGTGTCAGTAACCGGCACGACGTACACTTCATTCCCTAGAAAATTTTTTATACCGAGGATCGTTGATTTTTTTTAATTAATTTCCACCTCCAAGACAAAATTGTTCCTTTATCCCCTGGTTTCATCAAATTTTTTTACGGATTCATTTAAAGGAAGTTGTTACCTATATTCTGTGATGTGTCAGTAACTGGCACAACGTTTACTTCGTTCCCTAGAAATTTTTTTATGCCGAGGATCGTTGATTTTTTTTAATAAATTTCCACCTCCAAGACAAAATTGTTCCTTTATTCTCTGGTTTCATCAAATTTTTTTACGGATTAATTTAAAGAATGTTATTACCAATAATCTGTGATGTGTTAGTAACTGGCACGACGTACACTTCGTACCCTAGAAATTTTTTTATACCGAGGATCGTTGATTTTTTTTAATAAATTTTTACCTCCAAGACAAAATTGTTCCTTTATTCCCTGGTTTCATCAAATTTTTTTACGGATTCATTTAAAAGATGTTGTTACCCATAATCTGTGATGTGTCAGTAACCGGCACGACTTACACTTCGTTCCCTAGAAATTTTTTTATACCGAGGATCGTTGATTTTTTTTAATAAATTTCCACCTCCATAACAAAATTGTTCCTTTATCCCCTGGTTTCATCAAATTTTTTTACGGATTCATTTAAAGGATGTTGTTACCTATAATCTGTGATGTGTTAGTAACTGGCACGACGTACTCTTCGTTCCCTAGAAATTTTTTTTTACCGAGGATCGTTGATTTTTTAATAAATTTCCACCTCCAAGACAAAATTGTTCCTTTATCCCCTGGTTTCATCAAATTTTTTTACGGATTCATTTAAAGGATGTTGTTACCTATAATCTGTGATGTGTCAGTAACTGACACGACGTTTACTTCGTTCCCTAGAAATTTTTTTATACCGAGGATCGTTGTTTTTTTTTTAATAAATTTCCACCTCCAAGACAAAATTGTTCCTTTTTCCCCTGGTTTCATCAAATTTTTTTACGGATTCATTTAAAGGATGTTGTTACCTATAATCTGTGATATGTCAGTAACTGGCACGACGTTTACTTCGTTCCCTAGAAATTTTTTTATACCGAGGATCGTTGATTTTTTTTAATAAAATTCCACCTCCAAGACAAAATTGTTCCTTTATTCCCTGGTTTCATCAAATTTTTTTACGGATTCATTTAAAGGATGTTTTTACCTATAATCTGTGATGTGTTAGTAACTGGCACGACGTACACTTCGTACCCTAGAAATTTTTTTATACCGAGGATCGTTGATTTTTTTTAATAAATTTTTACCTCCAAGACAAAATTGTTCCTTTATTCCCTGGTTTCATCAAATTTTTTTACGGATTCATTTAAAAGATGTTGTTACCCATATTCCATGATGTGTCAGTAACCGGCACGACGTACACTTCGTTCCCTAGAAATTTTTTTATACCGAGGATCGTTGATTTTTTTTAATAAATTTCCACCTCCAAGACAAAATTGTTCCTTTATCCCCTGGTTTCATCAAATTTTTTTACGGATTCATTTAAAGGATGTTGTTACCTATAATCTGTGATGTGTTAGTAACTGGCACGACGTACTCTTCGTTCCCTAGAAATTTTTTTTTACCGAGGATCGTTGATTTTTTAATAAATTTCCATCTCCAAGACAAAATTGTTCCTTTTTCCCCTGGTTTCATCAAATTTTTTTACGGATTCATTTAAAGGATGTTGTTACCTATAATCTGTGATATGTCAGTAACCGGCACGACGTTTACTTCGTTCCCTAGAAATTTTTTTATACCGAGGATCGTTGTTTTTTTTTTTAATAAATTTCCACCTCCAAGACAAAATTGTTCCTTTATCCCCTGGTTTCGTCAAATTTTTTTACGGATTCATTTAAAGGATGTTGTTACCTATATTCTGTGATGTGTCAGTAACTGGCACAACGTTTACTTCGTTCCCTAGAAATTTTTTTATGCCGAGGATCGTTGATTTTTTTTAATAAACTTCCACCTCCAAGACAAAATTGTTCCTTTATTCTCTGGTTTCATCACATTTTTTTACGGATTCATTTAAAGGATGTTATTACCAATAATCTGTGATGTGTTAGTAACTGGCACGACGTACACTTCGTACCCTAGAAATTTTTTTATACCGAGGATCGTTGATTTTTTTTAATAAATTTTTACCTCCAAGACAAAATTGTTCCTTTATTCCCTGGTTTCATCAAATTTTTTTACGGATTCATTTAAAAGATGTTGTTACCCATAATCTGTGATGTGTCAGTAACCGGCACGACGTACACTTCGTTCCCTAGAAATTTTTTTATACCGAGGATCGTTGATTTTTTTTAATAAATTTCCACCTCCAAGACAAAATTGTTCCTTTATCCCCTGGTTTCATCAAATTTTTTTACGGATTCATTTAAAGGATGTTGTTACCTATAATCTGTAATGTGTTAGTAACTGGCACGACGTACACTTCGTTCCCTAGAAATTTTTTTATACCGAGGATCGTTGATTTTTTTTAATAAATTTCCACCTCCAAGACAAAATTGTTCCTTTACCCCCTGGTTTCATCAATTTTTTTTACGGATTCATTTAAAGAATGTTGTTACCTATAATCTGTGATGTGTTAGTAACTTGCACGACGTACTCTTCGTTCCCTAGAAATTTTTTTTTACCGAGGATCGTTGATTTTTTAATAAATTTCCACCTCCAAGACAAAATTAATCCTTTATCCCCTGGTTTCATCAAATTTTTTTATGGATTCATTTAAAGGATGTTGTTACCTATAATCTGTGATGTGTTAGTAACTGGCACGACGTACTCTTCGTTCCCTAGAAATTTTTTTTACCGAGGATCGTTGATTTTTTAATAAATTTCCACCTCCAAGACAAAATTGTTCCTTTTTCCCCTGGTTTCATCAAATTTTTTTACGGATTCATTTAAAGGATGTTGTTACCTATAATCTGTGATATGTCAGTAACTGGCACGACGTTTACTTCGTTCCCTAGAAATTTTTTTATACCGAGGATCGTTGATTTTTTTTAATAAATTTCCACCTCCAAGACAAAATTGTTCCTTTATCCCCTGGTTTCATCAAATTTTTTTACGGATTCATTTAAAGGATGTTGTTACCTATAATCTGTAATGTGTTAGTAACTGGCACGACGTACACTTCGTTCCCTAGAAATTTTTTTATACCGAGGATCGTTGATTTTTTTTAATAAATTTCCACCTCCAAGACAAAATTGTTCCTTTATCCCCTGGTTTCATCAAATTTTTTTACGGATTTATTTAAAGGATGTTATTACCTATAATCTGTGATGTGTTAGTAACTGGCACGACGTACTCTTCGTTCCCTAGAAATTTTTTTTTACCGACGATCGTTGATTTTTTAATAAATTTCCACCTCCAAGACAAAATTGTTCCTTTTTCCCCTGGTTTCATCAAATTTTTTTACGGATTCATTTAAAGGATGTTGTTACCTATAATCTGTGATATGTCAGTAACTGGCACGACGTTTACTTCGTTCCCTAGAAATTTTTTTATACCGAGGATCGTTGTTTTTTTTTTAATAAATTTCCACCTCCAAGACAAAATTGTTCCTTTATCCCCTGGTTTCATTAAATTTTTTTACGGATTCATTTAAAGGATGTTGTTATCTATAATCTGTGATGTAACAGTAACTGGCACGACGTACAATTCGTTCCCTAGAAATTTTTTTATACCGAGGATCGTTGATTTTTTTAATAAATTTCCAACTCCAAGACAAAATTGTTCCTTTATTCCCTGGTTTCATCAAATTTTTTTAAGGATTAATTTAAAAGATGTTGTTACCTATAATCTGTGTTTTGTCAGTAACCGGCACGACGTACACTTCATTCCCTAGAAAATTTTTTATACCGAGGATCGTTGATTTTTTTTAATAAATTTCCACCTCCAAGACAAAATTGTTCCTTTATCCCCTGGTTACTTCAAATTTTTTTACGGATTCATTTAAGGGACGTTGTGTCCTATAATCTGGGATGTGTCAGTAACTGGCACGACGTTTACTTCGTTCCCTAGAAATGTTTTTATACCGAGGATCGTTGATTTTTTTTAATAAATTTCCACCCCAAGACAAAATTGTTCCTTTATCCCCTGGTTTCATCAAATTTTTTTACGGATTCATTTAAAGGATGTTGCTACCTATAATCTGTGATGTGTCAGTAACAGGCACGACGTTTACTTCGTTCCCTAGAAATTTTTTTATACCGAATTTTTTTATACCGAGGATCGTTGATTTTTTTAATAAATTTCCACCTTCAAGACAAAATTGTTCCTCTATCCCCTGGTTTCATCAATTTTTTTTACGGATTCATTTAAAGGATGTTGTTACCTATAATCTGTGATGTGTCAGTAACTGGCACGACGTACACTTCGTTCCCTAGAAATTTTTTTATACCGAGGATCGTTGTTTTTTTTTAATAAATTTCCACCTCCAAGACAAAATTGTTCCTTTATTCCCTGGTTTCATCAAATTTTTTTACGGATTCATTTAAAAGATGTTGTTACCCATAATCTGTGATGTGTCAGTAACCGGCACGACGTACACTTCGTTCCCTAGAAATTTTTTTATACCGAGGATCGTTGATTTTTTTTAATAAATTTCCACCTCCAAGACAAAATTGTTCCTTTATCCCCTGGTTTCATCAAATTTTTTTACGGATTCATTTAAAGGATGTTGTTACCTATAATCTGTGATGTGTTAGTAACTGGCACGACGTACACTTCGTTCCCTAGAAATTTTTTTATACCGAGGATCGTTGATTTTTTTTAATAAATTTCCACCTCCAAGACAAAATTGTTCCTTTACCCCCTGGTTTCATCAAATTTTTTACGGATTCATTTAAAGAATGTTGTTACCTATAATCTGTAATGTGTTAGTAACTTGCACGACGTTATCTTCGTTCCCTAGAAATTTTTTTTTACCGAGGATCGTTGATTTTTTAATAAATTTCCACCTCCAAGACAAAATTAATCCTTTATCCCCTGGTTTCATCAAATTTTTTTACGGATTCATTTAAAGGATGTTGTTACCTATAATCTGTGATGTGTTAGTAACTGGCACGACGTACTCTTCGTTCCCTAGAAATTTTTTTTTACCGAGGATCGTTGATTTTTTAATAAATTTCCACCTCCAAGACAAAATTGTTCCTTTTTTCCCTGGTTTCATCAAATTTTTTTACGGATTCATTTAAAGGATGTTGTTACCTATAATCTGTGATATGTCAGTAACTGGCACGACGTTTACTTCGTTCCCTAGAAATTTTTTTATACCGAGGATCGTTGATTTTTTTTAATAAAATTCAACCTCCAAGACAAAATTGTTCCTTTATTCCCTGGTTTCATCAAATTTTTTTACGGATTCATTTAAAGGATGTTGTTACCTATAATTTGTGATGTGTTAGTAACTGGCACGACGTACACTTCGTTCCCTAGAAATTTTTTTATACCGAGGATCGTTGATTTTTTTTAATAAATTTCCACCTCCAAGACAAAATTGTTCCTTTACCCCCTGGTTTCATCAAATTTTTTTACGGATTCATTTAAAGAATGTTGTTACCTATAATCTGTGATGTGTTAGTAACTTGCACGACGTACTCTTCGTTCCCTAGAAATTTTTTTTTACCGAGGATCGTTGATTTTTTAATAAATTTCCACCTCCAAGACAAAATTAATCCTTTATCCCCTGGTTTCATCAAATTTTTTTACGGATTCATTTAAAGGATGTTGTTACCTATAATCTGTGATGTGTTAGTAACTGGCACGACGTACTCTTCGTTCCCTAGAAATTTTTTTTTACGGAGGATCGTTGATTTTTTAATAAATTTCCACCTCCAAGACAAAATTGTTCCTTTTTCCCCTGGTTTCATCAAATTTTTTTACGGATTCATTTAAAGGATGTTGTTACCTATAATCTGTGATATGTCTGTAACTGGCACGACGTTTACTTCGTTCCCTAGAAATTTTTTTATACCGAGGATCGTTGATTTTTTTTAATAAAATTCCACCTCCAAGACAAAATTGTTCCTTTATTCCCTGGTTTCATCAAATTTTTTTACGGATTCATTTAAAGGATGTTGTTACCTATAATCTGTGATGTGTTAGTAACTGGCACGACGTACACTTCGTACCCTAGAAATTTTTTTATACCGAGGATCGTTGATTTTTTTTAATAAATTTTTACCTCCAAGACAAAATTGTTCCTTTATTCCCTGGTTTCATCAAATTTTTTTCGGATTCATTTAAAAGATGTTGTTACCCATAATCTGTGATGTGTCAGTAACCGGCACGACGTACACTTCGTTCCCTAGAATTTTTTTTATACCGAGGATCGTTGATTTTTTTTAATAAATTTCCACCTCCAAGACAAAATTGTTCCTTTATCCCCTGGTTTCATCAAATTTTTTTATGGATTCATTTAAAGGATGTTGTTACCTATAATCTGTGATGTGTTAGTAACTGGCACGACGTACTCTTCGTTCCCTAGAAATTTTTTTTTACCGAGGATCGTTGATTTTTTAATAAATTTCCACCTCCAAGACAAAATTGTTCCTTTATCCCCTGGTTTCATCAAATTTTTTTACGGATTCATTTAAAGGATGTTGTTACCTATAATCTGTGATGTGTTAGTAACTGGCACGACGTACTCTTCGTTCCCTAGAAATTTTTTTTTACCGAGGATCGTTGATTTTTTAATAAATTTCCACCTCCAAGACAAAATTGTTCCTTTTTTCCCTGGTTTCATCAAATTTTTTTACGGATTCATTTAAAGGATGTTGTTACCTATATTCTGTGATGTGTCAGTAACTGGCACGACGTACACTTCGTTCCCTAGAAATTTTTTTATACCGAGGATCGTTGATTTTTTTTTAATAAACTTCCACCTCCAAGACAAAAATGTTCCTTTATTCTCTGGTTTCATCAAATTTTTTTACGGATTCATTTAAAAGATGTTATTACCAATAATCTGTGATGTGTTAGTAACTGGCACGACGTACACTTCGTACCCTAGAAATTTTTTTATACCGAGGATCGTTGATTTTTTTTAATAAATTTTTTCCTCCAAGACAAAATTGTTCCTTTATTCCCTGGTTTCATCAAATTTTTTTACGGATTCATTTAAAAGATGTTGTTACCCATAATCTGTGATGTGTCAGTAACCGGCACAACGTACACTTCGTTCCCTAGAAATTTTTTTATACCGAGGATCGTTGATTTTTTTTAATAAATTTCCACCTCCAAGACAAAATTGTTCCTTTATTCCCTGGTTTCATCAAATTTTTTTACGGATTTATTTAAAGGATGTTATTACCTATAATCTGTGATGTGTTAGTAACTGGCACGACGTACTCTTCGTTCCCTAGAAATTTTTTTTTACCGACGATCGTTGATTTTTTAATAAATTTCCACCTCCAAGACAAAATTGTTCCTTTTTCCCCTGGTTTCATCAAATTTTTTTACGGATTCATTTAAAGGATGTTGTTACCTATAATCTGTGATATGTCAGTAACTGGCACGACGTTTACTTCGTTCCCTAGAAATTTTTTTATACCGAGGATCGTTGTTTTTTTTTTAATAAATTTCCAACTCCAAGACAAAATTGTTCCTTTATTCCCTGGTTTCATCAAATTTTTTTAAGGATTAATTTAAAAGATGTTGTTACCTATAATCTGTGTTGTGTCAGTAACCGGCACGACGTACACTTCATTCCCTAGAAAATTTTTTATACCGAGGATCGTTGATTTTTTTTAATAAATTTCCACCTCCAAGACAAAATTGTTCCTTTATCCCCTGGTTACTTCAATTTTTTTTACGGATTCATTTAAGGGACGTTGTGTCCTATAATCTGGGATGTGTCAGTAACTGGCACGACGTTTACTTCGTTCCCTAGAAATGTTTTTATACCGAGGATCGTTGATTTTTTTTAATAAATTTCCACCTCCAAGACAAAATTGTTCCTTTATCCCCTGGTTTCATCAAATTTTTTTACGGATTCATTTAAAGGATGTTGTTACCTATAATCTGTGATGTGTCAGTAACAGGCACGACGTTTACTTCGTTCCCTAGAAATTTTTTTATACCGAATTTTTTTATACCGAGGATCGTTGATTTTTTTAATAAATTTCCACCTTCAAGACAAAATTGTTCCTTTATCCCGTGGTTTCATCAATTTTTTTTACGGATTCATTTAAAGGATGTTGTTACCTATAATCTGTGATGTGTCAGTAACTGGCACGACGTACACTTCGTTCCCTAGAAATTTTTTTATGTCGAGGATCGTTGTTTTTTTTTAATAAATTTCCACCTCCAAGACAAAATTGTTCCTTTATTCCCTGGTTTCATCAAATTTTTTTACGGATTCATTTAAAAGATGTTGTTACCCATAATCTGTGATGTGTCAGTAACCGGCACGACGTACACTTCGTTCCCTAGAAATTTTTTTTATACCGAGGATCGTTGATTTTTTTTAATAAATTTCCACCTCCAAGACAAAATTGTTCCTATATCCCCTGGTTTCATCAAATTTTTTTACGGATTCATTTAAAGGATGTTGTTACCTATAATCTGTGATGTGTTAGTAACTGGCACGACGTACACTTCGTTCCCTAGAAATTTTTTTATACCGAGGATCGTTGATTTTTTTTAATAAATTTCCACCTCCAAGACAAAATTGTTCCTTTACCCCCTGGTTTCATCAAATTTTTTTACGGATTCATTTAAAGAATGTTGTTACCTATAATCTGTGATGTGTTAGTAACTTGCACGACGTACTCTTCGTTCCCTAGAAATTTTTTTTTTACCGAGGATCGTTGATTTTTTAATAAATTTCCACCTCCAAGACAAAATTAATCCTTTATCCCCTGGTTTCATCAAATTTTTTTCGGATTCATTTAAAAGATGTTGTTACCCATAATCTGTGATGTGTCAGTAACCGGCACGACGTACACTTCGTTCCCTAGAATTTTTTTTATACCGAGGATCGTTGATTTTTTTTAATAAATTTCCACCTCCAAGACAAAATTGTTCCTTTATCCCCTGGTTTCATCAAATTTTTTTATGGATTCATTTAAAGGATGTTGTTACCTATAATCTGTGATGTGTTAGTAACTGGCACGACGTACTCTTCGTTCCCTAGAAATTTTTTTTTACCGAGGATCGTTGATTTTTTAATAAATTTCCACCTCCAAGACAAAATTGTTCCTTTATCCCCTGGTTTCATCAAATTTTTTTACGGATTCATTTAAAGGATGTTGTTACCTATAATCTGTGATGTGTTAGTAACTGGCACGACGTACTCTTCGTTCCCTAGAAATTTTTTTTTACCGAGGATCGTTGATTTTTTAATAAATTTCCACCTCCAAGACAAAATTGTTCCTTTTTTCCCTGGTTTCATCAAATTTTTTTACGGATTCATTTAAAGGATGTTGTTACCTATATTCTGTGATGTGTCAGTAACTGGCACGACGTACACTTCGTTCCCTAGAAATTTTTTTATACCGAGGATCGTTGATTTTTTTTTAATAAACTTCCACCTCCAAGACAAAAATGTTCCTTTATTCTCTGGTTTCATCAAATTTTTTTACGGATTCATTTAAAAGATGTTATTACCAATAATCTGTGATGTGTTAGTAACTGGCACGACGTACACTTCGTACCCTAGAAATTTTTTTATACCGAGGATCGTTGATTTTTTTTAATAAATTTTTTCCTCCAAGACAAAATTGTTCCTTTATTCCCTGGTTTCATCAAATTTTTTTACGGATTCATTTAAAAGATGTTGTTACCCATAATCTGTGATGTGTCAGTAACCGGCACAACGTACACTTCGTTCCCTAGAAATTTTTTTATACCGAGGATCGTTGATTTTTTTTAATAAATTTCCACCTCCAAGACAAAATTGTTCCTTTATTCCCTGGTTTCATCAAATTTTTTTACGGATTTATTTAAAGGATGTTATTACCTATAATCTGTGATGTGTTAGTAACTGGCACGACGTACTCTTCGTTCCCTAGAAATTTTTTTTTACCGACGATCGTTGATTTTTTAATAAATTTCCACCTCCAAGACAAAATTGTTCCTTTTTCCCCTGGTTTCATCAAATTTTTTTACGGATTCATTTAAAGGATGTTGCTACCTATAATCTGTGATATGTCAGTAACTGGCACGACGTTTACTTCGTTCCCTAGAAATTTTTTTATACCGAGGATCGTTGTTTTTTTTTTAATAAATTTCCAACTCCAAGACAAAATTGTTCCTTTATTCCCTGGTTTCATCAAATTTTTTTAAGGATTAATTTAAAAGATGTTGTTACCTATAATCTGTGTTGTGTCAGTAACCGGCACGACGTACACTTCATTCCCTAGAAAATTTTTTATACCGAGGATCGTTGATTTTTTTTAATAAATTTCCACCTCCAAGACAAAATTGTTCCTTTATCCCCTGGTTACTTCAATTTTTTTTACGGATTCATTTAAGGGACGTTGTGTCCTATAATCTGGGATGTGTCAGTAACTGGCACGACGTTTACTTCGTTCCCTAGAAATGTTTTTATACCGAGGATCGTTGATTTTTTTTAATAAATTTCCACCTCCAAGACAAAATTGTTCCTTTATCCCCTGGTTTCATCAAATTTTTTTACGGATTCATTTAAAGGATGTTGTTACCTATAATCTGTGATGTGTCAGTAACAGGCACGACGTTTACTTCGTTCCCTAGAAATTTTTTTATACCGAATTTTTTTATACCGAGGATCGTTGATTTTTTTAATAAATTTCCACCTTCAAGACAAAATTGTTCCTTTATCCAATGGTTTCATCAATTTTTTTTACGGATTCATTTAAAGGATGTTGTTACCTATAATCTGTGATGTGTCAGTAACTGGCACGACGTACACTTCGTTCCCTAGAAATTTTTTTATGTCGAGGATCGTTGTTTTTTTTTAATAAATTTCCACCTCCAAGACAAAATTGTTCCTTTATTCCCTGGTTTCATCAAATTTTTTTACGGATTCATTTAAAAGATGTTGTTACCCATAATCTGTGATGTGTCAGTAACCGGCACGACGTACACTTCGTTCCCTAGAAATTTTTTTTATACCGAGGATCGTTGATTTTTTTTAATAAATTTCCACCTCCAAGACAAAATTGTTCCTATATCCCCTGGTTTCATCAAATTTTTTTACGGATTCATTTAAAGGATGTTGTTACCTATAATCTGTGATGTGTTAGTAACTGGCACGACGTACACTTCGTTCCCTAGAAATTTTTTTATACCGAGGATCGTTGATTTTTTTTAATAAATTTCCACCTCCAAGACAAAATTGTTCCTTTACCCCCTGGTTTCATCAAATTTTTTTACGGATTCATTTAAAGAATGTTGTTACCTATAATCTGTGATGTGTTAGTAACTTGCACGACGTACTCTTCGTTCCCTAGAAATTTTTTTTTTACCGAGGATCGTTGATTTTTTAATAAATTTCCACCTCCAAGACAAAATTAATCCTTTATCCCCTGGTTTCATCAAATTTTTTTACGGATTCGTTTAAAGGATGTTGTTACCTATAATCTGTGATGTGTTAGTAACTGGCACAACGTACTCTTCGTTCCCTAGAAATTTTTTTTTACCGAGGATCGTTGATTTTTTAATAAATTTCCACCGCCAAGACAAAATTGTTCCTTTTTCCCCTGGTTTCATCAAATTTTTTTACGGATTCATTTAAAGGATGTTGTTACCTATAATCTGTGATATGTCAGTAACTGGCACGACGTTTACTTCGTTCCCTAGAAATTTTTTTATACCGAGGATCGTTGATTTTTTTTAATAAAATTCCACCTCCAAGACAAAATTGTTCCTTTATTCCCTGGTTTCATCAAATTTTTTTACGGATTCATTTAAAGGATGTTGTTACCTATAATCTGTGATGTGTTAGAAACTGGCACGACGTACACTTCGTACCCTAGAAATTTTTTTATACCGAGGATCGTTGATTTTTTTTAATAAATTTTTACCTCCAAGACAAAATTGTTCCTTTATTCCCTGGTTTCATCAAATTTTTTTACGGATTCATTTAAAAGATGTTGTTACCTATAATTTGTGATGTGTTAGTAACTGGCACGACGTACACTTCGTTCCCTAGAAATTTTTTTATACCGAGGATCGTTGATTTTTTTTAATAAATTTCCACCTCCAAGACAAAATTGTTCCTTTACCCCCTGGTTTCATCAAATTTTTTTACGGATTCATTTAAAGAATGTTGTTACCTATAATCTGTGATGTGTTAGTAACTTGCACGACGTACTCTTCGTTCCCTAGAAATTTTTTTTTACGGAGGATCGTTGATTTTTTAATAAATTTCCACCTCCAAGACAAAATTGTTCCTTTTTCCCCTGGTTTCATCAAATTTTTTTACGGATTCATTTAAAGGATGTTGTTACCTATAATCTGTGATATGTCTGTAACTGGCACGACGTTTACTTCGTTCCCTAGAAATTTTTTTATACCGAGGATCGTTGATTTTTTTTAATAAAATTCCACCTCCAAGACAAAATTGTTCCTTTATTCCCTGGTTTCATCAAATTTTTTTACGGATTCATTTAAAGGATGTTGTTACCTATAATCTGTGATGTGTTAGTAACTGGCACGACGTACACTTCGTACCCTAGAAATTTTTTTATACCGAGGATCGTTGATTTTTTTTAATAAATTTTTACCTCCAAGACAAAATTGTTCCTTTATTCCCTGGTTTCATCAAATTTTTTTCGGATTCATTTAAAAGATGTTGTTACCCATAATCTGTGATGTGTCAGTAACCGGCACGACGTACACTTCGTTCCCTAGAATTTTTTTTATACCGAGGATCGTTGATTTTTTTTAATAAATTTCCACCTCCAAGACAAAATTGTTCCTTTATCCCCTGGTTTCATCAAATTTTTTTATGGATTCATTTAAAGGATGTTGTTACCTATAATCTGTGATGTGTTAGTAACTGGCACGACGTACTCTTCGTTCCCTAGAAATTTTTTTTTACCGAGGATCGTTGATTTTTTAATAAATTTCCACCTCCAAGACAAAATTGTTCCTTTATCCCCTGGTTTCATCAAATTTTTTTACGGATTCATTTAAAGGATGTTGTTACCTATAATCTGTGATGTGTTAGTAACTGGCACGACGTACTCTTCGTTCCCTAGAAATTTTTTTTTACCGAGGATCGTTGATTTTTTAATAAATTTCCACCTCCAAGACAAAATTGTTCCTTTTTTCCCTGGTTTCATCAAATTTTTTTACGGATTCATTTAAAGGATGTTGTTACCTATATTCTGTGATGTGTCAGTAACTGGCACGACGTACACTTCGTTCCCTAGAAATTTTTTTATACCGAGGATCGTTGATTTTTTTTTAATAAACTTCCACCTCCAAGACAAAAATGTTCCTTTATTCTCTGGTTTCATCAAATTTTTTTACGGATTCATTTAAAAGATGTTATTACCAATAATCTGTGATGTGTTAGTAACTGGCACGACGTACACTTCGTACCCTAGAAATTTTTTTATACCGAGGATCGTTGATTTTTTTTAATAAATTTTTTCCTCCAAGACAAAATTGTTCCTTTATTCCCTGGTTTCATCAAATTTTTTTACGGATTCATTTAAAAGATGTTGTTACCCATAATCTGTGATGTGTCAGTAACCGGCACAACGTACACTTCGTTCCCTAGAAATTTTTTTATACCGAGGATCGTTGATTTTTTTTAATAAATTTCCACCTCCAAGACAAAATTGTTCCTTTATTCCCTGGTTTCATCAAATTTTTTTACGGATTTATTTAAAGGATGTTATTACCTATAATCTGTGATGTGTTAGTAACTGGCACGACGTACTCTTCGTTCCCTAGAAATTTTTTTTTACCGACGATCGTTGATTTTTTAATAAATTTCCACCTCCAAGACAAAATTGTTCCTTTTTCCCCTGGTTTCATCAAATTTTTTTACGGATTCATTTAAAGGATGTTGTTACCTATAATCTGTGATATGTCAGTAACTGGCACGACGTTTACTTCGTTCCCTAGAAATTTTTTTATACCGAGGATCGTTGTTTTTTTTTTAATAAATTTCCACCTCCAAGACAAAATTGTTCCTTTATCCCCTGGTTTCATTAAATTTTTTTACGGATTCATTTAAAGGATGTTGTTATCTATAATCTGTGATGTGTCAGTAACTGGCACGACGTACAATTCGTTCCCTAGAAATTTTTTTATACCGAGGATCGTTGATTTTTTTAATAAATTTCCAACTCCAAGACAAAATTGTTCCTTTATTCCCTGGTTTCATCAAATTTTTTTAAGGATTAATTTAAAAGATGTTGTTACCTATAATCTGTGTTGTGTCAGTAACCGGCACGACGTACACTTCATTCCCTAGAAAATTTTTTATACCGAGGATCGTTGATTTTTTTTAATAAATTTCCACCTCCAAGACAAAATTGTTCCTTTATCCCCTGGTTACTTCAATTTTTTTTACGGATTCATTTAAGGGACGTTGTGTCCTATAATCTGGGATGTGTCAGTAACTGGCACGACGTTTACTTCGTTCCCTAGAAATGTTTTTATACCGAGGATCGTTGATTTTTTTTAATAAATTTCCACCTCCAAGACAAAATTGTTCCTTTATCCCCTGGTTTCATCAAATTTTTTTACGGATTCATTTAAAGGATGTTGTTACCTATAATCTGTGATGTGTCAGTAACAGGCACGACGTTTACTTCGTTCCCTAGAAATTTTTTTATACCGAATTTTTTTATACCGAGGATCGTTGATTTTTTTAATAAATTTCCACCTTCAAGACAAAATTGTTCCTTTATCCCCTGGTTTCATCAATTTTTTTTACGGATTCATTTAAAGGATGTTGTTACCTATAATCTGTGATGTGTCAGTAACTGGCACGACGTACACTTCGTTCCCTAGAAATTTTTTTATGTCGAGGATCGTTGTTTTTTTTTAATAAATTTCCACCTCCAAGACAAAATTGTTCCTTTATTCCCTGGTTTCATCAAATTTTTTTACGGATTCATTTAAAAGATGTTGTTACCCATAATCTGTGATGTGTCAGTAACCGGCACGACGTACACTTCGTTCCCTAGAAATTTTTTTTATACCGAGGATCGTTGATTTTTTTTAATAAATTTCCACCTCCAAGACAAAATTGTTCCTATATCCCCTGGTTTCATCAAATTTTTTTACGGATTCATTTAAAGGATGTTGTTACCTATAATCTGTGATGTGTTAGTAACTGGCACGACGTACACTTCGTTCCCTAGAAATTTTTTTATACCGAGGATCGTTGATTTTTTTTAATAAATTTCCACCTCCAAGACAAAATTGTTCCTTTACCCCCTGGTTTCATCAAATTTTTTTACGGATTCATTTAAAGAATGTTGTTACCTATAATCTGTGATGTGTTAGTAACTTGCACGACGTACTCTTCGTTCCCTAGAAATTTTTTTTTTACCGAGGATCGTTGATTTTTTAATAAATTTCCACCTCCAAGACAAAATTAATCCTTTATCCCCTGGTTTCATCAAATTTTTTTACGGATTCGTTTAAAGGATGTTGTTACCTATAATCTGTGATGTGTTAGTAACTGGCACAACGTACTCTTCGTTCCCTAGAAATTTTTTTTTACCGAGGATCGTTGATTTTTTAATAAATTTCCACCGCCAAGACAAAATTGTTCCTTTTTCCCCTGGTTTCATCAAATTTTTTTACGGATTCATTTAAAGGATGTTGTTACCTATAATCTGTGATATGTCAGTAACTGGCACGACGTTTACTTCGTTCCCTAGAAATTTTTTTATACCGAGGATCGTTGATTTTTTTTAATAAAATTCCACCTCCAAGACAAAATTGTTCCTTTATTCCCTGGTTTCATCAAATTTTTTTACGGATTCATTTAAAGGATGTTGTTACCTATAATCTGTGATGTGTTAGAAACTGGCACGACGTACACTTCGTACCCTAGAAATTTTTTTATACCGAGGATCGTTGATTTTTTTTAATAAATTTTTACCTCCAAGACAAAATTGTTCCTTTATTCCCTGGTTTCATCAAATTTTTTTACGGATTCATTTAAAAGATGTTGTTACCTATAATTTGTGATGTGTTAGTAACTGGCACGACGTACACTTCGTTCCCTAGAAATTTTTTTATACCGAGGATCGTTGATTTTTTTTAATAAATTTCCACCTCCAAGACAAAATTGTTCCTTTACCCCCTGGTTTCATCAAATTTTTTTACGGATTCATTTAAAGAATGTTGTTACCTATAATCTGTGATGTGTTAGTAACTTGCACGACGTACTCTTCGTTCCCTAGAAATTTTTTTTTACCGAGGATCGTTGATTTTTTAATAAATTTCCACCTCCAAGACAAAATTAATCCTTTATCCCCTGGTTTCATCAAATTTTTTTACGGATTCATTTAAAGGATGTTGTTACCTATAATCTGTGATGTGTTAGTAACTGGCACGACGTACTCTTCGTTCCCTAGAAATTTTTTTTTACGGAGGATCGTTGATTTTTTAATAAATTTCCACCTCCAAGACAAAATTGTTCCTTTTTCCCCTGGTTTCATCAAATTTTTTTACGGATTCATTTAAAGGATGTTGTTACCTATAATCTGTGATATGTCTGTAACTGGCACGACGTTTACTTCGTTCCCTAGAAATTTTTTTATACCGAGGATCGTGGATTTTTTTTAATAAAATTCCACCTCCAAGACAAAATTGTTCCTTTATTCCCTGGTTTCATCAAATTTTTTTACGGATTCATTTAAAGGATGTTGTTACCTATAATCTGTGATGTGTTAGTAACTGGCACGACGTACACTTCGTACCCTAGAAATTTTTTTATACCGAGGATCGTTGATTTATTTTAATAAATTTCCACCTCCAAGACAAAATTGTTCCTTTATTCCCTGGTTTCATCAAATTTTTTTACGGATTCATTTAAAGGATGTTGTTACCTATAATTTGTGATGTGTTAGTAACTGGCACGACGTACACTTCGTTCCCTAGAAATTTTTTTATACCGAGGATCGTTGATTTTTTTTAATAAATTTCCACCTCCAAGACAAAATTGTTCCTTTACCCCCTGGTTTCATCAAATTTTTTTACGGATTCATTTAAAGGATGTTGTTACCTATAATCTGTGATGTGTCAGTAACAGGCACGACGTTTACTTCGTTCCCTAGAAATTTTTTTATACCGAATTTTTTTATACCGAGGATCGTTGATTTTTTTAATAAATTTCAACCTTCAAGACAAAATTGTTCCTTTATCCCCTGGTTTCATCAATTTTTTTTACGGATTCATTTAAAGGATGTTGTTACCTATAATCTGTGATGTGTCAGTAACTGGCACGACGTACACTTCGTTCCCTAGAAATTTTTTTATGTCGAGGATCGTTGTTTTTTTTTAATAAATTTCCACCTCCAAGACAAAATTGTTCCTTTATTCCCTGGTTTCATCAAATTTTTTTACGGATTCATTTAAAAGATGTTGTTACCCATAATCTGTGATGTGTCAGTAACCGGCACGACGTACACTTCGTTCCCTAGAAATTTTTTTTATACCGAGGATCGTTGATTTTTTTTAATAAATTTCCACCTCCAAGACAAAATTGTTCCTATATCCCCTGGTTTCATCAAATTTTTTTACGGATTCATTTAAAGGATGTTGTTACCTATAATCTGTGGTGTGTTAGTAACTGGCACGACGTACACTTCGTTCCCTAGAAATTTTTTTATACCGAGGATCGTTGATTTTTTTTAATAAATTTCCACCTCCAAGACAAAATTGTTCCTTTACCCCCTGGTTTCATCAAATTTTTTTACGGATTCATTTAAAGAATGTTGTTACCTATAATCTGTGATGTGTTAGTAACTTGCACGACGTACTCTTCGTTCCCTAGAAATTTTTTTTTTACCGAGGATCGTTGATTTTTTAATAAATTTCCACCTCCAAGACAAAATTAATCCTTTATCCCCTGGTTTCATCAAATTTTTTTACGGATTCGTTTAAAGGATGTTGTTACCTATAATCTGTGATGTGTTAGTAACTGGCACAACGTACTCTTCGTTCCCTAGAAATTTTTTTTTACCGAGGATCGTTGATTTTTTAATAAATTTCCACCGCCAAGACAAAATTGTTCCTTTTTCCCCTGGTTTCATCAAATTTTTTTACGGATTCATTTAAAGGATGTTGTTACCTATAATCTGTGATATGTCAGTAACTGGCACGACGTTTACTTCGTTCCCTAGAAATTTTTTTATACCGAGGATCGTTGATTTTTTTTAATAAAATTCCACCTCCAAGACAAAATTGTTCCTTTATTCCCTGGTTTCATCAAATTTTTTTACGGATTCATTTAAAGGATGTTGTTACCTATAATCTGTGATGTGTTAGAAACTGGCACGACGTACACTTCGTACCCTAGAAATTTTTTTATACCGAGGATCGTTGATTTTTTTTAATAAATTTTTACCTCCAAGACAAAATTGTTCCTTTATTCCCTGGTTTCATCAAATTTTTTTACGGATTCATTTAAAAGATGTTGTTACCTATAATTTGTGATGTGTTAGTAACTGGCACGACGTACACTTCGTTCCCTAGAAATTTTTTTATACCGAGGATCGTTGATTTTTTTTAATAAATTTCCACCTCCAAGACAAAATTGTTCCTTTACCCCCTGGTTTCATCAAATTTTTTTACGGATTCATTTAAAGAATGTTGTTACCTATAATCTGTGATGTGTTAGTAACTTGCACGACGTACTCTTCGTTCCCTAGAAATTTTTTTTTACCGAGGATCGTTGATTTTTTAATAAATTTCCACCTCCAAGACAAAATTAATCCTTTATCCCCTGGTTTCATCAAATTTTTTTACGGATTCATTTAAAGGATGTTGTTACCTATAATCTGTGATGTGTTAGTAACTGGCACGACGTACTCTTCGTTCCCTAGAAATTTTTTTTTACGGAGGATCGTTGATTTTTTAATAAATTTCCACCTCCAAGACAAAATTGTTCCTTTTTCCCCTGGTTTCATCAAATTTTTTTACGGATTCATTTAAAGGATGTTGTTACCTATAATCTGTGATATGTCTGTAACTGGCACGACGTTTACTTCGTTCCCTAGAAATTTTTTTATACCGAGGATCGTGGATTTTTTTTAATAAAATTCCACCTCCAAGACAAAATTGTTCCTTTATTCCCTGGTTTCATCAAATTTTTTTACGGATTCATTTAAAGGATGTTGTTACCTATAATCTGTGATGTGTTAGTAACTGGCACGACGTACACTTCGTACCCTAGAAATTTTTTTATACCGAGGATCGTTGATTTTTTTTAATAAATTTTTACCTCCAAGACAAAATTGTTCCTTTATTCCCTGGTTTCATCAAATTTTTTTACGGATTCATTTAAAGGATGTTGTTACCTATAATTTGTGATGTGTTAGTAACTGGCACGACGTACACTTCGTTCCCTAGAAATTTTTTTATACCGAGGATCGTTGATTTTTTTTAATAAATTTCCACCTCCAAGACAAAATTGTTCCTTTACCCCCTGGTTTCATCAAATTTTTTTACGGATTCATTTAAAGAATGTTGTTACCTATAATCTGTGATGTGTTAGTAACTTGCACGACGTACTCTTCGTTCCCTAGAAATTTTTTTTTACCGAGGATCGTTGATTTTTTAATAAATTTCCACCTCCAAGACAAAATTAATCCTTTATCCCCTGGTTTCATCAAATTTTTTTACGGATTCATTTAAAGGATGTTGTTACCTATAATCTGTGATGTGTTAGTAACTGGCACGACGTACTCTTCGTTCCCTAGAAATTTTTTTTTACGGAGGATCGTTGATTTTTTAATAAATTTCCACCTCCAAGACAAAATTGTTCCTTTTTCCCCTGGTTTCATCAAATTTTTTTACGGATTCATTTAAAGGATGTTGTTACCTATAATCTGTGATATGTCTGTAACTGGCACGACGTTTACTTCGTTCCCTAGAAATTTTTTTATACCGAGGATCGTTGATTTTTTTTAATAAAATTCCACCTCCAAGACAAAATTGTTCCTTTATTCCCTGGTTTCATCAAATTTTTTTACGGATTCATTTAAAGGATGTTGTTACCTATAATCTGTGATGTGTTAGTAACTGGCACGACGTACACTTCGTACCCTAGAAATTTTTTTATACCGAGGATCGTTGATTTTTTTTAATAAATTTTTACCTCCAAGACAAAATTGTTCCTTTATTCCCTGGTTTCATCAAATTTTTTTCGGATTCATTTAAAAGATGTTGTTACCCATAATCTGTGATGTGTCAGTAACCGGCACGACGTACACTTCGTTCCCTAGAAATTTTTTTATACCGAGGATCGTTGATTTTTTTTAATAAATTTCCACCTCCAAGACAAAATTGTTCCTTTATCCCCTGGTTTCATCAAATTTTTTTATGGATTCATTTAAAGGATGTTGTTACCTATAATCTGTGATGTGTTAGTAACTGGCACGACGTACTCTTCGTTCCCTAGAAATTTTTTTTTACCGAGGATCGTTGATTTTTTAATAAATTTCCACCTCCAAGACAAAATTGTTCCTTTATCCCCTGGTTTCATCAAATTTTTTTACGGATTCATTTAAAGGATGTTGTTACCTATAATCTGTGATGTGTTAGTAACTGGCACGACGTACTCTTCGTTCCCTAGAAATTTTTTTTTACCGAGGATCGTTGATTTTTTAATAAATTTCCACCTCCAAGACAAAATTGTTCCTTTTTCCCTGGTTTCATCAAATTTTTTTACGGATTCATTTAAAGGATGTTGTTACCTATATTCTGTGATGTGTCAGTAACTGGCACAACGTTTACTTCGTTCCCTAGAAATTTTTTTATGCCGAGGATCGTTGATTTTTTTTTAATAAACTTCCACCTCCAAGACAAAAATGTTCCTTTATTCTCTGGTTTCATCAAATTTTTTTACGGATTCATTTAAAAGATGTTATTACCAATAATCTGTGATGTGTTAGTAACTGGCACGACGTACACTTCGTACCCTAGAAATTTTTTTATACCGAGGATCGTTGATTTTTTTTAATAAATTTTTTCCTCCAAGACAAAATTGTTCCTTTATTCCCTGGTTTCATCAAATTTTTTTACGGATTCATTTAAAAGATGTTGTTACCCATAATCTGTGATGTGTCAGTAACCGGCACAACGTACACTTCGTTCCCTAGAAATTTTTTTATACCGAGGATCGTTGATTTTTTTTAATAAATTTCCACCTCCAAGACAAAATTGTTCCTTTACCCCCTGGTTTCATCAAATTTTTTTACGGATTCATTTAAAGAATGTTTTTACCTATAATCTGTGATGTGTTAGTAACTTGCACGACGTACTCTTCGTTCCCTAGAAATTTTTTTTTACCGAGGATCGTTGATTTTTTAATAAATTTCCACCTCCAAGACAAAATTAATCCTTTATCCCCTGGTTTCATCAAATTTTTTTACGGATTCATTTAAAGGATGTTGTTACCTATAATCTGTGATGTGTTAGTAACTGGCACGACGTACTCTTCGTTCCCTAGAAATTTTTTTTTACCGAGGATCGTTGATTTTTTAATAAATTTCCACCGCCAAGACAAAATTGTTCCTTTTTCCCCTGGTTTCATCAAATTTTTTTACGGATTCATTTAAAGGATGTTGTTACCTATAATCTGTGATATGTCAGTAACTGGCACGACGTTTACTTCGTTCCCTAGAAATTTTTTTATACCGAGGATCGTTGATTTTTTTTAATAAAATTCCACCTCCAAGACAAAATTGTTCCTTTATTCCCTGGTTTCATCAAATTTTTTTACGGATTCATTTAAAGGATGTTGTTACCTATAATCTGTGATGTGTTAGAAACTGGCACGACGTACACTTCGTACCCTAGAAATTTTTTTATACCGAGGATCGTTGATTTTTTTTAATAAATTTTTACCTCCAAGACAAAATTGTTCCTTTATTCCCTGGTTTCATCAAATTTTTTTACGGATTCATTTAAAAGATGTTGTTACCCATAATCTGTGATGTGTCAGTAACCGGCACGACGTACACTTCGTTCCCTAGAAATTTTTTTATACCGTGGATCGTTGATTTTTTTTAATAAATTTCCACCTCCAAGACAAAATTGTTCCTTTATCCCCTGGTTTCATCAAATTTTTTTATGGATTCATTTAAAGGATGTTGTTACCTATAATCTGCGATGTGTTAGAAACTGGCACGACGTACTCTTCGTTCCCTAGAAATTTTTTTTTACCGAGGATCGTTGATTTTTTAATAAATTTCCACCTCCAAGACAAAATTGTTCCTTTATCCCCTGGTTTCATCAAATTTTTTTACGGATTCATTTAAAGGATGTTGTTACCTATAATCTGTGATGTGTTAGTAACTGGCACGACGTACTCTTCGTTCCCTAGAAATTTTTTTTTACCGAGGATCGTTGATTTTTTAATAAATTTCCACCTCCAAGACAAAATTGTTCCTTTTTCCCCTGGTTTCATCAAATTTTTTACGGATTCATTTAAAGGATGTTGTTACCTATATTCTGTGATGTGTCAGTAACTGGCACGACGTTTACTTCGTTCCCTAGAAATTTTTTTATGCCGAGGATCGTTGATTTTTTTAATAAATTTCCAACTCCAAGACAAAATTGTTCCTTTATTCCCTGGTTTCATCAAATTTTTTTAAGGATTCATTTAAAAGATGTTGTTACCTATAATCTGTGTTGTGTCAGTAACCGGCACGACGTACACTTCATTCCCTAGAAAATTTTTTATACCGAGGATCGTTGATTTTTTCAAATAAATTTCCACCTCCAAGACAAAATTTTTCCTTTATCCCCTGGGTACATCAAATTTTTTTACGGATTCATTTAAGGGACGTTGTGTCCTATAATCTGGGATGTGTCAGTAACTGGCACGACGTTTACTTCGTTCCCTAGAAATGTTTTTATACCGAATTTTTTTATACCGAGGATCGTTGATTTTTTTAATAAATTTCCACCTTCAAGACAAAATTGTTCCTTTATCCCCTGGTTTCATCAATTTTTTTTACGGATTCATTTAAAGGATGTTGTTACCTATAATCTGTGATGTGTCAGTAACTGGCACGACGTACACTTCGTTCCCTAGAAATTTTTTTATACCGAGGATCGTTGTTTTTTTTTAATAAATTTCCACCTCCAAGACAAAATTGTTCCTTTATCCCCTGGTTTCATTAAATTTTTTTACGGATTCATTTAAAGGATGTTGTTATCTATAATCTGTGATGTGTCAGTAACCGGCACGACGTACACTTCATTCCCTAGAATATTTTTTATACCGAGGATCGTTGATTTTTTTTAATAAATTTCCACCTCCAAGACAAAATTGTTCCTTTATCCCCTGGTTTCATCAAATTTTTTTACGGATTCATTTAAAGGAAGTTGTTACCTATAATCTGTGATGTGTCAGTAACTGGCACGACGTTTACTTCGTTCCCTAGAAATTTTTTTATGCCGAGGATCGTTGATTTTTTTTAATAAATTTCCACCTCCAAGACAAAAATGTTCCTTTATTCTCTGTTTTCATCAAATTTTTTTACGGATTCATTTAAAGGATGTTATAACCTATAATCTGTGATGTGTTAGTAACTGGCACGACGTACACTTCGTACCCTAGAAATTTTTTTATACCGAGGATCGTTGATTTTTTTTAATAAATTTCCACCTCCAAGACAAAATTGTTCCTTTATCCCCTGGTTTCATCAAATTTTTTTACGGATTCATTTAAAGGATGTTGTTACCTATAATCTGTGATGTGTCAGTAACAGGCACGACGTTTACTTCGTTCCCTAGAAATTTTTTTATACCGAGGATCGTTGATTTTTTTAATAAATTTCCACCTCCAAGACAAAATTGTTCCTTTATCCCCTGGTTTCATCAAATTTTTTTACGGATTCATTTAAAAGATGTTGTTACCTATAATCTGTGATGTGTCAGTAACTGGCACGACGTACACTTCGTTCCCTAGAAATTTTTTTATACCGAGGATCGTTGTTTTTTTTTAATAAATTTCCACCTCCAAGACAAAATTGTTCCTTTATCCCCTGGTTTCATTAATTTTTTTTACGGATTCATTTAAAGGATATTGTTACCTATAATCTGTGATGTGTTAGTAACTAGCACGACGTACTCTTCGTTCCCTAGAAATTTTTTTTTACCGAGGATCGTTGATTTTTTAATAAATTTCCACCTCCAAGACAAAATTGTTCCTTTTTCCCCTGGTTTCATCAAATTTTTTTACGGATTCATTTAAAGGATGTTGTTACCTATAATCTGTGATATGTCAGTAACCGGCACGACGTTTACTTCGTTCCCTAGAAATTTTTTTATACCGAGGATCGTTGTTTTTTTTTTAATAAATTTCCACCTCCAAGACAAAATTGTTCCTTTATCCCCTGGTTTCATCAAATTTTTTTACGGATTCATTTAAAGGATGTTGTTACCTATATTCTGTGATGTGTCAGTAACTGGCACAACCTTTACTTCGTTCCCTAGAAATTTTTTTATACCGAGGATCGTTGATTTTTTTTAATAAATTTCCACCTCCAAGACAAAATTGTTCCTTTATCCCCTGGTTTCATCAAATTTTTTTACGGATTCATTTAAAGGATGTTATTACCTATAATCTGTGATGTGTTAGTAACTGGCACGACGTACACTTCGTACCCTAGAAATTTTTTTATACCGAGGATCGTTGATTTTTTTTAATAAATTTTTACCTCCAAGACAAAATTGTTCCTTTATTCCCTGGTTTCATCAAATTTTTTTACGGATTCATTTAAAAGATGTTGTTACCCATAATCTGTGATGTGTCAGTAACCGGCACGACGTACACTTCTTTCCCTAGAAATTTTTTTATACCGAGGATCGTTGATTTTTTTTAATAAATTTCCACCTTCAAGACAAAATTGTTCCTTTATCCCCTGGTTTCATCAAATTTTTTTACGGATTTATTTAAAGGATGTTATTACCTATAATCTGTGATGTGTTAGTAACTGGCACGACGTACTCTTCGTTCCCTAGAAATTTTTTTTTACCGACGATCGTTGATTTTTTAATAAATTTCCACCTCCAAGACAAAATTGTTCCTTTTTCCCCTGGTTTCATCAAATTTTTTTACGGATTCATTTAAAGGATGTTGTTACCTATAATCTGTGATATGTCAGTAACTGGCACAACGTTTACTTCGTTCCCTAGAAATTTTTTTATACCGAGGATCGTTGTTTTTTTTTTAATAAATTTCCACCTCCAAGACAAAATTGTTCCTTTATCCCCTGGTTTCATTAAATTTTTTTACGGATTCATTTAAAGGATGTTGTTATCTATAATCTGTGATGTGTCAGTAACTGGCACGACGTACAATTCGTTCCCTAGAAATTTTTTTATACCGAGGATCGTTGATTTTTTTAATAAATTTCCACCTCCAAGACAAAATTGTTCCTTTATTCCCTGGTTTCATCAAATTTTTTTAAGGATTCATTTAAAAGATGTTGTTACCTATAATCTGTGTTGTGTCAGTAACCGGCACGACGTACACTTCATTCCCTAGAAAATTTTTTATACCGAGGATCGTTGATTTTTTTAATAAATTTCCACCTCCAAGACAAAATTATTCCTTTATCCCCTGGTTTCATCAAATTTTTTTACGGATTCATTTAAAGGATGTTGTTACCTATAATCTGTGATGTGTCAGTAACTGGCACGACGTTTACTTCGTTCCCTAGAAATTTTTTTATGCCGAGGATCGTTGATTTTTTTTAATAAATTTCCACCTCCAAGACAAAATTGTTCCTTTATTCCCTGGTTTCATGAAATTTTTTTACGGATTCATTTAAAGGATGTTATTTTCTATAATCTGTGATGTGTTAGCAACTGGCACGAAGTACACTTCGTACCCTAGAAATTTTTTTATACCGAGGATCGTTGATTTTTTTTAATAAATTTCCACCTCCAAGACAAAATTGTTCCTTTATCCCCTGGTTACATCAAATTTTTTTACGGATTCATTTAAGGGACGTTGTGTCCTATAATCTGGGATGTGTCAGTAACTGGCACGACGTTTACTTCGTTCCCTAGAAATGTTTTTATACCGAGGATCGTTGATTTTTTTTAATAAATTTCCACCTCCAAGACAAAATTGTTCCTTTATCCCCTGGTTTCATCAAATTTTTTTACGGATTCGTTTAAAGGATGTTGTTACCTATAATCTGTGATGTGTCAGTAAAAGGCACGACGTTTACTTCGTTCCCTAGAAATTTTTTTATACCGAATTTTTTTATACCGAGGATCGTTGATTTTTTTAATAAATTTCCACCTCCAAGACAAAATTGTTCCTTTATCCCCTGGTTTCATCAATTTTTTTACGGATTCATTTAAAGGATGTTGTTACCTATAATCTGTGATGTGTCAGTAACTGGCACGACGTACACTTCGTTCCCTAGAAATTTTTTTATACCGAGGATCGTTGTTTTTTTTTTAATAAATTTCCACCTCCAAGACAAAATTGTTCCTTTATCCCCTGGTTTCATTAAATTTTTTTACGGATTCATTTAAAGGATGTTGTTATCTATAATCTGTGATGTGTCAGTAACCGGCACGACGTACACTTCATTCCCTAGAAAATTTTTTATACCGAGGATCGTTGATTTTTTTTAATAAATTTCCACCTCAAAGACAAAATTGTTCCTTTATCCCCTGGTTTCATCAAATTTTTTTACGGATTCATTTAAAGGAAGTTGTTACCTATAATCTGTGATGTGTCAGTAACTGGCACGACGTTTACTTTGTTCCCTAGAAATTTTTTTATGCCGAGGATCGTTGATTTTTTTTAATAAATTTTCACCTCCAAGACAAAATTGTTCCTTTATTCTCTGGTTTCATCAAATTTTTTTACGGATTCATTTAAAGGATGTTATTACCTATAATCTGTGATGTGTTAGTAACTGGCACGACGTACACTTCGTACCCTAGAAATTTTTTTATACCGAATTTTGTTGATTTTTTTTAATAAATTTCCACCTCCAAGACAAAATTGTTCCTTAATCCCCTGGTTTCATCAAATTTTTTTACGGATTCATTTTAAGGATGTTGTTATCTATAATCTGTGATGTGTCAGTAACTGGCACGACGTACACTTCGTTCCCTAGAATTTTTTTTATACCGAGGATCGTTGATTTTTTTAATAAATTTCCACCTCCAAGACAAAATTGTTCCTTTATTCCCTGGTTTCATCAAATATTTTTACGGATTCATTTAAAATATTTTGTTACCTATAATCTGTGATGTGTCAGTAACCGGCACGACGTACACTTCATTCCCAAGAAAATTTTTTATACCGAGGATCGTTGATTTTTTTAATAAATTTCCAACTCCAAGACAAAATTTCTCCTTTTTCCCCTGGTTTTATCAAATTTTTATACGGATTCATTTAAAGGACGTTGTGTCCTATAATCTGTGATGTGTCAGTAACTGGCACGACGTTTACTTCGTTCCCTAGAAATTTTTTATACCGAGGATCGTTGATTTTTTTTAATAAATTTCCACCTCCAAGACAAAATTGTTCCTTTATCCCCTGGTTTCATCAAATTTTTTTACGGATTCATTTAAAGGATGTTATTACCTATAATCTGTGATGTGTTAGTAACTGGCACGACGTACACTTCGTACCCTAGAAATTTTTTTATACCGAGGATCGTTGATTTTTTTTAATAAATTTCCACCTCCAAGACAAAATTGTTCCTTTATCCCCTGGTTTCATCAAATTTTTTTAAGGATTCATTTAAAGGATGTTGTTACCTATAACCTGTAATGTGTCAGTAACTGGCACGACGTTTACTTCGTTCCCTAGAAATGTTTTTATACCGAGGATCGTTGATTTTTTTTAATAAATTTCCACCTCCAAGACAAAATTGTTCCTTTATCCCCTGGTTTCATTAATTTTTTTTACGGATTCATTTAAAAGATGTTATTATCTATAATCTGTGATGTGTCAGTAACTGGCACGACGTACACTTCGTTCCCTAGAATTTTTTTTATACCGAGGATCGTTGATTTTTTTAATAAATTTCCACCTCCAAGACAAAATTGTTCCTTTATTCCCTGGTTTCATCAAATTTTTTTACGGATTCATTTAAAAGATGTTGATACCTATAATCTGTGATGTGTCAGTAACCGGCACGACGTACACTTCATTCCCTAGAAATTTTTTTATACCGAGGATCG
The DNA here is from genome assembly GCA_949825025.1 of Siphlonurus alternatus. NCBI lineage: Eukaryota > Metazoa > Arthropoda > Insecta > Ephemeroptera > Siphlonuridae > Siphlonurus > Siphlonurus alternatus. The sequence continues at coordinate 551,712 of CATKWE010000002.1, forward strand.
TTGATTTTTTTTAATAAATTTCCACCTCCAAGACAAAATTGTTCCTTTATCCCCTGGTTTCATCAAATTTTTTTACGGATTCATTTAAAGGACGTTGTGTCCTATAATCTGTGATGTGTCAGTAACTGGCACGACGTACACTTCGTTCCCTAGAAATTTTTTATACCGAGGATCGTTGATTTTTTTTAATAAATTTCCACCTCCAAGACAAAATTGTTCCTTTATCCCCTGGTTTCATCAAATTTTTTTACGGATTCATTTAAAGGATGTTGTTACCTATAATATGTGATGTGTCAGTAACAGGCACGACGTTTACTTCGTTCCCTAGAAATTTTTTTATACCGAGGATCGTTGATTTTTTTAATAAATTTCCACCTCCAAGACAAAATTGTTCCTTTATCCCCTGGTTTCATCAAATTTTTTTATGGATTCATATAAAAGATGTTGTTACCTATAATCTGTGATGTGTCAGTAACCGGCACGACGTACACTTCATTCCCTAGAAAAATTTTTATACCGAGGATCGTTGATTTTTTTTAATAAATTTCCACCTCCAAGACAGAATTGTTCCTTTATCCCCTGGTTTCATCAAATTTTTTTACGGATTCATTTAAAGGACGTTGTGTCCTATAATCTTTGATGTGTCAGTAACTGGCACGACGTTTACTTCGTTCCCTAGAAATTTTTTATACCGAGGATCGTTGATTTTTTTTAATAAATTTCCACCTCCAAGACAAAATTGTTCCTTTATCCCCTGGTTTCATCAAATTTTTTTACGGATCCATTTAAAGGATGTTGTTACCTATAATCTGTGATGTGTCAGTAACAGGCACGACGTTTACTTCGTTCCCTAGAAATTTATTTATACCGAGGATCGTTGATTTTTTTAATAAATTTCCACCTCCAAGACAAAATTGTTCCTTTATCCCCTGGTTTCATCAAATTTTTTTACGGATTCATTTAAAAGATGTTGTTACCTATAATCTGTGATGTGTCAGTAACTGGCACGACGTACACTTCGTTCCCTAGAAATTTTTTTATACCGAGGATTGTTGTTTTTTTTTAATAAATTTCCACCTCCAAGACAAAATTGTTCCTTTATCCCCTGGTTTCATCAAATTTTTTTAAGGATTCATTTAAAGGATGTTGTTACCTATAACCTGTAATGTGTCAGTAACTGGCACGACGTTTACTTCGTTCCCTAGAAATGTTTTTATACCGAGGATCGTTGATTTTTTTTAATAAATTTCCACCTCCAAGACAAAATTGTTCCTTTATCCCCTGGTTTCATTAATTTTTTTTACGGATTCATTTAAAAGATGTTATTATCTATAATCTGTGATGTGTCAGTAACTGGCACGACGTACACTTCGTTCCCTAGAATTTTTTTTATACCGAGGATCGTTGATTTTTTTAATAAATTTCCACCTCCAAGACAAAATTGTTCCTTTATTCCCTGGTTTCATCAAATTTTTTTACGGATTCATTTAAAAGATGTTGATACCTATAATCTGTGATGTGTCAGTAACCGGCACGACGTACACTTCATTCCCTAGAAATTTTTTTATACCGAGGATCGTTGATTTTTTTTAATAAATTTCCACCTCCAAGACAAAATTGTTCCTTTATCCCCTGGTTTCATCAAATTTTTTTACGGATTCATTTAAAGGACGTTGTGTCCTATAATCTGTGATGTGTCAGTAACTGGCACGACGTACACTTCGTTCCCTAGAAATTTTATATACCGAGGATCGTTGATTTTTTTTAATAAATTTCCACCTCCAAGACAAAATTGTTCCTTTATCCCCTGGTTTCATCAAATTTTTTTACGGATTCATTTAAAGGATGTTGTTACCTATAATCTGTGATGTGTCAGTAACAGGCACGACGTTTACTTCGTTCCCTAGAAATTTTTTTATACCGAGGATCGTTGATTTTTTTAATAAATTTCCACCTCCAAGACAAAATTGTTCCTTTATCCCCTGATTTCATCAAATTTTTTTATGGATTCATATAAAAGATGTTGTTACCTATAATCTGTGATGTGTCAGTAACCGGCACGACGTACACTTCATTCCCTAGAAAAATTTTTATACCGAGGATCGTTGATTTTTTTTAATAAATTTCCACCTCCAAGACAAAATTGTTCCTTTATCCCCTGGTTTCATCAAATTTTTTTACGGATTCATTTAAAGGACGTTGTGTCCTATAATCTGTGATGTGTCAGTAACTGGCACGACGTTTACTTCGTTCCCTAGAAATTTTTTATACCGAGGATCGTTGATTTTTTTTAATAAATTTCCACCTCCAAGACAAAATTGTTCCTTTATCCCCTGGTTTCATCAAATTTTTTTACGGATCCATTTAAGGGATGTTGTTACCTATAATCTGTGATGTGTCAGTAACAGGCACGACGTTTACTTCGTTCCCTAAAAATTTATTTATACCGAGGATCGTTGATTTTTTTTAATAAATTTCCACCTCCAAGACAAAATTGTTCCTTTATCCCCTGGTTTCATCAAATTTTTTTACGGATTCATTTAAAGGAAGTTGTTACCTATAATCTGTGATGTGTCAGTAACTGGCACGACGTTTACTTTGTTCCCTAGAAATTTTTTTATGCCGAGGATCGTTGATTTTTTTTAATAAATTTTCACCTCCAAGACAAAATTGTTCCTTTATTCTCTGGTTTCATCAAATTTTTTTACGGATTCATTTAAAGGATGTTATTACCTATAATCTGTGATGTGTTAGTAACTGGCACGACGTACACTTCGTACCCTAGAAATTTTTTTATACCGAGGATCGTTGATTTTTTTTAATAAATTTCCACCTCCAAGACAAAATTGTTCCTTTATCCCCTGGTTTCATTAATTCCCTAGAAATTTTTTTATACCGAGGATCGTTGATTTTTTTAATAAATTTCCACCTCCAAGACAAAATTGTTCCTTTATCCCCTGATTTCATCAAATTTTTTTATGGATTCATATAAAAGATGTTGTTACCTATAATCTGTGATGTGTCAGTAACCGGCACGACGTACACTTCATTCCCTAGAAAAATTTTTATACCGAGGATCGTTGATTTTTTTTAATAAATTTCCACCTCCAAGACAAAATTGTTCCTTTATCCCCTGGTTTCATCAAATTTTTTTACGGATTCATTTAAAGGACGTTGTGTCCTATAATCTGTGATGTGTCAGTAACTGGCACGACGTTTACTTCGTTCCCTAGAAATTTTTTATACCGAGGATCGTTGATTTTTTTTAATAAATTTCCACCTCCAAGACAAAATTGTTCCTTTATCCCCTGGTTTCATCAAATTTTTTTACGGATCCATTTAAGGGATGTTGTTACCTATAATCTGTGATGTGTCAGTAACAGGCACGACGTTTACTTCGTTCCCTAAAAATTTATTTATACCGAGGATCGTTGATTTTTTTTAATAAATTTCCACCTCCAAGACAAAATTGTTCCTTTATCCCCTGGTTTCATCAAATTTTTTTACGGATTCATTTAAAGGAAGTTGTTACCTATAATCTGTGATGTGTCAGTAACTGGCACGACGTTTACTTTGTTCCCTAGAAATTTTTTTATGCCGAGGATCGTTGATTTTTTTTAATAAATTTTCACCTCCAAGACAAAATTGTTCCTTTATTCTCTGGTTTCATCAAATTTTTTTACGGATTCATTTAAAGGATGTTATTACCTATAATCTGTGATGTGTTAGTAACTGGCACGACGTACACTTCGTACCCTAGAAATTTTTTTATACCGAATTTTGTTGATTTTTTTTAATAAATTTCCACCTCCAAGACAAAATTGTTCCTTAATCCCCTGGTTTCATCAAATTTTTTTACGGATTCATTTTAAGGATGTTGTTATCTATAATCTGTGATGTGTCAGTAACTGGCACGACGTACACTTCGTTCCCTAGAATTTTTTTTATACCGAGGATCGTTGATTTTTTTAATAAATTTCCACCTCCAAGACAAAATTGTTCCTTTATTCCCTGGTTTCATCAAATATTTTTACGGATTCATTTAAAAGATTTTGTTACCTATAATCTGTGATGTGTCAGTAACCGGCACGACGTACACTTCATTCCCAAGAAAATTTTTTATACCGAGGATCGTTGATTTTTTTAATAAATTTCCAACTCCAAGACAAAATTTTTCCTTTTTCCCCTGGTTTTATCAAATTTTTTTACGGATTCATTTAAAGGACGTTGTGTCCTATAATCTGTGATGTGTCAGTAACTGGCACGACGTTTACTTCGTTCCCTAGAAATTTTTTATACCGAGGATCGTTGATTTTTTTTAATAAATTTCCACCTCCAAGACAAAATTGTTCCTTTATCCCCTGGTTTCATCAAATTTTTTTACGGATTCATTTAAAGGATGTTATTACCTATAATCTGTGATGTGTTAGTAACTGGCACGACGTACACTTCGTACCCTAGAAATTTTTTTATACCGAGGATCGTTGATTTTTTTAATAAATTTCCACCTCCAAGACAAAATTGTTCCTTTATCCCCTGATTTCATCAAATTTTTTTATGGATTCATATAAAAGATGTTGTTACCTATAATCTGTGATGTGTCAGTAACCGGCACGACGTACACTTCATTCCCTAGAAAAATTTTTATACCGAGGATCGTTGATTTTTTTTAATAAATTTCCACCTCCAAGACAAAATTGTTCCTTTATCCCCTGGTTTCATCAAATTTTTTTACGGATTCATTTAAAGGACGTTGTGTCCTATAATCTGTGATGTGTCAGTAACTGGCACGACGTTTACTTCGTTCCCTAGAAATTTTTTATACCGAGGATCGTTGATTTTTTTTAATAAATTTCCACCTCCAAGACAAAATTGTTCCTTTATCCCCTGGTTTCATCAAATTTTTTTACGGATTCATTTAAAAGATGTTGTTACCTATAATCTGTGATGTGTCAGTAACTGGCACGACGTACACTTCGTTCCCTAGAAATTTTTTTATACCGAGGATTGTTGTTTTTTTTTAATAAATTTCCACCTCCAAGACAAAATTGTTCCTTTATCCCCTGGTTTCATCAAATTTTTTTAAGGATTCATTTAAAGGATGTTGTTACCTATAACCTGTAATGTGTCAGTAACTGGCACGACGTTTACTTCGTTCCCTAGAAATGTTTTTATACCGAGGATCGTTGATTTTTTTTAATAAATTTCCACCTCCAAGACAAAATTGTTCCTTTATCCCCTGGTTTCATTAATTTTTTTTACGGATTCATTTAAAAGATGTTATTATCTATAATCTGTGATGTGTCAGTAACTGGCACGACGTACACTTCGTTCCCTAGAATTTTTTTTATACCGAGGATCGTTGATTTTTTTAATAAATTTCCACCTCCAAGACAAAATTGTTCCTTTATTCCCTGGTTTCATCAAATTTTTTTACGGATTCATTTAAAAGATGTTGATACCTATAATCTGTGATGTGTCAGTAACCGGCACGACGTACACTTCATTCCCTAGAAATTTTTTTATACCGAGGATCGTTGATTTTTTTTAATAAATTTCCACCTCCAAGACAAAATTGTTCCTTTATCCCCTGGTTTCATCAAATTTTTTTACGGATTCATTTAAAGGACGTTGTGTCCTATAATCTGTGATGTGTCAGTAACTGGCACGACGTACACTTCGTTCCCTAGAAATTTTATATACCGAGGATCGTTGATTTTTTTTAATAAATTTCCACCTCCAAGACAAAATTGTTCCTTTATCCCCTGGTTTCATCAAATTTTTTTACGGATTCATTTAAAGGATGTTGTTACCTATAATCTGTGATGTGTCAGTAACAGGCACGACGTTTACTTCGTTCCCTAGAAATTTTTTTATACCGAGGATCGTTGATTTTTTTAATAAATTTCCACCTCCAAGACAAAATTGTTCCTTTATCCCCTGATTTCATCAAATTTTTTTATGGATTCATATAAAAGATGTTGTTACCTATAATCTGTGATGTGTCAGTAACCGGCACGACGTACACTTCATTCCCTAGAAAAATTTTTATACCGAGGATCGTTGATTTTTTTTAATAAATTTCCACCTCCAAGACAAAATTGTTCCTTTATCCCCTGGTTTCATCAAATTTTTTTACGGATTCATTTAAAGGACGTTGTGTCCTATAATCTGTGATGTGTCAGTAACTGGCACGACGTACACTTCGTTCCCTAGAAATTTTATATACCGAGGATCGTTGATTTTTTTTAATAAATTTCCACCTCCAAGACAAAATTGTTCCTTTATCCCCTGGTTTCATCAAATTTTTTTACGGATTCATTTAAAGGATGTTGTTACCTATAATCTGTGATGTGTCAGTAACAGGCACGACGTTTACTTCGTTCCCTAGAAATTTTTTTATACCGAGGATCGTTGATTTTTTTAATAAATTTCCACCTCCAAGACAAAATTGTTCCTTTATCCCCTGATTTCATCAAATTTTTTTATGGATTCATATAAAAGATGTTGTTACCTATAATCTGTGATGTGTCAGTAACCGGCACGACGTACACTTCATTCCCTAGAAAAATTTTTATACCGAGGATCGTTGATTTTTTTTAATAAATTTCCACCTCCAAGACAAAATTGTTCCTTTATCCCCTGGTTTCATCAAATTTTTTTACGGATTCATTTAAAGGACGTTGTGTCCTATAATCTGTGATGTGTCAGTAACTGGCACGACGTTTACTTCGTTCCCTAGAAATTTTTTATACCGAGGATCGTTGATTTTTTTTAATAAATTTCCACCTCCAAGACAAAATTGTTCCTTTATCCCCTGGTTTCATCAAATTTTTTTACGGATCCATTTAAGGGATGTTGTTACCTATAATCTGTGATGTGTCAGTAACAGGCACGACGTTTACTTCGTTCCCTAAAAATTTATTTATACCGAGGATCGTTGATTTTTTTTAATAAATTTCCACCTCCAAGACAAAATTGTTCCTTTATCCCCTGGTTTCATCAAATTTTTTTACGGATTCATTTAAAGGAAGTTGTTACCTATAATCTGTGATGTGTCAGTAACTGGCACGACGTTTACTTTGTTCCCTAGAAATTTTTTTATGCCGAGGATCGTTGATTTTTTTTAATAAATTTTCACCTCCAAGACAAAATTGTTCCTTTATTCTCTGGTTTCATCAAATTTTTTTACGGATTCATTTAAAGGATGTTATTACCTATAATCTGTGATGTGTTAGTAACTGGCACGACGTACACTTCGTACCCTAGAAATTTTTTTATACCGAATTTTGTTGATTTTTTTTAATAAATTTCCACCTCCAAGACAAAATTGTTCCTTAATCCCCTGGTTTCATCAAATTTTTTTACGGATTCATTTTAAGGATGTTGTTATCTATAATCTGTGATGTGTCAGTAACTGGCACGACGTACACTTCGTTCCCTAGAATTTTTTTTATACCGAGGATCGTTGATTTTTTTAATAAATTTCCACCTCCAAGACAAAATTGTTCCTTTATTCCCTGGTTTCATCAAATATTTTTACGGATTCATTTAAAAGATTTTGTTACCTATAATCTGTGATGTGTCAGTAACCGGCACGACGTACACTTCATTCCCAAGAAAATTTTTTATACCGAGGATCGTTGATTTTTTTAATAAATTTCCAACTCCAAGACAAAATTTTTCCTTTTTCCCCTGGTTTTATCAAATTTTTTTACGGATTCATTTAAAGGACGTTGTGTCCTATAATCTGTGATGTGTCAGTAACTGGCACGACGTTTACTTCGTTCCCTAGAAATTTTTTATACCGAGGATCGTTGATTTTTTTTAATAAATTTCCACCTCCAAGACAAAATTGTTCCTTTATCCCCTGGTTTCATCAAATTTTTTTACGGATTCATTTAAAGGATGTTATTACCTATAATCTGTGATGTGTTAGTAACTGGCACGACGTACACTTCGTACCCTAGAAATTTTTTTATACCGAGGATCGTTGATTTTTTTAATAAATTTCCACCTCCAAGACAAAATTGTTCCTTTATCCCCTGATTTCATCAAATTTTTTTATGGATTCATATAAAAGATGTTGTTACCTATAATCTGTGATGTGTCAGTAACCGGCACGACGTACACTTCATTCCCTAGAAAAATTTTTATACCGAGGATCGTTGATTTTTTTTAATAAATTTCCACCTCCAAGACAAAATTGTTCCTTTATCCCCTGGTTTCATCAAATTTTTTTACGGATTCATTTAAAGGACGTTGTGTCCTATAATCTGTGATGTGTCAGTAACTGGCACGACGTTTACTTCGTTCCCTAGAAATTTTTTATACCGAGGATCGTTGATTTTTTTTAATAAATTTCCACCTCCAAGACAAAATTGTTCCTTTATCCCCTGGTTTCATCAAATTTTTTTACGGATTCATTTAAAAGATGTTGTTACCTATAATCTGTGATGTGTCAGTAACTGGCACGACGTACACTTCGTTCCCTAGAAATTTTTTTATACCGAGGATTGTTGTTTTTTTTTAATAAATTTCCACCTCCAAGACAAAATTGTTCCTTTATCCCCTGGTTTCATCAAATTTTTTTAAGGATTCATTTAAAGGATGTTGTTACCTATAACCTGTAATGTGTCAGTAACTGGCACGACGTTTACTTCGTTCCCTAGAAATGTTTTTATACCGAGGATCGTTGATTTTTTTTAATAAATTTCCACCTCCAAGACAAAATTGTTCCTTTATCCCCTGGTTTCATTAATTTTTTTTACGGATTCATTTAAAAGATGTTATTATCTATAATCTGTGATGTGTCAGTAACTGGCACGACGTACACTTCGTTCCCTAGAATTTTTTTTATACCGAGGATCGTTGATTTTTTTAATAAATTTCCACCTCCAAGACAAAATTGTTCCTTTATTCCCTGGTTTCATCAAATTTTTTTACGGATTCATTTAAAAGATGTTGATACCTATAATCTGTGATGTGTCAGTAACCGGCACGACGTACACTTCATTCCCTAGAAATTTTTTTATACCGAGGATCGTTGATTTTTTTTAATAAATTTCCACCTCCAAGACAAAATTGTTCCTTTATCCCCTGGTTTCATCAAATTTTTTTACGGATTCATTTAAAGGACGTTGTGTCCTATAATCTGTGATGTGTCAGTAACTGGCACGACGTACACTTCGTTCCCTAGAAATTTTATATACCGAGGATCGTTGATTTTTTTTAATAAATTTCCACCTCCAAGACAAAATTGTTCCTTTATCCCCTGGTTTCATCAAATTTTTTTACGGATTCATTTAAAGGATGTTGTTACCCATAATCTGTGATGTGTCAGTAACAGGCACGACGTTTACTTCGTTCCCTAGAAATTTTTTTATACCGAGGATCGTTGATTTTTTTAATAAATTTCCACCTCCAAGACAAAATTGTTCCTTTATCCCCTGATTTCATCAAATTTTTTTATGGATTCATATAAAAGATGTTGTTACCTATAATCTGTGATGTGTCAGTAACCGGCACGACGTACACTTCATTCCCTAGAAAAATTTTTATACCGAGGATCGTTGATTTTTTTTAATAAATTTCCACCTCCAAGACAAAATTGTTCCTTTATCCCCTGGTTTCATCAAATTTTTTTACGGATTCATTTAAAGGACGTTGTGTCCTATAATCTGTGATGTGTCAGTAACTGGCACGACGTTTACTTCGTTCCCTAGAAATTTTTTATACCGAGGATCGTTGATTTTTTTTAATAAATTTCCACCTCCAAGACAAAATTGTTCCTTTATCCCCTGGTTTCATCAAATTTTTTTACGGATCCATTTAAGGGATGTTGTTACCTATAATCTGTGATGTGTCAGTAACAGGCACGACGTTTACTTCGTTCCCTAAAAATTTATTTATACCGAGGATCGTTGATTTTTTTTAATAAATTTCCACCTCCAAGACAAAATTGTTCCTTTATCCCCTGGTTTCATCAAATTTTTTTACGGATTCATTTAAAGGAAGTTGTTACCTATAATCTGTGATGTGTCAGTAACTGGCACGACGTTTACTTTGTTCCCTAGAAATTTTTTTATGCCGAGGATCGTTGATTTTTTTTAATAAATTTTCACCTCCAAGACAAAATTGTTCCTTTATTCTCTGGTTTCATCAAATTTTTTTACGGATTCATTTAAAGGATGTTATTACCTATAATCTGTGATGTGTTAGTAACTGGCACGACGTACACTTCGTACCCTAGAAATTTTTTTATACCGAATTTTGTTGATTTTTTTTAATAAATTTCCACCTCCAAGACAAAATTGTTCCTTAATCCCCTGGTTTCATCAAATTTTTTTACGGATTCATTTTAAGGATGTTGTTATCTATAATCTGTGATGTGTCAGTAACTGGCACGACGTACACTTCGTTCCCTAGAATTTTTTTTATACCGAGGATCGTTGATTTTTTTAATAAATTTCCACCTCCAAGACAAAATTGTTCCTTTATTCCCTGGTTTCATCAAATATTTTTACGGATTCATTTAAAAGATTTTGTTACCTATAATCTGTGATGTGTCAGTAACCGGCACGACGTACACTTCATTCCCAAGAAAATTTTTTATACCGAGGATCGTTGATTTTTTTAATAAATTTCCAACTCCAAGACAAAATTTTTCCTTTTTCCCCTGGTTTTATCAAATTTTTTTACGGATTCATTTAAAGGACGTTGTGTCCTATAATCTGTGATGTGTCAGTAACTGGCACGACGTTTACTTCGTTCCCTAGAAATTTTTTATACCGAGGATCGTTGATTTTTTTTAATAAATTTCCACCTCCAAGACAAAATTGTTCCTTTATCCCCTGGTTTCATCAAATTTTTTTACGGATTCATTTAAAGGATGTTATTACCTATAATCTGTGATGTGTTAGTAACTGGCACGACGTACACTTCGTACCCTAGAAATTTTTTTATACCGAGGATCGTTGATTTTTTTTAATAAATTTCCACCTCCAAGACAAAATTGTTCCTTTATCCCCTGGTTTCATCAAATTTTTTTAAGGATTCATTTAAAGGATGTTGTTACCTATAACCTGTAATGTGTCAGTAACTGGCACGACGTTTACTTCGTTCCCTAGAAATGTTTTTATACCGAGGATCGTTGATTTTTTTTAATAAATTTCCACCTCCAAGACAAAATTGTTCCTTTATCCCCTGGTTTCATTAATTTTTTTTACGGATTCATTTAAAAGATGTTATTATCTATAATCTGTGATGTGTCAGTAACTGGCACGACGTACACTTCGTTCCCTAGAATTTTTTTTATACCGAGGATCGTTGATTTTTTTAATAAATTTCCACCTCCAAGACAAAATTGTTCCTTTATTCCCTGGTTTCATCAAATTTTTTTACGGATTCATTTAAAAGATGTTGATACCTATAATCTGTGATGTGTCAGTAACCGGCACGACGTACACTTCATTCCCTAGAAATTTTTTTATACCGAGGATCGTTGATTTTTTTTAATAAATTTCCACCTCCAAGACAAAATTGTTCCTTTATCCCCTGGTTTCATCAAATTTTTTTACGGATTCATTTAAAGGACGTTGTGTCCTATAATCTGTGATGTGTCAGTAACTGGCACGACGTACACTTTGTTCCCTAGAAATTTTTTATATCGAGGATCGTTGATTTTTTTTAATAAATTTCCACCTCCAAGACAAAATTGTTCCTTTATCCCCTGGTTTCATCAAATTTTTTTACGGATTCATTTAAAGGATGTTGTTACCTATAATATGTGATGTGTCAGTAACAGGCACGACGTTTACTTCGTTCCCTAGAAATTTTTTTATACCGAGGATCGTTGATTTTTTTAATAAATTTCCACCTCCAAGACAAAATTGTTCCTTTATCCCCTGGTTTCATCAAATTTTTTTATGGATTCATATAAAAGATGTTGTTACCTATAATCTGTGATGTGTCAGTAACCGGCACGACGTACACTTCATTCCCTAGAAAAATTTTTATACCGAGGATCGTTGATTTTTTTTAATAAATTTCCACCTCCAAGACAGAATTGTTCCTTTATCCCCTGGTTTCATCAAATTTTTTTACGGATTCATTTAAAGGACGTTGTGTCCTATAATCTGTGATGTGTCAGTAACTGGCACGACGTTTACTTCGTTCCCTAGAAATTTTTTATACCGAGGATCGTTGATTTTTTTTAATAAATTTCCACCTCCAAGACAAAATTGTTCCTTTATCCCCTGGTTTCATCAAATTTTTTTACGGATCCATTTAAAGGATGTTGTTACCTATAATCTGTGATGTGTCAGTAACAGGCACGACGTTTACTTCGTTCCCTAGAAATTTATTTATACCGAGGATCGTTGATTTTTTTAATAAATTTCCACCTCCAAGACAAAATTGTTCCTTTATCCCCTGGTTTCATCAAATTTTTTTACGGATTCATTTAAAAGATGTTGTTACCTATAATCTGTGATGTGTCAGTAACTGGCACGACGTACACTTCGTTCCCTAGAAATTTTTTTATACCGAGGATTGTTGTTTTTTTTTAATAAATTTCCACCTCCAAGACAAAATTGTTCCTTTATCCCCTGGTTTCATCAAATTTTTTTAAGGATTCATTTAAAGGATGTTGTTACCTATAACCTGTAATGTGTCAGTAACTGGCACGACGTTTACTTCGTTTTTTAGAAATGTTTTTATACCGAGGATCGTTGATTTTTTTTAATAAATTTCCACCTCCAAGACAAAATTGTTCCTTTATCCCCTGGTTTCATTAATTTTTTTTACGGATTCATTTAAAAGATGTTATTATCTATAATCTGTGATGTGTCAGTAACTGGCACGACGTACACTTCGTTCCCTAGAATTTTTTTTATACCGAGGATCGTTGATTTTTTTAATAAATTTCCACCTCCAAGACAAAATTGTTCCTTTATTCCCTGGTTTCATCAAATTTTTTTACGGATTCATTTAAAAGATGTTGATACCTATAATCTGTGATGTGTCAGTAACCGGCACGACGTACACTTCATTCCCTAGAAATTTTTTTATACCGAGGATCGTTGATTTTTTTTAATAAATTTCCACCTCCAAGACAAAATTGTTCCTTTATCCCCTGGTTTCATCAAATTTTTTTACGGATTCATTTAAAGGACGTTGTGTCCTATAATCTGTGATGTGTCAGTAACTGGCACGACGTACACTTCGTTCCCTAGAAATTTTATATACCGAGGATCGTTGATTTTTTTTAATAAATTTCCACCTCCAAGACAAAATTGTTCCTTTATCCCCTGGTTTCATCAAATTTTTTTACGGATTCATTTAAAGGATGTTGTTACCTATAATCTGTGATGTGTCAGTAACAGGCACGACGTTTACTTCGTTCCCTAGAAATTTTTTTATACCGAGGATCGTTGATTTTTTTAATAAATTTCCACCTCCAAGACAAAATTGTTCCTTTATCCCCTGATTTCATCAAATTTTTTTATGGATTCATATAAAAGATGTTGTTACCTATAATCTGTGATGTGTCAGTAACCGGCACGACGTACACTTCATTCCCTAGAAAAATTTTTATACCGAGGATCGTTGATTTTTTTTAATAAATTTCCACCTCCAAGACAAAATTGTTCCTTTATCCCCTGGTTTCATCAAATTTTTTTACGGATTCATTTAAAGGACGTTGTGTCCTATAATCTGTGATGTGTCAGTAACTGGCACGACGTTTACTTCGTTCCCTAGAAATTTTTTATACCGAGGATCGTTGATTTTTTTTAATAAATTTCCACCTCCAAGACAAAATTGTTCCTTTATCCCCTGGTTTCATCAAATTTTTTTACGGATCCATTTAAGGGATGTTGTTACCTATAATCTGTGATGTGTCAGTAACAGGCACGACGTTTACTTCGTTCCCTAGAAATTTATTTATACCGAGGATCGTTGATTTTTTTAATAAATTTCCACCTCCAAGACAAAATTGTTCCTTTATCCCCTGGTTTCATCAAATTTTTTTACGGATTCATTTAAAAGATGTTGTTACCTATAATCTGTGATGTGTCAGTAACTGGCACGACGTACACTTCGTTCCCTAGAAATTTTTTTATACCGAGGATTGTTGTTTTTTTTTAATAAATTTCCACCTCCAAGACAAAATTGTTCCTTTATCCCCTGGTTTCATTAATTTTTTTTTCGGATTCATTTAAAGGATGTTGTTATCTATAATCTCTAATGTGTCAGTAACTGGCACGAAATACACTTCGTTCCCTAGAAATTTTTTTATACCGAGGATCGTTGATTTTTTTAATAAATTTCCGACTCCAAGACAAAATTGTTCCTTTATTCCCTGGTTTCATCAAATTTTTTTACGGATTCATTTAAAAGATGTTGTTTTCTATAATCTGTGATGTGTCAGTAACCGGCACGATGTACACTTCATTCCCTAGAAAATTTTTTATACCGAGGATCGTTGATTTTTTTTAATAAATTTCCACCTCCAAGACAAAATTGTTCCTTTATCCCCTGGTTTCATCAAATTTGTTAACGGAATCATTTAAAGGAAGTTGTTACCTATAATCTGTGATGTGTCAATAACTGGCACGACGTTTACTTCGTTCCCTAGAAATTTTTTTATGCCGAGGACCGTTGATTTTTTTTAATAAATTTCCACCTCCAAGACAAAATTGTTCCTTTATTCTCTGGTTTCATCAAATTTTTTTACGGATTCATTTAAAAGATGTTATTACCTATAATCTGTGATGTGTTAGTAACTGGCACGACGTACACTTCGTACCCTAGAAATTTTTTTATACCGAATTTTGTTGATTTTTTTTAATAAATTTCCACCTCCAAGACAAAATTGTTCCTTAATCCCCTGGTTTCATCAAATTTTTTTACGGATTCATTTAAAGGATGTTGATATCTATAATCTGTGATGTTTCAGTAACTGGCACGACGTACACTTCGTTCCCTAGAATTTTTTTTATACCGAGGATCGTTGATTTTTTTAATAAATTTCCACCTCCAAGACAAAATTGTTCCTTTATTCCCTGGTTTCATCAAATATTTTTACGGATTCATTTAAAAGATTTTGTTACCTATAATCTGTGATGTGTCAGTAACCGGCACGACGTACACTTCATTCCCAAGAAAATTTTTTATACCGAGGATCGTTGATTTTTTTAATAAATTTCCAACTCCAAGACAAAATTTTTCCTTTTTCCCCTGGTTTTATCAAATTTTTTTACGGATTCATTTAAAGGACGTTGTGTCCTATAATCTGTGATGTGTCAGTAACTGGCACGACGTTTACTTCGTTCCCTAGAATTTTTTTATACCGAGGATCGTTGATTTTTTTTAATAAATTTCCACCTCCAAGACAAAATTGTTCCTTTATCCCCTGGTTTCATCAAATTTTTTTAAGGATTCATTTAAAGGATGTTATTACCTATAATCTGTGATGTGTTAGTAACTGGCACGACGTACACTTCGTACCCTAGAAATTTTTTTATACCGAGGATCGTTGATTTTTTTTAATAAATTTCCACCTCCAAGACAAAATTGTTCCTTTATCCCCTGGTTTCATCAAATTTTTTTAAGGATTCATTTAAAGGATGTTGTTACCTATAACCTGTAATGTGTCAGTAACTGGCACGACGTTTACTTCGTTCCCTAGAAATGTTTTTATACCGAGGATCGTTGATTTTTTTTAATAAATTTCCACCTCCAAGACAAAATTGTTCCTTTATCCCCTGGTTTCATTATTTTTTTTTACGGATTCATTTAAAAGATGTTATTATCTATAATCTGTGATGTGTCAGTAACTGGCACGACGTACACTTCGTTCCCTAGAATTTTTTTTATACCGAGGATCGTTGATTTTTTTAATAAATTTCCACCTCCAAGACAAAATTGTTCCTTTATTCCCTGGTTTCATCAAATTTTTTTACGGATTCATTTAAAAGATGTTGATACCTATAATCTGTGATGTGTCAGTAACCGGCACGACGTACACTTCGTTCCCTAGAAATTTTTTTATGCCGAGGACCGTTGATTTTTTTTAATAAATTTCCACCTCCAAGATAAAATTGTTCCTTTATTCTCTGGTTTCATCAAATTTTTTTACGGATTCATTTAAAGGATGTTGTTATCTATAATCTGTAATGTGTCAGTAACTGGCACGACGTACACTTCGATCCCTAGAAATTTTTTTATACCGAGGATCGTTGATTTTTTTAATAAATTTCCACCTCCAAGACAAAATTGTTCCTTTATTCCCTGGTTTCATCAAATTTTTTTACGGATTCATTTAAAAGATGTTGTTTTCTATAATCTGTGATATGTCAGTAACCGGCACGACGTACACTTCATTCCCTAGAAAATTTTTTATACCGAGGATCGTTGATTTTTTTTAATATATTTCCACCTCCAAGACAAAATTGTTCTTTTATCCCCTGGTTTCATCAAATTTTTTTACGGATTCATTTAAAGGGTGTTGTTACCTATAATCTGTGATGTGTCAGTAACAGGCACGACGTTTACTTCGTTCCCTAGAAATTTTTTTATACCGAATTTTTTTATACCGAGGATCGTTGATTTTTTTAATAAATTTCCACCTCCAAGACAAAATTGTTCCTTTATCCCCTGGTTTCATCATATTTTTTTATGGATTCATTTAAAGGATGTTGTTACCTATAATCTGTGATGTGTCAGTAACAGGCACGACGTTTACTTCGTTCCCTAGAAATTTTTTTATACCGAGGATCGTTGATTTTTTTAATAAATTTCCACCTCCAAGACAAAATTGTTCCTTTATCCCCTGGTTTCATCAAATTTTTTTACGGATTCATTTAAAAGATGTTGTTACCTATAATCTGTGATGTGACAGTAACAGGCACGACGTTTACTTCGTTCCCTAGAAATTTTTTTATACCGAGGATCGTTGATTTTTTTAATAAATTTCCACCTCCAAGACAAAATTGTTCCTTTATCCCCTGGTTTCATCAAATTTTTTTACGGATTCATTTAAAGGACGTTGTGTCCTATAATCTGTGATGTGTCAGTAACTGGCACGACGTTTACTTCGTTCCCTAGAAATTTTTTTATACCGAGGATCGTTGTTTTTTTTTAATAAATTTCCACCTCCAAGACAAAATTGTTCCTTTATCCCCTGGTTTTATCAAATTTTTTTACGGATTCATTTAAAAGACGTTGTGTCCTATAATCTGTGATGTGTCAGTAACTGGCACGACGTTTACTTCGTTCCCTAGAAATTTTTTATACCGAGGATCGTTGATTTTTTTTAATAAATTTCCACCTCCAAGACAAAATTGTTCCTTTATCCCCTGGTTTCATCAAATTTTTTTACGGATTCATTTAAAGGATGTTGTTACCTATAATCTGTGATGTGTCAGTAACAGGCACGACGTTTACATCGTTCCCTAGAAATTTTTTTATACCGAGGATCGTTGATTTTTTTTAATAAATTTCCACCTCCAAGACAAAATTGTTCCTTTATCCCCTGGTTTCATCAAATTTTTTTACGGATTCATTTAAAAGATGTTGTAACCTATAATCTGTGATGTGTCAGTAACTGGCACGACGTACACTTCGTTCCCTAGAAAAATTTTTATTCCGAGGATCGTTGTTTTTTTTTAATAAATTTCCACCTCCAAGACAAAATTGTTCCTTTATCCCCTGGTTTCATTAATTTTTTTTTCGGATTCATTTAAAGGATGTTGTTATCTATAATCTGTAATGTGTCAGTAACTGGCACGACGTACACTTCGATCCCTAGAAATTTTTTTATACCGAGGATCGTTGATTTTTTTAATAAATTTCCACCTCCAAGACAAAATTGTTCCTTTATTCCCTGGTTTCATCAAATTTTTTTACGGATTCATTTAAAAGATGTTGTTTTCTATAATCTGTGATGTGTCAGTAACCGGCACGACGTACACTTCATTCCCTAGAAATTTTTTTATACCGAGGATCGTTGATTTTTTTTAATATATTTCAACCTCCAAGACAAAATTGTTCCTTTATCCCCTGGTTTCATCAAATTTTTTTACGGATTTATTTAAAGGAAGTTGTTATCTATAATCTGTGATGTGTCAGTAACTGGCACGACGTTTACTTCGTTCCCTAGAAATTTTTTTATGCCGAGGACCGTTGATTTTTTTTAATAAATTTCCACCTCCAAGAAAAAATTGTTCCTTTATTCTCTGGTTTCATCAAATTTTTTTACGGATTCATTTAAAGGATGTTATTACCTATAATCTGTGATGTGTCAGTAACTGGCACGACGTACACTTCGTTCCCTAGAAATTTTTTTATACCGAGGATCGTTGATTTTTTTAATAAATTTCCACCTCCAAGACAAAATTGTTCCTTTATTCCCTGGTTTCATCAAATTTTTTTACGGATTCATTTAAAAGATGTTGTTTTCTATAATCTGTGATGTGTCAGTAACCGGCACGACGTACACTTCATTCCCTAGAAAATTTTTTATACCGAGGATCGTTGATTTTTTTTAATATATTTCCACCTCCAAGACAAAATTGTTCTTTTATCCCCTGGTTTCATCAAATTTTTTTACGGATTCATTTAAAGGGTGTTGTTACCTATAATCTGTGATGTGTCAGTAACAGGCACGACGTTTACTTCGTTCCCTAGAAATTTTTTTATACCGAATTTTTTTATACCGAGGATCGTTGATTTTTTTAATAAATTTCCACCTCCAAGACAAAATTGTTCCTTTATCCCCTGGTTTCATCATATTTTTTTATGGATTCATTTAAAGGATGTTGTTACCTATAATCTGTGATGTGTCAGTAACAGGCACGACGTTTACTTCGTTCCCTAGAAATTTTTTTATACTGAGGATCGTTGATTTTTTTAATAAATTTCCACCTCCAAGACAAAATTGTTCCTTTATCCCCTGGTTTCATCAAATTTTTTTACGGATTCATTTAAAAGATGTTGTTACCTATAATCTGTGATGTGTCAGTAACAGGCACGACGTTTACTTCGTTCCCTAGAAATTTTTTTATACCGAGGATCGTTGATTTTTTTAATAAATTTCCACCTCCAAGACAAAATTGTTCCTTTATCCCCTGGTTTCATCAAATTTTTTTACGGATTCATTTAAAAGACGTTGTGTCCTATAATCTGTGATGTGTCAGTAACTGGCACGACGTTTACTTCGTTCCCTAGAAATTTTTTTATACCGAGGATCATTGTTTTTTTTTAATAAATTTCCACCTCCAAGACAAAATTGTTCCTTTATTCCCTGGTTTCATCAATTTTTTTTACGGATTCATTTAAAAGATGTTGTTACCTATAATCTGTGATGTGTCAGTAACCGGCACGACGTACACTTCATTCCCTAGAAAAATTTTTATACCGAGGATCGTTGATTTTTTTTAATAAATTTCCACCTCCGAGACAAAATTGTTCCTTTATCCCCTGGTATTATCAAATTTTTTTACGGATTCATTTAAAGGACGTTGTGTCCTATAATCTGTGATGTGTCAGTAACTGGCACGACGTTTACTTCGTTCCCTAGAAATTTTTTATACCGAGGATCGTTGATTTTTTTTAATAAATTTCCACCTCCAAGACAAAATTGTTCCCTTATCCCCTGGTTTCATCTAATTTTTTTACGGATTCATTTAAAGGATGTTGTTACCTATAATCTGTGATGTGTCAGTAACAGGCACGACGTTTACTTCGTTCCCTAGAAATTTTTTTATACCGAGGATCGTTGATTTTTTTTAATAAATTTCCACCTCCAAGACAAAATTGTTCCTTTATCCCCTGGTTTCATCAAATTTTTTTACGGATTCATTTAAAAGATGTTGGAACCTATAATCTGTGATGTGTCAGTAACTGGCACGACGTACACTTCGTTCCCTAGAAAATTTTTTATTCCGAGGATCGTTGTTTTTTTTTAATAAATTTCCACCTCCAAGACAAAATTGTTCCTTTATCCCCTGGTTTCATTAATTTTTTTTTCGGATTCATTTAAAGGATGTTGTTATCTATAATCTGTAATGTGTCAGTAACTGGCACGACGTACACTTCGTTCCCTAGTAATTTTTTTATACCGATGATCGTTGATTTTTTTAATAAATTTCCACCTCCAAGACAAAATTGTTCCTTTATTCCCTGGTTTCATCAAATTTTTTTACGGATTCATTTAAAAGATGTTGTTTTCTATAATCTGTGATGTGTCAGTAACCGGCACGACGTACACTTCATTCCCTAGAAAATTTTTTATACCGAGGATCGTTGATTTTTTTTAATATATTTCAACCTCCAAGACAAAATTGTTCCTTTATCCCCTGGTTTCATCAAATTTTTTTACGGATTTATTTAAAAGAAGTTGTTATCTATAATCTGTGATGTGTCAGTAACTGGCACGACGTTTACTTCGTTCCCTAGAAATTTTTTTATGCCGAGGACCGTTGATTTTTTTTAATAAATTTCCACCTCCAAGAAAAAATTGTTCCTTTATTCTCTGGTTTCATCAAATTTTTTTACGGATTCATTTAAAGGATGTTATTACCTATAATCTGTGATGTGTCAGTAACTGGCACGACGTACACTTCGTTCCCTAGAAATTTTTTTATTCCGAGGATCGTTGTTTTCTTTTAATAAATTTCCACCTCCAAGACAAAATTGTTCCTTTATCCCCTGGTTTCAATAATTTTTTTTTCGGATTCATTTAAAAAATGTTGTTACCTATAATCTGTGATGTGTCAGTAACAGGCACGACGTTTACTTCGTTCCCTAGAAATTTTTTTATACCGAGGATCGTTGATTTTTTTAATAAATTTCCACCTCCAAGACAAAATTGTTCCTTTATCCCCTGGTTTCATCAAATTTTTTTACGGATTCATTTAAAGGACGTTGTGTCCTATAATCTGTGATGTGTCAGTAACTGGCACGACATTTATTTCGTTCCCTAGAAATTTTTTTATACCGAGGATCGTTGTTTTTTTTTAATAAATTTCCACCTCCAAGACAAAATTGTTCCTTTATCCCCTGGTTTCATTAATTTTTTTTACGGATTCATTTAAAGGATGTTGTTTTCTATAATCTGTAATGTGTCAGTAACTGGCACGGCGTACACTTCGTTCCCTAGAAATTTTTTTATACCGAGGATCGTTGATTTTTTTAATAAATTTCCACCTCCAAGACAAAATTGTTCCTTTATTCCCTGGTTTCATCAATTTTTTTTACGGATTCATTTAAAAGATGTTGTTACCTATAATCTGTGATGTGTCAGTAACCGGCACGACGTACACTTCATTCCCTAGAAAAATTTTTATACCGAGGATCGTTGATTTTTTTTAATAAATTTCCACCTCCGAGACAAAATTGTTCCTTTATCCCCTGGTATTATCAAATTTTTTTACGGATTCATTTAAAGGACGTTGTGTCCTATAATCTGTGAAGTGTCAGTAACTGGCACGACGTTTACTTCGTTCCCTAGAAATTTTTTATACCGAGGATCGTTGATTTTTTTTAATAAATTTCCACCTCCAAGACAAAATTGTTCCCTTATCCCCTGGTTTCATCAAATTTTTTTACGGATTCATTTAAAGGATGTTGTTACCTATAATCTGTGATGTGTCAGTAACAGGCACGACGTTTACTTCGTTCCCTAGAAATTTTTTTATACCGAGGATCGTTGATTTTTTTTAATAAATTTCCACCTCCAAGACAAAATTGTTCCTTTATCCCCTGGTTTCATCAAATTTTTTTACGGATTCATTTAAAAGATGTTGGAACCTATAATCTGTGATGTGTCAGTAACTGGCACGACGTACACTTCGTTCCCTAGAAAATTTTTTATTCCGAGGATCGTTGTTTTTTTTTAATAAATTTCCACCTCCAAGACAAAATTGTTCCTTTATCCCCTGGTTTCATTAATTTTTTTTTCGGATTCATTTAAAGGATGTTGTTATCTATAATCTGTAATGTGTCAGTAACTGGCACGACGTACACTTCGTTCCCTAGTAATTTTTTTATACCGATGATCATTGATTTTTTTAATAAATTTCCACCTCCAAGACAAAATTGTTCCTTTATTCCCTGGTTTCATCAATTTTTTTTACGGATTCATTTAAAAGATGTTGTTTTCTATAATCTGTGATGTGTCAGTAACTGGCACGACGTACACTTCATTCCCTAGAAAAATTTTTATTCCGAGGATCGTTGATTTTTTTTAATATTTTTCAACCTCCAAGACAAAATTGTTCCTTTATCCCCTGGTTTCATCAAATTTTTTTACGGATTTATTTAAAGGAAGTTGTTATCTATAATCTGTGATGTGTCAGTAACTGGCACGACGTTTACTTCGTTCCCTAGAAATTTTTTTATGCCGAGGACCGTTGATTTTTTTTAATAAATTTCCACCTCCAAGATAAAATTGTTCCTTTATTCTCTGGTTTCATCAAATTTTTTTACGGATTCATTTAAAGGATGTTATTACCTATAATCTGTGATGTGTCAGTAACTGGCACGACGTACACTTCGTTCCCTAGAAATTTTTTTATTCCGAGGATCGTTGTTTTCTTTTAATAAATTTCCACCTCCAAGACAAAATTGTTCCTTTATCCCCTGGTTTCAATAATTTTTTTTTCGGATTCATTTAAAGGATGTTGTTATCTATAATCTGTAATGTGTCAGTAACTGGCACGACGTACACTTCGATCCCTAGAAATTTTTTTATACCGAGGATCGTTGATTTTTTTAATAAATTTCCACCTCCAAGACAAAATTGTTCCTTTATTCCCTGGTTTCATCAAATTTTTTTACGGATTCATTTAAAAGATGTTGTTTTCTATAATCTGTGATGTGTCAGTAACCGGCACGACGTACACTTCATTCCCTAGAAAATTTTTTATACCGAGGATCGTTGAATTTTTTTAATATATTTCCACCTCCAAGACAAAATTGTTCTTTTATCCCCTGGTTTCATCAAATTTTTTTACGGATTCATTTAAAGGGTGTTGTTACCTATAATCTGTGATGTGTCAGTAACAGGCACGACGTTTACTTCGTTCCCTAGAAATTTTTTTATACCGAATTTTTTTATACCGAGGATCGTTGATTTTTTTAATAAATTTCCACCTCCAAGACAAAATTGTTCCTTTATCCCCTGGTTTCATCAATTTTTTTTACGGATTCATTTAAAGGATGTTGTTACCTATAATCTGTGATGTGTCAGTAACTGGCACGACGTACACTTCGTTCCCTAGAAATTTTTTTATACCGAGGATCGTTGTTTTTTTTTAATAAATTTCCACCTCCAAGACAAAATTGTTCCTTTATTCCCTGGTTTCATTAAATTTTTTTACGGATTCATTTAAAGGATGTTGTTATCTATAATCTGTGATGTGTCAGTAACCGGCACAACGTACACTTCATTCCCTAGAAAATTTTTTATTCCGAGGATCGTTGATTTTTTTTAATAAATTTCCACCTCCAAGACAAAATTGTTCTTTTATCCCCTGGTTTCATCAAATTTTTTTTAGGATTCATTTAAAGGAAGTTGTTACCTATAATCTGTGATGTGTCAGTAACTGGCACGACGTTTACTTCGTTCCCTAGAAATTTTTTTATGCCGAGGATCGTTGATTTTTTTTAATAAATTTCCACCTCCAAGACAAAATTGTTCCTTTATTCTCTGGTTTCATCAAATTTTTTTAAGGATTCATTTTAAGGATGTTATTACCTATAATCTGTGATGTGTTAGTAACTGGCACGACGTACACTTCGTACCCTAGAAATTTTTTTATACCGAGGATCGTTGAATTTTTTTAATAAATTTCCACCTCCAAGACAAAATTGTTCCTTTATCCCCTGGTTTCATCAATTTTTTTTACGGATTCATTTAAAGGATGTTGTTACCTATAATCTGTGATGTGTCAGTAACAGGCACGACGTTTACTTCGTTCCCTAGAAATTTTTTTATACCGAGGATCGTTGATTTTTTTAATAAATTTCCACCTCCAAGACAAAATTGTTCCTTTATCCCCTGGTTTCATCAAATTTTTTTACGGATTCATTTAAAAGATGTTGTTACCTACAATCTGTGATGTGTCAGTAACTGGCACGACGTACACTTCGTTCCCTAGAAATTTTTTTATACCGAGGATCGTTGTTTTTTTTTAATAAATTTCCACCTCCAAGACAAAATTGTTCCTTTATCCCCTGGTTTCATTAATTTTTTTTACGGATTCATTTAAAGGATGTTGTTACCTATAATCTGTGATGTGTCAGTAACAGGCACGACGTTTACTTCGTTCCCTAGAAAGTTTTTTATACCGAGGATCGTTGTTTTTTTTTAATAAATTTCCACCTCCAAGACAAAATTGTTCCTTTATCCCCTGGTTTCATCAAATTTTTTTACGGATTCATTTAAAGGATGTTGTTACCTATAATCTGTGATGTCTCAGTAACAGGCACGACGTTTACTTCGTTCCCTAGAAATTTTTTTATACCGAGGATCGTTGATTTTTTTAATAAATTTCCACCTCCAAGACAAAATTGTTCCTTTATCCCCTGGTTTCATCAAATTTTTTTACGGATTCATTTAAAGGACGGTGTGTCCTATAATCTGTGATGTGTCAGTAACTGGCACGACGTTTACTTCGTTCCCTAGAAATTTTTTTATACCGAGGATCGTTGATTTTTTTTAATAAATTTCCACCCCCAAGACAAAATTGTTCCTTTATCCCCTGGTTTCATCAAATTTTTTTACGGATTCATTTAAAGAACGTTGTGTCCTATAATCTGTGATGTGTCAGTAACAGGCACGACGTTTACTTCGTTCCCTAAAATTTTTTTTATACCGAGGATCGTTGATTTTTTTAATAAATTTCCACCTCCAAGACAAAATTGTTCCTTTATCCCCTGGTTTCATCAAATTTTTTTACGGATTCATTTAAAAGATTTTGTTACCTATAATCTGTGATGTGTCAGTAACTGGCACGACGTACACTTCGTTCCCTAGAAATTTTTTTATACCGAGGATCGTTGTTTTTTTTTAATAAATTTCCACCTCCAAGACAAAATTGTTCCTTTATCCCCTGGTTTCATTAATTTTTTTTACGGATTCATTTAAAGGATGTTGTTATCTATAATCTGTAAAGTGTCAGTAACTGGCACGACGTACACTTCGTTCCCTAGAAATTTTTTTATACCGAGGATCGTTGATTTTTTTAATAAATTTCCACCTCCAAGACAAAATTTTTCCTTTATTCCCTGGTTTCATCAAATTTTTTTACGGATTCATTTAAAAGATGTTGTTACCTATAATCTGTGATGTGTCAGTAACCGGCACGACGTACACTTCATTCCCTAGAAAAATTTTTATACCGAGGATCGTTGATTTTTTTTAATAAATTTCCACCTCCAAGACAAAATTGTTCCTTTATCCCCTGGTTTTATCAAATTTTTTTACGGATTCATTTAAAGAACGTTGTGTCCTATAATCTGTGATGTGTCAGTAACTGGCACGACGTTTACTTCGTTCCCTAGAAATTTTTTATACCGAGGATCGTTGATTTTTTTTAATAAATTTCCACCTCCAAGACAAAATTGTTCCTTTATCCCCTGGTTTCATCAACTTTTTTTACGGATTCATTTAAAGAATGTTGTTACCTATAATCTGTGATGTGTCAGTAACAGGCACGACGTTTACTTCGTTCCCTAGAAATTTTTTTATACCGAGGATCGTTGATTTTTTTAATAAATTTCCACCTCCAAAACAAAATTGTTCCTTTATCCCCTGGTTTCATCAAATTTTTTTACGGATTCATTTAAAAGATGTTGTAACCTATAATCTGTGATGTGTCAGTAACTGGCACGACGTACACTTCGTTCCCTAGAAATTTTTTTATTCAGAGGATCGTTGATTTTTTTTAATAAATTTCCACCTCCAAGACAAAATTGTTCCTTTATTCCCTGGTTTCATCAAATTTTTTTACGGATTCATTTAAAAGATGTTGTTACCTTAAATCTGTGAAGTGTCAGTAACTGGCACGACGTACACTTCATTCCCTAGAAAATTTTTTATACCGAGGATCGTTGATTTTTTTTAATAATTTTCCACCTCCAAGACAAAATTGTTCCTTTATCCCCTGGTTTCATCATATTTTTTTACGGATTCATTTAAAGGAAGTTGTTACCTATATTCTGTGATGTGTCAGTAACTGGCACAACGTTTACTTCGTTCCCTAGAAATTTTTTTATGCCGAGGATCGTTGATTTTTTTTAATAAATTTTTACCTCCAAGACAAAATTGTTCCTTTATTCCCTGGTTTCATCAAATTTTTTTACGGATTCATTTAAAGGATGTTGTTACCTATAATCTGTGATGTGTTAGTAACTGGCACGACATACTTTTCGTTCCCTAGAAATTTTTTTTTACCGAGGATAGTTGATTTTTTAATAAATTTCCACCTCCAAGACAAAATTGTTCCTTTTTCTCCTGGTTTCATCAAATTTTTTTACGGATTCATTTAAAAGATGTTGTTACCTATAATCTGTGATATGTCAGTAACTGGCACGACGTTTACTTCGTTCCCTAGAAATTTTTTTATACCGAGGATTGTTGTTTTTTTTTTAATAAATTTCCACCTCCAAGACAAAATTGTTCCTTTATCCCCTGGTTTCATTAAATTTTTTTACGGATTCATTTAAAGGATGTTGTTATCTATAATCTGTGATGTGTCAGTAACTGGCACGACGTACACTTCGTTCCCTAGAAATTTTTTTATACCGAGGATCGTTGATTTTTTTAATAAATTTCCACCTCCAAGACAAAATTGTTCCTTTATTCCCTGGTTTCATCAAATTTTTTTAAGGAATCATTTAAAAGATGTTGTTACCTATAATCTGTGATGTGTCAGTAACCGGCACGACGTACACTTCATTCCCTAGAAAATTTTTTATACCGAGGATCGTTGATTTTTTTTAATAAATTTCCACCTCCAAGACAAAATTATTCCTTTATCCCCTGGTTTCATCAAATTTTTTTACGGATTCAATTAAAAGATGTTGTTACCTATAATCTGTGATGTGTCAGTAACTGGCACGACGTTTACTTCGTTCCCTAGAAATTTTTTTATGCCGAGGATCGTTGATTTTTTTTAATAAATTTCCACCTCCAAGACAAAATTGTTCCTTTATTCCCTGGTTTCATGAAATTTTTTTAAGGATTCATTTAAAGGATGTTATTTTCTATAATCTGTGATGTGTTAGCAACTGGCACGACGTACACTTCGTTTCCTAGAAATTTTTTTATCCGAGGATCGTTGATTTTTTTTAATAAATTTCCACCTCCAAGACAAAATTGTTCCTTTATCCCCTGGTTACATCAAATTTTTTTACCGATTCATTAAAGGGACGTTGTGTCCTATAATCTGTGATGTGTCAGTAACTGGCACGACGTTTACTTCGTTCCCTAGAAATGTTTTTATACCGAGGATCGTTGATTTTTTTTAATAAATTTCCACCTCCAAGACAAAATTGTTCCTTTATCCCCTGGTTTCATCAAATTTTTTTACGGATTCATTTAAATGATGTTGTTACCAATAATCTGTGATGTGTCAGTAACAGGCACGACGTTTACTTCGTTCCCTAGAAATTTTTTTATTCCGAGGATCGTTGATTTTTTTAATAAATTTCCACCTCCAAGACAAAATTGTTCCTTTATCCCCTGGTTTCATCACATTTTTTAAACGGATTCATTTATAAGATGTTGTTACCTATAATCTGTGATGTGTCAGTAACTGGCACGACGTACACTTCGTTCCCTAGAAATTTTTTTATACCGAGGATCGTTGTATTTTTTTAATAAATTATCACCTCCAAGACAAAATTGTTCCTTTATCCCCTGGTTTCATTAAATTTTTTTACGGATTCATTTAAAAGATGTTGTTATCTATAATCTGTGATGTGTCAGTAAGCGGCACGACGTACACTTCATTCCCTAGAAAAAATTTTATACCGAGGATCGTTGATTTTTTTTAATAAATTTCCACCTCCAAGACAAAATTGTTCCTTTATCCCCTGGTTTCATCAAATTTTTTTACGGATTCATTTAAAGAAAGTTGTTACCTATAATCTGTGATGTGTCAGTAACTGGCACGACGTTTACTTCGTTCCCTAGAAATTTTTTTATGCCGAGGATCGTTGATTTTTTTTAATAAATTTCTACCTCCAAGACAAAATTGTTCCTTTATTCTCTGGTTTCATCAAATTTTTTTACGGATTCATTTAAAGGATGTTATTACCTATAATCTGTGATGTGTTAGTAACTGGCACGACGTACACTTCGTACCCTAGAAATTTTTTTATACCGAGGATCGTTGATTTTTTTTAATAAATTTCCACCTCCAAGACAAAATTGTTCCTTTATCCCCTGGTTTCATCAAATTTTTTTACGGATTCATTTAAAAGATGTTATTACCTATAATCTGTAATGTGTCAGTAACTGGCACGACGTTTACTTCGTTCCCTAGAAATGTTTTTATACCGAGGATCGTTGATTTTTTTTAATAAATTTCCACCTCCTAGACAAAATTGTTCCTTTATCCCCTGGTTTCATTAATTTTTTTTACGGATTCATTAAAAGGATGTTATTATCTATAATCTGTGATGTGTCAGTAACTGGCACGACGTACACTTCGTTCCCTAGAATTTTTTTTATACCGAGGATCGTTGATTTTTTTAATAAATTTCCACCTCCAAGACAAAATTGTTCCTTTATTCCCTGGTTTCATCAAATTTTTTTACGGATTCATTTAAAAGATGTTGTTACCTATAATCTGTGATGTATCAGTAAGTGGCACGACGTACACTTCATTCCCTAGAAAATTTTTTATACCGAGGATCGTTGATTTTTTTTAATAAATTTCCACCTCCAAGACAAAATTGTTCCTTTATCCCCTGGTTTCATCAAATTTTTTTACGGATTCATTTAAAGGACGTTGTGTCCTATAATCTGTGATGTGTCAGTAACTGGCACGACGTTTACTTCGTTCCCTAGAAATTTTTTATACCGAGGATCGTTGATTTTTTTTAATAAATTTCCACCTCCAAGACAAAATTGTTCCTTTATCCCCTGGTTTCATCAAATTTTTTTACGGATTCATTTAAAAGATGTTGTTACCTATAATCTGTGATGTGTCAGTAACAGGCACGACGTTTACTTCGTTCCCTAGAAATTTTTTTATACCGAGGATCGTTGATTTTTTTAATAAATTTCCACCTCCAAGACAAAATTGTTCCTTTATCCCCTGGTTTCATCAAATTTTTTTACAGATTCATTTAAAAGATGTTGTTACCTATAATCTGTGATGTGTCAGTAACTGGCACGACGTACACTTCGTTCCCTAGAATTTTTTTTATACCGAGGATCGTTGATTTTTTTTAATAAATTTCCACCTCCAAGACAAAATTGTTCCTTTATCCCCTGGTTTCATTAATTTTTTTTTTCGGATTCATTTAAAGGATGTTGTTATCTATAATCTGTAATGTGTCAGTAACTGGCACGACGTACACTTCGTTCCCTAGAATTTTTTTTATACCGAGGATCGTTGATTTTTTTAATAAATTTCCACCTCCAAGACAAAATTGTTCCTTTATTCCCTGGTTTCATCAAATTTTTTTACGGATTCATTTAAAAGATGTTGTTTTCTATAATCTGTGATGTGTCAGTAACCGGCACGACGTACACTTCATTCCCTAGAAAAATTTTTATACCGAGGATCGTTGATTTTTTTTAATAAATTTCCATATCCAAGACAAAATTGTTCCTTTATCCCCTGGTTTCATTAATTTTTTTTACGGATTCATTTAAAGGATGTTATTATCTATAATCTGTGATGTGTCAGTAACTGGCACGACGTACACTTCGTTCCCTAGAAATTTTTTTATACCGAGGATTGTTGTTTTTTTTTAATAAATTTCTACCTCCAAGACAAAATTGTTCCTTTATCCCCTGGTTTCATTAATTTTTTTTTCGGATTCATTTAAAGGATGTTGTTATCTATAATCTGTAATGTGTCAGTAACTGGCACGACGTACACTTCGTTCCCTAGAAATTTTTTTATACCGAGGATCGTTGATTTTTTTAATAAATTTCCACCTCCAAGACAAAATTGTTCCTTTATCCCCTGGTTTCATTAATTTTTTTTACGGATTCATTTAAAGGATGTTATTACCTATAATCTGTGATGTGTCAGTAACTGGCACGACGTACACTTCGTTCCCTAGAAATTTTTTTATACCGAGGATCGTTGATTTTTTTAATAAATTTCCACCTCCAAGACAAAATTGTTCCTTTATTCCCTGGTTTCATCAAATTTTTTTAAGGAATCATTTAAAAGATGTTGTTACCTATAATCTGTAATGTGTCAGTAACTGGCACGACGTACACTTCGTTCCCTAGAAATTTTTTTATACCGAGGATCGTTGATTTTTTTAATAAATTTCCACCTCCAAGACAAAATTGTTCCTTTATCCCCTGGTTTCATTAATTTTTTTTACGGATTCATTTAAAGGATGTTATTACCTATAATCTGTGATGTGTCAGTAACTGGCACGACGTACACTTCGTTCCCTAGAAATTTTTTTATACCGAGGATCGTTGATTTTTTTAATAAATTTCCACCTCCAAGACAAAATTGTTCCTTTATTCCCTGGTTTCATGAAATTTTTTTAAGGATTCATTTAAAGGATGTTATTTTCTATAATCTGTGATGTGTTAGCAACTGGCACGACGTACACTTCGTTTCCTAGAAATTTTTTTATACCGAGGATCGTTGATTTTTTTTAATAAATTTCCACCTCCAAGACAAAATTGTTCCTTTATCCCCTGGTTACATCAAATTTTTTTACCGATTCATTAAAGGGACGTTGTGTCCTATAATCTGTGATGTGTCAGTAACTGGCACGACGTTTACTTCGTTCCCTAGAAATGTTTTTATACCGAGGATCGTTGATTTTTTTTAATAAATTTCCACCTCCAAGACAAAATTGTTCCTTTATCCCCTGGTTTCATCAAATTTTTTTACGGATTCATTTAAATGATGTTGTTACCAATAATCTGTGATGTGTCAGTAACAGGCACGACGTTTACTTCGATCCCTAGAAATTTTTTTATTCCGAGGATCGTCGTTGATTTTTTTAATAAATTTCCACCTCCAAGACAAAATTGTTCCTTTATCCCCTGGTTTCATCAAATTTTTTTACGGATTCATTTAAAAGATGTTATTACCTATAATCTGTAATGTGTCAGTAACTGGCACGACGTTTACTTCGTTCCCTAGAAATGTTTTTATACCGAGGATCGTTGATTTTTTTTAATAAATTTCCACCTCCTAGACAAAATTGTTCCTTTATCCCCTGGTTTCATTAATTTTTTTTACGGATTCATTAAAAGGATGTTATTATCTATAATCTGTGATGTGTCAGTAACTGGCACGACGTACACTTCGTTCCCTAGAATTTTTTTTATACCGAGGATCGTTGATTTTTTTAATAAATTTCCACCTCCAAGACAAAATTGTTCCTTTATTCCCTGGTTTCATCAAATTTTTTTACGGATTCATTTAAAAGATGTTGTTACCTATAATCTGTGATGTATCAGTAAGTGGCACGACGTACACTTCATTCCCTAGAAAATTTTTTATACCGAGGATCGTTGATTTTTTTTAATAAATTTCCACCTCCAAGACAAAATTGTTCCTTTATCCCCTGGTTTCATCAAATTTTTTTACGGATTCATTTAAAGGACGTTGTGTCCTATAATCTGTGATGTGTCAGTAACTGGCACGACGTTTACTTCGTTCCCTAGAAATTTTTTATACCGAGGATCGTTGATTTTTTTTAATAAATTTCCACCTCCAAGACAAAATTGTTCCTTTATCCCCTGGTTTCATCAAATTTTTTTACGGATTCATTTAAAAGATGTTGTTACCTATAATCTGTGATGTGTCAGTAACAGGCACGACGTTTACTTCGTTCCCTAGAAATTTTTTTATACCGAGGATCGTTGATTTTTTTAATAAATTTCCACCTCCAAGACAAAATTGTTCCTTTATCCCCTGGTTTCATCAAATTTTTTTACAGATTCATTTAAAAGATGTTGTTACCTATAATCTGTGATGTGTCAGTAACTGGCACGACGTACACTTCGTTCCCTAGAATTTTTTTTATACCGAGGATCGTTGATTTTTTTTAATAAATTTCCACCTCCAAGACAAAATTGTTCCTTTATCCCCTGGTTTCATTAATTTTTTTTTTCGGATTCATTTAAAGGATGTTGTTATCTATAATCTGTAATGTGTCAGTAACTGGCACGACGTACACTTCGTTCCCTAGAATTTTTTTTATACCGAGGATCGTTGATTTTTTTAATAAATTTCCACCTCCAAGACAAAATTGTTCCTTTATTCCCTGGTTTCATCAAATTTTTTTACGGATTCATTTAAAAGATGTTGTTTTCTATAATCTGTGATGTGTCAGTAACCGGCACGACGTACACTTCATTCCCTAGAAAAATTTTTATACCGAGGATCGTTGATTTTTTTTAATAAATTTCCATATCCAAGACAAAATTGTTCCTTTATCCCCTGGTTTCATTAATTTTTTTTACGGATTCATTTAAAGGATGTTATTATCTATAATCTGTGATGTGTCAGTAACTGGCACGACGTACACTTCGTTCCCTAGAAATTTTTTTATACCGAGGATTGTTGTTTTTTTTTAATAAATTTCTACCTCCAAGACAAAATTGTTCCTTTATCCCCTGGTTTCATTAATTTTTTTTTCGGATTCATTTAAAGGATGTTGTTATCTATAATCTGTAATGTGTCAGTAACTGGCACGACGTACACTTCGTTCCCTAGAAATTTTTTTATACCGAGGATCGTTGATTTTTTTAATAAATTTCCACCTCCAAGACAAAATTGTTCCTTTATCCCCTGGTTTCATTAATTTTTTTTACGGATTCATTTAAAGGATGTTATTACCTATAATCTGTGATGTGTCAGTAACTGGCACGACGTACACTTCGTTCCCTAGAAATTTTTTTATACCGAGGATCGTTGATTTTTTTAATAAATTTCCACCTCCAAGACAAAATTGTTCCTTTATTCCCTGGTTTCATCAAATTTTTTTAAGGAATCATTTAAAAGATGTTGTTACCTATAATCTGTAATGTGTCAGTAACTGGCACGACGTACACTTCGTTCCCTAGAAATTTTTTTATACCGAGGATCGTTGATTTTTTTAATAAATTTCCACCTCCAAGACAAAATTGTTCCTTTATCCCCTGGTTTCATTAATTTTTTTTACGGATTCATTTAAAGGATGTTATTACCTATAATCTGTGATGTGTCAGTAACTGGCACGACGTACACTTCGTTCCCTAGAAATTTTTTTATACCGAGGATCGTTGATTTTTTTAATAAATTTCCACCTCCAAGACAAAATTGTTCCTTTATTCCCTGGTTTCATGAAATTTTTTTAAGGATTCATTTAAAGGATGTTATTTTCTATAATCTGTGATGTGTTAGCAACTGGCACGACGTACACTTCGTTTCCTAGAAATTTTTTTATACCGAGGATCGTTGATTTTTTTTAATAAATTTCCACCTCCAAGACAAAATTGTTCCTTTATCCCCTGGTTACATCAAATTTTTTTACCGATTCATTAAAGGGACGTTGTGTCCTATAATCTGTGATGTGTCAGTAACTGGCACGACGTTTACTTCGTTCCCTAGAAATGTTTTTATACCGAGGATCGTTGATTTTTTTTAATAAATTTCCACCTCCAAGACAAAATTGTTCCTTTATCCCCTGGTTTCATCAAATTTTTTTACGGATTCATTTAAATGATGTTGTTACCAATAATCTGTGATGTGTCAGTAACAGGCACGACGTTTACTTCGATCCCTAGAAATTTTTTTATTCCGAGGATCGTCGTTGATTTTTTTAATAAATTTCCACCTCCAAGACAAAATTGTTCCTTTATCCCCTGGTTTCATCACATTTTTTAAACGGATTCATTTATAAGATGTTGTTACCTATAATCTGTGATGTGTCAGTAACTGGCACGACGTACACTTCATTCCCTAGAAAAAATTTTATACCGAGGATCGTTAATTGATTTTTTTTAATAAATTTCCACCTCCAAGACAAAATTGTTCCTTTATCCCCTGGTTTCATCAAATTTTTTTACGGATTCATTTAAAGAAAGTTGTTACCTATAATCTGTGATGTGTCAGTAACTGGCACGACGTTTACTTCGTTCCCTAGAAATTTTTTTATGCCGAGGATCGTTGATTTTTTTTAATAAATTTCTACCTCCAAGACAAAATTGTTCCTTTATTCTCTGGTTTCATCAAATTTTTTTACGGATTCATTTAAAGGATGTTATTACCTATAATCTGTGATGTGTTAGTAACTGGCACGACGTACACTTCGTACCCTAGAAATTTTTTTACACCGAGGATCGTTGATTTTTTTTAATAAATTTCCACCTCCAAGACAAAATTGTTCCTTTATCCCCTGGTTTCATCAAATTTTTTTACGGATTCATTTAAAAGATGTTATTACCTATAATCTGTAATGTGTCAGTAACTGGCACGACGTTTACTTCGTTCCCTAGAAATGTTTTTATACCGAGGATCGTTGATTTTTTTTAATAAATTTCCATCTCCTAGACAAAATTGTTCCTTTATCCCCTGGTTTCATAAATTTTTTTACGGATTCATTAAAAGGATGTTATTATCTATAATCTGTGATGTGTCAGTAACTGGCACGACGTACACTTCGTTCCCTAGAATTTTTTTTATACCGAGGATCGTTGATTTTTTTAATAAATTTCCACCTCCAAGACAAAATTGTTCCTTTATTCCCTGGTTTCATCAAATTTTTTTACGGATTCATTTAAAAGATGTTGTTACCTATAATCTGTGATGTATCAGTAACCGGCACGACGTACACTTCATTCCCTAGAAAATTTTTTATACCGAGGATCGTTGATTTTTTTTAATAAATTTCCACCTCCAAGACAAAATTGTTCCTTTATCCCATGGTTTCATCAAATTTTTTTACGGATTCATTTAAAGGACGTTGTGTCCTATAATCTGTGATGTGTCAGTAACTGGCATGACGTTTACTTCGTTCCCTAGAAATTTTTTTATGCCGAGGATCGTTGATTTTTTTTAATAAATTTCCACCTCCAAGACAAAATTGTTCCTTTATTCCCTGGTTTCATGAAATTTTTTTAAGGATTCATTTAAAGGATGTTATTTTCTATAATCTGTGATGTGTTAGCAACTGGCACGACGTACACTTCGTTTCCTAGAAATTTTTTTATACCGAGGATCGTTGATTTTTTTTAATAAATTTCCACCTCCAAGACAAAATTGTTCCTTTATCCCCTGGTTACATCAAATTTTTTTACCGATTCATTAAAGGGACGTTGTGTCCTATAATCTGTGATGTGTCAGTAACTGGCACGACGTTTACTTCGTTCCCTAGAAATGTTTTTATACCGAGGATCGTTGATTTTTTTTAATAAATTTCCACCTCCAAGACAAAATTGTTCCTTTATCCCCTGGTTTCATCAAATTTTTTTACGGATTCATTTAAATGATGTTGTTACCAATAATCTGTGATGTGTCAGTAACAGGCACGACGTTTACTTCGTTCCCTAGAAATTTTTTTATTCCGAGGATCGTTGATTTTTTTAATAAATTTCCACCTCCAAGACAAAATTGTTCCTTTATCCCCTGGTTTCATTAATTTTTTTTTTCGGATTCATTTAAAGGATGTTGTTATCTATAATCTGTAATGTGTCAGTAACTGGCACGACGTACACTTCGTTCCCTAGAATTTTTTTTATACCGAGGATCGTTGATTTTTTTAATAAATTTCCACCTCCAAGACAAAATTGTTCCTTTATTCCCTGGTTTCATCAAATTTTTTTACGGATTCATTTAAAAGATGTTGTTTTCTATAATCTGTGATGTGTCAGTAACCGGCACGACGTACACTTCATTCCCTAGAAAAATTTTTATACCGAGGATCGTTGATTTTTTTTAATAAATTTCCATATCCAAGACAAAATTGTTCCTTTATCCCCTGGTTTCATTAATTTTTTTTACGGATTCATTTAAAGGATGCTATTATCTATAATCTGTGATGTGTCAGTAACTGGCACGACGTACACTTCGTTCCCTAGAAATTTTTTTATACCGAGGATTGTTGTTTTTTTTTAATAAATTTCTACCTCCAAGACAAAATTGTTCCTTTATCCCCTGGTTTCATTAATTTTTTTTTCGGATTCATTTAAAGGATGTTGTTATCTATAATCTGTAATGTGTCAGTAACTGGCACGACGTACACTTCGTTCCCTAGAAATTTTTTTATACCGAGGATCGTTGATTTTTTTAATAAATTTCCACCTCCAAGACAAAATTGTTCCTTTATCCCCTGGTTTCATCACATTTTTTAAACGGATTCATTTATAAGATGTTGTTACCTATAATCTGTGATGTGTCAGTAACTGGCACGACGTACACTTCATTCCCTAGAAAAAATTTTATACCGAGGATCGTTGATTTTTTTTAATAAATTTCCACCTCCAAGACAAAATTGTTCCTTTATCCCCTGGTTTCATCAAATTTTTTTACGGATTCATTTAAAGAAAGTTGTTACCTATAATCTGTGATGTGTCAGTAACTGGCACGACGTTTACTTCGTTCCCTAGAAATTTTTTTATGCCGAGGATCGTTGATTTTTTTTAATAAATTTCTACCTCCAAGACAAAATTGTTCCTTTATTCTCTGGTTTCATCAAATTTTTTTACGGATTCATTTAAAGGATGTTATTACCTATAATCTGTGATGTGTTAGTAACTGGCACGACGTACACTTCGTACCCTAGAAATTTTTTTATACCGAGGATCGTTGATTTTTTTTAATAAATTTCCACCTCCAAGACAAAATTGTTCCTTTATCCCCTGGTTTCATCAAATTTTTTTACGGATTCATTTAAAAGATGTTATTACCTATAATCTGTAATGTGTCAGTAACTGGCACGACGTTTACTTCGTTCCCTAGAAATGTTTTTATACCGAGGATCGTTGATTTTTTTTAATAAATTTCCATCTCCTAGACAAAATTGTTCCTTTATCCCCTGGTTTCATTAATTTTTTTACGGATTCATTAAAAGGATGTTATTATCTATAATCTGTGATGTGTCAGTAACTGGCACGACGTACACTTCGTTCCCTAGAATTTTTTTTATACCGAGGATCGTTGATTTTTTTAATAAATTTCCACCTCCAAGACAAAATTTTCCTTTATTCCCTGGTTTCATCAAATTTTTTTACGGATTCATTTAAAAGATGTTGTTACCTATAATCTGTGATGTATCAGTAACCGGCACGACGTACACTTCATTCCCTAGAAAATTTTTTATACCGAGGATCGTTGATTTTTTTTAATAAATTTCCACCTCCAAGACAAAATTGTTCCTTTATCCCATGGTTTCATCAAATTTTTTTACGGATTCATTTAAAGGACGTTGTGTCCTATAATCTGTGATGTGTCAGTAACTGGCATGACGTTTACTTCGTTCCCTAGAAATTTTTTTATGCCGAGGATCGTTGATTTTTTTTAATAAATTTCCACCTCCAAGACAAAATTGTTCCTTTATTCCCTGGTTTCATGAAATTTTTTTAAGGATTCATTTAAAGGATGTTATTTTCTATAATCTGTGATGTGTTAGCAACTGGCACGACGTACACTTCGTTTCCTAGAAATTTTTTTATACCGAGGATCGTTGATTTTTTTTAATAAATTTCCACCTCCAAGACAAAATTGTTCCTTTATCCCCTGGTTACATCAAATTTTTTTACCGATTCATTAAAGGGACGTTGTGTCCTATAATCTGTGATGTGTCAGTAACTGGCACGACGTTTACTTCGTTCCCTAGAAATGTTTTTATACCGAGGATCGTTGATTTTTTTTAATAAATTTCCACCTCCAAGACAAAATTGTTCCTTTATCCCCTGGTTTCATCAAATTTTTTTACGGATTCATTTAAATGATGTTGTTACCAATAATCTGTGATGTGTCAGTAACAGGCACGACGTTTACTTCGTTCCCTAGAAATTTTTTTATTCCGAGGATCGTTGATTTTTTTAATAAATTTCCACCTCCAAGACAAAATTGTTCCTTTATCCCTTGGTTTCATCACATTTTTTAAACGGATTCATTTATAAGATGTTGTTACCTATAATCTGTGATGTGTCAGTAACTGGCACGACGTACACTTCGTTCCCTAGAAATTTTTTTATACCGAGGATCGTTGTTTTTTTTTAATAAATTTTCACCTCCAAGACAAAATTGTTCCTTTATCCCCTGGTTTCATTAAATTTTTTTACGGATTCATTTAAAAGATGTTGTTATCTATAATCTGTGATGTGTCAGTAAGCGGCACGACGTACACTTCATTCCCTAGAAAAAATTTTATACCGAGGATCGTTGATTTTTTTTAATAAATTTCCACCTCCAAGACAAAATTGTTCCTTTATCCCCTGGTTTCATCAAATTTTTTTACGGATTCATTTAAAGGAAGTTGTTACCTATAATCTGTGATGTGTCAGTAACTGGCACGACGTTTACTTCGTTCCCTAGAAATTTTTTTATGCCGAGGATCGTTGATTTTTTTTAATAAATTTCTACCTCCAAGACAAAATTGTTCCTTTATTCTCTGGTTTCATCAAATTTTTTTACGGATTCATTTAAAGGATGTTATTACCTATAATCTGTGATGTGTTAGTAACTGGCACGACGTACACTTCGTACCCTAGAAATTTTTTTATACCGAGGATCGTTGATTTTTTTTAATAAATTTCCACCTCCAAGACAAAATTGTTCCTTTATCCCCTGGTTTCATCAAATTTTTTTACGGATTCATTTAAAAGATGTTATTACCTATAATCTGTAATGTGTCAGTAACTGGCACGACGTTTACTTCGTTCCCTAGAAATGTTTTTATACCGAGGATCGTTGATTTTTTTTAATAAATTTCCACCTCCTAGACAAAATTGTTCCTTTATCCCCTGGTTTCATTAATTTTTTTTACGGATTCATTAAAAGGATGTTATTATCTATAATCTGTGATGTGTCAGTAACTGGCACGACGTACACTTCGTTCCCTAGAATTTTTTTTATACCGAGGATCGTTGATTTTTTTAATAAATTTCCACCTCCAAGACAAAATTGTTCCTTTATTCCCTGGTTTCATCAAATTTTTTTACGGATTCATTTAAAAGATGTTGTTACCTATAATCTGTGATGTATCAGTAACCGGCACGACGTACACTTCATTCCCTAGAAAATTTTTTATACCGAGGATCGTTGATTTTTTTTAATAAATTTCCACCTCCAAGACAAAATTGTTCCTTTATCCCCTGGTTTCATCAAATTTTTTTACGGATTCATTTAAAGGACGTTGTGTCCTATAATCTGTGATGTGTCAGTAACTGGCACGACGTTTACTTCGTTCCCTAGAAATTTTTTATACCGAGGATCGTTGATTTTTTTTAATAAATTTCCACCTCCAAGACAAAATTGTTCCTTTATCCCCTGGTTTCATCAAATTTTTTTACGGATTCATTTAAAAGATGTTGTTACCTATAATCTGTGATGTGTCAGTAACAGGCACGACGTTTACTTCGTTCCCTAGAAATTTTTTTATACCGAGGATCGTTGATTTTTTTAATAAATTTCCACCTCCAAGACAAAATTGTTCCTTTATCCCCTGGTTTCATCAAATTTTTTTACAGATTCATTTAAAAGATGTTGTTACCTATAATCTGTGATGTGTCAGTAACTGGCACGACGTACACTTCGTTCCCTAGAATTTTTTTTATACCGAGGATCGTTGATTTTTTTTAATAAATTTCCACCTCCAAGACAAAATTGTTCCTTTATCCCCTGGTTTCATTAATTTTTTTTTTCGGATTCATTTAAAGGATGTTGTAATCTATAATCTGTAATGTGTCAGTAACTGGCACGACGTACACTTCGTTCCCTAGAATTTTTTTTATACCGAGGATCGTTGATTTTTTTAATAAATTTCCACCTCCAAGACAAAATTGTTCCTTTATTCCCTGGTTTCATCAAATTTTTTTACGGATTCATTTAAAAGATGTTGTTTTCTATAATCTGTGATGTGTCAGTAACCGGCACGACGTACACTTCATTCCCTAGAAAATTTTTTATACCGAGGATCGTTGATTTTTTTTAATAAATTTCCATATCCAAGACAAAATTGTTCCTTTATCCCCTGGTTTCATTAATTTTTTTTACGGATTCATTTAAAGGATGTTATTATCTATAATCTGTGATGTGTCAGTAACTGGCACGACGTACACTTCGTTCCCTAGAAATTTTTTTATACCGAGGATTGTTGTTTTTTTTTAATAAATTTCTACCTCCAAGACAAAATTGTTCCTTTATCCCCTGGTTTCATTAATTTTTTTTTCGGATTCATTTAAAGGATGTTGTTATCTATAATCTGTAATGTGTCAGTAACTGGCACGACGTACACTTCGTTCCCTAGAAATTTTTTTATACCGAGGATCGTTGATTTTTTTAATAAATTTCCACCTCCAAGACAAAATTGTTCCTTTATCCCCTGGTTTCATTAATTTTTTTTACGGATTCATTTAAAGGATGTTATTATCTATAATCTGTGATGTGTCAGTAACTGGCACGACGTACACTTCGTTCCCTAGAAATTTTTTTATACCGAGGATTGTTGTTTTTTTTTAATAAATTTCTACCTCCAAGACAAAATTGTTCCTTTATCCCCTGGTTTCATTAATTTTTTTTTCGGATTCATTTAAAGGATGTTGTTATCTATAATCTGTAATGTGTCAGTAACTGGCACGACGTACACTTCGTTCCCTAGAAATTTTTTTATACCTAGGATCGTTGATTTTTTTTAATAAATTTTTACCTCCAAGACAAAATTGTTCCTTTATTCCCTGGTTTCATCAAATTTTTTTACGGATTCATTTTAAAGATGTTGTTACCCATAATCTGTGATGTGTCAGTAACCGGCACGACGTACACTTCGTTCCCTAGAAATTTTTTTATACCGAGGATCGTTGATTTTTTTTAATAAATTTCCACCTCCAAGACAAAATTGTTCCTTTATCCCCTGGTTTCATCAAATTTTTTTACGGATTCATTTAAAGGATGTTGTTACCTATAATCTGTGATGTGTTAGTAACTGGCACGACGTACTCATCGTTCCCTAGAAATTTTTTTTTACCGAGGATCGTTGATTTTTTAATAAATTTCCACCTCCAAGACAAAATTGTTCCTTTTTCCCCTGGTTTCATCAAATTTTTTTACGGATTCATTTAAAGGATGTTGTTACCTATAATCTGTGATATGTCAGTAACTGGCACGACGTTTACTTCGTTCCCTAGAAATTTTTTTATACCGAGGATCGTTGTTTTTTTTTTAATAAATTTCCACCTCCAAGACAAAATTGTTCCTTTATCCCCGGGTTTCATTAAATTTTTTTACGGATTCATTTAAAGGATGTTGTTATCTATAATCTGTGATGTGTCAGTAACTGGCACGACGTACACTTCGTTCCCTAGAAATTTTTTTATACCGAGGATCGATGATTTTTTTAATAAATTTCCACCTCCAAGACAAAATTGTTCCTTTATTCCCTGGTTTCATCAAATTTTTTTAAGGATTCATTTAAAAGATATTGTTACCTATAATCTGTGATGTGTCAGTAACCGGCACGACGTACACTTCATTCCCTAGAAAATTTTTTATACCGAGGATCGTTGATTTTTTTTAATAAATTTCCACCTCCAAGACAAAATTATTCCTTTATCCCCTGGTTTCATCAAATTTTTTTACGGATTTAATTAAAAGATGTTGTTACCTATAATCTGTGATGTGTCAGTAACTGGCACGACGTTTACTTCGTTCCCTAGAAATTTTTTTATGCCGAGCATCGTTGATTTTTTTTAATAAATTTCCACCTCCAAGACAAAATTGTTCCTTTATACCCTGGTTTCATGAAATTTTTTTAAGGATTCATTTAAAGGATGTTATTTTCTATAATCTGTGATGTGTTAGCAACTGGCACGACGTACACTTCGTACCCTAGAAATTTTTTTATACCGAGGATCGTTGATTTTTTTTAATAAATTTCCACCTCCAAGACAAAATTGTTCCTTTATCCCCTGGTTACATCAAATTTTTTTACCGATTCATTAAAGGGACGTTGTGTCCTATAATCTGTGATGTGTCAGTAACTGGCACGACGTTTACTTCGTTCCCTAGAAATGTTTTTATACCGAGGATCGTTGATTTTTTTTAATAAATTTCCACCTCCAAGACAAAATTGTTCCTTTATCCCCTGGTTTCATCAAATTTTTTTACGGATTCATTTAAAAGATGTTGTTACCAATAATCTGTGATGTGTCAGTAACAGGCACGACGTTTACTTCGTTCCCTAGAAATTTTTTTATTCCGAGGATCGTTGATTTTTTTAATAAATTTCCACCTCCAAGACAAAATTGTTCCTTTATCCCCTGGTTTCATCAATTTTTTTTACGGATTCATTTAAAGGATGTTGTTATCTATAATCTGTGATGTGTCAGTAACCGGCACGACGTACACTTCATTCCCTAGAAAATTTTTTATACCGAGGATCGTTGATTTTTTTTAATAAATTTCCACCTCCAAGACAAAATTGTTCCTTTATCCCCTGGTTTCATCAAATTTTTTTACGGATTCATTTAAAGGAAGTTGTTACCTATAATCTGTGATGTGTCAGTAACTGGCACGACGTTTATTTTGTTCCCTAGAAATTTTTTTATGCCGAGGATCGTTGATTTTTTTTAATAAATTTCTACCTCCAAGACAAAATTGTTCCTTTATTCTCTGGTTTCATCAAATTTTTTTACGGATTCATTTAAAGGATGTTATTACCTATAATCTGTGATGTGTTAGTAACTGGCACGACGTACACTTCGTACCCTAGAAATTTTTTTATACCGAGGATCGTTGATTTTTTTTAATAAATTTCCACCTCCAAGACAAAATTGTTCCTTTATCCCCTGGTTTCATCAAATTTTTTTAAGGATTCATTTAAAGGATGTTGTTACCTATAACCTGTAATGTGTCAGTAACTGGCACGACGTTTACTTCGTTCCCTAGAAATGTTTTTATACCGAGGATCGTTGA
Source organism: Siphlonurus alternatus (assembly GCA_949825025.1). NCBI lineage: Eukaryota > Metazoa > Arthropoda > Insecta > Ephemeroptera > Siphlonuridae > Siphlonurus > Siphlonurus alternatus. The sequence goes on from CATKWE010000002.1 coordinate 595,061, forward strand.
TTTTTTTTAATAAATTTCCACCTCCAAGACAAAATTGTTCCTTTATCCCCTGGTTTCATTAATTTTTTTTACGGATTCATTTAAAGGATGTTATTATCTATAATCTGTGATGTGTCAGTAACTGGCACGACGTACACTTCGTTCCCTAGAATTTTTTTTATACCGAGGATCGTTGATTTTTTTAATAAATTTCCACCTCCAAGACAAAATTGTTCCTTTATTCCCTGGTTTCATCAAATTTTTTTACGGATTCATTTAAAAGATGTTGTTACCTATAATCTGTGATGTATCAGTAACCGGCACGACGTACACTTCATTCCCTAGAAAATTTTTTTTACCGAGGATCGTTGATTTTTTTTAATAAATTTCCACCTCCAAGACAAAATTGTTCCTTTATCCCCTGGTTTCATCAAATTTTTTTACGGATTCATTTAAAGGACGTTGTGTCCTATAATCTGTGATGTGTCAGTAACTGGCACGACGTTTACTTCGTTCCCTAGAAATTTTTTATACCGAGGATCGTTGATTTTTTTTAATAAATTTCCACCTCCAAGACAAAATTGTTCCTTTATCCCCTGGTTTCATCAAATTTTTTTACGGATTCATTTAAAAGATGTTGTTACCTATAATCTGTGATGTGACAGTAACAGGCACGACGTTTACTTCGTTCCCTAGAAATTTTTTTATACCGAGGATCGTTGATTTTTTTAATAAATTTCCACCTCCAAGACAAAATTGTTCCTTTATCCCCTGGTTTCATCAAATTTTTTTACAGATTCATTTAAAAGATGTTGTTACCTATAATCTGTGATGTGTCAGTAACTGGCACGACGTACACTTCGTTCCCTAGAATTTTTTTTATACCGATGATCGTTGATTTTTTTTAATAAATTTCCACCTCCAAGACAAAATTGTTCCTTTATCCCCTGGTTTCATTAATTTTTTTTTTCGGATTCATTTAAAGGATGTTGTTATCTATAATCTGTAATGTGTCAGTAACTGGCACGACGTACACTTCGTTCCCTAGAATTTTTTTTATACCGAGGATCGTTGATTTTTTTAATAAATTTCCACCTCCAAGACAAAATTGTTCCTTTATTCCCTGGTTTCATCAAATTTTTTTACGGATTCATTTAAAAGATGTTGTTTTCTATAATCTGTGATGTGTCAGTAACCGGCACGACGTACACTTTATTCCCTAGAAAATTTTTTATACCGAGGATCGTTGATTTTTTTTAATAAATTTCCATATCCAAGACAAAATTGTTCCTTTATCCCCTGGTTTCATTAATTTTTTTTACGGATTCATTTAAAGGATGTTATTATCTATAATCTGTGATGTGTCAGTAACTGGCACGACGTACACTTCGTTCCCTAGAAATTTTTTTATACCGAGGATTGTTGTTTTTTTTTAATAAATTTCTACCTCCAAGACAAAATTGTTCCTTTATCCCCTGGTTTCATTAATTTTTTTTTCGGATTCATTTAAAGGATGTTGTTATCTATAATCTGTAATGTGTCAGTAACTGGCACGACGTACACTTCGTTCCCTAGAAATTTTTTTATACCGAGGATCGTTGATTTTTTTAATAAATTTCCACCTCCAAGACAAAATTGTTCCTTTATCCCCTGGTTTCATTAATTGTTTTTACGGATTCATTTAAAGGATGTTATTATCTATAATCTGTGATGTGTCAGTAACTGGCACGACGTACACTTCGTTCCCTAGAAATTTTTTTATACCGAGGATTGTTGTTTTTTTTTAATAAATTTCTACCTCCAAGACAAAATTGTTCCTTTATCCCCTGGTTTCATTAATTTTTTTTTCGGATTCATTTAAAGGATGTTGTTATCTATAATCTGTAATGTGTCAGTAACTGGCACGACGTACACTTCGTTCCCTAGAAATTTTTTTATACCGAGGATCGTTGATTTTTTTTAATAAATTTTTACCTCCAAGACAAAATTGTTCCTTTATTCCCTGGTTTCATCAAATTTTTTTACGGATTCATTTTAAAGATGTTGTTACCCATAATCTGTGATGTGTCAGTAACCGGCACGACGTACACTTCGTTCCCTAGAAATTTTTTTATACCGAGGATCGTTGATTTTTTTTAATAAATTTCCACCTCCAAGACAAAATTGTTCCTTTATCCCCTGGTTTCATCAAATTTTTTTACGGATTCATTTAAAGGATGTTGTTACCTATAATCTGTGATGTGTTAGTAACTGGCACGACGTACTCATCGTTCCCTAGAAATTTTTTTTTACCGAGGATCGTTGATTTTTTAATAAATTTCCACCTCCAAGACAAAATTGTTCCTTTTTCCCCTGGTTTCATCAAATTTTTTTACGGATTCATTTAAAGGATGTTGTTACCTATAATCTGTGATATGTCAGTAACTGGCACGACGTTTACTTCGTTCCCTAGAAATTTTTTTATACCGAGGATCGTTGTTTTTTTTTTAATAAATTTCCACCTCCAAGACAAAATTGTTCCTTTATCCCCGGGTTTCATTAAATTTTTTTTCGGATTCATTTAAAGGATGTTGTTATCTATAATCTGTGATGTGTCAGTAACTGGCACGACGTACACTTCGTTCCCTAGAAATTTTTTTATACCGAGGATCGATGATTTTTTTAATAAATTTCCACCTCCAAGACAAAATTGTTCCTTTATTCCCTGGTTTCATCAAATTTTTTTAAGGATTCATTTAAAAGATATTGTTACCTATAATCTGTGATGTGTCAGTAACCGGCACGACGTACACTTCATTCCCTAGAAAATTTTTTATACCGAGGATCGTTGATTTTTTTTAATAAATTTCCACCTCCAAGACAAAATTATTCCTTTATCCCCTGGTTTCATCAAATTTTTTTACGGATTCAATTAAAAGATGTTGTTACCTATAATCTGTGATGTGTCAGTAACTGGCACGACGTTTACTTCGTTCCCTAGAAATTTTTTTATGCCGAGGATCGTTGATTTTTTTTAATAAATTTCCACCTCCAAGACAAAATTGTTCCTTTATACCCTGGTTTCATGAAATTTTTTTAAGGATTCATTTAAAGGATGTTTTTTTCTATAATCTGTGATGTGTTAGCAACTGGCACGACGTACACTTCGTACCCTAGAAATTTTTTTATACCGAGGATCGTTGATTTTTTTTAATAAATTTCCACCTCCAAGACAAAATTGTTCCTTTATCCCCTGGTTACATCAAATTTTTTTACCGATTCATTAAAGGGACGTTGTGTCCTATAATCTGTGATGTGTCAGTAACTGGCACGACGTTTACTTCGTTCCCTAGAAATGTTTTTATACCGAGGATCGTTGATTTTTTTTAATAAATTTCCACCTCCAAGACAAAATTGTTCCTTTATCCCCTGGTTTCATCAAATTTTTTTACGGATTCATTTAAAAGATGTTGTTACCAATAATCTGTGATGTGTCAGTAACAGGCACGACGTTTACTTCGTTCCCTAGAAATTTTTTTTTTCCGAGGATCGTTGATTTTTTTAATAAATTTCCACCTCCAAGACAAAATTGTTCCTTTATCCCCTGGTTTCATCAATTTTTTTTACGGATTCATTTAAAGGATGTTGTTATCTATAATCTGTGATGTGTCAGTAACCGGCACGACGTACACTTCATTCCCTAGAAAAATTTTTATACCGAGGATCGTTGATTTTTTTTAATAAATTTCCACCTCCAAGACAAAATTGTTCCTTTATCCCCTGGTTTCATCAAATTTTTTTACGGATTCATTTAAAGGAAGTTGTTACCTATAATCTGTGATGTGTCAGTAACTGGCACGACGTTTACTTTGTTCCCTAGAAATTTTTTTATGCCGAGGATCGTTGATTTTTTTTAATAAATTTCTACCTCCAAGACAAAATTGTTCCTTTATTCTCTGGTTTCATCAAATTTTTTTACGGATTCATTTAAAGGATGTTATTACCTATAATCTGTGATGTGTTAGTAACTGGCACGACGTACACTTCGTACCCTAGAAATTTTTTTATACCGAGGATCGTTGATTTTTTTTAATAAATTTCCACCTCCAAGACAAAATTGTTCCTTTATCCCCTGGTTTCATCAAATTTTTTTAAGGATTCATTTAAAGGATGTTGTTACCTATAACCTGTAATGTGTCAGTAACTGGCACGACGTTTACTTCGTTCCCTAGAAATGTTTTTATACCGAGGATCGTTGATTTTTTTTAATAAATTTCCACCTCCAAGACAAAATTGTTCCTTTATCCCCTGGTTTCATTAATTTTTTTTACGGATTCATTTAAAGGATGTTATTATCTATAATCTGTGATGTGTCAGTAACTGGCACGACGTACACTTCGTTCCCTAGAAATTTTTTTATACCGAGGATCGTTGATTTTTTTAATAAATTTCCACCTCCAAGACAAAATTGTTCCTTTATTCCCTGGTTTCATCAAATTTTTTTACGGATTCATTTAAAAGATGTTGTTACCTATAATCTGTGATGTGTTAGTAACTGGCACGACGTACTCTTCGTTCCCTAGAAATTTTTTTTTACCGAGGATCGTTGATTTTTTAATAAATTTCCACCTCCAAGACAAAATTGTTCCTTTTTCCCCTGGTTTCATCAAATTTTTTTACGGATTCATTTAAAGGATGTTGTTACCTATAATCTGTGATATGTCAGTAACTGGCACGACGTTTACTTCGTTCCCTAGAAATTTTTTTATACCGAGGATCGTTGTTTTTTTTTTAATAAATTTCCACCTCCAAGACAAAATTGTTCCTTTATCCCCTGGTTTCATTAAATTTTTTTACGGATTCATTTAAAGGATGTTGTTATCTATAATCTGTGATGTGTCAGTAACTGGCACGACGTTTACTTCGTTCCCTAGAAATTTTTTTATGCCGAGGATCGTTGATTTTTTTTAATAAATTTCTACCTCCAAGACAAAATTGTTCCTTTATTCTCTGGTTTCATCAAATTTTTTTACGGATTCATTTAAAGGATGTTATTACCTATAATCTGTGATGTGTTAGTAACTGGCACGACGTACACTTCGTACCCTAGAAATTTTTTTATACCGAGGATCGTTGATTTTTTTTAATAAATTTCCACCTCCAAGACAAAATTGTTCCTTTATCCCCTGGTTTCATCAAATTTTTTTACGGATTCATTTAAAAGATGTTATTACCTATAATCTGTAATGTGTCAGTAACTGGCACGACGTTTACTTCGTTCCCTAGAAATGTTTTTATACCGAGGATCGTTGATTTTTTTTAATAAATTTCCACCTCCGAGACAAAATTGTTCCTTTATCCCCTGGTTTCATTAATTTTTTTTACGGATTCATTTAAAAGATGTTATTATCTATAATCTGTGATGTGTCAGTAACTGGCACGACGTACACTTCGTTCCCTAGAAATTTTTTTATACCGAGGATCGTTGATTTTTTTAATAAATTTCCACCTCCAAGACAAAATTGTTCCTTTATTCCCTGGTTTCATCAAATTTTTTTACGGATTCATTTAAAAGATGTTGATACCTATAATCTGTGATGTATCAGTAACCGGCACGACGTACACTTCATTCCCTAGAAAATTTTTTATACCGAGGATCGTTGATTTTTTTTAATAAATTTCCACCTCCAAGACAAAATTGTTCCTTTATCCCCTGGTTTCATCAAATTTTTTTACGGATTCATTTAAAGGACGTTGTGTCCTATAATCTGTGATGTGTCAGTAACTGGCACGACGTTTACTTCGTTCCCTAGAAATTTTTTATACCGAGGATCGTTGATTTTTTTTAATAAATTTCCACCTCCAAGACAAAATTGTTCCTTTATCCCCTGGTTTCATCAAATTTTTTTACGGATTCATTTAAAAGATGTTGTTACCTATAATCTGTGATGTGTCAGTAACAGGCACGACGTTTACTTCGTTCCCTAGAAATTTTTTTTTTCCGAGGATCGTTGATTTTTTTAATAAATTTCCACCTCCAAGACAAAATTGTTCCTTTATCCCCTGGTTTCATCAATTTTTTTTACGGATTCATTTAAAGGATGTTGTTATCTATAATCTGTGATGTGTCAGTAACCGGCACGACGTACACTTCATTCCCTAGAAAAATTTTTATACCGAGGATCGTTGATTTTTTTTAATAAATTTCCACCTCCAAGACAAAATTGTTCCTTTATCCCCTGGTTTCATCAAATTTTTTTACGGATTCATTTAAAGGAAGTTGTTACCTATAATCTGTGATGTGTCAGTAACTGGCACGACGTTTACTTTGTTCCCTAGAAATTTTTTTATGCCGAGGATCGTTGATTTTTTTTAATAAATTTCTACCTCCAAGACAAAATTGTTCCTTTATTCTCTGGTTTCATCAAATTTTTTTACGGATTCATTTAAAGGATGTTATTACCTATAATCTGTGATGTGTTAGTAACTGGCACGACGTACACTTCGTACCCTAGAAATTTTTTTATACCGAGGATCGTTGATTTTTTTTAATAAATTTCCACCTCCAAGACAAAATTGTTCCTTTATCCCCTGGTTTCATCAAATTTTTTTAAGGATTCATTTAAAGGATGTTGTTACCTATAACCTGTAATGTGTCAGTAACTGGCACGACGTTTACTTCGTTCCCTAGAAATGTTTTTATACCGAGGATCGTTGATTTTTTTTAATAAATTTCCACCTCCAAGACAAAATTGTTCCTTTATCCCCTGGTTTCATTAATTTTTTTTACGGATTCATTTAAAGGATGTTATTATCTATAATCTGTGATGTGTCAGTAACTGGCACGACGTACACTTCGTTCCCTAGAAATTTTTTTATACCGAGGATCGTTGATTTTTTTAATAAATTTCCACCTCCAAGACAAAATTGTTCCTTTATTCCCTGGTTTCATCAAATTTTTTTACGGATTCATTTAAAAGATGTTGTTACCTATAATCTGTGATGTGTTAGTAACTGGCACGACGTACTCTTCGTTCCCTAGAAATTTTTTTTTACCGAGGATCGTTGATTTTTTAATAAATTTCCACCTCCAAGACAAAATTGTTCCTTTTTCCCCTGGTTTCATCAAATTTTTTTACGGATTCATTTAAAGGATGTTGTTACCTATAATCTGTGATATGTCAGTAACTGGCACGACGTTTACTTCGTTCCCTAGAAATTTTTTTATACCGAGGATCGTTGTTTTTTTTTTAATAAATTTCCACCTCCAAGACAAAATTGTTCCTTTATCCCCTGGTTTCATTAAATTTTTTTACGGATTCATTTAAAGGATGTTGTTATCTATAATCTGTGATGTGTCAGTAACTGGCACGACGTTTACTTCGTTCCCTAGAAATTTTTTTATGCCGAGGATCGTTGATTTTTTTTAATAAATTTCTACCTCCAAGACAAAATTGTTCCTTTATTCTCTGGTTTCATCAAATTTTTTTACGGATTCATTTAAAGGATGTTATTACCTATAATCTGTGATGTGTTAGTAACTGGCACGACGTACACTTCGTACCCTAGAAATTTTTTTATACCGAGGATCGTTGATTTTTTTTAATAAATTTCCACCTCCAAGACAAAATTGTTCCTTTATCCCCTGGTTTCATCAAATTTTTTTACGGATTCATTTAAAAGATGTTATTACCTATAATCTGTAATGTGTCAGTAACTGGCACGACGTTTACTTCGTTCCCTAGAAATGTTTTTATACCGAGGATCGTTGATTTTTTTTAATAAATTTCCACCTCCGAGACAAAATTGTTCCTTTATCCCCTGGTTTCATTAATTTTTTTTACGGATTCATTTAAAAGATGTTATTATCTATAATCTGTGATGTGTCAGTAACTGGCACGACGTACACTTCGTTCCCTAGAAATTTTTTTATACCGAGGATCGTTGATTTTTTTAATAAATTTCCACCTCCAAGACAAAATTGTTCCTTTATTCCCTGGTTTCATCAAATTTTTTTACGGATTCATTTAAAAGATGTTGATACCTATAATCTGTGATGTATCAGTAACCGGCACGACGTACACTTCATTCCCTAGAAAATTTTTTATACCGAGGATCGTTGATTTTTTTTAATAAATTTCCACCTCCAAGACAAAATTGTTCCTTTATCCCCTGGTTTCATCAAATTTTTTTACGGATTCATTTAAAGGACGTTGTGTCCTATAATCTGTGATGTGTCAGTAACTGGCACGACGTTTACTTCGTTCCCTAGAAATTTTTTATACCGAGGATCGTTGATTTTTTTTAATAAATTTCCACCTCCAAGACAAAATTGTTCCTTTATCCCCTGGTTTCATCAAATTTTTTTACGGATTCATTTAAAAGATGTTGTTACCTATAATCTGTGATGTGTCAGTAACAGGCACGACGTTTACTTCGTTCCCTAGAAATTTTTTTATACCGAGGATCGTTGATTTTTTTAATAAATTTCCACCTCCAAGACAAAATTGTTCCTTTATCCCCTGGTTTCATCAAATTTTTTTACAGATTCATTTAAAAGATGTTGATACCTATAATCTGTGATGTGTCAGTAACTGGCACGACGTACACTTCGTTCCCTAGAATTTTTTTTATACCGAGGATCGTTGATTTTTTTTAATAAATTTCCACCTCCAAGACAAAATTGTTCCTTTATCCCCTGGTTTCATTAATTTTTTTTTTCGGATTCATTTAAAGGATGTTGTTATCTATAATCTGTGATGTGTCAGTAACTGGCACGACGTACACTTCGTTCCCTAGAAATTTTTTTATACCGAGGATCGTTGATTTTTTTAATAAATTTCCACCTCCAAGACAAAATTGTTCCTTTATTCCCTGGTTTCATCAAATTTTTTTACGGATTCATTTAAAAGATGTTGTTTTCTATAATCTGTGATGTGTCAGTAACCGGCACGACGTACACTTCATTCCCTAGAAAAATTTTTATACCGAGGATTGTTGTTTTTTTTTAATAAATTTCTACCTCCAAGACAAAATTGTTCCTTTATCCCCTGGTTTCATTAATTTTTTTTTCGGATTCATTTAAAGGATGTTGTTATCTATAATCTGTAATGTGTCAGTAACTGGCACGACGTACACTTCGTTCCCTAGAAATTTTTTTATACCGAGGATCGTTGATTTTTTTAATAAATTTCCACCTCCAAGACAAAATTGTTCCTTTATCCCCTGGTTTCATCAAATTTTTTTACGGATTCATTTAAAAGATGTTATTACCTATAATCTGTAATGTGTCAGTAACTGGCACGACGTTTACTTCGTTCCCTAGAAATGTTTTTATACCGAGGATCGTTGATTTTTTTTAATAAATTTCCACCTCCAAGACAAAATTGTTCCTTTATCCCCTGGTTTCATTAATTTTTTTTACGGATTCATTTAAAAGATGTTATTATCTATAATCTGTGATGTGTCAGTAACTGGCACGACGTACACTTCGTTCCCTAGAAATTTTTTTATACCGAGGATCGTTGATTTTTTTAATAAATTTCCACCTCCAAGACAAAATTGTTCCTTTATCCCCTGGTTTCATCAAATTTTTTTACGGATTCATTTAAAGGACGTTGTGTCCTATAATCTGTGATGTGTCAGTAACTGGCACGACGTTTACTTCGTTCCCTAGAAATTTTTTATACCGAGGATCGTTGATTTTTTTTAATAAATTTCCACCTCCAAGACAAAATTGTTCCTTTATCCCCTGGTTTCATCAAATTTTTTTACGGATTCATTTAAAGGATGTTGTTACCTATAATCTGTGATATGTCAGTAACAGGCACGACGTTTACTTCGTTCCCTAGAATTTTTTTTATACCGAGGATCGTTGATTTTTTTAATAAATTTCAACCTCCAAGACAAAATTGTTCCTTTATCCCCTGGTTTCATCAAATTTTTTTACAGATTCATTTAAAAGATGTTGTTACCTATAATCTGTGATGTGTCAGTAACTGGCACGACGTACACTTCGTTCCCTAGAATTTTTTTTATACCGAGGATCGTTGATTTTTTTTAATAAATTTCCACCTCCAAGACAAAATTGTTCCTTTATCCCCTGGTTTCATTAATTTTTTTTTTCGGATTCATTTAAAGGATGTTGTTATCTATAATCTGTGATGTGTCAGTAACTGGCACGACGTACACTTCGTTCCCTAGAAATTTTTTTATACCGAGGATCGTTGATTTTTTTAATAAATTTCCACCTCCAAGACAAAATTGTTCCTTTATTCCCTGGTTTCATCAAATTTTTTTACGGATTCATTTAAAAGATGTTGTTTTCTATAATCTGTGATGTGTCAGTAATCGGCACGACGTACACTTCATTCCCTAGAAAATTTTTTATACCGAGGATCGTTGATTTTTTTTAATAAATTTCCATATCCAAGACAAAATTGTTCCTTTATCCCCTGGTTTCATTAATTTTTTTTACGGATTCATTTAAAGGATGTTATTATCTATAATCTGTGATGTGTCAGTAACTGGCACGACGTACACTTCGTTCCCTAGAAATTTTTTTATACCGAGGATTGTTGTTTTTTTTTAATAAATTTCTACCTCCAAGACAAAATTGTTCCTTTATCCCCTGGTTTCATTAATTTTTTTTTCGGATTCATTTAAAGGATGTTGTTATCTATAATCTGTAATGTGTCAGTAACTGGCACGACGTACACTTCGTTCCCTAGAAATTTTTTTATACCGAGGATCGTTGATTTTTTTAATAAATTTCCACCTCCAAGACAAAATTGTTCCTTTATCCCCTGGTTTCATTAATTTTTTTTACGGATTCATTTAAAGGATGTTATTATCTATAATCTGTGATGTGTCAGTAACTGGCACGACGTACACTTCGTTCCCTAGAAATTTTTTTATACCGAGGATTGTTGTTTTTTTTTAATAAATTTCTACCTCCAAGACAAAATTGTTCCTTTATCCCCTGGTTTCATTAATTTTTTTTTCGGATTCATTTAAAGGATGTTGTTATCTATAATCTGTAATGTGTCAGTAACTGGCACGACGTACACTTCGTTCCCTAGAAATTTTTTTATACCGAGGATCGTTGATTTTTTTTAATAAATTTTTACCTCCAAGACAAAATTGTTCCTTTATTCCCTGGTTTCATCAAATTTTTTTACGGATTCATTTTAAAGATGTTGTTACCCATAATCTGTGATGTGTCAGTAACCGGCACGACGTACACTTCGTTCCCTAGAAATTTTTTTATACCGAGGATCGTTGATTTTTTTTAATAAATTTCCACCTCCAAGACAAAATTGTTCCTTTATCCCCTGGTTTCATCAAATTTTTTTACGGATTCATTTAAAGGATGTTGTTACCTATAATCTGTGATGTGTTAGTAACTGGCACGACGTACTCATCGTTCCCTAGAAATTTTTTTTTACCGAGGATCGTTGATTTTTTAATAAATTTCCACCTCCAAGACAAAATTGTTCCTTTTTCCCCTGGTTTCATCAAATTTTTTTACGGATTCATTTAAAGGATGTTGTTACCTATAATCTGTGATATGTCAGTAACAGGCACGACGTTTACTTCGTTCCCTAGAAATTTTTTTATACCGAGGATCGTTGATTTTTTTAATAAATTTCCACCTCCAAGACAAAATTGTTCCTTTATCCCCTGGTTTCATCAAATTTTTTTACAGATTCATTTAAAAGATGTTGTTACCTATAATCTGTGATGTGTCAGTAACTGGCACGACGTACACTTCGTTCCCTAGAATTTTTTTTATACCGAGGATCGTTGATTTTTTTTAATAAATTTCCACCTCCAAGACAAAATTGTTCCTTTATTCCCTGGTTTCATCAAATTTTTTTAAGGATTCATTTAAAAGATGTTGTTACCTATAATCTGTGATGTGTCAGTAACCAGAACGACGTACACTTCATTCCCTAGAAAATTTTTTATACCGAGGATCGTTGATTTTTTTTAATAAATTTCCACCTCCAAGACAAAATTATTCCTTTATCCCCTGGTTTCATCAAATTTTTTTACGGATTCAATTAAAAGATGTTGTTACCTATAATCTGTGATGTGTCAGTAACTGGCACGACGTTTACTTCGTTCCCTAGAAATTTTTTTATGCCGAGGATCGTTGATTTTTTTTAATAAATTTCCACCTCCAAGACAAAATTGTTCCTTTATACCCTGGTTTCATGAAATTTTTTTAAGGATTCATTTAAAGGATGTTATTTTCTATAATCTGTGATGTGTTAGCAACTGGCACGACGTACACTTCGTACCCTAGAAATTTTTTTATACCGAGGATCGTTGATTTTTTTTAATAAATTTCCACCTCCAAGACAAAATTGTTCCTTTATCCCCTGGTTACATCAAATTTTTTTACCGATTCATTAAAGGGACGTTGTGTCCTATAATCTGTGATGTGTCAGTAACTGGCACGACGTTTACTTCGTTCCCTAGAAATGTTTTTATACCGAGGATCGTTGATTTTTTTTAATAAATTTCCACCTCCAAGACAAAATTGTTCCTTTATACCCTGGTTTCATGAAATTTTTTTAAGGATTCATTTAAAGGATGTTATTTTCTATAATCTGTGATGTGTTAGCAACTGGCACGACGTACACTTCGTACCCTAGAAATTTTTTTATACCGAGGATCGTTGATTTTTTTTAATAAATTTCCACCTCCAAGACAAAATTGTTCCTTTATCCCCTGGTTTCATCAAATTTTTTTACAGATTCATTTAAAAGATGTTGTTACCTATAATCTGTGATGTGTCAGTAACTGGCACGACGTACACTTCGTTCCCTAGAATTTTTTTTATACCGAGGATCGTTGATTTTTTTTAATAAATTTCCACCTCCAAGACAAAATTGTTCCTTTATTCCCTGGTTTCATCAAATTTTTTTAAGGATTCATTTAAAAGATGTTGTTACCTATAATCTGTGATGTGTCAGTAACCAGAACGACGTACACTTCATTCCCTAGAAAATTTTTTATACCGAGGATCGTTGATTTTTTTTAATAAATTTCCACCTCCAAGACAAAATTATTCCTTTATCCCCTGGTTTCATCAAATTTTTTTACAGATTCATTTAAAAGATGTTGTTACCTATAATCTGTGATGTGTCAGTAACTGGCACGACGTACACTTCGTTCCCTAGAATTTTTTTTATACCGAGGATCGTTGATTTTTTTTAATAAATTTCCACCTCCAAGACAAAATTGTTCCTTTATCCCCTGGTTTCATTAATTTTTTTTTTCGGATTCATTTAAAGGATGTTGTTATCTATAATCTGTGATGTGTCAGTAACTGGCACGACGTACACTTCGTTCCCTAGAATTTTTTTTATACCGAGGATCGTTGATTTTTTTAATAAATTTCCACCTCCAAGACAAAATTGTTCCTTTATTCCCTGGTTTCATCAAATTTTTTTACGGATTCATTTAAAAGATGTTGTTTTCTATAATCTGTGATGTGTCAGTAACCGGCACGACGTACACTTCATTCCCTAGAAAATTTTTTATACCGAGGATCGTTGATTTTTTTTAATAAATTTCCATATCCAAGACAAAATTGTTCCTTTATCCCCTGGTTTCATTAATTTTTTTTACGGATTCATTTAAAGGATGTTATTATCTATAATCTGTGATGTGTCAGTAACTGGCACGACGTACACTTCGTTCCCTAGAAATTTTTTTATACCGAGGATTGTTGTTTTTTTTTAATAAATTTCTACCTCCAAGACAAAATTGTTCCTTTATCCCCTGGTTTCATTAATTTTTTTTTCGGATTCATTTAAAGGATGTTGTTATCTATAATCTGTAATGTGTCAGTAACTGGCACGACGTACACTTCGTTCCCTAGAAATTTTTTTATACCGAGGATCGTTGATTTTTTTAATAAATTTCCACCTCCAAGACAAAATTGTTCCTTTATCCCCTGGTTTCATTAATTTTTTTTACGGATTCATTTAAAGGATGTTATTATCTATAATCTGTGATGTGTCAGTAACTGGCACGACGTACACTTCGTTCCCTAGAAATTTTTTTATACCGAGGATTGTTGTTTTTTTTTAATAAATTTCTACCTCCAAGACAAAATTGTTCCTTTATCCCCTGGTTTCATTAATTTTTTTTTCGGATTCATTTAAAGGATGTTGTTATCTATAATCTGTAATGTGTCAGTAACTGGCACGACGTACACTTCGTTCCCTAGAAATTTTTTTATACCGAGGATCGTTGATTTTTTTAATAAATTTTTACCTCCAAGACAAAATTGTTCCTTTATTCCCTGGTTTCATCAAATTTTTTTACGGATTCATTTTAAAGATGTTGTTACCCATAATCTGTGATGTGTCAGTAACCGGCACGACGTACACTTCGTTCCCTAGAAATTTTTTTATACCGAGGATCGTTGATTTTTTTTAATAAATTTCCACCTCCAAGACAAAATTGTTCCTTTATCCCCTGGTTTCATCAAATTTTTTTACGGATTCATTTAAAGGATGTTGTTACCTATAATCTGTGATGTGTTAGTAACTGGCACGACGTACTCATCGTTCCCTAGAAATTTTTTTTTACCGAGGATCGTTGATTTTTTAATAAATTTCCACCTCCAAGACAAAATTGTTCCTTTTTCCCCTGGTTTCATCAAATTTTTTTACGGATTCATTTAAAGGATGTTGTTACCTATAATCTGTGATATGTCAGTAACTGGCACGACGTTTACTTCGTTCCCTAGAAATTTTTTTATACCGAATATCGTTGTTTTTTTTTTAATAAATTTCCACCTCCAAGACAAAATTGTTCCTTTATCCCCTGGTTTCATCAAATTTTTTTACGGATTCATTTAAAAGATGTTGTTACCTATAATCTGTGATGTGTCAGTAACAGGCACGACGTTTACTTCGTTCCCTAGAAATTTTTTTATACCGAGGATCGTTGATTTTTTTAATAAATTTCCACCTCCAAGACAAAATTGTTCCTTTATCCCCTGGTTTCATCAAATTTTTTTACAGATTCATTTAAAAGATGTTGTTACCTATAATCTGTGATGTGTCAGTAACTGGCACGACGTACACTTCGTTCCCTAGAATTTTTTTTATACCGAGGATCGTTGATTTTTTTTAATAAATTTCCACCTCCAAGACAAAATTGTTCCTTTATTCCCTGGTTTCATCAAATTTTTTTAAGGATTCATTTAAAAGATGTTGTTACCTATAATCTGTGATGTGTCAGTAACCAGAACGACGTACACTTCATTCCCTAGAAAATTTTTTATACCGAGGATCGTTGATTTTTTTTAATAAATTTCCACCTCCAAGACAAAATTATTCCTTTATCCCCTGGTTTCATCAAATTTTTTTACGGATTCAATTAAAAGATGTTGTTACCTATAATCTGTGATGTGTCAGTAACTGGCACGACGTTTACTTCGTTCCCTAGAAATTTTTTTATGCCGAGGATCGTTGATTTTTTTTAATAAATTTCCACCTCCAAGACAAAATTGTTCCTTTATACCCTGGTTTCATGAAATTTTTTTAAGGATTCATTTAAAGGATGTTATTTTCTATAATCTGTGATGTGTTAGCAACTGGCACGACGTACACTTCGTACCCTAGAAATTTTTTTATACCGAGGATCGTTGATTTTTTTTAATAAATTTCCACCTCCAAGACAAAATTGTTCCTTTATCCCCTGGTTACATCAAATTTTTTTACCGATTCATTAAAGGGACGTTGTGTCCTATAATCTGTGA
This sequence comes from Siphlonurus alternatus, assembly GCA_949825025.1. NCBI lineage: Eukaryota > Metazoa > Arthropoda > Insecta > Ephemeroptera > Siphlonuridae > Siphlonurus > Siphlonurus alternatus. The sequence goes on from CATKWE010000002.1 coordinate 610,806, forward strand.
TGTGTCAGTAACTGGCACGACGTTTACTTCGTTCCCTAGAAATGTTTTTATACCGAGGATCGTTGATTTTTTTTAATAAATTTCCACCTCCAAGACAAAATTGTTCCTTTATCCCCTGGTTTCATCAAATTTTTTTACGGATTCATTTAAAAGAAGTTGTTACCTATAATCTGTGATGTGTCAGTAACTGGCACGACGTTTACTTTGTTCCCTAGAAATTTTTTTATGCCGAGGATCGTTGATTTTTTTTAATAAATTTCTACCTCCAAGACAAAATTGTTCCTTTATTCTCTGGTTTCATCAAATTTTTTTACGGTTTCATTTAAAGGATGTTATTACCTATAATCTGTGATGTGTTAGTAACTGGCACGACGTACACTTCGTACCCTAGAAATTTTTTTATACCGAGGATCGTTGATTTTTTTTAATAAATTTCCACCTCCAAGACAAAATTGTTCCTTTATCCCCTGGTTTCATCAAATTTTTTTAAGGATTCATTTAAAAGATGTTGTTAACTATAACCTGTAATGTGTCAGTAACTGGCACGACGTTTACTTCGTTCCCTAGAAATGTTTTTATACCGAGGATCGTTGATTTTTTTTAATAAATTTCCACCTCCAAGACAAAATTGTTCCTTTATCCCCTGGTTTCATTAATTTTTTTTACGGATTCATTTAAAGGATGTTATTATCTATAATCTGTGATGTGTCAGTAACTGGCACGACGTACACTTCGTTCCCTAGAAATTTTTTTATACCGAGGATCGTTGATTTTTTTAATAAATTTCCACCTCCAAGACAAAATTGTTCCTTTATTCCCTGGTTTCATCAAATTTTTTTACGGATTCATTTAAAAGATGTTGTTACCTATAATCTGTGATGTGTTAGTAACGTGCACGACGTACTCTTCGTTCCCTAGAAATTTTTTTTTACCGAGGATCGTTGATTTTTTAATAAATTTCCACCTCCAAGACAAAATTGTTCCTTTTTCCCCTGGTTTCATCAAATTTTTTTACGGATTCATTTAAAGGATGTTGTTACCTATAATCTGTGATATGTCAGTAACTGGCACGACGTTTACTTCGTTCCCTAGAAATTTTTTTATACCGAGGATCGTTGTTTTTTTTTTAATAAATTTCCACCTCCAAGACAAAATTGTTCCTTTATCCCCTGGTTTCATTAAATTTTTTACGGATTCATTTAAAGGATGTTGTTATCTATAATCTGTGATGTGTCAGTAACTGGCACGACGTACACTTCGTTCCCTAGAAATTTTTTTATACCGAGGATCGTTGATTTTTTTAATAAATTTCCACCTCCAAGACAAAATTGTTCCTTTATTCCCTGGTTTCATCAAATTTTTTTAAGGAATCATTTAAAAGATGTTGTTACCTATAATCTGTGATGTGACAGTAACCGGCACGACGTACACTTCATTCCCTAGAAAATTTTTTATACCGAGGATCGTTGATTTTTTTTAATAAATTTCCATATCCAAGACAAAATTGTTCCTTTATCCCCTGGTTTCATTAATTTTTTTTACGGATTCATTTAAAGGATGTTAATATCTATAATCTGTGATGTGTCAGTAACTGGCACGACGTACACTTCGTTCCCTAGAAATTTTTTTATACCGAGGATTGTTGTTTTTTTTTAATAAATTTCTACCTCCAAGACAAAATTGTTCCTTTATCCCCTGGTTTCATTAATTTTTTTTTCGGATTCATTTAAAGGATGTTGTTATCTATAATCTGTAATGTGTCAGTAACTGGCACGACGTACACTTCGTTCCCTAGAAATTTTTTTATACCGAGGATCGTTGATTTTTTTAATAAATTTCCACCTCCAAGACAAAATTGTTCCTTTATCCCCTGGTTTCATTAATTTTTTTTACGGATTCATTTAAGGGATGTTATTATCTATAATCTGTGATGTGTCAGTAACTGGCACGACGTACACTTCGTTCCCTAGAAATTTTTTTATACCGAGGATTGTTGTTTTTTTTTAATAAATTTCTACCTCCAAGACAAAATTGTTCCTTTATCCCCTGGTTTCATTAATTTTTTTTTCGGATTCATTTAAAGGATGTTGTTATCTATAATCTGTAATGTGTCAGTAGCTGGCACGACGTACACTTCGTTCCCTAGAAATTTTTTTATACCGAGGATCGTTGATTTTTTTTAATAAATTTTTACCTCCAAGACAAAATTGTTCCTTTATTCCCTGGTTTCATCAAATTTTTTTACGGATTCATTTTAAAGATGTTGTTACCCATAATCTGTGATGTGTCAGTAACCGGCACGACGTACACTTCGTTCCCTAGAAATTTTTTTATACCGAGGATCGTTGATTTTTTTTAATAAATTTCCACCTCCAAGACAAAATTGTTCCTTTATCCCCTGGTTTCATCAAATTTTTTTACGGATTCATTTAAAGGATGTTGTTACCTATAATCTGTGATGTGTTAGTAACTGGCACGACGTACTCATCGTTCCCTAGAAATTTTTTTTTACCGAGGATCGTTGATTTTTTAATAAATTTCCACCTCCAAGACAAAATTGTTCCTTTTTCCCCTGGTTTCATCAAATTTTTTTACGGATTCATTTAAAGGATGTTATTTTCTATAATCTGTGATGTGTCAGTAACCGGCACGACGTTTACTTCGTTCCCTAGAAATTTTTTTATACCGAATATCGTTGTTTTTTTTTTAATAAATTTCCACCTCCAAGACAAAATTGTTCCTTTATCCCCGGGTTTCATTAAATTTTTTTACGGATTCATTTAAAGGATGTTGTTATCTATAATCTGTGATGTGTCAGTAACTGGCACGACGTACACTTCGTTCCCTAGAAATTTTTTTATACCGAGGATCGTTGATTTTTTTAATAAATTTCCACCTCCAAGACAAAATTGTTCCTTTATTCCCTGGTTTCATCAAATTTTTTTAAGGATTTATTTAAAAGATGTTGTTACCTATAATCTGTGATGTGTCAGTAACCGGCACGACGTACACTTCATTCCCTAGAAAATTTTTTATACCGAGGATCGTTGATTTTTTTTAATAAATTTCCACCTCCAAGACAAAATTATTCCTTTATCCCCTGGTTTCATCAAATTTTTTTACGGATTCAATTAAAAGATGTTGTTACCTATAATCTGTGATGTGTCAGTAACTGGCACGACGTTTACTTCGTTCCCTAGAAATTTTTTTATGCCGAGGATCGTTGATTTTTTTTAATAAATTTCCACCTCCAAGACAAAATTGTTCCTTTATACCCTGGTTTCATGAAATTTTTTTAAGGATTCATTTAAAGGATGTTATTTTCTATAATCTGTGATGTGTTAGCAACTGGCACGACGTACACTTCGTACCCTAGAAATTTTTTTATACCGAGGATTGTTAATTTTTTTTAATAAATTTCCACCTCCAAGACAAAATTGTTCCTTTATCCCCTGGTTACATCAAATTTTTTTACCGATTCATTAAAGGGACGTTGTGTCCTATAATCTGTGATGTGTCAGTAACTGGCACGACGTTTACTTCGTTCCCTAGAAATGTTTTTATACCGAGGATCGTTGATTTTTTTTAATAAATTTCCACCTCCAAGACAAAATTGTTCCTTTATCCCCTGGTTTCATCAAATTTTTTTACGGATTCATTTAAAGGAAGTTGTTACCTATAATCTGTGATGTGTCAGTAACTGGCACGACGTTTACTTTGTTCCCTAGAAATTTTTTTATGCCGAGGATCGTTGATTTTTTTTAATAAATTTCTACCTCCAAGACAAAATTGTTCCTTTATTCTCTGGTTTCATCAAATTTTTTTACGGATTCATTTAAAGGATGTTATTACCTATAATCTGTGATGTGTTAGTAACTGGCACGACGTACACTTCGTACCCTAGAAATTTTTTTATACCGAGGATCGTTGATTTTTTTTAATAAATTTCCACCTCCAAGACAAAATTGTTCCTTTATCCCCTGGTTTCATCAAATTTTTTTAAGGATTCATTTAAAGGATGTTGTTACCTATAACCTGTAATGTGTCAGTAACTGGCACGACGTTTACTTCGTTCCCTAGAAATGTTTTTATACCGAGGATCGTTGATTTTTTTTAATAAATTTCCACCTCCAAGACAAAATTGTTCCTTTATCCCCTGGTTTCATTAATTTTTTTTACGGATTCATTTAAAGGATGTTATTATCTATAATCTGTGATGTGTCAGTAACTGGCACGACGTACTCTTCGTTCCCTAGAAATTTTTTTTTACCGAGGATCGTTGATTTTTTAATAAATTTCCACCTCCAAGACAAAATTGTTCCTTTTTCCCCTGGTTTCATCAAATTTTTTTACGGATTCATTTAAAGGATGTTGTTACCTATAATCTGTGATGTGTCAGTAACTGGCACGACGTACACTTCGTTCCCTAGAAATTTTTTTATACCGAGGATCGTTGATTTTTTTAATAAATTTCCACCTCCAAGACAAAATTGTTCCTTTATTCCCTGGTTTCATCAAATTTTTTTACGGATTCATTTAAAAGATGTTGTTACCTATAATCTGTGATGTGTCAGTAACCGGCACGACGTACACTTCATTCCCTAGAAAATTTTTTATACCGAGGATCGTTGATTTTTTTTAATAAATTTCCACCTCCAAGACAAAATTGTTCCTTTATCCCCTGGTTACATCAAATTTTTTTACCGATTCATTAAAGGGACGTTGTGTCCTATAATCTGTGATGTGTCAGTAACTGGCACGACGTTTACTTCGTTCCCTAGAAATGTTTTTATACCGAGGATCGTTGATTTTTTTTAATAAATTTCCACCTCCAAGACAAAATTGTTCCTTTATCCCCTGGTTTCATCAAATTTTTTTACGGATTCATTTAAAAGATGTTGTTACCAATAATCTGTGATGTGTCAGTAACAGGCACGACGTTTACTTCGTTCCCTAGAATTTTTTTTATTCCGAGGATCGTTGATTTTTTTAATAAATTTCCACCTCCAAGACAAAATTGTTCCTTTATCCCCTGGTTTCATCAATTTTTTTTACGGATTCATTTATAAGATGTTGTTACCTATAATCTGTGATGTGTCAGTAACTGGCACGACGTACACTTCGTTCCCTAAAAATTTTTTTATACCGAGGATCGTTGTTTTTTTTAATAAATTTTCACCTCCAAGACAAAATTGTTCCTTTATCCCCTGGTTTCATTAAATTTTTTTACGGATTCATTTAAAGGATGTTGTTATCTATAATCTGTGATGTGTCAGTAACCGGCATGACGTACACTTCATTCCCTAGAAAATTTTTTATACCGAGGATCGTTGATTTTTTTTAATAAATTTCCACCTCCAAGACAAAATTGTTCCTTTATCCCCTGGTTTCATCAAATTTTTTTACGGATTCATTTAAAAGATGTTGTTACCAATAATCTGTGATGTGTCAGTAACAGGCACGACGTTTACTTCGTTCCCTAGAAATTTTTTTATTCCGAGGATCGTTGATTTTTTTAATAAATTTCCACCTCCAAGACAAAATTGTTCCTTTATCCCCTGGTTTCATCAATTTTTTTTACGGATTCATTTATAAGATGTTGTTACCTATAATCTGTGATGTGTCAGTAACTGGCACGACGTACACTTCGTTCCCTAAAAATTTTTTTATACCGAGGATCGTTGTTTTTTTTAATAAATTTTCACCTCCAAGACAAAATTGTTCCTTTATCCCCTGGTTTCATTAAATTTTTTTACGGATTCATTTAAAGGATGTTGTTATCTATAATCTGTGATGTATCAGTAACCGGCACGACGTACACTTCATTCCCTAGAAAATTTTTTATACCGAGGATCGTTGATTTTTTTTAATAAATTTCCACCTCCAAGACAAAATTGTTCCTTTATCCACTGGTTTCATCAAATTTTTTTACGGATTCATTTAAAGGAAGTTGTTACCTATAATCTGTGATGTGTCAGTAACTGGCACGACGTTTACTTCGTTCCCTAGAAATTTTTTTATGCCGAGGATCGTTGATTTTTTTTAATAAATTTCTACCTCCAAGACAAAATTGTTCCTTTATTCTCTGGTTTCATCAAATTTTTTTACGGATTCATTTAAAGGATGTTATTACCTATAATCTGTGATGTGTTAGTAACTGGCACGACGTACACTTCGTACCCTAGAAATTTTTTTATACCGAGGATCGTTGATTTTTTTTAATAAATTTCCACCTCCAAGACAAAATTGTTCCTTTACCCCCTGGTTTCATCAAATTTTTTTAATGATTCATTTAAAGGATGTTGTTACCTATAACCTGTAATGTGTCAGTAACTGGCACGACGTTTACTTCGTTCCCTAGAAATGTTTTTATACCGAGGATCGTTGATTTTTTTTAATAAATTTCCACCTCCAAGACAAAATTGTTCCTTTATCCCCTGGTTTCATTAATTTTTTTTACGGATTCATTTAAAGGATGTTATTATCTATAATCTGTGATGTGTCAGTAACTGGCACGACGTACACTTCGTTCCCTAGAAATTTTTTTATACCGAGGATCGTTGATTTTTTTAATAAATTTCCACCTCCAAGACAAAATTGTTCCTTTATTCCCTGGTTTCATCAAATTTTTTTACGGATTCATTTAAAAGATGTTGTTACCTATAATCTGTGATGTGTCAGTAACCGGCACGACGTACACTTCATTCCCTAGAAAATTTTTTATACCGAGGATCGTTGATTTTTTTTAATAAATTTCCACCTCCAAGACAAAATTGTTCCTTTATCCCCTGGTTACATCAAATTTTTTTACCGATTCATTAAAGGGACGTTGTGTCCTATAATCTGTGATGTGTCAGTAACTGGCACGACGTTTACTTCGTTCCCTAGAAATGTTTTTATACCGAGGATCGTTGATTTTTTTTAATAAATTTCCACCTCCAAGACAAAATTGTTCCTTTATCCCCTGGTTTCATCAAATTTTTTTACGGATTCATTTAAAAGATGTTGTTACCAATAATCTGTGATGTGTCAGTAACAGGCACGACGTTTACTTCGTTCCCTAGAATTTTTTTTATTCCGAGGATCGTTGATTTTTTTAATAAATTTCCACCTCCAAGACAAAATTGTTCCTTTATCCCCTGGTTTCATCAATTTTTTTTACGGATTCATTTATAAGATGTTGTTACCTATAATCTGTGATGTGTCAGTAACTGGCACGACGTACACTTCGTTCCCTAAAAATTTTTTTATACCGAGGATCGTTGTTTTTTTTAATAAATTTTCACCTCCAAGACAAAATTGTTCCTTTATCCCCTGGTTTCATTAAATTTTTTTACGGATTCATTTAAAGGATGTTGTTATCTATAATCTGTGATGTGTCAGTAACCGGCATGACGTACACTTCATTCCCTAGAAAATTTTTTATACCGAGGATCGTTGATTTTTTTTAATAAATTTCCACCTCCAAGACAAAATTGTTCCTTTATCCCCTGGTTTCATCAAATTTTTTTACGGATTCATTTAAAGGAAGTTGTTACCTATAATCTGTGATGTGTCAGTAACTGGCACGACGTTTACTACGTTCCCTAGAAATTTTTTTATGCCGAGGATCGTTGATTTTTTTTAATAAATTTCTACCTCCAAGACAAAATTGTTCCTTTATTCTCTGGTTTCATCAAATTTTTTTACGGATTCATTTAAAGGATGTTATTACCTATAATCTGTGATGTGTTAGTAACTGGCACGACGTACACTTCGTACCCTAGAAATTTTTTTATACCGAGGATCGTTGATTTTTTTTAATAAATTTCCACCTCCGAGACAAAATTGTTCCTTTACCCCCTGGTTTCATCAAATTTTTTTTAAGGATTCATTTAAAGGATGTTGTTACCTATAACCTGTAATGTGTCAGTAACTGGCACGACGTTTACTTCGTTCCCTAGAAATGTTTTTATACCGAGGATCGTTGATTTTTTTTAATAAATTTCCACCTCCAAGACAAAATTGTTCCTTTATCCCCTGGTTTCATTAATTTTTTTTACGGATTCATTTAAAGAATGTTTTTATCTATAATCTGTGATGTGTCAGTAACTGGCACGACGTACACTTCGTTCCCTAGAAATTTTTTTATACCGAGGATCGTTGATTTTTTTAATAAATTTCCACCTCCAAGACAAAATTGTTCCTTTATTCCCTGGTTTCATCAAATTTTTTTACGGATTCATTTAAAAGATGTTGTTACCTATAATCTGTGATGTGTCAGTAACCGGCACGACGTACACTTCATTCCCTAGAAAATTTTTTATACCGAGGATCGTTGATTTTTTTTAATAAATTTCCACCTCCAAGACAAAATTGTTCCTTTATCCCCTGGTTTCATCAAAATTTTTTACGGATTCATTTAAAGGACGTTGTGTCCTATAATCTGTGATGTGTCAGTAACTGGCACGACGTTTACTTCGTTCCCTAGAAATTTTTTATACCGAGGATCGTTGATTTTTTTTAATAAATTTCCACCTCCAAGACAAAATTGTTCCTTTATCCCCTGGTTTCATCAAATTTTTTTACGGATTCATTTAAAAGATGTTGTTACCTATAATCTGTGATGTGTCAGTAACAGGCACGACGTTTACTTCGTTCCCTAGAATTTTTTTTATACCGAGGATCGTTGATTTTTTTAATAAATTTCCACCTCCAAGACAAAATTGTTCCTTTATCCCCTGGTTTCATCAAATTTTTTTACGGATTCATTTAAAAGATGTTGTTACCTATAATCTGTAATGTGTCAGTAACTGGCACGACGTACACTTCGTTCCCTAGAATTTTTTTTATACCGAGGATCGTTGTTTTTTTTTAATAAATTTCCACCTCCAAGACAAAATTGTTCCTTTATCCCCTGGTTTCATTAATTTTTTTTTAGGATTCATTTAAAGGATGTTGTTATCTATAATCTGTAATGTGTCAGTAACTGGCACGACGTACACTTCGTTCCCTAGAAATTTTTTTATACCGAGGATCGTTGATTTTTTTAATAAATTTCCACCTCCAAGACAAAATTGTTCCTTTATTCCCTGGTTTCATCAAATTTTTTTACGGATTCATTTAAAAGATGTTGTTTTCTATAATCTGTGATGTGTCAGTAACCGGCACGACGTACACTTCATTCCCTAGAAAATTTTTTATACCGAGGATCGTTGATTTTTTTTAATAAATTTCCATATCCAAGACAAAATTGTTCCTTTATCCCCTGGTTTCATTATTTTTTTTTACGGATTCATTTAAAGGATGTTATTATCTATAATCTGTGATGTGTCAGTAACTGGCACGACGTACACTTCGTTCCCTAGAAATTTTTTTATACCGAGGATTGTTGTTTTTTTTTAATAAATTTCTACCTCCAAGACAAAATTGTTCCTTTATCCCCTGGTTTCATTAATTTTTTTTTCGGATTCATTTAAAGGGTGTTGTTATCTATAATCTGTAATGTGTCAGTAACTGGCACGACGTACACTTCGTTCCCTAGAAATTTTTTTATACCGAGGATCGTTGATTTTTTTAATAAATTTCCACCTCCAAGACAAAATTGTTCCTTTATTCCCTGGTTTTATCAAATTTTTTTACGGATTCATTTAAAAGATGTTGTTTTCTATAATCTGTGATGTTTCAGTAACCGGCACGACGTACACTTCATTCCCTAGAAAATTTTTTATACCGAGGATCGTTGATTTTTTTTAATAAATTTCCACCTCCAAGACAAAATTGTTCCTTTATCCCCTGGTTTCATCAAATTTTTTTACGGATTCATTTAAAGAAAGTTGTTACCTATAATCTGTGATGTGTCAATAACTGGCATGACGTTTACTTCGTTCCCTAGAAATTTTTTTATGCCGAGGACCGTTGATTTTTTTTAATAAATTTCCGACTCCAAGACAAAATTGTTCCTTTATTCTCTGGTTTCATCAAATTTTTTTACGGATTCATTTAAAGGATGTTATTACCTATAATCTGTGATGTGTTAGTAACTGGCACGACGTACACTTCATACCCTAGAAATTTTTTTATACCGAGGATCGTTGATTTTTTTTAATAAATTTCCACCTCCAAGACAAAATTGTTTCTTTATCCCCTGGTTTCATCAAATTTTTTTACGGATTCATTTAAAGGATGTTGTTACCTATAATCTGTGATGTGTCAGTAACTGGCACGACGTACACTTCGTTCTCTAGAAATTTTTTTTTACCAAGGATCGTTGATTTTTTTAATAAATTTCCACCTCCAAGACAAAATTGTTCCTTTATCCCCTGGTTTCATTAAATTTTTTTACAGATTCATTTAAAGGATGTTGTTATCTATAATCTGTGATGTGTCAGTAACTGGCACGACGTACACTTCGTTCCCTAGAAATTTTTTTATACCGAGGATCGTTGATTTTTTTAATAAATTTCCACCTCCAAGACAAAATTGTTCCTTTATTCCCTGGTTTCATCAAATTTTTTTAAGGATTCATTTAAAAGATGTTGTTACCTATAATCTGTGATGTGTCAGTAACTGGCACGACGTTTACTTCGTTCCCTAGAAATTTTTTTATGCCGAGGATCGTTGATTTTTTTTAATAAATTTCCACCTCCAAGACAAAATTGTTCCTTTATTCCCTGGTTTCATGAAATTTTTTTAAGGATTCATTTAAAGGATGTTATTTTCTATAATCTGTGATGTGTTAGCAACTGGCACAACGTACACTTCGTACCCTAGAAATTTTTTTATACCGAGGATCGTTGATTTTTTTTAATAAATTTCCACCTCCAAGACAAAATTGTTCCTTTATTCCCTGGTTTCATGAAATTTTTTTAAGGATTCATTTAAAGGATGTTATTTTCTATAATCTGTGATGTGTTAGCAACTGGCACAACGTACACTTCGTACCCTAGAAATTTTTTTATACCGAGGATCGTTGATTTTTTTTAATAAATTTCTACCTCCAAGACAAAATTGTTCTTTTATCCCCTGGTTTCATCAAATTTTTTTACGGATTCATTTAAAGGATGTTGTTACCTATAATCTTTGATGTGTCAGAAACAGGCACGACGTTTACTTCGTTCCCTAGAAATTTTTTTATTCCGAGGATCGTTGATTTTTTTAATAAATTTCCACCTCCAAGACAAAATTGTTCCTTTATCCCCTGGTTTCATCAATTTTTTTTACGGATTCATTTAAAAGACATTGTTACCTATAATCTGTGATGTGTCAGTAACTGGCACGACGTACACTTCGTTCCCTAGAAATTTTTTTATACCGAGGATCGTTGTTTTTTTTTAATAAATTTCCACCTCCAAGACAAAATTGTTCCTTTATCCCCTGGTTTCATTAAATTTTTTTACGGATTCATTTAAAGGATGTTGTTATCTATAATCTGTGATGTGTCAGTAACCAGCACGACGTACACTTCATTCCCTAGAAAATTTTTTATACCGAGGATCGTTGATTTTTTTTAATAAATTTCCACCTCCAAGACAAAATTGTTCCTTTATCCCCTGGTTTCATCAAATTTTTTTACGGATTCATTTAAAAGAAGTTGTTAACTATAATCTGTGATGTGTCAGTAACTGGCACGACGTTTACTTCGTTCCCTAGAAATTTTTTTATGCCGAGGATCGTTGATTTTTTTTAATAAATTTCCACCTCCAAGACAAAATTGTTCCTTTATTCTCTGGTTTCATCAAATTTTTTTACGGATTCATTTAAAGAATGTTATTACCTATAATCTGTGATGTGTTAGTAACTGGCACGACGTACACTTCGTACCCTAGAAATTTTTTTATACCGAGGATCGTTGATTTTTTTTAATAAATTTCCACCTCCAAGACAAAATTGTTCCTTTATCCCCTGGTTTCATCAAATTTTTTTAAGGATTCATTTAAAGGATGTTGTTACCTATAACCTGTAATGTGTCAGTAACTGGCACGACGTTTACTTCGTTCCCTAGAAATGTTTTTATACCGAGGATCGTTGATTTTTTTTAATAAATTTCCAACTCCAAGACAAAATTGTTCCTTTATCCTCTGGTTTCATTAATTTTTTTTACGGATTCATTTAAAAGATGTTATTATCTATAATCTGTGATGTGTCAGTAACTGGCACGACGTACACTTCGTTCCCTAGAATTTTTTTTATACCGAGGATCGTTGATTTTTTTAATAAATTTCCACCTCCAAGACAAAATTGTTCCTTTATTCCCTGGTTTCATCAAATTTTTTTACGGATTCATTTAAAAGATGTTGATACCTATAATCTGTGATGTGTCAGTAACCGGCACGACGTACACTTCATTCCCTAGAAATTTTTTTATACCGAGGATCGTTGATTTTTTTTAATAAATTTCCACCTCCAAGACAAAATTGTTCCTTTATCCCCTGGTTTCATCAAATTTTTTTACGGATTCATTTAAAGGACGTTGTGTCCTATAATCTGTGATGTGTCAGTAACTGGCACGACGTTTACTTCGTTCCCTAGAAATTTTTTATACCGAGGATCGTTGATTTTTTTTAATAAATTTCCACCTCCAAGACAAAATTGTTCCTTTATCCCCTGGTTTCATCAAATTTTTTTACGGATTCATTTAAAGGATGTTGTTACCTATAATCTGTGATGTGTCAGTAACAGGCACGACGTTTACTTCGTTCCCTAGAAATTTTTTTATACCGAGGATCGTTGATTTTTTTAATAAATTTCCACCTCCAAGACAAAATTGTTCCTTTATCCCCTGGTTTCATCAAATTTTTTTATGGATTCATTTAAAAGATGTTGTTACCTATAATCTGTGATGTGTCAGTAACCGGCACGACGTACACTTCATTCCCTAGAAAAATTTTTATACCGAGGATCGTTGATTTTTTTTAATAAATTTCCACCTCCAAGACAAAATTGTTCCTTTATCCCCTGGTTTCATCAAATTTTTTTACGGATTCATTTAAAGGACGTTGTGTCCTATAATCTGTGATGTGTCAGTAACTGGCACGACGTTTACTTCGTTCCCTAGAAATTTTTTTATGCCGAGGACCGTTGATTTTTTTTAATAAATTTCCGACTCCAAGACAAAATTGTTCCTTTATTCTCTGGTTTCATCAAATTTTTTTACGGATTCATTTAAAGGATGTTATTACCTATAATCTGTGATGTGTTAGTAACTGGCACGACGTACACTTCGTACCCTAGAAATTTTTTTATACCGAGGATCGTTGATTTTTTTTAATAAATTTCCACCTCCAAGACAAAATTGTTTCTTTATCCCCTGGTTTCATCAAATTTTTTTACGGATTCATTTAAAGGATGTTGTTACCTATAATCTGTGATGTGTCAGTAACTGGCACGACGTACACTTCGTTCTCTAGAAATTTTTTTTTACCAAGGATCGTTGATTTTTTTAATAAATTTCCACCTCCAAGACAAAATTGTTCCTTTATCCCCTGGTTTCATTAAATTTTTTTACAGATTCATTTAAAGGATGTTGTTATCTATAATCTGTGATGTGTCAGTAACTGGCACGACGTACACTTCGTTCCCTAGAAATTTTTTTATACCGAGGATCGTTGATTTTTTTAATAAATTTCCACCTCCAAGACAAAATTGTTCCTTTATTCCCTGGTTTCATCAAATTTTTTTAAGGATTCATTTAAAAGATGTTGTTACCTATAATCTGTGATGTGTCAGTAACTGGCACGACGTTTACTTCGTTCCCTAGAAATTTTTTTATGCCGAGGATCGTTGATTTTTTTTAATAAATTTCCACCTCCAAGACAAAATTGTTCCTTTATTCCCTGGTTTCATGAAATTTTTTTAAGGATTCATTTAAAGGATGTTATTTTCTATAATCTGTGATGTGTTAGCAACTGGCACAATGTACACTTCGTACCCTAGAAATTTTTTTATACCGAGGATCGTTGATTTTTTTTAATAAATTTCCACCTCCAAGACAAAATTGTTCCTTTATTCCCTGGTTTCATGAAATTTTTTTAAGGATTCATTTAAAGGATGTTATTTTCTATAATCTGTGATGTGTTAGCAACTGGCACAACGTACACTTCGTACCCTAGAAATTTTTTTATACCGAGGATCGTTGATTTTTTTTAATAAATTTCTACCTCCAAGACAAAATTGTTCCTTTATCCCCTGGTTTCATCAAATTTTTTTACGGATTCATTTAAAGGATGTTGTTACCTATAATCTTTGATGTGTCAGTAACAGGCACGACGTTTACTTCGTTCCCTAGAAATTTTTTTATTCCGAGGATCGTTGATTTTTTTAATAAATTTCCACCTCCAAGACAAAATTGTTCCTTTATCCCCTGGTTTCATCAATTTTTTTTACGGATTCATTTAAAAGACATTGTTACCTATAATCTGTGATGTGACAGTAACTGGCACGACGTACACTTCGTTCCCTAGAAATTTTTTTATACCGAGGATCGTTGTTTTTTTTTAATAAATTTCTACCTCCAAGACAAAATTGTTCCTTTATCCCCTGGTTTCATTAAATTTTTTTACGGATTCATTTAAAGGATGTTGTTATCTATAATCTGTGATGTGTCAGTAACCAGCACGACGTACACTTCATTCCCTAGAAAATTTTTTATACCGAGGATCGTTGATTTTTTTTAATAAATTTCCACCTCCAAGACAAAATTGTTCCTTTATCCCCTGGTTTCATCAAATTTTTTTACGGATTCATTTAAAGGAAGTTGTTAACTATAATCTGTGATGTGTCAGTAACTGGCACGACGTTTACTTCGTTCCCTAGAAATTTTTTTATGCCGAGGATCGTTGATTTTTTTTAATAAATTTCCACCTCCAAGACAAAATTGTTCCTTTATTCTCTGGTTTCATCAAATTTTTTTACGGATTCATTTAAAAGATGTTATTACCTATAATCTGTGATGTGTTAGTAACTGGCACGACGTACACTTCGTACCCTAGAATTTTTTTTATACCGAGGATCGTTGATTTTTTTTAATAAATTTCCACCTCCAAGACAAAATTGTTCCTTTATCCCCTGGTTTCATCAAATTTTTTTAAGGATTCATTTAAAGGATGTTGTTACCTATAACCTGTAATGTGTCAGTAACTGGCACGACGTTTACTTCGTTCCCTAGAAATGTTTTTATACCGAGGATCGTTGATTTTTTTTAATAAATTTCCACCTCCAAGACAAAATTGTTCCTTTATCCCCTGGTTTCATTAATTTTTTTTACGGATTCATTTAAAAGATGTTATTATCTATAATCTGTGATGTGTCAGTAACTGGCACGACGTACACTTCGTTCCCTAGAATTTTTTTTATACCGAGGATCGTTGATTTTTTTAATAAATTTCCACCTCCAAGACAAAATTGTTCCTTTATTCCCTGGTTTCATCAAATTTTTTTACGGATTCATTTAAAAGATGTTGATACCTAAAATCTATGATGTGTCAGTAACAGGCACGACGTACACTTCATTCCCTAGAAATTTTTTTATACCGAGGATCGTTGATTTTTTTTAATAAATTTCCACCTCCAAGACAAAATTGTTCCTTTATCCCCTGGTTTCATCAAATTTTTTTACGGATTCATTTAAAGGACGTTGTGTCCTATAATCTGTGATGTGTCAGTAACTGGCACGACGTTTACTTCGTTCCCTAGAAATTTTTTATACCGAGGATCGTTGATTTTTTTTAATAAATTTCCACCTCCAAGACAAAATTGTTCCTTTATCCCCTGGTTTCATCAAATTTTTTTACGGATTCATTTAAAGGATGTTGTTACCTATAATCTGTGATGTGTCAGTAACAGGCACGACGTTTACTTCGTTCCCTAGAAATTTTTTTATACCGAGGATCGTTGATTTTTTTAATAAATTTCCACCTCCAAGACAAAATTGTTCCTTTATCCCCTGGTTTCATCAAATTTTTTTATGGATTCATTTAAAAGATGTTGTTACCTATAATCTGTGATGTGTCAGTAACCGGCACGACGTACACTTCATTCCCTAGAAAAATTTTTATACCGAGGATCGTTGATTTTTTTTAATAAATTTCCACCTCCAAGACAAAATTGTTCCTTTATCCCCTGGTTTCATCAAATTTTTTTACGGATTCATTTAAAGGACGTTGTGTCCTATAATCTGTGATGTGTCAGTAACTGGCACGACGTTTACTTCGTTCCCTAGAAATTTTTTATACCGAGGATCGTTGATTTTTTTTAATAAATTTCCACCTCCAAGACAAAATTGTTCCTTTATCCCCTGGTTTCATCAAATTTTTTTACGGATCCATTTAAAGGATGTTGTTACCTATAATCTGTGATGTGTCAGTAACAGGCACGACGTTTACTTCGTTCCCTAGAAATTTATTTATACCGAGGATCGTTGATTTTTTTAATAAATTTCCACCTCCAAGACAAAATTGGTCCTTTATCCCCTGGTTTCATCAAATTTTTTTACGGATTCATTTAAAAGATGTTGTTACCTATAATCTGTGATGTGTCAGTAACTGGCACGACGTACACTTCGTTCCCTAGAAATTTTTTTATACCGAGGATTGTTGTTTTTTTTTAATAAATTTCCACCTCCAAGACAAAATTGTTCCTTTATCCCCTGGTTTCATTAATTTTTTTTTCGGATTCATTTAAAGGATGTTGTTATCTATAATCTGTAATGTGTCAGTAACTGGCACGAAATACACTTCGTTCCCTAGAAATTTTTTTATACCGAGGATCGTTGATTTTTTTAATAAATTTCCGACTCCAAGACAAAATTGTTCCTTTATTCCCTGGTTTCATCAAATTTTTTTACGGATTCATTTAAAAGATGTTGTTTTCTATAATCTGTGATGTGTCAGTAACCGGCACGACGTACACTTCATTCCCTAGAAAATTTTTTATACCGAGGATCGTTGATTTTTTTTAATAAATTTCCACCTCCAAGACAAAATTGTTCCTTTATCCCCTGGTTTCATCAAATTTGTTAACGGAATCATTTAAAGGAAGTTGTTACCTATAATCTGTGATGTGTCAATAACTGGCACGACGTTTACTTCGTTCCCTAGAAATTTTTTTATGCCGAGGACCGTTGATTTTTTTTAATAAATTTCCACCTCCAAGACAAAATTGTTCCTTTATTCTCTGGTTTCATCAAATTTTTTTACGGATTCATTTAAAGGATGTTATTACCTATAATCTGTGATGTGTTAGTAACTGGCACGACGTACACTTCGTACCCTAGAAATTTTTTTATACCGAGGATCGTTGATTTTTTTTAATAAATTTCCACCTCCAAGACAAAATTGTTCCTTTATCCCCTGGTTTCATCAAATTTTTTTACGGATTCATTTAAAGGATGTTGTTACCTATAATCTGTGATGTGTCAGTAACTGGCACGACGTACACTTCGTTCTCTAGAAATTTTTTTTTACCGAGGATCGTTGATTTTTTTAATAAATTTCCACCTCCAAGACAAAATTGTTCCTTTATCTCCTGGTTTCATCAAATTTTTTTACGGATTCATTTAAAGGATGTTGTTATCTATAATCTGTGATGTGTCAGTAACTGGCACAACGTACACTTCATTCTCTAGAAATTTTTTTTTACCGAGGATCGTTGATTTTTTTAATAAATTTCCACCTCCAAGACAAAATTGTTCCTTTATCCCCTGGTTTCATCAAATTTTTTAACGGAATCATTTAAAGGAAGTTGTTACCTATAATCTGTGATGTGTCAATAACTGGCACGACGTTTACTTCGTTCCCTAGAAATTTTTTTATGCCGAGGACCGTTGATTTTTTTTAATAAATTTCCACCTCCAAGACAAAATTGTTCCTTTATCCCCTTGTTTCATCAAATTTTTTTACGGATTCATTTAAAGGAAGTTGTTAACTATAATCTGTGATGTGTCAGTAACTGGCACGACGTTTACTTCGTTCCCTAGAAATTTTTTTATGCCGAGGATCGTTGATTTTTTTTAATAAATTTCCACCTCCAAGACAAAATTGTTCCTTTATTCTCTGGTTTCATCAAATTTTTTTACGGATTCATTTAAAGGATGTTATTACCTATAATCTGTGATGTGTTAGTAACTGGCACGACGTACACTTCGTACCCTAGAAATTTTTTTATACCGAGGATCGTTGATTTTTTTTAATAAATTTCCACCTCCAAGACAAAATTGTTCCTTTATCCCCTGGTTTCATCAAATTTTTTTACGGATTCATTTAAAGGATGTTGTTACCTATAATCTGTGATGTGTCAGTAACAGGCACGACGTTTACTTCGTTCCCTAGAAATTTTTTTATACCGAGGATCGTTGATTTTTTTAATAAATTTCCACCTCCAAGACAAAATTGTTCCTTTATCACCTGGTTTCATCAAATTTTTTTATGGATTCATTTAAAAGATGTTGTTACCTATAATCTGTGATGTGTCAGTAACCGGCACGACGTACACTTCATTCCCTAGAAAAATTTTTATACCGAGGATCGTTGATTTTTTTTAATAAATTTCCACCTCCAAGACAAAATTGTTCCTTTATCCCCTGGTTTCATCAAATTTTTTTACGGATTCATTTAAAGGACGTTGTGTCCTATAATCTGTGATGTGTCAGTAACTGGCACGACGTTTACTTCGTTCCCTAGAAATTTTTTATACCGAGGATCGTTGATTTTTTTTAATAAATTTCCACCTCCAAGACAAAATTGTTCCTTTATCCCCTGGTTTCATCAAATTTTTTTACGGATCCATTTAAAGGATGTTGTTACCTATAATCTGTGATGTGTCAGTAACAGGCACGACGTTTACTTCGTTCCCTAGAAATTTATTTATACCGAGGATCGTTGATTTTTTTAATAAATTTCCACCTCCAAGACAAAATTGGTCCTTTATCCCCTGGTTTCATCAAATTTTTTTACGGATTCATTTAAAAGATGTTGTTACCTATAATCTGTGATGTGTCAGTAACTGGCACGACGTACACTTCGTTCCCTAGAAATTTTTTTATACCGAGGATTGTTGTTTTTTTTTAATAAATTTCCACCTCCAAGACAAAATTGTTCCTTTATCCCCTGGTTTCATTAATTTTTTTTTCGGATTCATTTAAAGGATGTTGTTATCTATAATCTGTAATGTGTCAGTAACTGGCACGAAATACACTTCGTTCCCTAGAAATTTTTTTATACCGAGGATCGTTGATTTTTTTAATAAATTTCCGACTCCAAGACAAAATTGTTCCTTTATTCCCTGGTTTCATCAAATTTTTTTACGGATTCATTTAAAAGATGTTGTTTTCTATAATCTGTGATGTGTCAGTAACCGGCACGACGTACACTTCATTCCCTAGAAAATTTTTTATACCGAGGATCGTTGATTTTTTTTAATAAATTTCCACCTCCAAGACAAAATTGTTCCTTTATCCCCTGGTTTCATCAAATTTGTTAACGGAATCATTTAAAGGAAGTTGTTACCTATAATCTGTGATGTGTCAATAACTGGCACGACGTTTACTTCGTTCCCTAGAAATTTTTTTATGCCGAGGACCGTTGATTTTTTTTAATAAATTTCCACCTCCAAGACAAAATTGTTCCTTTATTCTCTGGTTTCATCAAATTTTTTTACGGATTCATTTAAAGGATGTTATTACCTATAATCTGTGATGTGTTAGTAACTGGCACGACGTACACTTCGTACCCTAGAAATTTTTTTATACCGAGGATCGTTGATTTTTTTTAATAAATTTCCACCTCCAAGACAAAATTGTTCCTTTATCCCCTGGTTTCATCAAATTTTTTTACGGATTCATTTAAAGGATGTTGTTACCTATAATCTGTGATGTGTCAGTAACTGGCACGACGTACACTTCGTTCTCTAGAAATTTTTTTTTACCGAGGATCGTTGATTTTTTTAATAAATTTCCACCTCCAAGACAAAATTGTTCCTTTATCTCCTGGTTTCATCAAATTTTTTTACGGATTCATTTAAAGGATGTTGTTATCTATAATCTGTGATGTGTCAGTAACTGGCACAACGTACACTTCATTCTCTAGAAATTTTTTTTTACCGAGGATCGTTGATTTTTTTAATAAATTTCCACCTCCAAGACAAAATTGTTCCTTTATCCCCTGGTTTCATCAAATTTTTTAACGGAATCATTTAAAGGAAGTTGTTACCTATAATCTGTGATGTGTCAATAACTGGCACGACGTTTACTTCGTTCCCTAGAAATTTTTTTATGCCGAGGACCGTTGATTTTTTTTAATAAATTTCCACCTCCAAGACAAAATTGTTCCTTTATCCCCTTGTTTCATCAAATTTTTTTACGGATTCATTTAAAGGAAGTTGTTAACTATAATCTGTGATGTGTCAGTAACTGGCACGACGTTTACTTCGTTCCCTAGAAATTTTTTTATGCCGAGGATCGTTGATTTTTTTTAATAAATTTCCACCTCCAAGACAAAATTGTTCCTTTATTCTCTGGTTTCATCAAATTTTTTTACGGATTCATTTAAAGGATGTTATTACCTATAATCTGTGATGTGTTAGTAACTGGCACGACGTACACTTCGTACCCTAGAAATTTTTTTATACCGAGGATCGTTGATTTTTTTTAATAAATTTCCACCTCCAAGACAAAATTGTTCCTTTATCCCCTGGTTTCATCAAATTTTTTTAAGGATTCATTTAAAGGATGTTGTTACCTATAACCTGTAATGTGTCAGTAACTGGCACGACGTTTACTTCGTTCCCTAGAAATGTTTTTATACCGAGGATCGTTGATTTTTTTTAATAAATTTCCACCTCCAAGACAAAATTGTTCCTTTATCCCCTGGTTTCATTAATTTTTTTTACGGATTCATTTAAAAGATGTTATTATCTATAATCTGTGATGTGTCAGTAACTGGCACGACGTACACTTCGTTCCCTAGAATTTTTTTTATACCGAGGATCGTTGATTTTTTTAATAAATTTCCACCTCCAAGACAAAATTGTTCCTTTATTCCCTGGTTTCATCAAATTTTTTTACGGATTCATTTAAAAGATGTTGATACCTATAATCTGTGATGTGTCAGTAACCGGCACGACGTACACTTCATTCCCTAGAAATTTTTTTATACCGAGGATCGTTGATTTTTTTTAATAAATTTCCACCTCCAAGACAAAATTGTTCCTTTATCCCCTGGTTTCATCAAATTTTTTTACGGATTCATTTAAAGGACGTTGTGTCCTATAATCTGTGATGTGTCAGTAACTGGCACGACGTACACTTCGTTCCCTAGAAATTTTTTATACCGAGGATCGTTGATTTTTTTTAATAAATTTCCACCTCCAAGACAAAATTGTTCCTTTATCCCCTGGTTTCATCAAATTTTTTTACGGATTCATTTAAAGGATGTTGTTACCTATAATCTGTGATGTGTCAGTAACAGGCACGACGTTTACTTCGTTCCCTAGAAATTTTTTTATACCGAGGATCGTTGATTTTTTTAATAAATTTCCACCTCCAAGACAAAATTGTTCCTTTATCCCCTGGTTTCATCAAATTTTTTTATGGATTCATATAAAAGATGTTGCTACCTATAATCTGTGATGTGTCAGTAACCGGCACGACGTACACTTCATTCCCTAGAAAAATTTTTATACCGAGGATCTTTGATTTTTTTTAATAAATTTCCACCTCCAAGACAAAATTGTTCCTTTATCCCCTGGTTTCATCAAATTTTTTTACGGATTCATTTAAAGAACGTTGTGTCCTATAATCTGTGATGTGTCAGTAACTGGCACGACGTACACTTCGTACCCTAGAAATTTTTTATACCGAGGATCGTTGATTTTTTTTAATAAATTTCCACCTCCAAGACAAAATTGTTCCTTTATCCCCTGGTTTCATCAAATTTTTTTACGGATTCATTTAAAGGATGTTGTTACCTATAATCTGTGATGTGTCAGTAACTGGCACGACGTACACTTCGTTCTCTAGAAATTTTTTTTTACCGAGGATCGTTGATTTTTTTAATAAATTTCCACCTCCAAGACAAAATTGTTCCTTTATCTCCTGGTTTCATCAAATTTTTTTACGGATTCATTTAAAGGATGTTGTTATCTATAATCTGTGATGTGTCAGTAACTGGCACAACGTACACTTCATTCTCTAGAAATTTTTTTTTACCGAGGATCGTTGATTTTTTTAATAAATTTCCACCTCCAAGACAAAATTGTTCCTTTATCCCCTGGTTTCATCAAATTTTTTAACGGAATCATTTAAAGGAAGTTGTTACCTATAATCTGTGATGTGTCAATAACTGGCACGACGTTTTTTTCGTTCCCTAGAAATTTTTTTATGCCGAGGACCGTTGATTTTTTTTAATAAATTTCCACCTCCAAGACAAAATTGTTCCTTTATCCCCTGGTTTCATCAAATTTTTTTACGGATTCATTTAAAGGAAGTTGTTAACTATAATCTGTGATGTGTCAGTAACTGGCACGACGTTTACTTCGTTCCCTAGAAATTTTTTTATGCCGAGGATCGTTGATTTTTTTTAATAAATTTCCACCTCCAAGACAAAATTGTTCCTTTATTCTCTGGTTTCATCAAATTTTTTTACGGATTCATTTAAAGGATGTTATTACCTATAATCTGTGATGTGTTAGTAACTGGCACGACGTACACTTCGTACCCTAGAAATTTTTTTATACCGAGGATCGTTGATTTTTTTTAATAAATTTCCACCTCCAAGACAAAATTGTTCCTTTATCCCCTGGTTTCATCAAATTTTTTTAAGGATTCATTTAAAGGATGTTGTTACCTATAACCTGTAATGTGTCAGTAACTGGCACGACGTTTACTTCGTTCCCTAGAAATGTTTTTATACCGAGGATCGTTGATTTTTTTTAATAAATTTCCACCTCCAAGACAAAATTGTTCCTTTATCCCCTGGTTTCATTAATTTTTTTTACGGATTCATTTAAAAGATGTTATTATCTATAATCTGTGATGTGTCAGTAACTGGCACGACGTACACTTCGTTCCCTAGAATTTTTTTTATACCGAGGATCGTTGATTTTTTTAATAAATTTCCACCTCCAAGACAAAATTGTTCCTTTATTCCCTGGTTTCATCAAATTTTTTTACGGATTCATTTAAAAGATGTTGATACCTATAATCTGTGATGTGTCAGTAACCGGCACGACGTACACTTCATTCCCTAGAAATTTTTTTATACCGAGGATCGTTGATTTTTTTTAATAAATTTCCACCTCCAAGACAAAATTGTTCCTTTATCCCCTGGTTTCATCAAATTTTTTTACGGATTCATTTAAAGGACGTTGTGTCCTATAATCTGTGATGTGTCAGTAACTGGCACGACGTACACTTCGTTCCCTAGAAATTTTTTATACCGAGGATCGTTGATTTTTTTTAATAAATTTCCACCTCCAAGACAAAATTGTTCCTTTATCCCCTGGTTTCATCAAATTTTTTTACGGATTCATTTAAAGGATGTTGTTACCTATAATCTGTGATGTGTCAGTAACAGGCACGACGTTTACTTCGTTCCCTAGAAATTTTTTTATACCGAGGATCGTTGATTTTTTTAATAAATTTCCACCTCCAAGACAAAATTGTTCCTTTATCCCCTGGTTTCATCAAATTTTTTTATGGATTCATATAAAAGATGTTGCTACCTATAATCTGTGATGTGTCAGTAACCGGCACGACGTACACTTCATTCCCTAGAAAAATTTTTATACCGAGGATCTTTGATTTTTTTTAATAAATTTCCACCTCCAAGACAAAATTGTTCCTTTATCCCCTGGTTTCATCAATTTTTTTTACGGATTCATTTAAAGGACGTTGTGTCCTATAATCTGTGATGTGTCAGTAACTGGCACGACGTTTACTTCGTTCCCTAGAAATTTTTTATACCGAGGATCGTTGATTTTTTTTAATAAATTTCCACCTCCAAGACAAAATTGTTCCTTTATCCCCTGGTTTCATCAAATTTTTTTACGGATCCATTTAAAGGATGTTGTTACCTATAATCTGTGATGTGTCAGTAACAGGCACGACGTTTACTTCGTTCCCTAGAAATTTATTTATACCGAGGATCGTTGATTTTTTTAATAAATTTCCACCTCCAAGACAAAATTGTTCCTTTATCCCCTGGTTTCATCAAATTTTTTTACGGATTCATTTAAAAGATGTTGTTACCTATAATCTGTGATGTGTCAGTAACTGGCACGACGTACACTTCGTTCCCTAGAAATTTTTTTATACCGAGGATTGTTGTTTTTTTTTAATAAATTTCCACCTCCAAGACAAAATTGTTCCTTTATCCCCTGGTTTCATTAATTTTTTTTTCGGATTCATTTAAAGGATGTTGTTATCTATAATCTGTAATGTGTCAGTAACTGGCACGAAATACACTTCGTTCCCTAGAAATTTTTTTATACCGAGGATCGTTGATTTTTTTAATAAATTTCCGACTCCAAGACAAAATTGTTCCTTTATTCCCTGGTTTCATCAAATTTTTTTACGGATTCATTTAAAAGATGTTGTTTTCTATAATCTGTGATGTGTCAGTAACCGGCACGACGTACACTTCATTCCCTAGAAATTTTTTTATACCGAGGATCGTTGATTTTTTTTAATAAATTTCCACCTCCAAGACAAAATTGTTCCTTTATCCCCTGGTTTCATCAAATTTGTTAACGGAATCATTTAAAGGAAGTTGTTACCTATAATCTGTGATGTGTCAATAACTGGCACGACGGTTACTTCGTTCCCTAGAAATTTTTTTATGCCGAGGACCGTTGATTTTTTTTAATAAATTTCCACCTCCAAGACAAAATTGTTCCTTTATTCTCTGGTTTCATCAAATTTTTTTACGGATTCATTTAAAGGATGTTATTACCTATAATCTGTGATGTGTTAGTAACTGGCACGACGTACACTTCGTACCCTAGAAATTTTTTTATACCGAGGATCGTTGATTTTTTTTAATAAATTTCCACCTCCAAGACAAAATTGTTCCTTTATCTCCTGGTTTCATCAAATTTTTTTACGGATTCATTTAAAGGATGTTGTTACCTATAATCTGTGATGTGTCAGTAACTGGCACGACGTACACTTCGTTCTCTAGAAATTTTTTTTTACCGAGGATCGTTGATTTTTTTAATAAATTTCCACCTCCAAGACAAAATTGTTCCTTTATCTCCTGGTTTCATCAAATTTTTTTACGGATTCATTTAAAGGATGTTGTTATCTATAATCTGTGATGTGTCAGTAACTGGCACAACGTACACTTCGTTCTCTAGAAATTTTTTTTTACCGAGGATCGTTGATTTTTTTAATAAATTTCCACCTCCAAGACAAAATTGTTCCTTTATCCCCTGGTTTCATCAAATTTTTTAACGGAATCATTTAAAAGTAGTTGTTACCTATAATCTGTGATGTGTCAATAACTGGCACGACGTTTACTTCGTTCCCTAGAAATTTTTTTATGCCGAGGACCGTTGATTTTTTTTAATAAATTTCCACCTCCAAGACAAAATTGTTCCTTTATTCCCTGGTTTCATCAAATTTTTTTACGGATTCATTTAAAAGATGCTGTTACCTATAATCTGTGATGTGTTAGTAACTGGCACGACGTACACTTCATTCCCTAGAAATTTTTTTATACCGAGGATCGTTGATTTTTTTTAATAAATTTCCACCTCCAAGACAAAATTGTTCCTTTATCCCCTGGTTTCATCAAATTTTTTTACGGATTCATTTAAAGGATGTTGTTACCTATAATCTGTGATGTGTCAGTAACTGGCACGACGTTTACTTCGTTCCTTAGAAATTTTTTTATGCCGAGCATCGTTGATTTTTTATAATAAATTTCCACCTCCAAGACAAAATTGTTCCTTTATTCCCTGGTTTCATCAAATTTTTATACGGATTCATTTAAAAGATGTTGCATGTTACCTTAAATCTGTGAAGTGTCAGTAACCGGCACGACGTACACTTCATTCCCTAGAAAATTTTTTATACCGAGGATCGTTGATTTTTTTTAATAAATTTCCACCTCCAAGACAAAATTGTTCCTTTATCCCCTGGTTTCATTAAATTTTTTTACGGATTCATTTAAAGGATGTTGTTACCTATAATCTGTGATGTGTTAGTAACTGGCACAACGTACACTTCATTCCCTAGAAATTTTTTTATACCGAGGATCGTTGATTTTTTTTAATAAATTTCCAACTCCAAGACAAAATTGTTCCTTTTTCCCCTGGTTTCATCAAATTTTTTTACGGATTCATTTAAAAGAAGTTGTTACCTATATTCTGTGATGTGTCAGTAACTGGCACAACGTTTACTTCGTTCCCTAGAAATTTTTTTATGCCGAGGATCGTTGATTTTTTTTAATAAATTTCCACCTCCAAGACAAAATTGTTCCTTTATCCCCTGGTTTCATCAAATTTTTTTACGGATTCATTTAAAGGATGTTGTTATCTATAATCTGTGATGTGTTAGTAACTGGCACGACGTACTTTTCGTTCCCTAGAAATTTTTTTTTACCGAGGATCGTTGATTTTTTTTAATAAATTTCCACCTCCAAGACAAAATTGTTCCTTTATTCCCTGGTTTCATCAAATTTTTTTACGGATTCATTTAAAAGATGTTGTTTTCTATAATCTGTGATGTGTCAGTAACCGGCACGACGTACACTTCATTCCCTAGAAAATTTTTTATACCGAGGATCGTTGATTTTTTTTAATAAATTTCCACCTCCAAGACAAAATTGTTCCTTTATCCCCTGGTTTCATCAAATTTGTTAACGGAATCATTTAAAGGAAGTTGTTACCTATAATCTGTGATGTGTCAATAACTGGCACGACGTTTACTTCGTTCCCTAGAAATTTTTTTATGCCGAGGACCGTTGATTTTTTTTAATAAATTTCCACCTCCAAGACAAAATTGTTCCTTTATTCTCTGGTTTCATCAAATTTTTTTACGGATTCATTTAAAGGATGTTATTACCTATAATCTGTGATGTGTTAGTAACTGGCACAACGTACACTTCGTTCTCTAGAAATTTTTTTTTACCGAGGATCGTTGATTTTTTTAATAAATTTTCACCTCCAAGACAAAATTGTTCCTTTATCCCCTGGTTTCATCAAATTTTTTAACGGAATCATTTAAAAGAAGTTGTTACCTATAATCTGTGATGTGTCAATAACTGGCACGACGTTTACTTCGTTCCCTAGAAATTTTTTTATGCCGAGGACCGTTGATTTTTTTTAATAAATTTCCACCTCCAAGACAAAATTGTTCCTTTATCCCCTGGTTTCATCAAATTTTTTTACGGATTCATTTAAAGGATGTTGTTACCTATAATCTGTGATGTGTCAGTAACTGGCACGACGTTTACTTCGTTCCTTAGAAATTTTTTTATGCCGAGCATCGTTGATTTTTTTAATAAATTTCCACCTCCAAGACAAAATTGTTCCTTTATTCTCTGGTTTCATCAAATTTTTTTACGGATTCATATAAAGGATGTTATTACCAATAATCTGTGATGTGTTAGTAACTGGCACGACGTACACTTCGTACCCTAGAAATTTTTTTATACCGAGGATCGTTGATTTATTTCAATAAATTTTTACCTCCAAGACAAAATTGTTCCTTTATTCCCTGGTTTCATCAAATTTTTTTACGGATTCATTTAAAAGATGTTGTTACCCATAATCTGTGATGTGTCAGTAACCGGCACGACGTACACTTCGTTCCCTAGAAATTTTTTTATACCGAGGATCGTTGATTTTTTTTAATAAATTTCCACCTCCAAGACAAAATTGTTCCTTTATCCCCTGGTTTCATCAAATTTTTTTACGGATTCATTTAAAGGATGTTGTTATCTATAATCTGTGATGTGTTAGTAACTGGCACGACGTACTTTTCGTTCCCTAGAAATTTGTTTTTACCGAGGATCGTTGATTTTTTAATATATTTCCACCTCCAAGACAAAATTGTTCCTTTTTCCCCTGGTTTCATCAAATTTTTTTACGGATTCATTTAAAGGATGTTGTTACCTATAATCTGTGATGTGTCAGTAACTGGCACGACGTACACTTCGTTCCCTAGAAATTTTTTTATACAGAGGATCGTTGTTTTTTTTTAATAAATTTCCACCTCCAAGACAAAATTGTTCCTTTATCCCCTGGTTTCATTAAATATTTTTACGGATTCATTTAAAGGATGTTGTTATCTATAATCTGTAATGTGTCAGTAACTGGCACGAAATACACTTCGTTCCCTAGAAATTTTTTTATACCGAGGATCGTTGATTTTTTTAATAAATTTCCGACTCCAAGACAAAATTGTTCCTTTATTCCCTGGTTTCATCAAATTTTTTTACGGATTCATTTAAAAGATGTTGTTTTCTATAATCTGTGATGTGTCAGTAACCGGCACGACGTACACTTCATTCCCTAGAAAATTTTTTATACCGAGGATCGTTGATTTTTTTTAATAAATTTCCACCTCCAAGACAAAATTGTTCCTTTATCCCCTGGTTTCAACAAATTTTTTAACGGAATCATTTAAAGGAAGTTGTTACCTATAATCTGTGATGTGTCAATAACTGGCACGACGTTTACTTCGTTCCCTAGAAATTTTTTTATGCCGAGGACCGTTTATTTTTTTTAATAAATTTCCACCTCCAAGACAAAATTGTTCCTTTATTCTCTGGTTTCATCAAATTTTTTTATGGATTCATTTAAAGGATGTTATTACCTATAATCTGTGATGTGTTAGTAACTGGCACGACGTACACTTCGTTCCCTAGAAATTTTTTTATACCGAGGATCGTTGATTTTTTTTAATAAATTTCCACCTCCAAGACAAAATTGTTCCTTTATCTCCTGGTTTCATCAAATTTTTTTACGGATTCATTTAAAGGATGTTGTTACCTATAATCTGTGATGTGTCAGTACTTGGCACGACGTACACTTCGTTCTCTAGAAATTTTTTTTTACCGAGGATCGTTGATTTTTTTAATAAATTTCCACCTCCAAGACAAAATTGTTCCTTTATTCCCTGGTTTCATCAAATTTTTTTACGGATTCATTTAAAAGATGCTGTTACCTATAATCTGTGATGTGTCAGTAACCGGCACGACGTACACTTCATTCCCTAGAATTTTTTTTATACCGAGGATCGTTGATTTTTTTTAATAAATTTCCACCTCCAAGACAAAATTGTTCCTTTATCCCCTGGTTTCATCAAATTTTTTTACGGATTCATTTAAAAGATGTTGTTACCTATAATCTGTGATGTGTCAGTAACTGGCACGACATTTACTTCGTTCCTTAGAAATTTTTTTATGCCGAGCATCGTTGATTTTTTTTAATAAATTTCCACCTCCAAGACAAAATTGTTCCTTTATTCCCTGGTTTCATCAAATTTTTTTACGGATTCATTTAAAAGATGTTGCATGTTACCTTAGATCTGTGAAGTGTCAGTAACCGGCACGACGTATGTGTTAGTAACTGGCACGACGTACACTTCATTCCCTAGAAATTTTTTTATACCGAGGATCGTTGATTTTTTTTAATACATTTCCAACTCCAAGACAAAATTGTTCCTTTTTCCCCTGGTTTCATCAAATTTTTTTACGGATTCATTTAAAAGAAGTTGTTACCTATATTCTGTGATGTGTCAGTAACTGGCACAACGTTTACTTCGTTCCCTAGAAATTTTTTTATGCCGAGGATCGTTGATTTTTTTTAATAAATTTCCACCTCCAAGACAAAATTGTTCCTTTATTCTCTGGTTTCATCAAATTTTTTTACAGATTCATATAAAGGATGTTATTACTAATAATCTGTGATGTGTTAGTAACTGGCACGACGTACACTTCGTACCCTAGAAATTTTTTTATACCGAGGATCGTTGATTTTTTTCAATAAATTTTTACCTCCAAGACAAAATTGTTCCTTTATTCCCTGGTTTCATCAAATTTTTTTACGGATTCATTTAAAAGATGTTGTTACCCATAATCTGTGATGTGTCAGTAACCGGCACGACGTACACTTCGTTCCCTAGAAATTTTTTTATACCGAGGATCGTTGATTTTTTTTAATAAATTTACACCTCCAAGACAAAATTGTTCCTTTATACCCTGGTTTCATCAAATTTTTTTACGGATTCATTTAAAGAATGTTGTTACCTATAATCTGTGATGTGTTAGTAACTGGCACGACGTACTCTTCGTTCCCTAGAAATTTTTTTTTACCGAGGATCGTTGATTTTTCAATATATTTCCACCTCCAAGACAAAATTGTTCCTTTTTCCCCTGGTTTCATCAAATTTTTTTACGGATTCATTTAAAGGATGTTGTTATCTATAATCTGTGATGTGTCAGTAACCGGCACGACGTACACTTCATTCCCTAGAAAATTTTTTATACCGAGGATCGTTGATTTTTTTTAATAAATTTCCACCTCCAAGACAAAATTGTTCCTTTATCCCCTGGTTTCATCAAATTTTTTTACGGATTCATTTAAAAGAAGTTGTTACCTATAATCTGTGATGTGTCAGTAACTGGCATGACGTTTACTTCGTTCCCTAGAATTTTTTTTATGCCGAGGATCGTTGATTTTTTTTAATAAATTTCCATCTCCAAGACAAAATTGTTCCTTTATTCTCTGGTTTCATCAAATTTTTTTACGGATTCATTTAAAGGATGTTGTTACCTATAATCTGTGATGTGTCAGTAACAGGCACGACGTTTACTTCGTTCCCTAGAAATTTTTTTATTCCGAGGATCGTTGATTTTTTTAATAAATTTCCACCTCCAAGACAAAATTGTTCCTTTATCCCCTGGTTTCATCAAATTTTTTAACGGAATCATTTAAAAGAAGTTGTTACCTATAATCTGTGATGTGTCAGTAACTGGCACGACGTTTACTTCGTTCCTTAGAAATTTTTTTATGCCGAGCATCGTTGATTTTTTATAATAAATTGCCACCTCCAAGACAAAATTGTTCCTTTATTCCCTGGTTTCATCAAATTTTTTTACGGATTCATTTAAAAGATGTTGCATGTTACCTTAAATCTGTGAAGTGTCAGTTACCGGCACGACGTACACTTCATTCCCTAGAAAATTTTTTATACCGAGGATCGTTGATTTTTTTTAATAAATTTCCACCTCCAAGACAAAATTGTTCCTTTATCCCCTGGTTTCATTAAATTTTTTTACGGATTCATTTAAAGGATGTTGTTACCTATAATCTGTGATGTGTTAGTAACTGGCACAACGTACACTTCATTCCCTAGAAATTTTTTTATACCGAGGATCGTTGATTTTTTTTAATAAATTTCCAACTCCAAGACAAAATTGTTCCTTTTTCCCCTGGTTTCATCAAATTTTTTTACGGATTCATTTAAAAGAAGATGTTACCTATATTCTGTGATGTGTCAGTAACTGGCACAACGTTTACTTCGTTCCCTAGAAATTTTTTTATACCGAGGATCGTTGATTTTTTTTAATAAATTTCCACCTCCAAGACAAAAATGTTCCTTTATTCCCTGGTTTCATGAAATTTTTTTACGGATTCATTTAAAGGATGTTGTTATCTATAATCTGTGATGTGTTAGTAACTGGCACGACGTACACTTCGTACCCTAGAAATTTTTTTATACCGAGGATCGTTGATTTTTTTCAATAAATTTTTACCTCCAAGACAAAATTGTTCCTTTATTCCCTGGTTTCATCAAATTTTTTTACGGATTCATTTAAAAGATGTTGTTACCCATAATCTGTGATGTGTCAGTAACCGGCACGACGTACACTTCGTTCCCTAGAAATTTTTTTATACCGAGGATCGTTGATTTTTTTTAATAAATTTCCATCTCCAAGACAAAATTGTTCCTTTATCCCCTGGTTTCATCAAATTTTTTTACGGATTCATTTAAAGGATGTTGTTATCTATAATCTGTGATGTGTTAGTAACTGGCACGACGTACTTTTCGTTCCCTAGAAATTTTTTTTTACCGAGGATCGTTGATTTTTTAATATATTTCCACCTCCAAGACAAAATTGTTCCTTTTTCCCCTGGTTTCATCAAATTTTTTTACGGATTCATTTAAAGGATGTTGTTACCTATAATCTGTGATGTGTCAGTAACTGGCACGACGTACACTTCGTTCCCTAGAAATTTTTTTATACAGAGGATCGTTGTTTTTTTTTAATAAATTTCCACCTCCAAGACAAAATTGTTCCTTTATCCCCTGGTTTCATTAAATATTTTTACGGATTCATTTAAAGGATGTTGTTATCTATAATCTGTAATGTGTCAGTAACTGGCACGAAATACACTTCGTTCCCTAGAAATTTTTTTATACCGAGGATCGTTGATTTTTTTAATAAATTTCCGACTCCAAGACAAAATTGTTCCTTTATTCCCTGGTTTCATCAAATTTTTTTAAGGATTAATTTAAAAGATGTTGTTACCTATAATCTGTGTTGTGTCAGTAACCGGCACGACGTACACTTCATTCCCTAGAAAATTTTTTATACCGAGGATCGTTGATTTTTTTTAATAAATTTCCAACTCCAAGACAAAATTGTTCCTTTATCCCCTGGTTTCATTACATTTTTTTACGGATTCATTTAAAGGATGTTGTTATCTATAATCTGTGATGTGTCAGTAACTGGCACGACGTACAATTCGTTCCCTAGAAATTTTTTTATACCGAGGATCGTTGATTTTTTTAATAAATTTCCAACTCCAAGACAAAATTGTTCCTTTATTCCCTGGTTTCATCAAATTTTTTTAAGGATTAATTTAAAAGATGTTGTTACCTATAATCTGTGTTGTGTCAGTAACCGGCACGACGTACACTTCATTCCCTAGAAAATTTTTTATACCGAGGATCGTTGATTTTTTTTAATAAATTTCCACCTCCAAGACAAAATTGTTCCTTTATCCCCTGGTTTCATCAAATTTTTTTACGGATTCATTTAAAGGATGTTGTTACCTATAATCTGTGATGTGTCAGTAACAGGCACGACGTTTACTTCGTTCCCTAGAAATTTTTTTATACCGAATTTTTTTATACCGAGGATCGTTGATTTTTTTAATAAATTTCCACCTTCAAGACAAAATTGTTCCTTTATCCCCTGGTTTCATCAATTTTTTTTACGGATTCATTTAAAGGATGTTGTTACCTATAATCTGTGATGTGTCAGTAACTGGCACGACGTACACTTCGTTCCCTAGAAATTTTTTTATGTCGAGGATCGTTGTTTTTTTTTAATAAATTTCCACCTCCAAGACAAAATTGTTCCTTTATTCCCTGGTTTCATCAAATTTTTTTACGGATTCATTTAAAAGATGTTGTTACCCATAATCTGTGATGTGTCAGTAACCGGCACGACGTACACTTCGTTCCCTAGAAATTTTTTTATACCGAGGATCGTTGATTTTTTTTAATAAATTTCCACCTCCAAGACAAAATTGTTCCTATATCTCCTGGTTTCATCAAATTTTTTTACGGATTCATTTAAAGGATGTTGTTACCTATAATCTGTGATGTGTTAGTAACTGGCACGACGTACACTTCGTTCCCTAGAAATTTTTTTATACCGAGGATCGTTGATTTTTTTTAATAAATTTCCACCTCCAAGACAAAATTGTTCCTTTACCCCCTGGTTTCATCAAATTTTTTTACGGATTCATTTAAAGAATGTTGTTACCTATAATCTGTGATGTGTTAGTAACTTGCACGACGTACTCTTCGTTCCCTAGAAATTTTTTTTTACCGAGGATCGTTGATTTTTTAATAAATTTCCACCTCCAAGACAAAATTAATCCTTTATCCCCTGGTTTCATCAAATTTTTTTACGGATTCATTTAAAGGATGTTGTTACCTATAATCTGTGATGTGATAGTAACTGGCACGACGTACTCTTCGTTCCCTAGAAATTTTTTTTTACCGAGGATCGTTGATTTTTTAATAAATTTCCACCGCCAAGACAAAATTGTTCCTTTTTCCCCTGGTTTCATCAAATTTTTTTACGGATTCATTTAAAGGATGTTGTTACCTATAATCTGTGATATGTCAGTAACTGGCACGACGTTTACTTCGTTCCCTAGAAATTTTTTTATACCGAGGATCGTTGATTTTTTTTAATAAAATTCCACCTCCAAGACAAAATTGTTCCTTTATTCCCTGGTTTCATCAAATTTTTTTACGGATTCATTTAAAGGATGTTGTTACCTATAATCTGTGATGTGTCAGTAACTGGCACGACGTTTACTTCGTTCCTTAGAAATTTTTTTATGCCGAGCATCGTTGATTTTTTATAATAAATTTTTACCTCCAAGACAAAATTGTTCCTTTATTCCCTGGTTTCATCAAATTTTTTTACGGATTCATTTAAAAGATGTTGTTACCCATAATCTGTGATGTGTCAGTAACCGGCACGACGTACACTTCGTTCCCTAGAAATTTTTTTATACCGTGGATCGTTGATTTTTTTTAATAAATTTCCACCTCCAAGACAAAATTGTTCCTTTATCCCCTGGTTTCATCAAATTTTTTTATGGATTCATTTAAAGGATGTTGTTACCTATAATCTGCAATGTGTTAGAAACTGGCACGACGTACTCTTCGTTCCCTAGAAATTTTTTTTTACCGAGGATCGTTGATTTTTTAATAAATTTCCACCTCCAAGACAAAATTGTTCCTTTATCCCCTGGTTTCATCAAATTTTTTTACGGATTCATTTAAAGGATGTTGTTACCTATAATCTGTGATGTGTTAGTAACTGGCACGACGTACTCTTCGTTCCCTAGAATTTTTTTTTTACCGAGGATCGTTGATTTTTTAATAAATTTCCAACTCCAAGACAAAATTGTTCCTTTTTTCCCTGGTTTCATCAAATTTTTTTACGGATTCATTTAAAGGATGTTGTTACCTATATTCTGTGATGTGTCAGTAACTGGCACAACGTTTACTTCGTTCCCTAGAAATTTTTTTATACCGAGGACCGTTGATTTTTTTTAATAAATTTCCACCTCCAAGACAAAATTGTTCCTTTATCCCCTGGTTTCATCAAATTTTTTTACGGATTCATTTAAAAGATGTTATTACCAATAATCTGTGATGTGTTAGTAACTGGCACGACGTACACTTCGTACCCTAGAAATTTTTTTATACCGAGGATCGTTGATTTTTTTAATAAATTTCCAACTCCAAGACAAAATTGTTCCTTTATTCCCTGGTTTCATCAAATTTTTTTAAGGATTCATTTAAAAGATGTTGTTACCTATAATCTGTGTTGTGTCAGTAACCGGCACGACGTACACTTCATTCCCTAGAAAATTTTTTATACCGAGGATCGTTGATTTTTTTTAATAAATTTCCACCTCCAAGACAAAATTGTTCCTTTATCACCTGGTTACTTCAAATTTTTTTACGGATTCATTTAAGGGACGTTGTGTCCTATAATCTAGGATGTGTCAGTAACTGGCACGACGTTTACTTCGTTCCCTAGAAATGTTTTTATACCGAGGATCGTTGATTTTTTTTAATAAATTTCCACCTCCAAGACAAAATTGTTCCTTTATCCCCTGGTTTCATCAAATTTTTTTACGGATTCATTTAAAGGATGTTGTTACCTATAATCTGTGATGTGTCAGTAACAGGCACGACGTTTACTTCGTTCCCTAGAAATTTTTTTATACCGAATTTTTTTATACCGAGGATCGTTGATTTTTTTAATAAATTTCCACCTTCAAGACAAAATTGTTCCTTTATCCCCTGGTTTCATCAATTTTTTTTACGGATTCATTTAAAGGATGTTGTTACCTATAATCTGTGATGTGTCAGTAACTGGCACGACGTACACTTCGTTCCCTAGAAATTTTTTTATGTCGAGGATCGTTTTTTTTTTTTTAATAAATTTCCACCTCCAAGACAAAATTGTTCCTTTATTCCCTGGTTTCATCAAATTTTTTTACGGATTCATTTAAAAGATGTTGTTACCCATAATCTGTGATGTGTCAGTAACCGGCACGACGTACACTTCGTTCCCTAGAAATTTTTTTATACCGAGGATCGTTGATTTTTTTTAATAAATTTCCACCTCCAAGACAAAATTGTTCCTATATCCCCTGGTTTCATCAAATTTTTTTACGGATTCATTTAAAGGATGTTGTTACCTATAATCTGTGATGTGTTAGTAACTGGCACGACGTACACTTCGTTCCCTAGAAATTTTTTTATACCGAGGATCGTTGATTTTTTTTAATAAATTTCCACCTCCAAGACAAAATTGTTCCTTTACCCCCTGGTTTCATCAAATTTTTTTACGGATTCATTTAAAGAATGTTGTTACCTATAATCTGTGATGTGTTAGTAACTTGCACGACGTACTCTTCGTGCCCTAGAAATTTTTTTTTACCGAGGATCGTTGATTTTTTAATAAATTTCCACCTCCAAGACAAAATTAATCCTTTATTCCCTGGTTTCATCAAATTTTTTTACGGATTCATTTAAAGGATGTTGTTACCTATATGCTGTGATGTGTTAGTAACTGGCACGACGTACTCTTCGTTCCCTAGAAATTTTTTTTTACCGAGGATCGTTGATTTTTTAATAAATTTCCACCGCCAAGACAAAATTGTTCCTTTTTCCCCTGGTTTCATCAAATTTTTTTACGGATTCATTTAAAGGATGTTGTTACCTATAATCTGTGATATGTCAGTAACTGGCACGACGTTTACTTCGTTCCCTAGAAATTTTTTTATACCGAGGATCGTTGATTTTTTTTAATAAAATTCCACCTCCAAGACAAAATTGTTCCTTTATTCCCTGGTTTCATCAAATTTTTTTACGGATTCATTTAAAGGATGTTGTTACCTATAATCTGTGATGTGTTAGAAACTGGCACGACGTACACTTCGTACCCTAGAAATTTTTTTATACCGAGGATCGTTGATTTTTTTTAATAAATTTTTACCTCCAAGACAAAATTGTTCCTTTATTCCCTGGTTTCATCAAATTTTTTTACGGATTCATTTAAAAGATGTTGTTACCCATAATCTGTGATGTGTCAGTAACCGGCACGACGTACACTTCGTTCCCTAGAAATTTTTTTATACCGTGGATCGTTGATTTTTTTTAATAAATTTCCACCTCCAAGACAAAATTGTTCCTTTATCCCCTGGTTTCATCAAATTTTTTTATGGATTCATTTAAAGGATGTTGTTACCTATAATCTGCGATGTGTTAGAAACTGGCACGACGTACTCTTCGTTCCCTAGAAATTTTTTTTTACCGAGGATCGTTGATTTTTTAATAAATTTCCACCTCCAAGACAAAATTGTTCCTTTATCCCCTGGTTTCATCAAATTTTTTTACGGATTCATTTAAAGGATGTTGTTACCTATAATCTGTGATGTGTTAGTAACTGGCACGACGTACTCTTCGTTCCCTAGAAATTTTTTTTTACCGAGGATCGTTGATTTTTTAATAAATTTCCACCTCCATGACAAAATTGTTCCTTTTTCCCCTGGTTTCATCAAATTTTTTTACGGATTCATTTAAAGGATGTTGTTACCTATATTCTGTGATGTGTCAGTAACTGGCACGACGTTTACTTCGTTCCCTAGAAATTTTTTTATGCCGATGATCGTTGATTTTTTTAATAAATTTCCAACTCCAAGACAAAATTGTTCCTTTATTCCCTGGTTTCATCAAATTTTTTTAAGGATTCATTTAAAAGATGTTGTTACCTATAATCTGTGTTGTGTCAGTAACCGGCACGACGTACACTTCATTCCCTAGAAAATTTTTTATACCGAGGATCGTTGATTTTTTTAAATAAATTTCCACCTCCAAGACAAAATTTTTCCTTTATCCCCTGGTTACATCAAATTTTTTTACGGATTCATTTAAGGGACGTTGTGTCCTATAATCTGGGATGTGTCAGTAACTGGCACGACGTTTACTTCGTTCCCTAGAAATGTTTTTATACCGAATTTTTTTATACCGAGGATCGTTGATTTTTTTAATAAATTTCCACCTTCAAGACAAAATTGTTCCTTTATCCCCTGGTTTCATCAATTTTTTTTACGGATTCATTTAAAGGATGTTGTTACCTATAATCTGTGATGTGTCAGTAACTGGCACGACGTACACTTCGTTCCCTAGAAATTTTTTTATACCGAGGATCGTTGTTTTTTTTTAATAAATTTCCACCTCCAAGACAAAATTGTTCCTTTATCCCCTGGTTTCATTAAATTTTTTTACGGATTCATTTAAAGGATGTTGTTATCTATAATCTGTGATGTGTCAGTAACCGGCACGACGTACACTTCATTCCCTAGAATATTTTTTATACCGAGGATCGTTGATTTTTTTTAATAAATTTCCACCTCCAAGACAAAATTGTTCCTTTATCCCCTGGTTTCATCAAATTTTTTTACGGATTCATTTAAAGGAAGTTGTTACCTATAATCTGTGATGTGTCAGTAACTGGCACGACGTTTACTTCGTTCCCTAGAAATTTTTTTATGCCGAGGATCGTTGATTTTTTTTAATAAATTTCCACCTCCAAGACAAAAATGTTCCTTTATTCTCTGTTTTCATCAAATTTTTTTACGGATTCATTTAAAGGATGTTATAACCTATAATCTGTGATGTGTTAGTAACTGGCACGACGTACACTTCGTACCCTAGAAATTTTTTTATACCGAGGATCGTTGATTTTTTTTAATAAATTTCCACCTCCAAGACAGAATTGTTCCTTTATCCCCTGGTTTCATCAAATTTTTTTACGGATTCATTTAAAGGACGTTGTGTCCTATAATCTGTGATGTGTCAGTAACTGGCACGACGTTTACTTCGTTCCCTAGAAATTTTTTATACCGAGGATCGTTGATTTTTTTTAATAAATTTCCACCTCCAAGACAAAATTGTTCCTTTATCCCCTGGTTTCATCAAATTTTTTTACGGATTCATTTAAAAGATGTTGTTACCTATAATCTGTGATGTGTCAGTAACTGGCACGACGTACATTTCGTTCCCTAGAAATTTTTTTATACCGAGGATCGTTGTTTTTTTTTAATAAATTTCCACCTCCAAGACAAAATTGTTCCTTTATCCCCTGGTTTCATTAATTTTTTTTACGGATTCATTTAAAGGATATTGTTACCTATAATCTGTGATGTGTTAGTAACTGGCACGACGTACTCTTCGTTCCCTAGAAATTTTTTTTTACCGAGGATCGTTGATTTTTTAATAAATTTCCACCTCCAAGACAAAATTGTTCCTTTTTCCCCTGGTTTCATCAAATTTTTTTACGGATTCATTTAAAGGATGTTGTTACCTATAATCTGTGATATGTCAGTAACTGGCACGACGTTTACTTCGTTCCCTAGAAATTTTTTTATACCGAGGATCGTTGTTTTTTTTTTAATAAATTTCCACCTCCAAGACAAAATTGTTCCTTTATCCCCTGGTTTCATTAAATTTTTTTACGGATTCATTTAAAAGATGTTGTTATCTATAATCTGTGATGTGTCAGTAACTGGCACGACGTACAATTCGTTCCCTAGAAATTTTTTTATACCGAGGATCGTTGATTTTTTTAATAAATTTCCACCTCCAAGACAAAATTGTTCCTTTATTCCCTGGTTTCATCAAATTTTTTTAAGGATTCATTTAAAAGATGTTGTTACCTATAATCTGTGTTGTGTCAGTAACCGGCACGACGTACACTTCATTCCCTAGAAAATTTTTTATACCGAGGATCGTTGATTTTTTTAATAAATTTCCACCTCCAAGACAAAATTATTCCTTTATCCCCTGGTTTCATCAAATTTTTTTACGGATTCATTTAGAGGATGTTGTTACCTATAATCTGTGATGTGTCAGTAACTGGCACGACGTTTACTTCGTTCCCTAGAAATTTTTTTATGCCGAGGATCGTTGATTTTTTTTAATAAATTTCCACCTCCAAGACAAAATTGTTCCTTTATTCCCTGGTTTCATGAAATTTTTTTACGGATTCATTTAAAAGATGTTATTTTCTATAATCTGTGATGTGTTAGCAACTGGCACGAAGTACACTTCGTACCCTAGAAATTTTTTTATACCGAGGATCGTTGATTTTTTTTAATAAATTTCCACCTCCAAGACAAAATTGTTCCTTTATCCCCTGGTTACATCAAATTTTTTTACGGATTCATTTAAGGGACGTTGTGTCCTATAATCTGGGATGTGTCAGTAACTGGCACGACGTTTACTTCGTTCCCTAGAAATGTTTTTATACCGAGGATCGTTGATTTTTTTTAATAAATTTCCACCTCCAAGACAAAATTGTTCCTTTATCCCCTGGTTTCATCAAATTTTTTTACGGATTCGTTTAAAGGATGTTGTTACCTATAA
Organism: Siphlonurus alternatus; assembly: GCA_949825025.1. Taxonomy (NCBI): domain Eukaryota; kingdom Metazoa; phylum Arthropoda; class Insecta; order Ephemeroptera; family Siphlonuridae; genus Siphlonurus; species Siphlonurus alternatus. The sequence goes on from CATKWE010000002.1 coordinate 651,265, forward strand.
TCTGTGATGTGTCAGTAAAAGGCACGACGTTTACTTCGTTCCCTAGAAATTTTTTTATACCGAATTTTTTTATACCGAGGATCGTTGATTTTTTTAATAAATTTCCACCTCCAAGACAAAATTGTTCCTTTATCCCCTGGTTTCATCAATTTTTTTACGGATTCATTTAAAGGATGTTGTTACCTATAATCTGTGATGTGTCAGTAACTGGCACGACGTACACTTCGTTCCCTAGAAATTTTTTTATACCGAGGATCGTTGTTTTTTTTTAATAAATTTCCACCTCCAAGACAAAATTGTTCCTTTATCCCCTGGTTTCATTAAATTTTTTTACGGATTCATTTAAAGGATGTTGTTATCTATAATCTGTGATGTGTCAGTAACCGGCACGACGTACACTTCATTCCCTAGAAAATTTTTTATACCGAGGATCGTTGATTTTTTTTTATAATTTTCCACCTCAAAGACAAAATTGTTCCTTTATCCCCTGGTTTCATCAAATTTTTTTACTGATTCATTTAAAGGAAGTTGTTACCTATAATCTGTGATGTGTCAGTAACTGGCACGACGTTTACTTTGTTCCCTAGAAATTTTTTTATGCCGAGGATCGTTGATTTTTTTTAATAAATTTTCACCTCCAAGACAAAATTGTTCCTTTATTCTCTGGTTTCATCAAATTTTTTTACGGATTCATTTAAAGGATGTTGTTATCTATAATCTGTGATGTGTCAGTAACTGGCACGACGTACACTTCGTTCCCTAGAATTTTTTTTATACCGAGGATCGTTGATTTTTTTAATAAATTTCCACCTCCAAGACAAAATTGTTCCTTTATTCCCTGGTTTCATCAAATATTTTTACGGATTCATTTAAAAGATTTTGTTACCTATAATCTGTGATGTGTCAGTAACCGGCACGACGTACACTTCATTCCCAAGAAAAATTTTTATACCGAGGATCGTTGATTTTTTTAATAAATTTCCAACTCCAAGACAAAATTTTTCCTTTTTCCCCTGGTTTTATCAAATTTTTTTACGGATTCATTTAAAGGACGTTGTGTCCTATAATCTGTGATGTGTCAGTAACTGGCACGACGTTTACTTCGTTCCCTAGAAATTTTTTATACCGAGGATCGTTGATTTTTTTTAATAAATTTCCACCTCCAAGACAAAATTGTTCCTTTATCCCCTGGTTTCATCATATTTTTTTATGGATTCATTTAAAGGATGTTGTTACCTATAATCTGTGATGTGTCAGTAACAGGCACGACGTTTACTTCGTTCCCTAGAAATTTTTTTATACCGAGGATCGTTGATTTTTTTAATAAATTTCCACCTCCAAGACAAAATTGTTCCTTTATCCCCTGGTTTCATCAAATTTTTTTACGGATTCATTTAAAGGACGTTGTGTCCTATAATCTGTGATGTGTCAGTAACTGGCACGACGTTTACTTCGTTCCCTAGAAATTTTTTTATACCGAGGATCGTTGTTTTTTTTTAATAAATTTCCACCTCCAAGACAAAATTGTTCCTTTATCCCCTGGTTTCATTAATTTTTTTTACGGATTCATTTAAAGGATGTTGTTTTCTATAATCTGTGATGTGTCAGTAACCGGCACGACGTACACTTCATTCCCTAGAAAAATTTTTATACCGAGGATCGTTGATTTTTTTTAATAAATTTCCACCTCCGAGACAAAATTGTTCCTTTATCCCCTGGTTTTATCAAATTTTTTTACGGATTCATTTAAAGGACGTTGTGTCCTATAATCTGTGATGTGTCAGTAACTGGCACGACGTTTACTTCGTTCCCTAGAAATTTTTTATACCGAGGATCGTTGATTTTTTTTAATAAATTTCCACCTCCAAGACAAAATTGTTCCTTTATCCCCTGGTTTCATCAAATTTTTTTACGGATTCATTTAAAGGATGTTGTTACCTATAATCTGTGATGTGTCAGTAACAGGCACGACGTTTACTTCGTTCCCTAGAAATTTTTTTATACCGAGGATCGTTGATTTTTTTTAATAAATTTCCACCTCCAAGACAAAATTGTTCCTTTATCCCCTGGTTTCATCAAAATTTTTTACGGATTCATTTAAAAGATGTTGTAACCTATAATCTGTGATGTGTCAGTAACTGGCACGACGTACACTTCGTTCCCTAGAAAATTTTTTATTCCGAGGATCGTTGTTTTTTTTTAATAAATTTCCACCTCCAAGACAAAACTGTTCCTTTATCCCCTGGTTTCATTAATTTTTTTTTCGGATTCATTTAAAAGATGTTGTTATCTATAATCTGTAATGTGTCAGTAACTGGCACGACGTACACTTCGATCCCTAGAAATTTTTTTATACCGAGGATCGTTGATTTTTTTAATAAATTTCCACCTCCAAGACAAAATTGTTCCTTTATTCCCTGGTTTCATCAAATTTTTTTACGGATTCATTTAAAAGATGTTGTTTTCTATAATCTGTGATGTGTCAGTAACCGGCACGACGTACACTTCATTCCCTAGAAAATTTTTTATACCGAGGATCGTTGATTTTTTTTAATATATTTCAACCTCCAAGACAAAATTGTTCCTTTATCCCCTGGTTTCATCAAATTTTTTTACGGATTTATTTAAAGGAAGTTGTTATCTATAATCTGTAATGTGTCAGTAACTGGCACGACGTTTACTTCGTTCCCTAGAAATTTTTTTATGCCGAGGACCGTTGATTTTTTTTAATAAATTTCCACCTCCAAGAAAAAATTGTTCCTTTATCCCCTGGTTTCATCAAATTTTTTTACGGATTCATTTAAAGGATGTTATTACCTATAATCTGTGATGTGTCAGTAACTGGCACGACGTACACTTCGTTCCCTAGAATTTTTTTTATTTTGAGGATCGTTGTTGACTTTTAATAAATTTCCACCTCCAAGACAAAATTGTTCCTTTATCCCCTGGTTTCAATAATTTTTTTTTCGGATTCATTTAAAAGATGTTGTTACCTATAATCTGTGATGTGTCAGTAACAGGCACGACGTTTACTTCGTTCCCTAGAAATTTTTTTATACCGAGGATCGTTGATTTTTTTAATAAATTTCCACCTCCAAGACAAAATTGTTCCTTTATCCCCTGGTTTCATCAAATTTTTTTACGGATTCATTTAAAGGACGTTGTGTCCTATAATCTGTGATGTGTCAGTAACTGGCACGACATTTATTTCGTTCCCTAGAAATTTTTTTATACCGAGGATCGTTGTTTTTTTTTAATAAATTTCCACCTCCAAGACAAAATTGTTCCTTTATCCCCTGGTTTCATTAATTTTTTTTACGGATTCATTTAAAGGATGTTGTTTTCTATAATCTGTAATGTGTCAGTAACTGGCACGGCGTACACTTCGTTCCCTAGAAATTTTTTTAAACCGAGGATCGTTGATTTTTTTAATAAATTTCCACCTCCAAGACAAAATTGTTCCTTTATTCCCTGGTTTCATCAAATTTTTTTACGGATTCATTTAAAAGATGTTGTTACCTATAATCTGTGATGTGTCAGTAACCGGCACGACGTACACTTCATTCCCTAGAAAAATTTTTATACCGAGGATCGTTGATTTTTTTTAATAAATTTCCACCTCCGAGACAAAATTGTTCCTTTATCCCCTGGTATTATCAAATTTTTTTACGGATTCATTTAAAGGACGTTGTGTCCTATAATCTGTGATGTGTCAGTAACTGGCACGACGTTTACTTCGTTCCCTAGAAATTTTTTATACCGAGGATCGTTGATTTTTTTTAATAAATTTCCACCTCCAAGACAAAATTGTTCCTTTATCCCCTGGTTTCATCAAATTTTTTTACGGATTCATTTAAAGGATGTTGTTACCTATAATCTGTGATGTGTCAGTAACAGGCACGACGTTTACTTCGTTCCCTAGAAATTTTTTTATACCGAGGATCGTTGATTTTTTTTAATAAATTTCCACCTCCAAGACAAAATTGTTCCTTTATCCCCTGGTTTCATCAAATTTTTTTACGGATTCATTTAAAAGATGTTTTAACCTATAATCTGTGATGTGTCAGTAACTGGCACGACGTACACTTCGTTCCCTAGAAAATTTTTTATTCCGAGGATCGTTGTTTTTTTTTAATAAATTTCCACCTCCAAGACAAAATTGTTCCTTTATCCCCTGGTTTCATTAATTTTTTTTTCGGATTCATTTAAAGGATGTTGTTATCTATAATCTGTAATGTGTCAGTAACTGGCACGACGTACACTTCGTTCCCTAGAAATTTTTTTATACCGAGGATCGTTGATTTTTTTAATAAATTTCCACCTCCAAGACAAAATTGTTCCTTTATTCCCTGGTTTCATCAATTTTTTTTACGGATTCATTTAAAAGATGTTGTTTTCTATAGTCTGTGATGTGTCAGTAACTGGCACGACGTACACTTCATTCCCTAGAAAAATTTTTATACCGAGGATCGTTGATATTTTTTAATATTTTTCAACCTCCAAGACAAAATTGTTCCTTTATCCCCTGGTTTCATCAAATTTTTTTACGGATTTATTTAAAGGAAGTTGTTATCTATAATCTGTGATGTGTCAGTAACTGGCACGACGTTTACTTCGTTCCCTAGAAATTTTTTTATGCCGAGGACCGTTGATTTTTTTTAATAAATTTCCACCTCCAAGATAAAATTGTTCCTTTATTCTCTGGTTTCATCAAATTTTTTTACGGATTCATTTAAAGGATGTTATTACCTATAATCTGTGATGTGTCAGTAACTGGCACGACGTACACTTCGTTCCCTAGAATTTTTTTTATTCCGAGGATCGTTGTTTTCTTTTAATAAATTTCCACCTCCAAGACAAAATTGTTCCTTTATCCCCTGGTTTCAATAATTTTTTTTTCGGATTCATTTAAAGGATGTTGTTATCTATAATCTGTAATGTGTCAGTAACTGGCACGACGTACACTTCGATCCCTAGAAATTTTTTTATACCGAGGATCGTTGATTTTTTTAATAAATTTCCACCTCCAAGACAAAATTGTTCCTTTATTCCCTGGTTTCATCAAATTTTTTTACGGATTCATTTAAAAGATGTTGTTTTCTATAATCTGTGATATGTCAGTAACCGGCACGACGTACACTTCATTCCCTAGAAAATTTTTTATACCGAGGATCGTTGATTTTTTTTAATATATTTCCACCTCCAAGACAAAATTGTTCTTTTATCCCCTGGTTTCATCAAATTTTTTTACGGAATCATTTAAAGGGTGTTGTTACCTATAATCTGTGATGTGTCAGTAACAGGCACGACGTTTACTTCGTTCCCTAGAAATTTTTTTATACCGAATTTTTTTATACCGAGGATCGTTGATTTTTTTAATAAATTTCAACCTCCAAGACAAAATTGTTCCTTTATCCCCTGGTTTCATCATATTTTTTTATGGATTCATTTAAAAGATGTTGTTACCTATAATCTGTGATGTGTCAGTAACAGGCACGACGTTTACTTCGTTCCCTAGAAATTTTTTTATACCGAGGATCGTTGATTTTTTTAATAAATTTCCACCTCCAAGACAAAATTGTTCCTTTATCCCCTGGTTTCATCAAATTTTTTTACGGATTCATTTAAAAGATGTTGTTACCTATAATCTGTGATGTGTCAGTAACAGGCACGACGTTTACTTCGTTCCCTAGAAATTTTTTTATACCGAGGATCGTTGATTTTTTTAATAAATTTCCACCTCCAAGACAAAATTGTTCCTTTATCCCCTGGTTTCATCAAATTTTTTTACGGATTCATTTAAAGGACGTTGTGTCCTATAATCTGTGATGTGTCAGTAACTGGCACGACGTTTACTTCGTTCCCTAGAAATTTTTTTATACCGAGGATCGTTGTTTTTTTTTAATAAATTTCCACCTCCAAGACAAAATTGTTCCTTTATCCCCTGGTTTCATTAATTTTTTTTACGGATTCATTTAAAGGATGTTGTTTTCTATAATCTGTGATGTGTCAGTAACCGGCACGACGTACACTTCATTCCCTAGAAAAATTTTTATACCGAGGATCGTTGATTTTTTTTAATAAATTTCCACCTCCGAGACAAAATTGTTCCTTTATCCCCTGGTTTTATCAAATTTTTTTACGGATTCATTTAAAGGACGTTGTGTCCTATAATCTGTGATGTGTCAGTAACTGGCACGACGTTTACTTCGTTCCCTAGAAATTTTTTATACCGAGGATCGTTGATTTTTTTTAATAAATTTCCACCTCCAAGACAAAATTGTTCCTTTATCCCCTGGTTTCATCAAATTTTTTTACGGATTCATTTAAAGGATGTTGTTACCTATAATCTGTGATGTGTCACTAACAGGCACGACGTTTACTTCGTTCCCTAGAAATTTTTTTATACCGAGGATCGTTGATTTTTTTTAATAAATTTCCACCTCCAAGACAAAATTGTTCCTTTATCCCCTGGTTTCATCAAATTTTTTTACGGATTCATTTAAAAGATGTTGTAACCTATAATCTGTGATGTGTCAGTAACTGGCACGACGTACACTTCGTTCCCTAGAAAATTTTTTATTCCGAGGATCGTTGTTTTTTTTTAATAAATTTCCACCTCCAAGACAAAATTGTTCCTTTATCCCCTGGTTTCATTAATTTTTTTTTCGGATTCATTTAAAGGATGTTGTTATCTATAATCTGTAATGTGTCAGTAACTGGCACGACGTACACTTCGATCCCTAGAAATTTTTTTATACCGAGGATCGTTGATTTTTTTAATAAATTTCCACCTCCAAGACAAAATTGTTCCTTTATTCCCTGGTTTCATCAAATTTTTTTACGGATTCATTTAAAAGATGTTTTAACCTATAATCTGTGATGTGTCAGTAACTGGCACGACGTACACTTCGTTCCCTAGAAAATTTTTTATTCCGAGGATCGTTGTTTTTTTTTAATAAATTTCCACCTCCAAGACAAAATTGTTCCTTTATCCCCTGGTTTCATTAATTTTTTTTTCGGATTCATTTAAAGGATGTTGTTATCTATAATCTGTAATGTGTCAGTAACTGGCACGACGTACACTTCGTTCCCTAGAAATTTTTTTATACCGAGGATCGTTGATTTTTTTAATAAATTTCCACCTCCAAGACAAAATTGTTCCTTTATTCCCTGGTTTCATCAATTTTTTTTACGGATTCATTTAAAAGATGTTGTTTTCTATAATCTGTGATGTGTCAGTAACTGGCACGACGTACACTTCATTCCCTAGAAAAATTTTTATACCGAGGATGGTTGATTTTTTTTAATATTTTTCAACCTCCAAGACAAAATTGTTCCTTTATCCCCTGGTTTCATCAAATTTTTTTACGGATTTATTTAAAGGAAGTTGTTATCTATAATCTGTGATGTGTCAGTAACTGGCACGACGTTTACTTCGTTCCCTAGAAATTTTTTTATGCCGAGGACCGTTGATTTTTTTTAATAAATTTCCACCTCCAAGATAAAATTGTTCCTTTATTCTCTGGTTTCATCAAATTTTTTTACGGATTCATTTAAAGGATGTTATTACCTATAATCTGTGATGTGTCAGTAACTGGCACGACGTACACTTCGTTCCCTAGAATTTTTTTTATTCCGAGGATCGTTGTTTTCTTTTAATAAATTTCCACCTCCAAGACAAAATTGTTCCTTTATCCCCTGGTTTCAATAATTTTTTTTTCGGATTCATTTAAAGGATGTTGTTATCTATAATCTGTAATGTGTCAGTAACTGGCACGACGTACACTTCGATCCCTAGAAATTTTTTTATACCGAGGATCGTTGATTTTTTTAATAAATTTCCACCTCCAAGACAAAATTGTTCCTTTATTCCCTGGTTTCATCAAATTTTTTTACGGATTCATTTAAAAGATGTTGTTTTCTATAATCTGTGATATGTCAGTAACCGGCACGACGTACACTTCATTCCCTAGAAAATTTTTTATACCGAGGATCGTTGATTTTTTTTAATATATTTCCACCTCCAAGACAAAATTGTTCTTTTATCCCCTGGTTTCATCAAATTTTTTTACGGAATCATTTAAAGGGTGTTGTTACCTATAATCTGTGATGTGTCAGTAACAGGCACGACGTTTACTTCGTTCCCTAGAAATTTTTTTATACCGAATTTTTTTATACCGAGGATCGTTGATTTTTTTAATAAATTTCAACCTCCAAGACAAAATTGTTCCTTTATCCCCTGGTTTCATCATATTTTTTTATGGATTCATTTAAAAGATGTTGTTACCTATAATCTGTGATGTGTCAGTAACAGGCACGACGTTTACTTCGTTCCCTAGAAATTTTTTTATACCGAGGATCGTTGATTTTTTTAATAAATTTCCACCTCCAAGACAAAATTGTTCCTTTATCCCCTGGTTTCATCAAATTTTTTTACGGATTCATTTAAAAGATGTTGTTACCTATAATCTGTGATGTGTCAGTAACAGGCACGACGTTTACTTCGTTCCCTAGAAATTTTTTTATACCGAGGATCGTTGATTTTTTTAATAAATTTCCACCTCCAAGACAAAATTGTTCCTTTATCCCCTGGTTTCATCAAATTTTTTTACGGATTCATTTAAAGGACGTTGTGTCCTATAATCTGTGATGTGTCAGTAACTGGCACGACGTTTACTTCGTTCCCTAGAAATTTTTTTATACCGAGGATCGTTGTTTTTTTTTAATAAATTTCCACCTCCAAGACAAAATTGTTCCTTTATCCCCTGGTTTCATTAATTTTTTTTACGGATTCATTTAAAGGATGTTGTTTTCTATAATCTGTGATGTGTCAGTAACCGGCACGACGTACACTTCATTCCCTAGAAAAATTTTTATACCGAGGATCGTTGATTTTTTTTAATAAATTTCCACCTCCGAGACAAAATTGTTCCTTTATCCCCTGGTTTTATCAAATTTTTTTACGGATTCATTTAAAGGACGTTGTGTCCTATAATCTGTGATGTGTCAGTAACTGGCACGACGTTTACTTCGTTCCCTAGAAATTTTTTATACCGAGGATCGTTGATTTTTTTTAATAAATTTCCACCTCCAAGACAAAATTGTTCCTTTATCCCCTGGTTTCATCAAATTTTTTTACGGATTCATTTAAAGGATGTTGTTACCTATAATCTGTGATGTGTCAGTAACAGGCACGACGTTTACTTCGTTCCCTAGAAATTTTTTTATACCGAGGATCGTTGATTTTTTTTAATAAATTTCCACCTCCAAGACAAAATTGTTCCTTTATCCCCTGGTTTCATCAAATTTTTTTACGGATTCATTTAAAAGATGTTGTAACCTATAATCTGTGATGTGTCAGTAACTGGCACGACGTACACTTCGTTCCCTAGAAAATTTTTTATTCCGAGGATCGTTGTTTTTTTTTAATAAATTTCCACCTCCAAGACAAAATTGTTCCTTTATCCCCTGGTTTCATTAATTTTTTTTTCGGATTCATTTAAAGGATGTTGTTATCTATAATCTGTAATGTGTCAGTAACTGGCACGACGTACACTTCGATCCCTAGAAATTTTTTTATACCGAGGATCGTTGATTTTTTTAATAAATTTCCACCTCCAAGACAAAATTGTTCCTTTATTCCCTGGTTTCATCAAATTTTTTTACGGATTCATTTAAAAGATGTTGTTTTCTATAATCTGTGATGTGTCAGTAACCAGCACGACGTACACTTCATTCCCTAGAAAATTTTTTATACCGAGGATCGTTGATTTTTTTTAATATATTTCAACCTCCAAGACAAAATTGTTCCTTTATCCCCTGGTTTCATCAAATTTTTTTACGGATTTATTTAAAGGAAGTTGTTATCTATAATCTGTGATGTGTCAGTAACTGGCACGACGTTTACTTCGTTCCCTAGAAATTTTTTTATGCCGAGGACCGTTGATTTTTTTTAATAAATTTCCACCTCCAAGAAAAAATTGTTCCTTTATTCTCTGGTTTCATCAAATTTTTTTACGGATTCAATTAAAGGATGTTATTACCTATAATCTGTGATGTGTCAGTAACTGGCACGACGTACACTTCGTTCCCTAGAAATTTTTTTATACCGAGGATCGTTGATTTTTTTAATAAATTTCCACCTCCAAGACAAAATTGTTCCTTTATTCCCTGGTTTCATCAAATTTTTTTACGGATTCATTTAAAAGATGTTGTTTTCTATAATCTGTGATGTGTCAGTAACCGGCACGACGTACACTTCATTCCCTAGAAAATTTTTTATACCGAGGATCGTTGATTTTTTTTAATATATTTCCACCTCCAAGACAAAATTGTTCTTTTATCCCCTGGTTTCATCAAATTTTTTTACGGATTCATTTAAAGGGTGTTGTTACCTATAATCTGTGATGTGTCAGTAACAGGCACGACGTTTACTTCGTTCCCTAGAAATTTTTTTATACCGAATTTTTTTATACCGAGGATCGTTGATTTTTTTAATAAATTTCCACCTCCAAGACAAAATTGTTCCTTTATCCCCTGGTTTCATCATATTTTTTTATGGATTCATTTAAAGGATGTTGTTACCTATAATCTGTGATGTGTCAGTAACAGGCACGACGTTTACTTCGTTCCCTAGAAATTTTTTTATACCGAGGATCGTTGATTTTTTTAATAAATTTCCACCTCCAAGACAAAATTGTTCCTTTATCCCCTGGTTTCATCAAATTTTTTTACGGATTCATTTAAAAGATGTTGTTACCTATAATCTGTGATGTGTCAGTAACAGGCACGACGTTTACTTCGTTCCCTAGAAATTTTTTTATACCGAGGATCGTTGATTTTTTTAATAAATTTCCACCTCCAAGACAAAATTGTTCCTTTATCCCCTGGTTTCATCAAATTTTTTTACGGATTCATTTAAAGGACGTTGTGTCCTATAATCTGTGATGTGTCAGTAACTGGCACGACGTTTACTTCGTTCCCTAGAATTTTTTTTATACCGAGGATCATTGTTTTTTTTTAATAAATTTCCACCTCCAAGACAAAATTGTTCCTTTATCCCCTGGTTTCATTAATTTTTTTTACGGATTCATTTAAAGGATGTTGTTTTCTATAATCTGTGATGTGTCAGTAACCGGCACGACGTACACTTCATTCCCTAGAAAAATTTTTATACCGAGGATCGTTGATTTTTTTTAATAAATTTCCACCTCCGAGACAAAATTGTTCCTTTATCCCCTGGTTTTATCAAATTTTTTTACGGATTCATTTAAAGGACGTTGTGTCCTATAATCTGTGATGTGTCAGTAACTGGCACGACGTTTACTTCGTTCCCTAGAAATTTTTTATACCGAGGATCGTTGATTTTTTTTTAATAAATTTCCACCTCCAAGACAAAATTGTTCCTTTATCCCCTGGTTTCATTAATTTTTTTTACGGATTCATTTAAAGGACGTTGTGTCCTATAATCTGTGATGTGTCAGTAACTGGCACGACGTTTACTTCGTTCCCTAGAAATTTTTTATACCGAGGATCGTTGATTTTTTTTAATAAATTTCCACCTCCAAGACAAAATTGTTCCTTTATCCCCTGGTTTCATCAAATTTTTTTACGGATTCATTTAAAGGATGTTGTTACCTATAATCTGTGATGTGTCAGTAACAGGCACGACGTTTACTTCGTTCCCTAGAAATTTTTTTATACCGAGGATCGTTGATTTTTTTTAATAAATTTCCACCTCCAAGACAAAATTGTTCCTTTATCCCCTGGTTTTATCAAATTTTTTTACGGATTCATTTAAAGGACGTTGTGTCCTATAATCTGTGATGTGTCAGTAACTGGCACGACGTTTACTTCGTTCCCTAGAAATTTTTTATACCGAGGATCGTTGATTTTTTTTAATAAATTTCCACCTCCAAGACAAAATTGTTCTTTTATCCCCTGGTTTCATCAAATTTTTTTACGGATTCATTTAAAGGGTGTTGTTACCTATAATCTGTGATGTGTCAGTAACAGGCACGACGTTTACTTCGTTCCCTAGAAATTTTTTTATACCGAATTTTTTTATACCGAGGATCGTTGATTTTTTTAATAAATTTCCACCTCCAAGACAAAATTGTTCCTTTATCCCCTGGTTTCATCATATTTTTTTATGGATTCATTTAAAGGATGTTGTTACCTATAATCTGTGATGTGTCAGTAACAGGCACGACGTTTACTTCGTTCCCTAGAAATTTTTTTATACCGAGGATCGTTGATTTTTTTAATAAATTTCCACCTCCAAGACAAAATTGTTCCTTTATCCCCTGGTTTCATCAAATTTTTTTACGGATTCATTTAAAAGATGTTGTTACCTATAATCTGTGATGTGTCAGTAACAGGCACGACGTTTACTTCGTTCCCTAGAAATTTTTTTATACCGAGGATCGTTGATTTTTTTAATAAATTTCCACCTCCAAGACAAAATTGTTCCTTTATCCCCTGGTTTCATCAAATTTTTTAACGGATTCATTTAAAGGACGTTGTGTCCTATAATCTGTGATGTGTCAGTAACTGGCACGACGTTTACTTCGTTCCCTAGAAATTTTTTTATACCGAGGATCATTGTTTTTTTTTAATAAATTTCCACCTCCAAGACAAAATTGTTCATTTATCCCCTGGTTTCATTAATTTTTTTTACGGATTCATTTAAAGGATGTTGTTTTCTATAATCTGTGATGTGTCAGTAACCGGCACGACGTACACTTCATTCCCTAGAAAAATTTTTATACCGAGGATCGTTGATTTTTTTTAATAAATTTCCACCTCCGAGACAAAATTGTTCCTTTATCCCCTGGTTTTATCAAATTTTTTTACGGATTCATTTAAAGGACGTTGTGTCCTATAATCTGTGATGTGTCAGTAACTGGCACGACGTTTACTTCGTTCCCTAGAAATTTTTTATACCGAGGATCGTTGATTTTTTTTAATAAATTTCCACCTCCAAGACAAAATTGTTCCTTTATCCCCTGGTTTCATTAATTTTTTTTACGGATTCATTTAAAGGATGTTGTTTTCTATAATCTGTGATGTGTCAGTAACCGGCACGACGTACACTTCATTCCCTAGAAAAATTTTTATACCGAGGATCGTTGATTTTTTTTAATAAATTTCCACCTCCGAGACAAAATTGTTCCTTTATCCCCTGGTTTTATCAAATTTTTTTACGGATTCATTTAAAGGACGTTGTGTCCTATAATCTGTGATGTGTCAGTAACTGGCACGACGTTTACTTCGTTCCCTAGAAATTTTTTATACCGAGGATCGTTGATTTTTTTTAATAAATTTCCACCTCCAAGACAAAATTGTTCCTTTATCCCCTGGTTTCATCAAATTTTTTTACGGATTCATTTAAAGGATGTTGTTACCTATAATCTGTGATGTGTCAGTAACAGGCACGACGTTTACTTCGTTCCCTAGAAATTTTTTTATACCGAGGATCGTTGATTTTTTTTAATAAATTTCCACCTCCAAGACAAAATTGTTCCTTTATCCCCTGGTTTCATCAAATTTTTTTACGGATTCATTTAAAAGATGTTGTAACCTATAATCTGTGATGTATCAGTAACTGGCACGACGTACACTTCGTTCCCTAGAAATTTTTTTATTCCGAGGATCGTTGTTTTTTTTTAATAAATTTCCACCTCCAAGACAAAATTGTTCCTTTATCCCCTGGTTTCATTAATTTTTTTTTCGGATTCATTTAAAGGATGTTGTTATCTATAATCTGTAATGTGTCAGTAACTGGCACGACGTACACTTCGATCCCTAGAAATTTTTTTATACCGAGGATCGTTGATTTTTTTAATAAATTTCCACCTCCAAGACAAAATTGTTCCTTTATTCCCTGGTTTCATCAAATTTTTTTACGGATTCATTTAAAAGATGTTGTTTTCTATAATCTGTGATGTGTCAGTAACCGGCACGACGTACACTTCATTCCCTAGAAAATTTTTTATACCGAGGATCGTTGATTTTTTTTAATATATTTCAACCTCCAAGACAAAATTGTTCCTTTATCCCCTGGTTTCATCAAATTTTTTTACGGATTTATTTAAAGAAAGTTGTTATCTATAATCTGTGATGTGTCAGTAACTGGCACGACGTTTACTTCGTTCCCTAGAAATTTTTTTATGCCGAGGACCGTTGATTTTTTTTAATAAATTTCCACCTCCAAGAAAAAATTGTTCCTTTATTCTCTGGTTTCATCAAATTTTTTTACGGATTCATTTAAAGGATGTTATTACCTATAATCTGTGATGTGTCAGTAACTGGCACGACGTACACTTCGTTCCCTAGAAATTTTTTTATTCCGAGGATCGTTGTTTTCTTTTAATAAATTTCCACCTCCAAGACAAAATTGTTCCTTTATCCCCTGGTTTCAATAATTTTTTTTTCGGATTCATTTAAAAGATGTTGTTACCTATAATCTGTGATGTGTCAGTAACAGGCACGACGTTTACTTCGTTCCCTAGAAATTTTTTTATACCGAGGATCGTTGATTTTTTTAATAAATTTCCACCTCCAAGACAAAATTGTTCCTTTATCCCCTGGTTTCATCAAATTTTTTTACGGATTCATTTAAAGGACGTTGTGTCCTATAATATGTGATGTGTCAGTAACTGGCACGACATTTATTTCGTTCCCTAGAAATTTTTTTATACCGAGGATCGTTGTTTTTTTTTAATAAATTTCCACCTCCAAGACAAAATTGTTCCTTTATCCCCTGGTTTCATTAATTTTTTTTACGGATTCATTTAAAGGATGTTGTTTTCTATAATCTGTAATGTGTCAGTAACTGGCACGGCGTACACTTCGTTCCCTAGAAATTTTTTTATACCGAGGATCGTTGATTTTTTTAATAAATTTCCACCTCCAAGACAAAATTGTTCCTTTATTCCCTGGTTTCATCAAATTTTTTTACGGATTCATTTAAAAGATGTTGTTACCTATAATCTGTGATGTGTCAGTTACCGGCACGACGTACACTTCATTCCCTAGAAAAATTTTTATACCGAGGATCGTTGATTTTTTTTAATAAATTTCCACCTCCGAGACAAAAT
The DNA here is from genome assembly GCA_949825025.1 of Siphlonurus alternatus. NCBI lineage: Eukaryota > Metazoa > Arthropoda > Insecta > Ephemeroptera > Siphlonuridae > Siphlonurus > Siphlonurus alternatus. The sequence continues at coordinate 666,369 of CATKWE010000002.1, forward strand.
TGTTCCTTTATCCCCTGGTATTATCAAATTTTTTTACGGATTCATTTAAAGGACGTTGTGTCCTATAATCTGTGATGTGTCAGTAACTGGCACGACGTTTACTTCGTTCCCTAGAAATTTTTTATACCGAGGATCGTTGATTTTTTTTAATAAATTTCCACCTCCAAGACAAAATTGTTCCTTTATCCCCTGGTTTCATCAAATTTTTTTACGGATTCATTTAAAGGATGTTGTTACCTATAATCTGTGATGTGTCAGTAACAGGCACGACGTTTACTTCGTTCCCTAGAAATTTTTTTATACCGAGGATCGTTGATTTTTTTTAATAAATTTCCACCTCCAAGACAAAATTGTTCCTTTATCCCCTGGTTTCATCAAATTTTTTTACGGATTCATTTAAAAGATGTTGGAACCTATAATCTGTGATGTGTCAGTAACTGGCACGACGTACACTTCGTTCCCTAGAAAATTTTTTATTCCGAGGATCGTTGTTTTTTTTTAATAAATTTCCACCTCCAAGACAAAATTGTTCCTTTATCCCCTGGTTTCATTAATTTTTTTTTCGGATTCATTTAAAGGATGTTGTTATCTATAATCTGTAATGTGTCAGTAATTGGCACGACGTACACTTCGTTCCCTAGAAATTTTTTTATACCGAGGATCGTTGATTTTTTTAATAAATTTCCACCTCCAAGACAAAATTGTTCCTTTATTCCCTGGTTTCATCAATTTTTTTTACGGATTCATTTAAAAGATGTTGTTTTCTATAATCTGTGATGTGTCAGTAACTGGCACGACGTACACTTCATTCCCTAGAAAAATTTTTATACCGAGGATGGTTGATTTTTTTTAATATTTTTCAACCTCCAAGACAAAATTGTTCCTTTATCCCCTGGTTTCATCAAATTTTTTTACGGATTTATTTAAAGGAAGTTGTTATCTATAATCTGTGATGTGTCAGTAACTGGCACGACGTTTACTTCGTTCCCTAGAAATTTTTTTATGCCGAGGACCGTTGATTTTTTTTAATAAATTTCCACCTCCAAGATAAAATTGTTCCTTTATTCTCTGGTTTCATCAAATTTTTTTACGGATTCATTTAAAGGATGTTATTACCTATAATCTGTAATGTGTCAGTAACTGGCACGACGTACACTTCGTTCCCTAGAAATTTTTTTATTCCGAGGATCGTTGTTTTCTTTTAATAAATTTCCACCTCCAAGACAAAATTGTTCCTTTATCCCCTGGTTTCAATAATTTTTTTTTCGGATTCATTTAAAAGATGTTGTTTTCTATAATCTGTGATGTGTCAGTAACCGGCACGACGTACACTTCATTCCCTAGAAAATTTTTTATACCGAGGATCGTTGATTTTTTTTAATATATTTCCACCTCCAAGACAAAATTGTTCTTTTATCCCCTGGTTTCATCAAATTTTTTTACGGATTCATTTAAAGGGTGTTGTTACCTATAATCTGTGATGTGTCAGTAACAGGCACGACGTTTACTTCGTTCCCTAGAAATTTTTTTATACCGAATTTTTTTATACCGAGGATCGTTGATTTTTTTAATAAATTTCCACCTCCAAGACAAAATTGTTCCTTTATCCCCTGGTTTCATCAATTTTTTTTACGGATTCATTTAAAGGATGTTGTTACCTATAATCTGTGATGTGTCAGTAACTGGCACGACGTACACTTCGTTCCCTAGAAATTTTTTTATACCGAGGATCGTTGTTTTTTTTTAATAAATTTCCACCTCCAAGACAAAATTGTTCCTTTATTCCCTGGTTTCATTAAATTTTTTTACGGATTCATTTAAAGGATGTTGTTATCTATAATCTGTGATGTGTCAGTAACCGGCACAACGTACACTTCATTCCCTAGAAAATTTTTTATTCCGAGGATCGTTGATTTTTTTTAATAAATTTCCACCTCCAAGACAAAATTGTTCCTTTATCCCCTGGTTTCATCAAATTTTTTTTAGGATTCATTTAAAGGAAGTTGTTACCTATAATCTGTGATGTGTCAGTAACTGGCACGACGTTTACTTCGTTCCCTAGAAATTTTTTTATGCCGAGGATCGTTGATTTTTTTTAATAAATTTCCACCTCCAAGACAAAATTGTTCCTTTATTCTCTGGTTTTATCAAATTTTTTTAAGGATTCATTTTAAGGATGTTATTACCTATAATCTGTGATGTGTTAGTAACTGGCACGACGTACACTTCGTACCCTAGAAATTTTTTTATACCGAGGATCGTTGAATTTTTTTAATAAATTTCCACCTCCAAGACAAAATTGTTCCTTTATCCCCTGGTTTCATCAAATTTTTTTACGGATTCATTTAAAAGATGTTGTTACCTATAATCTGTGATGTGTCAGTAACAGGCACGACGTTTACTTCGTTCCCTAGAAATTTTTTTATACCGAGGATCGTTGATTTTTTTAATAAATTTCCACCTCCAAGACAAAATTGTTCCTTTATCCCCTGGTTTCATCAAATTTTTTTACGGATTCATTTAAAAGATGATGTTACCTACAATCTGTGATGTGTCAGTAACTGGCACGACGTACACTTCGTTCCCTAGAAATTTTTTTATACCGAGGATCGTTGTTTTTTTTTAATAAATTTCCACCTCCAAGACAAAATTGTTCCTTTATCCCCTGGTTTCATTAATTTTTTTTACGGATTCATTTAAAGGATGTTGTTACCTATAATCTGTGATGTGTCAGTAACAGGCACGACGTTTACTTCGTTCCCTAGAAAGTTTTTTATACCGAGGATCGTTGTTTTTTTTTAATAAATTTCCACCTCCAAGACAAAATTGTTCCTTTATCCCCTGGTTTCATCAAATTTTTTTACGGATTCATTTAAAGGATGTTGTTACCTATAATCTGTGAAGTCTCAGTAACAGGCACGACGTTTACTTCGTTCCCTAGAAATTTTTTTATACCGAGGATCGTTGATTTTTTTAATAAATTTCCACCTCCAAGACAAAATTGTTCCTTTATCCCCTGGTTTCATCAAATTTTTTTACGGATTCATTTAAAGGACGGTGTGTCCTATAATCTGTGATGTGTCAGTAACTGGCACGACGTTTACTTCGTTCCCTAGAAATTTTTTTATACCGAGGATCGTTGATTTTTTTTAATAAATTTCCACCCCCAAGACAAAATTGTTCCTTTATCCCCTGGTTTCATCAAATTTTTTTACGGATTCATTTAAAGGATGTTGTTACCTATAATCTGTGATGTGTCAGTAACAGGCACGACGTTTACTTCGTTCCCTAAAAATTTTTTTATACCGAGGATCGTTGATTTTTTTAATAAATTTCCACCTCCAAGACAAAATTGTTCCTTTATCCCCTGGTTTCATCAAATTTTTTTACGGATTCATTTAAAAGATCTTGTTACCTATAATCTGTGATGTGTCAGTAACTGGCACGACGTACACTTCGTTCCCTAGAAATTTTTTTATACCGAGGATCGTTGTTTTTTTTTTAATAAATTTCCACCTCCAAGACAAAATTGTTCCTTTATCCCCTGGTTTCATTAATTTTTTTTACGGATTCATTTAAAGGATGTTGTTATCTATAATCTGTAATGTGTCAGTAACTGGCACGACGTACACTTCGTTCCCTAGAAATTTTTTTATACCGAGGATCGTTGATTTTTTTAATAAATTTCCACCTCCAAGACAAAATTTTTCCTTTATTCCCTGGTTTCATCAAATTTTTTTACGGATTCATTTAAAAGATGTTGTTACCTATAATCTGTGATGTGTCAGTAACCGGCACGACGTACACTTCATTCCCTAGAAAAATTTTTATACCGAGGATCGTTGATTTTTTTTAATAAATTTCCACCTCCAAGACAAAATTGTTCCTTTATCCCCTGGTTTTATCAAATTTTTTTACGGATTCATTTAAAGAACGTTGTGTCCTATAATCTGTGATGTGTCAGTAACTGGCACGACGTTTACTTCGTTCCCTAGAAATTTTTTATACCGAGGATCGTTGATTTTTTTTAATAAATTTCCACCTCCAAGACAAAATTGTTCCTTTATCCCCTGGTTTCATCAACTTTTTTTACGGATTCATTTAAAGAATGTTGTTACCTATAATCTGTGATGTGTCAGTAACAGGCACGACGTTTACTTCGTTCCCTAGAAAATTTTTTATACCGAGGATCGTTGATTTTTTTAATAAGTTTCCACCTCCAAAACAAAATTGTTCCTTTATCCCCTGGTTTCATCAAATTTTTTTACGGATTCATTTAAAAGATGTTGTAACCTATAATCTGTGATGTGTCAGTAACTGGCACGACGTACACTTCGTTCCCTAGAAATTTTTTTATTCAGAGGATCGTTGTTTTTTTTTAATAAATTTCCACCTCCAAGACAAAATTGCTCCTTTATCCCCTGGTTTCATCAAATTTTTTTACGGATTCATTTAAAGAATGTTGTTACCTATAATCTGTGATGTGTCAGTAACAGGCACGACGTTTACTTCGTTCCCTAGAAATTTTTTTATACCGAGGATCGTTGATTTTTTTAATAAATTTCCACCTCCAAGACAAAATTGTTCCTTTATCCCCTGGTTTCATCAAATTTTTTTACGGATTCATTTAAAAGATGTTGTTACATATAATCTGTGATGTGTCAGTAACTGGCACGACGTTTACTTCGTTCCCTAGAAATTTTTTTATGCCGAGGACCGTTGATTTTTTTTAATAAATTTCCACCTCCAAGATAAAATTGTTCCTTTATTCTCTGGTTTCATCAAATTTTTTTACGGATTCATTTAAAGGATGTTATTACCTATAATCTGTGATGTGTTAGTAACTGGCACGACGTACACTTCGTACCCTAGAAATTTTTTTATGCCGAGGACCGTTGATTTTTTTTAATAAATTTCCACCTCCAAGATAAAATTGTTCCTTTATTCTCTGGTTTCATCAAATTTTTTTACGGATTCATTTAAAGGATGTTATTACCTATAATCTGTGATGTGTTAGTAACTGGCACGACGTACACTTCGTACCCTAGAAATTTTTTTATACCGAGGATCGTTGATTTTTTTAATAAATTTCCACCTCCAAGACAAAATTGTTCCTTTATTCCCTGGTTTCATCAAATTTTTTTACGGATTCATTTACAAGATGTTGTTTTCTATAATCTGTGATGTGTCAGTAACCGGCACGACGTACACTTCATTCCCTAGAAAATTTTTTATACCGAGGATCGTTGATTTTTTTTTAATAAATTTCCACCTCCAAGACAAAATTGTTCCTTTATCCCCTGGTTTCATCCAATTTTTTTACGGATTCATTTAAAGAATGTTGTTACCTATAATCTGTGATGTGTCAGTAACCGGCACGACGTACACTTCATTCCCTAGAAAATTTTTTATACCGAGGATCGTTGATTTTTTTTAATAAATTTCCACCTCCAAGACAAAATTGTTCCTTTATCCCCTGGATTCATCAAATTTTTTTACGGATTCATTTAAAGGATGTTGTTACCTATAATCTGTGATGTGTCAGTAACTGGCACGACGTTTACTTCGTTCCTTAGAAATTTTTTTATGCCGAGGATCGTTGATTTTTTTTAATAAATTTCCACCTCCAAGACAAAATTGTTCCTTTATCCCCTGGTTTCATCAAATTTTTTTACGGATTCATTTAAAGGATGTTATTACCAATAATCTGTGATGTGTTAGTAACTGGCACGACGTACACTTCGTACCCTAGAAATTTTTTTATACCGAGGATCGTTGATTTTTTTTAATAAATTTTTACCTCCAAGACAAAATTGTTCCTTTATTCCCTGGTTTCATCAAATTTTTTTACGGATTCATTTAAAAGATGTTGTTACCCATAATCTGTGATGTGTCAGTAACCGGCACGACGTACACTTCGTTCCCTAGAAATTTTTTTATACCGAGGATCGTTGATTTTTTTTAATAAATTTCCACCTCCAAGACAAAATTGTTCCTTTATCCCCTGGTTTCATCAAATTTTTTTACGGATTCATTTAAAGGATGTTGTTACCTATAATCTGTGATGTGTTAGTAACTGGCACGACATACTTTTCGTTCCCTAGAAATTTTTTTTTACCGAGGATCGTTGATTTTTTAATAAATTTCCACCTCCAAGACAAAATTGTTCCTTTTTCTCCTGGTTTCATCAAATTTTTTTACGGATTCATTTAAAGGATGTTGTTACCTATAATCTGTGATATGTCAGTAACTGGCACGACGTTCACTTCGTTCCCTAGAAATTTTTTTATACCGAGGATTGTTGTTTTTTTTTTAATAAATTTCCACCTCCAAGACAAAATTGTTCCTTTATCCCCTGGTTTCATTAAATTTTTTTACGGATTCATTTAAAGGATGTTGTTATCTATAATCTGTGATGTGTCAGTAACTGGCACGACGTACACTTCGTTCCCTAGAAATTTTTTTATACCGAGGATCGTTGATTTTTTTAATAAATTTCCACCTCCAAGACAAAATTGTTCCTTTATTCCCTGGTTTCATCAAATTTTTTTAAGGAATCATTTAAAAGATGTTGTTACCTATAATCTGTGATGTGTCAGTAACCGGCACGACGTACACTTCATTCCCTAGAAAAATTTTTATACCGAGGATCGATGATTTTTTTTAATAAATTTCCACCTCCAAGACAAAATTATTCCTTTATCCCCTGGTTTCATCAATTTTTTTTACGGATTCAATTAAAAGATGTTGTTACCTATAATCTGTGATGTGTCAGTAACTGGCATGACGTTTACTTCGTTCCCTAGAAATTTTTTTATGCCGAGGATCGTTGATTTTTTTTAATAAATTTCCACCTCCAAGACAAAATTGTTCCTTTATTCCCTGGTTTCATGAAATTTTTTTAAGGATTCATTTAAAGGATGTTATTTTCTATAATCTGTGATGTGTTAGCAACTGGCACGACGTACACTTCGTTTCCTAGAAATTTTTTTATACCGAGGATCGTTGATTTTTTTTAATAAATTTCCACCTCCAAGACAAAATTGTTCCTTTATCCCCTGGTTACATCAAATTTTTTTACCGATTCATTAAAGGGACGTTGTGTCCTATAATCTGTGATGTGTCAGTAACTGGCACGACGTTTACTTCGTTCCCTAGAAATGTTTTTATACCGAGGATCGTTGATTTTTTTTAATAAATTTCCACCTCCAAGACAAAATTGTTCCTTTATCCCCTGGTTTCATCAAATTTTTTTACGGATTCATTTAAATGATGTTGTTACCAATAATCTGTGATGTGTCAGTAACAGGCACGACGTTTACTTCGTTCCCTAGAAATTTTTTTATTCCGAGGATCGTTGATTTTTTTAATAAATTTCCACCTCCAAGACAAAATTGTTCCTTTATCCCCTGGTTTCATCACATTTTTTAAACGGATTCATTTATAAGATGTTGTTACCTATAATCTGTGATGTGTCAGTAACTGGCACGACGTACACTTCGTTCCCTAGAAATTTTTTTATACCGAGGATCGTTGTTTTTTTTTAATAAATTTTCACCTCCAAGACAAAATTGTTCCTTTATCCCCTGGTTTCATTAAATTTTTTTACGGATTCATTTAAAAGATGTTGTTATCTATAATCTGTGATGTGTCAGTAAGCGGCACGACGTACACTTCATTCCCTAGAAAAAATTTTATACCGAGGATCGTTGATTTTTTTTAATAAATTTCCACCTCCAAGACAAAATTGTTCCTTTATCCCCTGGTTTCATCAAATTTTTTTACGGATTCATTTAAAGGAAGTTGTTACATATAATCTGTGATGTGTCAGTAACTGGCACGACGTTTACTTCGTTCCCCAGAAATTTTTTTATGCCGAGGATCGTTGATTTTTTTTAATAAATTTCTACCTCCAAGACAAAATTGTTCCTTTATTCTCTGGTTTCATCAAATTTTTTTACGGATTCATTTAAAGGATGTTATTACCTATAATCTGTGATGTGTTAGTAACTGGCACGACGTACACTTCGTACCCTAGAAATTTTTTTATACCGAGGATCGTTGATTTTTTTTAATAAATTTCCACCTCCAAGACAAAATTGTTCCTTTATCCCCTGGTTTCATCAAATTTTTTTACGGATTCATTTAAAAGATGTTATTACCTATAATCTGTAATGTGTCAGTAACTGGCACGACGTTTACTTCGTTCCCTAGAAATGTTTTTATACCGAGGATCGTTGATTTTTTTTAATAAATTTCCACCTCCAAGACAAAATTGTTCCTTTATCCCCTGGTTTCATTAATTTTTTTTACGGATTCATTAAAAGGATGTTATTATCTATAATCTGTGATGTGTCAGTAACTGGCACGACGTACACTTCGTTCCCTAGAAATTTTTTTATACCGAGGATCGTTGATTTTTTTAATAAATTTCCACCTCCAAGACAAAATTGTTCCTTTATCCCCTGGTTTCATCAAATTTTTTTACGGATTCATTTAAATGATGTTGTTACCAATAATCTGTGATGTGTCAGTAACAGGCACGACGTTTACTTCGTTCCCTAGAAATTTTTTTATTCCGAGGATCGTTGATTTTTTTTAATAAATTTCCACCTCCAAGACAAAATTGTTCCTTTATCCCCTGGTTTCATCAAATTTTTTTACGGATTCATTTAAATGATGTTGTTACCAATAATCTGTGATGTGTCAGTAACAGGCACGACGTTTACTTCGTTCCCTAGAAATTTTTTTATTCCGAGGATCGTTGATTTTTTTAATAAATTTCCACCTCCAAGACAAAATTGTTCCTTTATCCCCTGGTTTCATCACATTTTTTAAACGGATTCATTTATAAGATGTTGTTACCTATAATCTGTGATGTGTCAGTAACTGGCACGACGTACACTTCGTTCCCTAGAAATTTTTTTATACCGAGGATCGTTGTTTTTTTTTAATAAATTTTCACCTCCAAGACAAAATTGTTCCTTTATCCCCTGGTTTCATTAAATTTTTTTACGGATTCATTTAAAAGATGTTGTTATCTATAATCTGTGATGTGTCAGTAAGCGGCACGACGTACACTTCATTCCCTAGAAAAAATTTTATACCGAGGATCGTTGATTTTTTTTAATAAATTTCCACCTCCAAGACAAAATTGTTCCTTTATCCCCTGGTTTCATCAAATTTTTTTACGGATTCATTTAAAGGAAGTTGTTACCTATAATCTGTGATGTGTCAGTAACTGGCACGACGTTTACTTCGTTCCCTAGAAATTTTTTTATGCCGAGGATCGTTGATTTTTTTTAATAAATTTCTACCTCCAAGACAAAATTGTTCCTTTATTCTCTGGTTTCATCAAATTTTTTTACGGATTCATTTAAAGGATGTTATTACCTATAATCTGTGATGTGTTAGTAACTGGCACGACGTACACTTCGTACCCTAGAAATTTTTTTATACCGAGGATCGTTGATTTTTTTTAATAAATTTCCACCTCCAAGACAAAATTGTTCCTTTATCCCCTGGTTTCATCAAATTTTTTTACGGATTCATTTAAAAGATGTTATTACCTATAATCTGTAATGTGTCAGTAACTGGCACGACGTTTACTTCGTTCCCTAGAAATGTTTTTATACCGAGGATCGTTGATTTTTTTTAATAAATTTCCACCTCCAAGACAAAATTGTTCCTTTATCCCCTGGTTTCATTAATTTTTTTTACGGATTCATTAAAAGGATGTTATTATCTATAATCTGTGATGTGTCAGTAACTGGCACGACGTACACTTCGTTCCCTAGAAATTTTTTTATACCGAGGATCGTTGATTTTTTTAATAAATTTCCACCTCCAAGACAAAATTGTTCCTTTATTCCCTGGTTTCATCAAATTTTTTTACGGATTCATTTAAAAGATGTTGTTACCTATAATCTGTGATGTATCACTAACCGGCACGACGTACACTTCATTCCCTAGAAAATTTTTTATACCGAGGATCGTTGATTTTTTTTAATAAATTTCCACCTCCAAGACAAAATTGTTCCTTTATCCCCTGGTTTCATCAAATTTTTTTACGGATTCATTTAAAGGACGTTGTATCCTATAATCTGTGATGTGTCAGTAACTGGCACGATGTTTACTTCGTTCCCTAGAAATTTTTTATACCGAGGATCGTTGATTTTTTTTAATAAATTTCCACCTCCAAGACAAAATTGTTCCTTTATCCCCTGGTTTCATCAATTTTTTTTACGGATTCATTTAAAAGATGTTGTTACCTATAATCTGTGATGTGTCAGTAACAGGCACAACGTTTACTTCGTTCCCTAGAAATTTTTTTATACCGAGGATCGTTGATTTTTTTAATAAATTTCCACCTCCAAGACAAAATTGTTCCTTTATCCCCTGGTTTCATCAAATTTTTTTACAGATTCATTTAAAAGATGTTGTTACCTATAATCTGTGATGTGTCAGTAACTGGCACGACGTACACTTCGTTCCCTAGAATTTTTTTTATACCGAGGATCGTTGATTTTTTTTAATAAATTTCCACCTCCAAGACAAAATTGTTCCTTTATCCCCTGGTTTCATTAATTTTTTTTTTCGGATTCATTTAAAGGATGTTGTTATCTATAATCTGTAATGTGTCAGTAACTGGCACGACGTACACTTCGTTCCCTAGAAATTTTTTTATACCGAGGATCGTTGATTTTTTTAATAAATTTCCACCTCCAAGACAAAATTGTTCCTTTATTCCCTGGTTTCATCAAATTTTGTTTACGGATTCATTTAAAAGATGTTGTTTTCTATAATCTGTGATGTGTCAGTAACCGGCACGACGTACACTTCATTCCCTAGAAAATTTTTTATACCGAGGATCGTTGATTTTTTTTAATAAATTTCCATATCCAAGACAAAATTGTTCCTTTATCCCCTGGTTTCATTAATTTTTTTTACGGATTCATTTAAAGGATGTTATTATCTATAATCTGTGATGTGTCAGTAACTGGCACGACGTACACTTCGTTCCCTAGAAATTTTTTTATACCGAGGATTGTTGTTTTTTTTTAATAAATTTCTACCTCCAAGACAAAATTGTTCCTTTATCCCCTGGTTTCATTAATTTTTTTTCGGATTCATTTAAAGGATGTTGTTATCTATAATCTGTAATGTGTCAGTAACTGGCACGACGTACACTTCGTTCCCTAGAAATTTTTTTATACCGAGGATCGTTGATTTTTTTAATAAATTTCCACCTCCAAGACAAAATTGTTCCTTTATCCCCTGGTTTCATTAATTTTTTTTACGGATTCATTTAAAGGATGTTATTATCTATAATCTGTGATGTGTCAGTAACTGGCACGACGTACACTTCGTTCCCTAGAAATTTTTTTATACCGAGGATTGTTGTTTTTTTTTAATAAATTTCTACCTCCAAGACAAAATTGTTTCTTTATCCCCTGGTTTCATTAATTTTTTTTTCGGATTCATTTAAAGGATGTTGTTATCTATAATCTGTAATGTGTCAGTAACTGGCACGACGTACACTTCGTTCCCTAGAAATTTTTTTATACCGAGGATCGTTGATTTTTTTTAATAAATTTTTACCTCCAAGACAAAATTGTTCCTTTATTCCCTGGTTTCATCAAATTTTTTTACGGATTCATTTTAAAGATGTTGTTACCCATAATCTGTGATGTGTCAGTAACCGGCACGACGTACACTTCGTTCCCTAGAAATTTTTTTATACCGAGGATCGTTGATTTTTTTTAATAAATTTCCAACTCCAAGACAAAATTGTTCCTTTATCCCCTGGTTTCATCAAATTTTTTTACGGATTCATTTAAAGGATGTTGTTACCTATAATCTGTGATGTGTTAGTAACTGGCACGACGTACTCATCGTTCCCTAGAAATTTTTTTTTACCGAGAATCGTTGATTTTTTAATAAATTTCCACCTCCAAGACAAAATTGTTCCTTTTTCCCCTGGTTTCATCAAATTTTTTTACGGATTCATTTAAAGGATGTTGTTACCTATAATCTGTGATATGTCAGTAACTGGCACGACGTTTACTTCGTTCCCTAGAAATTTTTTTATACCGAGGATCGTTGTTTTTTTTTTAATAAATTTCCACCTCCAAGACAAAATTGTTCCTTTATCCCCGGGTTTCATTAAATTTTTTTACGGATTCATTTAAAGGATGTTGTTATCTATAATCTGTGATGTGTCAGTAACTGGCACGACGTACACTTCGTTCCCTAGAAATTTTTTTATACCGAGGATCGTTGATTTTTTTAATAAATTTCCACCTCCAAGACAAAATTGTTCCTTTATTCCCTGGTTTCATCAAATTTTTTTAAGGATTCATTTAAAAGATATTGTTACCTATAATCTGTGATGTGTCAGTAACCGGCACGACGTACACTTCATTCCCTAGAAAATTTTTTATACCGAGGATCGTTGATTTTTTTTAATAAATTTCCACCTCCAAGCCAAATTATTCCTTTATCCCCTGGTTTCATCAAATTTTTTTACGGATTCAATTAAAAGATGTTGTTACCTATAATCTGTGATGTGTCAGTAACTGGCACGACGTTTACTTCGTTCCCTAGAAATTTTTTTATGCCGAGGATCGTTGATTTTTTTTAATAAATTTCCACCTCCAAGACAAAATTGTTCCTTTATACCCTGGTTTCATGAAATTTTTTTAAGGATTCATTTAAAGGATGTTATTTTCTATAATCTGTGAGGTGTTAGCAACTGGCACGACGTACACTTCGTACCCTAGAAATTTTTTTATACCGAGGATCGTTGATTTTTTTTAATAAATTTCCACCTCCAAGACAAAATTGTTCCTTTATCCCCTGGTTACATCAAATTTTTTTACCGATTCATTAAAGGGACGTTGTGTCCTATAATCTGTGATGTGTCAGTAACTGGCACGACGTTTACTTCGTTCCCTAGAAATGTTTTTATACCGAGGATCGTTGATTTTTTTTAATAAATTTCCACCTCCAAGACAAAATTGTTCCTTTATCCCCTGGTTTCATCAAATTTTTTTACGGATTCATTTAAAAGATGTTGTTACCAATAATCTGTGATGTGTCAGTAACAGGCACGACGTTTACTTCGTTCCCTAGAAATTTTTTTATTCCGAGGATCGTTGATTTTTTTAATAAATTTCCACCTCCAAGACAAAATTGTTCCTTTATCCCCTGGTTTCATCAATTTTTTTTACGGATTCATTTAAAGGATGTTGTTATCTATAATCTGTGATGTGTCAGTAACCGGCACGACGTACACTTCATTCCCTAGAAAATTTTTTATACCGAGGATCGTTGATTTTTTTTAATAAATTTCCACCTCCAAGACAAAATTGTTCCTTTATCCCCTGGTTTCATCAAATTTTTTTACGGATTCATTTAAAGGAAGTTGTTACCTATAATCTGTGATGTGTCAGTAACTGGCACGACGTTTACTTTGTTCCCTAGAAATTTTTTTATGCCGAGGATCGTTAATTTTTTTTAATAAATTTCTACCTCCAGGACAAAATTGTTCCTTTATTCTCTGGTTTCATCAAATTTTTTTACGGATTCATTTAAAGGATGTTATTACCTATAATCTGTGATGTGTTAGTAACTGGCACAACGTACACTTCGTACCCTAGAAATTTTTTTATACCGAGGATCGTTGATTTTTTTTAATAAATTTCCACCTCCAAGACAAAATTGTTCCTTTATCCCCTGGTTTCATCAAATTTTTTTAAGGATTCATTTAAAGGATGTTGTTACCTATAACCTGTAATGTGTCAGTAACTGGCACGACGTTTACTTCGTTCCCTAGAAATGTTTTTATACCGAGGATCGTTGATTTTTTTTAATAAATTTCCACCTCCAAGACAAAATTGTTCCTTTATCCCCTGGTTTCATTAATTTTTTTTACGGATTCATTTAAAGGATGTTATTATCTATAATCTGTGATGTGTCAGTAACTGGCACGACGTACACTTCGTTCCCTAGAAATTTTTTTATACCGAGGATTGTTGTTTTTTTTTAATAAATTTCTACCTCCAAGACAAAATTGTTCCTTTATCCCCTGGTTTCATTAATTTTTTTTTCGGATTCATTTAAAGGATGTTGTTATCTATAATCTGTAATGTGTCAGTAACTGGCACGACGTACACTTCGTTCCCTAGAAATTTTTTTATACCGAGGATCGTTGATTTTTTTTAATAAATTTTTACCTCCAAGACAAAATTGTTCCTTTATTCCCTGGTTTCATCAAATTTTTTTACGGATTCATTTTAAAGATGTTGTTACCCATAATCTGTGATGTGTCAGTAACCGGCACGACGTACACTTCGTTCCCTAGAAATTTTTTTATACCGAGGATCGTTGATTTTTTTTAATAAATTTCCACCTCCAAGACAAAATTGTTCCTTTATCCCCTGGTTTCATCAAATTTTTTTACGGATTCATTTAAAGGATGTTGTTACCTATAATCTGTGATGTGTTAGTAACTGGCACGAAGTACTCATCGTTCCCTAGAAATTTTTTTTTACCGAGGATCGTTGATTTTTTAATAAATTTCCACCTCCAAGACAAAATTGTTCCTTTTTCCCCTGGTTTCATCAAATTTTTTTACGGATTCATTTAAAGGATGTTGTTACCTATAATCTGTGATATGTCAGTAACTGGCACGACGTTTACTTCGTTCCCTAGAAATTTTTTTATACCGAGGATCGTTGTTTTTTTTTTAATAAATTTCCACCTCCAAGACAAAATTGTTCCTTTATCCCCGGGTTTCATTAAATTTTTTTACGGATTCATTTAAAGGATGTTGTTATCTATAATCTGTGATGTGTCAGTAACTGGCACGACGTACACTTCGTTCCCTAGAAATTTTTTTATACCGAGGATCGTTGATTTTTTTAATAAATTTCCACCTCCAAGACAAAATTGTTCCTTTATTCCCTGGTTTCATCAAATTTTTTTAAGGATTCATTTAAAAGATATTGTTACCTATAATCTGTGATGTGTCAGTAACCGGCACGACGTACACTTCATTCCCTAGAAAATTTTTTATACCGAGGATCGTTGATTTTTTTTAATAAATTTCCACCTCCAAGACAAAATTGTTCCTTTATCCCCTGGTTACATCAAATTTTTTTACCGATTCATTAAAGGGACGTTGTGTCCTATAATCTGTGATGTGTCAGTAACTGGCACGACGTTTACTTCGTTCCCTAGAAATGTTTTTATACCGAGGATCGTTGATTTTTTTTAATAAATTTCCACCTCCAAGACAAAATTGTTCCTTTATCCCCTGGTTTCATCAAATTTTTTTACGGATTCATTTAAAAGATGTTGTTACCAATAATCTGTGATGTGTCAGTAACAGGCACGACGTTTACTTCGTTCCCTAGAAATTTTTTTATTCCGAGGATCGTTGATTTTTTTAATAAATTTCCACCTCCAAGACAAAATTGTTCCTTTATCCCCTGGTTTCATCAATTTTTTTTACGGATTCATTTAAAGGATGTTGTTATCTATAATCTGTGATGTGTCAGTAACCGGCACGACGTACACTTCATTCCCTAGAAAATTTTTTATACCGAGGATCGTTGATTTTTTTTAATAAATTTCCACCTCCAAGACAAAATTGTTCCTTTATCCCCTGGTTTCATCAAATTTTTTTACGGATTCATTTAAAGGAAGTTGTTACCTATAATCTGTGATGTGTCAGTAACTGGCACGACGTTTACTTTGTTCCCTAGAAATTTTTTTATGCCGAGGATCGTTAATTTTTTTTAATAAATTTCTACCTCCAGGACAAAATTGTTCCTTTATTCTCTGGTTTCATCAAATTTTTTTACGGATTCATTTAAAGGATGTTATTACCTATAATCTGTGATGTGTTAGTAACTGGCACAACGTACACTTCGTACCCTAGAAATTTTTTTATACCGAGGATCGTTGATTTTTTTTAATAAATTTCCACCTCCAAGACAAAATTGTTCCTTTATCCCCTGGTTTCATCAAATTTTTTTAAGGATTCATTTAAAGGATGTTGTTACCTATAACCTGTAATGTGTCAGTAACTGGCACGACGTTTACTTCGTTCCCTAGAAATGTTTTTATACCGAGGATCGTTGATTTTTTTTAATAAATTTCCACCTCCAAGACAAAATTGTTCCTTTATCCCCTGGTTTCATTAATTTTTTTTACGGATTCATTTAAAGGATGTTATTATCTATAATCTGTGATGTGTCAGTAACTGGCACGACGTACACTTCGTTCCCTAGAAATTTTTTTATACCGAGGATTGTTGTTTTTTTTTAATAAATTTCTACCTCCAAGACAAAATTGTTCCTTTATCCCCTGGTTTCATTAATTTTTTTTTCGGATTCATTTAAAGGATGTTGTTACCTATAACCTGTAATGTGTCAGTAACTGGCACGACGTTTACTTCGTTCCCTAGAAATGTTTTTATACCGAGGATCGTTGATTTTTTTTAATAAATTTCCACCTCCAAGACAAAATTGTTCCTTTATCCCCTGGTTTCATTAATTTTTTTTACGGATTCATTTAAAGGATGTTATTATCTATAATCTGTGATGTGTCAGTAACTGGCACGACGTACACTTCGTTCCCTAGAAATTTTTTTATACCGAGGATTGTTGTTTTTTTTTAATAAATTTCTACCTCCAAGACAAAATTGTTCCTTTATCCCCTGGTTTCATTAATTTTTTTTTCGGATTCATTTAAAGGATGTTGTTATCTATAATCTGTAATGTGTCAGTAACTGGCACGACGTACACTTCGTTCCCTAGAAATTTTTTTATACCGAGGATCGTTGATTTTTTTTAATAAATTTTTACCTCCAAGACAAAATTGTTCCTTTATTCCCTGGTTTCATCAAATTTTTTTACGGATTCATTTTAAAGATGTTGTTACCCATAATCTGTGATGTGTCAGTAACCGGCACGACGTACACTTCGTTCCCTAGAAATTTTTTTATACCGAGGATCGTTGATTTTTTTTAATAAATTTCCACCTCCAAGACAAAATTGTTCCTTTATCCCCTGGTTTCATCAAATTTTTTTACGGATTCATTTAAAGGATGTTGTTACCTATAATCTGTGATGTGTTAGTAACTGGCACGAAGTACTCATCGTTCCCTAGAAATTTTTTTTTACCGAGGATCGTTGATTTTTTAATAAATTTCCACCTCCAAGACAAAATTGTTCCTTTTTCCCCTGGTTTCATCAAATTTTTTTACGGATTCATTTAAAGGATGTTGTTACCTATAATCTGTGATATGTCAGTAACTGGCACGACGTTTACTTCGTTCCCTAGAAATTTTTTTATACCGAGGATCGTTGTTTTTTTTTTAATAAATTTCCACCTCCAAGACAAAATTGTTCCTTTATCCCCGGGTTTCATTAAATTTTTTTACGGATTCATTTAAAGGATGTTGTTATCTATAATCTGTGATGTGTCAGTAACTGGCACGACGTACACTTCGTTCCCTAGAAATTTTTTTATACCGAGGATCGTTGATTTTTTTAATAAATTTCCACCTCCAAGACAAAATTGTTCCTTTATTCCCTGGTTTCATCAAATTTTTTTAAGGATTCATTTAAAAGATATTGTTACCTATAATCTGTGATGTGTCAGTAACCGGCACGACGTACACTTCATTCCCTAGAAAATTTTTTATACCGAGGATCGTTGATTTTTTTTAATAAATTTCCACCTCCAAGACAAAATTATTCCTTTATCCCCTGGTTTCATCAAATTTTTTTACGGATTCAATTAAAAGATGTTGTTACCTATAATCTGTGATGTGTCAGTAACTGGCACGACGTTTACTTCGTTCCCTAGAAATTTTTTTATGCCGAGGATCGTTGATTTTTTTTAATAAATTTCCACCTCCAAGACAAAATTGTTCCTTTATACCCTGGTTTCATGAAATTTTTTTAAGGATTCATTTAAAGGATGTTATTTTCTATAATCTGTGATGTGTTAGCAACTGGCACGACGTACACTTCGTACCCTAGAAATTTTTTTATACCGAGGATCGTTGATTTTTTTTAATAAATTTCCACCTCCAAGACAAAATTGTTCCTTTATCCCCTGGTTACATCAAATTTTTTTACCGATTCATTAAAGGGACGTTGTGTCCTATAATCTGTGATGTGTCAGTAACTGGCACGACGTTTACTTCGTTCCCTAGAAATGTTTTTATACCGAGGATCGTTGATTTTTTTTAATAAATTTCCACCTCCAAGACAAAATTGTTCCTTTATCCCCTGGTTTCATCAAATTTTTTTACGGATTCATTTAAAAGATGTTGTTACCAATAATCTGTGATGTGTCAGTAACAGGCACGACGTTTACTTCGTTCCCTAGAAATTTTTTTATTCCGAGGATCGTTGATTTTTTTAATAAATTTCCACCTCCAAGACAAAATTGTTCCTTTATCCCCTGGTTTCATCAATTTTTTTTACGGATTCATTTAAAGGATGTTGTTATCTATAATCTGTGATGTGTCAGTAACCGGCACGACGTACACTTCATTCCCTAGAAAATTTTTTATACCGAGGATCGTTGATTTTTTTTAATAAATTTCCACCTCCAAGACAAAATTGTTCCTTTATCCCCTGGTTTCATCAAATTTTTTTACGGATTCATTTAAAGGAAGTTGTTACCTATAATCTGTGATGTGTCAGTAACTGGCACGACGTTTACTTTGTTCCCTAGAAATTTTTTTATGCCGAGGATCGTTGATTTTTTTTAATAAATTTCTACCTCCAAGACAAAATTGTTCCTTTATTCTCTGGTTTCATCAAATTTTTTTACGGATTCATTTAAAGGATGTTATTACCTATTCGCGAACGCAACCAAATTCAGCCCTCTAGCGGCCAAAAGTGTGAACTACTAGAATGCGGCTAGCTGTTCATAACAGTATGGGAACAACATACCATTCCTGAGTTAATTTACGTGATTATATAATATTATCCACTTGCAAATTTTTAATTATCATAATAAAGTTAAATATTAGTCTTAATAAATAAAATAACAGATAAATGTGACCATACACCGTGTCATTTGCTTTAAATAGAGTCTTGCGCGCCGCGCGTGGTATATATGCAAATATGTATATGTCGATCAATATGATATTAAATTATTGTTAATTTTTCCTACTGATTGGGATAAAATTATGAAATTAATTTTCAAGGTGTAATCGACCCTAATAAAAACTTGGAAATAATTTTAGATTTTCTCCCCGACGCACCCCTGAGGGTAGAGAACTACCCCGAAAAACAATCTTCCTTAAAAATTGTGCTAAAATTATGAAATTAATTTTCAAGGGGCAATCGACCCTACTGAACTCGGAAATAATTTTAGATTTTCTCCCCGACGCACCCCTGAGGGTGGAGAACTACCCCGAAAAACAATCTTCCTTAAAAATTGTGCTAAAATTATGAAATTAATTTTCAAGGGGTAATCGACCTTCTTGAACTCGGAAATAATTTTAGATTTTCTCCCCGACGCACCCCTGAGGGTGGAGAACTACCCCGAAAAACAATTTTCCTTAAAAATTGTGCTAAAAGTATGAAATTAATTTTCAAGGGGTAATCGACCTTCCTGAACTCGGAAATAATTTTAGATTTTCTCCCCGACGCACCCCTGAGGGTGAAGAACTACCCCGAAAATCAATTTTCCTTAAAAATTGGGCTAAAATTATGAAATTAATTTTCAAGGGGTAATCGACCCTACTGAAGTCGGAAATAATTTTAAATTTTCTCCCTGACGCACCCCTGAGGGTGGAGACCTACCCCTAAAATCCATTTTCCTTAAAAATTGTGCTAAAATAAAACAATTAAATTTTCAAGTGTTTATTAACCCCTCTGAAACTCGGAAATAAATTTAGACTTTTTCCCCGACGCAACCCTGAGGGTCAACGGCTACCCACCATATCCTCTTCTTTCTTAATAATCGAGTTGAAATTGTGAATTAAATTTTTATTCGGGATTTATCGAAATTTTTCAGAGAAAAAGTATCCCAGACACTTCTTCACTTGCAGTATGATGATGGTTTCACTCAATGTGTTCAGCACCGTTAATTGGCGTGATGGCACATGTTGGTCCGCTCAACGAGGCTATGTGTGTAGGTGCATGGCCTCTAACATCTGAGTTGTGACCAATTCCATGCAACGTCTTATCTCCCCACTTTCTGTTCGTCAATTGGTCTCAAATCTCTTCTTGTAAACCTTTTGCTTCAGAAAGAGATTTGAGACCATTGACGAGCTGAAAGTGATAGACGTTATGTGGAATTGATGGTCACACCTCAGTTGTTAATTAAAGTCACACATAGCCTCATTGTGCAAAGTGCAGACCCCAACATGAGCCTTCACGCCATGTAATTATTATAACGGTGGACATCCATCATCACACTGCAAGTAAAGAGGCGAGTCTGATATATTTTTTTTCTATGAAAAATTACGATAAATCCCAAAAAAAATTTAATTCACAATTTCAACTCGATTATTAAGAAAGAAGGATATGGTGGGTAGCCGTTTACCCTCAGGGTTGCGTCGGAGAGAAAATCTAAAATAATTTCCGACTTCAGTAGGGTCGATTACCCCTTGAAAATTAATTTCATAATTCTAGCATATTTTTTAAGGAAAATTGATTTTCGGGGTAGTTTTCCACCCTCAGGGGTGCGTCGGGAAGAAAATTTAAAATTATTTCCGAGTTCAGGAGGGTCAATTACCTCTTGAAAATTAATTTCATAATTTTAAAACAATTTTTAAGGAAAGTGGATTTTAGGGATAGGTCTCCACCCTCAGGGGTGCGTCAGGGAGAAAATTTAAAATTATTTCCGACTTCAGTAGGGTCGATTACCCCTTGAAAATTAATTTCATAATTTTAGCACAATTTTTAAGGAAAGTGGATTTTAAGAGTAGTTCTCCACCCTCAGGGGTGCGTCGGGGAGAAAATTTAAAATTATTTCCGAGTTCAAGAGGGTCACTTACCTCTTGAAAATTAATTTCATAATTTTAACACAATTTTTAAGGAAAGTGGATTTTAGGGGTAGGTCTCCACCCTCAGGGGTGCGTCAGGGAGAAAATTCAAAATTATTTCCGACTTCAGTAGGGTTGATTACCCCTTGAAAATTAATTTCAAAATTTTAGCACAATTTTTAAGGAAAGTGGATTTTAGGAGTAGTTCTCCACCCTCAGGGGTGCGTCGGGGAGAAAATTTAAAATTATTTCCGAGTTCAAGAGGGTCACTTACCTCTTGAAAATTAATTTCATAATTTTAACACAATTTTTAAGGAAAGTGGATTTTAGGGGTAGGTCTCCACCCTCAGGGGTGCGTCAGGGAGAAAATTTAAAATTATTTCCGACTTCAGTAGGGTCGATTACCCCTTGAAAATTAATTTCATAATTTAGCACAATTTTTAAGGAAAGTGGATTTTAGGGGTAGTTCTCCACCCTCAGGGGTGCGTCGGGGAGAAAATTTAAAATTAGTTCCGAGTTCAGGAGGGTCAATTACCTCTTGAAAATTAATTTCATAATTTTAGCACAATTTTTAAGGAAAGTGGATTTTAGGGGTAGGTTTTCACCCTCAGGGGTGCGTCAGGGAGAAAATATAATATTTTTTTCTAATTTAGGAAGGTCGATTACCCCTTGAAAATTAATTTCATAATTTTAGCACAATTTTTAAGGAAAGTGGATTTTAGGGGTAGTTCTCCACCCTCAGGGGTGCGTCGGGGAGAAAATCTAAAATTATTTCCTAGTTTAGGAGGGTCGATTACCCCTTGAAAATTAAGTTTTATAATTTTAGCTCGTTTATTAAAAAAGTGGAAAATACTAATAGGTCTGAATAACGGGGTACTCCAGGGGTGTGCGTGGTAGAGGTGGTGCCACGGGGGTGTGGTAATGAATCTGTATTAATTAATTATTTCAGAGGTGTAAATTAATTACCTATTGTATGAAATTTTCTACATAAAATTCTTATAAATTTTCAAATTGTTACATATATCTCGGTCATATTCATTGGAAAAACTTTTCGTATTTCCTATGGGGGAAAAAAAAACACCCCTGAAAAGGCTGAAAGGGGTGTGATTGGCTCCAATAATATTGAAAAGCCACTGAATTTAATTTGACAGCTGGTGCGTCAAATTTTACGTTTGTATGTAAGCTTCTAATCGCACATTATCAAATTATTAACCTGCTTTTCATACTCCATATTTCTTTCGAGCC
Source organism: Siphlonurus alternatus (assembly GCA_949825025.1). NCBI lineage: Eukaryota > Metazoa > Arthropoda > Insecta > Ephemeroptera > Siphlonuridae > Siphlonurus > Siphlonurus alternatus. The sequence goes on from CATKWE010000002.1 coordinate 688,639, forward strand.
GCATTACGTCCGCCATTTTGTGACGTCATCACTCTGCAGACAGCGCCGCCATCGGTCATTTCGTTCGAGAATAATCTGTGATGTGTTAGTAACTGGCACGACGTACACTTCGTACCCTAGAAATTTTTTTATACCGAGGATCGTTGATTTTTTTTAATAAATTTCCACCTCCAAGACAAAATTGTTCCTTTATCCCCTGGTTTCATCAAATTTTTTTAAGGATTCATTTAAAAGATGTTGTTACCTATAACCTGTAATGTGTCAGTAACTGGCACGACGTTTACTTCGTTCCCTAGAAATGTTTTTATACCGAGGATCGTTGATTTTTTTTAATAAATTTCCACCTCCAAGACAAAATTATTCCTTTATCCCCTGGTTTCATCAAATTTTTTTACGGATTCAATTAAAAGATGTTGTTACCTATAATCTGTGATGTGTCAGTAACTGGCACGACGTTTACTTCGTTCCCTAGAAATTTTTTTATGCCGAGGATCGTTGATTTTTTTTAATAAATTTCCACCTCCAAGACAAAATTGTTCCTTTATACCCTGGTTTCATGAAATTTTTTTAAGGATTCATTTAAAGGATGTTATTTTCTATAATCTGTGATGTGTTAGCAACTGGCACGACGTACACTTCGTACCCTAGAAATTTTTTTATACCGAGGATCGTTGATTTTTTTTAATAAATTTCCACCTCCAAGACAAAATTGTTCCTTTATCCCCTGGTTACATCAAATTTTTTTACCGATTCATTAAAGGGACGTTGTGTCCTATAATCTGTGATGTGTCAGTAACTGGCACGACGTTTACTTCGTTCCCTAGAAATGTTTTTATACCGAGGATCGTTGATTTTTTTTAATAAATTTCCACCTCCAAGACAAAATTGTTCCTTTATCCCCTGGTTTCATCAAATTTTTTTACGGATTCATTTAAAAGATGTTGTTACCAATAATCTGTGATGTGTCAGTAACAGGCACGACGTTTACTTCGTTCCCTAGAAATTTTTTTATTCCGAGGATCGTTGATTTTTTTAATAAATTTCCACCTCCAAGACAAAATTGTTCCTTTATCCCCTGGTTTCATCAATTTTTTTTACGGATTCATTTAAAGGATGTTGTTATCTATAATCTGTGATGTGTCAGTAACCGGCACGACGTACACTTCATTCCCTAGAAAATTTTTTATACCGAGGATCGTTGATTTTTTTTAATAAATTTCCACCTCCAAGACAAAATTGTTCCTTTATCCCCTGGTTTCATCAAATTTTTTTACGGATTCATTTAAAGGAAGTTGTTACCTATAATCTGTGATGTGTCAGTAACTGGCACGACGTTTACTTTGTTCCCTAGAAATTTTTTTATGCCGAGGATCGTTGATTTTTTTTAATAAATTTCTACCTCCAAGACAAAATTGTTCCTTTATTCTCTGGTTTCATCAAATTTTTTTACGGATTCATTTAAAGGATGTTATTACCTATAATCTGTGATGTGTTAGTAACTGGCACGACGTACACTTCGTACCCTAGAAATTTTTTTATACCGAGGATCGTTGATTTTTTTTAATAAATTTCCACCTCCAAGACAAAATTGTTCCTTTATCCCCTGGTTTCATCAAATTTTTTTAAGGATTCATTTAAAAGATGTTGTTACCTATAACCTGTAATGTGTCAGTAACTGGCACGACGTTTACTTCGTTCCCTAGAAATGTTTTTATACCGAGGATCGTTGATTTTTTTTAATAAATTTCCACCTCCAAGACAAAATTGTTCCTTTATCCCCTGGTTTCATTAATTTTTTTTTACGGATTCATTTAAAGGATGTTATTATCTATAATCTGTGATGTGTCAGTAACTGGCACGACGTACACTTCGTTCCCTAGAAATTTTTTTATACCGAGGATCGTTGATTTTTTTAATAAATTTCCACCTCCAAGACAAAATTGTTCCTTTATTCCCTGGTTTCATCAAATTTTTTTACGGATTCATTTAAAAGATGTTGTTACCTATAATCTGTGATGTGTTAGTAACTGGCACGACGTACTCTTCGTTCCCTAGAAATTTTTTTTTACCGAGGATCGTTGATTTTTTAATAAATTTCCACCTCCAAGACAAAATTGTTCCTTTTTCCCCTGGTTTCATCAAATTTTTTTACGGATTCATTTAAAGGATGTTGTTACCTATAATCTGTGATATGTCAGTAACTGGCACGACGTTTACTTCGTTCCCTAGAAATTTTTTTATACCGAGGATCGTTGTTTTTTTTTTAATAAATTTCCACCTCCAAGACAAAATTGTTCCTTTATTCCCTGGTTTCATTAAATTTTTTTACGGATTCATTTAAAGGATGTTGTTATCTATAATCTGTGATGTGTCAGTAACTGGCACGACGTTTACTTCGTTCCCTAGAAATTTTTTTATGCCGAGGATCGTTGATTTTTTTTAATAAATTTCTACCTCCAAGACAAAATTGTTCCTTTATTCTCTGGTTTCATCAAATTTTTTTACGGATTCATTTAAAGGATGTTATTACCTATAATCTGTGATGTGTTAGTAACTGGCACGACGTACACTTCGTACCCTAGAAATTTTTTTATACCGAGGATCTATGATTTTTTTTAATAAATTTCAACCTCCAAGACAAAATTGTTCCTTTATCCCCTGGTTTCATCAAATTTTTTTACGGATTCATTTAAAAGATGTTATTACCTATGATCTGTAATGTGTCAGTAACTGGCACGACGTTTACTTCGTTCCCTAGAAATGTTTTTATACCGAGGATCGTTGATTTTTTTTAATAAATTTCCACCTCCAAGACAAAATTGTTCCTTTATCCCCTGGTTTCATTAATTTTTTTTACGGATTCATTTAAAGGATGTTATTATCTATAATCTGTGATGTGTCAGTAACTGGCACGACGTACACTTCGTTCCCTAGAAATTTTTTTATACCGAGGATCGTTGATTTTTTTAATAAATTTCCACCTCCAAGACAAAATTGTTCCTTTATTCCCTGGTTTCATCAAATTTTTTTACGGATTCATTTAAAAGATGTTGTTACCTATAATCTGTGATGTATCAGTAACCGGCACGACGTACACTTCATTCCCTAGAAAATTTTTTATACCGAGGATCGTTGATTTTTTTTAATAAATTTCCACCTCCAAGACAAAATTGTTCCTTTATCCCCTGGTTTCATTAATTTTTTTTACGGATTCATTTAAAGGATGTTATTATCTATAATCTGTGATGTGTCAGTAACTGGCACGACGTACACTTCGTTCCCTAGAAATTTTTTTATACCGAGGATTGTTGTTTTTTTTTAATAAATTTCTACCTCCAAGACAAAATTGTTCCTTTATCCCCTGGTTTCATTAATTTTTTTTTCGGATTCATTTAAAGGATGTTGTTATCTATAATCTGTAATGTGTCAGTAACTGGCACGACGTACACTTCGTTCCCTAGAAATTTTTTTATACCGAGGATCGTTGATTTTTTTTAATAAATTTTTACCTCCAAGACAAAATTGTTCCTTTATTCCCTGGTTTCATCAAATTTTTTTACGGATTCATTTTAAAGATGTTGTTACCCATAATCTGTGATGTGTCAGTAACCGGCACGACGTACACTTCGTTCCCTAGAAATTTTTTTATACCGAGGATCGTTGATTTTTTTTAATAAATTTCCACCTCCAAGACAAAATTGTTCCTTTATCCCCTGGTTTCATCAAATTTTTTTACGGATTCATTTAAAGGATGTTGTTACCTATAATCTGTGATGTGTTAGTAACTGGCACGAAGTACTCATCGTTCCCTAGAAATTTTTTTTTACCGAGGATCGTTGATTTTTTAATAAATTTCCACCTCCAAGACAAAATTGTTCCTTTTTCCCCTGGTTTCATCAAATTTTTTTACGGATTCATTTAAAAGATGTTGTTACCTATAATCTGTGATATGTCAGTAACTGGCACGACGTTTACTTCGTTCCCTAGAAATTTTTTTATACCGAGGATCGTTGTTTTTTTTTTAATAAATTTCCACCTCCAAGACAAAATTGTTCCTTTATCCCCGGGTTTCATTAAATTTTTTTACGGATTCATTTAAAGGATGTTGTTATCTATAATCTGTGATGTGTCAGTAACTGGCACGACGTACACTTCGTTCCCTAGAAATTTTTTTATACCGAGGATCGTTGATTTTTTTAATAAATTTCCACCTCCAAGACAAAATTGTTCCTTTATTCCCTGGTTTCATCAAATTTTTTTAAGGATTCATTTAAAAGATATTGTTACCTATAATCTGTGATGTGTCAGTAACCGGCACGACGTACACTTCATTCCCTAGAAAATTTTTTATACCGAGGATCGTTGATTTTTTTTAATAAATTTCCACCTCCAAGACAAAATTATTCCTTTATCCCCTGGTTTCATCAAATTTTTTTACGGATTCAATTAAAAGATGTTGTTACCTATAATCTGTGATGTGTCAGTAACTGGCACGACGTTTACTTCGTTCCCTAGAAATTTTTTTATGCCGAGGATCGTTGATTTTTTTTAATAAATTTCCACCTCCAAGACAAAATTGTTCCTTTATACCCTGGTTTCATGAAATTTTTTTAAGGATTCATTTAAAGGATGTTATTTTCTATAATCTGTGATGTGTTAGCAACTGGCACGACGTACACTTCGTACCCTAGAAATTTTTTTATACCGAGGATCGTTGATTTTTTTTAATAAATTTCCACCTCCAAGACAAAATTGTTCCTTTATCCCCTGGTTACATCAAATTTTTTTACCGATTCATTAAAGGGACGTTGTGTCCTATAATCTGTGATGTGTCAGTAACTGGCACGACGTTTACTTCGTTCCCTAGAAATGTTTTTATACCGAGGATCGTTGATTTTTTTTAATAAATTTACACCTCCAAGACAAAATTGTTCCTTTATCCCCTGGTTTCATCAAATTTTTTTACGGATTCATTTAAAAGATGTTGTTACCAATAATCTGTGATGTGTCAGTAACAGGCACGACGTTTACTTCGTTCCCTAGAAATTTTTTTATTCCGAGGATCGTTGATTTTTTTAATAAATTTCCACCTCCAAGACAAAATTGTTCCTTTATCCCCTGGTTTCATCAATTTTTTTTACGGATTCATTTAAAGGATGTTGTTATCTATAATCTGTGATGTGTCAGTAACCGGCACGACGTACACTTCATTCCCTAGAAAATTTTTTATACCGAGGATCGTTGATTTTTTTTAATAAATTTCCACCTCCAAGACAAAATTGTTCCTTTATCCCCTGGTTTCATCAAATTTTTTTACGGATTCATTTAAAGGAAGTTGTTACCTATAATCTGTGATGTGTCAGTAACTGGCACGACGTTTACTTTGTTCCCTAGAAATTTTTTTATGCCGAGGATCGTTGATTTTTTTTAATAAATTTCTACCTCCAAGACAAAATTGTTCCTTTATTCTCTGGTTTCATCAAATTTTTTTACGGATTCATTTAAAGGATGTTATTACCTATTCGCGAACGCAACCAAATTCAGCCCTCTAGCGGCCAAAAGTGTGAACTACTAGAATGCGGCTAGCTGTTCATAACAGTATGGGAACAACATACCATTCCTGAGTTAATTTACGTGATTATATAATATTATCCACTTGCAAATTTTTAATTATCATAATAAAGTTAAATATTAGTCTTAATAAATAAAATAACAGATAAATGTGACCATACACCGTGTCATTTGCTTTAAATAGAGTCTTGCGCGCCGCGCGTGGTATATATGCAAATATGTATATGTCGATCAATATGATATTAAATTATTGTTAATTTTTCTTACTGATTGGGATAAAATTATGAAATTAATTTTCAAGGTGTAATCGACCCTAATAAAAACTTGGAAATAATTTTAGATTTTCTCCCCGACGCACCCCTGAGGGTAGAGAACTACCCCGAAAAACAATCTTCCTTAAAAATTGTGCTAAAATTATGAAATTAATTTTCAAGGGGCAATCGACCCTACTGAACTCGGAAATAATTTTAGATTTTCTCCCCGACGCACCCCTGAGGGTGGAGAACTACCCCGAAAAACAATCTTCCTTAAAAATTGTGCTAAAATTATGAAATTAATTTTCAAGGGGTAATCGACCTTCTTGAACTCGGAAATAATTTTAGATTTTCTCCCCGACGCACCCCTGAGGGTGGAGAACTACCCCGAAAAACAATTTTCCTTAAAAATTGTGCTAAAAGTATGAAATTAATTTTCAAGGGGTAATCGACCTTCCTGAACTCGGAAATAATTTTAGATTTTCTCCCCGACGCACCCCTGAGGGTGAAGAACTACCCCGAAAATCAATTTTCCTTAAAAATTGGGCTAAAATTATGAAATTAATTTTCAAGGGGTAATCGACCCTACTGAAGTCGGAAATAATTTTAAATTTTCTCCCTGACGCACCCCTGAGGGTGGAGACCTACCCCTAAAATCCATTTTCCTTAAAAATTGTGCTAAAATAAAACAATTAAATTTTCAAGTGTTTATTAACCCCTCTGAAACTCGGAAATAAATTTAGACTTTTTCCCCGACGCAACCCTGAGGGTCAACGGCTACCCACCATATCCTCTTCTTTCTTAATAATCGAGTTGAAATTGTGAATTAAATTTTTATTCGGGATTTATCGAAATTTTTCAGAGAAAAAGTATCCCAGACACTTCTTCACTTGCAGTATGATGATGGTTTCACTCAATGTGTTCAGCACCGTTAATTGGCGTGATGGCACATGTTGGTCCGCTCAACGAGGCTATGTGTGTAGGTGCATGGCCTCTAACATCTGAGTTGTGACCAATTCCATGCAACGTCTTATCTCCCCACTTTCTGTTCGTCAATTGGTCTCAAATCTCTTCTTGTAAACCTTTTGCTTCAGAAAGAGATTTGAGACCATTGACGAGCTGAAAGTGATAGACGTTATGTGGAATTGATGGTCACACCTCAGTTGTTAATTAAAGTCACACATAGCCTCATTGTGCAAAGTGCAGACCCCAACATGAGCCTTCACGCCATGTAATTATTATAACGGTGGACATCCATCATCACACTGCAAGTAAAGAGGCGAGTCTGATATATTTTTTTTCTATGAAAAATTACGATAAATCCCAAAAAAAATTTAATTCACAATTTCAACTCGATTATTAAGAAAGAAGGATATGGTGGGTAGCCGTTTACCCTCAGGGTTGCGTCGGAGAGAAAATCTAAAATAATTTCCGACTTCAGTAGGGTCGATTACCCCTTGAAAATTAATTTCATAATTCTAGCATATTTTTTAAGGAAAATTGATTTTCGGGGTAGTTTTCCACCCTCAGGGGTGCGTCGGGAAGAAAATTTAAAATTATTTCCGAGTTCAGGAGGGTCAATTACCTCTTGAAAATTAATTTCATAATTTTAAAACAATTTTTAAGGAAAGTGGATTTTAGGGATAGGTCTCCACCCTCAGGGGTGCGTCAGGGAGAAAATTTAAAATTATTTCCGACTTCAGTAGGGTCGATTACCCCTTGAAAATTAATTTCATAATTTTAGCACAATTTTTAAGGAAAGTGGATTTTAAGAGTAGTTCTCCACCCTCAGGGGTGCGTCGGGGAGAAAATTTAAAATTATTTCCGAGTTCAAGAGGGTCACTTACCTCTTGAAAATTAATTTCATAATTTTAACACAATTTTTAAGGAAAGTGGATTTTAGGGGTAGGTCTCCACCCTCAGGGGTGCGTCAGGGAGAAAATTCAAAATTATTTCCGACTTCAGTAGGGTTGATTACCCCTTGAAAATTAATTTCAAAATTTTAGCACAATTTTTAAGGAAAGTGGATTTTAGGAGTAGTTCTCCACCCTCAGGGGTGCGTCGGGGAGAAAATTTAAAATTATTTCCGAGTTCAAGAGGGTCACTTACCTCTTGAAAATTAATTTCATAATTTTAACACAATTTTTAAGGAAAGTGGATTTTAGGGGTAGGTCTCCACCCTCAGGGGTGCGTCAGGGAGAAAATTTAAAATTATTTCCGACTTCAGTAGGGTCGATTACCCCTTGAAAATTAATTTCATAATTTAGCACAATTTTTAAGGAAAGTGGATTTTAGGGGTAGTTCTCCACCCTCAGGGGTGCGTCGGGGAGAAAATTTAAAATTAGTTCCGAGTTCAGGAGGGTCAATTACCTCTTGAAAATTAATTTCATAATTTTAGCACAATTTTTAAGGAAAGTGGATTTTAGGGGTAGGTTTTCACCCTCAGGGGTGCGTCAGGGAGAAAATATAATATTTTTTTCTAATTTAGGAAGGTCGATTACCCCTTGAAAATTAATTTCATAATTTTAGCACAATTTTTAAGGAAAGTGGATTTTAGGGGTAGTTCTCCACCCTCAGGGGTGCGTCGGGGAGAAAATCTAAAATTATTTCCTAGTTTAGGAGGGTCGATTACCCCTTGAAAATTAAGTTTTATAATTTTAGCTCGTTTATTAAAAAAGTGGAAAATACTAATAGGTCTGAATAACGGGGTACTCCAGGGGTGTGCGTGGTAGAGGTGGTGCCACGGGGGTGTGGTAATGAATCTGTATTAATTAATTATTTCAGAGGTGTAAATTAATTACCTATTGTATGAAATTTTCTACATAAAATTCTTATAAATTTTCAAATTGTTACATATATCTCGGTCATATTCATTGGAAAAACTTTTCGTATTTCCTATGGGGGAAAAAAAAACACCCCTGAAAAGGCTGAAAGGGGTGTGATTGGCTCCAATAATATTGAAAAGCCACTGAATTTAATTTGACAGCTGGTGCGTCAAATTTTACGTTTGTATGTAAGCTTCTAATCGCACATTATCAAATTATTAACCTGCTTTTCATACTCCATATTTCTTTCGAGACGCATTACGTCCGCCATTTTGTGACGTCATCACTCTGCAGACAGCGCCGCCATCGGTCATTTCGTTCGAGAATAATCTGTGATGTGTTAGTAACTGGCACGACGTACACTTCGTACCCTAGAAATTTTTTTATACCGAGGATCGTTGATTTTTTTTAATAAATTTCCACCTCCAAGACAAAATTGTTCCTTTATCCCCTGGTTTCATCAAATTTTTTTAAGGATTCATTTAAAAGATGTTGTTACCTATAACCTGTAATGTGTCAGTAACTGGCACGACGTTTACTTCGTTCCCTAGAAATGTTTTTATACCGAGGATCGTTGATTTTTTTTAATAAATTTCCACCTCCAAGACAAAATTATTCCTTTATCCCCTGGTTTCATCAAATTTTTTTACGGATTCAATTAAAAGATGTTGTTACCTATAATCTGTGATGTGTCAGTAACTGGCACGACGTTTACTTCGTTCCCTAGAAATTTTTTTATGCCGAGGATCGTTGATTTTTTTTAATAAATTTCCACCTCCAAGACAAAATTGTTCCTTTATACCCTGGTTTCATGAAATTTTTTTAAGGATTCATTTAAAGGATGTTATTTTCTATAATCTGTGATGTGTTAGCAACTGGCACGACGTACACTTCGTACCCTAGAAATTTTTTTATACCGAGGATCGTTGATTTTTTTTAATAAATTTCCACCTCCAAGACAAAATTGTTCCTTTATCCCCTGGTTACATCAAATTTTTTTACCGATTCATTAAAGGGACGTTGTGTCCTATAATCTGTGATGTGTCAGTAACTGGCACGACGTTTACTTCGTTCCCTAGAAATGTTTTTATACCGAGGATCGTTGATTTTTTTTAATAAATTTCCACCTCCAAGACAAAATTGTTCCTTTATCCCCTGGTTTCATCAAATTTTTTTACGGATTCATTTAAAAGATGTTGTTACCAATAATCTGTGATGTGTCAGTAACAGGCACGACGTTTACTTCGTTCCCTAGAAATTTTTTTATTCCGAGGATCGTTGATTTTTTTAATAAATTTCCACCTCCAAGACAAAATTGTTCCTTTATCCCCTGGTTTCATCAATTTTTTTTACGGATTCATTTAAAGGATGTTGTTATCTATAATCTGTGATGTGTCAGTAACCGGCACGACGTACACTTCATTCCCTAGAAAATTTTTTATACCGAGGATCGTTGATTTTTTTTAATAAATTTCCACCTCCAAGACAAAATTGTTCCTTTATCCCCTGGTTTCATCAAATTTTTTTACGGATTCATTTAAAGGAAGTTGTTACCTATAATCTGTGATGTGTCAGTAACTGGCACGACGTTTACTTTGTTCCCTAGAAATTTTTTTATGCCGAGGATCGTTGATTTTTTTTAATAAATTTCTACCTCCAAGACAAAATTGTTCCTTTATTCTCTGGTTTCATCAAATTTTTTTACGGATTCATTTAAAGGATGTTATTACCTATAATCTGTGATGTGTTAGTAACTGGCACGACGTACACTTCGTACCCTAGAAATTTTTTTATACCGAGGATCGTTGATTTTTTTTAATAAATTTCCACCTCCAAGACAAAATTGTTCCTTTATCCCCTGGTTTCATCAAATTTTTTTAAGGATTCATTTAAAAGATGTTGTTACCTATAACCTGTAATGTGTCAGTAACTGGCACGACGTTTACTTCGTTCCCTAGAAATGTTTTTATACCGAGGATCGTTGATTTTTTTTAATAAATTTCCACCTCCAAGACAAAATTGTTCCTTTATCCCCTGGTTTCATTAATTTTTTTTTACGGATTCATTTAAAGGATGTTATTATCTATAATCTGTGATGTGTCAGTAACTGGCACGACGTACACTTCGTTCCCTAGAAATTTTTTTATACCGAGGATCGTTGATTTTTTTAATAAATTTCCACCTCCAAGACAAAATTGTTCCTTTATTCCCTGGTTTCATCAAATTTTTTTACGGATTCATTTAAAAGATGTTGTTACCTATAATCTGTGATGTGTTAGTAACTGGCACGACGTACTCTTCGTTCCCTAGAAATTTTTTTTTACCGAGGATCGTTGATTTTTTAATAAATTTCCACCTCCAAGACAAAATTGTTCCTTTTTCCCCTGGTTTCATCAAATTTTTTTACGGATTCATTTAAAGGATGTTGTTACCTATAATCTGTGATATGTCAGTAACTGGCACGACGTTTACTTCGTTCCCTAGAAATTTTTTTATACCGAGGATCGTTGTTTTTTTTTTAATAAATTTCCACCTCCAAGACAAAATTGTTCCTTTATTCCCTGGTTTCATTAAATTTTTTTACGGATTCATTTAAAGGATGTTGTTATCTATAATCTGTGATGTGTCAGTAACTGGCACGACGTTTACTTCGTTCCCTAGAAATTTTTTTATGCCGAGGATCGTTGATTTTTTTTAATAAATTTCTACCTCCAAGACAAAATTGTTCCTTTATTCTCTGGTTTCATCAAATTTTTTTACGGATTCATTTAAAGGATGTTATTACCTATAATCTGTGATGTGTTAGTAACTGGCACGACGTACACTTCGTACCCTAGAAATTTTTTTATACCGAGGATCTATGATTTTTTTTAATAAATTTCAACCTCCAAGACAAAATTGTTCCTTTATCCCCTGGTTTCATCAAATTTTTTTACGGATTCATTTAAAAGATGTTATTACCTATGATCTGTAATGTGTCAGTAACTGGCACGACGTTTACTTCGTTCCCTAGAAATGTTTTTATACCGAGGATCGTTGATTTTTTTTAATAAATTTCCACCTCCAAGACAAAATTGTTCCTTTATCCCCTGGTTTCATTAATTTTTTTTACGGATTCATTTAAAGGATGTTATTATCTATAATCTGTGATGTGTCAGTAACTGGCACGACGTACACTTCGTTCCCTAGAAATTTTTTTATACCGAGGATCGTTGATTTTTTTAATAAATTTCCACCTCCAAGACAAAATTGTTCCTTTATTCCCTGGTTTCATCAAATTTTTTTACGGATTCATTTAAAAGATGTTGTTACCTATAATCTGTGATGTATCAGTAACCGGCACGACGTACACTTCATTCCCTAGAAAATTTTTTATACCGAGGATCGTTGATTTTTTTTAATAAATTTCCACCTCCAAGACAAAATTGTTCCTTTATCCCCTGGTTTCATCAAATTTTTTTACGGATTCATTTAAAGGACGTTGTGTCCTATAATCTGTGATGTGTCAGTAACTGGCACGACGTTTACTTCGTTCCCTAGAAATTTTTTATACCGAGGATCGTTGATTTTTTTTAATAAATTTCCACCTCCAAGACAAAATTGTTCCTTTATCCCCTGGTTTCATCAAATTTTTTTACGGATTCATTTAAAAGATGTTGTTACCTATAATCTGTGATGTGTCAGTAACAGGCACGACGTTTACTTCGTTCCCTAGAAATTTTTTTATACCGAGGATCGTTGATTTTTTTAATAAATTTCCACCTCCAAGACAAAATTGTTCCTTTATCTCCTGGTTTCATCAAATTTTTTTACAGATTCATTTAAAAGATGTTGTTACCTATAATCTGTGATGTGTCAGTAACTGGCACGACGTACACTTCGTTCCCTAGAATTTTTTTTATACCGAGGATCGTTGATTTTTTTTAATAAATTTCCACCTCCAAGACAAAATTGTTCCTTTATCCCCTGGTTTCATTAATTTTTTTTTTCGGATTCATTTAAAGGATGTTGTTATCTATAATCTGTAATGTGTCAGTAACTGGCACGACGTACACTTCGTTCCCTAGAAATTTTTTTATACCGAGGATCGTTGATTTTTTTAATAAATTTCCACCTCCAAGACAAAATTGTTCCTTTATTCCCTGGTTTCATCAAATTTTTTTACGGATTCATTTAAAAGATGTTGTTTTCTATAATCTGTGATGTGTCAGTAACCGGCACGACGTACACTTCATTCCCTAGAAAATTTTTTATACCGAGGATCGTTGATTTTTTTTAATAAATTTCCATATCCAAGACAAAATTGTTCCTTTATCCCCTGGTTTCATTAATTTTTTTTACGGATTCATTTAAAGGATGTTATTATCTATAATCTGTGATGTGTCAGTAACTGGCACGACGTACACTTCGTTCCCTAGAAATTTTTTTATACCGAGGATTGTTGTTTTTTTTTAATAAATTTCTACCTCCAAGACAAAATTGTTCCTTTATCCCCTGGTTTCATTAATTTTTTTTTCGGATTCATTTAAAGGATGTTGTTATCTATAATCTGTAATGTGTCAGTAACTGGCACGACGTACACTTCGTTCCCTAGAAAATTTTTTATACCGAGGATCGTTGATTTTTTTTAATAAATTTCCATATCCAAGACAAAATTGTTCCTTTATCCCCTGGTTTCATTAATTTTTTTTACGGATTCATTTAAAGGATGTTATTATCTATAATCTGTGATGTGTCAGTAACTGGCACGACGTACACTTCGTTCCCTAGAAATTTTTTTATACCGAGGATCGTTGATTTTTTTTAATAAATTTTTACCTCCAAGACAAAATTGTTCCTTTATTCCCTGGTTTCATCAAATTTTTTTACGGATTCATTTTAAAGATGTTGTTACCCATAATCTGTGATGTGTCAGTAACCGGCACGACGTACACTTCGTTCCCTAGAAATTTTTTTATACCGAGGATCGTTGATTTTTTTTAATAAATTTCCACCTCCAAGACAAAATTGTTCCTTTATCCCCTGGTTTCATCAAATTTTTTTACGGATTCATTTAAAGGATGTTGTTACCTATAATCTGTGATGTGTTAGTAACTGGCACGACGTACTCATCGTTCCCTAGAAATTTTTTTTTACCGAGGATCGTTGATTTTTTAATAAATTTCCACCTCCAAGACAAAATTGTTCCATTTTCCCCTGGTTTCATCAAATTTTTTTACGGATTCATTTAAAGGATGTTGTTACCTATAATCTGTGATATGTCAGTAACTGGCACGACGTTTACTTCGTTCCCTAGAAATTTTTTTATACCGAATATCGTTGTTTTTTTTTTAATAAATTTCCACCTCCAAGACAAAATTGTTCCTTTATCCCCGGGTTTCATTAAATTTTTTTACGGATTCATTTAAAGGATGTTGTTATCTATAATCTGTGATGTGTCAGTAACTGGCACGACGTACACTTCGTTCCCTAGAAATTTTTTTATACCGAGGATCGTTGATTTTTTTAATAAATTTCCACCTCCAAGACAAAATTGTTCCTTTATTCCCTGGTTTCATCAAATTTTTTTAAGGATTCATTTAAAAGATGTTGTTACCTATAATCTGTGATGTGTCAGTAACCGGCACGACGTACACTTCATTCCCTAGAAAATTTTTTATACCGAGGATCGTTGATTTTTTTTAATAAATTTCCACCTCCAAGACAAAATTATTCCTTTATCCCCTGGTTTCATCAAATTTTTTTACGGATTCAATTAAAAGATGTTGTTACCTATAATCTGTGATGTGTCAGTAACTGGCACAACGTTTACTTCGTTCCCTAGAAATTTTTTTATGCCGAGGATCGTTGATTTTTTTTAATAAATTTCCACCTCCAAGACAAAATTGTTCCTTTATACCCTGGTTTCATGAAATTTTTTTAAGGATTAATTTAAAGGATGTTATTTTCTATAATCTGTGATGTGTTAGCAACTGGCACGACGTACACTTCGTACCCTAGAAATTTTTTTATACCGAGGATCGTTGCTTTTTTTTAATAAATTTCCACCTCCAAGACAAAATTGTTCCTTTATCCCCTGGTTACATCAAATTTTTTTACCGATTCATTAAAGGGACGTTGTGTCCTATAATCTGTGATGTGTCAGTAACTGGCACGACGTTTACTTCGTTCCCTAGAAATGTTTTTATACCGAGGATCGTTGATTTTTTTTAATAAATTTCCACCTCCAAGACAAAATTGTTCCTTTATCCCCTGGTTTCATCAAATTTTTTTACGGATTCATTTAAAGGAAGTTGTTACCTATAATCTGTGATGTGTCAGTAACTGGCACGACGTTTACTTTGTTCCCTAGAAATTTTTTTATGCCGAGGATCGTTGATTTTTTTTAATAAATTTCTACCTCCAAGACAAAATTGTTCCTTTATTCTCTGGTTTCATCAAATTTTTTTACGGATTCATTTAAAGGATGTTATTACCTATAATCTGTGATGTGTTAGTAACTGGCACGACGTTTACTTCGTTCCCTAGAAATTTTTTTATACCGAATATCGTTGTTTTTTTTTTAATAAATTTCCACCTCCAAGACAAAATTGTTCCTTTATCCCCTGGTTTCATCAAATTTTTTTACGGATTCATTTAAAGGATGTTGTTACCTATAATCTGTGATATGTCAGTAACTGGCACGACGTTTACTTCGTTCCCTAGAAATTTTTTTATACCGAATATCGTTGTTTTTTTTTTAATAAATTTCCACCTCCAAGACAAAATTGTTCCTTTATCCCCGGGTTTCATTAAATTTTTTTACGGATTCATTTAAAGGATGTTGTTATCTATAATCTGTGATGTGTCAGTAACTGGCACGACGTACACTTCGTTCCCTAGAAATTTTTTTATACCGAGGATCGTTGATTTTTTTAATAAATTTCCACCTCCAAGACAAAATTGTTCCTTTATTCCCTGGTTTCATCAAATTTTTTTAAGGATTCATTTAAAAGATGTTGTTACCTATAATCTGTGATGTGTCAGTAACCGGCACGACGTACACTTCATTCCCTAGAAAATTTTTTATACCGAGGATCGTTGATTTTTTTTAATAAATTTCCACCTCCAAGACAAAATTATTCCTTTATCCCCTGGTTTCATCAAATTTTTTTACGGATTCAATTAAAAGATGTTGTTACCTATAATCTGTGATGTGTCAGTAACTGGCACAACGTTTACTTCGTTCCCTAGAAATTTTTTTATGCCGAGGATCGTTGATTTTTTTTAATAAATTTCCACCTCCAAGACAAAATTGTTCCTTTATACCCTGGTTTCATGAAATTTTTTTAAGGATTAATTTAAAGGATGTTATTTTCTATAATCTGTGATGTGTTAGCAACTGGCACGACGTACACTTCGTACCCTAGAAATTTTTTTATACCGAGGATCGTTGCTTTTTTTTAATAAATTTCCACCTCCAAGACAAAATTGTTCCTTTATCCCCTGGTTACATCAAATTTTTTTACCGATTCATTAAAGGGACGTTGTGTCCTATAATCTGTGATGTGTCAGTAACTGGCACGACGTTTACTTCGTTCCCTAGAAATGTTTTTATACCGAGGATCGTTGATTTTTTTTAATAAATTTCCACCTCCAAGACAAAATTGTTCCTTTATCCCCTGGTTTCATCAAATTTTTTTACGGATTCATTTAAAGGAAGTTGTTACCTATAATCTGTGATGTGTCAGTAACTGGCACGACGTTTACTTTGTTCCCTAGAAATTTTTTTATGCCGAGGATCGTTGATTTTTTTTAATAAATTTCTACCTCCAAGACAAAATTGTTCCTTTATTCTCTGGTTTCATCAAATTTTTTTACGGATTCATTTAAAGGATGTTATTACCTATAATCTGTGATGTGTTAGTAACTGGCACGACGTACACTTCGTACCCTAGAAATTTTTTTATACCGAGGATCGTTGATTTTTTTTAATAAATTTCCACCTCCAAGACAAAATTGTTCCTTTATCCCCTGGTTTCATCAAATTTTTTTAAGGATTCATTTAAAGGATGTTGTTACCTATAATCTGTGATGTGTTAGTAACTGGCACGACGTACTCATCGTTCCCTAGAAATTTTTTTTTACCGAGGATCGTTGATTTTTTAATAAATTTCCACCTCCAAGACAAAATTGTTCCTTTTTCCCCTGGTTTCATCAAATTTTTTTACGGATTCATTTAAAGGATGTTGTTACCTATAATCTGTAATATGTCAGTAACTGGCACGACGTTTACTTCGTTCCCTAGAAATTTTTTTATACCGAATATCGTTGTTTTTTTTTTAATAAATTTCCACCTCCAAGACAAAATTGTTCCTTTATCCCCGGGTTTCATTAAATTTTTTTACGGATTCATTTAAAGGATGTTGTTATCTATAATCTGTGATGTGTCAGTAACTGGCACGACGTACACTTCGTTCCCTAGAAATTTTTTTATACCGAGGATCGTTGATTTTTTTAATAAATTTCCACCTCCAAGACAAAATTGTTCCTTTATTCCCTGGTTTCATCAAATTTTTTTAAGGATTCATTTAAAAGATGTTGTTACCTATAATCTGTGATGTGTCAGTAACCGGCACGACGTACACTTCATTCCCTAGAAAATTTTTTATACCGAGGATCGTTGATTTTTTTTAATAAATTTCCACCTCCAAGACAAAATTATTCCTTTATCCCCTGGTTTCATCAAATTTTTTTACGGATTCAATTAAAAGATGTTGTTACCTATAATCTGTGATGTGTCAGTAACTGGCACAACGTTTACTTCGTTCCCTAGAAATTTTTTTATGCCGAGGATCGTTGATTTTTTTTAATAAATTTCCACCTCCAAGACAAAATTGTTCCTTTATACCCTGGTTTCATGAAATTTTTTTAAGGATTAATTTAAAGGATGTTATTTTCTATAATCTGTGATGTGTTAGCAACTGGCACGACGTACACTTCGTACCCTAGAAATTTTTTTATACCGAGGATCGTTGCTTTTTTTTAATAAATTTCCACCTCCAAGACAAAATTGTTCCTTTATCCCCTGGTTACATCAAATTTTTTTACCGATTCATTAAAGGGACGTTGTGTCCTATAATCTGTGATGTGTCAGTAACTGGCACGACGTTTACTTCGTTCCCTAGAAATGTTTTTATACCGAGGATCGTTGATTTTTTTTAATAAATTTCCACCTCCAAGACAAAATTGTTCCTTTATCCCCTGGTTTCATCAAATTTTTTTACGGATTCATTTAAAGGAAGTTGTTACCTATAATCTGTGATGTGTCAGTAACTGGCACGACGTTTACTTTGTTCCCTAGAAATTTTTTTATGCCGAGGATCGTTGATTTTTTTTAATAAATTTCTACCTCCAAGACAAAATTGTTCCTTTATTCTCTTGTTTCATCAAATTTTTTTACGGATTCATTTAAAGGATGTTATTACCTATAATCTGTGATGTGTTAGTAACTGGCACGACGTACACTTCGTACCCTAGAAATTTTTTTATACCGAGGATCGTTGATTTTTTTTAATAAATTTCCACCTCCAAGACAAAATTGTTCCTTTATCCCCTGGTTTCATCAAATTTTTTTAAGGATTCATTTAAAGGATGTTGTTACCTATAACCTGTAATGTGTCAGTAACTGGCACGACGTTTACTTCGTTCCCTAGAAATGTTTTTATACCGAGGATCGTTGATTTTTTTTAATAAATTTCCACCTCCAAGACAAAATTGTTCCTTTATCCCCTGGTTTCATTAATTTTTTTTACGGATTCATTTAAAGGATGTCATTATCTATAATCTGTGATGTGTCAGTAACTGGCACGACGTACACTTCGTTCCCTAGAAATTTTTTTATACCGAGGATCGTTGATTTTTTTAATAAATTTCCACCTCCAAGACAAAATTGTTCCTTTATTCCCTGGTTTCATCAAATTTTTTTACGGATTCATTTAAAAGATGTTGTTACCTATAATCTGTGATGTGTTAGTAACTGGCACGACGTACTCTTCGTTCCCTAGAAATTTTTTTTTACCGAGGATCGTTGATTTTTTAATAAATTTCCACCTCCAAGACAAAATTGTTCCTTTTTCCCCTGGTTTCATCAAATTTTTTTACGGATTCATTTAAAGGATGTTGTTACCTATAATCTGTGATATGTCAGTAACTGGCACGACGTTTACTTCGTTCCCTAGAAATTTTTTTATACCGAGGATCGTTGTTTTTTTTTAATAAATTTCCACCTCCAAGACAAAATTGTTCCTTTATCCCCTGGTTTCATTAAATTTTTTTACGGATTCATTTAAAGGATGTTGTTATCTATAATCTGTGATGTGTCAGTAACTGGCACGACGTACACTTCGTTCCCTAGAAATTTTTTTATACCGAGGATCGTTGATTTTTTTAATAAATTTCCACCTCCAAGACAAAATTGTTCCTTTATTCCCTGGTTTCATCAAATTTTTTTAAGGAATCATTTAAAAGATGTTGTTACCTATAATCTGTGATGTGTCAGTAACCGGCACGACGTACACTTCATTCCCTAGAAAATTTTTTATACCGAGGATCGTTGATTTTTTTTAATAAATTTCCATATCCAAGACAAAATTGTTCCTTTATCCCCTGGTTTCATTAATTTTTTTTACGGATTCATTTAAAGGATGTTATTATCTATAATCTGTGATGTGTCAGTAACTGGCACGACGTACACTTCGTTCCCTAGAAATTTTTTTATACCGAGGATTGTTGTTTTTTTTTAATAAATTTCTACCTCCAAGACAAAATTGTTCCTTTATCCCCTGGTTTCATTAATTTTTTTTTCGGATTCATTTAAAGAATGTTGTTATCTATAATCTGTAATGTGTCAGTAACTGGCACGACGTACACTTCGTTCCCTAGAAATTTTTTTATACCGAGGATCGTTGATTTTTTTAATAAATTTCCACCTCCAAGACAAAATTGTTCCTTTATCCCCTGGTTTCATTAATTTTTTTTACGGATTCATTTAAAGGATGTTATTATCTATAATCTGTGATGTGTCAGTAACTGGCACGACGTACACTTCGTTCCCTAGAAATTTTTTTATACCGAGGATTGTTGTTTTTTTTTAATAAATTTCTACCTCCAAGTCAAAATTGTTCCTTTATCCCCTGGTTTCATTAATTTTTTTTTCGGATTCATTTAAAGGATGTTGTTATCTATAATCTGTAATGTGTCAGTAACTGGCACGACGTACACTTCGTTCCCTAGAAATTTTTTTATACCGAGGATCGTTGATTTTTTTTAATAAATTTTTACCTCCAAGACAAAATTGTTCCTTTATTCCCTGGTTTCATCAAATTTATTTACGGATTCATTTTAAAGATGTTGTTACCCATAATCTGTGATGTGTCAGTAACCGGCACGACGTACACTTCGTTCCCTAGAAATTTTTTTATACCGAGGATCGTTGATTTTTTTTAATAAATTTCCACCTCCAAGACAAAATTGTTCCTTTATCCCCTGGTTTCATCAAATTTTTTTACGGATTCATTTAAAGGATGTTGTTACCTATAATCTGTGATGTGTTAGTAACTGGCACGACGTACTCATCGTTCCCTAGAAATTTTTTTTTACCGAGGATCGTTGATTTTTTAATAAATTTCCACCTCCAAGACAAAATTGTTCCTTTTTCCCCTGGTTTCATCAAATTTTTTTACGGATTCATTTAAAGGATGTTGTTACCTATAATCTGTGATATGTCAGTAACTGGCACGACGTTTACTTCGTTCCCTAGAAATTTTTTTATACCGAATATCGTTGTTTTTTTTTTAATAAATTTCCACCTCCAAGTCAAAATTGTTCCTTTATCCCCGGGTTTCATTAAATTTTTTTACGGATTCATTTAAAGGATGTTGTTATCTATAGTCTGTGATGTGTCAGTAACTGGCACGACGTACACTTCGTTCCCTAGAAATTTTTTTATACCGAGGATCGTTGATTTTTTTAATAAATTTCCACCTCCAAGACAAAATTGTTCCTTTATTCCCTGGTTTCATCAAATTTTTTTAAGGATTCATTTAAAAGATGTTGTTACCTATAATCTGTGATGTGTCAGTAACCGGCACGACGTACACTTCATTCCCTAGAAAATTTTTTATACCGAGGATCGTTGATTTTTTTTAATAAATTTCCACCTCCAAGACAAAATTATTCCTTTATCCCCTGGTTTCATCAAATTTTTTTACGGATTCAATTAAAAGATGTTGTTACCTATAATCTGTGATGTGTCAGTAACTGGCACGACGTTTACTTCGTTCCCTAGAAATTTTTTTATGCCGAGGATCGTTGATTTTTTTTAATAAATTTCCACCTCCAAGACAAAATTGTTCCTTTATACCCTGGTTTCATGAAATTTTTTTAAAGATTCATTTAAAGGATGTTATTTTCTATAATCTGTGATGTGTTAGCAACTGGCACGACGTACACTTCGTACCCTAGAAATTTTTTTATACCGAGGATCGTTGATTTTTTTTAATAAATTTCCACCTCCAAGACAAAATTGTTCCTTTATCCCCTGGTTACATCAAATTTTTTTACCGATTCATTAAAGGGACGTTGTGTCCTATAATCTGTGATGTGTCAGTAACTGGCACGACGTTTACTTCGTTCCCTAGAAATGTTTTTATACCGAGGATCGTTGATTTTTTTTAATAAATTTCCACCTCCAAGACAAAATTGTTCCTTTATCCCCTGGTTTCATCAAATTTTTTTACGGATTCATTTAAAAGAAGTTGTTACCTATAATCTGTGATGTGTCAGTAACTGGCACGACGTTTACTTTGTTCCCTAGAAATTTTTTTATGCCGAGGATCGTTGATTTTTTTTAATAAATTTCTACCTCCAAGACAAAATTGTTCCTTCATTCTCTGGTTTCATCAAATTTTTTTACGGATTCATTTAAAGGATGTTATTACCTATAATCTGTGATGTGTTAGTAACTGGCACGACGTACACTTCGTACCCTAGAAATTTTTTTATACCGAGGATCGTTGATTTTTTTTAATAAATTTCCATATCCAAGACAAAATTGTTCCTTTATCCCCTGGTTTCATTAATTTTTTTTACGGATTCATTTAAAGGATGTTATTATCTATAATCTGTGATGTGTCAGTAACTGGCACGACGTACACTTCGTTCCCTAGAAATTTTTTTATACCGAGGATTGTTGTTTTTTTTTAATAAATTTCTACCTCCAAGACAAAATTGTTCCTTTATCCCCTGGTTTCATTAATTTTTTTTTCGGATTCATTTAAAGAATGTTGTTATCTATAATCTGTAATGTGTCAGTAACTGGCACGACGTACACTTCGTTCCCTAGAAATTTTTTTATACCGAGGATCGTTGATTTTTTTAATAAATTTCCACCTCCAAGACAAAATTGTTCCTTTATCCCCTGGTTTCATTAATTTTTTTTACGGATTCATTTAAAGGATGTTATTATCTATAATCTGTGATGTGTCAGTAACTGGCACGACGTACACTTCGTTCCCTAGAAATTTTTTTATACCGAGGATTGTTGTTTTTTTTTAATAAATTTCTACCTCCAAGACAAAATTGTTCCTTTATCCCCTGGTTTCATTAATTTTTTTTTCGGATTCATTTAAAGGATGTTGTTATCTATAATCTGTAATGTGTCAGTAACTGGCACGACGTACACTTCGTTCCCTAGAAATTTTTTTATACCGAGGATCGTTGATTTTTTTTAATAAATTTTTACCTCCAAGACAAAATTGTTCCTTTATTCCCTGGTTTCATCAAATTTATTTACGGATTCATTTTAAAGATGTTGTTACCCATAATCTGTGATGTGTCAGTAACCGGCACGACGTACACTTCGTTCCCTAGAAATTTTTTTATACCGAGGATCGTTGATTTTTTTTAATAAATTTCCACCTCCAAGACAAAATTGTTCCTTTATCCCCTGGTTTCATCAAATTTTTTTACGGATTCATTTAAAGGATGTTGTTACCTATAATCTGTGATGTGTTAGTAACTGGCACGACGTACTCATCGTTCCCTAGAAATTTTTTTTTACCGAGGATCGTTGATTTTTTAATAAATTTCCACCTCCAAGACAAAATTGTTCCTTTTTCCCCTGGTTTCATCAAATTTTTTTACGGATTCATTTAAAGGATGTTGTTACCTATAATCTGTGATATGTCAGTAACTGGCACGACGTTTACTTCGTTCCCTAGAAATTTTTTTATACCGAATATCGTTGTTTTTTTTTTAATAAATTTCCACCTCCAAGACAAAATTGTTCCTTTATCCCCGGGTTTCATTAAATTTTTTTACGGATTCATTTAAAGGATGTTGTTATCTATAGTCTGTGATGTGTCAGTAACTGGCACGACGTACACTTCGTTCCCTAGAAATTTTTTTATACCGAGGATCGTTGATTTTTTTAATAAATTTCCACCTCCAAGACAAAATTGTTCCTTTATTCCCTGGTTTCATCAAATTTTTTTAAGGATTCATTTAAAAGATGTTGTTACCTATAATCTGTGATGTGTCAGTAACCGGCACGACGTACACTTCATTCCCTAGAAATTTTTTTATACCGAGGATCGTTGATTTTTTTTAATAAATTTCCACCTCCAAGACAAAATTATTCCTTTATCCCCTGGTTTCATCAAATTTTTTTACAGATTCAATTAAAAGATGTTGTTACCTATAATCTGTGATGTGTCAGTAACTGGCACGACGTTTACTTCGTTCCCTAGAAATTTTTTTATGCCGAGGATCGTTGATTTTTTTTAATAAATTTCCACCTCCAAGACAAAATTGTTCCTTTATACCCTGGTTTCATGAAATTTTTTTAAGGATTCATTTAAAGGATGTTATTTTCTATAATCTGTGATGTGTTAGCAACTGGCACGACGTACACTTCGTACCCTAGAAATTTTTTTATACCGAGGATCGTTGATTTTTTTTAATAAATTTCCACCTCCAAGACAAAATTGTTCCTTTATCCCCTGGTTACATCAAATTTTTTTACCGATTCATTAAAGGGACGTTGTGTCCTATAATCTGTGATGTGTCAGTAACTGGCACGACGTTTACTTCGTTCCCTAGAAATGTTTTTATACCGAGGATCGTTGATTTTTTTTAATAAATTTCCACCTCCAAGACAAAATTGTTCCTTTATCCCCTGGTTTCATCAAATTTTTTTACGGATTCATTTAAAGGAAGTTGTTACCTATAATCTGTGATGTGTCAGTAACTGGCACGACGTTTACTTTGTTCCCTAGAAATTTTTTTATGCCGAGGATCGTTGATTTTTTTTAATAAATTTCTACCTCCAAGACAAAATTGTTCCTTTATTCTCTGGTTTCATCAAATTTTTTTACGGATTCATTTAAAGGATGTTATTACCTATAATCTGTGATGTGTTAGTAACTGGCACGACGTACACTTCGTACCCTAGAAATTTTTTTATACCGAGGATCGTTGATTTTTTTTAATAAATTTCCACCTCCAAGACAAAATTGTTTCTTTATCCCCTGGTTTCATCAAATTTTTTTAAGGATTCATTTAAAGGATGTTGTTACCTATAACCTGTAATGTGTCAGTAACTGGCACGACGTTTACTTCGTTCCCTAGAAATGTTTTTATACCGAGGATCGTTGATTTTTTTTAATAAATTTCCACCTCCAAGACAAAATTGTTCCTTTATCCCCTGGTTTCATTAATTTTTTTTACGGATTCATTTAAAGGATGTTATTATCTATAATCTGTGATGTGTCAGTAACTGGCACGACGTACACTTCGTTCCCTAGAAATTTTTTTATACCGAGGATCGTTGATTTTTTTAATAAATTTCCACCTCCAAGACAAAATTGTTCCTTTATTCCCTGGTTTCATCAAATTTTTTTACGGATTCATTTAAAAGATGTTGTTACCTATAATCTGTGATGTGTTAGTAACTGGCACGACGTACTCTTCGTTCCCTAGAATTTTTTTTTTACCGAGGATCGTTGATTTTTTAATAAATTTCCACCTCCAAGACAAAATTGTTCCTTTTTCCCCTGGTTTCATCAAATTTTTTTACGGATTCATTTAAAGGATGTTGTTACCTATAATCTGTGATATGTCAGTAACTGGCACGACGTTTACTTCGTTCCCTAGAAATTTTTTTATACCGAGGATCGTTGTTTTTTTTTTAATAAATTTCCACCTCCAAGACAAAATTGTTCCTTTATCCCCTGGTTTCATTAAATTTTTTTACGGATTCATTTAAAGGATGTTGTTATCTATAATCTGTGATGTGTCAGTAACTGGCACGACGTACACTTCGTTCCCTAGAAATTTTTTTATACCGAGGATCGTTGATTTTTTTAATAAATTTCCACCTCCAAGACAAAATTGTTCCTTTATTCCCTGGTTTCATCAATTTTTTTTAAGGAATCATTTAAAAGATGTTGTTACCTATAATCTGTGATGTGTCAGTAACCGGCACGACGTACACTTCATTCCCTAGAAAATTTTTTATACCGAGGATCGTTGATTTTTTTTAATAAATTTCCACCTCCAAGACAAAATTATTCCTTTATCCCCTGGTTTCATCAAATTTTTTTACGGATTCAATTAAAAGATGTTGTTACCTATAATCTGTGATGTGTCAGTAACTGGCACGACGTTTACTTCATTCCCTAGAAATTTTTTTATGCCGAGGATCGTTGATTTTTTTTAATAAATTTCCACCTCCAAGACAAAATTGTTCCTTTATACCCTGGTTTCATGAAATTTTTTTAAGGATTCATTTAAAGGATGTTATTTTCTATAATCTGTGATGTGTTAGCAACTGGCACGACGTACACTTCGTACCCTAGAAATTTTTTTATACCGAGGATCGTTGATTTTTTTTAATAAATTTCCACCTCCAAGACAAAATTGTTCCTTTATCCCCTGGTTACATCAAATTTTTTTACCGATTCATTAAAGGGACGTTGTGTCCTATAATCTGTGATGTGTCAGTAACTGGCACGACGTTTACTTCGTTCCCTAGAAATGTTTTTATACCGAGGATCGTTGATTTTTTTTAATAAATTTCCACCTCCAAGACAAAATTGTTCCTTTATCCCCTGGTTTCATCAAATTTTTTTACGGATTCATTTAAAAGATGTTGTTACCAATAATCTGTGATGTGTCAGTAACAGGCACGACGTTTACTTCGTTCCCTAGAAATTTTTTTATTCCGAGGATCGTTGATTTTTTTAATAAATTTCCACCTCCAAGACAAAATTGATCCTTTATCCCCTGGTTTCATCAATTTTTTTTACGGATTCATTTATAAGATGTTGTTACCTATAATCTGTGATGTGTCAGTAACTGGCACGACGTACACTTCGTTCCCTAAAAATTTTTTTATACCGAGGATCGTTGTTTTTTTTAATAAATTTTCACCTCCAAGACAAAATTGTTCCTTTATCCCCTGGTTTCATTAAATTTTTTTACGGATTCATTTAAAGGATGTTGTTATCTATAATCTGTGATGTGTCAGTAACCGGCACGACGTACACTTCATTCCCTAGAAAATTTTTTATACCGAGGATCGTTGATTTTTTTTAATAAATTTTCACCTCCAAGACAAAATTGTTCCTTTATCCCCTGGTTTCATCAAATTTTTTTACGGATTCATTTAAAGGAAGTTGTTACCTATAATCTGTGATGTGTCAGTAACTGGCACGACGTTTACTTCGTTCCCTAGAAATTTTTTTATGCCGAGGATCGTTGATTTTTTTTAATAAATTTCTACCTCCAAGACAAAATTGTTCCTTTATTCTCTGGTTTCATCAAATTTTTTTACGGATTCATTTAAAGGATGTTATTACCTATAATCTGTGATGTGTTAGTAACTGGCACGACGTACACTTCGTACCCTAGAAATTTTTTTATACCGAGGATCGTTGATTTTTTTTAATAAATTTCCACCTCCAAGACAAAATTGTTCCTTTACCCCCTGGTTTCATCAAATTTTTTTAATGATTCATTTAAAGGATGTTGTTACCTATAACCTGTAATGTGTCAGTAACTGGCACGACGTTTACTTCGTTCCCTAGAAATGTTTTTATACCGAGGATCGTTGATTTTTTTTAATAAATTTCCACCTCCAAGACAAAATTGTTCCTTTATCCCCTGGTTTCATTAATTTTTTTTACGGATTCATTTAAAGGATGTTATTATCTATAATCTGTGATGTGTCAGTAACTGGCACGACGTACACTTCGTTCCCTAGAAATTTTTTTATACCGAGGATCGTTGATTTTTTTAATAAATTTCCACCTCCAAGACAAAATTGTTCCTTTATTCCCTGGTTTCATCAAATTTTTTTACGGATTCATTTAAAAGATGTTGTTACCTATAATCTGTGATGTGTCAGTAACCGGCATGACGTACACTTCATTCCCTAGAAAATTTTTTATACCGAGGACCGTTGATTTTTTTTAATAAATTTCCACCTCCAAGACAAAATTGTTCCTTTATCCCCTGGTTACATCAAATTTTTTTACCGATTCATTAAAGGGACGTTGTGTCCTATAATCTGTGATGTGTCAGTAACTGGCACGACGTTTACTTCGTTCCCTAGAAATGTTTTTATACCGAGGATCGTTGATTTTTTTTAATAAATTTCCACCTCCATGACAAAATTGTTCCTTTATCCCCTGGTTTCATCAAATTTTTTTACGGATTCATTTAAAAGATGTTGTTACCAATAATCTGTGATGTGTCAGTAACAGGCACGACGTTTACTTCGTTCCCTAGAAATTTTTTTATTCCGAGGATCGTTGATTTTTTTAATAAATTTCCACCTCCAAGACAAAATTGTTCCTTTATCCCCTGGTTTCATCAATTTTTTTTACGGATTCATTTATAAGATGTTGTTACCTATAATCTGTGATGTGTCAGTAACTGGCACGACGTACACTTCGTTCCCTAAAAATTTTTTTATACCGAGGATCGTTGTTTTTTTTAATAAATTTTCACCTCCAAGACAAAATTGTTCCTTTATCCCCTGGTTTCATTAAATTTTTTTACGGATTCATTTAAAAGATGTTGTTATCTATAATCTGTGATGTGTCAGTAACCGGCACGACTTACACTTCATTCCCTAGAAAATTTTTTATACCGAGGATCGTTGATTTTTTTTAATAAATTTCCACCTCCAAGACAAAATTGTTCCTTTATCCTCTGGTTTCATCAAATTTTTTTACGGATTTATTTAAAGGAAGTTGTTACCTATAATCTGTGATGTGTCAGTAACTGGCACGACGTTTACTTCGTTCCCTAGAAATTTTTTTATGCCGAGGATCGTTGATTTTTTTTAATAAATTTCTACCTCCAAGACAAAATTGTTCCTTTATTCTCTGGTTTCATCAAATTTTTTTACAGATTCATTTACAGGATGTTATTACCTATAATCTGTGATGTGTTAGTAACTGGCACGACGTACACTTCGTACCCTAGAAATTTTTTTATACCGAGGATCGTTGATTTTTTTTAATAAATTTCCACCTCCAAGACAAAATTGTTCCTTTACCCCCTGGTTTCATCAAATTTTTTTAAGGATTCATTTAAAGGATGTTGTTACCTATAACCTGTAATGTGTCAGTAACTGGCACGACGTTTACTTCGTTCCCTAGAAATGTTTTTATACCGAGGATCGTTGATTTTTTTTAATAAATTTCCACCTCCAAGACAAAATTGTTCCTTTATCCCCTGGTTTCATTAATTTTTTTTACGGATTCATTTAAAGGATGTTATTATCTATAATCTGTGATGTGTCAGTAACTGGCACGACGTACACTTCGTTCCCTAGAAATTTTTTTATACCGAGGATCGTTGATTTTTTTAATAAATTTCCACCTCCAAGACAAAATTGTTCCTTTATTCCCTGGTTTCATCAAATTTTTTTACGGATTCATTTAAAAGATGTTGTTACCTATAATCTGTGATGTGTCAGTAACCGGCACGACGTACACTTCATTCCCTAGAAAATTTTTTATACCGAGGATCGTTGATTTTTTTTAATAAATTTCCACCTCCAAGACAAAATTGTTCCTTTATCCCCTGGTTTCATCAAAATTTTTTACGGATTCATTTAAAGGACGTTGTGTCCTATAATCTGTGATGTGTCAGTAACTGGCACGACGTTTACTTCGTTCCCTAGAAATTTTTTATACCGAGGATCGTTGATTTTTTTTAATAAATTTCCACCTCCAAGACAAAATTGTTCCTTTATCCCCTGGTTTCATCAAATTTTTTTACGGATTCATTTAAAAGATGTTGTTACCTATAATCTGTGATGTGTCAGTAACAGGCACGACGTTTACTTCGTTCCCTAGAATTTTTTTTATACCGAGGATCGTTGATTTTTTTAATAAATTTCCACCTCCAAGACAAAATTGTTCCTTTATCCCCTGGTTTCATCAAATTTTTTTACGGATTCATTTAAAAGATGTTGTTACCTATAATCTGTGATGTGTCAGTAACTGGCACGACGTACACTTCGTTCCCTAGAATTTTTTTTATACCGAGGATCGTTGTTTTTTTTTAATAAATTTCCACCTCCAAGACAAAATTGTTCTTTTATCCCCTGGTTTCATTAATTTTTTTTTAGGATTCATTTAAAGGATGTTGTTATCTATAATCTGTAATGTGTCAGTAACTGGCACAACGTACACTTCGTTCCCTAGAAATTTTTTTATACCGAGGATCGTTGATTTTTTTAATAAATTTCCACCTCCAAGACAAAATTGTTCCTTTATTCCCTGGTTTCATCAAATTTTTTTACGGATTCATTTAAAAGATGTTGTTTTCTATAATCTGTGATGTGTCAGTAACCGGCACGACGTACACTTCATTCCCTAGAAAATTTTTTATACCGAGGATCGTTGATTTTTTTTAATAAATTTCCATATCCAAGACAAAATTGTTCCTTTATCCCCTGGTTTCATTAATTTTTTTTACGGATTCATTTAAAGGATGTTATTATCTATAATCTGTGATGTGTCAGTAACTGGCACGACGTACACTTCGTTCCCTAGAAATTTTTTATACCGAGGATCGTTGATTTTTTTTAATAAATTTCCACCTCCAAGACAAAATTGTTCCTTTATCCCCTGGTTTCATCAAATTTTTTTACGGATTCATTTAAAGGATGTTGTTACCTATAATCTGTGATGTGTCAGTAACTGGCACGACGTACACTTCGTTCTCTAGAAATTTTTTTTTACCAAGGATCATTGATTTTTTTAATAAATTTCCACCTCCAAGACAAAATTGTTCCTTTATCCCCTGGTTTCATTAAATTTTTTTACAGATTCATTTAAAGGATGTTGATATCTATAATCTGTGATGTGTCAGTAACCGGCACGACGTACACTTCATTCCCTAGAAAAAATTTTATACCGAGGACCGTTGATTTTTTTTAATAAATTTCCACCTCCAAGACAAAATTGTTCCTTTATCCCCTGGTTACATCAAATTTTTTTACCGATTCATTAAAGGGACGTTGTGTCCTATAATCTGTGATGTGTCAGTAACTGGCACGACGTACACTTCGTTCCCTAGAAATTTTTTTATACCGAGGATCGTTGATTTTTTTAATAAATTTCCACCTCCAAGACAAAATTGTTCCTTTATTCCCTGGTTTCATCAAATTTTTTTACGGATTCATTTAAAAGATGTTGTTTTCTATAATCTGTGATGTTTCAGTAACCGGCACGACGTACACTTCATTCCCTAGAAAATTTTTTATACCGAGGATCGTTGATTTTTTTTAATAAATTTCCACCTCCAAGACAAAATTGTTCCTTTATCCCCTGGTTTCATCAAATTTTTTTACGGATTCATTTAAAGGAAGTTGTTACCTATAATCTGTGATGTGTCAATAACTGGCATGACGTTTACTTCGTTCCCTAGAAATTTTTTTATGCCGAGGACCGTTGATTTTTTTTAATAAATTTCCGACTCCAAGACAAAATTGTTCCTTTATTCTCTGGTTTCATCAAATTTTTTTACGGATTCATTTAAAGGATGTTATTACCTATAATCTGTGATGTGTTAGTAACTGGCACGACGTACACTTCGTACCCTAGAAATTTTTATATACCGAGGATCGTTGATTTTTTTTAATAAATTTCCACCTCCAAGACAAAATTGTTTCTTTATCCCCTGGTTTCATCAAATTTTTTTACGGATTCATTTAAAAGATGTTGTTTTCTATAATCTGTGATGTGTCAGTAACCGGCACGACGTACACTTCATTCCCTAGAAAATTTTTTATACCGAGGATCGTTGATTTTTTTTAATAAATTTCCATATCCAAGACAAAATTGTTCCTTTATCCCCTGGTTTCATTAATTTTTTTTACGGATTCATTTAAAGGATGTTATTATCTATAATCTGTGATGTGTCAGTAACTGGCACGACGTACACTTCGTTCCCTAGAAATTTTTTATACCGAGGATCGTTGATTTTTTTTAATAAATTTCCACCTCCAAGACAAAATTGTTCCTTTATCCCCTGGTTTCATCAAATTTTTTTACGGATTCATTTAAAGGATGTTGTTACCTATAATCTGTGATGTGTCAGTAACTGGCACGACGTACACTTCGTTCTCTAGAAATTTTTTTTTACCAAGGATCATTGATTTTTTTAATAAATTTCCACCTCCAAGACAAAATTGTTCCTTTATCCCCTGGTTTCATTAAATTTTTTTACAGATTCATTTAAAGGATGTTGATATCTATAATCTGTGATGTGTCAGTAACCGGCACGACGTACACTTCATTCCCTAGAAAATTTTTTATACCGAGGACCGTTGATTTTTTTTAATAAATTTCCACCTCCAAGACAAAATTGTTCCTTTATCCCCTGGTTACATCAAATTTTTTTACCGATTCATTAAAGGGACGTTGTGTCCTATAATCTGTGATGTGTCAGTAACTGGCACGACGTACACTTCGTTCCCTAGAAATTTTTTTATACCGAGGATCGTTGATTTTTTTAATAAATTTCCACCTCCAAGACAAAATTGTTCCTTTATTCCCTGGTTTCATCAAATTTTTTTACGGATTCATTTAAAAGATGTTGTTTTCTATAATCTGTGATGTTTCAGTAACCGGCACGACGTACACTTCATTCCCTAGAAAATTTTTTATACCGAGGATCGTTGATTTTTTTTAATAAATTTCCACCTCCAAGACAAAATTGTTCCTTTATCCCCTGGTTTCATCAAATTTTTTTACGGATTCATTTAAAGGAAGTTGTTACCTATAATCTGTGATGTGTCAATAACTGGCATGACGTTTACTTCGTTCCCTAGAAATTTTTTTATGCCGAGGACCGTTGATTTTTTTTAATAAATTTCCGACTCCAAGACAAAATTGTTCCTTTATTCTCTGGTTTCATCAAATTTTTTTACGGATTCATTTAAAGGATGTTATTACCTATAATCTGTGATGTGTTAGTAACTGGCACGACGTACACTTCGTACCCTAGAAATTTTTTTATACCGAGGATCGTTGATTTTTTTTAATAAATTTCCACCTCCAAGACAAAATTGTTTCTTTATCCCCTGGTTTCATCAATTTTTTTTACGGATTCATTTAAAGGATGTTGTTACCTATAATCTGTGATGTGTCAGTAACTGGCACGACGTACACTTCGTTCTCTAGAAATTTTTTTTTACCAAGGATCATTGATTTTTTTAATAAATTTCCACCTCCAAGACAAAATTGTTCCTTTATCCCCTGGTTTCATTAAATTTTTTTACAGATTCATTTAAAAGATGTTGTTATCTATAATCTGTGATGTGTCAGTAACCGGCACGACGTACACTTCATTCCCTAGAAAATTTTTTATACCGAGGACCGTTGATTTTTTTTAATAAATTTCCACCTCCAAGACAAAATTGTTCCTTTATCCCCTGGTTACATCAAATTTTTTTACCGATTCATTAAAGGGACGTTGTGTCCTATAATCTGTGATGTGTCAGTAACTGGCACGACGTTTACTTCGTTCCCTAGAAATGTTTTTATACCGAGGATCGTTGATTTTTTTTAATAAATTTCCACCTCCAAGACAAAATTGTTTCTTTATCCCCTGGTTTCATCAAATTTTTTTACGGATTCATTTAAAAGATGTTGTTTTCTATAATCTGTGATGTGTCAGTAACCGGCACGACGTACACTTCATTCCCTAGAAAATTTTTTATACCGAGGATCGTTGATTTTTTTTAATAAATTTCCATATCCAAGACAAAATTGTTCCTTTATCCCCTGGTTTCATTAATTTTTTTTACGGATTCATTTAAAGGATGTTATTATCTATAATCTGTGATGTGTCAGTAACTGGCACGACGTACACTTCGTTCCCTAGAAATTTTTTATACCGAGGATCGTTGATTTTTTTTAATAAATTTCCACCTCCAAGACAAAATTGTTCCTTTATCCCCTGGTTTCATCAAATTTTTTTACGGATTCATTTAAAGGATGTTGTTACCTATAATCTGTGATGTGTCAGTAACTGGCACGACGTACACTTCGTTCTCTAGAAATTTTTTTTTACCAAGGATCATTGATTTTTTTAATAAATTTCCACCTCCAAGACAAAATTGTTCCTTTATCCCCTGGTTTCATTAAATTTTTTTACAGATTCATTTAAAGGATGTTGATATCTATAATCTGTGATGTGTCAGTAACCGGCACGACGTACACTTCATTCCCTAGAAAATTTTTTATACCGAGGACCGTTGATTTTTTTTAATAAATTTCCACCTCCAAGACAAAATTGTTCCTTTATCCCCTGGTTACATCAAATTTTTTTACCGATTCATTAAAGGGACGTTGTGTCCTATAATCTGTGATGTGTCAGTAACTGGCACGACGTACACTTCGTTCCCTAGAAATTTTTTTATACCGAGGATCGTTGATTTTTTTAATAAATTTCCACCTCCAAGACAAAATTGTTCCTTTATTCCCTGGTTTCATCAAATTTTTTTACGGATTCATTTAAAAGATGTTGTTTTCTATAATCTGTGATGTTTCAGTAACCGGCACGACGTACACTTCATTCCCTAGAAAATTTTTTATACCGAGGATCGTTGATTTTTTTTAATAAATTTCCACCTCCAAGACAAAATTGTTCCTTTATCCCCTGGTTTCATCAAATTTTTTTACGGATTCATTTAAAGGAAGTTGTTACCTATAATCTGTGATGTGTCAATAACTGGCATGACGTTTACTTCGTTCCCTAGAAATTTTTTTATGCCGAGGACCGTTGATTTTTTTTAATAAATTTCCGACTCCAAGACAAAATTGTTCCTTTATTCTCTGGTTTCATCAAATTTTTTTACGGATTCATTTAAAGGATGTTATTACCTATAATCTGTGATGTGTTAGTAACTGGCACGACGTACACTTCGTACCCTAGAAATTTTTTTATACCGAGGATCGTTGATTTTTTTTAATAAATTTCCACCTCCAAGACAAAATTGTTTCTTTATCCCCTGGTTTCATCAATTTTTTTTACGGATTCATTTAAAGGATGTTGTTACCTATAATCTGTGATGTGTCAGTAACTGGCACGACGTACACTTCGTTCTCTAGAAATTTTTTTTTACCAAGGATCATTGATTTTTTTAATAAATTTCCACCTCCAAGACAAAATTGTTCCTTTATCCCCTGGTTTCATTAAATTTTTTTACAGGTTCATTTAAAAGATGTTGTTATCTATAATCTGTGATGTGTCAGTAACCGGCACGACGTACACTTCATTCCCTAGAAAATTTTTTATACCGAGGACCGTTGATTTTTTTTAATAAATTTCCACCTCCAAGACAAAATTGTTCCTTTATCCCCTGGTTACATCAAATTTTTTTACCGATTCATTAAAGGGACGTTGTGTCCTATAATCTGTGATGTGTCAGTAACTGGCACGACGTTTACTTCGTTCCCTAGAAATGTTTTTATACCGAGGATCGTTGATTTTTTTTAATAAATTTCCACCTCCAAGACAAAATTGTTCCTTTATCCCCTGGTTTCATCAAATTTTTTTACGGATTCATTTAAAGGAAGTTGTTACCTATAATCTGTGATGTGTCAGTAACTGGCACGACGTTTACTTCGTTCCCTAGAAATTTTTTTATGCCGAGGATCGTTGATTTTTTTTAATAAATTTCTACCTCCAAGACAAAATTGTTCCTTTATTCTCTGGTTTCATCAAATTTTTTTACGGATTCATTTAAAGGATGTTATTACCTATAATCTGTGATGTGTTAGTAACTGGCACGACGTACACTTCGTACCCTAGAAATTTTTTTATACCGAGGATCGTTGATTTTTTTTAATAAATTTCCACCTCCAAGACAAAATTGTTCCTTTACCCCCTGGTTTCATCAAATTTTTTTAATGATTCATTTAAAGGATGTTGTTACCTATAACCTGTAATGTGTCAGTAACTGGCACGACGTTTACTTCGTTCCCTAGAAATGTTTTTATACCGAGGATCGTTGATTTTTTTTAATAAATTTCCACCTCCAAGACAAAATTGTTCCTTTATCCCCTGGTTTCATTAATTTTTTTTACGGATTCATTTAAAAGATGTTATTATCTATAATCTGTGATGTGTCAGTAACTGGCACGACGTACACTTCGTTCCCTAGAAATTTTTTTATACCGAGGATCGTTGATTTTTTTAATAAATTTCCACCTCCAAGACAAAATTGTTCCTTTATTCCCTGGTTTCATCAAATTTTTTTACGGATTCATTTAAAAGATGTTGTTACCTATAATCTGTGATGTGTCAGTAACCGGCACGACGTACACTTCATTCCCTAGAAAATTTTTTATACCGAGGACCGTTGATTTTTTTTAATAAATTTCCACCTCCAAGACAAAATTGTTCCTTTATCCCCTGGTTACATCAAATTTTTTTACCGATTCATTAAAGGGACGTTGTGTCCTATAATCTGTGATGTGTCAGTAACTGGCACGACGTTTACTTCGTTCCCTAGAAATGTTTTTATACCGAGGATCGTTGATTTTTTTTAATAAATTTCCACCTCCAAGACAAAATTGTTCCTTTATCCCCTGGTTTCATCAAATTTTTTTACGGATTCATTTAAAAGATGTTGTTACCAATAATCTGTGATGTGTCAGTAACAGGCACGACGTTTACTTCGTTCCCTAGAAATTTTTTTATTCCGAGGATCGTTGATTTTTTTAATAAATTTCCACCTCCAAGACAAAATTGTTCCTTTATCCCCTGGTTTCATCAATTTTTTTTACGGATTCATTTATAAGATGTTGTTACCTATAATCTGTGATGTGTCAGTAACTGGCACGACGTACACTTCGTTCCCTAAAAATTTTTTTATACCGAGGATCGTTGTTTTTTTTAATAAATTTTCACCTCCAAGACAAAATTGTTCCTTTATCCCCTGGTTTCAATAAATTTTTTTACGGATTCATTTAAAAGATGTTGTTATCTATAATCTGTGATGTGTCAGTAACCGGCACGACGTACACTTCATTCCCTAGAAAATTTTTTATACCGAGGATCGTTGATTTTTTTTAATAAATTTCCACCTCCAAGACAAAATTGTTCCTTTATCCCCTGGTTTCATCAAATTTTTTTACGGATTCATTTAAAGGAAGTTGTTACCTATAATCTGTGATGTGTCAGTAACTGGCACGACGTTTACTTCGTTCCCTAGAAATTTTTTTATGCCGAGGATCGTTGATTTTTTTTAATAAATTTCTACCTCCAAGACAAAATTGTTCCTTTATTCTCTGGTTTCATCAAATTTTTTTACAGATTCATTTACAGGATGTTATTACCTATAATCTGTGATGTGTTAGTAACTGGCACGACGTACACTTCGTACCCTAGAAATTTTTTTATACCGAGGATCGTTGATTTTTTTTAATAAATTTCCACCTCCAAGACAAAAATGTTCCTTTACCCCCTGGTTTCATCAAATTTTTTTAAGGATTCATTTAAAGGACGTTGTGTCCTATAATCTGTGATGTGTCAGTAACTGGCACGACGTACACTTCGTTCCCTAGAAATTTTTTTATACCGAGGATCGTTGATTTTTTTAATAAATTTCCACCTCCAAGACAAAATTGTTCCTTTATTCCCTGGTTTCATCAAATTTTTTTACGGATTCATTTAAAAGATGTTGTTTTCTATAATCTGTGATGTTTCAGTAACCGGCACGACGTACACTTCATTCCCTAGAAAATTTTTTATACCGAGGATCGTTGATTTTTTTTAATAAATTTCCACCTCCAAGACAAAATTGTTCCTTTATCCCCTGGTTTCATCAAATTTTTTTACGGATTCATTTAAAGGAAGTTGTTACCTATAATCTGTGATGTGTCAATAACTGGCATGACGTTTACTTCGTTCCCTAGAAATTTTTTTATGCCGAGGACCGTTGATTTTTTTTAATAAATTTCCGACTCCAAGACAAAATTGTTCCTTTATCCCCTGGTTTCATTAAATTTTTTTACAGATTCATTTAAAGGATGTTGTTATCTATAATCTGTGATGTGTCAGTAACCGGCACGACGTACACTTCATTCCCTAGAAAATTTTTTATACCGAGGACCGTTGATTTTTTTTAATAAATTTCCACCTCCAAGACAAAATTGTTCCTTTATTCCCTGGTTTCATCAATTTTTTTTACGGATTCATTTAAAAGATGTTGTTACCTATAATCTGTGATGTGTCAGTAACCGGCACGACGTACACTTCATTCCCTAGAAAATTTTTTATACCGAGGACCGTTGATTTTTTTTAATAAATTTCCACCTCCAAGACAAAATTGTTCCTTTATCCCCTGGTTACATCAAATTTTTTTACCGATTCATTAAAGGGACGTTGTGTCCTATAATCTGTGATGTGTCAGTAACTGGCACGACGTACACTTCGTTCCCTAGAAATTTTTTTATACCGAGGATCGTTGATTTTTTTAATAAATTTCCACCTCCAAGACAAAATTGTTCCTTTATTCCCTGGTTTCATCAAATTTTTTTACGGATTCATTTAAAAGATGTTGTTACCTATAATCTGTGATGTGTCAGTAACCGGCACGACGTACACTTCATTCCCTAGAAAATTTTTTATACCGAGGACCGTTGATTTTTTTTAATAAATTTCCACCTCCAAGACAAAATTGTTCCTTTATCCCCTGGTTACATCAAATTTTTTTACCGATTCATTAAAATGACGTTGTGTCCTATAATCTGTGATGTGTCAGTAACTGGCACGACGTTTACTTCGTTCCCTAGAAATGTTTTTATACCGAGGATCGTTGATTTTTTTTAATAAATTTCCACCTCCAAGACAAAATTGTTCCTTTATCCCCTGGTTTCATCAAATTTTTTTACGGATTCATTTAAAAGATGTTGTTACCAATAATCTGTGATGTGTCAGTAACAGGCACGACGTTTACTTCGTTCCCTAGAAATTTTTTTATTCCGAGGATCGTTGATTTTTTTAATAAATTTCCACCTCCAAGACAAAATTGTTCCTTTATCCCCTGGTTTCATCAATTTTTTTTACGGATTCATTTATAAGATGTTGTTACCTATAATCTGTGATGTGTCAGTAACTGGCACGACGTACACTTCGTTCCCTAAAAATTTTTTTATACCGAGGATCGTTGTTTTTTTTAATAAATTTTCACCTCCAAGACAAAATTGTTCCTTTATCCCCTGGTTTCATTAAATTTTTTTACGGATTCATTTAAAGGATGTTGTTATCTATAATCTGTGATGTGTCAGTAACCGGCACGACGTACACTTCATTCCCTAGAAAATTTTTTATACCGAGGATCGTTGATTTTTTTTAATAAATTTCCACCTCCAAGACAAAATTGTTCCTTTATCCCCTGGTTTCATCAAATTTTTTTACGGATTCATTTAAAGGAAGTTGTTACCTATAATCTGTGATGTGTCAGTAACTGGCACGACGATTACTTCGTTCCCTAGAAATTTTTTTATGCCGAGGATCGTTGATTTTTTTTAATAAATTTCTACCTCCAAGACAAAATTGTTCCTTTATTCTCTGGTTTCATCAAATTTTTTTACAGATTCATTTACAGGATGTTATTACCTATAATCTGTGATGTGTTAGTAACTGGCACGACGTACACTTCGTACCCTAGAAATTTTTTTATACCGAGGATCGTTGATTTTTTTTAATAAATTTCCACCTCCAAGACAAAATTGTTCCTTTACCCCCTGGTTTCATCAAATTTTTTTAAGGATTCATTTAAAGGACGTTGTGTCCTATAATCTGTGATGTGTCAGTAACTGGCACGACGTACACTTCGTTCCCTAGAAATTTTTTTATACCGAGGATCGTTGATTTTTTTAATAAATTTCCACCTCCAAGACAAAATTGTTCCTTTATTCCCTGGTTTCATCAAATTTTTTTACGGATTCATTTAAAAGATGTTGTTTTCTATAATCTGTGATGTTTCAGTAACCGGCACGACGTACACTTCATTCCCTAGAAATTTTTTTATACCGAGGATCGTTGATTTTTTTTAATAAATTTCCACCTCCAAGACAAAATTGTTCCTTTATCCCCTGGTTTCATCAAATTTTTTTACGGATTCATTTAAAGGAAGTTGTTACCTATAATCTGTGATGTGTCAATAACTGGCATGACGTTTACTTCGTTCCCTAGAAATTTTTTTATGCCGAGGACCGTTGATTTTTTTTAATAAATTTCCGACTCCAAGACAAAATTGTTCCTTTATTCTCTGGTTTCATCAAATTTTTTTACGGATTCATTTAAAGGATGTTATTACCTATAATCTGTGATGTGTTAGTAACTGGCACGACGTACACTTCGTACCCTAGAAATTTTTTTATACCGAGGATCGTTGATTTTTTTTAATAAATTTCCACCTCCAAGACAAAATTGTTTCTTTATCCCCTGGTTTCATCAAATTTTTTTACGGATTCATTTAAAGGATGTTGTTACCTATAATCTGTGATGTGTCAGTAACTGGCACGACGTACACTTCGTTCTCTAGAAATTTTTTTTTACCAAGGATCATTGATTTTTTTAATAAATTTCCACCTCCAAGACAAAATTGTTCCTTTATCCCCTGGTTTCATTAAATTTTTTTACAGATTCATTTAAAGGATGTTGTTATCTATAATCTGTGATGTGTCAGTAACCGGCACGACGTACACTTCATTCCCTAGAAAATTTTTTATACCGAGGACCGTTGATTTTTTTTAATAAATTTCCACCTCCAAGACAAAATTGTTCCTTTATCCCCTGGTTACATCAAATTTTTTTACCGATTCATTAAAGGGACGTTGTGTCCTATAATCTGTGATGTGTCAGTAACTGGCACGACGTTTACTTCGTTCCCTAGAAATGTTTTTATACCGAGGATCGTTGATTTTTTTTAATAAATTTCCACCTCCAAGACAAAATTGTTCCTTTATCCCCTGGTTTCATCAAATTTTTTTACGGATTCATTTAAAGGAAGTTGTTACCTATAATCTGTGATGTGTCAGTAACTGGCACGACGTTTACTTCGTTCCCTAGAAATTTTTTTATGCCGAGGATCGTTGATTTTTTTTAATAAATTTCTACCTCCAAGACAAAATTGTTCCTTTATTCTCTGGTTTCATCAAATTTTTTTACGGATTCATTTAAAGGATGTTATTATCTATAATCTGTGATGTGTTAGTAACTGGCACGACGTACACTTCGTACCCTAGAAATTTTTTTATACCGAGGATCGTTGATTTTTTTTAATAAATTTCCACCTCCAAGACAAAATTGTTCCTTTATCCCCTGGTTTCATCAAATTTTTTTAATGATTCATTTAAAGGATGTTGTTACCTATAACCTGTAATGTGTCAGTAACTGGCACGACGTTTACTTCGTTCCCTAGAAATATTTTTATACCGAGGATCGTTGATTTTTTTTAATAAATTTCCACCTCCAAGACAAAATTGTTCCTTTATCCCCTGGTTTCATTAATTTTTTTTACGGATTCATTTAAAGGATGTTATTATCTATAATCTGTGATGTGTCAGTAACTGGCACGACGTACACTTCGTTCCCTAGAAATTTTTTTATACCGAGGATCGTTGATTTTTTTAATAAATTTCCACCTCCAAGACAAAATTGTTCCTTTATTCCCTGGTTTCATCAAATTTTTTTACGGATTCATTTAAAAGATGTTGTTACCTATAATCTGTAATGTGTCAGTAACCGGCACGACGTACACTTCATTCCCTAGAAAATTTTTTATACCGAGG
The DNA here is from genome assembly GCA_949825025.1 of Siphlonurus alternatus. Taxonomy (NCBI): domain Eukaryota; kingdom Metazoa; phylum Arthropoda; class Insecta; order Ephemeroptera; family Siphlonuridae; genus Siphlonurus; species Siphlonurus alternatus. The sequence goes on from CATKWE010000002.1 coordinate 729,664, forward strand.
ACCGTTGATTTTTTTTAATAAATTTCCACCTCCACGACAAAATTGTTCCTTTATCCCCTGGTTACATCAAATTTTTTTACCGATTCATTAAAGGGACGTTGTGTCCTATAATCTGTGATGTGTCAGTAACTGGCACGACGTTTACTTCGTTCCCTAGAAATGTTTTTATACCGAGGATCGTTGATTTTTTTTAATAAATTTCCACCTCCAAGACAAAATTGTTCCTTTATCCCCTGGTTTCATCAAATTTTTTTACGGATTCATTTAAAAGATGTTGTTACCAATAATCTGTGATGTGTCAGTAACAGGCACGACGTTTACTTCGTTCCCTAGAAATTTTTTTATTCCGAGGATCGTTGATTTTTTTAATAAATTTCCACCTCCAAGACAAAATTGTTCCTTTATCCCCTGGTTTCATCAATTGTTTTTACGGATTCATTTATAAGATGTTGTTACCTATAATCTGTGATGTGTCAGTAACTGGCACGACGTACACTTCGTTCCCTAAAAATTTTTTTATACCGAGGATCGTTGTTTTTTTTAATAAATTTTCACCTCCAAGACAAAATTGTTCCTTTATCCCCTGGTTTCATTAAATTTTTTTACGGATTCATTTAAAGGATGTTGTTATCTATAATCTGTGATGTGTCAGTAACCGGCACGACGTACACTTCATTCCCTAGAAAATTTTTTATACCGAGGATCGTTGATTTTTTTTAATAAATTTCCACCTCCAAGACAAAATTGTTCCTTTATCCCCTGGTTTCATCAAATTTTTTTACGGATTCATTTAAAGAAAGTTGTTACCTATAATCTGTGATGTGTCAGTAACTGGCACGACGTTTACTTCGTTCCCTAGAAATTTTTTTATGCCGAGGATCGTTGATTTTTTTTAATAAATTTCTACCTCCAAGACAAAATTGTTCCTTTATTCTCTGGTTTCATCAAATTTTTTTACAGATTCATTTACAGGATGTTATTACCTATAATCTGTGATGTGTTAGTAACTGGCACGACGTACACTTCGTACCCTAAAAATTTTTTTATACCGAGGATCGTTGATTTTTTTTAATAAATTTCCACCTCCAAGACAAAATTGTTCCTTTACCCCCTGGTTTCATCAAATTTTTTTAAGGATTCATTTAAAGGATGTTGTTACCTATATCCTGTAATGTGTCAGTAACTGGCACGACGTTTACTTCGTTCCCTAGAAATGTTTTTATACCGAGGATCGTTGATTTTTTTTAATAAATTTCCACCTCCAAGACAAAATTGTTCCTTTATCCCCTGGTTTCATTAATTTTTTTTACGGATTCATTTAAAGGATGTTATTATCTATAATCTGTGATGTGTCAGTAACTGGCACGACGTACACTTCGTTCCCTAGAAATTTTTTTATACCAAGGATCGTTGATTTTTTTAATAAATTTCCACCTCCAAGACAAAATTGTTCCTTTATTCCCTGGTTTCATCAAATTTTTTTACGGATTCATTTAAAAGATGTTGTTACCTATAATCTGTGATGTGTCAGTAACCGGCACGACGTACACTTCATTCCCTAGAAAATTTTTTATACCGAGGATCGTTGATTTTTTTTAATAAATTTCCACCTCCAAGACAAAATTGTTCCTTTATCCCCTGGTTTCATCAAAATTTTTTACGGATTCATTTAAAGGACGTTGTGTCCTATAATCTGTGATGTGTCAGTAACTGGCACGACGTTTACTTCGTTCCCTAGAAATTTTTTATACCGAGGATCGTTGATTTTTTTTAATAAATTTCCACCTCCAAGACAAAATTGTTCCTTTATCCCCTGGTTTCATCAAATTTTTTTACGGATTCATTTAAAAGATGTTGTTACCTATAATCTGTGATGTGTCAGTAACAGGCACGACGTTTACTTCGTTCCCTAGAATTTTTTTTGTACCGAGGATCGTTGATTTTTTTAATAAATTTCCACCTCCAAGACAAAATTGTTCCTTTATCCCCTGGTTTCATCAAATTTTTTTACGGATTCATTTAAAAGATGTTGTTACCTATAATCTGTGATGTGTCAGTAACTGGCACGACGTACACTTCGTTCCCTAGAATATTTTTTATACCGAGGATCGTTGTTTTTTTTTAATAAATTTCCAACTCCAAGACAAAATTGTTCCTTTATCCCCTGGTTTCATAAATTTTTTTTTGGATTCATTTAAAGGATGTTGTTATCTATAATCTGTAATGTGTCAGTAACTGGCACGACGTACACTTCCTTCCCTAGAAATTTTTTTATACCGAGGATCGTTGATTTTTTTAATAAATTTCCACCTCCAAGACAAAATTGTTCCTTTATTCCCTGGTTTCATCAAATTTTTTTACGGATTCATTTAAAAGATGTTGTTTTCTATAATCTGTGATGTGTCAGTAACCGGCACGACGTACACTTCATTCCCTAGAAAATTTTTTATACCGAGGATCGTTGATTTTTTTTAATAAATTTCCATATCCAAGACAAAATTGTTCCTTTATCCCCTGGTTTCATTAATTTTTTTTACGGATTCATTTAAAGGATGTTATTATCTATAATCTGTGATGTGTCAGTAACTGGCACGACGTACACTTCGTTCCCTAGAAATTTTTTTATACCGAGGATTGTTGTTTTTTTTTAATAAATTTCTACCTCCAAGACAAAATTGTTCCTTTATCCCCTGGTTTCATTAATTTTTTTTTCGGATTCATTTAAAGGGTGTTGTTATCTATAATCTGTAATGTGTCAGTAACTGGCACGACGTACACTTCGTTCCCTAGAAATTTTTTTATACCGAGGATCGTTGATTTTTTTAATAAATTTCCACCTCCAAGACAAAATTGTTCCTTTATTCCCTGGTTTCATCAAATTTTTTTACGGATTCATTTAAAAGATGTTGTTTTCTATAATCTGTGATGTTTCAGTAACCGGCACGACGTACACTTCATTCCCTAGAAAATTTTTTATACCGAGGATCGTTGATTTTTTTTAATAAATTTCCACCTCCAAGACAAAATTGTTCCTTTATGCCCTGGTTTCATCAAATTTTTTTACGGATTCATTTAAAGGAAGTTGTTACCTATAATCTGTGATGTGTCAATAACTGGCATGACGTTTACTTCGTTCCCTAGAAATTTTTTTATGCCGAGGACCGTTGATTTTTTTTAATAAATTTCCGACTCCAAGACAAAATTGTTCCTTTATTCTCTGGTTTCATCAATTTTTTTTACGGATTCATTTAAAGGATGTTATTACCTATAATCTGTGATGTGTTAGTAACTGGCACGACGTACACTTCGTACCCTAGAAATTTTTTTATACCGAGGATCGTTGATTTTTTTTAATAAATTTCCACCTCCAAGACAAAATTGTTTCTTTATCCCCTGGTTTCATCAAATTTTTTTACGGATTCATTTAAAGGATGTTGTTACCTATAATCTGTGATGTGTCAGTAACTGGCACGACGTACACTTCGTTCTCTAGAAATTTTTTTTTACCAAGGATCATTGATTTTTTTAATAAATTTCCACCTCCAAGACAAAATTGTTCCTTTATCCCCTGGTTTCATTAAATTTTTTTACAGATTCATTTAAAAGATGTTGTTATCTATAATCTGTGATGTGTCAGTAACTGGCACGACGTACACTTCGTTCCCTAGAAATTTTTTTATACCGAGGATCGTTGATTTTTTTAATAAATTTCCACCTCCAAGACAAAATTGTTCCTTTATTCCCTGGTTTCATCAAATTTTTTTAAGGATTCATTTAAAAGATGTTGTTACCTATAATCTGTGATGTGTCAGTAACTGGCACGACGTTTACTTCGTTCCCTAGAAATTTTTTTATGCCGAGGATCGTTGATTTTTTTTAATAAATTTCCACCTCCAAGACAAAATTGTTCCTTTATTCCCTGGTTTCATGAAATTTTTTTAAGGATTCATTTAAAGGATGTTATTTTCTATAATCTGTGATGTGTTAGCAACTGGCACAACGTACACTTCGTACCCTAGAAATTTTTTTATACCGAGGATCGTTGATTTTTTTTAATAAATTTCCACCTCCAAGACAAAATTGTTCCTTTATTCCCTGGTTTCATGAAATTTTTTTAAGGATTCATTTAAAGGATGTTATTTTCTATAATCTGTGATGTGTTAGCAACTGGCACAACGTACACTTCGTACCCTAGAAATTTTTTTATACCGAGGATCGTTGATTTTTTTTAATAAATTTCTACCTCCAAGACAAAATTGTTCCTTTATCCCCTGGTTTCATCAAATTTTTTTACGGATTCATTTAAAGGATGTTGTTACCTATAATCTTTGATGTGTCAGTAACAGGCACGACGTTTACTTCGTTCCCTAGAAATTTTTTTATTCCGAGGATCGTTGATTTTTTTAATAAATTTCCACCTCCAAGACAAAATTGTTCCTTTATCCCCTGGTTTCATCAATTTTTTTTACGGATTCATTTAAAAGACATTGTTACCTATAATCTGTGATGTGTCAGTAACTGGCACGACGTACACTCGTTCCCTAGAAATTTTTTTATACCGAGGATCGTTGTTTTTTTTTAATAAATTTCCACCTCCAAGACAAAATTGTTCCTTTATCCCCTGGTTTCATTAAATTTTTTTATGGATTCATTTAAAGGATGTTGTTATCTATAATCTGTGATGTGTCAGTAACCAGCACGACGTACACTTCATTCATTAGAAAATTTTTTATACCGAGGATCGTTGATTTTTTTTAATAAATTTCCACCTCCAAGACAAAATTGTTCCTTTATCCCCTGGTTTCATCAAATTTTTTTACGGATTCATTTAAAGGAAGTTGTTAACTATAATCTGTGATGTGTCAGTAACTGGCACGACGTTTACTTCGTTCCCTAGAAATTTTTTTATGCCGAGGATCGATGATTTTTTTTAATAAATTTCCACCTCCAAGACAAAATTGTTCCTTTATTCTCTGGTTTCATCAAATTTTTTTACGGATTCATTTAAAGGATGTTATTACCTATAATCTGTGATGTGTAAGTAACTGGCACGACGTACACTTCGTACCCTAGAAATTTTTTTATACCGAGGATCGTTGATTTTTTTTAATAAATTTCCACCTCCAAGACAAAATTGTTCCTTTATCCCCTGGTTTCATCAAATTTTTTTAAGGATTCATTTAAAAGATGTTGTTACCTATAACCTGTAATGTGTCAGTAACTGGCACGACGTTTACTTCGTTCCCTAGAAATGTTTTTATACCGAGGATCGTTGATTTTTTTTAATAAATTTCCACCTCCAAGACAAAATTGTTCCTTTATCCCCTGGTTTCATTAATTTTTTTTACGGATTCATTTAAAAGATGTTATTATCTATAATCTGTGATGTGTCAGTAACTGGCACGACGTACACTTCGTTCCCTAGAATTTTTTTTATACCGAGGATCGTTGATTTTTTTAATAAATTTCCACCTCCAAGACAAAATTGTTCCTTTATTCCCTGGTTTCATCAAATTTTTTTACGGATTCATTTAAAAGATGTTGATACCTATAATCTGTGATGTGTCAGTAACTGGCACGACGTTTACTTCGTTCCCTAGAAATTTTTTATACCGAGGATCGTTGATTTTTTTTAATAAATTTCCACCTCCAAGACAAAATTGTTCCTTTATCCCCTGGTTTCATCAAATTTTTTTACGGATTCATTTAAAGGATGTTGTTACCTATAATCTGTGATGTGTCAGTAACAGGCACGACGTTTACTTCGTTCCCTAGAAATTTTTTTATACCGAGGATCGTTGATTTTTTTAATAAATTTCCACCTCCAAGACAAAATTGTTCCTTTATCCCCTGGTTTCATCAAATTTTTTTATGGATTCATTTAAAAGATGTTGTTACCTATAATCTGTGATGTGTCAGTAACCGGCACGACGTACACTTTATTCCCTAGAAAAATTTTTATACCGAGGATCGTTGATTTTTTTTAATAAATTTCCACCTCCAAGACAAAATTGTTCCTTTATCCCCTGGTTTCATCAAATTTTTTTACGGATTCATTTAAAGGACGTTGTGTCCTATAATCTGTGATGTGTCAGTAACTGGCACGACGTTTACTTCGTTCCCTAGAAATTTTTTATACCGAGGATCGTTGATTTTTTTTAATAAATTTCCACCTCCAAGACAAAATTGTTCCTTTATCCCCTGGTTTCATCAAATTTTTTTACGGATCCATTTAAAGGATGTTGTTACCTATAATCTGTGATGTGTCAGTACCAGGCACGACGTTTACTTCGTTCCCTAGAAATTTATTTATACCGAGGATCGTTGATTTTTTTAATAAATTTCCACCTCCAAGACAAAATTGGTCCTTTATCCCCTGGTTTCATCAAATTTTTTTACGGATTCATTTAAAAGATGTTGTTACCTATAATCTGTGATGTGTCAGTAACTGGCACGACGTACACTTCGTTCCCTAGAAATTTTTTTATACCGAGGATCGTTGATTTTTTTAATAAATTTCCACCTCCAAGACAAAATTGTTCCTTTATTCCCTGGTTTCATCAAATTTTTTTACGGATTCATTTAAAAGATGTTGTTACCTATAATCTGTGATGTGTCAGTAACCGGCACGACGTACACTTCATTCCCTAGAAAATTTTTTATACCGAGGACCGTTGATTTTTTTTAATAAATTTCCACCTCCAAGACAAAATTGTTCCTTTATCCCCTGGTTACATCAAATTTTTTTACCGATTCATTAAAGGGACGTTGTGTCCTATAATCTGTGATGTGTCAGTAACTGGCACGACGTTTACTTCGTTCCCTAGAAATGTTTTTATACCGAGGATCGTTGATTTTTTTTAATAAATTTCCACCTCCAAGACAAAATTGTTCCTTTATCCCCTGGTTTCATCAAATTTTTTTACGGATTCATTTAAAAGATGTTGTTACCAATAATCTGTGATGTGTCAGTAACAGGCACGACGTTTACTTCGTTCCCTAGAAATTTTTTTATTCCGAGGATCGTTGATTTTTTTAATAAATTTCCACCTCCAAGACAAAATTGTTCCTTTATCCCCTGGTTTCATCAATTTTTTTTACGGATTCATTTATAAGATGTTGTTACCTATAATCTGTGATGTGTCAGTAACTGGCACGACGTACACTTCGTTCCCTAAAAATTTTTTTATACCGAGGATCGTTGTTTTTTTTAATAAATTTTCACCTCCAAGACAAAATTGTTCCTTTATCCCCTGGTTTCATTAAATTTTTTTACGGATTCATTTAAAGGATGTTGTTATCTATAATCTGTGATGTGTCAGTAACCGGCACGACGTACACTTCATTCCCTAGAAAATTTTTTATACCGAGGATCGTTGATTTTTTTTAATAAATTTCCACCTCCAAGACAAAATTGTTCCTTTATCCCCTGGTTTCATCAAATTTTTTTACGGATTCATTTAAAGGAAGTTGTTACCTATAATCTGTGATGTGTCAGTAACTGGCACGACGATTACTTCGTTCCCTAGAAATTTTTTTATGCCGAGGATCGTTGATTTTTTTTAATAAATTTCTACCTCCAAGACAAAATTGTTCCTTTATTCTCTGGTTTCATCAAATTTTTTTACAGATTCATTTACAGGATGTTATTACCTATAATCTGTGATGTGTTAGTAACTGGCACGACGTACACTTCGTACCCTAGAAATTTTTTTATACCGAGGATCGTTGATTTTTTTTAATAAATTTCCACCTCCAAGACAAAATTGTTCCTTTACCCCCTGGTTTCATCAAATTTTTTTAAGGATTCATTTAAAGGACGTTGTGTCCTATAATCTGTGATGTGTCAGTAACTGGCACGACGTACACTTCGTTCCCTAGAAATTTTTTTATACCGAGGATCGTTGATTTTTTTAATAAATTTCCACCTCCAAGACAAAATTGTTCCTTTATTCCCTGGTTTCATCAAATTTTTTTACGGATTCATTTAAAAGATGTTGTTTTCTATAATCTGTGATGTTTCAGTAACCGGCACGACGTACACTTCATTCCCTAGAAATTTTTTTATACCGAGGATCGTTGATTTTTTTTAATAAATTTCCACCTCCAAGACAAAATTGTTCCTTTATCCCCTGGTTTCATCAAATTTTTTTACGGATTCATTTAAAGGAAGTTGTTACCTATAATCTGTGATGTGTCAATAACTGGCATGACGTTTACTTCGTTCCCTAGAAATTTTTTTATGCCGAGGACCGTTGATTTTTTTTAATAAATTTCCGACTCCAAGACAAAATTGTTCCTTTATTCTCTGGTTTCATCAAATTTTTTTACGGATTCATTTAAAGGATGTTATTACCTATAATCTGTGATGTGTTAGTAACTGGCACGACGTACACTTCGTACCCTAGAAATTTTTTTATACCGAGGATCGTTGATTTTTTTTAATAAATTTCCACCTCCAAGACAAAATTGTTTCTTTATCCCCTGGTTTCATCAAATTTTTTTACGGATTCATTTAAAGGATGTTGTTACCTATAATCTGTGATGTGTCAGTAACTGGCACGACGTACACTTCGTTCTCTAGAAATTTTTTTTTACCAAGGATCATTGATTTTTTTAATAAATTTCCACCTCCAAGACAAAATTGTTCCTTTATCCCCTGGTTTCATTAAATTTTTTTACAGATTCATTTAAAGGATGTTGTTATCTATAATCTGTGATGTGTCAGTAACCGGCACGACGTACACTTCATTCCCTAGAAAATTTTTTATACCGAGGACCGTTGATTTTTTTTAATAAATTTCCACCTCCAAGACAAAATTGTTCCTTTATCCCCTGGTTACATCAAATTTTTTTACCGATTCATTAAAGGGACGTTGTGTCCTATAATCTGTGATGTGTCAGTAACTGGCACGACGTTTACTTCGTTCCCTAGAAATGTTTTTATACCGAGGATCGTTGATTTTTTTTAATAAATTTCCACCTCCAAGACAAAATTGTTCCTTTATCCCCTGGTTTCATCAAATTTTTTTACGGATTCATTTAAAGGAAGTTGTTACCTATAATCTGTGATGTGTCAGTAACTGGCACGACGTTTACTTCGTTCCCTAGAAATTTTTTTATGCCGAGGATCGTTGATTTTTTTTAATAAATTTCTACCTCCAAGACAAAATTGTTCCTTTATTCTCTGGTTTCATCAAATTTTTTTACGGATTCATTTAAAGGATGTTATTATCTATAATCTGTGATGTGTTAGTAACTGGCACGACGTACACTTCGTACCCTAGAAATTTTTTTATACCGAGGATCGTTGATTTTTTTTAATAAATTTCCACCTCCAAGACAAAATTGTTCCTTTATCCCCTGGTTTCATCAAATTTTTTTAATGATTCATTTAAAGGATGTTGTTACCTATAACCTGTAATGTGTCAGTAACTGGCACGACGTTTACTTCGTTCCCTAGAAATGTTTTTATACCGAGGATCGTTGATTTTTTTTAATAAATTTCCACCTCCAAGACAAAATTGTTCCTTTATCCCCTGGTTTCATTAATTTTTTTTACGGATTCATTTAAAGGATGTTATTATCTATAATCTGTGATGTGTCAGTAACTGGCACGACGTACACTTCGTTCCCTAGAAATTTTTTTATACCGAGGATCGTTGATTTTTTTAATAAATTTCCACCTCCAAGACAAAATTGTTCCTTTATTCCCTGGTTTCATCAAATTTTTTTACGGATTCATTTAAAAGATGTTGTTACCTATAATCTGTAATGTGTCAGTAACCGGCACGACGTACACTTCATTCCCTAGAAAATTTTTTATACCGAGGACCGTTGATTTTTTTTAATAAATTTCCACCTCCACGACAAAATTGTTCCTTTATCCCCTGGTTACATCAATTTTTTTTACCGATTCATTAAAGGGACGTTGTGTCCTATAATCTGTGATGTGTCAGTAACTGGCACGACGTTTACTTCGTTCCCTAGAAATGTTTTTATACCGAGGATCGTTGATTTTTTTTAATAAATTTCCACCTCCAAGACAAAATTGTTCCTTTATCCCCTGGTTTCATCAAATTTTTTTACGGATTCATTTAAAAGATGTTGTTACCAATAATCTGTGATGTGTCAGTAACAGGCACGACGTTTACTTCGTTCCCTAGAAATTTTTTTATTCCGAGGATCGTTGATTTTTTTAATAAATTTCCACCTCCAAGACAAAATTGTTCCTTTATCCCCTGGTTTCATCAATTTTTTTTACGGATTCATTTATAAGATGTTGTTACCTATAATCTGTGATGTGTCAGTAACTGGCACGACGTACACTTCGTTCCCTAAAAATTTTTTTATACCGAGGATCGTTGTTTTTTTTAATAAATTTTCACCTCCAAGACAAAATTGTTCCTTTATCCCCTGGTTTCATTAAATTTTTTTACGGATTCATTTAAAGGATGTTGTTATCTATAATCTGTGATGTGTCAGTAACCGGCACGACGTACACTTCATTCCCTAGAAAATTTTTTATACCGAGGATCGTTGATTTTTTTTAATAAATTTCCACCTCCAAGACAAAATTGTTCCTTATCCCCTTGGTTTCATCAAATTTTTTTACGGATTCATTTAAAGAAAGTTGTTACCTATAATCTGTGATGTGTCAGTAACTGGCACGACGTTTACTTCGTTCCCTAGAAATTTTTTTATGCCGAGGATCGTTGATTTTTTTTAATAAATTTCTACCTCCAAGACAAAATTGTTCCTTTATTCTCTGGTTTCATCAAATTTTTTTACAGATTCATTTACAGGATGTTATTACCTATAATCTGTGATGTGTTAGTAACTGGCACGACGTACACTTCGTACCCTAAAAATTTTTTTATACCGAGGATCGTTGATTTTTTTTAATAAATTTCCACCTCCAAGACAAAATTGTTCCTTTACCCCCTGGTTTCATCAAATTTTTTTAAGGATTCATTTAAAGGATGTTGTTACCTATATCCTGTAATGTGTCAGTAACTGGCACGACGTTTACTTCGTTCCCTAGAAATGTTTTTATACCGAGGATCGTTGATTTTTTTTAATAAATTTCCACCTCCAAGACAAAATTGTTCCTTTATCCCCTGGTTTCATTAATTTTTTTTACGGATTCATTTAAAGGATGTTATTATCTATAATCTGTGATGTGTCAGTAACTGGCACGACGTACACTTCGTTCCCTAGAAATTTTTTTATACCAAGGATCGTTGATTTTTTTAATAAATTTCCACCTCCAAGACAAAATTGTTCCTTTATTCCCTGGTTTCATCAAATTTTTTTACGGATTCATTTAAAAGATGTTGTTACCTATAATCTGTGATGTGTCAGTAACCGGCACGACGTACACTTCATTCCCTAGAAAATTTTTTATACCGAGGATCGTTGATTTTTTTTAATAAATTTCCACCTCCAAGACAAAATTGTTCCTTTATCCCCTGGTTTCATCAAAATTTTTTACGGATTCATTTAAAGGACGTTGTGTCCTATAATCTGTGATGTGTCAGTAACTGGCACGACGTTTACTTCGTTCCCTAGAAATTTTTTATACCGAGGATCGTTGATTTTTTTTAATAAATTTCCACCTCCAAGACAAAATTGTTCCTTTATCCCCTGGTTTCATCAAATTTTTTTACGGATTCATTTAAAAGATGTTGTTACCTATAATCTGTGATGTGTCAGTAACAGGCACGACGTTTACTTCGTTCCCTAGAATTTTTTTTGTACCGAGGATCGTTGATTTTTTTAATAAATTTCCACCTCCAAGACAAAATTGTTCCTTTATCCCCTGGTTTCATCAAATTTTTTTACGGATTCATTTAAAAGATGTTGTTACCTATAATCTGTGATGTGTCAGTAACTGGCACGACGTACACTTCGTTCCCTAGAATATTTTTTATACCGAGGATCGTTGTTTTTTTTTAATAAATTTCCAACTCCAAGACAAAATTGTTCCTTTATCCCCTGGTTTCATAAATTTTTTTTTGGATTCATTTAAAGGATGTTGTTATCTATAATCTGTAATGTGTCAGTAACTGGCACGACGTACACTTCCTTCCCTAGAAATTTTTTTATACCGAGGATCGTTGATTTTTTTAATAAATTTCCACCTCCAAGACAAAATTGTTCCTTTATTCCCTGGTTTCATCAAATTTTTTTACGGATTCATTTAAAAGATGTTGTTTTCTATAATCTGTGATGTGTCAGTAACCGGCACGACGTACACTTCATTCCCTAGAAAATTTTTTATACCGAGGATCGTTGATTTTTTTTAATAAATTTCCATATCCAAGACAAAATTGTTCCTTTATCCCCTGGTTTCATTAATTTTTTTTACGGATTCATTTAAAGGATGTTATTATCTATAATCTGTGATGTGTCAGTAACTGGCACGACGTACACTTCGTTCCCTAGAAATTTTTTTATACCGAGGATTGTTGTTTTTTTTTAATAAATTTCTACCTCCAAGACAAAATTGTTCCTTTATCCCCTGGTTTCATTAATTTTTTTTTCGGATTCATTTAAAGGGTGTTGTTATCTATAATCTGTAATGTGTCAGTAACTGGCACGACGTACACTTCGTTCCCTAGAAATTTTTTTATACCGAGGATCGTTGATTTTTTTAATAAATTTCCACCTCCAAGACAAAATTGTTCCTTTATTCCCTGGTTTCATCAAATTTTTTTACGGATTCATTTAAAAGATGTTGTTTTCTATAATCTGTGATGTTTCAGTAACCGGCACGACGTACACTTCATTCCCTAGAAAATTTTTTATACCGAGGATCGTTGATTTTTTTTAATAAATTTCCACCTCCAAGACAAAATTGTTCCTTTATGCCCTGGTTTCATCAAATTTTTTTACGGATTCATTTAAAGGAAGTTGTTACCTATAATCTGTGATGTGTCAATAACTGGCATGACGTTTACTTCGTTCCCTAGAAATTTTTTTATGCCGAGGACCGTTGATTTTTTTTAATAAATTTCCGACTCCAAGACAAAATTGTTCCTTTATTCTCTGGTTTCATCAATTTTTTTTACGGATTCATTTAAAGGATGTTATTACCTATAATCTGTGATGTGTTAGTAACTGGCACGACGTACACTTCGTACCCTAGAAATTTTTTTATACCGAGGATCGTTGATTTTTTTTAATAAATTTCCACCTCCAAGACAAAATTGTTTCTTTATCCCCTGGTTTCATCAAATTTTTTTACGGATTCATTTAAAGGATGTTGTTACCTATAATCTGTGATGTGTCAGTAACTGGCACGACGTACACTTCGTTCTCTAGAAATTTTTTTTTACCAAGGATCATTGATTTTTTTAATAAATTTCCACCTCCAAGACAAAATTGTTCCTTTATCCCCTGGTTTCATTAAATTTTTTTACAGATTCATTTAAAAGATGTTGTTATCTATAATCTGTGATGTGTCAGTAACTGGCACGACGTACACTTCGTTCCCTAGAAATTTTTTTATACCGAGGATCGTTGATTTTTTTAATAAATTTCCACCTCCAAGACAAAATTGTTCCTTTATTCCCTGGTTTCATCAAATTTTTTTAAGGATTCATTTAAAAGATGTTGTTACCTATAATCTGTGATGTGTCAGTAACTGGCACGACGTTTACTTCGTTCCCTAGAAATTTTTTTATGCCGAGGATCGTTGATTTTTTTTAATAAATTTCCACCTCCAAGACAAAATTGTTCCTTTATTCCCTGGTTTCATGAAATTTTTTTAAGGATTCATTTAAAGGATGTTATTTTCTATAATCTGTGATGTGTTAGCAACTGGCACAACGTACACTTCGTACCCTAGAAATTTTTTTATACCGAGGATCGTTGATTTTTTTTAATAAATTTCCACCTCCAAGACAAAATTGTTCCTTTATTCCCTGGTTTCATGAAATTTTTTTAAGGATTCATTTAAAGGATGTTATTTTCTATAATCTGTGATGTGTTAGCAACTGGCACAACGTACACTTCGTACCCTAGAAATTTTTTTATACCGAGGATCGTTGATTTTTTTTAATAAATTTCTACCTCCAAGACAAAATTGTTCCTTTATCCCCTGGTTTCATCAAATTTTTTTACGGATTCATTTAAAGGATGTTGTTACCTATAATCTTTGATGTGTCAGTAACAGGCACGACGTTTACTTCGTTCCCTAGAAATTTTTTTATTCCGAGGATCGTTGATTTTTTTAATAAATTTCCACCTCCAAGACAAAATTGTTCCTTTATCCCCTGGTTTCATCAATTTTTTTTACGGATTCATTTAAAAGACATTGTTACCTATAATCTGTGATGTGTCAGTAACTGGCACGACGTACACTCGTTCCCTAGAAATTTTTTTATACCGAGGATCGTTGTTTTTTTTTAATAAATTTCCACCTCCAAGACAAAATTGTTCCTTTATCCCCTGGTTTCATTAAATTTTTTTATGGATTCATTTAAAGGATGTTGTTATCTATAATCTGTGATGTGTCAGTAACCAGCACGACGTACACTTCATTCATTAGAAAATTTTTTATACCGAGGATCGTTGATTTTTTTTAATAAATTTCCACCTCCAAGACAAAATTGTTCCTTTATCCCCTGGTTTCATCAAATTTTTTTACGGATTCATTTAAAGGAAGTTGTTAACTATAATCTGTGATGTGTCAGTAACTGGCACGACGTTTACTTCGTTCCCTAGAAATTTTTTTATGCCGAGGATCGATGATTTTTTTTAATAAATTTCCACCTCCAAGACAAAATTGTTCCTTTATTCTCTGGTTTCATCAAATTTTTTTACGGATTCATTTAAAGGATGTTATTACCTATAATCTGTGATGTGTAAGTAACTGGCACGACGTACACTTCGTACCCTAGAAATTTTTTTATACCGAGGATCGTTGATTTTTTTTAATAAATTTCCACCTCCAAGACAAAATTGTTCCTTTATCCCCTGGTTTCATCAAATTTTTTTAAGGATTCATTTAAAAGATGTTGTTACCTATAACCTGTAATGTGTCAGTAACTGGCACGACGTTTACTTCGTTCCCTAGAAATGTTTTTATACCGAGGATCGTTGATTTTTTTTAATAAATTTCCACCTCCAAGACAAAATTGTTCCTTTATCCCCTGGTTTCATTAATTTTTTTTACGGATTCATTTAAAAGATGTTATTATCTATAATCTGTGATGTGTCAGTAACTGGCACGACGTACACTTCGTTCCCTAGAATTTTTTTTATACCGAGGATCGTTGATTTTTTTAATAAATTTCCACCTCCAAGACAAAATTGTTCCTTTATTCCCTGGTTTCATCAAATTTTTTTACGGATTCATTTACAAGATGTTGATACCTATAATCTGTGATGTGTCAGTAACTGGCACGACGTTTACTTCGTTCCCTAGAAATTTTTTATACCGAGGATCGTTGATTTTTTTTAATAAATTTCCACCTCCAAGACAAAATTGTTCCTTTATCCCCTGGTTTCATCAAATTTTTTTACGGATTCATTTAAAGGATGTTGTTACCTATAATCTGTGATGTGTCAGTAACAGGCACGACGTTTACTTCGTTCCCTAGAAATTTTTTTATACCGAGGATCGTTGATTTTTTTAATAAATTTCCACCTCCAAGACAAAATTGTTCCTTTATCCCCTGGTTTCATCAAATTTTTTTATGGATTCATTTAAAAGATGTTGTTACCTATAATCTGTGATGTGTCAGTAACCGGCACGACGTACACTTTATTCCCTAGAAAAATTTTTATACTGAGGATCGTTGATTTTTTTTAATAAATTTCCACCTCCAAGACAAAATTGTTCCTTTATCCCCTGGTTTCATCAAATTTTTTTACGGATTCATTTAAAGGACGTTGTGTCCTATAATCTGTGATGTGTCAGTAACTGGCACGACGTTTACTTCGTTCCCTAGAAATTTTTTATACCGAGGATCGTTGATTTTTTTTAATAAATTTCCACCTCCAAGACAAAATTGTTCCTTTATCCCCTGGTTTCATCAAATTTTTTTACGGATCCATTTAAAGGATGTTGTTACCTATAATCTGTGATGTGTCAGTACCAGGCACGACGTTTACTTCGTTCCCTAGAAATTTATTTATACCGAGGATCGTTGATTTTTTTAATAAATTTCCACCTCCAAGACAAAATTGGTCCTTTATCCCCTGGTTTCATCAAATTTTTTTACGGATTCATTTAAAAGATGTTGTTACCTATAATCTGTGATGTGTCAGTAACTGGCACGACGTACACTTCGTTCCCTAGAAATTTTTTTATACCGAGGATTGTTGTTTTTTTTTAATAAATTTCCACCTCCAAGACAAAATTGTTCCTTTATCCCCTGGTTTCATTAATTTTTTTTTCGGATTCATTTAAAGGATGTTGTTATCTATAATCTGTAATGTGTCAGTAACTGGCACGAAATACACTTCGTTCCCTAGAAATTTTTTTATACCGAGGATCGTTGATTTTCTTAATAAATTTCCGACTCCAAGACAAAATTGTTCCTTTATTCCCTGGTTTCATCAAATTTTTTTACGGATTCATTTAAAAGATGTTGTTTTCTATAATCTGTGATGTGTCAGTAACCGGCACGACGTACACTTCATTCCCTAGAAAATTTTTTATACCGAGGATCGTTGATTTTTTTTAATAAATTTCCACCTCCAAGACAAAATTGTTCCTTTATCCCCTGGTTTCATCAAATTTGTTAACGGAATCATTTAAAGGAAGTTGTTACCTATAATCTGTGATGTGTCAATAACTGGCACGACGTTTACTTCGTTCCCTAGAAATTTTTTTATGCCGAGGACCGTTGATTTTTTTTAAATAAATTTCCACCTCCATGACAAAATTGTTCCTTTATTCTCTGGTTTCATCAAATTTTTTTACGGATTCATTTAAAGGATGTTATTACCTATAATCTGTGATGTGTTAGTAACTGGCACGACGTACACTTCGTACCCTAGAAATTTTTTTATACCGAGGATCGTTGATTTTTTTTAATAAATTTCCACCTCCAAGACAAAATTGTTCCTTTATCCCCTGGTTTCATCAAATTTTTTTACGGATTCATTTAAAGGATGTTGTTACCTATAATCTGTGATGTGTCAGTAACTGGCACGACGTACACTTCGTTCTCTAGAAATTTTTTTTTACCGAGGATCGTTGATTTTTTTAATAAATTTCCACCTCCAAGACAAAATTGTTCCTTTATCTCCTGGTTTCATCAAATTTTTTTACGGATTCATTTAAAGGATGTTGTTATCTATAATCTGTGATGTGTCAGTAACTGGCACGACGTACACTTCATTCTCTAGAAATTTTTTTTTACCGAGGATCGTTGATTTTTTTAATAAATTTCCACCTCCAAGACAAAATTGTTCCTTTATCCCCTGGTTTCATCAAATTTTTTAACGGAATCATTTAAAGGAAGTTGTTACCTATAATCTGTGATGTGTCAATAACTGGCACGACGTTTACTTCGTTCCCTAGAAATTTTTTTATGCCGAGGACCGTTGATTTTTTTTAATAAATTTCCACCTCCAAGACAAAATTGTTCCTTTATCCCCTGGTTTCATCAAATTTTTTTACGGATTCATTTAAAGGAAGTTGTTAACTATAATCTGTGATGTGTCAGTAACTGGCACGACGTTTACTTCGTTCCCTAGAAATTTTTTTATGCCGAGGATCGTTGATTTTTTTTAATAAATTTCCACCTCCAAGACAAAATTGTTCCTTTTTTCTCTGGTTTCATCAAATTTTTTTACGGATTCATTTAAAGGATGTTATTACCTATAATCTGTGATGTGTTAGTAACTGGCACGACGTACACTTCGTACCCTAGAAATTTTTTTATACCGAGGATCGTTGATTTTTTTTAATAAATTTCCACCTCCAAGACAAAATTGTTCCTTTATCCCCTGGTTTCATCAAATTTTTTTAAGGATTCATTTAAAGGATGTTGTTACCTATAACCTGTAATGTGTCAGTAACTGGCACGACGTTTACTTCGTTCCCTAGAAATGTTTTTATACCGAGGATCGTTGATTTTTTTTTATAAATTTCCACCTCCAAGACAAAATTGTTCCTTTATCCCCTGGTTTCATTAATTTTTTTTACGGATTCATATAAAAGATGTTATTATCTATAATCTGTGATGTGTCAGTAACTGGCACGACGTACACTTCGTTCCCTAGAATTTTTTTTATACCGAGGATCGTTGATTTTTTTAATAAATTTCCACCTCCAAGACAAAATTGTTCCTTTATTCCCTGGTTTCATCAAATTTTTTTACGGATTCATTTAAAAGATGTTGATACCTATAATCTGTGATGTGTCAGTAACCGGCACGACGTACACTTCATTCCCTAGAAATTTTTTTATACCGAGGATCGTTGATTTTTTTTAATAAATTTCCACCTCCAAGACAAAATTGTTCCTTTATCCCCTGGTTTCATCAAATTTTTTTACGGATTCATTTAAAGGACGTTGTGTCCTATAATCTGTGATGTGTCAGTAACTGGCACGACGTACACTTCGTTCCCTAGAAATTTTTTATACCGAGGATCGTTGATTTTTTTAATAAATTTCCACCTCCAAGACAAAATTGTTCCTTTATCCCCTGGTTTCATCAAATTTTTTTACGGATTCATTTAAAGGATGTTGTTACCTATAATCTGTGATGTGTCAGTAACAGGCACGACGTTTACTTCGTTCCCTAGAAATTTTTTTATACCGAGGATCGTTGATTTTTTTAATAAATTTCCACCTCCAAGACAAAATTGTTCCTTTATCCCCTGGTTTCATCAAATTTTTTTATGGATTCATATAAAAGATGTTGTTACCTATAATCTGTGATGTGTCAGTAACCGGCACGACGTACACTTCATTCCCTAGAAAAATTTTTATACCGAGGATCGTTGATTTTTTTTAATAAATTTCCACCTCCAAGACAAAATTGTTCCTTTATCCCCTGGTTTCATCAAATTTTTTTACGGATTCATTTAAAGGACGTTGTGTCCTATAATCTGTGATGTGTCAGTAACTGGCACGACGTTTACTTCGTTCCCTAGAAATTTTTTATACCGAGGATCGTTGATTTTTTTTAATAAATTTCCACCTCCAAGACAAAATTGTTCCTTTATCCCCTGGTTTCATCAAATTTTTTTACGGATCCATTTAAAGGATGTTGTTACCTATAATCTGTGATGTGTCAGTAACAGGCACGACGTTTACTTCGTTCCCTAGAAATTTATTTATACCGAGGATCGTTGATTTTTTTAATAAATTTCCACCTCCAAGACAAAATTGTTCCTTTATCCCCTGGTTTCATCAAATTTTTTTACGGATTCATTTAAAAGATGTTGTTACCTATAATCTGTGATGTGTCAGTAACTGGCACGACGTACACTTCGTTCCCTAGAAATTTTTTTATACCGAGGATTGTTGTTTTTTTTTAATAAATTTCCATCTCCAAGACAAAATTGTTCCTTTATCCCCTGGTTTCATTAATTTTTTTTTCGGATTCATTTAAAGGATATTGTTATCTATAATCTGTAATGTGTCAGTAACTGGCACGAAATACACTTCGTTCCCTAGAAATTTTTTTATACCGAGGATCGTTGATTTTTTTAATAAATTTCCGACTCCAAGACAAAATTGTTCCTTTATTTCCTGGTTTCATCAAATTTTTTTACGGATTCATTTAAAAGATGTTGTTTTCTATAATCTGTGATGTGTCAGTAACCGGCACGACGTACAATTCATTCCCTAGAAAATTTTTTATACCGAGGATCGTTGATTTTTTTTAATAAATTTCCACCTCCAAGACAAAATTGTTCCTTTATCCCCTGGTTTCATTAAATTTGTTAACGGAATCATTTAAAGGAAGTTGTTACCTATAATCTGTGATGTGTCAATAACTGGCACGACGTTTACTTCGTTCCCTAGAAATTTTTTTATGCCGAGGACCGTTGATTTTTTTTAATAAATTTCCACCTCCAAGACAAAATTGTTCCTTTATTCTCTGGTTTCATCAAATTTTTTTACGGATTCATTTAAAGGATGTTATTACCTATAATCTGTGATGTGTTAGTAACTGGCACGACGTACACTTCGTACCCTAGAAATTTTTTTATACCGAGGATCGTTGATTTTTTTTAATAAATTTCCACATCCAAGACAAAATTGTTCCTTTATCTCCTGGTTTCATCAAATTTTTTTACGGATTCATTTAAAGGATGTTGTTACCTATAATCTGTGATGTGTCAGTAACTGGCACGACGTACACTTCGTTCTCTAGAAATTTTTTTTTACCGAGGATCGTTGATTTTTTTAATAAATTTCCACCTCCAAGACAAAATTGTTCCTTTTTCTCCTGGTTTCATCAAATTTTTTTACGGATTCATTTAAAGGATGTTGTTATCTATAATCTGTGATGTGTCAGTAACTGGCACGACGTACACTTCGTTCTCTAGAAATTTTTTTTTACCGAGGATCGTTGATTTTTTTAATAAATTTCCACCTCCAAGACAAAATTGTTCCTTTATCCCCTGGTTTCATCAAATTTTTTAACGGAATCATTTAAAAGAAGTTGTTACCTATAATCTGTGATGTGTCAATAACTGGCACGACGTTTACTTCGTTCCCTAGAAATTTTTTTATGCCGAGGACCGTTGATTTTTTTTAATAAATTTCCACCTCCAAGACAAAATTGTTCCTTTATTCCCTGGTTTCATCAAATTTTTTTACGGATTCATTTAAAAGATGCTGTTACCTATAATCTGTGATGTGTTAGTAACTGGCACGACGTACACTTCATTCCCTAGAAATTTTTTTATACCGAGGATCGTTGATTTTTTTTAATAAATTTCCACCTCCAAGACAAAATTGTTCCTTTATCCCCTGGTTTCATCAAATTTTTTTACGGATTCATTTAAAGGATGTTGTTACCTATAATCTGTGATGTGTCAGTAACTGGCACGACGTTTACTTCGTTCCTTAGAAATTTTTTTATGCCGAGCATCGTTGATTTTTTATAATAAATTTCCACCTCCAAGACAAAATTGTTCCTTTATTCCCTGGTTTCATCAAATTTTTTTACGGATTCATTTAAAAGATGTTGCATGTTACCTTAAATCTGTGAAGTGTCAGTAACCGGCACGACGTACACTTCATTCCCTAGAAAATTTTTTATACCGAGGATCGTTGATTTTTTTCAATAAATTTTTACCTCCAAGACAAAATTGTTCCTTTATTCCCTGGTTTCATCAAATTTTTTTACGGATTCATTTAAAAGATGTTGTTACCCATAATCTGTGATGTGTCAGTAACCGGCACGACGTACACTTCGTTCCCTAGAAATTTTTTTATACCGAGGATCGTTGATTTTTTTTAATAAATTTCCACCTCCAAGACAAAATTGTTCCTTTATCCCCTGGTTTCATCAAATTTTTTTACGGATTCATTTAAAGGATGTTGTTATCTATAATCTGTGATGTGTTAGTAACTGGCACGACGTACTTTTCGTTCCCTAGAAATTTTTTTTTACCGAGGATCGTTGATTTTTTAATATATTTCCACCTCCAAGACAAAATTGTTCCTTTTTCCCCTGGTTTCATCAAATTTTTTTACGGATTCATTTAAAGGATGTTGTTACCTATAATCTGTGATGTGTCAGTAACTTGCACGACGTACACTTCGTTCCCTAGAAATTTTTTTATACAGAGGATCGTTGTTTTTTTTTAATAAATTTCCACCTCCAAGACAAAATTGTTCCTTTATCCCCTGGTTTCATTAAATATTTTTACGGATTCATTTAAAGGATGTTGTTATCTATAATCTGTAATGTGTCAGTAACTGGCACGAAATACACTTCGTTCCCTAGAAATTTTTTTATACCGAGGATCGTTGAATTTTTTAATAAATTTCCGACTCCAAGACAAAATTGTTCCTTTATTCCCTGGTTTCATCAAATTTTTTTACGGATTCATTTAAAAGATGTTGTTTTCTATAATCTGTGATGTGTCAGTAACCGGCACGACGTACACTTCATTCCCTAGAAAATTTTTTATACCGAGGATCGTTGATTTTTTTTAATAAATTTCCACCTCCAAGACAAAATTGTTCCTTTATCCCCTGGTTTCAACAAATTTTTTAACGGAATCATTTAAAGGAAGTTGTTACCTATAATCTGTGATGTGTCAATAACTGGCACGACGTTTACTTCGTTCCCTAGAAATTTTTTTATGCCGAGGACCGTTTATTTTTTTTAATAAATTTCCACCTCCAAGACAAAATTGTTCCTTTATTCTCTGGTTTCATCAAATTT
Source organism: Siphlonurus alternatus (assembly GCA_949825025.1). Classification (NCBI taxonomy): domain Eukaryota; kingdom Metazoa; phylum Arthropoda; class Insecta; order Ephemeroptera; family Siphlonuridae; genus Siphlonurus; species Siphlonurus alternatus. The sequence goes on from CATKWE010000002.1 coordinate 752,040, forward strand.
TTTTACGGATTCATTTAAAGGATGTTATTACCTATAATCTGTGATGTGTTAGTAACTGGCACGACGTACACTTCGTTCCCTAGAAATTTTTTTATACCGAGGATCGTTGATTTTTTTTAATAAATTTCCACCTCCAAGACAAAATTGTTCCTTTATCTCCTGGTTTCATCAAATTTTTTTACGGATTCATTTAAAGGATGTTGTTACCTATAATCTGTGATGTGTCAGTACTTGGCACGACGTACACTTCGTTCTCTAGAAATTTTTTTTTACCGAGGATCGTTGATTTTTTTAATAAATTTCCACCTCCAAGACAAAATTGTTCCTTTATTCCCTGGTTTCATCAAATTTTTTTACGGATTCATTTAAAAGATGCTGTTACCTATAATCTGTGATGTGTCAGTAACCGGCACGACGTACACTTCATTCCCTAGAAATTTTTTTATACCGAGGATCGTTGATTTTTTTTAATAAATTTCCACCTCCAAGACAAAATTGTTCCTTTATCCCCTGGTTTCATCAAATTTTTTTACGGATTCATTTAAAAGATGTTGTTACCTATAATCTGTGATGTGTCAGTAACTGGCACAACATTTACTTCGTTCCTTAGAAATTTTTTTATGCCGAGCATCGTTGATTTTTTTTAATAAATTTCCACCTCCAAGACAAAATTGTTCCTTTATTCCCTGGTTTCATCAAATTTTTTTACGGACTCATTTAAAAGATGTTGCATGTTACCTTAAATCTGTGAAGTGTCAGTAACCGGCACGACGTATGTGTTAGTAACTGGCACGACGTTCACTTCATTCCCTAGAAATTTTTTTATACCGAGGATCGTTGATTTTTTTTAATACATTTCCAACTCCAAGACAAAATTGTTCCTTTTTCCCCTGGTTTCATCAAATTTTTTTACGGATTCATTTAAAAGAAGTTGTTACCTATATTCTGTGATGTGTCAGTAACTGGCACAACGTTTACTTCGTTCCCTAGAAATTTTTTTATGCCGAGGATCGTTGATTTTTTTTAATAAATTTCCACCTCCAAGACAAAATTGTTCCTTTATTCTCTGGTTTCATCAAATTTTTTTACAGATTCATATAAAGGATGTTATTACTAATAATCTGTGATGTGTTAGTAACTGGCACGACGTACACTTCGTACCCTAGAAATTTTTTTATACCGAGGATCGTTGATTTTTTTCAATAAATTTTTACCTCCAAGACAAAATTGTTCCTTTATTCCCTGGTTTCATCAAATTTTTTTACGGATTCATTTAAAAGATGTTGTTACCCATAATCTGTGATGTGTCAGTAACCGGCACGACGTACACTTCGTTCCCTAGAAATTTTTTTATACCGAGGATCGTTGATTTTTTTTAATAAATTTACACCTCCAAGACAAAATTGTTCCTTTATCCCCTGGTTTCATCAAATTTTTTTACGGATTCATTTAAAGGATGTTGTTACCTATAATCTGTGATGTGTTAGTAACTGGCACGACGTACACTTCGTTCCCTAGAAATTTTTTTATACCGAGGATCGTTGATTTTTTTTAATAAATTTCCACCTCCAAGACAAAATTGTTCCTTTATCCCCTGGTTTCATCAAATTTTTTTACGGATTCATTTAAAGGATGTTGTTATCTATAATCTGTGATGTGTTAGTAACTGGCACGACGTACTTTTCGTTCCCTAGAAATTTTTTTTTACCGAGGATCGTTGATTTTTTAATTTATTTCCACCTCCAAGACAAAATTGTTCCTTTTTCCCCTGGTTTCATCAAATTTTTTTACGGATTCATTTAAAGGATGTTGTTACCTATAATCTGTGATGTGTCAGTAACTGGCACGACGTACACTTCGTTCCCTAGAAATTTTTTTATACAGAGGATCGTTGTTTTTTTTTAATAAATTTCCACCTCCAAGACAAAATTGTTCCTTTATCCCCTGGTTTCATTAAATATTTTTACGGATTCATTTAAAGGATGTTGTTATCTATAATCTGTAATGTGTCAGTAACTGGCACGAAATACACTTCGTTCCCTAGAAATTTTTTTATACCGAGGATCGTTGATTTTTTTAATAAATTTCCGACTCCAAGACAAAATTGTTCCTTTATTCCCTGGTTTCATCAAATTTTTTTACGGATTCATTTAAAAGATGTTGTTTTCTATAATCTGTGATGTGTCAGTAACCGGCACGACGTACACTTCATTCCCTAGAAAATTTTTTATACCGAGGATCGTTGATTTTTTTTAATAAATTTCCACCTCCAAGACAAAATTGTTCCTTTATCCCCTGGTTTCAACAAATTTTTTAACGGAATCATTTAAAGGAAGTTGTTACCTATAATCTGTGATGTGTCAATAACTGGCACGACGTTTACTTCGTTCCCTAGAAATTTTTTTATGCCGAGGACCGTTTATTTTTTTTAATAAATTTCCACCTCCAAGACAAAATTGTTCCTTTATTCTCTGGTTTCATCAAATTTTTTTACGGATTCATTTAAAGGATGTTATTACCTATAATCTGTGATGTGTTAGTAACTGGCACGACGTACACTTCGTACCCTAGAAATTTTTTTATACCGAGGATCGTTGATTTTTTTCAATAAATTTTTACCTCCAAGACAAAATTGTTCCTTTATTCCCTGGTTTCATCAAATTTTTTTACGGATTCATTTAAAAGATGTTGTTACCCATAATCTGTGATGTGTCAGTAACCGGCACGACGTACACTTCGTTCCCTAGAAATTTTTTTATACCGAGGATCGTTGATTTTTTTTAATAAATTTACACCTCCAAGACAAAATTGTTCCTTTATCCCCTGGTTTCATCAAATTTTTTTACGGATTCATTTAAAGGATGTTGTTACCTATAATCTGTGATGTGTTAGTAACTGGCACGACGTACTCTTCGTTCCCTAGAAATTTTTTTTTACCGAGGATCGTTGATTTTTTAATATATTTCCACCTCCAAGACAAAATTGTTCCTTTTTCCCCTGGTTTCATCAAATTTTTTTACGGATTCATTTAAAGGATGTTGTTATCTATAATCTGTGATGTGTCAGTAACTGGCACGACGTTTACTTCATTCCCTAGAAATTTTTTTATGCCGAGGATCGTTGATTTTTTTTAATAAATTTCCATCTCCAAGACAAAATTGTTCCTTTATTCTCTGGTTTCATCAAATTTTTTTACGGATTCATTTAAAGGATGTTGTTACCTATAATCTGTGATGTGTCAGTAACAGGCACGACGTTTACTTCGTTCCCTAGAAATTTTTTTATTCCGAGGATCGTTGATTTTTTTAATAAATTTCCACCTCCAAGACAAAATTGTTCCTTTATCCCCTGGTTTCATCAATTTTTTTTACGGATTCATTTAAAAGACATTGTTACCTAAAATCTGTGATGTGTCAGTAACTGGCACGACGTACACTTCGTTCCCTAGAAATTTTTTTATACCGAGGATCGTTGTTTTTTTTTAATAAATTTCCACCTCCAAGACAAAATTGTTCCTTTATCCCCTGGTTTCATTAAATTTTTTTACGGATTCATTTAAAGGATGTTGTTATCTATAATCTGTGATGTGTCAGTAACCAGCACGACGTACACTTCATTCCCTAGAAAATTTTTTATACCGAGGATCCTTGATTTTTTTTAATAAATTTCCACCTCCAAGACAAAATTGTTCCTTTATCCCCTGGTTTCATCAAATTTTTTTACGGATTCATTTAAAGGAAGTTGTTACCTATAACCTGTAATGTGTCAGTAACTGGCACGACGTTTACTTCGTTCCCTAGAAATTTTTTTATACCGAGGATCGTTGATTTTTTTAATAAATTTCCACCTCCAAGACAAAATTGTTCCTTTATTCCCTGGTTTCATCAAATTTTTTTACGGATTCATTTAAAAGATGTTGATACCTATAATCTGTTGTGTGTCAGTAACCGGCACGACGTACACTTCATTCCCTAGAAAATTTTTTATACCGAGGATCGTTGATTTTTTTTAATAAATTTCCACCTCCAAGACAAAATTGTTCCTTTATCCCCTGGTTTCATCAATTTTTTTTACGGATTCATTTAAAAGACGTTGTGTCCTATAATCTGTGATGTGTCAGTAACTGGCACGACGTTTACTTCGTTCCCTAGAAATTTTTTATACCGAGGATCGTTGATTTTTTTAATAAATTTCCACCTCCAAGACAAAATTGTTCCTTTATCCCCTGGTTTCATCAAATTTTTTTACGGATTCATTTAAAGGATGTTGTTACCTATAATCTGTGATGTGTTAGTAACTGGCACGACGTACACTTCATTCCCTAGAAATTTTTTTATACCGAGGATCGTTGATTTTTTTTAATAAATTTCCAACTCCAAGACAAAATTGTTCCTTTTTCCCCTGGTTTCATCAAATTTTTTTACGGATTCATTTATAAGAAGTTGTTACCTATATTCTGTGATGTGTCAGTAACTGGCACAACGTTTACTTCGTTCCCTAGAAATTTTTTTATGCCGAGGATCGTTGATTTTTTTTAATAAACTTCCACCTCCAAGACAAAATTGTTCCTTTATTCTCTGGTTTCATCAAATTTTTTTACGGATTCATATAAAGGATGTTGTTACCCATAATCTGTGATGTGTCAGTAACCGGCACGACGTTCACTTCGTTCCCTAGAAATTTTTTTATACCGAGGATCGTTGATTTTTTTCAATAAAATTTTACCTCCAAGACAAAATTGTTCCTTTATTCCCTGGTTTCATCAAATTTTTTTACGGATTCATTTAAAAGATGTTGTTACCCATAATCTGTGATGTGTCAGTAACCGGCACGACGTACACTTCGTTCCCTAGAAATTTTTTTATACCGAGGATCGTTGATTTTTTTTAATAAATTTCCACCTCCAAGACAAAATTGTTCCTTTATCCCCTGGTTTCATCAAATTTTTTTACGGATTCATTTAAAGGATGTTGTTACCTATAATCTGTGATGTGTTAGTAACTGGCACGACGTACTCTTCGTTCCCTAGAAATTTTTTTTTACCGAGGATCGTTGATTTTTTAATATATTTCCACCTCCAAGACAAAATTGCTCCTTTTTCCCCTGGTTTCATCAAATTTTTTTACGGATTCATTTAAAAGATGTTGTTACCTATAATCTGTGATGTGTCAGTAACTGGCACGACGTACACTTCGTTCCCTAGAAATTTTTTTATACCGAGGATCGTTGTTTTTTTTTAATAAATTTCCACCTCCAAGACAAAATTGTTCCTTTATCCCCTGGTTTCATTAAATTTTTTTACGGATTCATTTAAAAGATGTTGTTACCCATAATCTGTGATGTGTCAGTAACCGGCACGACGTACACTTCGTTCCCTAGAAATTTTTTTATACCGAGGATCGTTGATTTTTTTTAATAAATTTCCACCTCCAAGACAAAATTGTTCCTTTATCCCCTGGTTTCATCAAATTTTTTTACGGATTCATTTAAAGGATGTTGTTACCTATAATCTGTGATGTGTTAGTAACTGGCACGACGTACTCTTCGTTCCCTAGAAATTTTTTTTTACCGAGGATCGTTGATTTTTTAATATATTTCCACCTCCAAGACAAAATTGCTCCTTTTTCCCCTGGTTTCATCAAATTTTTTTACGGATTCATTTAAAAGATGTTGTTACCTATAATCTGTGATGTGTCAGTAACTGGCACGACGTACACTTCGTTCCCTAGAAATTTTTTTATACCGAGGATCGTTGTTTTTTTTTAATAAATTTCCACCTCCAAGACAAAATTGTTCCTTTATCCCCTGGTTTCATTAAATTTTTTTACGGATTCATTTAAAGGATGTTGTTATCTATAATCTGTGATGTGTTAGTAACCGGCACGACGTACACTTCATTCCCTAGAAAAATTTTTATACCGAGGATCGTTGATTTTTTTTAATAAATTTCCACCTCCAAGACAAAATTGTTCCTTTATCCCCTGGTTTCATCAAATTTTTTTACGAATTCATTTAAAGGAAGTTGTTACCTATAATCTGTGATGTGTCAGTAACTGGCACAACGTTTACTTCGTTCCCAAGAAATTTTTTTATGCCGAGGATCGTTGATTTTTTTTAATAAATTTCCACCTCCAAGACAAAATTGTTCCTTTATTCTCTGGTTTCATCAAATTTTTTTACGGATTCATTTAAAGGATGTTGTTACCTATAATCTGTGATGTGTCAGTAACAGGCACGACGTTTACTTCGTTCCCTAGAATTTTTTTTATTCCGAGGATCGTTGATTTTTTTAATAAATTTCCACCTCCAAGACAAAATTGTTCCTTTATCCCCTGGTTTCATCAATTTTTTTACGGATTCATTTAAAAGACATTGTTACCTATAATCTGTGATGTGTCAGTAACTGGCACGACGTATACTTCGTTCCCTAGAAATTTTTTTATACCGAGGATCGTTGTTTTTTTTTAATAAATTTCCACCTCCAAGACAAAATTGTTCCTTTATCCCCTGGTTTCATTAAATTTTTTTACGGATTCATTTAAAGGATGTTGTTATCTATAATCTGTGATGTGTCAGTAACCAGCACGACGTACACTTCATTCCCTAGAAAATTTTTTATACCGAGGATCGTTGATTTTTTTTAATAAATTTCCACCTCCAAGACAAAATTGTTCCTTTATCCCCTGGTTTCATCAAATTTTTTTACGTATTCATTTAAAGGAAGTTGTTACCTATAATCTGTGATGTGTCAGTAACTGGCACGACGTTTACTTCGTTCCCTAGAAATTTTTTTATGCCGAGGATCGTTGATTTTTTTTAATAAATTTCCACCTCCAAGACAAAATTGTTCCTTTATTCTCTGGTTTCATCAAATTTTTTTACGGATTCATTTAAAGGATGTTATTACCTATAATTTGTGATGTGTTAGTAACTGGCACGACGTACACTTCGTACCCTAGAAATTTTTTTATACCGAGGATCGTTGATTTTTTTTAATAAATTTCCACCTCCAAGACAAAATTGTTCCTTTATCCCCTGGTTTCATCAAATTTTTTTAAGGATTCATTTAAAGGATGTTGTTACCTATAACCTGTAATGTGTCAGTAACTGGCACGACGTTTACTTCGTTCCCTAGAAATGTTTTTATACCGAGGATCGTTGATTTTTTTTAATAAATTTCCACCTCCAAGACAAAATTGTTCCTTTATCCCCTGGTTTCATTAAATTTTTTTACGGATTCATTTAAAGGATGTTGTTATCTATAATCTGTGATGTGTCAGTAACCAGCACGACGTACACTTCATTCCCTAGAAAATTTTTTATACCGAAAATCGTTGTTTTTTTTTAATAAATTTCCACCTCCAAGACAAAATTGTTCCTTTATCCCCTGGTTTCATCAAATTTTTTTACGTATTCATTTAAAGGAAGTTGTTACCTATAATCTGTGATGTGTCAGTAACTGGCACGACGTTTACTTCGTTCCCTAGAAATTTTTTTATGCCGAGGATCGTTGATTTTTTTTAATAAATTTCCACCTCCAAGACAAAATTGTTCCTTTATTCTCTGGTTTCATCAAATTTTTTTACGGATTCATTTAAAGGATGTTATTACCTATAATCTGTGATGTGTTAGTAACTGGCACGACGTACACTTCGTACCCTAGAAATTTTTTTATACCGAGGATCGTTGATTTTTTTTAATAAATTTCCACCTCCAAGACAAAATTGTTCCTTTATCCCCTGGTTTCATCAAATTTTTTTACGGATTCATTTAAAGGACGTTGTGTCCTATAATCTGTGATGTGTCAGTAACTGGCACGACGTTTACTTCGTTCCCTAGAAATTTTTTATACCGAGGATCGTTGATTTTTTTTAATAAATTTCCACCTCCAAGACAAAATTGTTCCTTTATCCCCTGGTTTCATCAAATTTTTTTACGGATTCATTTAAAGGATGTTGTTACCTATAATCTGTGATGTGTCAGTAACAGGCACGACGTTTACTTCGTTCCCTAGAAATTTTTTTATACCGAGGATCGTTGATTTTTTTAATAAATTTCCACCTCCAAGACAAAATTGTTCCTTTATCCCCTGGTTTCATCAAATTTTTTTACGGATTCATTTAAAAGATGTTGTTACCTATAATCTGTGATGTGTCAGTAACTGGCACGACGTACACTTCGTTCCCTAGAAATTTTTTTATACCGAGGATCGTTGTTTTTTTTTAATTAATTTCCAACTCCAAGACAAAATTGTTCCTTTATCCCCTGGTTTCATTAATTTTTTTTTCGGATTCATTTAAAGGATGTTGTTATCTATAATCTGTAATGTGTCAGTAACTGGCACGACGTACACTTCGTTCCCTAGAAATTTTTTTATACCGAGGATCGTTGATTTTTTTAATAAATTTCCACCTCCAAGACAAAATTGTTCCTTTATTCCCTGGTTTCATCAAATTTTTTTACGGATTCATTTAAAAGATGTTGTTTTCTATAATCTGTGATGTGTCAGTAACCGGCACGACGTACACTTCATTCCCTAGAAAAATTTTTATACCGAGGATCGTTGATTTTTTTAATAAATTTCCATATCCAAGACAAAATTGTTCCTTTATCCCCTGGTTTCATTAATTTTTTTTACGGATTCATTTAAAGGATGTTATTATCTATAATCTGTGATGTGTCAGTAACTGGCACGACGTACACTTCGTTCCTTAGAAATTTTTTTATGCCGAGCATCGTTGATTTTTTTTAATAAATTTCCACCTCCAAGACAAAATTGTTCCTTTATTCCCTGGTTTCATCAAATTTTTTTACGGATTCATTTAAAAGATGTTGCATGTTACCTTAAATCTGTGAAGTGTCAGTAACCGGCACGACGTACACTTCATTCCCTAGAAAATTTTTTATACCGAGGATCGTTGATTTTTTTTAATAAATTTCCACCTCCAAGACAAAATTGTTCCTTTATCCCCTGGTTTCATCAAATTTTTTTACGGATTCATTTAAAGGATGTTGTTACCTATAATCTGTGATGTGTTAGTAACTGGCACGACGTACACTTCATTCCCTAGAAATTTTTTTATACCGAGGATCGTTGATTTTTTTTAATAAATTTCCAACTCCAAGACAAAATTGTTCCTTTTTCCCCTGGTTTCATCAAATTTTTTTACGGATTCATTTAAAAGAAGTTGTTACCTATATTCTGTGATGTGTCAGTAACTGGCACAACGTTTACTTCGTTCCCTAGAAATTTTTTTATGCCGAGGATCGTTGATTTTTTTTAATAAATTTCCACCTCCAAGACATAATTGTTCCTTTATCCCCTGGTTTCATCAAACTTTTTTATGGATTCATTTAAAGGATGTTGTTACCTATAATCTGTGATGTGTCAGTAACTGGCACGACGTATACTTCGTACCCTAGAAATTTTTTTATACCGAGGATCGTTGATTTTTTTCAATAAATTTTTACCTCCAAGACAAAATTGTTCCTTTATTCCCTGGTTTCATCAAATTTTTTTACGGATTCATTTAAAAGATGTTGTTACCCATAATCTGTGATGTGTCAGTAACCGGCACGACGTTCACTTCGTTCCCTAGAAATTTTTTTATACCGAGGATCGTTGATTTTTTTTAATAAATTTCCACCTCCAAGACAAAATTGTTCCTTTATCCCCTGGTTTCATCAAATTTTTTTACGGATTCATTTAAAGGATGTTGTTACCTATAATCTGTGATGTGTTAGTAACTGGCACGACGTACTCTTCGTTCCCTAGAAATTTTTTTTTACCGAGGATCGTTGATTTTTTAATATATTTCCACCTCCAAGACAAAATTGTTCCTTTTTCCCCTGGTTTCATCAAATTTTTTTACGGATTCATTTAAAGGATGTTGTTACCTATAATCTGTGATGTGTCAGTAACTGGCACGACGTACACTTCGTTCCCTAGAAATTTTTTTATACCGAGGATCGTTGTTTTTTTTTAATAAATTTCCACCTCAAAGACAAAATTGTTCCTTTATCCCCTGGTTTCATTAAATTTTTTTACGGATTCATTTAAAGGATGTTGTTATCTATAATCTGTGATGTGTCAGTAACCGGCACGACGTACACTTCATTCCCTAGAAAATTTTTTATACCGAGGTTCGTTGATTTTTTTTAATAAATTTCCACCTCCAAGACAAAATTGTTCCTTTATCCCCTGGTTTCATCAAATTTTTTTACGGATTCATTTAAAGGAAGTTGTTACCTATAATCTGTGATGTGTCAGTAACTGGCACGACGTTTACTTCGTTCCCTAGAAATTTTTTTATGCCGAGGATCGTTGATTTTTTTTAATAAATTTCCACCTCCAAGACAAAATTGTTCCTTTATTCTCTGGTTTCATCAAATTTTTTTACGGATTCATTTAAAGGATGTTGTTACCTATAATCTGTGATGTGTCAGTAACAGGCACGACGTTTACTTCGTTCCCTAGAAATTTTTTTATTCCGAGGATCGTTGATTTTTTTAATAAATTTCCACCTCCAAGACAAAATTGTTCCTTTATCCCCTGGTTTCATCAATTTTTTTTACGGATTCATTTAAAAGACATTGTTACCTATAATCTGTGATGTGTCAGTAACTGGCACGACGTACACTTCGTTCCCTAGAAATTTTTTTATACCGAGGATCGTTGTTTTTTTTTAATAAATTTCCACCTCCAAGACAAAATTGTTCCTTTATGCCCTGGTTTCATTAAATTTTTTTACGGATTCATTTAAAGGATGTTGTTATCTATAATCTGTAATGTGTCAGTAACCGGCACGACGTACACTTCATTCCCTAGAAAATTTTTTATACCGAGGATCGTTGATTTTTTTTAATAAATTTCCACCTCCAAGACAAAATTGTTCCTTTATCCCCTGGTTTCATCAAATTTTTTTACGGATTCATTTAAAGGAAGTTGTTACCTATAATCTGTGATGTGTCAGTAACTGGCACGACGTTTACTTCGTTCCCTAGAAATTTTTTAATGCCGAGGATCGTTGATTTTTTTTAATAAATTTCCACCTCCAAGACAAAATTGTTCCTTTATTCTCTGGTTTCATCAAATTTTTTTACGGATTCATTTAAAGGATGTTATTACCTATAATCTGTGATGTGTTAGTAACTGGCACGACGTACACTTCGTACCCTAGAAATTTTTTTATACCGAGGATCGTTGATTTTTTTTAATAAATTTCCACCTCCAAGACAAAATTGTTCCTTTATCCCCTGGTTTCATCAAATTTTTTTAAGGATTCATTTAAAGGATGTTGTTACCTATAACCTGTAATGTGTCAGTAACTGGCACGACGTTTACTTCGTTCCCTAGAAATGTTTTTATACCGAGGATCGTTGATTTTTTTTAATAAATTTCCACCTCCAAGACAAAATTGTTCCTTTATCCCCTGTTTTCATCAAATTTTTTTACGGATTCATTTAAAAGATGTTGTTTTCTAAAATCTGTGATGTGTCAGTAACCGGCACGACGTACACTTCATTCCCTAGAAAATTTTTTATACCGAGGATCGTTGATTTTTTTAATAAATTTCCATATCCAAGACAAAATTGTTCCTTTATCCCCTGGTTTCATTAATTTTTTTTACGGATTCATTTAAAGGATGTTATTATCTATAATCTGTGATGTGTCAGTAACTGGCACGACGTACACTTCGTTCCCTAGAATTTTTTTTATACCGAGGATCGTTGATTTTTTTAATAAATTTCCTCCTCCAAGACAAAATTGTTCCTTTATTCCCTGGTTTCATCAAATTTTTTTATGGATTCATTTAAAAGATGTTGTTACCTATAATCTGTGATGTGTCAGTAACCGGCACGACGTACACTTCATTCCCTAGAAAATTTTTTATACCGAGGATCGTTGATTTTTTTTAATAAATTTCCACCTCCAAGACAAAAATGTTCCTTTATCCCCTGGTTTCATCAAATTTTTTTACGGATTCATTTAAAAGATGTTGTTGCCTATAATCTGTGATGTGTCAGTAACTGGCACGACGTTTACTTCGTTCCCTAGAAATTTTTTATACCGAGGATCGTTGATTTTTTTTAATAAATTTCCACCTCTAAGACAAAATTGTTCCTTTATCCCCTGGTTTCATCAAATTTTTTTACGGATCCATTTAAAGGATGTTGTTACCTATAATCTGTGATGTGTCAGTAACAGGCACGACGTTTACTTCGTTCCCTAGAAATTTATTTATACCGAGGATCGTTGATTTTTTTAATAAATTTCCACCTCCAAGACAAAATTGTTCCTTTATCCCCTGGTTTCATCAAATTTTTTTACGGATTCATTTAAAAGATGTTGTTTTCTATAATCTGTAATGTGTCAGTAACTGGCACGAAATACACTTCGTTCCCTAGAAATTTTTTTATACCGAGGATCGTTGATTTTTTTAATAAATTTCCGACTCCAAGACAAAATTGTTCCTTTATTCCCTGGTTTCATCAAATTTTTTTACGGATTCATTTAAAAGATGTTGTTTTCTATAATCTGTGATGTGTCAGTAACCGGCACGACGTACACTTCATTCCCTAGAAAAATTTTTATACCGAGGATCGTTGATTTTTTTTAATAAATTTCCACCTCCAAGACAAAATTGTTCCTTTATCCCCTGGTTTCATCAAATTTTTTAACAGAATCATTTAAAGGAAGTTGTTACCTATAATCTGTGATGTGTCAGTAACTGGCACGACGTTTACTTCGTTCCCTAGAAATTTTTTTATGCCGAGGACCGTTGATTTTTTTTAATAAATTTCCACCTCCAAGACAAAATTGTTCCTTTATTCTCTGGTTTCATCAAATTTTTTTACGGATTCATTTAAAAGATGTTATTACCTATAATCTGTGATGTGTTAGTAACTGGCACGACGTACACTTCGTACCCTAGAAATTTTTTTATACCGAGGATCGTTGATTTTTTTTAATAAATTTCCACCTCCAAGACAAAATTGTTCCTTTATCTCCTGGTTTCATCAAATTTTTTTACGGATTCATTTAAAGGATGTTGTTACCTAAAATCTGTGATGTGTCAGTAAATGGCACGACGTACACTTCGTTCTCTAGAAATTTTTTTTTACCGAGGATCGTTGATTTTTTTAATAAATTTCCACCTCCAAGACAAAATTGTTCCTTTATTCCCTGGTTTCATCAAATTTTTTTACGGACTCATTTAAAAGATGCTGTTACCTATAATCTGTGATGTGTCAGTAACCGGCACGACGTACACTTCATCCCCTAGAAATTTTTTTATACCGAGGATCGTTGATTTTTTTTAATAATTTTCCACCTCCAAGACAAAATTGTTCCTTTATCCCCTGGTTTCATCAAATTTTTTTACGGATTCATTTAAAGGATGTTGTTACCTATAATCTGTGATGTGTCAGTAACTGGCACGACGTTTACTTCGTTCCTTAGAAATTTTTTTATGCCGAGCATCGTTGATTTTTTTTAATAAATTTCCACCTCCAAGACAAAATTGTTCCTTTATCCCCTGGTTTCATTAATTTTTTTTACGGATTCATTTAAAGGATGTTATTATCTATAATTTGTGATGTGTCAGTAACTGGCACGACGTACACTTCGTTCCCTAGAATTTTTTTTATACCGAGGATCGTTGATTTTTTTAATAAATTTCCTCCTCCAAGACAAAATTGTTCCTTTATTCCCTGGTTTCATCAAATTTTTTTATGGATTCTTTTAAAAGATGTTGTTACCTATAATCTGTGATGTGTCAGTAACCGGCACGACGTACACTTCAATCCCTAGAAAATTTTTTATACCGAGGATCGTTGATTTTTTTTAATAAATTTCCACCTCCAAGACAAAAATGTTCCTTTATCCCCTGGTTTCATCAAATTTTTTTACGGATTCATTTAAAAGATGTTGTTGCCTATAATCTGTGATGTGTCAGTAACTGGCACGACGTTTACTTCGTTCCCTAGAAATTTTTTATACCGAGGATCGTTGATTTTTTTTAATAAATTTCCACCTCTAAGACAAAATTGTTCCTTTATCCCCTGGTTTCATCAAATTTTTTTACGGATCCATTTAAAGGATGTTGTTACCTATAATCTGTGATGTGTCAGTAACAGGCACGACGTTTACTTCGTTCCCTAGAAATTTATTTATACCGAGGATCGTTGATTTTTTTAATAAATTTCCACCTCCAAGACAAAATTGTTCCTTTATCCCCTGGTTTCATCAAATTTTTTTACGGATTCATTTAAAAGATGTTGTTTTCTATAATCTGTAATGTGTCAGTAACTGGCACGAAATACACTTCGTTCCCTAGAAATTTTTTTATACCGAGGATCGTTGATTTTTTTAATAAATTTCCGACTCCAAGACAAAATTGTTCCTTTATTCCCTGGTTTCATCAAATTTTTTTACGGATTCATTTAAAAGATGTTGTTTTCTATAATCTGTGATGTGTCAGTAACCGGCACGACGTACACTTCATTCCCTAGAAAAATTTTTATACCGAGGATCGTTGTTTTTTTTTAATAAATTTCCACCTCCAAGACAAAATTGTTCCTTTATCCCCTGGTTTCATTAAATTTTTTTACGGATTCATTTAAAGGATGTTGTTATCTATAATCTGTGATGTGTCAGTAACCGGCACGACGTACACTTCATTCCCTAGAAAATTTTTTATACCGAGGATCGTTGATTTTTTTTAATTAATTTCCACCTCCAAGACAAAATTGTTCCTTTATCCCCTGGTTTCATCAAATTTTTTTACGGATTCATTTAAAGGAAGTTGTTACCTATAATCTGTGATGTGTCAGTAACTGGCACGACGTTTACTTCGTTCCCTAGAAATTTTTTTATGCCGAGGATCGTTGATTTTTTTAATAAATTTCCACCTCCAAGACAAAATTGTTCCTTTATTCTCTGGTTTCATCAAATTTTTTTACGGATTCATTTAAAGGATGTTATTACCTATAATCTGTGATGTGTTAGTGACTGGCACAACGTACACTTCGTACCCTAGAAATTTTTTTATACCGAGGATCGTTGATTTTTTTTAATAAATTTCCACCTCCAAGACAAAATTGTTCCTTTATCCCCTGGTTTCATCAAATTTTTTTACAGATTCATTTAAAGGATGTTGTTACCTATAACCTGTAATGTGTCAGTAACTGGCACGACGTACACTTCGTTCTCTAGAAAAATTTTTATACCGAGGATCGTTGATTTTTTTAATAAATTTCCACCTCCAAGACAAAATTGATCCTTTATTCCCTGGTTTCATCAAATTTTTTTACGGATTCATTTAAAAGATGTTGTTACCTATAATCTGTGATGTGTCAGTAACCGGCACGACGTACACTTCGAACCCTAGAAATTTTTTTATACCGAGGATCGTTGATTTTTTTTAATAAATTTTCACCTCCAAGACAAAATTGTTCCTTTATCCCCTGGTTTCATCAAATTTTTTTACGGATCCATTTAAAGGATGTTGTTACCTATAATCTGTGATGTGTCAGTAACAGGCACGACGTTTACTTCGTTCCCTAGAAATTTATTTATACCGAGGATCGTTGATTTTTTTAATAAATTTCCACCTCCAAGACAAAATTGTTCCTTTATCCCCTGGTTTCATCAAATTTTTTTACGGATTCATTTAAAAGATGTTGTTACCTATAATCTGTGATGTGTCAGTAACTGGCACGACGTACACTTCGTTCCCTAGAAATTTTTTTATACCGAGGATTGTTGTTTTTTTTTAATAAATTTCCACCTCCAAGACAAAATTGTTCCTTTATCCCCTGGTTTCATTAATTTTTTTTTCGGATTCATTTAAAGGATGTTGTTATCTATAATCTGTAATGTGTCAGTAACTGGCACGAAATACACTTCGTTCCCTAGAAATTTTTTTATACCGAGGATCGTTGATTTTTTTAATAAATTTCCGACTCCAAGACAAAATTGTTCCTTTATTCCCTGGTTTCATCAAATTTTTTTACGGATTCATTTAAAAGATGTTGTTTTCTATAATCTGTGATGTGTCAGTAACCGGCACGACGTACACTTCATTCCCTAGAAAAATTTTTATACCGAGGATCGTTGATTTTTTTTAATAAATTTCCACCTCCAAGACAAAATTGTTCCTTTATCCCCTGGTTTCATCAAATTTTTTAACAGAATCATTTAAAGGAAGTTGTTACCTATAATCTGTGATGTGTCAGTAACTGGCACGACGTTTACTTCGTTCCCTAGAAATTTTTTTATGCCGAGGACCGTTGATTTTTTTTAATAAATTTCCACCTCCAAGACAAAATTGTTCCTTTATTCTCTGGTTTCATCAAATTTTTTTACGGATTCATTTAAAAGATGTTATTACCTATAATCTGTGATGTGTTAGTAACTGGCACGACGTACACTTCGTACCCTAGAAATTTTTTTATACCGAGGATCGTTGATTTTTTTTAATAAATTTCCACCTCCAAGACAAAATTGTTCCTTTATCTCCTGGTTTCATCAAATTTTTTTACGGATTCATTTAAAGGATGTTGTTACCTAAAATCTGTGATGTGTCAGTAACTGGCACGACGTACACTTCGTTCTCTAGAAATTTTTTTTTACCGAGGATCGTTGATTTTTTTAATAAATTTCCACCTCCAAGACAAAATTGTTCCTTTATTCCCTGGTTTCATCAAATTTTTTTACGGACTCATTTAAAAGATGCTGTTACCTATAATCTGTGATGTGTCAGTAACCGGCACGACGTACACTTCATTCCCTAGAAAATTTTTTATACCGAGGATCGTTGATTTTTTTTAATAATTTTCCACCTCCAAGACAAAATTGTTCCTTTATCCCCTGGTTTCATCAAATTTTTTTACGGATTCATTTAAAGGATGTTGTTACCTATAATCTGTGATGTGTCAGTAACTGGCACGACGTTTACTTCGTTCCTTAGAAATTTTTTTATGCCGAGCATCGTTGATTTTTTTTAATAAATTTCCACCTCCAAGACAAAATTGTTCCTTTATTCCCTGGTTTCATCAAATTTTTTTACGGATTCATTTAAAAGATGTTGCATGTTACCTTAAATCTGTGAAGTGTCAGTAACCGGCACGACGTACACTTCATTCCCTAGAAAATTTTTTATACCGAGGATCGTTGATTTTTTTAATAAATTTCCACCTCCAAGACAAAATTGTTCCTTTATCCCCTGGTTTCATCAAATTTTTTTACGGATTCATTTAAAGGATGTTGTTACCTATAATCTGTGATGTGTTAGTAACTGGCACGACGTACACTTCATTCCCTAGAAATTTTTTTATACCGAGGATCGTTGATTTTTTTTAATAAATTTCCAACTCCAAGACAAAATTGTTCCTTTTTCCCCTGGTTTCATCAAATTTTTTTACGGATTCATTTGAAAGAAGTTGTTACCTATATTCTGTGATGTGTCAGTAACTGGCACAACGTTTACTTCGTTCCCTAGAAATTTTTTTATGCCGAGGATCGTTGATTTTTTTTAATAAACTTCCACCTCCAAGACAAAATTGTTCCTTAATTCTCTGGTTTCATCAAATTTTTTTACGGATTCATTTAAAAGATGTTGTTACCTATAATCTGTGATGTGTCAGTAACCGGCACGACGTACACTTCATTCCCTAGAAATTTTTTTATACCGAGGATCGTTGATTTTTTTTAATAAATTTCCACTTCCAATACAAAATTGTTCCTATATCCCCTGGTTTCATCAAGATTTTTTACGGATTCATTTAAAGGATGTTATTACCTATAATCTGAGATGTGTCAGTAACTGGCACGACGTTTACTTCGTTCCCTAGAAATTTTTTTATACCGAGGATCGTTGATTTTTTTTAATAAATTTCCACCTCCAAGACAAAATTGTTCCTTTATCCCCTGGTTTCATCAAATTTTTTTACGGATTCATTTAAAGGATGTTGTTACCTATAATCTGTGATGTGTCAGTAACTGGCACGACGTACACTTCGTTCCCTAGAAATTTTTTTATACCGAGGATCGTTGTTTTTTTTTAATAAATTTCCACCTCCAAGACAAAATTGTTCCTTTATCCCCTGGTTTCATTAAATTTTTTTACGGATTCATTTAAAGGATGTTGTTATCTATAATCTGTAATGTGTCAGTAACCGGCACGACGTACACTTCATTCCCTAGAAAATTTTTTATACCGAGGATCGTTGATTTTTTTTAATTAATTTCCACCTCCAAGACAAAATTGTTCCTTTATCCCCTGGTTTCATCAAATTTTTTTACGGATTCATTTAAAGGAAGTTGTTACCTATAATCTGTGATGTGTCAGTAACTGGCACGACGTTTACTTCGTTCCCTAGAAATTTTTTTATGCCGAGGATCGTTGATTTTTTTAATAAATTTCCACCTCCAAGACAAAATTGTTCCTTTATTCTCTGGTTTCATCAAATTTTTTTACGGATTCATTTAAAGGATGTTATTACCTATAATCTGTGATGTGTTATAGACTGGCACGACGTACACTTCGTACCCTAGAAATTTTTTTATACCGAGGATCGTTGATTTTTTTTAATAAATTTCCACCTCCAAGACAAAATTGTTCCTTTATCCCCTGGTTTCATCAAATTTTTTTACAGATTCATTTAAAGGATGTTGTTACCTATAACCTGTAATGTGTCAGTAACTGGCACGACGTACACTTCGTTCTCTAGAAAAATTTTTATACTGAGGATCGTTGATTTTTTTAATAAATTTCCACCTCCAAGACAAAATTGATCCTTTATTCCCTGGTTTCATCAAATTTTTTTACGGATTCATTTAAAAGATGTTGTTACCTATAATCTGTGATGTGTCAGTAACCGGCACGACGTACACTTCGTTCCCTAGAAATTTTTTTATACCGAGGATCGTTGATATTTTTAATAAATTTCCACCTCCAAGACAAAATTGTTCCTTTATCCCCTGGTTTCATCAAATTTTTTTACGGATTCATTTAAAGGATGTTATTACCTATAATCTGTGATGTGTTAGTAAGTGGCACGACGTACACTTCGTACCCTAGAAATTTTTTTATACCGAGGATCGTTGATTTTTTTAATAAATTTCCATCTCCAAGACAAAATTGTTCCTTTATCCCCTGGTTTCATCAAACTTTTTTACGGATTCATTTAAAGGATGTATTAACTATAATCTGTGATGTGTCAGTAACTGGCACGACGTACACTTCGTTCCCTAGAAATTTTTTTATACCGAGGATCGTTGTTTTTTTTTAATAAATTTCCACCTCCAAGACAAAATTGTTCCTTTATCCCCTGGTTTCATTAAATTTTTTTACGGATTCATTTAAAGGATGTTGTTATCTATAATCTGTGATGTGTCAGTAACCGGCACGACGTTCACTTCATTCCCTAGAAAATTTTTTATACCGAGGATCGTTGATTTTTTTTAATAAATTTCCACCTCCAAGACAAAATTATTCCTTTATCCCCTGGTTTCATCAAATTTTTTTACGGATTCATTTAAAGGATGTTGTTATCTATAATCTGTGATGTGTCAGTAACTGGCACGACGTACACTTCGTTCCCTAGAAATTTTTATATACCGAGGATCGTTGATTTTTTTAATAAATTTCCACCTCCAAGACAAAATTGTTCCTTTATTCCCTGGTTTCATCAAATTTTTTTACGGATTCATTTAAAAAATGTTGTTACCTATAATCTGTGATGTGTCAGTAACCGGCACGACGTACACTTCATTCCCTAGAAAATTTTTTATACCGAGGATCGTTGATTTTTTTTAATAAATTTCCACCTCCAAGACAAAATTATTCCTTTATCCCCTGGTTTCATCAAATTTTTTTACGGATTCATTTAAAGGATGTTGTTACCTATAACCTGTAATGTGTCAGTAACTGGCACGACGTACACTTCGTTCTCTAGAAAATTTTTTATACCGAGGATCGTTGATTTTTTTAATAAATTTCCACCTCCAAGACAAAATTGATCCTTTATTCCCTGGTTTCATCAAATTTTTTTACGGATTCATTTAAAAGATGTTGTTACCTATAATCTGTGATGTGTCAGTAACCGGCACGACGTACACTTCGAACCCTAGAAATTTTTTTATACCGAGGATCGTTGATTTTTTTTAATAAATTTCCACCTCCAAGACAAAATTGTTCCTTTATCCCCTGGTTACATCAAATTTTTTTACGGATTCATTTAAAGGATGTTGTTACCTATAATCTGTGATGTGTCAGTAACAGGCACAACGTTTACTTCGTTCCCTAGAAATTTTTTTATACTTAGGATCGTTGATATTTTTAATAAATTTCCACCTCCAAGACAAAATTGTTCCTTTATCCCCTGGTTTCATCAAATTTTTTTACGGATTCATTTAAAGGATGTTATTACCTATAATCTGTGATGTGTTAGTAAGTGGCACGACGTACACTTCGTACCCTAGAAATTTTTTTATACCGAGGATCGTTGATTTTTTTAATAAATTTCCATCTCCAAGACAAAATTGTTCCTTTATCCCCTGGTTTCATCAAACTTTTTTACGGATTCATTTAAAGGATGTTGTTATCTATAATCTGTGATGTGTCAGTAACCGGCACGACGTTCACTTCATTCCCTAGAAAATTTTTTATACCGAGGATCGTTGATTTTTTTTAATAAATTTCCACCTCCAAGACAAAATTATTCCTTTATCCCCTGGTTTCATCAATTTTTTTTACGGATTCATTTAAAGGATGTTGTTATCTATAATCTGTGATGTGTCAGTAACTGGCACGACGTACACTTCGTTCCCTAGAAATTTTTGTATACCGAGGATCGTTGATTTTTTTAATAAATTTCCACCTCCAAGACAAAATTGTTCCTTTATTCCCTGGTTTCATCAAATTTTTTTACAGATTCATTTAAAAAATGTTGTTACCTATAATCTGTGATGTGTCAGTAACCGGCACGACGTACACTTCATTCCCTAGAAAATTTTTTATACCGAGGATCGTTGATTTTTTTTAATAAATTTCCACCTCCAAGACAAAATTATTCCTTTATCCCCTGGTTTCATTAAATTTTTTTACGGATTCATTTAAAGGATGTTGTTACCTATAACCTGTAATGTGTCAGTAACTGGCACGACGTACACTTCGTTCTCTAGAAAATTTTTTATACCGAGGATCGTTGATTTTTTTAATAAATTTCCACCTCCAAGACAAAATTGATCCTTTATTCCCTGGTTTCATCAAATTTTTTTACGGATTCATTTAAAAGATGTTGTTACCTATAATCTGTGATGTGTCAGTAACCGGCACGACGTACACTTCGAACCCTAGAAATTTTTTTATACCGAGGATCGTTGATTTTTTTTAATAAATTTCCACCTCCAAGACAAAATTGTTCCTTTATCCCCTGGTTACATCAAATTTTTTTACGGATTCATTTAAAGGATGTTGTTACCTATAATCTGTGATGTGTCAGTAACAGGCACAACGTTTACTTCGTTCCCTAGAAATTTTTTTATACTTAGGATCGTTGATATTTTTAATAAATTTCCACCTCCAAGACAAAATTGTTCCTTTATCCCCTGGTTTCATCAAATTTTTTTACGGATTCATTTAAAGGATGTTATTACCTATAATCTGTGATGTGTTAGTAAGTGGCACGACGTACACTTCGTACCCTAGAAATTTTTTTATACCGAGGATCGTTGATTTTTTTAATAAATTTCCATCTCCAAGACAAAATTGTTCCTTTATCCCCTGGTTTCATCAAACATTTTTACGGATTCATTTAAAGGATGTATTAACTATAATCTGTGATGTGTCAGTAACTGGCACGACGTACACTTCGTTCCCTAGAAATTTTTTTATACCGAGGATCGTTGTTTTTTTTAAATAAATTTCCACCTCCAAGACAAAATTGTTCCTTTATCCCCTGGTTTCATTAAATTTTTTTACGGATTCATTTAAAGGATGTTGTTATCTATAATCTGTGATGTGTCAGTAACCGGCACGACGTTCACTTCATTCCCTAGAAAATTTTTTATACCGAGGATCGTTGATTTTTTTTAATAAATTTCCACCTCCAAGACAAAATTATTCCTTTATCCCCTGGTTTCATCAAATTTTTTTACGGATTCATTTAAAGGATGTTGTTATCTATAATCTGTGATGTGTCAGTAACTGGCACGACGTACACTTCGATCCCTAGAAATTTTTATATACCGAGGATCGTTGATTTTTTTAATAAATTTCCACCTCCAAGACAAAATAGTTCCTTTATTCCCTGGTTTCATCAAATTTGTTTACGGATTCATTTAAAAAATGTTGTTACCTATAATCTGTGATGTGTCAGTAACCGGCACAACGTACACTTCATTCCCTAGAAAATTTTTTATACCGAGGATCGTTGATTTTTTTTAATAAATTTCCACCTCCAAGACAAAATTATTCCTTTATCCCCTGGTTTCATCAAATTTTTTTACGGATTCATTTAAAGGATGTTGTTACCTATAATCTGTAATGTGTCAGTAACTGGCACAACGTTTACTTCGTTCCCTAGAAATTTTTTTATGCCGAGGATCGTTGATTTTTTTTATTAAATTTCCACCTCCAAGACAAAATTGTTCCTTTATCCCCTGTTTTCATCAAATTTTTTTACGGGTTCATTTAAAGGATGTTGTTACCTATAATCTGTGATGTGTCAGTAACAGGCACGACGTTTACTTCGTTCCCTAGAATTTTTTTTATACCGAGGATCGTTGATTTTTTTAATAAATTTCCAACTCCAAGACAAAATTGTTCCTTTATCCCCTGGTTTCATCAATTTTTTTTACGGATTCATTTTAAAGATGTTGTTACCTATAATCTGTGATGTGTCAGTAACTGGCACGACGTACACTTCGTTCCCTAGAAATTTTTTTATACCGAGGATCGTTGTTTTTTTTTAATAAATTTCCACCTCCAAGACAAAATTATTCCTTTATCCCCTGGTTTCATTAAATTTTTTTACGGATTCATTTAAAGGATGTTGTTATCTATAATCTGTGATGTGTCAGTAACCGGCACGACGTACACTTCATTCCCTAGAAAATTTTTTATACCGAGGATCGTTGATTTTTTTTAATAAATTTCCACCTCCAAGACAAAATTGTTCCTTTATCCCCTGGTTTCATCAAATTTTTTTACGGATTCATTTAAAGGAAGTTGTTACCTATAATCTGTGATGTGTCAGTAACTGGCACGACGTTTACTTCGTTCCCTAGAAATTTTTTTATGCCGAGGATCGTTGATTTTTTTTAATAAATTTCCACCTCCAAGACAAAATTGTTCCTTTATCCCCTGGTTACATCAAATTTTTTTACGGATTCATTTAAAGGATGTTGTTACCTATAATCTGTGATGTGTCAGTAACAGGCACAACGTTTACTTCGTTCCCTAGAAATTTTTTTATACCGAGGATCGTTGATATTTTTAATAAATTTCCACCTCCAAGACAAAATTGTTCCTTTATCCCCTGGTTTCATCAAATTTTTTTACGGATTCATTTAAAGGATGTTATTACCTATAATCTGTGATGTGTTAGTAAGTGGCACGACGTACACTTCGTACCCTAGAAATTTTTTTATACCGAGGATCGTTGATTTTTTTAATAAATTTCCATCTCCAAGACAAAATTGTTCCTTTATCCCCTGGTTTCATCAAACTTTTTTACGGATTCATTTAAAGGATGTATTACCTATAATCTGTGATGTGTCAGTAACTGGCACGACGTACACTTCATTCCCTAGAAATTTTTTTATACCGAGGATCGTTGTTTTTTTTTAATAAATTTCCACCTCCAAGACAAAATTGTTCCTTTATCCCCTGGTTTCATTAAATTTTTTTACGGATTCATTTAAAGGATGTTGTTATCTATAATCTGTGATGTGTCAGTAACCGTCACGACGTACACTTCATTCCCTAGAAAATTTTTTATACCGAGGAACGTTGATTTTTCTTAATAAATTTCCACCTCCAAGACAAAATTGTTCCTTTATCCCCTGGTTTCATCAAATTTTTTTACGGATTCATTTAAAGAAAGTTGTTACCTATAATCTGTGATGTGTCAGTAACTGGCACGACGTTTACTTCGTTCCCTAGAAATTTTTTTATGCTGAGGATCGTTGATTTTTTTTAATACATTTCCATCTCCAAGACAAAATTGTTCCTTTATTCTCTGGTTTCATCAAATTTTTTTACGGATTCATTTAAAAGATGTTATTACCTATAATCTGTGATGTGTTAGTAACTGGCACGACGTACACTTCGTACCCTAGAAATTTTTTTATACCAAGGATCGTTGATTTTTTTAATAAATTTCCGGCTCCAAGACAAAATTGTTCCTTTATCCCCTGGTTTCATCAAATTTTTTTACGGATTCATCTAAAGGATGTTATTACCTATAATCTGTGATGTGTTAGTAACTGGCACGACGTATACTTCGTACCCTAGAAATTTTTTTATACCGAGGATCGTTGATTTTTTTTAATAAATTTTTACCTCCAAGACAAAATTGTTCCTTTATTCCCTGGTTTCATCAAATTTTTTTACGGATTCATTTAAAAGATGTTGTTACCCATAATCTGTGATGTGTCAGTAACCGGCACGACGTACACTTCGTTCCCTAGAAATTTTTTTATACCGAGGATCGTTGATTTTTTAATAAATTTCCACCTCCAAGACAAAATTGTTCCTTTTTCCCCTGGTTTCATCAAATTTTTTTACGGATTCATTTAAAGGATGTTGTTACCTATAATCTGTGATATGTCAGTAACTGGCACGACGTTTACTTCGTTCCCTAGAAAATTTTTTATACCGAGGATCGTTGATTTTTTTAATAAATTTCCACCTCCAAGACAAAATTGATCCTTTATTCCCTGGTTTCATCAAATTTTTTTACGGATTCATTTAAAAGATGTTGTTACCTATAATCTGTGATGTGTCAGTAACCGGCACGACGTACACTTCGAACCCTAGAAATTTTTTTATACCGAGGATCGTTGATTTTTTTTAATAAATTTCCACCTCCAAGACAAAATTGTTCCTTTATCCCCTGGTTACATCAAATTTTTTTACGGATTCATTTAAAGGATGTTGTTACCTATAATCTGTGATGTGTCAGTAACAGGCACAACGTTTACTTCGTTCCCTAGAAATTTTTTTATACTTAGGATCGTTGATATTTTTAATAAATTTCCACCTCCAAGACAAAATTGTTCCTTTATCCCCTGGTTTCATCAAATTTTTTTACGGATTCATTTAAAGGATGTTATTACCTATAATCTGTGATGTGTTAGTAAGTGGCACGACGTACACTTCGTACCCTAGAAATTTTTTTATACCGAGGATCGTTGATTTTTTTAATAAATTTCCATCTCCAAGACAAAATTGTTCCTTTATCCCCTGGTTTCATCAAACATTTTTACGGATTCATTTAAAGGATGTATTAACTATAATCTGTGATGTGTCAGTAACTGGCACGACGTACACTTCGTTCCCTAGAAATTTTTTTATACCGAGGATCGTTGTTTTTTTTTAATAAATTTCCACCTCCAAGACAAAATTGTTCCTTTATCCCCTGGTTTCATTAAATTTTTTTACGGATTCATTTAAAGGATGTTGTTATCTATAATCTGTGATGTGTCAGTAACCGGCACGACGTTCACTTCATTCCCTAGAAAATTTTTTATACCGAGGATCGTTGATTTTTTTTAATAAATTTCCACCTCCAAGACAAAATTATTCCTTTATCCCCTGGTTTCATCAAATTTTTTTACGGATTCATTTAAAGGATGTTGTTATCTATAATCTGTGATGTGTCAGTAACTGGCACGACGTACACTTCGTTCCCTAGAAATTTTTATATACCGAGGATCGTTGATTTTTTTAATAAATTTCCACCTCCAAGACAAAATAGTTCCTTTATTCCCTGGTTTCATCAAATTTGTTTACGGATTCATTTAAAAAATGTTGTTACCTATAATCTGTGATGTGTCAGTAACCGGCACAACGTACACTTCATTCCCTAGAAAATTTTTTATACCGAGGATCGTTGATTTTTTTTAATAAATTTCCACCTCCAAGACAAAATTATTCCTTTATCCCCTGGTTTCATCAAATTTTTTTACGGATTCATTTAAAGGATGTTGTTACCTATAATCTGTAATGTGTCAGTAACTGGCACAACGTTTACTTCGTTCCCTAGAAATTTTTTTATGCCGAGGATCGTTGATTTTTTTTATTAAATTTCCACCTCCAAGACAAAATTGTTCCTTTATCCCCTGTTTTCATCAAATTTTTTTACGGGTTCATTTAAAGGATGTTGTTACCTATAATCTGTGATGTGTCAGTAACAGGCACGACGTTTACTTCGTTCCCTAGAATTTTTTTTATACCGAGGATCGTTGATTTTTTTAATAAATTTCCAACTCCAAGACAAAATTGTTCCTTTATCCCCTGGTTTCATCAATTTTTTTTACGGATTCATTTTAAAGATGTTGTTACCTATAATCTGTGATGTGTCAGTAACTGGCACGACGTACACTTCGTTCCCTAGAAATTTTTTTATACCGAGGATCGTTGTTTTTTTTTAATAAATTTCCACCTCCAAGACAAAATTATTCCTTTATCCCCTGGTTTCATTAAATTTTTTTACGGATTCATTTAAAGGATGTTGTTATCTATAATCTGTGATGTGTCAGTAACCGGCACGACGTACACTTCATTCCCTAGAAAATTTTTTATACCGAGGATCGTTGATTTTTTTTAATAAATTTCCACCTCCAAGACAAAATTGTTCCTTTATCCCCTGGTTTCATCAAATTTTTTTACGGATTCATTTAAAGGAAGTTGTTACCTATAATCTGTGATGTGTCAGTAACTGGCACGACGTTTACTTCGTTCCCTAGAAATTTTTTTATGCCGAGGATCGTTGATTTTTTTTAATAAATTTCCACCTCCAAGACAAAATTGTTCCTTTATCCCCTGGTTACATCAAATTTTTTTACGGATTCATTTAAAGGATGTTGTTACCTATAATCTGTGATGTGTCAGTAACAGGCACAACGTTTACTTCGTTCCCTAGAAATTTTTTTATACCGAGGATCGTTGATATTTTTAATAAATTTCCACCTCCAAGACAAAATTGTTCCTTTATCCCCTGGTTTCATCAAATTTTTTTACGGATTCATTTAAAGGATGTTATTACCTATAATCTGTGATGTGTTAGTAAGTGGCACGACGTACACTTCGTACCCTAGAAATTTTTTTATACCGAGGATCGTTGATTTTTTTAATAAATTTCCATCTCCAAGACAAAATTGTTCCTTTATCCCCTGGTTTCATCAAACTTTTTTACGGATTCATTTAAAGGATGTATTACCTATAATCTGTGATGTGTCAGTAACTGGCACGACGTACACTTCATTCCCTAGAAATTTTTTTATACCGAGGATCGTTGTTTTTTTTTAATAAATTTCCACCTCCAAGACAAAATTGTTCCTTTATCCCCTGGTTTCATTAAATTTTTTTACGGATTCATTTAAAGGATGTTGTTATCTATAATCTGTGATGTGTCAGTAACCGTCACGACGTACACTTCATTCCCTAGAAAATTTTTTATACCGAGGAACGTTGATTTTTCTTAATAAATTTCCACCTCCAAGACAAAATTGTTCCTTTATCCCCTGGTTTCATCAAATTTTTTTACGGATTCATTTAAAGAAAGTTGTTACCTATAATCTGTGATGTGTCAGTAACTGGCACGACGTTTACTTCGTTCCCTAGAAATTTTTTTATGCTGAGGATCGTTGATTTTTTTTAATACATTTCCATCTCCAAGACAAAATTGTTCCTTTATTCTCTGGTTTCATCAAATTTTTTTACGGATTCATTTAAAAGATGTTATTACCTATAATCTGTGATGTGTTAGTAACTGGCACGACGTACACTTCGTACCCTAGAAATTTTTTTATACCAAGGATCGTTGATTTTTTTAATAAATTTCCGGCTCCAAGACAAAATTGTTCCTTTATCCCCTGGTTTCATCAAATTTTTTTACGGATTCATCTAAAGGATGTTATTACCTATAATCTGTGATGTGTTAGTAACTGGCACGACGTATACTTCGTACCCTAGAAATTTTTTTATACCGAGGATCGTTGATTTTTTTTAATAAATTTTTACCTCCAAGACAAAATTGTTCCTTTATTCCCTGGTTTCATCAAATTTTTTTACGGATTCATTTAAAAGATGTTGTTACCCATAATCTGTGATGTGTCAGTAACCGGCACGACGTACACTTCGTTCCCTAGAAATTTTTTTATACCGAGGATCGTTGATTTTTTAATAAATTTCCACCTCCAAGACAAAATTGTTCCTTTTTCCCCTGGTTTCATCAAATTTTTTTACGGATTCATTTAAAGGATGTTGTTACCTATAATCTGTGATATGTCAGTAACTGGCACGACGTTTACTTCGTTCCCTAGAAAATTTTTTATACCGAGAGGATCGTTGATTTTTTTTAATAAATTTCCACCTCCAAGACAAAAATGTTCCTTTATCCCCTGGTTTCATCAAATTTTTTTACGGATTCATTTAAAGAATGTTGTTGCCTATAATCTGTGATGTGTCAGTAACCGGCACGACGTTTACTTCGTTCCCTAGAAATTTTTTTATGCCGAGGATCGTTGATTTTTTTTAATAAATTTCCACCTCCAAGACAAAATTGTTCCTTTATTCCCTGGTTTCATGAAATTTTTTTACGGATTCAATTAAAGGATGTTATTTTCTATAATCTGTGATGTGTTAGCAACTGGCACGACGTACACTTCGTACCCTAGAAATTTTTTTATACCGAGGATCGTTGATTTTTTTTAATAAATTTCCACCTCCAAGACAAAATTGTTCCTTTATCCCCTGGTTTCATCAAATTTTTTTACAGATTCATTTAAAGGATGATGTTACCTATAATCTGTAATGTGTCAGTAACTGGCTCGACGTACACTTCGTTCTCTAGAAATTTTTTTATACCGAGGATCGTTGATTATTTTAATAAATTTCCACCTCCAAGACAAAATTGATCCTTTATTCCCTGGTTTCATCAAATTTTTTTACGGATTCATTTAAAAGATGTTGTTACCTATAATCTGTGATGTGTCAGTAACCGGCACGACGTACACTTCGTACCCTAGAAATTTTTTTATACCGAGGATCGTTGATTTTTTTTAATAAATTTCCACCTCCAAGACAAAATTGTTCCTTTATCCCCTGGTTACATCAAATTTTTTTACGGATTCATTTAAAGGATGTTGTTACCTATAATCTGTGATGTGTCAGTAACAGGCACAACGTTTACTTCGTTCCCTAGAAATTTTTTTATACCGAGGATCGTTGATATTTTTAATAAATTTCCACCTCCAAGACAAAATTGTTCCTTTATCCCCTGGTTTCATCAAATTTTTTTACGGATTCATTTAAAGGATGTTATTACCTATAACCTGTAATGTGTCAGTAACTGGCACGACGTACACTTCGTTCTCTAGAAAATTTTTTATACCGAGGATCGTTGATTTTTTTAATAAATTTCCACCTCCAAGACAAAATTGATCCTTTATTCCCTGGTTTCATCAAATTTTTTTACGGATTCATTTAAAAGATGTTGTTACCTATAATCTGTGATGTGTCAGTAACCGGCACGACGTACACTTCGAACCCTAGAAATTTTTTTATACCGAGGATCGTTGATTTTTTTTAATAAATTTCCACCTCCAAGACAAAATTGTTCCTTTATCCCCTGGTTACATCAAATTTTTTTACGGATTCATTTAAAGGATGTTGTTACCTATAATCTGTGATGTGTCAGTAACAGGCACAACGTTTACTTCGTTCCCTAGAAATTTTTTTATACTTAGGATCGTTGATATTTTTAATAAATTTCCACCTCCAAGACAAAATTGTTCCTTTATCCCCTGGTTTCATCAAATTTTTTTACGGATTCATTTAAAGGATGTTATTACCTATAATCTGTGATGTGTTAGTAAGTGGCACGACGTACACTTCGTACCCTAGAAATTTTTTTATACCGAGGATCGTTGATTTTTTTAATAAATTTCCATCTCCAAGACAAAATTGTTCCTTTATCCCCTGGTTTCATCAAACATTTTTACGGATTCATTTAAAGGATGTATTAACTATAATCTGTGATGTGTCAGTAACTGGCACGACGTACACTTCGTTCCCTAGAAATTTTTTTATACCGAGGATCGTTGTTTTTTTTTAATAAATTTCCACCTCCAAGACAAAATTGTTCCTTTATCCCCTGGTTTCATTAAATTTTTTTACGGATTCATTTAAAGGATGTTGTTATCTATAATCTGTGATGTGTCAGTAACCGGCACGACGTTCACTTCATTCCCTAGAAAATTTTTTATACCGAGGATCGTTGATTTTTTTTAATAAATTTCCACCTCCAAGACAAAATTATTCCTTTATCCCCTGGTTTCATCAAATTTTTTTACGGATTCATTTAAAGGATGTTGTTATCTATAATCTGTGATGTGTCAGTAACTGGCACGACGTACACTTCGTTCCCTAGAAATTTTTATATACCGAGGATCGTTGATTTTTTTAATAAATTTCCACCTCCAAGACAAAATAGTTCCTTTATTCCCTGGTTTCATCAAATTTTTTTACGGATTCATTTAAAAAATGTTGTTACCATTAATCTGTGATGTGTCAGTAACCGGCACAACGTACACTTCATTCCCTAGAAAATTTTTTATACCGAGGATCGTTGATTTTTTTTAATAAATTTCCACCTCCAAGACAAAATTATTCCTTTATCTCCTGGTTTCATCAAATTTTTTTACGGATTCATTTAAAGGATGTTGTTACCTATAATCTGTAATGTGTCAGTAACTGGCACAACGTTTACTTCGTTCCCTAGAAATTTTTTTATGCCGAGGATCGTTGATTTTTTTTATTAAATTTCCACCTCCAAGACAAAATTGTTCCTTTATCCCCTGTTTTCATCAAATTTTTTTACGAGTTCATTTAAAGGATGTTGTTACCTATAATCTGTGATGTGTCAGTAACAGGCACGACGTTTACTTCGTTCCCTAGAATTTTTTTTATACCGAGGATCGTTGATTTTTTTAATAAATTTCCAACTCCAAGACAAAATTGTTCCTTTATCCCCTGGTTTCATCAATTTTTTTTACGGATTCATTTTAAAGATGTTGTTACCTATAATCTGTGATGTGTCAGTAACTGGCACGACGTACACTTCGTTCCCTAGAAATTTTTTTATACCGAGGATCGTTGTTTTTTTTTAATAAATTTCCACCTCCAAGACAAAATTATTCCTTTATCCCCTGGTTTCATTAAATTTTTTTACGGATTCATTTAAAGGATGTTGTTATCTATAATCTGTGATGTGTCAGTAACCGGCACGACGTACACTTCATTCCCTAGAAAATTTTTTATACCGAGGATCGTTGATTTTTTTTAATAAATTTCCACCTCCAAGACAAAATTGTTCCTTTATCCCCTGGTTTCATCAAATTTTTTTACGGATTCATTTAAAGGAAGTTGTTACCTATAATCTGTGATGTGTCAGTAACTGGCACAACGTTTACTTCGTTCCCTAGAAATTTTTTTATGCCGAGGATCGTTGATTTTTTTTAATAAATTTCCACCTCCAAGACAAAATTGTTCCTTTATCCCCTGGTTTCATCAAATTTTTTTACGGATTCATTTAAAGGATGTTATTACCTATAATCTGTGATGTGTTAGTAAGTGGCACGACGTACACTTCGTACCCTAGAAATTTTTTTATACCGAGGATCGTTGATTTTTTTAATAAATTTCCATCTCCAAGACAAAATTGTTCCTTTATCCCCTGGTTTCATCAAACTTTTTTACGGATTCATTTAAAGGATGTATTACCTATAATCTGTGATGTGTCAGTAACTGGCACGACGTACACTTCATTCCCTAGAAAT
Organism: Siphlonurus alternatus; assembly: GCA_949825025.1. Taxonomy (NCBI): domain Eukaryota; kingdom Metazoa; phylum Arthropoda; class Insecta; order Ephemeroptera; family Siphlonuridae; genus Siphlonurus; species Siphlonurus alternatus. Next base: position 784,114 of record CATKWE010000002.1, read on the forward strand.
TTTTTTATACCGAGGATCGTTGTTTTTTTTTAATAAATTTCCACCTCCAAGACAAAATTGTTCCTTTATCCCCTGGTTTCATTAAATTTTTTTACGGATTCATTTAAAGGATGTTGTTATCTATAATCTGTGATGTGTCAGTAACCGTCACGACGTACACTTCATTCCCTAGAAAATTTTTTATACCGAGGAACGTTGATTTTTCTTAATAAATTTCCACCTCCAAGACAAAATTGTTCCTTTATCCCCTGGTTTCATCAAATTTTTTTACGGATTCATTTAAAGAAAGTTGTTACCTATAATCTGTGATGTGTCAGTAACTGGCACGACGTTTACTTCGTTCCCTAGAAATTTTTTTATGCTGAGGATCGTTGATTTTTTTTAATACATTTCCATCTCCAAGACAAAATTGTTCCTTTATTCTCTGGTTTCATCAAATTTTTTTACGGATTCATTTAAAAGATGTTATTACCATTAATCTGTGATGTGTCAGTAACCGGCACAACGTACACTTCATTCCCTAGAAAATTTTTTTTACCGAGGATCGTTGATTTTTTAATAAATTTCCACCTCCAAGACAAAATTGTTCCTTTTTCCCCTGGTTTCATCAAATTTTTTTACGGATTCATTTAAAGGATGTTGTTACCTATAATCTGTAATGTGTCAGTAACTGGCACAACGTTTACTTCGTTCCCTAGAAATTTTTTTATGCCGAGGATCGTTGATTTTTTTTATTAAATTTCCACCTCCAAGACAAAATTGTTCCTTTATCCCCTGTTTTCATCAAATTTTTTTACGGGTTCATTTAAAGGATGTTGTTACCTATAATCTGTGATGTGTCAGTAACAGGCACGACGTTTACTTCGTTCCCTAGAATTTTTTTTATACCGAGGATCGTTGATTTTTTTAATAAATTTCCAACTCCAAGACAAAATTGTTCCTTTATCCCCTGGTTTCATCAATTTTTTTTACGGATTCATTTTAAAGATGTTGTTACCTATAATCTGTGATGTGTCAGTAACTGGCACGACGTACACTTCGTTCCCTAGAAATTTTTTTATACCGAGGATCGTTGTTTTTTTTTAATAAATTTCCACCTCCAAGACAAAATTGTTCCTTTATCCCCTGGTTTCATCAAACTTTTTTACGGATTCATTTAAAGGATGTTGTTACCTATAATCTGTGATGTGTAAGTAACTGGCACGACGTACTCTTCGTTCCCTAGAAATTTTTTTTTACCGAGGATCGTTGATTTTTTAATAAATTTCCACCTCCAAGACAAAATTGTTCCTTTTTCCCCTGGTTTCATCAAATTTTTTTACGGATTCATTTAAAGGATGTTGTTACCTATAATCTGTGATATGTCAGTAACTGGCACGACGTTTACTTCGTTCCCTAGAAAATTTTTTATACCGAGGATCGTTGATTTTTTTTAATAAATTTCCACCTCCAAGACAAAAATGTTCCTTTATCCCCTGGTTTCATCAAATTTTTTTACGGATTCATTTAAAGAATGTTGTTGCCTATAATCTGTGATGTGTCAGTAACCGGCACGACGTTTACTTCGTTCCCTAGAAATTTTTTTATGCCGAGGATCGTTGATTTTTTTTAATAAATTTCCACCTCCAAGACAAAATTGTTCCTTTATTCCCTGGTTTCATGAAATTTTTTTACGGATTCATTTAAAGGATGTTATTTTCTATAATCTGTGATGTGTTAGCAACTGGCACGACGTACACTTCGTACCCTAGAAATTTTTTTATACCGAGGATCGTTGATTTTTTTTAATAAATTTCCACCTCCAAGACAAAATTGTTCCTTTATCCCCTGGTTTCATCAAATTTTTTTACAGATTCATTTAAAGGATGATGTTACCTATAACCTGTAATGTGTCAGTAACTGGCTCGACGTACACTTCGTTCTCTAGAAATTTTTTTATACCGAGGATCGTTGATTATTTTAATAAATTTCCACCTCCAAGACAAAATTGATCCTTTATTCCCTGGTTTCATCAAATTTTTTTACGGATTCATTTAAAAGATGTTGTTACCTATAATCTGTGATGTGTCAGTAACCGGCACGACGTACACTTCGTACCCTAGAAATTTTTTTATACCGAGGATCGTTGATTTTTTTTAATAAATTTCCACCTCCAAGACAAAATTGTTCCTTTATCCCCTGGTTACATCAAATTTTTTTACGGATTCATTTAAAGGATGTTGTTACCTATAATCTGTGATGTGTCAGTAACAGGCACAACGTTTACTTCGTTCCCTAGAAATTTTTTTATACCGAGGATCGTTGATATTTTTAATAAATTTCCACCTCCAAGACAAAATTGTTCCTTTATCCCCTGGTTTCATCAAATTTTTTTACGGATTCATTTAAAGGATGTTATTACCTATAATCTGTGATGTGTTAGTAAGTGGCACGACGTACACTTCGTACCCTAGAAATTTTTTTATACCGAGGATCGTTGATTTTTTTAATAAATTTCCATCTCCAAGACAAAATTGTTCCTTTATCCCCTGGTTTCATCAAACTTTTTTACGGATTCATTTAAAGGATGTATTACCTATAATCTGTGATGTGTCAGTAACTGGCACGACGTACACTTCGTTCCCTAGAAATTTTTTTATACCGAGGATCGTTGTTTTTTTTAATAAATTTCCACCTCCAAGACAAAATTGTTCCTTTATCCCCTGGTTTCATTAAATTTTTTTACGGATTCATTTAAAGGATGTTGTTATCTATAATCTGTGATGTGTCAGTAACCGGCACGACGTACACTTCATTCCCTAGAAAAATTTTTATACCGAGGATCGTTGATTTTTTTTAATAAATTTCCACCTCCAAGACAAAATTGTTCCTTTTTCCCCTGGTTTCATTAAATTTTTTTACGGATTCATTTAAAGGATGTTGTTATCTATAATCTGTGATGTGTCAGTAACCGGCACGACGTACACTTCATTCCCTAGAAAATTTTTTATACCGAGGATCGTTGATTTTTTTTAATTAATTTCCACCTCCAAGACAAAATTGTTCCTTTATCCCCTGGTTTCATCAAATTTTTTTACGGATTCATTTAAAAGAAGTTGTTACCTATAATCTGTGATGTGTCAGTAACTGGCACGACGTTTACTTCGTTCCCTAGAAATTTTTTTATGCCGAGGATCGTTGATTTTTTTTAATAAATTTCCACCTCCAAGACAAAATTGTTCCTTTATTCTCTGGTTTCATCAAATTTTTTTACGGATTCATTTAAAGGATGTTATTACCTATAATCTGTGATGTGTTAGTGACTGGCACGACGTACACTTCGTACCCTAGAAATTTTTTTATACCGAGGATCGTTGATTTTTTTTAATAAATTTCCACCTCCAAGACAAAATTGTTCCTTTATCCCCTGGTTTCATCAAATTTTTTTACAGATTCATTTAAAGGATGTTGTTACCTATAACCTGTAATGTGTCAGTAACTGGCACGACGTACACTTCGTTCTCTAGAAAAATTTTTATACCGAGGATCGTTGATTTTTTTAATAAATTTCCACCTCCAAGACAAAATTGATCCTTTATTCCCTGGTTTCATCAAATTTTTTTACGGATTCATTTAAAAGATGTTGTTACCTATAATCTGTGATGTGTCAGTAACCGGCACGACGTACACTTCGAACCCTAGAAATTTTTTTATACCGAGGATCGTTGATTTTTTTTAATAAATTTTCACCTCCAAGACAAAATTGTTCCTTTATCCCCTGGTTACATCAAATTTTTTTACGGATTCATTTAAAAGATGTTGTTACCTATAATCTGTGATGTGTCAGTAACAGGCACAACGTTTACTTCGTTCCCTAGAAATTTTTTTATACCGAGGATCGTTGATATTTTTAATAAATTTCCACCTCCAAGACAAAATTGTTCCTTTATCCCCTGGTTTCATCAAATTTTTTTACGGATTCATTTAAAGGATGTTATTACCTATAATCTGTGAAGTGTTAGTAAGTGGCACGACGTACACTTCGTACCCTAGAAATTTTTTTATACCGAGGATCGTTGATTTTTTTAATAAATTTCCATCTCCAAGACAAAATTGTTCCTTTATCCCCTGGTTTCATCAAACTTTTTTACGGATTCATTTAAAGGATGTATTAACTATAATCTGTGATGTGTCAGTAACTGGCACGACGTACACTTCGTTCCCTAGAAATTTTTTTATACCGAGGATCGTTGTTTTTTTTTAATAAATTTCCACCTCCAAGACAAAATTGTTCCTTTATCCCCTGGTTTCATTAAATTTTTTTACGGATTCATTTAAAGGATGTTGTTATCTATAATCTGTGATGTGTCAGTAACCGGCACGACGTTCACTTCATTCCCTAGAAAAATTTTTATACCGAGGATCGTTGATTTTTTTTAATAAATTTCCACCTCCAAGACAAAATTATTCCTTTATCCCCTGGTTTCATCAAATTTTTTTACGGATTCATTTAAAAGATGTTATTACCTATAATCTGTGATGTGTTAGTAACTGGCACGACGTACACTTCGTACCCTAGAAATTTTTTTATACCAAGGATCGTTGATTTTTTTAATAAATTTCCGGCTCCAAGACAAAATTGTTCCTTTATCCCCTGGTTTCATCAAATTTTTTTACGGATTCATCTAAAGGATGTTATTACCTATAATCTGTGATGTGTTAGTAACTGGCACGACGTATACTTCGTACCCTAGAAATTTTTTTATACCGAGGATCGTTGATTTTTTTTAATAAATTTTTACCTCCAAGACAAAATTGTTCCTTTATCCCCTGGTTTCATCAAACTTTTTTACGGATTCATTTAAAGGATGTATTACCTATAATCTGTGATGTGTCAGTAACTGGCACGACGTACACTTCGTTCCCTAGAAATTTTTTTATACCGAGGATCGTTGTTTTTTTTAATAAATTTCCACCTCCAAGACAAAATTGTTCCTTTATCCCCTGGTTTCATTAAATTTTTTTACGGATTCATTTAAAGGATGTTGTTATCTATAATCTGTGATGTGTCAGTAACCGGCACGACGTACACTTCATTCCCTAGAAAAATTTTTATACCGAGGATCGTTGATTTTTTTTAATAAATTTCCACCTCCAAGACAAAATTGTTCCTTTTTCCCCTGGTTTCATTAAATTTTTTTACAAATTCATTTAAAGGATGTTGTTATCTATAATCTGTGATGTGTCAGTAACCGGCACGACGTACACTTCATTCCCTAGAAAATTTTTTATACCGAGGATCGTTGATTTTTTTTAATTAATTTCCACCTCCAAGACAAAATTGTTCCTTTATCCCCTGGTTTCATCAAATTTTTTTACGGATTCATTTAAAAGAAGTTGTTACCTATAATCTGTGATTTGTCAGTAACTGGCACGACGTTTACTTCGTTCCCTAGAAATTTTTTTATGCCGAGGATCGTTGATTTTTTTTAATAAATTTCCACCTCCAAGACAAAATTGTTCCTTTATTCTCTGGTTTCATCAAATTTATTTACGGATTCATTTAAAGGATGTTATTACCTATAATCTGTGATGTGTTAGTGACTGGCACGACGTACACTTCGTACCCTAGAAATTTTTTTATACCGAGGATCGTTGATTTTTTTTAATAAATTTCCACCTCCAAGACAAAATTGTTCCTTTATCCCCTGGTTTCATCAAATTTTTTTACAGATTCATTTAAAGGATGTTGTTACCTATAACCTGTAATGTGTCAGTAACTGGCACGACGTACACTTCGTTCTCTAGAAAAATTTTTATACCGAGGATCGTTGATTTTTTTAATAAATTTCTACCTCCAAGACAAAATTGATCCTTTATTCCCTGGTTTCATCAAATTTTTTTACGGATTCATTTAAAAGATGTTGTTACCTATAATCTGTGATGTGTCAGTAACCGGCACGACGTACACTTCGAACCCTAGAAATTTTTTTATACCGAGGATCGTTGATTTTTTTTAATAAATTTTCACCTCCAAGACAAAATTGTTCCTTTATCCCCTGGTTACATCAAATTTTTTTACGGATTCATTTAAAAGATGTTGTTACCTATAATCTGTGATGTGTCAGTAACAGGCACAACGTTTACTTCGTTCCCTAGAAATTTTTTTATACCGAGGATCGTTGATATTTTTAATAAATTTCCACCTCCAAGACAAAATTGTTCCTTTATCCCCTGGTTTCATCAAATTTTTTTACGGATTCATTTAAAGGATGTTATTACCTATAATCTGTGATGTGTTAGTAAGTGGCACGACGTACACTTCGTACCCTAGAAATTTTTTTATACCGAGGATCGTTGATTTTTTTAATAAATTTCCATCTCCAAGACAAAATTGTTCCTTTATCCCCTGGTTTCATCAAACTTTTTTACGGATTCATTTAAAGGATGTATTAACTATAATCTGTGATGTGTCAGTAACTGGCACGACGTACACTTCGTTCCCTAGAAATTTTTTTATACCGAGGATCGTTGTTTTTTTTTAATAAATTTCCACCTCCAAGACAAAATTGTTCCTTTATCCCCTGGTTTCATTAAATTTTTTTACGGATTCATTTAAAGGATGTTGTTATCTATAATCTGTGATGTGTCAGTAACCGGCACGACGTTCACTTCATTCCCTAGAAAAATTTTTATACCGAGGATCGTTGATTTTTTTTAATAAATTTCCACCTCCAAGACAAAATTATTCCTTTATCCCCTGGTTTCATCAAATTTTTTTACGGATTCATTTAAAAGATGTTATTACCTATAATCTGTGATGTGTTAGTAACTGGCACGACGTACACTTCGTACCCTAGAAATTTTTTTATACCAAGGATCGTTGATTTTTTTAATAAATTTCCGGCTCCAAGACAAAATTGTTCCTTTATCCCCTGGTTTCATCAAATTTTTTTACGGATTCATCTAAAGGATGTTATTACCTATAATCTGTGATGTGTTAGTAACTGGCACGACGTATACTTCGAACCCTAGAAATTTTTTTATACCGAGGATCGTTGATTTTTTTTAATAAATTTTTACCTCCAAGACAAAATTGTTCCTTTATTCCCTGGTTTCATCAAATTTTTTTACGGATTCATTTAAAAGATGTTGTTACCCATAATCTGTGATGTGTCAGTAACCGGCACGACGTACACTTCGTTCCCTAGAAATTTTTTTATACCGAGGATCGTTGATTTTTTTTAATAAATTTCCATCTCCAAGACAAAATTGTTCCTTTATCCCCTGGTTTCATCAAATTTTTTTACGGATTCATTTAAAGGATGTTGTTACCTATAATCTGTGATGTGTAAGTAACTGGCACGACGTACTCTTCGTTCCCTAGAAATTTTTTTTTACCGAGGATCGTTGATTTTTTAATAAATTTCCACCTCCAAGACAAAATTGTTCCTTTTTCCCCTGGTTTCATCAAATTTTTTTACGGATTCATTTAAAGGATGTTGTTACCTATAATCTGTGATATGTCAGTAACTGGCACGACGTTTACTTCGTTCCCTAGAAAATTTTTTATACCGAGGATCGTTGATTTTTTTTAATAAATTTCCACCTCCAAGACAAAAATGTTCCTTTATCCCCTGGTTTCATCAAATTTTTTTACGGATTCATTTAAAGAATGTTGTTGCCTATAATCTGTGATGTGTCAGTAACCGGCACGACGTTTACTTCGTTCCCTAGAAATTTTTTTATGCCGAGGATCGTTGATTTTTTTTAATAAATTTCCACCTCCAAGACAAAATTGTTCCTTTATTCCCTGGTTTCATGAAATTTTTTTACGGATTCATTTAAAGGATGTTATTTTCTATAATCTGTGATGTGTTAGCAACTGGCACGACGTACACTTCGTACCCTAGAAATTTTTTTATACCGAGGATCGTTGATTTTTTTTAATAAATTTCCACCTCCAAGACAAAATTGTTCCTTTATCCCCTGGTTTCATCAAATTTTTTTACAGATTCATTTAAAGGATGATGTTACCTATAACCTGTAATGTGTCAGTAACTGGCTCGACGTACACTTCGTTCTCTAGAAATTTTTTTATACCGAGGATCGTTGATTATTTTAATAAATTTCCACCTCCAAGACAAAATTGATCCATTATTCCCTGGTTTCATCAAATTTTTTTACGGATTCATTTAAAAGATGTTGTTACCTATAATCTGTGATGTGTCAGTAACCGGCACGACGTACACTTCGTACCCTAGAAATTTTTTTATACCGAGGATCGTTGATTTTTTTTAATAAATTTCCACCTCCAAGACAAAATTGTTCCTTTATCCCCTGGTTACATCAAATTTTTTTACGGATTCATTTAAAGGATGTTGTTACCTATAATCTGTGATGTGTCAGTAACAGGCACAACGTTTACTTCGTTCCCTAGAAATTTTTTTATACCGAGGATCGTTGATATTTTTAATAAATTTCCACCTCCAAGACAAAATTGTTCCTTTATCCCCTGGTTTCATCAAATTTTTTTACGGATTCATTTAAAGGATGTTATTACCTATAATCTGTGATGTGTTAGTAAGTGGCACGACGTACACTTCGTACCCTAGAAATTTTTTTATACCGAGGATCGTTGATTTTTTTAATAAATTTCCATCTCCAAGACAAAATTGTTCCTTTATCCCCTAGTTTCATCAAACTTTTTTACGGATTCATTTAAAGGATGTATTACCTATAATCTGTGATGTGTCAGTAACTGGCACGACGTACACTTCGTTCCCTAGAAATTTTTTTATACCGAGGATCGTTGTTTTTTTTAATAAATTTCCACCTCCAAGACAAAATTGTTCCTTTATCCCCTGGTTTCATTAAATTTTTTTACGGATTCATTTAAAGGATGTTGTTATCTATAATCTGTGATGTGTCAGTAACCGGCACGACGTACACTTCATTCCCTAGAAAAATTTTTATACCGAGGATCGTTGATTTTTTTTAATAAATTTCCACCTCCAAGACAAAATTGTTCCTTTTTCCCCTGGTTTCATTAAATTTTTTTACGGATTCATTTAAAGGATGTTGTTATCTATAATCTGTGATGTGTCAGTAACCGGCACGACGTACACTTCATTCCCTAGAAAATTTTTTATACCGAGGATCGTTGATTTTTTTTAATTAATTTCCACCTCCAAGACAAAATTGTTCCTTTATCCCCTGGTTTCATCAAATTTTTTTACGGATTCATTTAAAGAAAGTTGTTACCTATAATCTGTGATGTGTCAGTAACTGGCACGACGTTTACTTCGTTCCCTAGAAATTTTTTTATGCCGAGGATCGTTGATTTTTTTTAATAAATTTCCACCTCCAAGACAAAATTGTTCCTTTATTCTCTGGTTTCATCAAATTTTTTTACGGATTCATTTAAAGGATGTTATTACCTATAATCTGTGATGTGTTAGTGACTGGCACGACGTACACTTCGTACCCTAGAAATTTTTTTATACCGAGGATCGTTGATTTTTTTTAATAAATTTCCACCTCCAAGACAAAATTGTTCCTTTATCCCCTGGTTTCATCAAATTTTTTTACAGATTCATTTAAAGGATGTTGTTACCTATAACCTGTAATGTGTCAGTAACTGGCACGACGTACACTTCGTTCTCTAGAAAAATTTTTATACCGAGGATCGTTGATTTTTTTAATAAATTTCAACCTCCAAGACAAAATTGATCCTTTATTCCCTGGTTTCATCAAATTTTTTTACGGATTCATTTAAAAGATGTTGTTACCTATAATCTGTGATGTGTCAGTAACCGGCACAACGTACACTTCGAACCCTAGAAATTTTTTTATACCGAGGATCGTTGATTTTTTTTAATAAATTTTCACCTCCAAGACAAAATTGTTCCTTTATCCCCTGGTTACATCAAATTTTTTTACGGATTCATTTAAAAGATGTTGTTACCTATAATCTGTGATGTGTCAGTAACAGGCACAACGTTTACTTCGTTCCCTAGAAATTTTTTTATACCGAGGATCGTTGATATTTTTAATAAATTTCCACCTCCAAGACAAAATTGTTCCTTTATCCCCTGGTTTCATCAAATTTTTTTACGGATTCATTTAAAGGATGTTATTACCTATAATCTGTGATGTGTTAGTAAGTGGCACGACGTACACTTCGTACCCTAGAAATTTTTTTATACCGAGGATCGTTGATTTTTTTGATAAATTTCCATCTCCAAGACAAAATTGTTCCTTTATCCCCTGGTTTCATCAAACTTTTTTACGGATTCATTTAAAGGATGTATTAACTATAATCTGTGATGTGTCAGTAACTGGCACGACGTACACTTCGTTCCCTAGAAATTTTTTTATACCGAGGATCGTTGTTTTTTTTTAATAAATTTCCACCTCCAAGACAAAATTGTTCCTTTATCCCCTGGTTTCATTAAATTTTTTTACGGATTCATTTAAAGGATGTTGTTACCTATAATCTGTGATGTGTCAGTAACCGGCACGACGTACACTTCGAACCCTAGAAATTTTTTTATACCGAGGATCGTTGATTTTTTTTAATAAATTTTCACCTCCAAGACAAAATTGTTCCTTTATCCCCTGGTTACATCAAATTTTTTTACGGATTCATTTAAAAGATGTTGTTACCTATAATCTGTGATGTGTCAGTAACAGGCACAACGTTTACTTCGTTCCCTAGAAATTTTTTTATACCGAGGATCGTTGATATTTTTAATAAATTTCCACCTCCAAGACAAAATTGTTCCTTTATCCCCTGGTTTCATCAAATTTTTTTACGGATTCATTTAAAGGATGTTATTACCTATAATCTGTGATGTGTTAGTAAGTGGCACGACGTACACTTCGTACCCTAGAAATTTTTTTATACCGAGGATCGTTGATTTTTTTAATAAATTTCCATCTCCAAGACAAAATTGTTCCTTTATCCCCTGGTTTCATCAAACTTTTTTACGGATTCATTTAAAGGATGTATTAACTATAATCTGTGATGTGTCAGTAACTGGCACGACGTACACTTCGTTCCCTAGAAATTTTTTTATACCGAGGATCGTTGTTTTTTTTTAATAAATTTCCACCTCCAAGACAAAATTGTTCCTTTATCCCCTGGTTTCATTAAATTTTTTTACGGATTCATTTAAAGGATGTTGTTATCTATAATCTGTGATGTGTCAGTAACCGGCACGACGTTCACTTCATTCCCTAGAAAAATTTTTATACCGAGGATCGTTGATTTTTTTTAATAAATTTCCACCTCCAAGACAAAATTATTCCTTTATCCCCTGGTTTCATCAAATTTTTTTACGGATTCATTTAAAAGATGTTATTACCTATAATCTGTGATGTGTTAGTAACTAGCACGACGTACACTTCGTACCCTAGAAATTTTTTTATACCAAGGATCGTTGATTTTTTTAATAAATTTCCGGCTCCAAGACAAAATTGTTCCTTTATCCCCTGGTTTCATCAAATTTTTTTACGGATTCATCTAAAGGATGTTATTACCTATAATCTGTGATGTGTTAGTAACTGGCACGACGTATACTTCGAACCCTAGAAATTTTTTTATACCGAGGATCGTTGATTTTTTTTAATAAATTTTTACCTCCAAGACAAAATTGTTCCTTTATTCCCTGGTTTCATCAAATTTTTTTACGGATTCATTTAAAAGATGTTGTTACCCATAATCTGTGATGTGTCAGTAACCGGCACGACGTACACTTCGTTCCCTAGAAATTTTTTTATACCGAGGATCGTTGATTTTTTTTAATAAATTTCCATCTCCAAGACAAAATTGTTCCTTTATCCCCTGGTTTCATCAAATTTTTTTACGGATTCAATTAAAGGATGTTGTTACCTATAATCTGTGATGTGTAAGTAACTGGCACGACGTACTCTTCGTTCCCTAGAAATTTTTTTTTACCGAGGATCGTTGATTTTTTAATAAATTTCCACCTCCAAGACAAAATTGTTCCTTTTTCCCCTGGTTTCATCAAATTTTTTTACGGATTCATTTAAAGGATGTTGTTACCTATAATCTGTGATATGTCAGTAACTGGCACGACGTTTACTTCGTTCCCTAGAAAATTTTTTATACCGAGGATCGTTGATTTTTTTTAATAAATTTCCACCTCCAAGACAAAAATGTTCCTTTATCCCCTGGTTTCATCAAATTTTTTTACGGATTCATTTAAAGAATGTTGTTGCCTATAATCTGTGATGTGTCAGTAACCGGCACGACGTTTACTTCGTTCCCTAGAAATTTTTTTATGCCGAGGATCGTTGATTTTTTTTAATAAATTTCCACCTCCAAGACAAAATTGTTCCTTTATTCCCTGGTTTCATGAAATTTTTTTACGGATTCATTTAAAGGATGTTATTTTCTATAATCTGTGATGTGTTAGCAACTGGCACGACGTACACTTCGTACCCTAGAAATTTTTTTATACCGAGGATCGTTGATTTTTTTTAATAAATTTCCACCTCCAAGACAAAATTGTTCCTTTATCCCCTGGTTTCATCAAATTTTTTTACAGATTCATTTAAAGGATGATGTTACCTATAACCTGTAATGTGTCAGTAACTGGCTCGACGTACACTTCGTTCTCTAGAAATTTTTTTATACCGAGGATCGTTGATTATTTTAATAAATTTCCACCTCCAAGACAAAATTGATCCTTTATTCCCTGGTTTCATCAAATTTTTTTACGGATTCATTTAAAAGATGTTGTTACCTATAATCTGTGATGTGTCAGTAACCGGCACGACGTACACTTCGTACCCTAGAAATTTTTTTATACCGAGGATCGTTGATTTTTTTTAATAAATTTCCACCTCCAAGACAAAATTGTTCCTTTATCCCCTGGTTACATCAAATTTTTTTACGGATTCATTTAAAGGATGTTGTTACCTATAATCTGTGATGTGTCAGTAACAGGCACAACGTTTACTTCGTTCCCTAGAAATTTTTTTATACCGAGGATCGTTGATATTTTTAATAAATTTCCACCTCCAAGACAAAATTGTTCCTTTATCCCCTGGTTTCATCAAATTTGTTTACGGATTCATTTAAAGGATGTTATTACCTATAATCTGTGATGTGTTAGTAAGTGGCACGACGTACACTTCGTACCCTAGAAATTTTTTTATACCGAGGATCGTTGATTTTTTTAATAAATTTCCATCTCCAAGACAAAATTGTTCCTTTATCCCCTAGTTTCATCAAACTTTTTTACGGATTCATTTAAAGGATGTATTACCTATAATCTGTGATGTGTCAGTAACTGGCACGACGTACACTTCGTTCCCTAGAAATTTTTTTATACCGAGGATCGTTGTTTTTTTTAATAAATTTCCACCTCCAAGACAAAATTGTTCCTTTATCCCCTGGTTTCATTAAATTTTTTTACGGATTCATTTAAAGGATGTTGTTATCTATAATCTGTGATGTGTCAGTAACCGGCACGACGTACACTTCATTCCCTAGAAAAATTTTTATACCGAGGATCGTTGATTTTTTTTAATAAATTTCCACCTCCAAGACAAAATTGTTCCTTTTTCCCCTGGTTTCATTAAATTTTTTTACGGATTCATTTAAAGGATGTTGTTATCTATAATCTGTGATGTGTCAGTAACCGGCAAGACGTACACTTCATTCCCTAGAAAATTTTTTATACCGAGGATCGTTGATTTTTTTTAATTAATTTCCACCTCCAAGACAAAATTGTTCCTTTATCCCCTGGTTTCATCAAATTTTTTTACGGATTCATTTAAAGAAAGTTGTTACCTATAATCTGTGATGTGTCAGTAACTGGCACGACGTTTACTTCGTTCCCTAGAAATTTTTTTATGCCGAGGATCGTTGATTTTTTTTAATAAATTTCCACCTCCAAGACAAAATTGTTCCTTTATTCTCTGGTTTCATCAAATTTTTTTACGGATTCATTTAAAGGATGTTATTACCTATAATCTGTGATGTGTTAGTGACTGGCACGACGTACACTTCGTACCCTAGAAATTTTTTTATACCGAGGATCGTTGATTTTTTTTAATAAATTTCCACCTCCAAGACAAAATTGTTCCTTTATCCCCTGGTTTCATCAAATTTTTTTACAGATTCATTTAAAGGATGTTGTTACCTATAACCTGTAATGTGTCAGTAACTGGCACGACGTACACTTCGTTCTCTAGAAAAATTTTTATACCGAGGATCGTTGATTTTTTTAATAAATTTCAACCTCCAAGACAAAATTGATCCTTTATTCCCTGGTTTCATCAAATTTTTTTACGGATTCATTTAAAAGATGTTGTTACCTATAATCTGTGATGTGTCAGTAACCGGCACAACGTACACTTCGAATCCTAGAAATTTTTTTATACCGAGGATCGTTGATTTTTTTTAATAAATTTTCACCTCCAAGACAAAATTGTTCCTTTATCCCCTGGTTACATCAAATTTTTTTACGGATTCATTTAAAAGATGTTGTTACCTATAATCTGTGATGTGTCAGTAACAGGCACAACGTTTACTTCGTTCCCTAGAAATTTTTTTATACCGAGGATCGTTGATATTTTTAATAAATTTCCACCTCCAAGACAAAATTGTTCCTTTATCCCCTGGTTTCATCAAATTTTTTTACGGATTCATTTAAAGGATGTTATTACCTATAATCTGTGATGTGTTAGTAAGTGGCACGACGTACACTTCGTACCCTAGAAATTTTTTTATACCGAGGATCGTTGATTTTTTTGATAAATTTCCATCTCCAAGACAAAATTGTTCCTTTATCCCCTGGTTTCATCAAACTTTTTTACGGATTCATTTAAAGGATGTATTAACTATAATCTGTGATGTGTCAGTAACTGGCACGACGTACACTTCGTTCCCTAGAAATTTTTTTATACCGAGGATCGTTGTTTTTTTTTAATAAATTTCCACCTCCAAGACAAAATTGTTCCTTTATCCCCTGGTTTCATTAAATTTTTTTACGGATTCATTTAAAGGATGTTGTTATCTATAATCTGTGATGTGTCAGTAACCGGCACGACGTTCACTTCATTCCCTAGAAAATTTTTTATACCGAGGATCGTTGATTTTTTTTAATAAATTTCCACCTCCAAGACAAAATTATTCCTTTATCCCCTGGTTTCATCAAATTATTTTACGGATTCATTTAAAGGATGTTGTTATCTATAATCTGTGATGTGTCAGTAACTGGCACGACGTACACTTCGTTCCCTAGAAATTTTTATATACCGAGGATCGTTGATTTTTTTAATAAATTTCCACCTCCAAGACAAAATTGTTCCTTTATTCCCTGGTTTCATCAAATTTTTTTACGGATTCATTTAAAAAATGTTGTTACCTATAATCTGTGATGTGTCAGTAACCGGCACGACGTACACTTCATTCCCTAGAAAATTTTTTATACCGAGGATCGTTGATTTTTTTTAATAAATTTCCACCTCCAAGACAAAATTATTCCTTTATCCCCTGGTTTCATCAAATTTTTTTACGGATTCATTTAAAAGATGTTGTTACCTATAACCTGTAATGTGTCAGTAACTGGCACGACGTACACTTCGTTCTCTAGAAAATTTTTTATACCGAGGATCGTTGATTTTTTTAATAAATTTCCACCTCCAAGACAAAATTGATCCTTTATTCCCTGGTTTCATCAAATTTTTTTACGGATTCATTTAAAAGATGTTGTTACCTATAATCTGTGATGTGTCAGTAACCGGCACGACGTACACTTCGAACCCTAGAAATTTTTTTATACCGAGGATCGTTGATTTTTTTTAATAAATTTCCACCTCCAAGACAAAATTGTTCCTTTATCCCCTGGTTACATCAAATTTTTTTACGGATTCATTTAAAGGATGTTGTTACCTATAATCTGTGATGTGTCAGTAACAGGCACAACGTTTACTTCGTTCCCTAGAAATTTTTTTATACTTAGGATCGTTGATATTTTTAATAAATTTCCACCTCCAAGACAAAATTGTTCCTTTATCCCCTGGTTTCATCAAATTTTTTTATGGATTCATTTAAAGGATGTTATTACCTATAATCTGTGATGTGTTAGTAAGTGGCACGACGTACACTTCGTACCCTAGAAATTTTTTTATACCGAGGATCGTTGATTTTTTTAATAAATTTCCATCTCCAAGACAAAATTGTTCCTTTATCCCCTGGTTTCATCAAACTTTTTTACGGATTCATTTAAAGGATGTTGTTATCTATAATCTGTGATGTGTCAGTAACCGGCACGACGTTCACTTCATTCCCTAGAAAATTTTTTATACCGAGGATCGTTGATTTTTTTTAATAAATTTCCACCTCCAAGACAAAATTATTCCTTTATCCCCTGGTTTCATCAAATTTTTTTACGGATTCATTTAAAGGATGTTGTTATCTATAATCTGTGATGTGTCAGTAACTGGCACGACGTACACTTCGTTCCCTAGAAATTTTTATATACCGAGGATCGTTGATTTTTTTAATAAATTTCCACCTCCAAGACAAAATTGTTCCTTTATTCCCTGGTTTCATCAAATTTTTTTACGGATTCATTTAAAAAATGTTGTTACCTATAATCTGTGATGTGTCAGTAACCGGCACGACGTACACTTCATTCCCTAGAAAATTTTTTATACCGAGGATCGTTGATTTTTTTTAATAAATTTCCACCTCCAAGACAAAATTATTCCTTTATCCCCTGGTTTCATCAAATTTTTTTACGGATTCATTTAAAGGATGTTGTTACCTATAACCTGTAATGTGTCAGTAACTGGCACGACGTACACTTCGTTCTCTAGAAAATTTTTTATACCGAGGATCGTTGATTTTTTTAATAAATTTCCACCTCCAAGACAAAATTGATCCTTTATTCCCTGGTTTCATCAAATTTTTTTACGGATTCATTTAAAAGATGTTGTTACCTATAATCTGTGATGTGTCAGTAACCGGCACGACGTACACTTCGAACCCTAGAAATTTTTTTATACCGAGGATCGTTGATTTTTTTTAATAAATTTCCACCTCCAAGACAAAATTGTTCCTTTATCCCCTGGTTACATCAAATTTTTTTACGGATTCATTTAAAAGATGTTGTTACCTATAATCTGTGATGTGTCAGTAACAGGCACAACGTTTACTTCGTTCCCTAGAAATTTTTTTATACTTAGGATCGTTGATATTTTTAATAAATTTCCACCTCCAAGACAAAATTGTTCCTTTATCCCCTGGTTTCATCAAATTTTTTTACGGATTCATTTAAAGGATGTTATTACCTATAATCTGTGATGTGTTAGTAAGTGGCACGACGTACACTTCGTACCCTAGAAATTTTTTTATACCGAGGATCGTTGATTTTTTTAATAAATTTCCATCTCCAAGACAAAATTGTTCCTTTATCCCCTGGTTTCATCAAACTTTTTTACGGATTCATTTAAAGGATGTATTAACTATAATCTGTGATGTGTCAGTAACTGGCACGACGTACACTTCGTTCCCTAGAAATTTTTTTATACCGAGGATCGTTGTTTTTTTTTAATAAATTTCCACCTCCAAGACAAAATTGTTCCTTTATCCCCTGGTTTCATTAAATTTTTTTACGGATTCATTTAAAGGATGTTGTTATCTATAATCTGTGATGTGTCAGTAACCGGCACGACGTTCACTTCATTCCCTAGAAAATTTTTTATACCGAGGATCGTTGATTTTTTTTAATAAATTTCCACCTCCAAGACAAAATTATTCCTTTATCCCCTGGTTTCATCAAATTTTTTTACGGATTCATTTAAAGGATGTTGTTATCTATAATCTGTGATGTGTCAGTAACTGGCACGACGTACACTTCGTTCCCTAGAAATTTTTATATACCGAGGATCGTTGATTTTTTTAATAAATTTCCACCTCCAAGACAAAATAGTTCCTTTATTCCCTGGTTTCATCAAATTTTTTTACGGATTCATTTAAAAAATGTTGTTACCTATAATCTGTGATGTGTCAGTAACCGGCACAACGTACACTTCATTCCCTAGAAAATTTTTTATACCGAGGATCGTTGATTTTTTTTAATAAATTTCCACCTCCAAGACAAAATTATTCCTTTATCCCCTGGTTTCATCAAATTATTTTACGGATTCATTTAAAGGATGTTGTTACCTATAATCTGTAATGTGTCAGTAACTGGCACGACGTTTACTTCGTACCCTAGAAATTTTTTTATGCCGAGGATCGTTGATTTTTTTTATTAAATTTCCACCTCCAAGACAAAATTGTTCCTTTATCCCCTGGTTTCATTAATTTTTTTTTCGGATTCATTTAAAGGATGTTGTTACCTATAATCTGTGATGTGTCAGTAACAGGCACGACGTTTACTTCGTTCCCTAGAATTTTTTTTATACCGAGGATCGTTGATTTTTTTAATAAATTTCCAACTCCAAGACAAAATTGTTCCTTTATCCCCTGGTTTCATCAATTTTTTTTACGGATTCATTTTAAAGATGTTGTTACCTATAATCTGTGATGTGTCAGTAACTGGCACGACGTACACTTCGTTCCCTAGAAATTTTTTTATACCGAGGATCGTTGTTTTTTTTTAATAAATTTCCACCTCCAAGACAAAATTATTCCTTTATCCCCTGGTTTCATTAAATTTTTTTACGGATTCATTTAAAGGATGTTGTTATCTATAATCTGTGATGTGTCAGTAACCGGCACGACGTACACTTCATTCCCTAGAAAATTTTTTATACCGAGGATCGTTGATTTTTTTTAATAAATTTCCACCTCCAAGACAAAATTGTTCCTTTATCCCCTGGTTTCATCAAATTTTTTTACGGATTCATTTAAAGGAAGTTGTTACCTATAATCTGTGATGTGTCAGTAACTGGCACGACGTTTACTTCGTTCCCTAGAAATTTTTTTATGCCGAGGATCGTTGATTTTTTTTAATAAATTTCCACCTCCAAGACAAAATTGTTCCTTTATTCTCTGGTTTCATCAAATTTTTTTACGGATTCATTTAAAGGATGTTATTACCTATAATCTGTGATGTGTTAGTAACTGGCACGACGTACACTTCGTACCCTAGAAATTTTTTTATACCGAGGATCGTTGATTTTTTTTAATAAATTTCCACCTCCAAGACAAAATTGTTCCTTTATCCCCTGGTTTCATCAAATTTTTTTACAGATTCATTTAAAGGATGTTGTTATTTATAACCTGTAATGTGTCAGTAACTGGCACGACGTACACTTCGTTCTCTAGAAATTTTTTTATACCGAGGATCGTTGATATTTTTAATAAATTTCCAACTCCAAGACAAAATTGTTCCTTTATCCCCTGGTTTCATCAAATTTTTTTACGGATTCATTTAAAGGATGTTATTACCTATAATCTGTGATGTGTTAGTAAGTGGCACGACGTACACTTCGTACCCTAGAAATTTTTTTATACCGAGGATCGTTGATTTTTTTAATAAATTTCCACCTCCAAGACAAAATTGATCCTTTATTCCCTGGTTTCATCAAATTTTTTTACGGATTCATTTAAAAGATGTTGTTACCTATAATCGGTGATGTGTCAGTAACCGGCACGACGTACACTTTGTACCCTAGAAATTTTTTTATACCGAGGATCGTTGATTTTTTTTAATAAATTTCCACCTCCAAGACAAAATTGTTCCTTTATCCCCTGGTTACATCAAATTTTTTTACGGATTCATTTAAAGGATGTTGTTACCTATAATCTGTGATGTGTCAGTAACAGGCACAACGTTTACTTCGTTCCCTAGAAATTTTTTTATACCGAGGATCGTTGATATTTTTAATAAATTTCCAACTCCAAGACAAAATTGTTCCTTTATCCCCTGGTTTCATCAAATTTTTTTACGGATTCATTTAAAGGATGTTATTACCTATAATCTGTGATGTGTTAGTAAGTGGCACGACGTACACTTCGTACCCTAGAAATTTTTTTATACCGAGGATCGTTGATTTTTTTAATAAATTTCCATCTCCAAGACAAAATTGTTCCTTTATCCCCTGGTTTCATCAAACTTTTTTACGGATTCATTTAAAGGATGTATTACCTATAATCTGTGATGTGTCAGTAACTGGCACGACGTACACTTCATTCCCTAGAAATTTTTTTATACCGAGGATCGTTGTTTTTTTTTAATAAATTTCCACCTCCAAGACAAAATTGTTCCTTTAT
Organism: Siphlonurus alternatus; assembly: GCA_949825025.1. Classification (NCBI taxonomy): domain Eukaryota; kingdom Metazoa; phylum Arthropoda; class Insecta; order Ephemeroptera; family Siphlonuridae; genus Siphlonurus; species Siphlonurus alternatus. The sequence goes on from CATKWE010000002.1 coordinate 804,359, forward strand.
CCCCTGGTTTCATTAAATTTTTTTACGGATTCATTTAAAGGATGTTGTTATCTATAATCTGTGATGTGTCAGTAACCGTCACGACGTACACTTCATTCCCTAGAAAATTTTTTATACCGAGGATCGTTGATTTTTTTTAATAAATTTCCACCTCCAAGACAAAATTGTTCCTTTATCCCCTGGTTTCATCAAATTTTTTTACGGATTCATTTAAAGGAAGTTGTTACCTATAATCTGTGATGTGTCAGTAACTGGCACGACGTTTACTTCGTTCCCTAGAAATTTTTTTATGCTGAGGATCGTTGATTTTTTTTAATACATTTCCATCTCCAAGACAAAATTGTTCCTTTATTCTCTGGTTTCATCAAATTTTTTTACGGATTCATTTAAAAGATGTTATTACCTATAATCTGTGATGTGTTAGTAACTGGCACGACGTACACTTCGTACCCTAGAAATTTTTTTATACCAAGGATCGTTGATTTTTTTAATAAATTTCCGGCTCCAAGACAAAATTGTTCCTTTATCCCCTGGTTTCATCAAATTTTTTTACGGATTCATCTAAAGGATGTTATTACCTATAATCTGTGATGTGTTAGTAACTGGCACGACGTATACTTCGTACCCTAGAAATTTTTTTATACCGAGGATCGTTGATTTTTTTTAATAAATTTTTACCTCCAAGACAAAATTGTTCCTTTATTCCCTGGTTTCATCAAATTTTTTTACGGATTCATTTAAAAGATGTTGTTACCCATAATCTGTGATGTGTCAGTAACCGGCACGACGTACACTTCGTTCCCTAGAAATTTTTTTATACCGAGGATCGTTGATATTTTTTAATAAATTTCCATCTCCAAGACAAAATTGTTCCTTTATCCCCTGGTTTCATCAAATTTTTTTACGGATTCATTTAAAGGATGTTGTTACCTATAATCTGTGATGTGTAAGTAACTGGCACGACGTACTCTTCGTTCCCTAGAAATTTTTTTTTACCGAGGATCGTTGATTTTTTAATAAATTTCCACCTCCAAGACAAAATTGTTCCTTTTTCCCCTGGTTTCATCAAATTTTTTTACGGATTCATTTAAAGGATGTTGTTACCTATAATCTGTGATATGTCAGTAACTGGCACGACGTTTACTTCGTTCCCTAGAAAATTTTTTATACCGAGGATCGTTGATTTTTTTTAATAATTTTCCACCTCCAAGACAAAAATGTTCCTTTATCCCCTGGTTTCATCAAATTTTTTTACGGATTCATTTAAAAAATGTTGTTTTTTATAATCTGTGATGTTACAGTAACCGGCACGACGTTTACTTCGTTCCCAAGAAATTTTTTTATGCCGAGGATCGTTGATTTTTTTTAATAAATTTCCACCTCCAAGACAAAATTGTTCCTTTATTCCCTGGTTTCATGAAATTTTTTTACGGATTCATTTAAAAGATGTTATTTTCTATAATCTGTGATGTGTTAGCAACTGGCACGACGTACACTTCGTACCCTAGAAATTTTTTTATACCGAGGATCGTTGATTTTTTTTAATAAATTTCCACCTCCAAGACAAAATTGTTCCTTTATCCCCTGGTTTCATCAAATTTTTTTACAGATTCATTTAAAGGATGATGTTACCTATAACCTGTAATGTGTCAGTAACTGGCTCGACGTACACTTCGTTCTCTAGAAATTTTTTTATACCGAGGATCGTTGATTATTTTAATAAATTTCCACCTCCAAGACAAAATTGATCCTTTATTCCCTGGTTTCATCAAATTTTTTTACGGATTCATTTAAAAGATGTTGTTACCTATAATCTGTGATGTGTCAGTAACCGGCACGACGTACACTTCGTACCCTAGAAATTTTTTTATACCGAGGATCGTTGATTTTTTTTAATAAATTTTTACCTCCAAGACAAAATTGTTCCTTTATTCCCTGGTTTCATCAAATTTTTTTACGGATTCATTTAAAAGATGTTGTTACCCATAATCTGTGATGTGTCAGTAACCGGCACGACGTACACTTCGTTCCCTAGAAATTTTTTTATACCGAGGATCGTTGATATTTTTTAATAAATTTCCATCTCCAAGACAAAATTGTTCCTTTATCCCCTGGTTTCATCAAATTTTTTTACGGATTCATTTAAAGGATGTTGTTACCTATAATCTGTGATGTGTAAGTAACTGGCACGACGTACTCTTCGTTCCCTAGAAATTTTTTTTTACCGAGGATCGTTGATTTTTTAATAAATTTCCACCTCCAAGACAAAATTGTTCCTTTTTCCCCTGGTTTCATCAAATTTTTTTACGGATTCATTTAAAGGATGTTGTTACCTATAATCTGTGATATGTCAGTAACTGGCACGACGTTTACTTCGTTCCCTAGAAAATTTTTTATACCGAGGATCGTTGATTTTTTTTAATAAATTTCCACCTCCAAGACAAAAATGTTCCTTTATCCCCTGGTTTCATCAAATTTTTTTACGGATTCATTTAAAAAATGTTGTTTTTTATAATCTGTGATGTTACAGTAACCGGCACGACGTTTACTTCGTTCCCTAGAAATTTTTTTATGCCGAGGATCGTTGATTTTTTTTAATAAATTTCCACCTCCAAGACAAAATTGTTCCTTTATTCCCTGGTTTCATGAAATTTTTTTACGGATTCATTTAAAAGATGTTATTTTCTATAATCTGTGATGTGTTAGCAACTGGCACGACGTACACTTCGTACCCTAGAAATTTTTTTATACCGAGGATCGTTGATTTTTTTTAATAAATTTCCACCTCCAAGACAAAATTGTTCCTTTATCCCCTGGTTTCATCAAATTTTTTTACAGATTCATTTAAAGGATGATGTTACCTATAACCTGTAATGTGTCAGTAACTGGCTCGACGTACACTTCGTTCTCTAGAAATTTTTTTATACCGAGGATCGTTGATTATTTTAATAAATTTCCACCTCCAAGACAAAATTGATCCTTTATTCCCTGGTTTCATCAAATTTTTTTACGGATTCATTTAAAAGATGTTGTTACCTATAATCTGTGATGTGTCAGTAACCGGCACGACGTACACTTCGTACCCTAGAAATTTTTTTATACCGAGGATCGTTGATTTTTTTTAATAAATTTCCACCTCCAAGACAAAATTGTTCCTTTATCCCCTGGTTACATCAAATTTTTTTACGGATTCATTTAAAGGATGTTGTTACCTATAATCTGTGATGTGTCAGTAAGTGGCACGACGTACACTTCGTACCCTAGAAATTTTTTTATACCGAGGATCGTTGATTTTTTTAATAAATTTCCATCTCCAAGACAAAATTGTTCCTTTATCCCCTGGTTTCATCAAACTTTTTTACGGATTCATTTAAAGGATGTATTACCTATAATCTGTGATGTGTCAGTAACTGGCGCGACGTACACTTCGTTCCCTAGAAATTTTTTTATACCGAGGATCGTTGTTTTTTTTAATAAATTTCCACCTCCAAGACAAAATTGTTCCTTTATCCCCTGGTTTCATTAAATTTTTTTACGGATTCATTTAAAGGATGTTGTTATCTATAATCTGTGATGTGTCAGTAACCGGCACGACGTACACTTCATTCCCTAGAAAAAATTTTATACCGAGGATCGTTGATTTTTTTTAATAAATTTCCACCTCCAAGACAAAATTGTTCCTTTTTCCCCTGGTTTCATCAAATTTTTTTACGGATTCATTTAAAGGATGTTGTTACCTATAATCTGTGATATGTCAGTAACTGGCACGACGTTTACTTCGTTCCCTAGAAATTTTTTTATACCGAGGATCGTTGATTTTTTTAATAAATTTCCGGCTCCAAGACAAAATTGTTCCTTTATTCCCTGGTTTCATCAAATTTTTTTACGGATTCATTTAAAAGATGTTGTTACCTATAATCTGTGATGTGTAAGTAACTGGCACGACGTACTCTTCGTTCCCTAGAAATTTTTTTTTACCGAGGATCGTTGATTTTTTAATAAATTTCCACCTCCAAGACAAAATTGTTCCTTTTTCCCCTGGTTTCATCAAATTTTTTTACGGATTCATTTAAAGGATGTTGTTACCTATAATCTGTGATATGTCAGTAACTGGCACGACGTTTACTTCGTTCCCTAGAAATTTTTTTATACCGAGGATCGTTTTTTTTTTAATAAATTTCCACCTCCAAGACAAAATTGTTCCTTTATCCCCTGGTTTCATTAAATTTTTTTACGGATTCATTTAAAGGATGTTGTTATCTATAATCTGTGATGTGTCAGTAACTGGCACGACGTACACTTCGTTCCCTAGAAATTTTTTTATACCGAGGATCGTTGATTTTTTTAATAAATTTCCACCTCCAAGACAAAATTTGTCCTTTATTCCCTAGTTTCATCAAATATTTTACGGATTCATTTACAAGATGTTGTTACCTATAATCTGTGATATGTCAGTAACCGGCACGACGTACACTTCATTCCCTAGAAAAATTTTTATACCGAGGATCGTTGATTTTTTTTAATAAATTTCCACCTCCAAGACAAAAATGTTCCTTTAACCCCTGGTTTCATCAAATTTTTTTACGGATTCATTTAAAAGATGTTGTTGCCTATAATCTGTGATGTGTCAGTAACTGGCACGACGTTTACTTCGTTCCCTAGAAATTTTTTTATGCCGAGGATCGTTGATTTTTTTTAATAAATTTCCACCTCCAAGACAAAATTGTTCCTTTATTCCCTGGTTTCATGAAATTTTTTTACGGATTCATTTAAAGGATGTTATTTTCTATAATCTGTGATGTGTTAGCAACTGGCACGATGTACACTTCGTACCCTAGAAATTTTTTTATACCGAGGATCGTTGATTTTTTTTAATAAATTTCCACCTCCAAGACAAAATTGTTCCTTTATCCCCTGGTTTCATCAAATTTTTTTACAGATTCATTTAAAGGATGTTGTTACCTATAACCTGTAATGTGTCAGTAACTGGCTCGACGTACACTTCGTTCTCTAGAAATTTTTTTATACCGAGGATCGTTGATTTTTTTAATAAATTTCCACCTCCAAGACAAAATTGATCCTTTATTCCCTGGTTTCATCAAATTTTTTTACGGATTCATTTAAAAGATGTTGTTACCTATAATCTGTGATGTGTCAGTAACCGGCACGACGTACACTTCGTAACCTAGAAATTTTTTTATACCGAGGATCGTTGATTTTTTTTAATAAATTTCCACCTCCAAGACAAAATTGTTCCTTTATCCCCTGGTTACATCAAATTTTTTTACGGATTCATTTAAAGGATGTTGTTACCTATAATCTGTGATGTGTCAGTAACAGGCACAACGTTTACTTCGTTCCCTAGAAATTTTTTTATACCGAGGATCGTTGATATTTTTAATAAATTTCCACCTCCAAGACAAAATTGTTCCTTTATCCCCTGGTTTCATCAAATTTTTTTACGGATTCATTTAAAGGATGTTATTACCTATAATCTGTAATGTGTTAGTAAGTGGCACGACGTACACTTCGTACCCTAGAAATTTTTTTATACCGAGGATCGTTGATTTTTTTAATAAATTTCCATCTCCAAGACAAAATTGTTCCTTTATCCCCTGGTTTCATCAAACTTTTTTACGGATTCATTTAAAGGATGTATTACCTATAATCTGTGATGTGTCAGTAACTGGCACGACGTACACTTCGTTCCCTAGAAATTTTTTTATACCGAGGATCGTTGTTTTTTTTAATAAATTTCCACCTCCAAGACAAAATTGTTCCTTTATCCCCTGGTTTCATTAAATTTTTTTACGGATTCATTTAAAGGATGTTGTTATCTATAATCTGTGATGTGTCAGTAACCGGCACGACGTACACTTCATTCCCTAGAAAAATTTTTATACCGAGGATCGTTGATTTTTTTTAATAAATTTCCACCTCCAAGACAAAATTGTTCCTTTTTCCCCTGGTTTCATCAAATTTTTTTACGGATTCATTTAAAGGATGTTGTTACCTATAATCTGTGATATGTCAGTAACTGGCACGACGTTTACTTCGTTCCCTAGAAATTTTTTTATACCGAGGATCGTTGTTTTTTTTTTAATAAATTTCCACCTCCAAGACAAAATTGTTCCTTTATCCCCTGGTTTCATTAAATTTTTTTACGGATTCATTTAAAGGATGTTGTTATCTATAATCTGTGATGTGTCAGTAACTGGCACGACGTACACTTCGTTCCCTAGAAATTTTTTTATACCGAGGATCGTTGATTTTTTTAATAAATTTCCGGCTCCAAGACAAAATTGTTCCTTTATTCCCTGGTTTCATCAAATTTTTTTACGGATTCATTTAAAAGATGTTGTTACCTATAATCTGTGATGTGTCAGTAACCGGCACGACGTACACTTCATTCCCTAGAAAATTTATTATACCGAGGATCGTTGATTTTTTTTAATAAATTTCCACCTCCAAGACAAAAATGTTCCTTTATCCCCTGGTTTCATCAAATTTTTTTACGGATTCATTTAAAGGATGTTGTTGCCTATAATCTGTGATGTGTCAGTAACTGGCACGACGTTTACTTCGTTCCCTAGAAATTTTTTTATGCCAAGGATCGTTGATTTTTTTTAATAAATTTCCACCTCCAAGACAAAATTGTTCCTTTATTCCCTGGTTTCATCAAATTTTTTTACGGATTCATTTAAAAGATGTTGTTACCTATAATCTGTGATGTGTCAGTAACCGGCACGACGTACACTTCGTACCCTAGAAATTTTTTTATACCGAGGATCGTTGATTTTTTTTAATAAATTTCCACCTCCAAGACAAAATTGTTCCTTTATCCCCTGGTTTCATTAAATTTTTTTACGGATTCATTTAAAGGATGTTGTTATCTATAATCTGTGATATGTCAGTAACCGGCACGACGTACACTTCATTCCCTAGAAAATTTTTTATACCGAGGATCGTTGATTTTTTTTAATAAATTTCCACCTCCAAGACAAAAATGTTCCTTTATCCCCTGGTTTCATCAAATTTTTTTACGGATTCATTTAAAGAATGTTGTTGCCTATAATCTGTGATGTGTCAGTAACTGGCACGACGTTTACTTCGTTCCCTAGAAATTTTTTTATGCCGAGGATCGTTGATTTTTTTTAATAAATTTCCACCTCCAAGACAAAATTGTTCCTTTATTCCCTGGTTTCATGAAATTTTTTTACAGATTCATTTAAAAGATGTTATTTTCTATAATCTGTGATGTGTTAGCAACTGGCACGACGTACACTTCGTACCCTAGAAATTTTTTTATACCGAGGATCGTTGATTTTTTTTAATAAATTTCCACCTCCAAGACAAAATTGTTCCTTTATCCCCTGGTTTCATCAAATTTTTTTACAGATTCATTTAAAGGATGTTGTTACCTATAACCTGTAATGTGTCAGTAACTGGCTCGACGTACACTTCGTTCTCTAGAAATTTTTTTATACCGAGGATCGTTGATTTTTTTAATAAATTTCCACCTCCAAGACAAAATTGATCCTTTATTCCCTGGTTTCATCAAATTTTTTTACGGATTCATTTAAAAGATGTTGTTACCTATAATCTGTGATGTGTCAGTAACCGGCACGACGTACACTTCGTACCCTAGAATTTTTTTTTATACCGAGGATCGTTGATTTTTTTTAATAAATTTCCACCTCCAAGACAAAATTGTTCCTTTATCCCCTGGTTACATCAAATTTTTTTACGGATTCATTTAAAGGATGTTGTTACCTATAATCTGTGATGTGTCAGTAACAGGCACAACGTTTACTTCGTTCCCTAGAAATTTTTTTATACCGAGGATCGTTGATATTTTTAATAAATTTCCACCTCCAAGACAAAATTGTTCCTTTATCCCCTGGTTTCATCAAATTTTTTTACGGATTCATTTAAAGGATGTTATTACCTATAATCTTTGATGTGTTAGTAAGTGGCACGACGTACACTTCGTACCCTAGAAATTTTTTTATACCGAGGATCGTTGATTTTTTTAATAAATTTCCATCTCCAAGACAAAATTGTTCCTTTATCCCCTGGTTTCATCAAACTTTTTTACGGATTCATTTAAAGGATGTATTACCTATAATCTGTGATGTGTCAGTAACTGGCACGACGTACACTTCGTTCCCTAGAAATTTTTTTATACCGAGGATCGTTGTTTTTTTTAATAAATTTCCACCTCCAAGACAAAATTGTTCCTTTATCCCCTGGTTTCATTAAATTTTTTTACGGATTCATTTAAAGGATGTTGTTATCTATAATCTGTGATGTGTTAGTAACCGGCACGACGTACACTTCATTCCCTAGAAAAATTTTTATACCGAGGATCGTTGATTTTTTTTAATAAATTTCCACCTCCAAGACAAAATTGTTCCTTTTTCCCCTGGTTTCATCAAATTTTTTTACGGATTCATTTAAAGGATGTTGCTACCTATAATCTGTGATATGTCAGTAACTGGCACGACGTTTACTTCGTTCCCTAGAAATTTTTTTATACCGAGGATCGTTGTTTTTTTTTTAATAAATTTCCACCTCCAAGACAAAATTGTTCCTTTTTCCCCTGGTTTCATCAAATTTTTTTACGGATTCATTCAAAAGATGTTGTTACCTATAATCTGTGATATGTCAGTAACTGGCACGACGTTTACTTCGTTCCCTAGAAATTTTTTTATACCGAGGATCGTTGTTTTTTTTTTAATAAATTTCCACCTCCAAGACAAAATTGTTCCTTTATCCCCTGGTTTCATTAAATTTTTTTACGGATTCATTTAAAGGATGTTGTTATCTATAATCTGTGATGTGTCAGTAACTGGCACGACGTACACTTCGTTCCCTAGAATATTTTTTATACCGAGGATCGTTGATTTTTTTAATAAATTTCCGGCTCCAAGACAAAATTGTTCCTTTATTCCCTGGTTTCATCAAATTTTTTTACGGATTCATTTAAAAGATGTTGTTACCTATAATCTGTGATGTGTCAGTAACCGGCACGACGTACACTTCATTCCCTAGAAAATTTTTTATACCGAGGATCGTTGATTTTTTTTAATAAATTTCCACCTCCAAGACAAAAATGTTCCTTTATCCCCTGGTTTCATCAAATTTTTTTACGGATTCATTTAAAGGATGTTGTTGCCTATAATCTGTGATGTGTCAGTAACTGGCACGACGTTTACTTCGTTCCCTAGAAATTTTTTTATGCCGAGGATCGTTGATTTTTTTTAATAAATTTCCACCTCCAAGACAAAATTGTTCCTTTATTCCCTGGTTTCATGAAATTTTTTTACGGATTCATTTAAAGGATGTTATTTTCTATAATCTGTGATGTGTTAGCAACTGGCACGATGTACACTTCGTACCCTAGAAATTTTTTTATACCGAGGATCGTTGATTTTTTTTAATAAATTTCCACCTCCAAGACAAAATTGTTCCTTTATCCCCTGGTTTCATCAAATTTTTTTACAGATTCATTTAAAGGATGTTGTTACCTATAACCTGTAATGTGTCAGTAACTGGCTCGACGTACACTTCGTTCTCTAGAAATTTTTTTATACCGAGGATCGTTGATTTTTTTAATAAATTTCCACCTCCAAGACAAAATTGATCCTTTATTCCCTGGTTTCATCAAATTTTTTTACGGATTCATTTAAAAGATGTTGTTACCTATAATCTGTGATGTGTCAGTAACCGGCACGACGTACACTTCGTAACCTAGAAATTTTTTTATACCGAGGATCGTTGATTTTTTTTAATAAATTTCCACCTCCAAGACAAAATTGTTCCTTTATCCCCTGGTTACATCAAATTTTTTTACGGATTCATTTAAAGGATGTTGTTACCTATAATCTGTGATGTGTCAGTAACAGGCACAACGTTTACTTCGTTCCCTAGAAATTTTTTTATACCGAGGATCGTTGATATTTTTAATAAATTTCCACCTCCAAGACAAAATTGTTCCTTTATCCCCTGGTTTCATCAAATTTTTTTACGGATTCATTTAAAGGATGTTATTACCTATAATCTGTAATGTGTTAGTAAGTGGCACGACGTACACTTCGTACCCTAGAAATTTTTTTATACCGAGGATCGTTGATTTTTTTAATAAATTTCCATCTCCAAGACAAAATTGTTCCTTTATCCCCTGGTTTCATCAAACTTTTTTACGGATTCATTTAAAGGATGTATTACCTATAATCTGTGATGTGTCAGTAACTGGCACGACGTACACTTCGTTCCCTAGAAATTTTTTTATACCGAGGATCGTTGTTTTTTTTAATAAATTTCCACCTCCAAGACAAAATTGTTCCTTTATCCCCTGGTTTCATTAAATTTTTTTACGGATTCATTTAAAGGATGTTGTTATCTATAATCTGTGATGTGTCAGTAACCGGCACGACGTACACTTCATTCCCTAGAAAAATTTTTATACCGAGGATCGTTGATTTTTTTTAATAAATTTCCACCTCCAAGACAAAATTGTTCCTTTTTCCCCTGGTTTCATCAAATTTTTTTACGGATTCATTTAAAGGATGTTGTTACCTATAATCTGTGATATGTCAGTAACTGGCACGACGTTTACTTCGTTCCCTAGAAATTTTTTTATACCGAGGATCGTTGTTTTTTTTTTAATAAATTTCCACCTCCAAGACAAAATTGTTCCTTTATCCCCTGGTTTCATTAAATTTTTTTACGGATTCATTTAAAGGATGTTGTTATCTATAATCTGTGATGTGTCAGTAACTGGCACGACGTACACTTCGTTCCCTAGAAATTTTTTTATACCGAGGATCGTTGATTTTTTTAATAAATTTCCGGCTCCAAGACAAAATTGTTCCTTTATTCCCTGGTTTCATCAAATTTTTTTACGGATTCATTTAAAAGATGTTGTTACCTATAATCTGTGATGTGTCAGTAACCGGCACGACGTACACTTCATTCCCTAGAAAATTTATTATACCGAGGATCGTTGATTTTTTTTAATAAATTTCCACCTCCAAGACAAAAATGTTCCTTTATCCCCTGGTTTCATCAAATTTTTTTACGGATTCATTTAAAGGATGTTGTTGCCTATAATCTGTGATGTGTCAGTAACTGGCACGACGTTTACTTCGTTCCCTAGAAATTTTTTTATGCCAAGGATCGTTGATTTTTTTTAATAAATTTCCACCTCCAAGACAAAATTGTTCCTTTATTCCCTGGTTTCATCAAATTTTTTTACGGATTCATTTAAAAGATGTTGTTACCTATAATCTGTGATGTGTCAGTAACCGGCACGACGTACACTTCGTACCCTAGAAATTTTTTTATACCGAGGATCGTTGATTTTTTTTAATAAATTTCCACCTCCAAGACAAAATTGTTCCTTTATCCCCTGGTTTCATTAAATTTTTTTACGGATTCATTTAAAGGATGTTGTTATCTATAATCTGTGATATGTCAGTAACCGGCACGACGTACACTTCATTCCCTAGAAAATTTTTTATACCGAGGATCGTTGATTTTTTTTAATAAATTTCCACCTCCAAGACAAAAATGTTCCTTTATCCCCTGGTTTCATCAAATTTTTTTACGGATTCATTTAAAGAATGTTGTTGCCTATAATCTGTGATGTGTCAGTAACTGGCACGACGTTTACTTCGTTCCCTAGAAATTTTTTTATGCCGAGGATCGTTGATTTTTTTTAATAAATTTCCACCTCCAAGACAAAATTGTTCCTTTATTCCCTGGTTTCATGAAATTTTTTTACAGATTCATTTAAAAGATGTTATTTTCTATAATCTGTGATGTGTTAGCAACTGGCACGACGTACACTTCGTACCCTAGAAATTTTTTTATACCGAGGATCGTTGATTTTTTTTAATAAATTTCCACCTCCAAGACAAAATTGTTCCTTTATCCCCTGGTTTCATCAAATTTTTTTACAGATTCATTTAAAGGATGTTGTTACCTATAACCTGTAATGTGTCAGTAACTGGCTCGACGTACACTTCGTTCTCTAGAATTTTTTTTATACCGAGGATCGTTGATTTTTTTAATAAATTTCCACCTCCAAGACAAAATTGATCCTTTATTCCCTGGTTTCATCAAATTTTTTTACGGATTCATTTAAAAGATGTTGTTACCTATAATCTGTGATGTGTCAGTAACCGGCACAACGTACACTTCGTACCCTAGAATTTTTTTTTATACCGAGGATCGTTGATTTTTTTTAATAAATTTCCACCTCCAAGACAAAATTGTTCCTTTATCCCCTGGTTACATCAAATTTTTTTACGGATTCATTTAAAGGATGTTGTTACCTATAATCTGTGATGTGTCAGTAACAGGCACAACGTTTACTTCGTTCCCTAGAAATTTTTTTATACCGAGGATCGTTGATATTTTTAATAAATTTCCACCTCCAAGACAAAATTGTTCCTTTATCCCCTGGTTTCATCAAATTTTTTTACGGATTCATTTAAAGGATGTTATTACCTATAATCTTTGATGTGTTAGTAAGTGGCACGACGTACACTTCGTACCCTAGAAATTTTTTTATACCGAGGATCGTTGATTTTTTTAATAAATTTCCATCTCCAAGACAAAATTGTTCCTTTATCCCCTGGTTTCATCAAACTTTTTTACGGATTCATTTAAAGGATGTATTACCTATAATCTGTGATGTGTCAGTAACTGGCACGACGTACACTTCGTTCCCTAGAAATTTTTTTATACCGAGGATCGTTGTTTTTTTTAATAAATTTCCACCTCCAAGACAAAATTGTTCCTTTATCCCCTGGTTTCATTAAATTTTTTTACGGATTCATTTAAAGGATGTTGTTATCTATAATCTGTGATGTGTTAGTAACCGGCACGACGTACACTTCATTCCCTAGAAAAATTTTTATACCGAGGATCGTTGATTTTTTTTAATAAATTTCCACCTCCAAGACAAAATTGTTCCTTTTTCCCCTGGTTTCATCAAATTTTTTTACGGATTCATTTAAAGGATGTTGTTACCTATAATCTGTGATATGTCAGTAACTGGCACGACGTTTACTTCGTTCCCTAGAAATTTTTTTATACCGAGGATCGTTGTTTTTTTTTTAATAAATTTCCACCTCCAAGACAAAATTGTTCCTTTTTCCCCTGGTTTCATCAAATTTTTTTACGGATTCATTCAAAAGATGTTGTTACCTATAATCTGTGATATGTCAGTAACTGGCACGACGTTTACTTCGTTCCCTAGAAATTTTTTTATACCGAGGATCGTTGTTTTTTTTTTAATAAATTTCCACCTCCAAGACAAAATTGTTCCTTTATCCCCTGGTTTCATTAAATTTTTTTACGGATTCATTTAAAGGATGTTGTTATCTATAATCTGTGATGTGTCAGTAACTGGCACGACGTACACTTCGTTCCCTAGAATATTTTTTATACCGAGGATCGTTGATTTTTTTAATAAATTTCCGGCTCCAAGACAAAATTGTTCCTTTATTCCCTGGTTTCATCAAATTTTTTTACGGATTCATTTAAAAGATGTTGTTACCTATAATCTGTGATGTGTCAGTAACCGGCACGACGTACACTTCATTCCCTAGAAAATTTTTTATACCGAGGATCGTTGATTTTTTTTAATAAATTTCCACCTCCAAGACAAAAATGTTCCTTTATCCCCTGGTTTCATCAAATTTTTTTACGGATTCATTTAAAGGATGTTGTTGCCTATAATCTGTGATGTGTCAGTAACTGGCACGACGTTTACTTCGTTCCCTAGAAATTTTTTTATGCCGAGGATCGTTGATTTTTTTTAATAAATTTCCACCTCCAAGACAAAATTGTTCCTTTATTCCCTGGTTTCATGAAATTTTTTTACGGATTCATTTAAAGGATGTTATTTTCTATAATCTGTGATGTGTTAGCAACTGGCACGACGTACACTTCGTACCCTAGAAATTTTTTTATACCGAGGATCGTTGATTTTTTTTAATAAATTTCCAACTCCAAGACAAAATTGTTCCTTTATCCCCTGGTTACATCAAATTTTTTTACAGATTCATTTAAGGGACGTTGTGTCCTATAATCTGTGATGTGTCAGTAACAGGCACGACGTTTACTTCGTTCCCTAGAAATTTTTTTATACCGAGGATCGTTGATTTTTTTAATAAATTTCCACCTCCAAGACAAAATTGTTCCTTTATCCCCTGGTTTCATCAATTTTTTTTTACGGATTCATTTAAAAGATGTTGTTACCTATATTCTGTGATGTGTCAGTAACTGGCACGACGTACACTTCGTTCCCTAGAAATTTTTTTATACCGAGGATCGTTGTTTTTTTTTTTTTAATAAATTTCCACCTCCAAGACAAAATTGTTCCTTTATCCCCTGGTTTCATTAAATTTTTTTACGGATTCATTTAAAGGATGTTGTTATCTATAATCTGTGATGTGTCAGTAACCGGCACGACGTACACTTCATTCCCTAGAAAAATTTTTATACCGAGGATCGTTGATTTTTTTTAATAAATTTCCACCTCCAAGACAAAATTGTTCCTTTATCCCCTGGTTTAATCAATTTTTTTTACGGATTCATTTAAAGGATATTGTTACCTATAATCTGTTATGTGTTAGTAACTGGCACGACGTACTCTTCGTTCCCTAGAATTTTTTTTTTACCGAGGATCGTTGATTTTTTAATAAATTTCCACCTCCAAGACAAAATTGTTCCTTTTTCCCCTGGTTTCATCAAATTTTTTTACGGATTCATTTAAAAGATGTTGTTACCTATAATCTGTGATATGTCAGTAACTGGCACGACGTTTACTTCGTTCCCTAGAAATTTTTTTACACCGAGGATCGTTGTTTTTTTTTTAATAAATTTCCACCTCCAAGACAAAATTGTTCCTTTATCCCCTGGTTTCATTAAATTTTTTTACGGATTCATTTAAAGGATGTTGTTATCTATAATCTGTGATGTGTCAGTAACTGGCACGACGTACACTTCGTTCCCTAGAATTTTTTTTATACCGAGGATCGTTGATTTTTTTAATAAATTTCCACCTCCAAGACAAAATTGTTCCTTTATTCCCTGGTTTCATCAAATTTTTTTACGGATTCATTTAAAAGATGTTGTTACCTATAATCTGTGATGTGTCAGTAACCGGCACGACGTACACTTCATTCCCTAGAAAAATTTTTATACCGAGGATCGTTGATTTTTTTTAATAAATTTCCACCTCCAAGACAAAAATGTTCCTTTATCCCCTGGTTTCATCAAATTTTTTTAAGGATTCATTTAAAGGATGTTGTTGCCTATAATCTGTGATGTGTCAGTAACTGGCACGACGTTTACTTCGTTCCCTAGAATTTTTTTTATGCCAAGGATCGTTGATTTTTTTTAATAAATTTCCACCTCCAAGACAAAATTGTTCCTTTATTCCCTGGTTTCATCAAATTTTTTTACGGATTCATTTAAAAGATGTTGTTACCTATAATCTGTGATGTGTCAGTAACTGGCACGACGTACACTTCGTACCCTAGAAATTTTTTTATACCGAGGATCGTTGATTTTTTTTAATAAATTTCCACCTCCAAGACAAAATTGTTCCTTTATCCCCTGGTTACATTTAAATTTTTTTACGGATTCATTTAAAGGATGTTGTTACCTATAATCTGTGATGTGTCAGTAACAGGCACAACGTTTACTTCGTTCCCTAGAAATTTTTTTATACCGAGGATCGTTGATATTTTTAATAAATTTCCACCTCCAAGACAAAATTGTTCCTTTATCCCCTGGTTTCATCAAATTTTTTTACGGATTCATTTAAAGGATGTTATTACCTATAATCTGTGATGTGTTAGTAAGTGGCACGACGTACACTTCGTACCCTAGAAATTTTTTTATACCGAGGATCGTTGATTTTTTTAATAAATTTCCATCTCCAAGACAAAATTGTTCCTTTATCCCCTGGTTTCATCAAACTTTTTTACGGATTCATTTAAAGGATGTATTACCTATAATCTGTGATGTGTCAGTAACTGGCACGACGTACACTTCGTTCCCTAGAAATTTTTTTATACCGAGGATCGTTGTTTTTTTTTAATAAATTTCCACCTCCAAGACAAAATTGTTCCTTTATCCCCTGGTTTCATTAAATTTTTTTACGGATTCATTTAAAGGATGTTGTTATCTATAATCTGTGATGTGTCAGTAACCGGCACGACGTACACTTTATTCCCTAGAAAATTTTTTATACCGAGGATCGTTGATTTTTTTCAATAAATATCCACCTCCAAGACAAAATTGTTCCTTTATCCCCTGGTTTCATCAAATTTTTTTACGGATTCATTTAAAGGAAGTTGTTACCTATAATCTGTGACGTGTCAGTAACTGGCACGACGTTTACTTCGTTCCCTAGAAATTTTTTTATACCGAGGATCGTTGATTTTTTTTAATAAATTTCCACCTCCAAGACAAAATTGTTCCTTTATCCCCTGGTTTCATTAAATTTTTTTACGGATTCATTTAAAGGATGTTGTTATCTATAATCTGTGATATGTCAGTAACCGGCACGACGTACACTTCATTCCCTAGAAAATTTTTTATACCGAGGATCGTTGATTTTTTTTAATAAATTTCCACCTCCAAGACAAAAATGTTCCTTTATCCCCTGGTTTCATCAAATTTTTTTACGGATTCATTTAAAGAATGTTGTTGCCTATAATCTGTGATGTGTCAGTAACTGGCACGACGTTTACTTCGTTCCCTAGAAATTTTTTTATGCCGAGGATCGTTGATTTTTTTTAATAAATTTCCACCTCCAAGACAAAATTGTTCCTTTATTCCCTGGTTTCATGAAATTTTTTTACAGATTCATTTAAAAGATGTTATTTTCTATAATCTGTGATGTGTTAGCAACTGGCACGACGTACACTTCGTACCCTAGAAATTTTTTTATACCGAGGATCGTTGATTTTTTTTAATAAATTTCCACCTCCAAGACAAAATTGTTCCTTTATCCCCTGGTTTCATCAAATTTTTTTACAGATTCATTTAAAGGATGTTGTTACCTATAACCTGTAATGTGTCAGTAACTGGCTCGACGTACACTTCGTTCTCTAGAAATTTTTTTATACCGAGGATCGTTGATTTTTTTAATAAATTTCCACCTCCAAGACAAAATTGATCCTTTATTCCCTGGTTTCATCAAATTTTTTTACGGATTCATTTAAAAGATGTTGTTACCTATAATCTGTGATGTGTCAGTAACCGGCACGACGTACACTTCGTACCCTAGAATTTTTTTTTATACCGAGGATCGTTGATTTTTTTTAATAAATTTCCAACTCCAAGACAAAATTGTTCCTTTATCCCCTGGTTACATCAAATTTTTTTACGGATTCATTTAAAGGATGTTGTTACCTATAATCTGTGATGTGTCAGTAACAGGCACAACGTTTACTTCGTTCCCTAGAAATTTTTTTATACCGAGGATCGTTGATATTTTTAATAAATTTCCACCTCCAAGACAAAATTGTTCCTTTATCCCCTGGTTTCATCAAATTTTTTTACGGATTCATTTAAAGGATGTTATTACCTATAATCTTTGATGTGTTAGTAAGTGGCACGACGTACACTTCGTACCCTAGAAATTTTTTTATACCGAGGATCGTTGATTTTTTTAATAAATTTCCATCTCCAAGACAAAATTGTTCCTTTATCCCCTGGTTTCATCAAACTTTTTTACGGATTCATTTAAAGGATGTATTACCTATAATCTGTGATGTGTCAGTAACTGGCACGACGTACACTTCGTTCCCTAGAAATTTTTTTATACCGAGGATCGTTGATTTTTTTAATAAATTTCCACCTCCAAGACAAAATTGTTCCTTTATCCCCTGGTTTCATTAAATTTTTTTACGGATTCATTTAAAGGATGTTGTTATCTATAATCTGTGATGTGTTAGTAACCGGCACGACGTACACTTCATTCCCTAGAAAAATTTTTATACCGAGGATCGTTGATTTTTTTTAATAAATTTCCACCTCCAAGACAAAATTGTTCCTTTTTCCCCTGGTTTCATCAAATTTTTTTACGGATTCATTTAAAGGATGTTGTTACCTATAATCTGTGATATGTCAGTAACTGGCACGACGTTTACTTCGTTCCCTAGAAATTTTTTTATACCGAGGATCGTTGTTTTTTTTTTAATAAATTTCCACCTCCAAGACAAAATTGTTCCTTTTTCCCCTGGTTTCATCAAATTTTTTTACGGATTCATTCAAAAGATGTTGTTACCTATAATCTGTGATATGTCAGTAACTGGCACGACGTTTACTTCGTTCCCTAGAAATTTTTTTATACCGAGGATCGTTGTTTTTTTTTTAATAAATTTCCACCTCCAAGACAAAATTGTTCCTTTATCCCCTGGTTTCATTAAATTTTTTTACGGATTCATTTAAAGGATGTTGTTATCTATAATCTGTGATGTGTCAGTAACTGGCACGACGTACACTTCGTTCCCTAGAATATTTTTTATACCGAGGATCGTTGATTTTTTTAATAAATTTCCGGCTCCAAGACAAAATTGTTCCTTTATTCCCTGGTTTCATCAAATTTTTTTACGGATTCATTTAAAAGATGTTGTTACCTATAATCTGTGATGTGTCAGTAACCGGCACGACGTACACTTCATTCCCTAGAAAATTTTTTATACCGAGGATCGTTGATTTTTTTTAATAAATTTCCACCTCCAAGACAAAAATGTTCCTTTATCCCCTGGTTTCATCAAATTTTTTTACGGATTCATTTAAAGGATGTTGTTGCCTATAATCTGTGATGTGTCAGTAACTGGCACGACGTTTACTTCGTTCCCTAGAAATTTTTTTATGCCGAGGATCGTTGATTTTTTTTAATAAATTTCCACCTCCAAGACAAAATTGTTCCTTTATTCCCTGGTTTCATGAAATTTTTTTACGGATTCATTTAAAGGATGTTATTTTCTATAATCTGTGATGTGTTAGCAACTGGCACGATGTACACTTCGTACCCTAGAAATTTTTTTATACCGAGGATCGTTGATTTTTTTTAATAAATTTCCACCTCCAAGACAAAATTGTTCCTTTATCCCCTGGTTTCATCAAATTTTTTTACAGATTCATTTAAAGGATGTTGTTACCTATAACCTGTAATGTGTCAGTAACTGGCTCGACGTACACTTCGTTCTCTAGAAATTTTTTTATACCGAGGATCGTTGATTTTTTTAATAAATTTCCACCTCCAAGACAAAATTGATCCTTTATTCCCTGGTTTCATCAAATTTTTTTACGGATTCATTTAAAAGATGTTGTTACCTATAATCTGTGATGTGTCAGTAACCGGCACGACGTACACTTCGTAACCTAGAAATTTTTTTATACCGAGGATCGTTGATTTTTTTTAATAAATTTCCACCTCCAAGACAAAATTGTTCCTTTATCCCCTGGTTACATCAAATTTTTTTACGGATTCATTTAAAGGATGTTGTTACCTATAATCTGTGATGTGTCAGTAACAGGCACAACGTTTACTTCGTTCCCTAGAAATTTTTTTATACCGAGGATCGTTGATATTTTTAATAAATTTCCACCTCCAAGACAAAATTGTTCCTTTATCCCCTGGTTTCATCAAATTTTTTTACGGATTCATTTAAAGGATGTTATTACATATAATCTGTAATGTGTTAGTAAGTGGCACGACGTACACTTCGTACCCTAGAAATTTTTTTATACCGAGGATCGTTGATTTTTTTAATAAATTTCCATCTCCAAGACAAAATTGTTCCTTTATCCCCTGGTTTCATCAAACTTTTTTACGGATTCATTTAAAGGATGTATTACCTATAATCTGTGATGTGTCAGTAACTGGCACGACGTACACTTCGTTCCCTAGAAATTTTTTTATACCGAGGATCGTTGTTTTTTTTAATAAATTTCCACCTCCAAGACAAAATTGTTCCTTTATCCCCTGGTTTCATTAAATTTTTTTACGGATTCATTTAAAGGATGTTGTTATCTATAATCTGTGATGTGTCAGTAACCGGCACGACGTACACTTCATTCCCTAGAAAAATTTTTATACCGAGGATCGTTGATTTTTTTTAATAAATTTCCACCTCCAAGACAAAATTGTTCCTTTTTCCCCTGGTTTCATCAAATTTTTTTACGGATTCATTTAAAGGATGTTGTTACCTATAATCTGTGATATGTCAGTAACTGGCACGACGTTTACTTCGTTCCCTAGAAATTTTTTTATACCGAGGATCGTTGTTTTTTTTTTAATAAATTTCCACCTCCAAGACAAAATTGTTCCTTTATCCCCTGGTTTCATTAAATTTTTTTACGGATTCATTTAAAGGATGTTGTTATCTATAATCTGTGATGTGTCAGTAACTGGCACGACGTACACTTCGTTCCCTAGAAATTTTTTTATACCGAGGATCGTTGATTTTTTTAATAAATTTCCGGCTCCAAGACAAAATTGTTCCTTTATTCCCTGGTTTCATCAAATTTTTTTACGGATTCATTTAAAAGATGTTGTTACCTATAATCTGTGATGTGTCAGTAACCGGCACGACGTACACTTCATTCCCTAGAAAATTTATTATACCGAGGATCGTTGATTTTTTTTAATAAATTTCCACCTCCAAGACAAAAATGTTCCTTTATCCCCTGGTTTCATCAAATTTTTTTACGGATTCATTTAAAGGATGTTGTTGCCTATAATCTGTGATGTGTCAGTAACTGGCACGACGTTTACTTCGTTCCCTAGAAATTTTTTTATGCCAAGGATCGTTGATTTTTTTTAATAAATTTCCACCTCCAAGACAAAATTGTTCCTTTATTCCCTGGTTTCATCAAATTTTTTTACGGATTCATTTAAAAGATGTTGTTACCTATAATCTGTGATGTGTCAGTAACCGGCACGACGTACACTTCGTACCCTAGAAATTTTTTTATACCGAGGATCGTTGATTTTTTTTAATAAATTTCCACCTCCAAGACAAAATTGTTCCTTTATCCCCTGGTTTCATTAAATTTTTTTACGGATTCATTTAAAGGATGTTGTTATCTATAATCTGTGATATGTCAGTAACCGGCACGACGTACACTTCATTCCCTAGAAAATTTTTTATACCGAGGATCGTTGATTTTTTTTAATAAATTTCCACCTCCAAGACAAAAATGTTCCTTTATCCCCTGGTTTCATCAAATTTTTTTACGGATTCATTTAAAGAATGTTGTTGCCTATAATCTGTGATGTGTCAGTAACTGGCACGACGTTTACTTCGTTCCCTAGAAATTTTTTTATGCCGAGGATCGTTGATTTTTTTTAATAAATTTCCACCTCCAAGACAAAATTGTTCCTTTATTCCCTGGTTTCATGAAATTTTTTTACAGATTCATTTAAAAGATGTTATTTTCTATAATCTGTGATGTGTTAGCAACTGGCACGACGTACACTTCGTACCCTAGAAATTTTTTTATACCGAGGATCGTTGATTTTTTTTAATAAATTTCCACCTCCAAGACAAAATTGTTCCTTTATCCCCTGGTTTCATCAAATTTTTTTACAGATTCATTTAAAGGATGTTGTTACCTATAACCTGTAATGTGTCAGTAACTGGCTCGACGTACACTTCGTTCTCTAGAAATTTTTTTATACCGAGGATCGTTGATTTTTTTAATAAATTTCCACCTCCAAGACAAAATTGATCCTTTATTCCCTGGTTTCATCAAATTTTTTTACGGATTCATTTAAAAGATGTTGTTACCTATAATCTGTGATGTGTCAGTAACCGGCACGACGTACACTTCGTACCCTAGAATTTTTTTTTATACCGAGGATCGTTGATTTTTTTTAATAAATTTCCACCTCCAAGACAAAATTGTTCCTTTATCCCCTGGTTACATCAAATTTTTTTACGGATTCATTTAAAGGATGTTGTTACCTATAATCTGTGATGTGTCAGTAACAGGCACAACGTTTACTTCGTTCCCTAGAAATTTTTTTATACCGAGGATCGTTGATATTTTTAATAAATTTCCACCTCCAAGACAAAATTGTTCCTTTATCCCCTGGTTTCATCAAATTTTTTTACGGATTCATTTAAAGGATGTTATTACCTATAATCTTTGATGTGTTAGTAAGTGGCACGACGTACACTTCGTACCCTAGAAATTTTTTTATACCGAGGATCGTTGATTTTTTTAATAAATTTCCATCTCCAAGACAAAATTGTTCCTTTATCCCCTGGTTTCATCAAACTTTTTTACGGATTCATTTAAAGGATGTATTACCTATAATCTGTGATGTGTCAGTAACTGGCACGACGTACACTTCGTTCCCTAGAAATTTTTTTATACCGAGGATCGTTGTTTTTTTTAATAAATTTCCACCTCCAAGACAAAATTGTTCCTTTATCCCCTGGTTTCATTAAATTTTTTTACGGATTCATTTAAAGGATGTTGTTATCTATAATCTGTGATGTGTTAGTAACCGGCACGACGTACACTTCATTCCCTAGAAAAATTTTTATACCGAGGATCGTTGATTTTTTTTAATAAATTTCCACCTCCAAGACAAAATTGTTCCTTTTTCCCCTGGTTTCATCAAATTTTTTTACGGATTCATTTAAAGGATGTTGTTACCTATAATCTGTGATATGTCAGTAACTGGCACGACGTTTACTTCGTTCCCTAGAAATTTTTTTATACCGAGGATCGTTGTTTTTTTTTTAATAAATTTCCACCTCCAAGACAAAATTGTTCCTTTTTCCCCTGGTTTCATCAAATTTTTTTACGGATTCATTCAAAAGATGTTGTTACCTATAATCTGTGATATGTCAGTAACTGGCACGACGTTTACTTCGTTCCCTAGAAATTTTTTTATACCGAGGATCGTTGTTTTTTTTTTAATAAATTTCCACCTCCAAGACAAAATTGTTCCTTTATCCCCTGGTTTCATTAAATTTTTTTACGGATTCATTTAAAGGATGTTGTTATCTATAATCTGTGATGTGTCAGTAACTGGCACGACGTACACTTCGTTCCCTAGAATATTTTTTATACCGAGGATCGTTGATTTTTTTAATAAATTTCCGGCTCCAAGACAAAATTGTTCCTTTATTCCCTGGTTTCATCAAATTTTTTTACGGATTCATTTAAAAGATGTTGTTACCTATTATCTGTGATGTGTCAGTAACCGGCACGACGTACACTTCATTCCCTAGAAAATTTTTTATACCGAGGATCGTTGATTTTTTTTAATAAATTTCCACCTCCAAGACAAAAATGTTCCTTTATCCCCTGGTTTCATCAAATTTTTTTACGGATTCATTTAAAGGATGTTGTTGCCTATAATCTGTGATGTGTCAGTAACTGGCACGACGTTTACTTCGTTCCCTAGAAATTTTTTTATGCCGAGGATCGTTGATTTTTTTTAATAAATTTCCACCTCCAAGACAAAATTGTTCCTTTATTCCCTGGTTTCATGAAATTTTTTTACGGATTCATTTAAAGGATGTTATTTTCTATAATCTGTGATGTGTTAGCAACTGGCACGACGTACACTTCGTACCCTAGAAATTTTTTTATACCGAGGATCGTTGATTTTTTTTAATAAATTTCCAACTCCAAGACAAAATTGTTCCTTTATCCCCTGGTTACATCAAATTTTTTTACAGATTCATTTAAGGGACGTTGTGTCCTATAATCTGTGATGTGTCAGTAACAGGCACGACGTTTACTTCGTTCCCTAGAAATTTTTTTATACCGAGGATCGTTGATTTTTTTAATAAATTTCCACCTCCAAGACAAAATTGTTCCTTTATCCCCTGGTTTCATCAATTTTTTTTTACGGATTCATTTAAAAGATGTTGTTACCTATATTCTGTGATGTGTCAGTAACTGGCACGACGTACACTTCGTTCCCTAGAAATTTTTTTATACCGAGGATCGTTGTTTTTTTTTTTTTAATAAATTTCCACCTCCAAGACAAAATTGTTCCTTTATCCCCTGGTTTCATTAAATTTTTTTACGGATTCATTTAAAGGATGTTGTTATCTATAATCTGTGATGTGTCAGTAACCGGCACGACGTACACTTCATTCCCTAGAAAAATTTTTATACCGAGGATCGTTGATTTTTTTTAATAAATTTCCACCTCCAAGACAAAATTGTTCCTTTATCCCCTGGTTTCATCAATTTTTTTTACGGATTCATTTAAAGGATATTGTTACCTATAATCTGTTATGTGTTAGTAACTGGCACGACGTACTCTTCGTTCCCTAGAATTTTTTTTTTACCGAGGATCGTTGATTTTTTAATAAATTTCCACCTCCAAGACAAAATTGTTCCTTTTTCCCCTGGTTTCATCAAATTTTTTTACGGATTCATTTAAAAGATGTTGTTACCTATAATCTGTGATATGTCAGTAACTGGCACGACGTTTACTTCGTTCCCTAGAAATTTTTTTACACCGAGGATCGTTGTTTTTTTTTTAATAAATTTCCACCTCCAAGACAAAATTGTTCCTTTATCCCCTGGTTTCATTAAATTTTTTTACGGATTCATTTAAAGGATGTTGTTATCTATAATCTGTGATGTGTCAGTAACTGGCACGACGTACACTTCGTTCCCTAGAATTTTTTTTATACCGAGGATCGTTGATTTTTTTAATAAATTTCCACCTCCAAGACAAAATTGTTCCTTTATTCCCTGGTTTCATCAAATTTTTTTACGGATTCATTTAAAAGATGTTGTTACCTATAATCTGTGATGTGTCAGTAACCGGCACGACGTACACTTCATTCCCTAGAAAAATTTTTATACCGAGGATCGTTGATTTTTTTTAATAAATTTCCACCTCCAAGACAAAAATGTTCCTTTATCCCCTGGTTTCATCAAATTTTTTTAAGGATTCATTTAAAGGATGTTGTTGCCTATAATCTGTGATGTGTCAGTAACTGGCACGACGTTTACTTCGTTCCCTAGAATTTTTTTTATGCCAAGGATCGTTGATTTTTTTTAATAAATTTCCACCTCCAAGACAAAATTGTTCCTTTATTCCCTGGTTTCATCAAATTTTTTTACGGATTCATTTAAAAGATGTTGTTACCTATAATCTGTGATGTGTCAGTAACCGGCACGACGTACACTTCGTACCCTAGAAATTTTTTTATACCGAGGATCGTTGATTTTTTTTAATAAATTTCCACCTCCAAGACAAAATTGTTCCTTTATCCCCTGGTTACATTTAAATTTTTTTACGGATTCATTTAAAGGATGTTGTTACCTATAATCTGTGATGTGTCAGTAACAGGCACAACGTTTACTTCGTTCCCTAGAAATTTTTTTATACCGAGGATCGTTGATATTTTTAATAAATTTCCACCTCCAAGACAAAATTGTTCCTTTATCCCCTGGTTTCATCAAATTTTTTTACGGATTCATTTAAAGGATGTTATTACCTATAATCTGTGATGTGTTAGTAAGTGGCACGACGTACACTTCGTACCCTAGAAATTTTTTTATACCGAGGATCGTTGATTTTTTTAATAAATTTCCATCTCCAAGACAAAATTGTTCCTTTATCCCCTGGTTTCATCAAACTTTTTTACGGATTCATTTAAAGGATGTATTACCTATAATCTGTGATGTGTCAGTAACTGGCACGACGTACACTTCGTTCCCTAGAAATTTTTTTATACCGAGGATCGTTGTTTTTTTTTAATAAATTTCCACCTCCAAGACAAAATTGTTCCTTTATCCCCTGGTTTCATTAAATTTTTTTACGGATTCATTTAAAGGATGTTGTTATCTATAATCTGTGATGTGTCAGTAACCGGCACGACGTACACTTTATTCCCTAGAAAATTTTTTATACCGAGGATCGTTGATTTTTTTCAATAAATATCCACCTCCAAGACAAAATTGTTCCTTTATCCCCTGGTTTCATCAAATTTTTTTACGGATTCATTTAAAGGAAGTTGTTACCTATAATCTGTGATGTGTCAGTAACTGGCACGACGTTTACTTCGTTCCCTAGAAATTTTTTTATACCGAGGATCGTTGATTTTTTTTAATAAATTTCCAACTCCAAGACAAAATTGTTCCTTTATCCCCTGGTTTCATCAAATTTTTTTACGGATTCATTTAAAGGATGTTGTTACCTATAATCTGTGATGTATTAGTAACTTGCACGACGTACACTTCACTGTAAAAAAATTCTTTGTATTTTTACAAAAAA
Organism: Siphlonurus alternatus; assembly: GCA_949825025.1. Taxonomy (NCBI): domain Eukaryota; kingdom Metazoa; phylum Arthropoda; class Insecta; order Ephemeroptera; family Siphlonuridae; genus Siphlonurus; species Siphlonurus alternatus. Next base: position 830,667 of record CATKWE010000002.1, read on the forward strand.
TAATAGGAAATAAAACGCCAAATTAAAAACGTGTATTTAAACTTAAAATTTTGTAATTGGATATTACAAATTTTAAATGTATAGTTACAAAACGAAAACATTTGTAAATAAACATTTATTTTTGTTTTTAACCAAATACAATTTTTTCGTTTTTTTACACGTTTATAATTTGGCGTTTTATTTCCAATTTTTTTATGTAATTTTACATATAAAATGTTGTTTAAAAGCTACATAAATTTTTGTTTTTTTATAATATTAAAAGTTATGTTACAATTTATTTTATTTATTGCTTTTCAAATGAAGTTAATGAAAACCGTTTATTAATTCTTTCAGGATCTACGTATAAAATATTTTTTAAATATTAATACGAGTATTGCTACTTAATAATAATTTTCAGAATCTACCAGGAAAAATAACTCTTACGTCCATCGAACAGTAGTCTTGAAACAGATTTCTCTTACTAAACGGCTCGCACTCAAATTCTAATGTTAAAGTAAATATTTTGCAATTATTCCCGCTTCAAAAATAGTCAATCGGCTTGACATTGCACAGACAAAATTAAATATTTTATAACCATATTTAACCAAGCAGCAGTTTTGAATCTCTCGGCGGAGAGGCAACATAATATTGCACTGTAGGTCATCAAATTAAAAAAATGTATATTTTATAAAACGGATATCAAGATTTAAGTCAATTTTCTAAATAAAAAATACCTTAAGATGAGCATAATGGATGCATGGGCCTATTGCCCTTTTTAAATACTATTGTAAAAAGGATTAAAATTTGCACAAAAACTATCGACTCCCCGGAACAAACAAGCTATCATGATGCTTTCATCATTGCTTACAGAAAAACACATAAATCGATACAATTTACTACTTAAAATATAGAATAACACTTACCGAAGAATTCGAGAACTAAACTTGGCGTCTTATGCTAATTATACACACCACAAATCATTAAATTACTAAGCTGTAGAACTACGTGTGTCATGGCGTCTCTTTGTGACGCTTACGACTGTCTAATAACATGTAATAGTACATAATATTTTGTAATTATAACAAAAAAAATGTACTTTTACATTTTTTTAAAGTAATATTACATTTTTTTAAAGTAATATTACATTTTTTTAAAGTAATATTACATTTTTTTAAAGTAATATTACATTTATTTAGAGTAATTTTACGTTTTCTTATGTGTTTTTAAAAACATTTCCCGATGTAAAAATATTAAAGTAAATTTTTGTAACAATACATAAAAATTTGTAAGTTCATTATTTTAACGTTTTGCTCAGTGATTTTACGAAAAAATTAATAAATTTGCAATTTTTAATGAAAAAATGACAAAAACAATAAAAAAGGTAAAATTACATGCCAAATTTTACGAAAAATTACAAATATTTTTTACAGTGTTCGTTCCCTAGAAATTTTTTTATACCGAGGATCGTTGATTTTTTAATAAATTTCCACCTCCAAGACAAAATTGTTCCTTTATCCCCTAGTTTCATCAAACTTTTTTACGGATTCATTTAAAGGATGTTGTTACCTATAATCTGTGATGTGTCAGTAACAGGCACAACGTTTACTTCGTTCCCTAGAAATTTTTTTATACCGAGGATCGTTGATATTTTTAATAAATTTCCACCTCCAAGACAAAATTGTTCCTTTATCCCCTGGTTTCATCAAATTTTTTTACGGATTCATTTAAAGGATGTTATTACCTATAATCTGTGATGTGTTAGTAAGTGGCACGACGTACACTTCGTACCCTAGAAATTTTTTTATACCGAGGATCGTTGATTTTTTTAATAAATTTCCATCTCCAAGACAAAATTGTTCCTTTATCCCCTGGTTTCATCAAACTTTTTTACGGATTCATTTAAAGGATGTATTACCTATAATCTGTGATGTGTCAGCAACTGGCACGACGTACACTTCGTTTCCTAGAAATTTTTTTATACCGAGGATCGTTGATTTTTTTTAATAAATTTCCACCTCCAAGACAAAATTGTTCCTTTATCCCCTGGTTACATCAAATTTTTTTACCGATTCATTAAAGGGACGTTGTGTCCTATAATCTGTGATGTGTCAGTAACTGGCACGACGTTTACTTCGTTCCCTAGAAATGTTTTTATACCGAGGATCGTTGATTTTTTTTAATAAATTTCCACCTCCAAGACAAAATTGTTCCTTTATCCCCTGGTTTCATCAAATTTTTTTACGGATTCATTTAAAGGATGTTGTTACCTATAATCTGTGATGTGTCAGTAACTGGCACGACGTTTACTTCGTTCCCTAGAAATTTTTTTATGCCGAGGATCGTTGATTTTTTTTAATAAATTTCCACCTCCAAGACAAAATTGTTCCTTTATCCCCTAGTTTCATCAAACTTTTTTACGGATTCATTTAAAGGATGTTGTTACCTATAATCTGTAATGTGTTAGTAACTGACACGACGTACACTTCGTACCATAGAAATTTTTTTATACCGAGGATCGTTGATTTTTTTTAATAAATTTTTACCTCCAAGACAAAATTGTTCCTTTATTCCCTGGTTTCATCAAATATATATTTTTACGGATTCATTTAAAGGATGTTGTTACCTATAATCTGTGATGTGTCAGTAACTAGCACAACGTTCACTTCGTTCCCTAGAAATTTTTTTATGCCGAGGATCGTTGATTTTTTTTAATAAATTTCCACCTCCAAGACAAAATTGTTCCTTTATTCCCTGGTTTCATCAAATTTTTTTACGGATGCATTTAAAGAATGTTGTTACCTAAAATTTGTGATGTGTCAGTAACAGGCACGACGTTTACTTCGTTCCCTAGAAATTTTTATATACCGATGATCGTTGATTTTTTTTAATAAATTTCCACCTCCAAGACAAAATTGTTCCTTTATCCCCTGGTTTTATCAAATTTTTTTACAAATTCATTTAAAAGATGTTGTTACCTATAATCTGTGATGTGTCAGTAACCGGCACGACGTACACTTCGTTCCCTAGAAATTTTTTATACCGAGGATCGTTGATTTTTTTTAATAAATTTCCAACTCCAAGACAAAATTGTTCCTTTATCCCCTGGTTTCATCAAATTTTTTTACGGATTCATTTAAAGGATGTTGTTACCTATAATCTGTGATGTATTAGTAACTGGCACGACGTACACTTCGTTCCCTAGAAATTTTTTTATACCGAGGATCGTTGATTTTTTAATAAATTTCCACCTCCAAGACAAAATTGTTCCTTTATCCCCTAGTTTCATCAAACTTTTTTACGGATTCATTTAAAGGATGTTGTTACCTATAATCTGTAATGTGTCAGTAACCGGCACGACGTACACTTCGTTCCCTAGAAATTTTTTTATACCGAGGATCGTTGATTTTTTTTAATAAATTTCCACCTCCAAGACAAAATTGTTCCTTTATCCCCTGGTTTCATCGACTTTTTTTACGGATTCATTTAAAAGATGTTGTTACCTACAATCTGTGATGTGTTAGTAACTGGCACGACGTACACTTCGTACCCTAGAAATTTTTTTATACCGATGATCGTTGATTTTTTTTAATAAATTTCCACCTCCAAGACAAAATTGTTCCTTTATCCCCTGGTTTCATCAATTTTTTTTACGGATTCATTTAAAGGATGTTGTTACCTATAATCTGTGATGTGTTAGTAACTGGCACGACGTACACTTCGTTCCCTAGAAATTTTTTTATACCGAGGATCGTTGATTTTTTAATAAATTTCCACCTCCAAGACAAAATTGTTCCTTTATCCCCTGGTTTCATCAAATTTTTTTACGGATTCATTTAAAGGATGTTGTTACCTATAATCTGTGATGTGTCAGTAACTGGCACGACGTTTACTTCGTTCCCTAGAAATTTTTTTATACCGATCGTTGATTTTTTTTAATAAATTTCCACCTCCAAGACAAAATTGTTCCTTTATCCCCTGGTTTCATCAAATTTTTTTACGGATTCATTTAAAGGATGTTGTTAGATATAATCTGTGATGTGTTAGTAACTGGCACGACGCACACTTCGTACCCTAGAAATTTTTTTATACCGAGGATCGTTGATTTTTTAATAAATTTCCACCTCCAAGACAAAATTGTTCCTTTATCCCCTGGTTTCATCAAATTTTTTTACGGATTCATTTAAAGGATGTTGTTACCTATAATCTGTGATGTGTCAGTAACTGGCACGACGTTTACTTCGTTCCCTAGAAATTTTTTTATACCGAGAATCGTTGATTTTTTTTAATAAATTTCCACCTCCAAGACAAAATTGTTCCTTTATCCCCTGGTTTCATCAAATTTTTTTACGGATTCATTTAAAGGATGTTGTTACCTATAATCTGTGATGTGTCAGTAACCGGCACGACGTACACTTCGTTCCCTAGAAATTTTTTATACCGAGGATCGTTGATTTTTTTTAATAAATTTCCAACTCCAAGACAAAATTGTTCCTTTATCCCCTGGTTTCATCAAATTTTTTTACGGATTCATTTAAAGGATGTTGTTACCTATAATCTGTGATGTATTAGTAACTGGCACGACGTACACTTCGTTCCCTAGAAATTTTTTTATACCGAGGATCGTTGATTTTTTAATAAATTTCCACCTCCAAGACAAAATTGTTCCTTTATCCCCTAGTTTCATCAAACTTTTTTACGGATTCATTTAAAGGATGTTGTTACCTATAATCTGTAATGTGTCAGTAACCGGCACGACGTACACTTCGTTCCCTAGAAATTTTTTTATACCGAGGATCGTTGATTTTTTTTAATAAATTTCCACCTCCAAGACAAAATTGTTCCTTTATCCCCTGGTTTCATCGACTTTTTTTACGGATTCATTTAAAAGATGTTGTTACCTACAATCTGTGATGTGTTAGTAACTGGCACGACGTACACTTCGTACCCTAGAAATTTTTTTATACCGATGATCGTTGATTTTTTTTAATAAATTTCCACCTCCAAGACAAAATTGTTCCTTTATCCCCTGGTTTCATCAATTTTTTTTACGGATTCATTTAAAGGATGTTGTTACCTATAATCTGTGATGTGTTAGTAACTGGCACGACGTACACTTCGTTCCCTAGAAATTTTTTTATACCGAGGATCGTTGATTTTTTAATAAATTTCCACCTCCAAGACAAAATTGTTCCTTTATCCCCTGGTTTCATCAAATTTTTTTACGGATTCATTTAAAGGATGTTGTTACCTATAATCTGTGATGTGTCAGTAACTGGCACGACGTTTACTTCGTTCCCTAGAAATTTTTTTATACCGATCGTTGATTTTTTTTAATAAATTTCCACCTCCAAGACAAAATTGTTCCTTTATCCCCTGGTTTCATCAAATTTTTTTACGGATTCATTTAAAGGATGTTGTTAGATATAATCTGTGATGTGTTAGTAACTGGCACGACGCACACTTCGTACCCTAGAAATTTTTTTATACCGAGGATCGTTGATTTTTTAATAAATTTCCACCTCCAAGTCAAAATTGTTCCTTTATCCCCTGGTTTCATCAAATTTTTTTACGGATTCATTTAAAGGATGTTGTTACCTATAATCTGTGATGTGTCAGTAACTGGCACGACGTTTACTTCGTTCCCTAGAATTTTTTTTATACCGAGAATCGTTGATTTTTTTTAATAAATTTCCACCTCCAAGACAAAATTGTTCCTTTATCCCCTGGTTTCATCAAATTTTTTTACGGATTCATTTAAAATATGTTGTTACCTATAATCTGTGATGTGTGAGTTACCGGCACAACGTACACTTCAATCCCTAGAAATTTTTTTATACCGAGGATCGTTGATTTTTTTTAATAAATTTCCACCTCCAAGACAAAATTGTTCCTTTATTCCCTGGTTTCATCAAATTTTTTTACGGATTCATTTAAAGGATGTTGTTACCTATAATCTGTGATGTGTCAGTAACTGGCACGACGTTTACTTCGTTACCTAGAAATTTTTTTATACCGAGGATCGTTGATTTTTTTTAATAAATTTCCACCTCCAAGACAAAATTGTTCCTTTATCCCCTGGTTTCATCAAATTTTTTTACGGATTCATTTAAAGAATGTTGTTACCTATAATCTGTGATGTGTCAGTAACAGGCACGACGTTTACTTCGTTCCCTAGAAATTTTTTTATACCGAGGATCGTTGATTTTTTTTAATAAATTTCCATCTCCAAGACAAAATTGTTCCTTTATCCCCTGGTTTCATCAATTTTTTTACGGATTCAATTAAAAGATGTTGTTACCTATAATCTGTGATGTGTCAGTAACCGGCACGACGTACACTTCGTTCCCTAGAAATTTTTTTATACCGAGGATCGTTGATTTTTTTTAATAAATTTCCACCTCCAAGACAAAATTGTTCCTTTATCCCCTGGTTTCATCACATTTTTTTACGGATTCATTTAAAGGATGTTGTTACCTATAATCTGTGATGTGTTAGTAACTGGCACGACGTACACTTCGTTCCCTAGAAATTTTTTTATACCGAGGATCGTTGATTTTTTAATAAATTTCCACCTCCAAGACATAATTGTTCCTTTATCCCCTGGTTTCTTCAATTTTTTTTACGGATTCATTTAAAGGATGTTGTTACCTATAATCTGTGATGTGTCAGTAACTGGCACGACGTTTACTTCGTTCCCTAGAAATTTTTTTATACCGAGGATCGTTGATTTTTTTTAATAAATTTCCACCTCCAAGACAAAATTGTTCCTTTATCCCCTGGTTTCATCAAATTTAATTACGGATTCACTTAAAAGATGTTGTTACCTATAATCTGTGATGTGTCAGTAACCGGCACAACGTACACTTCATTCCCTAGAAATTATTTTATACCGAGGATCGTTGATTTTTTTTAATAAATTTCCACCTCCAAGACAAAATTGTTCCTTTATCCCCTGGTTTCATCAAATTTTTTTACGGATTCATTTAAAGGATGTTGTTACCTATAATCTGTGATGTGTCAGTAACTGGCACGACGTTTACTTCGTTCCCTAGAAATTTTTTTATGCCGAGGATCGTTGATTTTTTTTAATAAATTTCCACCTCCAAGACAAAATTGTTCCTTTATTCCCGGGTTTCATCAAATTTTTTTACGGATTCATTTAAAAGATGTTATTACCTATAATCTGTGATGTGTTAGTAACTGGCACGACGTAAACTTCGTACCCTAGAAATTTTTTTATACCGAGGATCGTTGATTTTTTTTAATAAATTTCCACCTCCAAGACAAAATTGTTCCTTTCTCCCCTGGTTTCATCAAATTTTTTTACGGATTCATTTAAAAGATGTTGTTACCTATAATCTGTGATGTGTCAGTAACCGGCACAACGTACTCTTCGTTCCCTAGAAATTTTTTTATACCGAGGATCGTTGATTTTTTTTAATAAATTTCCACCTCCAAGACAAAATTGTTCTGTTTTTAAGACGTTTTAGCAAAAAAAAAATATAAATTTTTTACGTTCTTTTGTTTTTAGCAATTTTAGATGCGATTTAGCAAAAAAAAACTTTCACTTTTTAGGGTTTTTATTTGTTTTTTTTTAGCCGTTTTTTTGATAGCTAAAAAAAATTTTTTTCATTTTTTTTTAGCTGTTTTAAAGACGTTTTAGCAAAAAAAAAATAATAATTTTTTACGTTCTTTTTTTTTTTTAGCAATTTTAGATCCGATTTAGCAAAAAAAATTTTCACTTTTTAGGGTTTTTATTTTTTTTTTTAGCCGTTTTTTTGATAGCTAAAAAAAAAATTTTTTCATGTTTTTTTAGCTGTTTTTAAGACGTTTTAGCAAAAAAAAAAAAATATAAATTTTTTACGTTCTTTTGTTTTTAGCAATTTTAGATCTGATTTTGCAAAAAAAAATTTCCACTTTTTAGGGTTTTTATTTGTTTTTTTAGCCGTTTTTTTTAAATAGCTAAAAAAAAATTTTTTCATGTTTTTTTTTAGCTGTTATATAAGACGTTTTAGCAAAAAAAAAATATTAATTTTTTACGTTCTTTTGTTTTTAGCAATTTTAGATGCGATTTAGCAAAAAAAAATTTCACTTTTTAGGGCTTTTATTTGTTTTTTTTTAGCCGTTTTTTTGATAGCTAAAAAAAAATTTTTTCATGATTTTTTTAGCTGTTTTTAAGAAGTTTTAGCAAAAAAAAAATATATAAATTTTTTACGTTCTTTTTTTTTTAGCAATTTTAGATCCGATTTAGCAAAAAAAATTTTCACTTTTTAGGGTTTTTATTTTTTTTTTTTAGCCGTTTTTTTGATAGCTAAAAAAAAAATTTTTTCATGTTTTTTTAGCTGTTTTTAAGACGTTTTAGCAAAAAAAAAAATATAAATTTTTTACGTTCTTTTGTTTTTAGCAATTTGAGATCCGATTTAGCAAAAAAAATTTTTCACTTTTTAGGGTTTTTATTTGTTTTTTTTAGCCGTTTTTTTGATAGCTAAAAAAAAATTTTTCATGTTTTTTTTAGCTGTTTTTAAGACGTTTTAGCAAAAAAAAATAATATAAATTTTTTACGTTCTTTTGTTTTTAGCAATTTTAATTCCGATTTAGCAAAAAAAAATTTTCACTTTTTAGAGTTTTTATTTGTTTTTTTTTTAGCCGTTTTTTTGATAGCTAAAAAAAATTTTTTTTCATGTTTTTTTTAGCTGTTTTTAAGACGTTTTAGCAAAAAAAAAAATATAAATTTTTTACGTTCTTTTGTTTTTAGCAATTTTAGATGCGATTAAGCAAAAAAAAATTTTCACTTTATAGGGTTTTTATTTGTTTTTTTTTAGCCGTTTTTTTGATATCTAAAAAAAAATTTTTTTCAAAAAAAGTATAAATTTTTTACGTTCTTTTGTTTTTAGCAATTTTAGATCCGATTTAGCAAAAAAAAAATTTTCACTTTTTAGGGTTTTTATTTGTTTTTTTTAGCCGTTTTTTTGATAGCTAAAAAAAATTTTTTCATGTTTATTTTAGCTGTTTTTAAGACGTTTTAGCAAAAAAAAATATATAAATTTTTTACGTTCTTTTGTTTTTAGCAATTTTAGATCCGATTTTGCAAAAAAAATTTTTCACTTTTTAGGGTTTTTATTTGTTTTTTTTAGCCGTTTTTTTGATAGCTAAAAAAAATTTTTTTCATGTTTTTTTTAGCTGTTTTTAAGACGTTTTAGCAAAAAAAAAATATATAAATTTTTTACGTTCTTTTTTTTTTAGCAATTTTAGATCCGATTCAGCAAAAAAAAATTTCCACTTTTTAGGGTTTTTATTTGTTTTTTTTAGCCGTTTTTTTTATAGCTAAAAAAAAAATTTTTTTATGTTTTTTTTAGCTGTTATATAAGACATTTTATAAAAAAAAAAAATATTAATTTTTTACGTTCTTTTGTTTTTAGCAATTTTAGATGCGATTTAGCAAAAAAAAATTTTCACTTTTTAAGGTTTTTATTTGTTTTTTTTTAGCAGTTTTTTTGATAGCTAAAAAAAAATTTTTTCATGTTTTTTTTAGCTGTTTTGAAGACGTATTAGCAAAAAAAAAATATAAATTTTTTACGTTCTTTTGTTTTTAGCAATTTGAGATCCGATTTAGCAAAAAAAAATTTTCACTTTTTAGGGTTTTTATTTGTTTTTTTTTTTAGCCGTTTTTTTGATAGCTAAAAAAAATTTTTTTCATGTTTTTTTTAGCTGTTTTTAAGACGTTTTAGCAAAAAAAAATATATAAATTTTTTACGTTCTTTTTTTTTTTAGCAATTTTAGATCCGATTTAGCAAAAAAAATTTTCACTTTTTGGGGTTTTTTATTTTTTTTTTAGCCGTTTTTTTGATAGCTTAAAAAAAAATTTTTTCATGTTTTTTTTAGCTGTTTTTAAGACGTTTTAGCAAAAAAAAAAAATATAAATTTTTTACGTACTTTTGTTTTTAGCAATTTTAGATCCGATTAAGCAAAAAAAAAATTTCCACTTTTTAGGGTTTTTATTTGTTTTTTTTTTAGCCGTTTTTTTTATAGCTAAAAAAAAATTTTTCATGTTTTTTTTAGCTGTTATATAAGACGTTTAAGCAAAAAAAAATATATTAATTTTTTACGTTCTTTTGTTTTTAACAATTTTAAATGCGATTAAGCAAAAAAAAATTTTCACTTTTTAGGGTTTTTATTTGTTTTTTTTTAGCCGTTTTTTGATAGCTAAAAAAAATTTTTTTCATGTTTTTTTTAGCTGTTTTTAAGACGTTTTAGCAAAAAAAAAGTATATCAATTTTTTACGTTCTTTTTTTTTTAGCAATTTTAGATCCGATTTAGCAAAAAAAATTTTCACTTTTTAGTGTTTTTATTTGTTTTTTTTAGCCGTTTATTTGATAGCTAAAAAAAATTTTTTTCATGTTTTTTTTAGCTGTTTTTAAGACGTTTTAGCAAAAAAAAAATATATAAATTTTTTACGTTCTTTTTTTTTAGCAATTTGAGATCCGATTTAGCAAAAAAAAATTTTCACTTTTTAGGGTTTTTATTTGTTTTTTTTTTAGCCGTTTTTTTGATGGCTAAAAAAATTTTTTTTCATGTTTTTTTTGGCTGTTTTTAAGACGTTTTAGCAAAAAAAAAATATATAAAATTTTTACGTTCTTTTTTTTTTTAGCAATTTTAGATCCGATTTAGCAAAAAAAAAATTTCACTTTTTAGGGTTTTTATTTGTTTTTTTTAGCCGTTTTTTTGATAGCTAAAAAAAAAGTTTTTTCATGATTTTTTTAGGTGTTATATAAGACATTTCATCAAAAAAAAATATTAATTTTTTACGTTCTTTTGTTTTTAGCAATTTTAGATGCGATTTAGCAAAAAAAATTTTCACTTTTTAGGGTTTTTATTTGTTTGTTTTTAGCCGTTTTTTTGATAGCTAAAAAAAAAATTTTTTTAGCTGTTTTTTAGACGTTTTAGCAAAAAAAAAATATATAAATTTTTTACGTTCTTTTTTTTTTAGCAATTTTAGATCCGATTTAGCCAAAAAAATTTTCACTATTTAGGGTTTTTATTTTTTTTTTATCCGTTTTCTTGATAGCTAAAAAAAAAAAATTTTTCATGTTTTTTTTAGCTGTTTTTAAGACGTTTTAGCAAAAAAAAAAAATATAAATTTTTTACGTATTTTTGTTTTTAGCAGTTTTAGATCCGATTTAGCAAAAAAAAATTTCCACTTTTTAGAGTTTTTATTTGTTTTTTTTTAGCCGTTTTTTTTATAGCTAAAAAAAAAAATTTTTCATGTTTTTTTTAGCTGTTATATAAGACGTTTTAGCAAAAAAAAAATATATATTAATTTTTTACGTTCTTTTTTTTTTAGCAATTTGAGATCCGATTTAGCAAAAAAAAATTTTCACTTTTTAGGGTTTTTATTTGTTTTTTTTTTAGCCGTTTTTTTGATAGCTAAAAAAAATTTTTTTCATGTTTTTTTTAGCTGTTTTTAAGACGTTTTAGCAAAAAAAAAATATATAAAATTTTTACGTTCTTTTTTTTTTAGCAATTTTAGATCCGATTTAGCAAAAAAAAATTTCACTTTTTAGGGTTTTTATTTTTTTTTTAGCCGTTTTTTTGATAGCTAACAAAAATTTTTTCATGTTTTTTTTAGCTGTTTTTAAGACGTCTTAGCAAAAATAAAAAAATATAAATTTTTTACGTACTTTTGTTTTTAGCAATTTTAGATCCGATTAAGCAAAAAAAAATTTTCACTTTTTAGGGTTTTTATTTGTTTTTTTTTAGCCGTTTTTTTGATAGCTAAAAAAAAATTTTTTCATGTTTTTTTTAGCTGTTTTTAAGACAAAAAAAAATATATTAATTTTTTACGTTCTTTTGTTTTTAGCAATTTTAGATCCGATTTAGCAAAAAATTTTTTTCACTTTTTAGGGTTTTTATTTGTTTTTTTTAGCCGTTTTTTTGATAGCTAAAAAAAATTTTTTTCATGTTTTTTTTAGCTGTTTTTAAGACGTTTTAGCAAAAAAAAAATATATAAATTTTTTACGTTCTTTTTTTTTTAGCAATTTTAGATCCGATTTAGCAAAAAAAATTTTCACTTTTTAGGGTTTTTATTTTTTTTTTAGCCGTTTTTTTGATAGCTAAAAAAAAATTTTTTTCATGTTTTTTTTAGCTGTTTTTAAGACGTTTTAGCAAAAAAAAAATATATAAATTTTTAACGTTCTTTTTTTTAAGCAATTTTAGATCCGATTTAGCAAAAAAAATTTTCACTTTTTAGGGTTTTTATTTTTTTTTTTAGCCGTTTTTTTGATAGCTAAAAAAAAATTTTTTTCATGTTTTTTTTAGCTGTTTTTAAGACGTTTTAGCAAAAAAAAAAATATAAATTTTCTACGTACTTTTGTTTTTAGCAATTTTAGATCCGATTTAGCAAAAAAATTTTTTCACTTTTTAGGGTTTTTATTTGTTTTTTTTTAGCCGTTTTTTTGATAGCTAAAAAAAATTTTTTTCATGTTATTTTTAGCTGTTTTTAAGACGTTTTAGCAAAAAAAAAATATATAAATTTTTTACGTTCTTTTTTTTTTTAGCAATTTTAGATCCGATTTAGCAAAAAAAATTTTTCACTTTTTAGGGGTTTTATTTGTTTTTTTTAGCCGTTTTTTTGATAGCTAAAAAAAAAATTTTTCATGATTTTTTTAGGTGTTATATAAGACATTTTATCAAAAAAAAAAAATATTAATTTTTTACGTTCTTTTGTTTTTAGCAATTTTAGATGCGATTTAGCAAAAAAAAATTTTCACTTTTTAGGGTTTTTATTTGTTTTTTTTTTTTAGCCGTTTTTTTGATAGCTAAAAAAAATTTTTTTCATGTTTTTTTTAGCTGTTTTTAAGACGTTTTAGCAAAAAAAAAAATATATAAATTTTTTACGTTCTTTTTTTTTTAGCAATTTTAGATCCGATTTAGCAAAAAAAAAATTTCACTTTGTAGGGTTTTTATTTGTTTTTTTTTTAAACGTTTTTTTGATAGCTAAAAAAAATTTTTCATGATTTTTTTAGCTGTTATATAAGACATTTTATCAAAAAAAAAATATTAATTTTTTACGTTCTTTTGTTTTTAGCAATTTTAGATCCGATTAAGCAAAAAAAAATTTTCACTTTTTAGGGTTTTTATTTGTTTTTTTTTTTAGCCGTTTTTTTTGATAGCTAAAAAAAATTTTTTTCACGTTTTTTTTAGCTGTTTTTAAGATGTTTTAGCAAAAAAAAAATATATAAATTTTTTACGTTCTTTTTTTTTAGCAATTTTAGATCCGATTTAGCAAAAAAAAAATTTCACTTTTTAGGGTTTTTATTTGTTTTTTTTTAGCCGTTTTTTTGATAGCTAAAAAAAAAATTTTTTCATGATTTTTTTAGGTGTTATATAAGACATTTTATCAAAAAAAAAAATATTAATTTTTTACGTTCTTTTGTTTTTAGCAATTTTAGATGCGATTAAGCAAAAAAAAATTTCACTTTTTAGGGATTTCATTTTTTTTTTTAGCCGTTTTTTTGATAGCTAAAAAAAAATTTTTTCATGTTTTTTTTAGCTGTTTTTAAGACGTTTTAGCAAAAAAAAAAAATATAAATTTTTTACGTACTTTTGTTTTTAGCAATTTTAGATCCGATTTAGCAAAAAAAAAATTTCACTTTTTAGGGTTTTTATTTGTTTTTTTTAGCCGTTTTTTTGATAGCTAAAAAAAAGTTTTTTCATGATTTTTTTAGGTGTTATATAAGACATTTCATCAAAAAAAAATATTAATTTTTTACGTTCTTTTGTTTTTAGCAATTTTAGATGCGATTTAGCAAAAAAAATTTTCACTTTTTAGGGTTTTTATTTGTTTGTTTTTAGCCGTTTTTTTGATAGCTAAAAAAAAAATTTTTTTCATGTTTTTTTTAGCTGTTTTTTAGACGTTTTAGCAAAAAAAAAATATATAAATTTTTTACGTTCTTTTTTTTTTAGCAATTTTAGATCCGATTTAGCCAAAAAAATTTTCACTATTTAGGGTTTTTATTTTTTTTTTTAGCCGTTTTTTTGATAGCTAAAAAAAAAATTTTTTCATGTTTTTTTAGCTGTTTTTAAGACGTTTTAGCAAAAAAAAAAAAATATAAATTTTTTACGTTCTTTTGTTTTTAGCAATTTTAGATCTGATTTTGCAAAAAAAAATTTCCACTTTTTAGGGTTTTTATTTGTTTTTTTAGCCGTTTTTTTTAAATAGCTAAAAAAAAATTTTTTCATGTTTTTTTTAGCTGTTATATAAGACGTTTTAGCAAAAAAAAAATATTAATTTTTTACGTTCTTTTGTTTTTAGCAATTTTAGATGCGATTTAGCAAAAAAAAATTTCACTTTTTAGGGCTTTTATTTGTTTTTTTTTAGCCGTTTTTTTGATAGCTAAAAAAAAATTTTTTCATGATTTTTTTAGCTGTTTTTAAGAAGTTTTAGCAAAAAAAAAATATATAAATTTTTTACGTTCTTTTTTTTTTAGCAATTTTAGATCCGATTTAGCAAAAAAAATTTTCACTTTTTAGGGTTTTTACTTTTTTTTTTTAGCCGTTTTTTTGATAGCTAAAAAAAAAATTTTTTCATGTTTTTTTAGCTGTTTTTAAGACGTTTTAGCAAAAAAAAAAATATAAATTTTTTACGTTCTTTTGTTTTTAGCAATTTGAGATCCGATTTAGCAAAAAAAATTTTTCACTTTTTAGGGTTTTTATTTGTTTTTTTTAGCCGTTTTTTTGATAGCTAAAAAAAAATTTTTCATGTTTTTTTTAGCTGTTTTTAAGACGTTTTAGCAAAAAAAAAAAATATAAATTTTTTACGTTCTTTTGTTTTTAGCAATTTTAGATCCGATTTAGCAAAAAAAATTTTTCACTTTTTAGGGTTTTTATTTGTTTTTTTTTAGCCGTTTTTTTGATAGCTAAAAAAAAATTTTTTTCATGTTTTTTTTAGCTGTTTTTAAGACGTTTTAGCAAAAAAAAAATATAAATTTTTTACGTTCTTTTGTTTTTAGCAATTTTAGATGCGATTTAGCAAAAAAAAACTTTCACTTTTTAGGGGTTTTATTTGTTTTTTTTTTAGCCGTTTTTTTGATAGCTAAAAAAAATTTTTTCATGTTTTTTTTAACTGTTTTTAAGACGTTTTAGAAAAATAAAAATATAAATTTTTTACGTTCTTTTGTTTTTAGCAATTTTAGATCCGATTAAGCAAAAAAAAATTTTCACTTTTTAAGGTTTTTATTTGTTTTTTTTTTAGCCGTTTTTTTTATAGCTAAAAAAAAATTTTTTCATGTTTTTTTAGCTGTTTTTAAGACGTTTTAGCAAAAAAAAATATATAAATTTTTTACGTTCTTTTGTTTTTAGCAATTTTAATTCCGATTTAGCAAAAAAAAATTTTCACTTTTTAGAGTTTTTATTTGTTTTTTTTTAGCCGTTTTTTTGATAGCTAAAAAAAATTTTTTTTCATGTTTTTTTTAGCTGTTTTTAAGACGTTTTAGCAAAAAAAAAAATATAAATTTTTTACGTTCTTTTGTTTTTAGCAATTTTAGATGCGATTAAGCAAAAAAAAATTTTCACTTTATAGGGTTTTTATTTGTTTTTTTTTAGCCGTTTTTTTGATATCTAAAAAAAAATTTTTTTCAAAAAAAGTATAAATTTTTTACGTTCTTTTGTTTTTAGCAATTTTAGATCCGATTTAGCAAAAAAAAAATTTTCACTTTTTAGGGTTTTTATTTGTTTTTTTTAGCCGTTTTTTTGATAGCTAAAAAAAATTTTTTCATGTTTATTTTAGCTGTTTTTAAGACGTTTTAGCAAAAAAAAATATATAAATTTTTTACGTTCTTTTGTTTTTAGCAATTTTAGATCCGATTTTGCAAAAAAAATTTTTCACTTTTTAGGGTTTTTATTTGTTTTTTTTAGCCGTTTTTTTGATAGCTAAAAAAAATTTTTTTCATGTTTTTTTTAGCTGTTTTTAAGACGTTTTAGCAAAAAAAAAATATATAAATTTTTTACGTTCTTTTTTTTTTAGCAATTTTAGATCCGATTCAGCAAAAAAAAATTTCCACTTTTTAGGGTTTTTATTTGTTTTTTTTAGCCGTTTTTTTTATAGCTAAAAAAAAAATTTTTTTATGTTTTTTTTAGCTGTTATATAAGACATTTTATCAAAAAAAAAAATATTAATTTTTTACGTTCTTTTGTTTTTAGCAATTTTAGATGCGATTTAGCAAAAAAAAATTTTCACTTTTTAAGGTTTTTATTTGTTTTTTTTTAGCAGTTTTTTTGATAGCTAAAAAAAAATTTTTTCATGTTTTTTTTAGCTGTTTTGAAGACGTATTAGCAAAAAAAAAATATAAATTTTTTACGTTCTTTTGTTTTTAGCAATTTGAGATCCGATTTAGCAAAAAAAAATTTTCACTTTTTAGGGTTTTTATTTGTTTTTTTTTTTAGCCGTTTTTTTGATAGCTAAAAAAAATTTTTTTCATGTTTTTTTTAGCTGTTTTTAAGACGTTTTAGCAAAAAAAAATATATAAATTTTTTACGTTCTTTTTTTTTTTAGCAATTTTAGATCCGATTTAGCAAAAAAAATTTTCACTTTTTGGGGTTTTTTATTTTTTTTTAGCCGTTTTTTTGATAGCTTAAAAAAAAATTTTTTCATGTTTTTTTTAGCTGTTTTTAAGACGTTTTAGCAAAAAAAAAAAATATAAATTTTTTACGTACTTTTGTTTTTAGCAATTTTAGATCCGATTAAGCAAAAAAAAAATTTCCACTTTTTAGGGTTTTTATTTGTTTTTTTTTTAGCCGTTTTTTTTATAGCTAAAAAAAAATTTTTCATGTTTTTTTTAGCTGTTATATAAGACGTTTAAGCAAAAAAAAATATATTAATTTTTTACGTTCTTTTGTTTTTAACAATTTTAAATGCGATTAAGCAAAAAAAAATTTTCACTTTTTAGGGTTTTTATTTGTTTTTTTTTAGCCGTTTTTTGATAGCTAAAAAAAATTTTTTTCATGTTTTTTTTAGCTGTTTTTAAGACGTTTTAGCAAAAAAAAAGTATATAAATTTTTTACGTTCTTTTTTTTTTAGCAATTTTAGATCCGATTTAGCAAAAAAAATTTTCACTTTTTAGTGTTTTTATTTGTTTTTTTAGCCGTTTATTTGATAGCTAAAAAAAATTTTTTTCATGTTTTTTTTAGCTGTTTTTAAGACGTTTTAGCAAAAAAAAAATATATAAATTTTTTACGTTCTTTTTTTTTAGCAATTTGAGATCCGATTTAGCAAAAAAAAATTTTCACTTTTTAGGGTTTTTATTTGTTTTTTTTTTAGCCGTTTTTTTGATGGCTAAAAAAATTTTTTTTCATGTTTTTTTTGGCTGTTTTTAAGACGTTTTAGCAAAAAAAAAATATATAAAATTTTTACGTTCTTTTTTTTTTAGCAATTTTAGATCCAATTTAGCAAAAAAAAAATTTCACTTTTTAGGGTTTTTATTTGTTTTTTTTAGCCGTTTTTTTGATAGCTAAAAAAAAAGTTTTTTCATGATTTTTTTAGGTGTTATATAAGACATTTCATCAAAAAAAAATATTAATTTTTTACGTTCTTTTGTTTTTAGCAATTTTAGATGCGATTTAGCAAAAAAAATTTTCACTTTTTAGGGTTTTTATTTGTTTGTTTTTAGCCGTTTTTTTGATAGCTAAAAAAAAAATTTTTTTAGCTGTTTTTTAGACGTTTTAGCAAAAAAAAAATATATAAATTTTTTACGTTCTTTTTTTTTTAGCAATTTTAGATCCGATTTAGCCAAAAAAATTTTCACTATTTAGGGTTTTTATTTTTTTTTTATCCGTTTTCTTGATAGCTAAAAAAAAAAAATTTTTCATGTTTTTTTTAGCTGTTTTTAAGACGTTTTAGCAAAAAAAAAAAAATATAAATTTTTTACGTATTTTTGTTTTTAGCAGTTTTAGATCCGATTTAGCAAAAAAAAATTTCCACTTTTTAGAGTTTTTATTTGTTTTTTTTTAGCCGTTTTTTTTATAGCTAAAAAAAAAATTTTTTCATGTTTTTTTTAGCTGTTATATAAGACGTTTTAGCAAAAAAAAAATATATATTAATTTTTTACGTTCTTTTTTTTTTAGCAATTTGAGATCCGATTTAGCAAAAAAAAATTTTCACTTTTTAGGGTTTTTATTTGTTTTTTTTTTAGCCGTTTTTTTGATAGCTAAAAAAAATTTTTTTCATGTTTTTTTTAGCTGTTTTTAAGACGTTTTAGCAAAAAAAAAATATATAAAATTTTTACGTTCTTTTTTTTTTAGCAATTTTAGATCCGATTTAGCAAAAAAAATTTTCACTTTTTAGGGTTTTTATTTTTTTTTTAGCCGTTTTTTTGATAGCTAACAAAAATTTTTTCATGTTTTTTTTAGCTGTTTTTAAGACGTCTTAGCAAAAATAAAAAAATATAAATTTTTTACGTACTTTTGTTTTTAGCAATTTTAGATCCGATTAAGCAAAAAAAAATTTTCACTTTTTATTGTTTTTATTTGTTTTTTTTTAGCCGTTTTTTTGATAGCTAAAAAAAAATTTTTTCATGTTTTTTTTAGCTGTTTTTAAGACAAAAAAAAATATATTAATTTTTTACGTTCTTTTGTTTTTAGCAATTTTAGATCCGATTTAGCAAAAAATTTTTTTCACTTTTTAGGGTTTTTATTTGTTTTTTTTAGCCGTTTTTTTGATAGCTAAAAAAAATTTTTTTCATGTTTTTTTTAGCTGTTTTTAAGACGTTTTAGCAAAAAAAAAATATATAAATTTTTTACGTTCTTTTTTTTTTAGCAATTTTAGATCCGATTTAGCAAAAAAAATTTTCACTTTTTAGGGTTTTTATTTTTTTTTTAGCCGTTTTTTTGATAGCTAAAAAAAATTTTTTTTCATGTTTTTTTTAGCTGTTTTTAAGACGTTTTAGCAAAAAAAAAATATATAAATTTTTAACGTTCTTTTTTTTAAGCAATTTTAGATCCGATTTAGCAAAAAAAAAATTTCACTTTTTAGGGTTTTTATTTGTTTTTTTTAGCCGTTTTTTTGATAGCTAAAAAAAATTTTTTCATGTTTATTTTAGCTGTTTTTAAGACGTTTTAGCAAAAAAAAATATATAAATTTTTTACGTTCTTTTGTTTTTAGCAATTTTAGATCCGATTTTGCAAAAAAAATTTTTCACTTTTTAGGGTTTTTATTTGTTTTTTTTAGCCGTTTTTTTGATAGCTAAAAAAAATTTTTTTCATGTTTTTTTTAGCTGTTTTTAAGACGTTTTAGCAAAAAAAAAATATATAAATTTTTTACGTTCTTTTTTTTTTAGCAATTTTAGATCCGATTCAGCAAAAAAAAATTTCCACTTTTTAGGGTTTTTATTTGTTTTTTTTAGCCGTTTTTTTTATAGCTAAAAAAAAAATTTTTTTATGTTTTTTTTAGCTGTTATATAAGACATTTTATCAAAAAAAAAAATATTAATTTTTTACGTTCTTTTGTTTTTAGCAATTTTAGATGCGATTTAGCAAAAAAAAATTTTCACTTTTTAAGGTTTTTATTTGTTTTTTTTTAGCAGTTTTTTTGATAGCTAAAAAAAAATTTTTTCATGTTTTTTTTAGCTGTTTTGAAGACGTATTAGCAAAAAAAAAATATAAATTTTTTACGTTCTTTTGTTTTTAGCAATTTGAGATCCGATTTAGCAAAAAAAAATTTTCACTTTTTAGGGTTTTTATTTGTTTTTTTTTTTAGCCGTTTTTTTGATAGCTAAAAAAAATTTTTTTCATGTTTTTTTTAGCTGTTTTTAAGACGTTTTAGCAAAAAAAAATATATAAATTTTTTACGTTCTTTTTTTTTTTAGCAATTTTAGATCCGATTTAGCAAAAAAAATTTTCACTTTTTGGGGTTTTTTATTTTTTTTTTAGCCGTTTTTTTGATAGCTTAAAAAAAAATTTTTTCATGTTTTTTTTAGCTGTTTTTAAGACGTTTTAGCAAAAAAAAAAAATATAAATTTTTTACGTACTTTTGTTTTTAGCAATTTTAGATCCGATTAAGCAAAAAAAAAATTTCCACTTTTTAGGGTTTTTATTTGTTTTTTTTTTAGCCGTTTTTTTTATAGCTAAAAAAAAATTTTTCATGTTTTTTTTAGCTGTTATATAAGACGTTTAAGCAAAAAAAAATATATTAATTTTTTACGTTCTTTTGTTTTTAACAATTTTAAATGCGATTAAGCAAAAAAAAATTTTCACTTTTTAGGGTTTTTATTTGTTTTTTTTTAGCCGTTTTTTGATAGCTAAAAAAAATTTTTTTCATGTTTTTTTTAGCTGTTTTTAAGACGTTTTAGCAAAAAAAAGTATATAAATTTTTTACGTTCTTTTTTTTTTAGCAATTTTAGATCCGATTTAGCAAAAAAAATTTTCACTTTTTAGTGTTTTTATTTGTTTTTTTAGCCGTTTATTTGATAGCTAAAAAAAATTTTTTTCATGTTTTTTTTAGCTGTTTTTAAGACGTTTTAGCAAAAAAAAAATATATAAATTTTTTACGTTCTTTTTTTTTAGCAATTTGAGATCCGATTTAGCAAAAAAAAATTTTCACTTTTTAGGGTTTTTATTTGTTTTTTTTTTAGCCGTTTTTTTGATGGCTAAAAAAATTTTTTTTCATGTTTTTTTTGGCTGTTTTTAAGACGTTTTAGCAAAAAAAAAATATATAAAATTTTTACGTTCTTTTTTTTTTAGCAATTTTAGATCCAATTTAGCAAAAAAAAAATTTCACTTTTTAGGGTTTTTATTTGTTTTTTTTAGCCGTTTTTTTGATAGCTAAAAAAAAAGTTTTTTCATGATTTTTTTAGGTGTTATATAAGACATTTCATCAAAAAAAAATATTAATTTTTTACGTTCTTTTGTTTTTAGCAATTTTAGATGCGATTTAGCAAAAAAAATTTTCACTTTTTAGGGTTTTTATTTGTTTGTTTTTAGCCGTTTTTTTGATAGCTAAAAAAAAAATTTTTTTAGCTGTTTTTTAGACGTTTTAGCAAAAAAAAAATATATAAATTTTTTACGTTCTTTTTTTTTTAGCAATTTTAGATCCGATTTAGCCAAAAAAATTTTCACTATTTAGGGTTTTTATTTTTTTTTTATCCGTTTTCTTGATAGCTAAAAAAAAAAAATTTTTCATGTTTTTTTTAGCTGTTTTTAAGACGTTTTAGCAAAAAAAAAAAAATATAAATTTTTTACGTATTTTTGTTTTTAGCAGTTTTAGATCCGATTTAGCAAAAAAAAATTTCCACTTTTTAGAGTTTTTATTTGTTTTTTTTTAGCCGTTTTTTTTATAGCTAAAAAAAAAATTTTTTCATGTTTTTTTTAGCTGTTATATAAGACGTTTTAGCAAAAAAAAAATATATATTAATTTTTTACGTTCTTTTTTTTTTAGCAATTTGAGATCCGATTTAGCAAAAAAAAATTTTCACTTTTTAGGGTTTTTATTTGTTTTTTTTTTAGCCGTTTTTTTGATAGCTAAAAAAAATTTTTTTCATGTTTTTTTTAGCTGTTTTTAAGACGTTTTAGCAAAAAAAAAATATATAAAATTTTTACGTTCTTTTTTTTTTAGCAATTTTAGATCCGATTTAGCAAAAAAAATTTTCACTTTTTAGGGTTTTTATTTTTTTTTTAGCCGTTTTTTTGATAGCTAACAAAAATTTTTTCATGTTTTTTTTAGCTGTTTTTAAGACGTCTTAGCAAAAATAAAAAAATATAAATTTTTTACGTACTTTTGTTTTTAGCAATTTTAGATCCGATTAAGCAAAAAAAAATTTTCACTTTTTAGGGTTTTTATTTGTTTTTTTTTAGCCGTTTTTTTGATAGCTAAAAAAAAATTTTTTCATGTTTTTTTTAGCTGTTTTTAAGACAAAAAAAAATATATTAATTTTTTACGTTCTTTTGTTTTTAGCAATTTTAGATCCGATTTAGCAAAAAATTTTTTTCACTTTTTAGGGTTTTTATTTGTTTTTTTTAGCCGTTTTTTTGATAGCTAAAAAAAATTTTTTTCATGTTTTTTTTAGCTGTTTTTAAGACGTTTTAGCAAAAAAAAAATATATAAATTTTTTACGTTCTTTTTTTTTTAGCAATTTTAGATCCGATTTAGCAAAAAAAATTTTCACTTTTTAGGGTTTTTATTTTTTTTTTAGCCGTTTTTTTGATAGCTAAAAAAAAATTTTTTTCATGTTTTTTTTAGCTGTTTTTAAGACGTTTTAGCAAAAAAAAAATATATAAATTTTTAACGTTCTTTTTTTTAAGCAATTTTAGATCCGATTTAGCAAAAAAAATTTTCACTTTTTAGGGTTTTTATTTTTTTTTTAGCCGTTTTTTTGATAGCTAAAAAAAAATTTTTTTCATGTTTTTTTTTAGCTGTTTTTAAGACGTTTTAGCAAAAAAAAAAAATATAAATTTTCTACGTACTTTTGTTTTTAGCAATTTTAGATCCGATTTAGCAAAAAAAATTTTTCACTTTTTAGAAATTATTTGTTTTTTTTTAGCCGTTTTTTTGATAGCTAAAAAAAATTTTTTTCATGTTATTTTTAGCTGTTTTTAAGACGTTTTAGCAAAAAAAAAATATATAAATTTTTTACGTTCTTTTTTTTTTTAGCAATTTTAGATCCGATTTAGCAAAAAAAATTTTTCACTTTTTAGGGGTTTTATTTGTTTTTTTTAGCCGTTTTTTTGATAGCTAAAAAAAAAATTTTTCATGATTTTTTTAGGTGTTATATAAGACATTTTATCAAAAAAAAAAAATATTAATTTTTTACGTTCTTTTGTTTTTAGCAATTTTAGATGCGATTTAGCAAAAAAAAATTTTCACTTTTTAGGGTTTTTATTTGTTTTTTTTTTTTAGCCGTTTTTTTGATAGCTAAAAAAAATTTTTTTCATGTTTTTTTTAGCTGTTTTTAAGACGTTTTAGCAAAAAAAAAAAATATATAAATTTTTTACGTTCTTTTTTTTTTAGCAATTTTAGATCCGATTTAGCAAAAAAAAAATTTCACTTTGTAGGGTTTTTATTTGTTTTTTTTTTAAACGTTTTTTTGATAGCTAAAAAAAATTTTTCATGATTTTTTTAGCTGTTATATAAGACATTTTATCAAAAAAAAAATATTAATTTTTTACGTTCTTTTGTTTTTAGCAATTTTAGATCCGATTAAGCAAAAAAAAATTTTCACTTTTTAGGGTTTTTATTTGTTTTTTTTTTAGCCGTTTTTTTTGATAGCTAAAAAAAATTTTTTTCACGTTTTTTTTAGCTGTTTTTAAGATGTTTTAGCAAAAAAAAAATATATAAATTTTTTACGTTCTTTTTTTTTAGCAATTTTAGATCCGATTTAGCAAAAAAAAAATTTCACTTTTTAGGGTTTTTATTTGTTTTTTTTTAGCCGTTTTTTTGATAGCTAAAAAAAAATTTTTTTCATGATTTTTTTAGGTGTTATATAAGACATTTTATCAAAAAAAAAAATATTAATTTTTTACGTTCTTTTGTTTTTAGCAATTTTAGATGCGATTAAGCAAAAAAAAATTTCACTTTTTAGGGATTTCATTTTTTTTTTTAGCCGTTTTTTTGATAGCTAAAAAAAAATTTTTTCATGTTTTTTTTAGCTGTTTTTAAGACGTTTTAGCAAAAAAAAAAAATAAAAATTTTTTACGTACTTTTGTTTTTAGCAATTTTAGATCCGATTTAGCAAAAAAAAAATTTTCACTTTTTAGGGTTTTTATTTGTTTTTTTTAGCCGTTTTTTTGATAGCTAAAAAAAATTTTTTCATGTTTATTTTAGCTGTTTTTAAGACGTTTTAGCAAAAAAAAATATATAAATTTTTTACGTTCTTTTGTTTTTAGCAATTTTAGATCCGATTTTGCAAAAAAAATTTTTCACTTTTTAGGGTTTTTATTTGTTTTTTTTAGCCGTTTTTTTGATAGCTAAAAAAAATTTTTTTCATGTTTTTTTTAGCTGTTTTTAAGACGTTTTAGCAAAAAAAAAATATATAAATTTTTTACGTTCTTTTTTTTTTAGCAATTTTAGATCCGATTCAGCAAAAAAAAATTTCCACTTTTTAGGGTTTTTATTTGTTTTTTTTAGCCGTTTTTTTTATAGCTAAAAAAAAAATTTTTTTATGTTTTTTTTAGCTGTTATATAAGACATTTTATCAAAAAAAAAAATATTAATTTTTTACGTTCTTTTGTTTTTAGCAATTTTAGATGCGATTTAGCAAAAAAAAATTTTCACTTTTTAAGGTTTTTATTTGTTTTTTTTTAGCAGTTTTTTTGATAGCTAAAAAAAAATTTTTTCATGTTTTTTTTAGCTGTTTTGAAGACGTATTAGCAAAAAAAAAATATAAATTTTTTACGTTCTTTTGTTTTTAGCAATTTGAGATCCGATTTAGCAAAAAAAAATTTTCACTTTTTAGGGTTTTTATTTGTTTTTTTTTTTAGCCGTTTTTTTGATAGCTAAAAAAAATTTTTTTCATGTTTTTTTTAGCTGTTTTTAAGACGTTTTAGCAAAAAAAAATATATAAATTTTTTACGTTCTTTTTTTTTTTAGCAATTTTAGATCCGATTTAGCAAAAAAAATTTTCACTTTTTGGGGTTTTTTATTTTTTTTTTAGCCGTTTTTTTGATAGCTTAAAAAAAAATTTTTTCATGTTTTTTTTAGCTGTTTTTAAGACGTTTTAGCAAAAAAAAAAAATATAAATTTTTTACGTACTTTTGTTTTTAGCAATTTTAGATCCGATTAAGCAAAAAAAAAATTTCCACTTTTTAGGGTTTTTATTTGTTTTTTTTTTAGCCGTTTTTTTTATAGCTAAAAAAAAATTTTTCATGTTTTTTTTAGCTGTTATATAAGACGTTTAAGCAAAAAAAAATATATTAATTTTTTACGTTCTTTTGTTTTTAACAATTTTAAATGCGATTAAGCAAAAAAAAATTTTCACTTTTTAGGGTTTTTATTTGTTTTTTTTTAGCCGTTTTTTGATAGCTAAAAAAAATTTTTTTCATGTTTTTTTTAGCTGTTTTTAAGACGTTTTAGCAAAAAAAAAGTATATAAATTTTTTACGTTCTTTTTTTTTTAGCAATTTTAGATCCGATTTAGCAAAAAAAATTTTCACTTTTTAGTGTTTTTATTTGTTTTTTTTAGCCGTTTATTTGATAGCTAAAAAAAATTTTTTTCATGTTTTTTTTAGCTGTTTTTAAGACGTTTTAGCAAAAAAAAAATATATAAATTTTTTACGTTCTTTTTTTTTAGCAATTTGAGATCCGATTTAGCAAAAAAAAATTTTCACTTTTTAGGGTTTTTATTTGTTTTTTTTTTAGCCGTTTTTTTGATGGCTAAAAAAATTTTTTTTCATGTTTTTTTTGGCTGTTTTTAAGACGTTTTAGCAAAAAAAAAATATATAAAATTATTACGTTCTTTTTTTTTTAGCAATTTTAGATCCGATTTAGCAAAAAAAAAATTTCACTTTTTAGGGTTTTTATTTGTTTTTTTTAGCCGTTTTTTTGATAGCTAAAAAAAAAGTTTTTTCATGATTTTTTTAGGTGTTATATAAGACATTTCATCAAAAAAAAATATTAATTTTTTACGTTCTTTTGTTTTTAGCAATTTTAGATGCGATTTAGCAAAAAAAATTTTCACTTTTTAGGGTTTTTATTTGTTTGTTTTTAGCCGTTTTTTTGATAGCTAAAAAAAAAATTTTTTTAGCTGTTTTTTAGACGTTTTAGCAAAAAAAAAATATATAAATTTTTTACGTTCTTTTTTTTTTAGCAATTTTAGATCCGATTTAGCCAAAAAAATTTTCACTATTTAGGGTTTTTATTTTTTTTTTATCCGTTTTCTTGATAGCTAAAAAAAAAAAATTTTTCATGTTTTTTTTAGCTGTTTTTAAGACGTTTTAGCAAAAAAAAAAAATATAAATTTTTTACGTATTTTTGTTTTTAGCAGTTTTAGATCCGATTTAGCAAAAAAAAATTTCCACTTTTTAGAGTTTTTATTTGTTTTTTTTTAGCCGTTTTTTTTATAGCTAAAAAAAAAATTTTTTCATGTTTTTTTTAGCTGTTATATAAGACGTTTTAGCAAAAAAAAAATATATATTAATTTTTTACGTTCTTTTTTTTTTAGCAATTTGAGATCCGATTTAGCAAAAAAAAATTTTCACTTTTTAGGGTTTTTATTTGTTTTTTTTTTAGCCGTTTTTTTGATAGCTAAAAAAAATTTTTTTCATGTTTTTTTTAGCTGTTTTTAAGACGTTTTAGCAAAAAAAAAATATATAAAATTTTTACGTTCTTTTTTTTTTAGCAATTTTAGATCCGATTTAGCAAAAAAAATTTTCACTTTTTAGGGTTTTTATTTTTTTTTTAGCCGTTTTTTTGATAGCTAACAAAAATTTTTTCATGTTTTTTTTAGCTGTTTTTAAGACGTCTTAGCAAAAATAAAAAAATATAAATTTTTTACGTACTTTTGTTTTTAGCAATTTTAGATCCGATTAAGCAAAAAAAAATTTTCACTTTTTAGGGTTTTTATTTGTTTTTTTTTTAGCCGTTTTTTTGATAGCTAAAAAAAAATTTTTTCATGTTTTTTTTAGCTGTTTTTAAGACAAAAAAAAAATATTAATTTTTTACGTTCTTTTGTTTTTAGCAATTTTAGATCCGATTTAGCAAAAAATTTTTTTCACTTTTTAGGGTTTTTATTTGTTTTTTTTAGCCGTTTTTTTGATAGCTAAAAAAAATTTTTTTCATGTTTTTTTTAGCTGTTTTTAAGACGTTTTAGCAAAAAAAAAATATATAAATTTTTTACGTTCTTTTTTTTTTAGCAATTTTAGATCCGATTTAGCAAAAAAAATTTTCACTTTTTAGGGTTTTTATTTTTTTTTTAGCCGTTTTTTTGATAGCTAAAAAAAAATTTTTTTCATGTTTTTTTTAGCTGTTTTTAAGACGTTTTAGCAAAAAAAAAATATATAAATTTTTAACGTTCCTTTTTTTAAGCAATTTTAGATCCGATTTAGCAAAAAAAATTTTCACTTTTTAGGGTTTTTATTTTTTTTTTTAGCCGTTTTTTTGATAGCTAAAAAAAAATTTTTTTCATGTTTTTTTTAGCTGTTTTTAAGACGTTTTAGCAAAAAAAAAAATATAAATTTTCTACGTACTTTTGTTTTTAGCAATTTTAGATCCGATTTAGCAAAAAAAATTTTTCACTTTTTAGGGTTTTTATTTGTTTTTTTTTAGCCGTTTTTTTGATAGCTAAAAAAAATTTTTTTCATGTTATTTTTAGCTGTTTTTAAGACGTTTTAGCAAAAAAAAAATATATAAATTTTTTACGTTCTTTTTTTTTTTAGCAATTTTAGATCCGATTTAGCAAAAAAAATTTTTCACTTTTTAGGGGTTTTATTTGTTTTTTTTAGCCGTTTTTTTGATAGCTAAAAAAAAATTTTTCATGATTTTTTTAGGTGTTATATAAGACATTTTATCAAAAAAAAAAAATATTAATTTTTTACGTTCTTTTGTTTTTAGCAATTTTAGATGCGATTTAGCAAAAAAAAATTTTCACTTTTTAGGGTTTTTATTTGTTTTTTTTTTTAGCCGTTTTTTTGATAGCTAAAAAAAATTTTTTTCATGTTTTTTTTAGCTGTTTTTAAGACGTTTTAGCAAAAAAAAAAATATAAAAATTTTTTACGTTCTTTTTTTTTTAGCAATTTTAGATCCGATTTAGCAAAAAAAAAATTTCACTTTGTAGGGTTTTTATTTGTTTTTTTTTTAAACGTTTTTTTGATAGCTAAAAAAAATTTTTCATGATTTTTTTAGCTGTTATATAAGACATTTTATCAAAAAAAAAATATTAATTTTTTACGTTCTTTTGTTTTTAGCAATTTTAGATCCGATTAAGCAAAAAAAAATTTTCACTTTTTAGGGTTTTTATTTGTTTTTTTTTTAGCCGTTTTTTTTGATAGCTAAAAAAAATTTTTTTCACGTTTTTTTTAGCTGTTTTTAAGATGTTTTAGCAAAAAAAAAATATATAAATTTTTTACGTTCTTTTTTTTTAGCAATTTTAGATCCGATTTAGCAAAAAAAAAATTTCACTTTTTAGGGTTTTTATTTGTTTTTTTTTAGCCGTTTTTTTGATAGCTAAAAAAAAAATTTTTTCATGATTTTTTTAGGTGTTATATAAGACATTTTATCAAAAAAAAAAATATTAATTTTTTACGTTCTTTTGTTTTTAGCAATTTTAGATGCGATTAAGCAAAAAAAAATTTCACTTTTTAGGGATTTCATTTTTTTTTTTAGCCGTTTTTTTGATAGCTAAAAAAAAATTTTTTCATGTTTTTTTTAGCTGTTTTTAAGACGTTTTAGCAAAAAAAAAAAATATAAATTTTTTACGTACTTTTGTTTTTAGCAATTTTAGATCCGATTTAGCAAAAAAAAAATTTTCACTTTTTAGGGTTTTTATTTGTTTTTTTTAGCCGTTTTTTTGATAGCTAAAAAAAATTTTTTCATGTTTATTTTAGCTGTTTTTAAGACGTTTTAGCAAAAAAAAATATATAAATTTTTTACGTTCTTTTGTTTTTAGCAATTTTAGATCCGATTTTGCAAAAAAAATTTTTCACTTTTTAGGGTTTTTATTTGTTTTTTTTAGCCGTTTTTTTGATAGCTAAAAAAAATTTTTTTCATGTTTTTTTTAGCTGTTTTTAAGACGTTTTAGCAAAAAAAAAATATATAAATTTTTTACGTTCTTTTTTTTTTAGCAATTTTAGATCCGATTCAGCAAAAAAAAATTTCCACTTTTTAGGGTTTTTATTTGTTTTTTTTAGCCGTTTTTTTTATAGCTAAAAAAAAAATTTTTTTATGTTTTTTTTAGCTGTTATATAAGACATTTTATCAAAAAAAAAAATATTAATTTTTTACGTTCTTTTGTTTTTAGCAATTTTAGATGCGATTTAGCAAAAAAAAATTTTCACTTTTTAAGGTTTTTATTTGTTTTTTTTTAGCAGTTTTTTTGATAGCTAAAAAAAAATTTTTTCATGTTTTTTTTAGCTGTTTTGAAGACGTATTAGCAAAAAAAAAATATAAATTTTTTACGTTCTTTTGTTTTTAGCAATTTGAGATCCGATTTAGCAAAAAAAAATTTTCACTTTTTAGGGTTTTTATTTGTTTTTTTTTTAGCCGTTTTTTTGATAGCTAAAAAAAATTTTTTTCATGTTTTTTTTAGCTGTTTTTAAGACGTTTTAGCAAAAAAAAATATATAAATTTTTTACGTTCTTTTTTTTTTTTAGCAATTTTAGATCCGATTTAGCAAAAAAAATTTTCACTTTTTGGGGTTTTTTATTTTTTTTTTAGCCGTTTTTTTGATAGCTTAAAAAAAAATTTTTTCATGTTTTTTTTAGCTGTTTTTAAGACGTTTTAGCAAAAAAAAAAAATATAAATTTTTTACGTACTTTTGTTTTTAGCAATTTTAGATCCGATTAAGCAAAAAAAAAATTTCCACTTTTTAGGGTTTTTATTTGTTTTTTTTTTAGCCGTTTTTTTTATAGCTAAAAAAAAATTTTTCATGTTTTTTTTAGCTGTTATATAAGACGTTTAAGCAAAAAAAAATATATTAATTTTTTACGTTCTTTTGTTTTTAACAATTTTAAATGCGATTAAGCAAAAAAAAATTTTCACTTTTTAGGGTTTTTATTTGTTTTTTTTTAGCCGTTTTTTGATAGCTAAAAAAAATTTTTTTCATGTTTTTTTTAGCTGTTTTTAAGACGTTTTAGCAAAAAAAAAGTATATAAATTTTTTACGTTCTTTTTTTTTTAGCAATTTTAGATCCGATTTAGCAAAAAAAATTTTCACTTTTTAGTGTTTTTATTTGTTTTTTTAGCCGTTTATTTGATAGCTAAAAAAAATTTTTTTCATGTTTTTTTTAGCTGTTTTTAAGACGTTTTAGCAAAAAAAAAATATATAAATTTTTTACGTTCTTTTTTTTTAGCAATTTGAGATCCGATTTAGCAAAAAAAAATTTTCACTTTTTAGGGTTTTTATTTGTTTTTTTTTTAGCCGTTTTTTTGATGGCTAAAAAAATTTTTTTTCATGTTTTTTTTGGCTGTTTTTAAGACGTTTTAGCAAAAAAAAAATATATAAAATTTTTACGTTCTTTTTTTTTTAGCAATTTTAGATCCGATTTAGCAAAAAAAAAATTTCACTTTTTAGGGTTTTTATTTGTTTTTTTTAGCCGTTTTTTTGATAGCTAAAAAAAAAGTTTTTTCATGATTTTTTTAGGTGTTATATAAGACATTTCATCAAAAAAAAATATTAATTTTTTACGTTCTTTTGTTTTTAGCAATTTTAGATGCGATTTAGCAACAAAAATTTTCACTTTTTAGGGTTTTTATTTGTTTGTTTTTAGCCGTTTTTTTGATAGCTAAAAAAAAAATTTTTTTAGCTGTTTTTTAGACGTTTTAGCAAAAAAAAAATATATAAATTTTTTACGTTCTTTTTTTTTTAGCAATTTTAGATCCGATTTAGCCAAAAAAATTTTCACTATT
The DNA here is from genome assembly GCA_949825025.1 of Siphlonurus alternatus. Taxonomy (NCBI): domain Eukaryota; kingdom Metazoa; phylum Arthropoda; class Insecta; order Ephemeroptera; family Siphlonuridae; genus Siphlonurus; species Siphlonurus alternatus. Next base: position 861,185 of record CATKWE010000002.1, read on the forward strand.
TAGGGTTTTTATTTTTTTTTTATCCGTTTTCTTGATAGCTAAAAAAAAAAATTTTTCATGTTTTTTTTAGCTGTTTTTAAGACGTTTTAGCAAAAAAAAAAAATATAAATTTTTTACGTATTTTTGTTTTTAGCAGTTTTAGATCCGATTTAGCAAAAAAAAATTTCCACTTTTTAGAGTTTTTATTTGTTTTTTTTTAGCCGTTTTTTTTATAGCTAAAAAAAAAATTTTTTCATGTTTTTTTTAGCTGTTATATAAGACGTTTTAGCAAAAAAAAAATATATATTAATTTTTTACGTTCTTTTTTTTTTAGCAATTTGAGATCCGATTTAGCAAAAAAAAATTTTCACTTTTTAGGGTTTTTATTTGTTTTTTTTTTAGCCGTTTTTTTGATAGCTAAAAAAAATTTTTTTCATGTTTTTTTTAGCTGTTTTTAAGACGTTTTAGCAAAAAAAAAATATATAAAATTTTTACGTTCTTTTTTTTTTAGCAATTTTAGATCCGATTTAGCAAAAAAAATTTTCACTTTTTAGGGTTTTTATTTTTTTTTTAGCCGTTTTTTTGATAGCTAACAAAAATTTTTTCATGTTTTTTTTAGCTGTTTTTAAGACGTCTTAGCAAAAATAAAAAAATATAAATTTTTTACGTACTTTTGTTTTTAGCAATTTTAGATCCGATTAAGCAAAAAAAAATTTTCACTTTTTAGGGTTTTTATTTGTTTTTTTTTAGCCGTTTTTTTGATAGCTAAAAAAAAATTTTTTCATGTTTTTTTTAGCTGTTTTTAAGACAAAAAAAAATATATTAATTTTTTACGTTCTTTTGTTTTTAGCAATTTTAGATCCGATTTAGCAAAAAATTTTTTTCACTTTTTAGGGTTTTTATTTGTTTTTTTTAGCCGTTTTTTTGATAGCTAAAAAAAATTTTTTTCATGTTTTTTTTAGCTGTTTTTAAGACGTTTTAGCAAAAAAAAAATATATAAATTTTTTACGTTCTTTTTTTTTTAGCAATTTTAGATCCGATTTAGCAAAAAAAATTTTCACTTTTTAGGGTTTTTATTTTTTTTTTAGCCGTTTTTTTGATAGCTAAAAAAAAATTTTTTTCATGTTTTTTTTAGCTGTTTTTAAGACGTTTTAGCAAAAAAAAAATATATAAATTTTTAACGTTCTTTTTTTTAAGCAATTTTAGATCCGATTTAGCAAAAAAAATTTTCACTTTTTAGGGTTTTTATTTTTTTTTTTAGCCGTTTTTTTGATAGCTAAAAAAAATTTTTTTTCATGTTTTTTTTAGCTGTTTTTAAGACGTTTTAGCAAAAAAAAAAATATAAATTTTCTACGTACTTTTGTTTTTAGCAATTTTAGATGCGATTTAGCAAAAAAAAATTTTCACTTTTTAGGGTTTTTATTTGTTTTTTTTTAGCCGTTTTTTTGATAGCTAAAAAAAATTTTTTTCATGTTATTTTTAGCTGTTTTTAAGACGTTTTAGCAAAAAAAAAATATATAAATTTTTTACGTTCTTTTTTTTTTTAGCAATTTTAGATCCGATTTAGCAAAAAAAAAATTTCACTTTGTAGGGTTTTTATTTGTTTTTTTTTTAAACGTTTTTTTGATAGCTAAAAAAAATTTTTCATGATTTTTTTAGCTGTTATATAAGACATTTTATCAAAAAAAAAATATTAATTTTTTACGTTCTTTTGTTTTTAGCAATTTTAGATCCGATTAAGCAAAAAAAAATTTTCACTTTTTAGGGTTTTTATTTGTTTTTTTTTTTAGCCGTTTTTTTTGATAGCTAAAAAAAATTTTTTTCACGTTTTTTTTAGCTGTTTTTAAGATGTTTTAGCAAAAAAAAAATAGATAAATTTTTTACGTTCTTTTTTTTTAGCAATTTTAGATCCGATTTAGCAAAAAAAAAATTTCACTTTTTAGGGTTTTTATTTGTTTTTTTTAGCCGTTTTTTTGATAGCTAAAAAAAAATTTTTTCATGATTTTTTTAGGTGTTATATAAGACATTTTATCAAAAAAAAAAATATTAATTTTTTACGTTCTTTTGTTTTTAGCAATTTTAGATGCGATTAAGCAAAAAAAAATTTCACTTTTTAGGGATTTCATTTTTTTTTTAGCCGTTTTTTTGATAGCTAAAAAAAATTTTTTTCATGTTTTTTTTAGCTGTTTTTAAGACGTTTTAGCAAAAAAAAAAATATAAATTTTTTACGTACTTTTGTTTTTAGCAATTTTAGATCCGATTTAGCAAAAAAAAATTTCCACTTTTTAGGGTTTTTATTTGTTTTTTTTTTAGCCGTTTTTTTTATAGCTAAAAAAAAAATTTTTCATGTTTTTTTTAGCTGTTAAGACGTTTTAGCAAAAAAAAAAATATAAATTTTTTACGTTCTTTTGTTTTTAGCAATTTGAGATCCGATTTAGCAAAAAAAAAATTTCACTTTTTAGGGTTTTTATTTGTTTTTTTTTAGCCGTTTTTTTGATAGCTAAAAAAAAATTTTTTTCATGTTTTTTTTAGCTGCTTTTAAGACGTTTTAGCAAAAAAAAAAATATAAATTTTCTACGTACTTTTGTTTTTAGCAATTTTAGATCCGATTTAGCAAAAAAATTTTTTCACTTTTTAGGGGTTTTATTTGTTTTTTTTAGCTGTTTTTTTGATAGCTAAAAAAAATTTTTTTCATGTTTTTTTTAGCTGTTTTTAAGACGTTTTAGCAAAAAAAAAATATATAAATTTTTTACGTTCTTTTTTTTTTAGCAATTTTAGATCCGATTTAGCAAAAAAAATTTTCACATTTTAGGGTTTTTATTTTTTTTTTAGCAGTTTTTTTGATAGCTAAAAAAAAATTTTTTCATGTTTTTTGTAGCTGCTTTTAAGACGTTTTAGCAAAAAAAAAAAATATTAATTTTTTACGTTCTTTTGTTTTTAGCAATTTTAGTTGCGATTTAGCAAAAAATTTTTTTCACTTTTTAGGGTTTTTATTTGTTTTTTTTTTTAGCCGTTTTTTTGATAGCTAAAAAAAATTTTTTTCATGTTTTTTTTAGCTGTTTTTAAGACGTTTTAGCAAAAAAAAATATATAAATTCTTTACGTTCTTTTTTTTTTAGCAATTTTAGATCCGATTTAGCAAAAAAAAATTTCACTTTTTAGGGTTTTTATTTTTTTTTTTAGCCGTTTTTTTGTTAGCTAAAAAAATTTTTTTTCATGTTTTTTTAGCTGTTTTTAAGACGTTTTAGCAAAAAAAAAATATATAAATTTTTTACGTTCTTTTTTTTTTAGCAATTTGAGATCCGATTTAGCAAAAAAAATTTTCACTTTTTAGGGTTTTTATTTTTATTTTAGCCGTTTTTTTGATAGCTAAAAAAAAATTTTTTCATGTTTTTTTTAGCTGTTTTTAAGACGTTTTAGCAAAAATAAAAAAATATAAATTTTTTACGTACTTTTGTTTTTAGCAATTTTAGATCCGATTTAGCAAAAAAAAATTTTCACTTTTTAGGGTTTTTATTTGTTTTTTTTAGCCGTTTTTTTGATAGCTAAAAAAAAATTTTTTCATGTTTTTTTTAGCTGTTTTTAAGACGTTTTAGCAAAAAAAAAATATATTAATTTTTTACGTTCTTTTGTTTTTAGCAATTTTAGATCCGATTTAGCAAAAAAATTTTTTCACTTTTTAGGGTTTTTATTTGTTTTTTTTAGCCGTTTTTTTGATAGCTAAAAAAAATTTTTTTCATGTTTTTTTTAGCTGTTTTAAAGACGTTTTAGCAAAAAAAAAATATATAAATTTTTTACGTTCTTTTTTTTAAGCAATTTTAGATCCGATTTAGCAAAAAAAATTTTCACTTTTTAGGGTTTTTATTTTTTTTTTAGCCGTTTTTTTGATAGCTAAAAAAATTTTTTTTTCATGTTTTTTTTAGCTGTTTTTAAGACGTTTTAGCAAAAAAAAAATATAAAAATTTTTAACGTTCTTTTTTTTTAGCAATTTTAGATCCGATTTAGCAAAAAAAATTTCCACTTTTAAGGGTTTTTATTTGTTTTTTTTTTAGCCGTTTTTTTTATAGCTAAAAAAAAATTTTTTCATGTTTTTTTTAGCTGTTATATAAGACATTTTATCAAAAAAAAAAATATTAATTTTTTACGTTCTTTTGTTTTTAGCAATTTTAGATGCGATTTAGCAAAAAAAAATTTTCACTTTTTAGGGTTTTTATTTGTTTTTTTTTTTAGCCGTTTTTTTGATAGCTAAAAAAAATTTTTTTCATGTTTTTTTTAGCTGTTTTTAAGACGTTTTAGCAAAAAAAAAAATATATAAATTTTTTACGTACTTTTGTTTTTAGCAATTTTAGATCCGATTTAGCAAAAAAAAATTTCCACTTTTTAGGGTTTTTATTTGTTTTTTTTTTAGCCGTTTTTTTTATAGCTAAAAAAAAAATTTTTCATGTTTTTTTTAGCTGTTGTTAAGACGTTTTAGCAAAAAAAAAAATATAAATTTTTTACGTTCTTTTGTTTTTAGCAATTTGAGATCCGATTTAGCAAAAAAAAAATTTCACTTTTTAGGGTTTTTATTTGTTTTTTTTTAGCCGTTTTTTTGATAGCTAAAAAAAAATTTTTTTCATGTTTTTTTTAGCTGCTTTTAAGACGTTTTAGCAAAGAAAAAAAATATAAATTTTCTACGTACTTTTGTTTTTAGCAATTTTAGATCCGATTTAGCAAAAAAAATTTTTCACTTTTTAGGGGTTTTATTTGTTTTTTTTAGCTGTTTTTTTGATAGCTAAAAAAATTTTTTTTCATGTTTTTTTTAGCTGTTTTTAAGACGTTTTAGCAAAAAAAAATATATAAATTTTTTACGTTCTTTTTTTTTTAGCAATTTTAGATCCGATTTAGCAAAAAAAATTTTCACATTTTAGGGTTTTTATTTTTTTTTTAGCAGTTTTTTTGATAGCTAAAAAAAAATTTTTTCATGTTTTTTGTAGCTGCTTTTAAGACGTTTTAGCAAAAAAAAAAAATATTAATTTTTTACGTTCTTTTGTTTTTAGCAATTTTAGATGCGATTTAGCAAAAAAAATTTTTCACTTTTTAGGGTTAAAAATTTGTTTTTTTTTTTAGCCGTTTTTTTGATAGCTAAAAAAAATTTTTTTCAAGTTTTTTTTAGCTGTTTTTAAGACGTTTCAGCAAAAAAAAATATATAAATTCTTTACGATCTTTTTTTTTTAGCAATTTTAGATCCGATTTAGCAAAAAAAATTTTCACTTTTTAGGGTTTTTATTTTTTTTTTAGCCGTTTTTTTGATAGCTAAAAAAATTTTTTTTTCATGTTTTTTTTAGCTGTTTTTAAGACGTTTTAGCAAAAAAAAAATATAAAAATTTTTAACGTTCTTTTTTTTTAGCAATTTTAGATCCGATTTAGAAAAAAAAATTTCCACTTTTAAGGGTTTTTATTTGTTTTTTTTTTAGCCGTTTTTTTTATAGCTAAAAAAAAATTTTTTTCATGTTTTTTTTAGCTGTTATATAAGACGTTTTAGCAAAAAAAAAATATAATAATTTTTTACGTTCTTTTGTTTTTAGCAATTTTAGATGCGATTTAGCAAAAAAAAATTTTCACTTTTTAGGGTTTTTATTTGTTTTTTTTTTAGCCGTTTTTTTGATAGCTAAAAAAAATTTTTTTCATGTTTTTTTAGCTGTTTTTAAGACGTTTTAGCAAAAAAAAAATATATAAATTTTTTACGTTCTTTTTTTTTTAGCAATTTTAGATCCGATTAGGCAAAAAAAAATTTCACTTTTTGGGGTTTTTTTTTTTTTTTTAGCCGTTTTTTTGATAGCTAAAAAAAAAAATTTTTCATGTTTTTTTTAGCTGTTTTTAAGACGTTTTAGCAAAAAAAAAAAAATATAAATTTTTTACGTATTTTTGTTTTTAGCAGTTTTAGATCCGATTTAGCAAAAAAAAATTTCCACTTTTTAGAGTTTTTATTTGTTTTTTTTAGCCGTTTTTTTTATAGCTAAAAAAAAAATTTTTTCATGTTTTTTTTAGCTGTTATATAAGACGTTTTAGCAAAAAAAAAAAATATTAATTTTTATGTTCTTTTGTTTTTAGCAATTTTAGATGCGATTTAGCAAAAAAAATTTTTCACTTTTTAGGGTTTTTATTTGTTTTTTTTTTTAGCCGTTTTTTTGATAGCTAAAAAAAAATTTTTTTCATGTTTTTTTTTAGCTGTTTTTAAGACGTTTTAGCAAAAAAAAAATATATAAATTTTTTACGTTCTTTTTTTTTTAGCAATTTGAGATCCGATTTAGCAAAAAAAAATTTTCACTTTTTAGGGTTTTTATTTGTTTTTTTTTTAGCCGTTTTTTTGATAGCTAAAAAAAATTTTTTTCATGTTTTTTTTAGCTGTTTTTAAGACGTTTTAGCAAAAAAAAAATATATAAAATTTTTACGTTCTTTTTTTTTTAGCAATTTTAGATCCGATTTAGCAAAAAAAATTTTCACTTTTTAGGGTTTTTATTTTTTTTTTTAGCCGTTTTTTTGATAGCTAACAAAAATTTTTTCATGTTTTTTTTAGCTGTTTTTAAGACGTCTTGGCAAAAATAAAAAAATATAAATTTTTTACGTACTTTTGTTTTTAGCAATTTTAGATCCGATTAAGCAAAAAAAAATTTTCACTTTTTAGGGTTTTTATTTGTTTTTTTTTAGCCGTTTTTTTGATAGCTAAAAAAAAAATTTTTCATGTTTTTTTTAGCTGTTTTTAAGACAAAAAAAAATATATTAATTTTTTACGTTCTTTTGTTTTTAGCAATTTTAGATCCGATTTAGCAAAAAAATTTTTTCACTTTTTAGTGTTTTTATTTGTTTTTTTTAGCCGTTTTTTTGATAGCTAAAAAAAATTTTTTTCATGTTTTTTTTAGCTGTTTTTAAGACGTTTTAGCAAAAAAAAAATATATAAATTTTTTACGTTCTTTTTTTTTTAGCAATTTTAGATCCGATTTAGCAAAAAAAATTTTCACTTTTTAGGGTTTTTATTTTTTTTTTTAGCCGTTTTTTTGATAGCTAAAAAAAAATTTTTTTCATGTTTTTTTTAGCTGTTTTTAAGACGTTTTAGCAAAAAAAAAATATATAAATTTTTAACGTTCTTTTTTTTTAGCAATTTTAGATCCGATTTAGCAAAAAAAATTTTCACTTTTTAGGGTTTTTATTTTTTTTTTTAGCCGTTTTTTTATAGCTAAAAAAAAATTTTTTTCATGTTTTTTTTAGCTGTTTTTAAGACGTTTTAGCAAAAAAAAAAATATAAATTTTCTACGTACTTTTGTTTTTAGCAATTTTAGATCCGATTTAGCAAAAAAAATTTTTCACTTTTTAGGGTTTTTATTTGTTTTTTTTTAGCCGTTTTTTTGATAGCTAAAAAAAATTTTTTTCATGTTATTTTTGGCTGTTTTTAAGACGTTTTAGCAAAAAAAAATATATAAATTTTTTACGTTCTTTTTTTTTTTAGCAATTTTAGATCCGATTTAGCAAAAAAAATTTTTCACTTTTTAGGGGTTTTATTTGTTTTTTTTAGCCGTTTTTTTGATAGCTAAAAAAAAAATTTTTCATGATTTTTTTAGGTGTTATATAAGACATTTTATCAAAAAAAAAAAATATTAATTTTTTACGTTCTTTTGTTTTTAGCAATTTTAGATGCGATTTAGCAAAAAAAAATTTTCACTTTTTAGGGTTTTTATTTGTTTTTTTTTTTAGCCGTTTTTTTGATAGCTAAAAAAAATTTTTTTCATGTTTTTTTTAGCTGTTTTTAAGACGTTTTAGCAAAAAAAAAAAATATATAAATTTTTTACGTTCTTTTTTTTTTAGCAATTTTAGATCCGATTTAGCAAAAAAAAAATTTCACTTTGTAGGGTTTTTATTTGTTTTTTTTTTAAACGTTTTTTTGATAGCTAAAAAAAATTTTTCATGATTTTTTTAGCTGTTATATAAGACATTTTATCAAAAAAAAAAATATTAATTTTTTACGTTCTTTTGTTTTTAGCAATTTTAGATCCGATTAAGCAAAAAAAAATTTTCACTTTTTAGGGTTTTTATTTGTTTTGTTTTTTAGCCGTTTTTTTTGATAGCTAAAAAAAATTTTTTTCACGTTTTTTTTAGCTGTTTTTAAGATGTTTTAGCAAAAAAAAAATATATAAATTTTTTACGTTCTTTTTTTTTAGCAATTTTAGATCCGATTTAGCAAAAAAAAAATTTCACTTTTTAGGGTTTTTATTTGTTTTTTTTTTAGCCGTTTTTTTGATAGCTAAAAAAAAAATTTTTTCATGATTTTTTTAGGTGTTATATAAGACATTTTATCAAAAAAAAAATATTAATTTTTTACGTTCTTTTGTTTTTAGCAATTTTAGATGCGATTAAGCAAAAAAAAATTTCACTTTTTAGGGATTTCATTTTTTTTTTAGCCGTTTTTTTGATAGCTAAAAAAAAATTTTTTCATGTTTTTTTTAGCTGTTTTTAAGACGTTTTAGCAAAAAAAAAAATATAAATTTTTTACGTACTTTTGTTTTTAGCAATTTTAGATCCGATTTAGCAAAAAAAAAATTCCACTTTTTAGGGTTTTTATTTGTTTTTTTTTAGCCGTTTTTTTTATAGCTAAAAAAAAAATTTTTCATGTTTTTTTTAGCTGTTGTTAAGACGTTTTAGCAAAAAAAAAATATAAATTTTTTACGTTCTTTTGTTTTTAGCAATTTGAGATCCGATTTAGCAAAAAAAAAATTTCACTTTTTAGGGTTTTTATTTGTTTTTTTTTAGCCGTTTTTTTGATAGCTAAAAAAAAATTTTTTTCATGTTTTTTTTAGCTGCTTTTAAGACGTTTTAGCAAAAAAAAAAAATATAAATTTTCTACGTACTTTTGTTTTTAGCAATTTTAGATCCGATTTAGCAAAAAAAATTTTTCACTTTTTAGGGGTTTTATTTGTTTTTTTAGCTGTTTTTTTGATAGCTAAAAAAAATTTTTTTCATGTTTTTTTTAGCTGTTTTTAAGACGTTTTAGCAAAAAAAAAATATATAAATTTTTTACGTTCTTTTTTTTTTTAGCAATTTTAGATCCGATTTAGCAAAAAAAATTTTCCACTTTTTAGGGTTTTTATTTTTTTTTTAGCAGTTTTTTTGATAGCTAAAAAAAAATTTTTTCATGTTTTTTGTAGCTGCTTTAAAGACGTTTTAGCAAAAAAAAAAAAATATTAATTTTTTACGTTGTTTTGTTTTTAGCAATTTTAGATGCGATTTAGCAAAAAAAATTTTTCACTTTTTAGGGTTTTTATTTGTTTTTTTTTTAGCCGTTTTTTTGATAGCTAAAAAAAATTTTTTTCATGTTTTTTTTAGCTGTTTTTAAGACGTTTTAGCAAAAAAAAAATATATAAATTCTTTACGTTCTTTTTTTTTTAGCAATTTTAGATCCGATTTAGCAAAAAAAAATTTCACTTTTTAGGGTTTTTATTTTTTTTTTTAGCCGTTTTTTTGTTAGCTAAAAAAATTTTTTTCATGTTTTTTTAGCTGTTTTTAAGACGTTTTAGCAAAAAAAAAATATATAAATTTTTTACGTTCTTTTTTTTTTAGCAATTTGAGATCCGATTTAGCAAAAAAAATTTTCACTTTTTAGGGTTTTTATTTTTTTTTTTAGCCGTTTTTTTGATAGCTAAAAAAAATTTTTTTCATGTTTTTTTTAGCTGTTTTTAAGACGTTTTAGCAAAAATAAAAAAATATAAATTTTTTACGTACTTTTGTTTTTAGCAATTTTAGATCCGATTTAGCAAAAAAAAATTTTCACTTTTTAGGGTTTTTATTTGTTTTTTTAGCCGTTTTTTTGATAGCTAAAAAAAAATTTTTTCATGTTTTTTTTAGCTGTTTTTAAGACGTTTTAGCAAAAAAAAAATATATTAATTTTTTACGTTCTTTTTTTTTTTAGCAATTTTAGATCCGATTTAGCAAAAAAATTTTTTCACTTTTTAGGGTTTTTATTTGTTTTTTTTAGCCGTTTTTTTGATAGCTAAAAAAAATTTTTTTCATGTTTTTTTTAGCTGTTTTTAAGACGTTTTAGCAAAAAAAAAATATATAAATTTTTTACGTTCTTTTTTTTTTAGCAATTTTAGATCCGATTTAGCAAAAAAAATTTTCACTTTTTAGGGTTTTTATTTTTTTTTTTTAGCCGTTTTTTTGATAGCTAAAAAAAAATTTTTTCATGTTTTTTTTAGCTGTTTTTAAGACGTTTTAGCAAAAAAAAAATATAAATTTTCTACGTACTTTTGTTTTTAGCAATTTTAGATCCGATTTAGCAAAAAAAATTTTTCACTTTTTAGGGTTTTTATTTGTTTTTTTTTAGCCGTTTTTTTGATAGCTAAAAAAAATTTTTTTCATGTTATTTTTAGCTGTTTTTAAGACGTTTTAGCAAAAAAAAAAATATAAATTTTTTACGTACTTTTGTTTTTAGCAATTTTAGATCCGATTTAGCAAAAAAAAATTTCCACTTTTTAGGGTTTTTATTTGTTTTTTTTTTAGCCGTTTTTTTTATAGCTAAAAAAAAAATTTTTCATGTTTTTTTTAGCTGTTGTTAAGACGTTTTAGCAAAAAAAAAAATATAAATTTTTTACGTTCTTTTGTTTTTAGCAATTTGAGATCCGATTTAGCAAAAAAAAAATTTCACTTTTTAGGGTTTTTATTTGTTTTTTTTTTAGCCGTTTTTTTTATAGCTAAAAAAAAAATTTTTCATGTTTCTTTTAGCTGTTGTTAAGACGTTTTAGCAAAAAAAAAATATAAATTTTTTACGTTCTTTTGTTTTTAGCAATTTGAGATCCGATTTAGCAAAAAAAAAATTTCACTTTTTAGGGTTTTTATTTGTTTTTTTTTAGCCGTTTTTTTGATAGCTAAAAAAAAATTCTTTTCATGTTTTTTTTAGCTGCTTTTAAGACGTTTTAGCAAAGAAAAAAAATATAAATTTTCTACGTACTTTTGTTTTTAGCAATTTTAGATCCGATTTAGCAAAAAAAAATTTCACTTTTTAGGGATTTCATTTTTTTTTTTAGCCGTTTTTTTGATAGCTAAAAAAAAATTTTTTTCATGTTTTTTTTAGCTGCTTTTAAGACGTTTTAGCAAAGAAAAAAAATATAAATTTTCTACGTACTTTTGTTTTTAGCAATTTTAGATCCGATTTAGCAAAAAAAATTTTTCACTTTTTAGGGGTTTTATTTGTTTTTTTTAGCTGTTTTTTTGATAGCTAAAAAAAATTTTTTTCATGTTTTTTTTAGCTGTTTTTAAGACGTTTTAGCAAAAAAAAAATATATAAATTTTTTACGTTCTTTTTTTTTTAGCAATTTTAGATCCGATTTAGCAAAAAAAATTTTCACATTTTAGGGTTTTTATTTTTTTTTTAGCAGTTTTTTTGATAGCTAAAAAAAAATTTTTTCATGTTTTTTGTAGCTGCTTTTAAGACGTTTTAGCAAAAAAAAAAAATATTAATTTTTTACGTTCTTTTGTTTTTAGCAATTTTAGATGCGATTTAGCAAAAAAAATTTTTCACTTTTTAGGGTTAAAAATTTGTTTTTTTTTTTAGCCGTTTTTTTGATAGCTAAAAAAAATTTTTTTCAAGTTTTTTTTAGCTGTTTTTAAGACGTTTCAGCAAAAAAAAATATATAAATTCTTTACGATCTTTTTTTTTTAGCAATTTTAGATCCGATTTAGCAAAAAAAAATTTCACTTTTTAGGGTTTTTATTTTTTTTTTTAGCCGTTTTTTTGTTAGCTAAAAAAATTTTTTTTCATGTTTTTTTAGCTGTTTTTAAGACGTTTTAGCAAAAAAAAAATATATAAATTTTTTACGTTCTTTTTTTTTTAGCAATTTGAGATCCGATTTAGCAAAAAAAATTTTCACTTTTTAGGGTTTTTATTTTTTTTTTAGCCGTTTTTTTGATAGCTAAAAAAAAATTTTTTCATGTTTTTTTTAGCTGTTTTTAAGACGTTTTAGCAAAAATAAAAAAATATAAATTTTTTACGTACTTTTGTTTTTAGCAATTTTAGATCCGATTTAGCAAAAAAAAATTTTCACTTTTTAGGGTTTTTATTTGTTTTTTTTAGCCGTTTTTTTGATAGCTAAAAAAAAATTTTTTCATGTTTTTTTTAGCTGTTTTTAAGACGTTTTAGCAAAAAAAAAATATATTAATTTTTTACGTTCTTTTGTTTTTAGCAATTTTAGATCCGATTTAGCAAAAAAAATTTTTCACTTTTTAGGGTTTTTATTTGTTTTTTTTAGCCGTTTTTTTGATAGCTAAAAAAAATTTTTTTCATGTTTTTTTTAGCTGTTTTAAAGACGTTTTAGCAAAAAAAAATATATAAATTTTTTACGTTCTTTTTTTTTTAGCAATTTTAGATCCGATTTAGCAAAAAAAATTTTCACTTTTTAGGGTTTTTATTTTTTTTTTAGCCGTTTTTTTGATAGCTAAAAAAATTTTTTTTTCATGTTTTTTTTAGCTGTTTTTAAGACGTTTTAGCAAAAAAAAAATATAAAAATTTTTAACGTTCTTTTTTTTTTAGCAATTTTAGATCCGATTTAGAAAAAAAAATTTCCACTTTTAAGGGTTTTTATTTGCTTTTTTTTTAGCCGTTTTTTTTATAGCTAAAAAAAAAATTTTTTCATGTTTTTTTTAGCTGTTATATAAGACGTTTTAGCAAAAAAAAAATATAATAATTTTTTACGTTCTTTTGTTTTTAGCAATTTTAGATGCGATTTAGCAAAAAAAAATTTTCACTTTTTAGGGTTTTTATTTGTTTTTTTTTTAGCCGTTTTTTTGATAGCTAAAAAAAATTTTTTTCATGTTTTTTTAGCTGTTTTTAAGACGTTTTAGCAAAAAAAAAATATATAAATTTTTTACGTTCTTTTTTTTTTTAGCAATTTTAGATCCGATTAGGCAAAAAAAAATTTCACTTTTTGGGGTTTTTTTTTTTTTTTTTAGCCGTTTTTTTGATAGCTAAAAAAAAAAATTTTTCATGTTTTTTTTAGCTGTTTTTAAGACGTTTTAGCAAAAAAAAAAAAATATAAATTTTTTACGTATTTTTGTTTTTAGCAGTTTTAGATCCGATTTAGCAAAAAAAAATTTCCACTTTTTAGAGTTTTTATTTGTTTTTTTTAGCCGTTTTTTTTATAGCTAAAAAAAAAATTTTTTCATGTTTTTTTTAGCTGTTATATAAGACGTTTTAGCAAAAAAAAAAAATATTAATTTTTATGTTCTTTTGTTTTTAGCAATTTTAGATGCGATTTAGCAAAAAAAATTTTTCACTTTTTAGGGTTTTTATTTGTTTTTTTTTTAGCCGTTTTTTTGATAGCTAAAAAAAAATTTTTTTCATGTTTTTTTTTAGCTGTTTTTAAGACGTTTTAGCAAAAAAAAAATATATAAATTTTTTACGTTCTTTTTTTTTTAGCAATTTGAGATCCGATTTAGCAAAAAAAAATTTTCACTTTTTAGGGTTTTTATTTGTTTTTTTTTTAGCCGTTTTTTTGATAGCTAAAAAAAATTTTTTTCATGTTTTTTTTAGCTGTTTTTAAGACGTTTTAGCAAAAAAAAAATATATAAAATTTTTACGTTCTTTTTTTTTTAGCAATTTTAGATCCGATTTAGCAAAAAAAATTTTCACTTTTTAGGGTTTTTATTTTTTTTTTTAGCCGTTTTTTTGATAGCTAACAAAAATTTTTTCATGTTTTTTTTAGCTGTTTTTAAGACGTCTTGGCAAAAATAAAAAAATATAAATTTTTTACGTACTTTTGTTTTTAGCAATTTTAGATCCGATTAAGCAAAAAAAAATTTTCACTTTTTAGGGTTTTTATTTGTTTTTTTTTAGCCGTTTTTTTGATAGCTAAAAAAAAAATTTTTCATGTTTTTTTTAGCTGTTTTTAAGACAAAAAAAAATATATTAATTTTTTACGTTCTTTTGTTTTTAGCAATTTTAGATCCGATTTAGCAAAAAAATTTTTTCACTTTTTAGTGTTTTTATTTGTTTTTTTTAGCCGTTTTTTTGATAGCTAAAAAAAATTTTTTTCATGTTTTTTTTAGCTGTTTTTAAGACGTTTTAGCAAAAAAAAAATATATAAATTTTTTACGTTCTTTTTTTTTTTAGCAATTTTAGATCCGATTTAGCAAAAAAAATTTTCACTTTTTAGGGTTTTTATTTTTTTTTTTAGCCGTTTTTTTGATAGCTAAAAAAAAATTTTTTCATGTTTTTTTTAGCTGTTTTTAAGACGTTTTAGCAAAAAAAAAATATATAAATTTTTAACGTTCTTTTTTTTTAGCAATTTTAGATCCGATTTAGCAAAAAAAATTTTCACTTTTTAGGGTTTTTATTTTTTTTTTAGCCGTTTTTTTATAGCTAAAAAAAAATTTTTTTCATGTTTTTTTTAGCTGTTTTTAAGACGTTTTAGCAAAAAAAAAAATATAAATTTTCTACGTACTTTTGTTTTTAGCAATTTTAGATCCGATTTAGCAAAAAAAATTTTTCACTTTTTAGGGTTTTTATTTGTTTTTTTTTAGCCGTTTTTTTGATAGCTAAAAAAAATTTTTTTCATGTTATTTTTGGCTGTTTTTAAGACGTTTTAGCAAAAAAAAATATATAAATTTTTTACGTTCTTTTTTTTTTTAGCAATTTTAGATCCGATTTAGCAAAAAAAATTTTCCACTTTTTAGGGTTTTTATTTTTTTTTTAGCAGTTTTTTTGATAGCTAAAAAAAAATTTTTTCATGTTTTTTGTAGCTGCTTTAAAGACGTTTTAGCAAAAAAAAAAAATATTAATTTTTTACGTTGTTTTGTTTTTAGCAATTTTAGATGCGATTTAGCAAAAAAAATTTTTCACTTTTTAGGGTTTTTATTTGTTTTTTTTTTAGCCGTTTTTTTGATAGCTAAAAAAAATTTTTTTCATGTTTTTTTTAGCTGTTTTTAAGACGTTTTAGCAAAAAAAAAATATATAAATTCTTTACGTTCTTTTTTTTTTAGCAATTTTAGATCCGATTTAGCAAAAAAAAATTTCACTTTTTAGGGTTTTTATTTTTTTTTTTAGCCGTTTTTTTGTTAGCTAAAAAAATTTTTTTCATGTTTTTTTAGCTGTTTTTAAGACGTTTTAGCAAAAAAAAAATATATAAATTTTTTACGTTCTTTTTTTTTTAGCAATTTGAGATCCGATTTAGCAAAAAAAATTTTCACTTTTTAGGGTTTTTATTTTTTTTTTTAGCCGTTTTTTTGATAGCTAAAAAAAATTTTTTTCATGTTTTTTTTAGCTGTTTTTAAGACGTTTTAGCAAAAATAAAAAAATATAAATTTTTTACGTACTTTTGTTTTTAGCAATTTTAGATCCGATTTAGCAAAAAAAAATTTTCACTTTTTAGGGTTTTTATTTGTTTTTTTAGCCGTTTTTTTGATAGCTAAAAAAAAATTTTTTCATGTTTTTTTTAGCTGTTTTTAAGACGTTTTAGCAAAAAAAAAATATATTAATTTTTTACGTTCTTTTTTTTTTAGCAATTTTAGATCCGATTTAGCAAAAAAATTTTTTCACTTTTTAGGGTTTTTATTTGTTTTTTTTAGCCGTTTTTTTGATAGCTAAAAAAAATTTTTTTCATGTTTTTTTTAGCTGTTTTTAAGACGTTTTAGCAAAAAAAAAATATATAAATTTTTTACGTTCTTTTTTTTTTAGCAATTTTAGATCCGATTTAGCAAAAAAAATTTTCACTTTTTAGGGTTTTTATTTTTTTTTTTTAGCCGTTTTTTTGATAGCTAAAAAAAAAATTTTTTCATGTTTTTTTTAGCTGTTTTTAAGACGTTTTAGCAAAAAAAAAATATAAATTTTCTACGTACTTTTGTTTTTAGCAATTTTAGATCCGATTTAGCAAAAAAAATTTTTCACTTTTTAGGGTTTTTATTTGTTTTTTTTTAGCCGTTTTTTTGATAGCTAAAAAAAATTTTTTTCATGTTATTTTTAGCTGTTTTTAAGACGTTTTAGCAAAAAAAAAAATATAAATTTTTTACGTACTTTTGTTTTTAGCAATTTTAGATCCGATTTAGCAAAAAAAAATTTCCACTTTTTAGGGTTTTTATTTGTTTTTTTTTTAGCCGTTTTTTTTATAGCTAAAAAAAAAATTTTTCATGTTTTTTTTAGCTGTTGTTAAGACGTTTTAGCAAAAAAAAAAATATAAATTTTTTACGTTCTTTTGTTTTTAGCAATTTGAGATCCGATTTAGCAAAAAAAAAATTTCACTTTTTAGGGTTTTTATTTGTTTTTTTTTTAGCCGTTTTTTTTATAGCTAAAAAAAAAATTTTTCATGTTTTTTTTAGCTGTTGTTAAGACGTTTTAGCAAAAAAAAAAATATAAATTTTTTACGTTCTTTTGTTTTTAGCAATTTGAGATCCGATTTAGCAAAAAAAAAATTTCACTTTTTAGGGTTTTTATTTGTTTTTTTTTAGCCGTTTTTTTGATAGCTAAAAAAAAATTTTTTTCATGTTTTTTTTAGCTGCTTTTAAGACGTTTTAGCAAAGAAAAAAAATATAAATTTTCTACGTACTTTTGTTTTTAGCAATTTTAGATCCGATTTAGCAAAAAAAAATTTCACTTTTTAGGGATTTCATTTTTTTTTTTAGCCGTTTTTTTGATAGCTAAAAAAAAATTTTTTTCATGTTTTTTTTAGCTGCTTTTAAGACGTTTTAGCAAAGAAAAAAAATATAAATTTTCTACGTACTTTTGTTTTTAGCAATTTTAGATCCGATTTAGCAAAAAAAATTTTTCACTTTTTAGGGGTTTTATTTGTTTTTTTTAGCTGTTTTTTTGATAGCTAAAAAAAATTTTTTTCATGTTTTTTTTAGCTGTTTTTAAGACGTTTTAGCAAAAAAAAAATATATAAATTTTTTACGTTCTTTTTTTTTTAGCAATTTTAGATCCGATTTAGCAAAAAAAATTTTCACATTTTAGGGTTTTTATTTTTTTTTTAGCAGTTTTTTTGATAGCTAAAAAAAAATTTTTTCATGTTTTTTGTAGCTGCTTTTAAGACGTTTTAGCAAAAAAAAAATATATAAATTTTTTACGTTCTTTTTTTTTTAGCAATTTGAGATCCGATTTAGCAAAAAAAATTTTCACTTTTTAGGGTTTTTATTTTTTTTTTAGCCGTTTTTTTGATAGCTAAAAAAAAATTTTTTCATGTTTTTTTTAGCTGTTTTTAAGACGTTTTAGCAAAAATAAAAAAATATAAATTTTTTACGTACTTTTGTTTTTAGCAATTTTAGATCCGATTTAGCAAAAAAAAATTTTCACTTTTTAGGGTTTTTATTTGTTTTTTTTAGCCGTTTTTTTGATAGCTAAAAAAAAATTTTTTCATGTTTTTTTTAGCTGTTTTTAAGACGTTTTAGCAAAAAAAAAATATATTAATTTTTTACGTTCTTTTGTTTTTAGCAATTTTAGATCCGATTTAGCAAAAAAAATTTTTCACTTTTTAGGGTTTTTATTTGTTTTTTTTAGCCGTTTTTTTGATAGCTAAAAAAAATTTTTTTCATGTTTTTTTTAGCTGTTTTAAAGACGTTTTAGCAAAAAAAAAATATATAAATTTTTTACGTTCTTTTTTTTTTAGCAATTTTAGATCCGATTTAGCAAAAAAAATTTTCACTTTTTAGGGTTTTTATTTTTTTTTTAGCCGTTTTTTTGATAGCTAAAAAAATTTTTTTTTCATGTTTTTTTTAGCTGTTTTTAAGACGTTTTAGCAAAAAAAAAATATAAAAATTTTTAACGTTCTTTTTTTTTTAGCAATTTTAGATCCGATTTAGAAAAAAAAATTTCCACTTTTAAGGGTTTTTATTTGCTTTTTTTTTAGCCGTTTTTTTTATAGCTAAAAAAAAAATTTTTTCATGTTTTTTTTAGCTGTTATATAAGACGTTTTAGCAAAAAAAAAAATATAATAATTTTTTACGTTCTTTTGTTTTTAGCAATTTTAGATGCGATTTAGCAAAAAAAAATTTTCACTTTTTAGGGTTTTTATTTGTTTTTTTTTTAGCCGTTTTTTTGATAGCTAAAAAAAATTTTTTTCATGTTTTTTTAGCTGTTTTTAAGACGTTTTAGCAAAAAAAAAATATATAAATTTTTTACGTTCTTTTTTTTTTAGCAATTTTAGATCCGATTAGGCAAAAAAAAATTTCACTTTTTGGGGTTTTTTTTTTTTTTTTAGCCGTTTTTTTGATAGCTAAAAAAAAAAATTTTTCATGTTTTTTTTAGCTGTTTTTAAGACGTTTTAGCAAAAAAAAAAAAATATAAATTTTTTACGTATTTTTGTTTTTAGCAGTTTTAGATCCGATTTAGCAAAAAAAAATTTCCACTTTTTAGAGTTTTTATTTGTTTTTTTTAGCCGTTTTTTTTATAGCTAAAAAAAAAATTTTTTCATGTTTTTTTTAGCTGTTATATAAGACGTTTTAGCAAAAAAAAAAAATATTAATTTTTATGTTCTTTTGTTTTTAGCAATTTTAGATGCGATTTAGCAAAAAAAATTTTTCACTTTTTAGGGTTTTTATTTGTTTTTTTTTTAGCCGTTTTTTTGATAGCTAAAAAAAAATTTTTTTCATGTTTTTTTTTAGCTGTTTTTAAGACGTTTTAGCAAAAAAAAAATATATAAATTTTTTACGTTCTTTTTTTTTTAGCAATTTGAGATCCGATTTAGCAAAAAAAAATTTTCACTTTTTAGGGTTTTTATTTGTTTTTTTTTTAGCCGTTTTTTTGATAGCTAAAAAAAATTTTTTTCATGTTTTTTTTAGCTGTTTTTAAGACGTTTTAGCAAAAAAAAAATATATAAAATTTTTACGTTCTTTTTTTTTTAGCAATTTTAGATCCGATTTAGCAAAAAAAATTTTCACTTTTTAGGGTTTTTATTTTTTTTTTTAGCCGTTTTTTTGATAGCTAACAAAAATTTTTTCATGTTTTTTTTAGCTGTTTTTAAGACGTCTTGGCAAAAATAAAAAAATATAAATTTTTTACGTACTTTTGTTTTTAGCAATTTTAGATCCGATTAAGCAAAAAAAAATTTTCACTTTTTAGGGTTTTTATTTGTTTTTTTTTAGCCGTTTTTTTGATAGCTAAAAAAAAAATTTTTCATGTTTTTTTTAGCTGTTTTTAAGACAAAAAAAAATATATTAATTTTTTACGTTCTTTTGTTTTTAGCAATTTTAGATCCGATTTAGCAAAAAAATTTTTTCACTTTTTAGTGTTTTTATTTGTTTTTTTTAGCCGTTTTTTTGATAGCTAAAAAAAATTTTTTTCATGTTTTTTTTAGCTGTTTTTAAGACGTTTTAGCAAAAAAAAAATATATAAATTTTTTACGTTCTTTTTTTTTTTAGCAATTTTAGATCCGATTTAGCAAAAAAAATTTTCACTTTTTAGGGTTTTTATTTTTTTTTTTAGCCGTTTTTTTGATAGCTAAAAAAAAATTTTTTCATGTTTTTTTTAGCTGTTTTTAAGACGTTTTAGCAAAAAAAAAATATATAAATTTTTAACGTTCTTTTTTTTTAGCAATTTTAGATCCGATTTAGCAAAAAAAATTTTCACTTTTTAGGGTTTTTATTTTTTTTTTTAGCCGTTTTTTTATAGCTAAAAAAAAATTTTTTTCATGTTTTTTTTAGCTGTTTTTAAGACGTTTTAGCAAAAAAAAAAATATAAATTTTCTACGTACTTTTGTTTTTAGCAATTTTAGATCCGATTTAGCAAAAAAAATTTTTCACTTTTTAGGGTTTTTATTTGTTTTTTTTTAGCCGTTTTTTTGATAGCTAAAAAAAATTTTTTTCATGTTATTTTTGGCTGTTTTTAAGACGTTTTAGCAAAAAAAAATATATAAATTTTTTACGTTCTTTTTTTTTTTAGCAATTTTAGATCCGATTTAGCAAAAAAAATTTTCCACTTTTTAGGGTTTTTATTTTTTTTTTAGCAGTTTTTTTGATAGCTAAAAAAAAATTTTTTCATGTTTTTTGTAGCTGCTTTAAAGACGTTTTAGCAAAAAAAAAAAATATTAATTTTTTACGTTGTTTTGTTTTTAGCAATTTTAGATGCGATTTAGCAAAAAAAATTTTTCACTTTTTAGGGTTTTTATTTGTTTTTTTTTTAGCCGTTTTTTTGATAGCTAAAAAAAATTTTTTTCATGTTTTTTTTAGCTGTTTTTAAGACGTTTTAGCAAAAAAAAAATATATAAATTCTTTACGTTCTTTTTTTTTTAGCAATTTTAGATCCGATTTAGCAAAAAAAAATTTCACTTTTTAGGGTTTTTATTTTTTTTTTTAGCCGTTTTTTTGTTAGCTAAAAAAATTTTTTTCATGTTTTTTTAGCTGTTTTTAAGACGTTTTAGCAAAAAAAAAATATATAAATTTTTTACGTTCTTTTTTTTTTAGCAATTTGAGATCCGATTTAGCAAAAAAAATTTTCACTTTTTAGGGTTTTTATTTTTTTTTTTAGCCGTTTTTTTGATAGCTAAAAAAAATTTTTTTCATGTTTTTTTTAGCTGTTTTTAAGACGTTTTAGCAAAAATAAAAAAATATAAATTTTTTACGTACTTTTGTTTTTAGCAATTTTAGATCCGATTTAGCAAAAAAAAATTTTCACTTTTTAGGGTTTTTATTTGTTTTTTTAGCCGTTTTTTTGATAGCTAAAAAAAAATTTTTTCATGTTTTTTTTAGCTGTTTTTAAGACGTTTTAGCAAAAAAAAAATATATTAATTTTTTACGTTCTTTTTTTTTTAGCAATTTTAGATCCGATTTAGCAAAAAAATTTTTTCACTTTTTAGGGTTTTTATTTGTTTTTTTTAGCCGTTTTTTTGATAGCTAAAAAAAATTTTTTTCATGTTTTTTTTAGCTGTTTTTAAGACGTTTTAGCAAAAAAAAAATATATAAATTTTTTACGTTCTTTTTTTTTTAGCAATTTTAGATCCGATTTAGCAAAAAAAATTTTCACTTTTTAGGGTTTTTATTTTTTTTTTTTAGCCGTTTTTTTGATAGCTAAAAAAAAAATTTTTTCATGTTTTTTTTAGCTGTTTTTAAGACGTTTTAGCAAAAAAAAAATATAAATTTTCTACGTACTTTTGTTTTTAGCAATTTTAGATCCGATTTAGCAAAAAAAATTTTTCACTTTTTAGGGTTTTTATTTGTTTTTTTTTAGCCGTTTTTTTGATAGCTAAAAAAAATTTTTTTCATGTTATTTTTAGCTGTTTTTAAGACGTTTTAGCAAAAAAAAAAATATAAATTTTTTACGTACTTTTGTTTTTAGCAATTTTAGATCCGATTTAGCAAAAAAAAATTTCCACTTTTTAGGGTTTTTATTTGTTTTTTTTTTAGCCGTTTTTTTTATAGCTAAAAAAAAAATTTTTCATGTTTTTTTTAGCTGTTGTTAAGACGTTTTAGCAAAAAAAAAAATATAAATTTTTTACGTTCTTTTGTTTTTAGCAATTTGAGATCCGATTTAGCAAAAAAAAAATTTCACTTTTTAGGGTTTTTATTTGTTTTTTTTTTAGCCGTTTTTTTTATAGCTAAAAAAAAAATTTTTCATGTTTTTTTTAGCTGTTGTTAAGACGTTTTAGCAAAAAAAAAAATATAAATTTTTTACGTTCTTTTGTTTTTAGCAATTTGAGATCCGATTTAGCAAAAAAAAAATTTCACTTTTTAGGGTTTTTATTTGTTTTTTTTTAGCCGTTTTTTTGATAGCTAAAAAAAAATTTTTTTCATGTTTTTTTTAGCTGCTTTTAAGACGTTTTAGCAAAGAAAAAAAATATAAATTTTCTACGTACTTTTGTTTTTAGCAATTTTAGATCCGATTTAGCAAAAAAAAATTTCACTTTTTAGGGATTTCATTTTTTTTTTTAGCCGTTTTTTTGATAGCTAAAAAAAAATTTTTTTCATGTTTTTTTTAGCTGCTTTTAAGACGTTTTAGCAAAGAAAAAAAATATAAATTTTCTACGTACTTTTGTTTTTAGCAATTTTAGATCCGATTTAGCAAAAAAAATTTTTCACTTTTTAGGGGTTTTATTTGTTTTTTATAGCTGTTTTTTTGATAGCTAAAAAAAATTTTTTTCATGTTTTTTTTAGCTGTTTTTAAGACGTTTTAGCAAAAAAAAAATATATAAATTTTTTACGTTCTTTTTTTTTTAGCAATTTTAGATCCGATTTAGCAAAAAAAATTTTCACATTTTAGGGTTTTTATTTTTTTTTTAGCAGTTTTTTTGATAGCTAAAAAAAAATTTTTTCATGTTTTTTGTAGCTGCTTTTAAGACGTTTTAGCAAAAAAAAAAAATATTAATTTTTTACGTTCTTTTGTTTTTAGCAATTTTAGATGCGATTTAGCAAAAAAAATTTTTCACTTTTTAGGGTTAAAAATTTGTTTTTTTTTTTAGCCGTTTTTTTGAAAGCTAAAAAAAATTTTTTTCAAGTTTTTTTTAGCTGTTTTTAAGACGTTTCAGCAAAAAAAAATATATAAATTCTTTACGATCTTTTTTTTTTAGCAATTTTAGATCCGATTTAGCAAAAAAAAATTTCACTTTTTAGGGTTTTTATTTTTTTTTTTAGCCGTTTTTTTGTTAGCTAAAAAAATTTTTTTTCATGTTTTTTTAGCTGTTTTTAAGACGTTTTAGCAAAAAAAAAATATATAAATTTTTTACGTTCTTTTTTTTTTAGCAATTTGAGATCCGATTTAGCAAAAAAAATTTTCACTTTTTAGGGTTTTTATTTTTTTTTTAGCCGTTTTTTTGATAGCTAAAAAAAATTTTTTTCATGTTTTTTTTAGCTGTTTTTAAGACGTTTTAGCAAAAATAAAAAAATATAAATTTTTTACGTACTTTTGTTTTTAGCAATTTTAGATCCGATTTAGCAAAAAAAAATTTTCACTTTTTAGGGTTTTTATTTGTTTTTTTTAGCCGTTTTTTTGATAGCTAAAAAAAAATTTTTTCATGTTTTTTTTAGCTGTTTTTAAGACGTTTTAGCAAAAAAAAAATATATTAATTTTTTACGTTCTTTTGTTTTTAGCAATTTTAGATCCGATTTAGCAAAAAAAATTTTTCACTTTTTAGGGTTTTTATTTGTTTTTTTTAGCCGTTTTTTTGATAGCTAAAAAAAATTTTTTTCATGTTTTTTTTAGCTGTTTTAAAGACGTTTTAGCAAAAAAAAAATATATAAATTTTTTACGTTTTTTTTTTTTTTAGCAATTTTAGATCCGATTTAGCAAAAAAAATTTTCACTTTTTAGGGTTTTTATTTTTTTTTTAGCCGTTTTTTTGATAGCTAAAAAAATTTTTTTTTCATGTTTTTTTTAGCTGTTTTTAAGACGTTTTAGCAAAAAAAAAATATAAAAATTTTTAACGTTCTTTTTTTTTTAGCAATTTTAGATCCGATTTAGAAAAAAAAATTTCCACTTTTAAGGGTTTTTATTTGCTTTTTTTTTAGCCGTTTTTTTTATAGCTAAAAAAAAAATTTTTTCATGTTTTTTTTAGCTGTTATATAAGACGTTTTAGCAAAAAAAAAAATATAATAATTTTTTACGTTCTTTTGTTTTTAGCAATTTTAGATGCGATTTAGCAAAAAAAAATTTTCACTTTTTAGGGTTTTTATTTGTTTTTTTTTTAGCCGTTTTTTTGATAGCTAAAAAAAATTTTTTTCATGTTTTTTTAGCTGTTTTTAAGACGTTTTAGCAAAAAAAAAATATATAAATTTTTTACGTTCTTTTTTTTTTAGCAATTTTAGATCCGATTAGGCAAAAAAAAATTTCACTTTTTGGGGTTTTTTTTTTTTTTTTTAGCCGTTTTTTTGATAGCTAAAAAAAAAAATTTTTCATGTTTTTTTTAGCTGTTTTTAAGACGTTTTAGCAAAAAAAAAAAAATATAAATTTTTTACGTATTTTTGTTTTTAGCAGTTTTAGATCCGATTTAGCAAAAAAAAATTTCCACTTTTTAGAGTTTTTATTTGTTTTTTTTAGCCGTTTTTTTTATAGCTAAAAAAAAATTTTTTTCATGTTTTTTTTAGCTGTTATATAAGACGTTTTAGCAAAAAAAAAATATATAAATTTTTTACGTTCTTTTTTTTTTAGCAATTTGAGATCCGATTTAGCAAAAAAAAATTTTCACTTTTTAGGGTTTTTATTTGTTTTTTTTTTAGCCGTTTTTTTGATAGCTAAAAAAAATTTTTTTCATGTTTTTTTTAGCTGTTTTTAAGACGTTTTAGCAAAAAAAAAATATATAAAATTTTTACGTTCTTTTTTTTTTAGCAATTTTAGATCCGATTTAGCAAAAAAAATTTTCACTTTTTAGGGTTTTTATTTTTTTTTTTAGCCGTTTTTTTGATAGCTAACAAAAATTTTTTCATGTTTTTTTTAGCTGTTTTTAAGACGTCTTGGCAAAAATAAAAAAATATAAATTTTTTACGTACTTTTGTTTTTAGCAATTTTAGATCCGATTAAGCAAAAAAAAATTTTCACTTTTTAGGGTTTTTATTTGTTTTTTTTTAGCCGTTTTTTTGATAGCTAAAAAAAAAATTTTTCATGTTTTTTTTAGCTGTTTTTAAGACAAAAAAAAATATATTAATTTTTTACGTTCTTTTGTTTTTAGCAATTTTAGATCCGATTTAGCAAAAAAATTTTTTCACTTTTTAGTGTTTTTATTTGTTTTTTTTAGCCGTTTTTTTGATAGCTAAAAAAAATTTTTTTCATGTTTTTTTTAGCTGTTTTTAAGACGTTTTAGCAAAAAAAAAATATATAAATTTTTTACGTTCTTTTTTTTTTTAGCAATTTTAGATCCGATTTAGCAAAAAAAATTTTCACTTTTTAGGGTTTTTATTTTTTTTTTTAGCCGTTTTTTTGATAGCTAAAAAAAAATTTTTTCATGTTTTTTTTAGCTGTTTTTAAGACGTTTTAGCAAAAAAAAAATATATAAATTTTTAACGTTCTTTTTTTTTAGCAATTTTAGATCCGATTTAGCAAAAAAAATTTTCACTTTTTAGGGTTTTTATTTTTTTTTTTAGCCGTTTTTTTATAGCTAAAAAAAAATTTTTTTCATGTTTTTTTTAGCTGTTTTTAAGACGTTTTAGCAAAAAAAAAAATATAAATTTTCTACGTACTTTTGTTTTTAGCAATTTTAGATCCGATTTAGCAAAAAAAATTTTTCACTTTTTAGGGTTTTTATTTGTTTTTTTTTAGCCGTTTTTTTGATAGCTAAAAAAAATTTTTTTCATGTTATTTTTGGCTGTTTTTAAGACGTTTTAGCAAAAAAAAATATATAAATTTTTTACGTTCTTTTTTTTTTTAGCAATTTTAGATCCGATTTAGCAAAAAAAATTTTTCACTTTTTAGGGGTTTTATTTGTTTTTTTTAGCCGTTTTTTTGATAGCTAAAAAAAAAATTTTTCATGATTTTTTTAGGTGTTATATAAGACATTTTATCAAAAAAAAAAAATATTAATTTTTTACGTTCTTTTGTTTTTAGCAATTTTAGATGCGATTTAGCAAAAAAAAATTTTCACTTTTTAGGGTTTTTATTTGTTTTTTTTTTTAGCCGTTTTTTTGATAGCTAAAAAAATTTTTTTCATGTTTTTTTTAGCTGTTTTTAAGACGTTTTAGCAAAAAAAAAAATATATAAATTTTTTACGTTCTTTTTTTTTTAACAATTTTAGATCCGATTTAGCAAAAAAAAAATTTCACTTTGTAGGGTTTTTATTTGTTTTTTTTTTAAACGTTTTTTTGATAGCTAAAAAAAATTTTTCATGATTTTTTTAGCTGTTATATAAGACATTTTATCAAAAAAAAAAATATTAATTTTTTACGTTCTTTTGTTTTTAGCAATTTTAGATCCGATTAAGCAAAAAAAAATTTTCACTTTTTAGGGTTTTTATTTGTTTTGTTTTTTAGCCGTTTTTTTTGATAGCTAAAAAAAATTTTTTTCACGTTTTTTTTAGCTGTTTTTAAGATGTTTTAGCAAAAAAAAAATATATAAATTTTTTACGTTCTTTTTTTTTAGCAATTTTAGATCCGATTTAGCAAAAAAAAAATTTCACTTTTTAGGGTTTTTATTTGTTTTTTTTTAGCCGTTTTTTTGATAGCTAAAAAAAAAATTTTTTCATGATTTTTTTAGGTGTTATATAAGACATTTTATCAAAAAAAAAATATTAATTTTTTACGTTCTTTTGTTTTTAGCAATTTTAGATGCGATTAAGCAAAAAAAAATTTCACTTTTTAGGGATTTCATTTTTTTTTTAGCCGTTTTTTTGATAGCTAAAAAAAAATTTTTTCATGTTTTTTTTAGCTGTTTTTAAGACGTTTTAGCAAAAAAAAAAAATATAAATTTTTTACGTACTTTTGTTTTTAGCAATTTTAGATCCGATTTAGCAAAAAAAAATTTCCACTTTTTAGGGTTTTTATTTGTTTTTTTTTAGCCGTTTTTTTTATAGCTAAAAAAAAAATTTTTCATGTTTTTTTTAGCTGTTGTTAAGACGTTTTAGCAAAAAAAAAATATAAATTTTTTACGTTCTTTTGTTTTTAGCAATTTGAGATCCGATTTAGCAAAAAAAAAATTTCACTTTTTAGGGTTTTTATTTGTTTTTTTTTAGCCGTTTTTTTGATAGCTAAAAAAAAATTTTTTTCATGTTTTTTTTAGCTGCTTTTAAGACGTTTTAGCAAAAAAAAAAAATATAAATTTTCTACGTACTTTTGTTTTTAGCAATTTTAGATCCGATTTAGCAAAAAAAATTTTTCACTTTTTAGGGGTTTTATTTGTTTTTTTAGCTGTTTTTTTGATAGCTAAAAAAAATTTTTTTCATGTTTTTTTTAGCTGTTTTTAAGACGTTTTAGCAAAAAAAAAATATATAAATTTTTTACGTTCTTTTTTTTTTAGCAATTTTAGATCCGATTTAGCAAAAAAAATTTTCCACTTTTTAGGGTTTTTATTTTTTTTTTAGCAGTTTGTTTGATAGCTAAAAAAAAATTTTTTCATGTTTTTTGTAGCTGCTTTAAAGACGTTTTAGCAAAAAAAAAAAATATTAATTTTTTACGTTGTTTTGTTTTTAGCAATTTTAGATGCGATTTAGCAAAAAAAATTTTTCACTTTTTAGGGTTTTTATTTGTTTTTTTTTTAGCCGTTTTTTTGATAGCTAAAAAAAATTTTTTTCATGTTTTTTTTAGCTGTTTTTAAGACGTTTTAGCAAAAAAAAAATATATAAATTCTTTACGTTCTTTTTTTTTTAGCAATTTTAGATCCGATTTAGCAAAAAAAAATTTCACTTTTTAGGGTTTTTATTTTTTTTTTTAGCCGTTTTTTTGTTAGCTAAAAAAATTTTTTTCATGTTTTTTTAGCTGTTTTTAAGACGTTTTAGCAAAAAAAAAATATATAAATTTTTTACGTTCTTTTTTTTTTAGCAATTTGAGATCCGATTTAGCAAAAAAAATTTTCACTTTTTAGGGTTTTTATTTTTTTTTTAGCCGTTTTTTTGATAGCTAAAAAAAATTTTTTTCATGTTTTTTTTAGCTGTTTTTAAGACGTTTTAGCAAAAATAAAAAAATATAAATTTTTTACGTACTTTTGTTTTTAGCAATTTTAGATCCGATTTAGCAAAAAAAAATTTTCACTTTTTAGGGTTTTTATTTGTTTTTTTAGCCGTTTTTTTGATAGCTAAAAAAAAATTTTTTCATGTTTTTTTTAGCTGTTTTTAAGACGTTTTAGCAAAAAAAAAATATATTAATTTTTTACGTTCTTTTTTTTTTAGCAATTTTAGATCCGATTTAGCAAAAAAATTTTTTCACTTTTTAGGGTTTTTATTTGTTTTTTTTAGCCGTTTTTTTGATAGCTAAAAAAAATTTTTTTCATGTTTTTTTTAGCTGTTTTTAAGACGTTTTAGCAAAAAAAAAATATATAAATTTTTTACGTTCTTTTTTTTTTAGCAATTTTAGATCCGATTTAGCAAAAAAAATTTTCACTTTTTAGGGTTTTTATTTTTTTTTTTTAGCCGTTTTTTTGATAGCTAAAAAAAAATTTTTTTCATGTTTTTTTTAGCTGTTTTTAAGACGTTTTAGCAAAAAAAAAATATAAATTTTCTACGTACTTTTGTTTTTAGCAATTTTAGATCCGATTTAGCAAAAAAAATTTTTCACTTTTTAGGGTTTTTATTTGTTTTTTTTTAGCCGTTTTTTTGATAGCTAAAAAAAATTTTTTTCATGTTATTTTTGGCTGTTTTTAAGACGTTTTAGCAAAAAAAAATATATAAATTTTTTACGTTCTTTTTTTTTTTAGCAATTTTAGATCCGATTTAGCAAAAAAAATTTTTCACTTTTTAGGGGTTTTATTTGTTTTTTTTAGCCGTTTTTTTGATAGCTAAAAAAAAAATTTTTCATGATTTTTTTAGGTGTTATATAAGACATTTTATCAAAAAAAAAAAATATTAATTTTTTACGTTCTTTTGTTTTTAGCAATTTTAGATGCGATTTAGCAAAAAAAAATTTTCACTTTTTAGGGTTTTTATTTGTTTTTTTTTTTAGCCGTTTTTTTGATAGCTAAAAAAAATTTTTTTCATGTTTTTTTTAGCTGTTTTTAAGACGTTTTAGCAAAAAAAAAAATATATAAATTTTTTACGTTCTTTTGTTTTTAGCAATTTTAGATCCGATTTAGCAAAAAAAATTTTTCACTTTTTAGGGTTTTTATTTGTTTTTTTTAGCCGTTTTTTTGATAGCTAAAAAAAATTTTTTTCATGTTTTTTTTAGCTGTTTTAAAGACGTTTTAGCAAAAAAAAAATATATAAATTTTTTACGTTCTTTTTTTTTTAGCAATTTTAGATCCGATTTAGCAAAAAAAATTTTCACTTTTTAGGGTTTTTATTTTTTTTTTAGCCGTTTTTTTGATAGCTAAAAAAATTTTTTTTTCATGTTTTTTTTAGCTGTTTTTAAGACGTTTTAGCAAAAAAAAAATATAAAAATTTTTAACGTTCTTTTTTTTTTAGCAATTTTAGATCCGATTTAGAAAAAAAAATTTCCACTTTTAAGGGTTTTTATTTGCTTTTTTTTTAGCCGTTTTTTTTATAGCTAAAAAAAAATTTTTTCATGTTTTTTTTAGCTGTTATATAAGACGTTTTAGCAAAAAAAAAAATATAATAATTTTTTACGTTCTTTTGTTTTTAGCAATTTTAGATGCGATTTAGCAAAAAAAAATTTTCACTTTTTAGGGTTTTTATTTGTTTTTTTTTTAGCCGTTTTTTTGATAGCTAAAAAAAAATTTTTTTCATGTTTTTTTTTAGCTGTTTTTAAGACGTTTTAGCAAAAAAAAAATATATAAATTTTTTACGTTCTTTTTTTTTTAGCAATTTGAGATCCGATTTAGCAAAAAAAAATTTTCACTTTTTAGGGTTTTTATTTGTTTTTTTTTTAGCCGTTTTTTTGATAGCTAAAAAAAATTTTTTTCATGTTTTTTTTAGCTGTTTTTAAGACGTTTTAGCAAAAAAAAAATATATAAAATTTTTACGTTCTTTTTTTTTTAGCAATTTTAGATCCGATTTAGCAAAAAAAATTTTCACTTTTTAGGGTTTTTATTTTTTTTTTTAGCCGTTTTTTTGATAGCTAACAAAAATTTTTTCATGTTTTTTTTAGCTGTTTTTAAGACGTCTTGGCAAAAATAAAAAAATATAAATTTTTTACGTACTTTTGTTTTTAGCAATTTTAGATCCGATTAAGCAAAAAAAAATTTTCACTTTTTAGGGTTTTTATTTGTTTTTTTTTAGCCGTTTTTTTGATAGCTAAAAAAAAAATTTTTCATGTTTTTTTTAGCTGTTTTTAAGACAAAAAAAAATATATTAATTTTTTACGTTCTTTTGTTTTTAGCAATTTTAGATCCGATTTAGCAAAAAAATTTTTTCACTTTTTAGTGTTTTTATTTGTTTTTTTTAGCCGTTTTTTTGATAGCTAAAAAAAATTTTTTTCATGTTTTTTTTAGCTGTTTTTAAGACGTTTTAGCAAAAAAAAAATATATAAATTTTTTACGTTCTTTTTTTTTTTAGCAATTTTAGATCCGATTTAGCAAAAAAAATTTTCACTTTTTAGGGTTTTTATTTTTTTTTTTAGCCGTTTTTTTGATAGCTAAAAAAAAATTTTTTCATGTTTTTTTTAGCTGTTTTTAAGACGTTTTAGCAAAAAAAAAATATATAAATTTTTAACGTTCTTTTTTTTTAGCAATTTTAGATCCGATTTAGCAAAAAAAATTTTCACTTTTTAGGGTTTTTATTTTTTTTTTTAGCCGTTTTTTTATAGCTAAAAAAAAATTTTTTTCATGTTTTTTTTAGCTGTTTTTAAGACGTTTTAGCAAAAAAAAAAATATAAATTTTCTACGTACTTTTGTTTTTAGCAATTTTAGATCCGATTTAGCAAAAAAAATTTTTCACTTTTTAGGGTTTTTATTTGTTTTTTTTTAGCCGTTTTTTTCATAGCTAAAAAAAATTTTTTTCATGTTATTTTTGGCTGTTTTTAAGACGTTTTAGCAAAAAAAAATATATAAATTTTTTACGTTCTTTTTTTTTTTAGCAATTTTAGATCCGATTTAGCAAAAAAAATTTTTCACTTTTTAGGGGTTTTATTTGTTTTTTTTAGCCGTTTTTTTGATAGCTAAAAAAAAAATTTTTCATGATTTTTTTAGGTGTTATATAAGACATTTTATCAAAAAAAAAAAATATTAATTTTTTACGTTCTTTTGTTTTTAGCAATTTTAGATGCGATTTAGCAAAAAAAAATTTTCACTTTTTAGGGTTTTTATTTGTTTTTTTTTTTAGCCGTTTTTTTGATAGCTAAAAAAATTTTTTTCATGTTTTTTTTAGCTGTTTTTAAGACGTTTTAGCAAAAAAAAAAATATATAAATTTTTTACGTTCTTTTTTTTTTAGCAATTTTAGATCCGATTTAGCAAAAAAAAAATTTCACTTTGTAGGGTTTTTATTTGTTTTTTTTTTAAACGTTTTTTTGATAGCTAAAAAAAATTTTTCATGATTTTTTTAGCTGTTATATAAGACATTTTATCAAAAAAAAAAATATTAATTTTTTACGTTCTTTTGTTTTTAGCAATTTTAGATCCGATTAAGCAAAAAAAAATTTTCACTTTTTAGGGTTTTTATTTGTTTTGTTTTTTAGCCGTTTTTTTTGATAGCTAAAAAAAATTTTTTTCACGTTTTTTTTAGCTGTTTTTAAGATGTTTTAGCAAAAAAAAAATATATAAATTTTTTACGTTCTTTTTTTTTAGCAATTTTAGATCCGATTTAGCAAAAAAAAAATTTCACTTTTTAGGGTTTTTATTTGTTTTTTTTTAGCCGTTTTTTTGATAGCTAAAAAAAAAATTTTTTCATGATTTTTTTAGGTGTTATATAAGACATTTTATCAAAAAAAAAATATTAATTTTTTACGTTCTTTTGTTTTTAGCAATTTTAGATGCGATTAAGCAAAAAAAAATTTCACTTTTTAGGGATTTCATTTTTTTTTTAGCCGTTTTTTTGATAGCTAAAAAAAAATTTTTTCATGTTTTTTTTAGCTGTTTTTAAGACGTTTTAGCAAAAAAAAAAAATATAAATTTTTTACGTACTTTTGTTTTTAGCAATTTTAGATCCGATTTAGCAAAAAAAAATTTCCACTTTTTAGGGTTTTTATTTGTTTTTTTTTAGCCGTTTTTTTTATAGCTAAAAAAAAAATTTTTCATGTTTTTTTTAGCTGTTGTTAAGACGTTTTAGCAAAAAAAAAATATAAATTTTTTACGTTCTTTTGTTTTTAGCAATTTGAGATCCGATTTAGCAAAAAAAAAATTTCACTTTTTAGGGTTTTTATTTGTTTTTTTTTAGCCGTTTTTTTGATAGCTAAAAAAAAATTTTTTTCATGTTTTTTTTAGCTGCTTTTAAGACGTTTTAGCAAAAAAAAAAAATATAAATTTTCTACGTACTTTTGTTTTTAGCAATTTTAGATCCGATTTAGCAAAAAAAATTTTTCACTTTTTAGGGGTTTTATTTGTTTTTTTAGCTGTTTTTTTGATAGCTAAAAAAAATTTTTTTCATGTTTTTTTTAGCTGTTTTTAAGACGTTTTAGCAAAAAAAAAATATATAAATTTTTTACGTTCTTTTTTTTTTAGCAATTTTAGATCCGATTTAGCAAAAAAAATTTTCCACTTTTTAGGGTTTTTATTTTTTTTTTAGCAGTTTGTTTGATAGCTAAAAAAAAATTTTTTCATGTTTTTTGTAGCTGCTTTAAAGACGTTTTAGCAAAAAAAAAAAATATTAATTTTTTACGTTGTTTTGTTTTTAGCAATTTTAGATGCGATTTAGCAAAAAAAATTTTTCACTTTTTAGGGTTTTTATTTGTTTTTTTTTTAGCCGTTTTTTTGATAGCTAAAAAAAATTTTTTTCATGTTTTTTTTAGCTGTTTTTAAGACGTTTTAGCAAAAAAAAAATATATAAATTCTTTACGTTCTTTTTTTTTTAGCAATTTTAGATCCGATTTAGCAAAAAAAAATTTCACTTTTTAGGGTTTTTATTTTTTTTTTTAGCCGTTTTTTTGTTAGCTAAAAAAATTTTTTTCATGTTTTTTTAGCTGTTTTTAAGACGTTTTAGCAAAAAAAAAATATATAAATTTTTTACGTTCTTTTTTTTTTAGCAATTTGAGATCCGATTTAGCAAAAAAAATTTTCACTTTTTAGGGTTTTTATTTTTTTTTTTAGCCGTTTTTTTGATAGCTAAAAAAAATTTTTTTCATGTTTTTTTTAGCTGTTTTTAAGACGTTTTAGCAAAAATAAAAAAATATAAATTTTTTACGTACTTTTGTTTTTAGCAATTTTAGATCCGATTTAGCAAAAAAAAATTTTCACTTTTTAGGGTTTTTATTTGTTTTTTTAGCCGTTTTCTTGATAGCTAAAAAAAAATTTTTTCATGTTTTTTTTAGCTGTTTTTAAGACGTTTTAGCAAAAAAAAAATATATTAATTTTTTACGTTCTTTTTTTTTTAGCAATTTTAGATCCGATTTAGCAAAAAAATTTTTTCACTTTTTAGGGTTTTTATTTGTTTTTTTTAGCCGTTTTTTTGATAGCTAAAAAAAATTTTTTTCATGTTTTTTTTAGCTGTTTTTAAGACGTTTTAGCAAAAAAAAAATATATAAATTTTTTACGTTCTTTTTTTTTTAGCAATTTTAGATCCGATTTAGCAAAAAAAATTTTCACTTTTTAGGGTTTTTATTTTTTTTTTTTAGCCGTTTTTTTGATAGCTAAAAAAAAAATTTTTTCATGTTTTTTTTAGCTGTTTTTAAGACGTTTTAGCAAAAAAAAAATATAAATTTTCTACGTACTTTTGTTTTTAGCAATTTTAGATCCGATTTAGCAAAAAAAATTTTTCACTTTTTAGGGTTTTTATTTGTTTTTTTTTAGCCGTTTTTTTGATAGCTAAAAAAAATTTTTTTCATGTTATTTTTGGCTGTTTTTAAGACGTTTTAGCAAAAAAAAATATATAAATTTTTTACGTTCTTTTTTTTTTTAGCAATTTTAGATCCGATTTAGCAAAAAAAATTTTTCACTTTTTAGGGGTTTTATTTGTTTTTTTTAGCCGTTTTTTTGATAGCTAAAAAAAAAATTTTTCATGATTTTTTTAGGTGTTATATAAGACATTTTATCAAAAAAAAAAAATATTAATTTTTTACGTTCTTTTGTTTTTAGCAATTTTAGATGCGATTTAGCAAAAAAAAATTTTCACTTTTTAGGGTTTTTATTTGTTTTTTTTTTTAGCCGTTTTTTTGATAGCTAAAAAAAATTTTTTTCATGTTTTTTTTAGCTGTTTTTAAGACGTTTTAGCAAAAAAAAAAATATATAAATTTTTTACGTTCTTTTGTTTTTAGCAATTTTAGATCCGATTTAGCAAAAAAAATTTTTCACTTTTTAGGGTTTTTATTTGTTTTTTTTAGCCGTTTTTTTGATAGCTAAAAAAAATTTTTTTCATGTTTTTTTTTGCTGTTTTAAAGACGTTTTAGCAAAAAAAAAATATATAAATTTTTTACGTTCTTTTTTTTTTAGCAATTTTAGATCCGATTTAGCAAAAAAAATTAAAATTTT
Source organism: Siphlonurus alternatus (assembly GCA_949825025.1). Taxonomy (NCBI): domain Eukaryota; kingdom Metazoa; phylum Arthropoda; class Insecta; order Ephemeroptera; family Siphlonuridae; genus Siphlonurus; species Siphlonurus alternatus. The sequence goes on from CATKWE010000002.1 coordinate 895,247, forward strand.
CACTTTTTAGGGTTTTTATTTTTTTTTTAGCCGTTTTTTTGATAGCTAAAAAAATTTTTTTTTCATGTTTTTTTTAGCTGTTTTTAAGACGTTTTAGCAAAAAAAAAATATAAAAATTTTTAACGTTCTTTTTTTTTAGCAATTTTAGATCCGATTTAGAAAAAAAAATTTCCACTTTTAAGGGTTTTTATTTGTTTTTTTTTTAGCCGTTTTTTTTATAGCTAAAAAAAAAATTTTTTCATGTTTTTTTTAGCTGTTATATAAGACGTTTTAGCAAAAAAAAAAATATAATAATTTTTTACGTTCTTTTGTTTTTAGCAATTTTAGATGCGATTTAGCAAAAAAAAATTTTCACTTTTTAGGGTTTTTATTTGTTTTTTTTTTAGCCGTTTTTTTGATAGCTAAAAAAAATTTTTTTCATGTTTTTTTAGCTGTTTTTAAGACGTTTTAGCAAAAAAAAAATATATAAATTTTTTACGTTCTTTTTTTTTTAGCAATTTTAGATCCGATTAGGCAAAAAAAAATTTCACTTTTTGCGGTTTTTTTTTTTTTTTTTAGCCGTTTTTTTGATAGCTAAAAAAAAAATTTTTTCATGTTTTTTTTAGCTGTTTTTAAGACGTTTTAGCAAAAAAAAAAAAATATAAATTTTTTACGTATTTTTGTTTTTAGCAGTTTTAGATCCGATTTAGCAAAAAAAAATTTCCACTTTTTAGAGTTTTTATTTGTTTTTTTTTAGCCGTTTTTTTTATAGCTAAAAAAAAATTTTTTTCATGTTTTTTTTAGCTGTTATATAAGACGTTTTAGCAAAAAAAAAAAATATTAATTTTTATGTTCTTTTGTTTTTAGCAATTTTAGATGCGATTTAGCAAAAAAAATTTTTCACTTTTTAGGGTTTTTATTTGTTTTTTTTTTAGCCGTTTTTTTGATAGCTAAAAAAAAATTTTTTTCATGTTTTTTTTTAACTGTTTTTAAGACGTTTTAGCAAAAAAAATATATATAAATTTTTTACGTTCTTTTTTTTTTAGCAATTTGAGATCCGATTTAGCAAAAAAAAATTTTCACTTTTTAGGGTTTTTATTTGTTTTTTTTTTAGCCGTTTTTTTGATAGCTAAAAAAAATTTTTTTCATGTTTTTTTTAGCTGTTTTTAAGACGTTTTAGCAAAAAAAAAATATATAAAATTTTTACGTTCTTTTTTTTTTAGCAATTTTAGATCCGATTTAGCAAAAAAAATTTTCACTTTTTAGGGTTTTTATTTTTTTTTTTAGCCGTTTTTTTGATAGCTAACAAAAATTTTTTCATGTTTTTTTTAGCTGTTTTTAAGACGTCTTGGCAAAAATAAAAAAATATAAATTTTTTACGTACTTTTGTTTTTACTTTTGTTTTTACGTACTTTTTTTAAAAAAAAAAAAAAAAAAAATATAATAATTTATTATTAAGATAAATGTAACATACAGGAAATAATTATTGACGTACCATTATTTATTTGCTATGTATTTCATTTTATGGATCCTTACATATTTAAAATTGTATAATTTTGTTTTTATGCCCCTTTAATAATGCTTATTAATATGTATTATGTATGTGATCTGTTTCAGCCTCAATCTTTGTCAGCCAAACTAATAAATTATTTCTATTCTAGGAATTAAAGGCTCAAATTCAGTTTATTTATTCAAATTTTAAAGTGTCAATTAACAGCTTATTTTCATGTTCTATTATTTTCGCATTATTTACTTTTATTAATAAAAAATAACTAAATTAAAATTAAATTATGTAAAATTGCTTTCAGTTAATAATTTGCAACAATAAAAAAAAAATAATAATAATAATAATAAAAATCTCAAATTTTGAATTCAAAGTAATTATTAAAAAATAATAAGCAAATAAAAATAAATGTAAAGATTCATTTTTGGATTGTTTTAGAGTCACGTATGTTGTGCATTGTTTGGAAAAACATATTCTAAAGCTTTTTTGTTTCAGATGGACCTTATGCATGCATATTGCTGCATCTAATGTTGCTTGTATTTGCTTGCTGGTTAGCATGAAATAATTGTTTTTGTTTGGTTGTGTTTTCATAATAAATATGTTAAAAATAATGTATAAAGATGCAGTAAAATAAATATAAGTAAGTAATATATTGTAATTAAAATGTTACACTTTTTGTATTAGAGCATTAGGGTAAAAAATATTCTCATCTCTGTATGATTTTGTGTAAAATTATTCTCTTATTCATTTATTTCTCAATGCATTAATATTTTTCTTTAATACTGATCTAATATCTTGAAGATGTTTATGAATCTCTATAGCGGCCGACAGGGTTAATTGTTTAACCTTGGCCGGTATGTATATATTGCTAAAATAAATAAAAAAAAAAAAAAAAAAAAAAGCAATTTTAGATCCGATTAAGCAAAAAAAATTTTTCACTTTTTAGGGTTTTTATTTGTTTTTTTTTAGCCGTTTTTTTGATAGCTAAAAAAAAAATTTTTCATGTTTTTTTTAGCTGTTTTTAAGACAAAAAAAAATATATTAATTTTTTACGTTCTTTTGTTTTTAGCAATTTTAGATCCGATTTAGCAAAAAAATTTTTTCACTTTTTAGTGTTTTTATTTGTTTTTTTTAGCCGTTTTTTTGATAGCTAAAAAAAATTTTTTTCATGTTTTTTTTAGCTGTTTTTAAGACGTTTTAGCAAAAAAAAAATATATAAATTTTTTACGTTCTTTTTTTTTTAGCAATTTTAGATCCGATTTAGCAAAAAAAATTTTCACTTTTTAGGGTTTTTATTTTTTTTTTAGCCGTTTTTTTGATAGCTAAAAAAAAATTTTTTTCATGTTTTTTTTAGCTGTTTTTAAGACGTTTTAGCAAAAAAAAAATATATAAATTTTTAACGTTCTTTTTTTTTAGCAATTTTAGATCCGATTTAGCAAAAAAAATTTTCACTTTTTAGGGTTTTTATTTTTTTTTTTAGCCGTTTTTTTATAGCTAAAAAAAAATTTTTTTCATGTTTTTTTTAGCTGTTTTTAAGACGTTTTAGCAAAAAAAAAAATATAAATTTTCTACGTACTTTTGTTTTTAGCAATTTTAGATCCGATTTAGCAAAAAAAATTTTTCACTTTTTAGGGTTTTTATTTGTTTTTTTTTAGCCGTTTTTTTGATAGCTAAAAAAAATTTTTTTCATGTTATTTTTGGCTGTTTTTAAGACGTTTTAGCAAAAAAAAATATATAAATTTTTTACGTTCTTTTTTTTTTTAGCAATTTTAGATCCGATTTAGCAAAAAAAATTTTTCACTTTTTAGGGGTTTTATTTGTTTTTTTTAGCCGTTTTTTTGATAGCTAAAAAAAAAATTTTTCATGATTTTTTTAGGTGTTATATAAGACATTTTATCAAAAAAAAAAAATATTAATTTTTTACGTTCTTTTGTTTTTAGCAATTTTAGATGCGATTTAGCAAAAAAAAATTTTCACTTTTTAGGGTTTTTATTTGTTTTTTTTTTTAGCCGTTTTTTTGATAGCTAAAAAAAATTTTTTTCATGTTTTTTTTAGCTGTTTTTAAGACGTTTTAGCAAAAAAAAAAATATATAAATTTTTTACGTTCTTTTTTTTTTAGCAATTTTAGATCCGATTTAGCAAAAAAAAAATTTCACTTTGTAGGGTTTTTATTTGTTTTTTTTTTAAACGTTTTTTTGATAGCTAAAAAAAATTTTTCATGATTTTTTTAGCTGTTATATAAGACATTTTATCAAAAAAAAAAATATTAATTTTTTACGTTCTTTTGTTTTTAGCAATTTTAGATCCGATTAAGCAAAAAAAAATTTTCACTTTTTAGGGTTTTTATTTGTTTTGTTTTTTAGCCGTTTTTTTTGATAGCTAAAAAAAATTTTTTTCACGTTTTTTTTAGCTGTTTTTAAGATGTTTTAGCAAAAAAAAAATATATAAATTTTTTACGTTCTTTTTTTTTAGCAATTTTAGATCCGATTTAGCAAAAAAAAAATTTCACTTTTTAGGGTTTTTATTTGTTTTTTTTTAGCCGTTTTTTTGATAGCTAAAAAAAAAATTTTTTCATGATTTTTTTAGGTGTTATATAAGACATTTTATCAAAAAAAAAATATTAATTTTTTACGTTCTTTTGTTTTTAGCAATTTTAGATGCGATTAAGCAAAAAAAAATTTCACTTTTTAGGGATTTCATTTTTTTTTTAGCCGTTTTTTTGATAGCTAAAAAAAAATTTTTTCATGTTTTTTTTAGCTGTTTTTAAGACGTTTTAGCAAAAAAAAAAATATAAATTTTTTACGTACTTTTGTTTTTAGCAATTTTAGATCCGATTTAGCAAAAAAAAATTTCCACTTTTTAGGGTTTTTATTTGTTTTTTTTTAGCCGTTTTTTTTATAGCTAAAAAAAAAATTTTTCATGTTTTTTTTAGCTGTTGTTAAGACGTTTTAGCAAAAAAAAAATATAAATTTTTTACGTTCTTTTGTTTTTAGCAATTTGAGATCCGATTTAGCAAAAAAAAAATTTCACTTTTTAGGGTTTTTATTTGTTTTTTTTTAGCCGTTTTTTTGATAGCTAAAAAAAAATTTTTTTCATGTTTTTTTTAGCTGCTTTTAAGACGTTTTAGCAAAAAAAAAAAATATAAATTTTCTACGTACTTTTGTTTTTAGCAATTTTAGATCCGATTTAGCAAAAAAAATTTTTCACTTTTTAGGGGTTTTATTTGTTTTTTTAGCTGTTTTTTTGATAGCTAAAAAAAATTTTTATCATTTTTTTTTTAGCTGTTTTTAAGACGTTTTAGCAAAAAAAAAATATATAAATTTTTTACGTTCTTTTTTTTTTAGCAATTTTAGATCCGATTTAGCAAAAAAAATTTTCCACTTTTTAGGGTTTTTATTTTTTTTTTAGCAGTTTTTTTGATAGCTAAAAAAAAATTTTTTCATGTTTTTTGTAGCTGCTTTAAAGACGTTTTAGCAAAAAAAAAAAATATTAATTTTTTACGTTGTTTTGTTTTTAGCAATTTTAGATGCGATTTAGCAAAAAAAATTTTTCACTTTTTAGGGTTTTTATTTGTTTTTTTTTTAGCCGTTTTTTTGATAGCTAAAAAAATTTTTTTTCATGTTTTTTTTAGCTGTTTTTAAGACGTTTTAGCAAAAAAAAAATATATAAATTCTTTACGTTCTTTTTTTTTTAGCAATTTTAGATCCGATTTAGCAAAAAAAAATTTCACTTTTTAGGGTTTTTATTTTTTTTTTTAGCCGTTTTTTTGTTAGCTAAAAAAATTTTCTTCATGTTTTTTTAGCTGTTTTTAAGACGTTTTAGCAAAAAAAAAATATATAAATTTTTTACGTTCTTTTTTTTTTAGCAATTTGAGATCCGATTTAGCAAAAAAAATTTTCACTTTTTAGGGTTTTTATTTTTTTTTTTAGCCGTTTTTTTGATAGCTAAAAAAAATTTTTTTCATGTTTTTTTTAGCTGTTTTTAAGACGTTTTAGCAAAAATAAAAAAATATAAATTTTTTACGTACTTTTGTTTTTAGCAATTTTAGATCCGATTTAGCAAAAAAAAATTTTCACTTTTTAGGGTTTTTATTTGTTTTTTTAGCCGTTTTTTTGATAGCTAAAAAAAAATTTTTTCATGTTTTTTTTAGCTGTTTTTAAGACGTTTTAGCAAAAAAAAAATATATTAATTTTTTACGTTCTTTTTTTTTTAGCAATTTTAGATCCGATTTAGCAAAAAAATTTTTTCACTTTTTAGGGTTTTTATTTGTTTTTTTTAGCCGTTTTTTTGATAGCTAAAAAAAATTTTTTTCATGTTTTTTTTAGCTGTTTTTAAGACGTTTTAGCAAAAAAAAAATATATAAATTTTTTACGTTCTTTTTTTTTTAGCAATTTTAGATCCGATTTAGCAAAAAAAATTTTCACTTTTTAGGGTTTTTATTTTTTTTTTTTAGCCGTTTTTTTGATAGCTAAAAAAATTTTTTTTTCATGTTTTTTTTAGCTGTTTTTAAGACGTTTTAGCAAAAAAAAAATATATAAATTTTTAACGTTCTTTTTTTTTAGCAATTTTAGATCCGATTTAGCAAAAAAAATTTTCACTTTTTAGGGTTTTTATTTTTTTTTTTTAGCCGTTTTTTTGATAGCTAAAAAAAAAATTTTTTCATGTTTTTTTTAGCTGTTTTTAAGACGTTTTAGCAAAAAAAAAATATAAATTTTCTACGTACTTTTGTTTTTAGCAATTTTAGATCCGATTTAGCAAAAAAAATTTTTCACTTTTTAGGGTTTTTATTTGTTTTTTTTTTAGCCGTTTTTTTGATAGCTAAAAAAAATTTTTTTCATGTTATTTTTAGCTGTTTTTAAGACGTTTTAGCAAAAAAAAAATATATAAATTTTTTACGTTCTTTTTTTTTTAGCAATTTTAGATCCGATTTAGCAAAAAAAATTTTTCACTTTTTAGGGGTTTTATTTGTTTTTTTTAGCCGTTTTTTTGATAGCTAAAAAAAAAATTTTTTCATGATTTTTTTAGGTGTTATATAAGACATTTTATCAAAAAAAAAAATATTAATTTTTTACGTTCTTTTGTTTTTAGCAATGCGATTTAGCAAAAAAAAATTTTCACTTTTTAGGGTTTTTATTTGTTTTTTTTTTTAGCCGTTTTTTTGATAGCTAAAAAAAATTTTTTTCATGTTTTTTTTAGCTGTTTTTAAGACGTTTTAGCAAAAAAAAAAATATATAAATTTTTTACGTTCTTTTTTTTTAGCAATTTTAGATCCGATTTAGCAAAAAAAAAATTTCACTTTTTAGGGTTTTTATTTGTTTTTTTTTAAACGTTTTTTTGATAGCTAAAAAAAATTTTTCATGATTTTTTTAGCTGTTATATAAGACATTTTATCAAAAAAAAAAATATTAATTTTTTACGTTCTTTTGTTTTTAGCAATTTTAGATCCGATTAAGCAAAAAAAAATTTTCACTTTTTAGGGTTTTTATTTGTTTTTTTTTTTAGCCGTTTTTTTGATAGCTAAAAAAAATTTTTTTCACGTTTTTTTTAGCTGTTTTTAAGATGTTTTAGCAAAAAAAAAAATATATAAATTTTTTACGTTCTTTTTTTTTTAGCAATTTTAGATCCGATTTAGCAAAAAAAAAATTTCACTTTTTAGGGTTTTCATTTTTTTTTTTAGCCGTTTTTTTGATAGCTAAAAAAAAATTTTTTCATGTTTTTTTTAGCTGTTTTTAAGACGTTTTAGCAAAAAAAAAAATATAAATTTTTTACGTACTTTTGTTTTTAGCAATTTTAGATCCGATTTAGCAAAAAAAAATTTCCACTTTTTAGGGTTTTTATTTGTTTTTTTTTAGCCGTTTTTTTATAGCTAAAAAAAAAATTTTTCATGTTTTTTTTAGCTGTTGTTAAGACGTTTTAGCAAAAAAAAAATATAAATTTTCTACGTTCTTTTGTTTTTAGCAATTTGAGATCCGATTAAACAAAAAAAAAATTTCACTTTTTAGGGTTTTTATTTGTTTTTTTTAGCCGTTTTTTTGATAGCTAAAAAAAAATTTTTTTCATGTTTTTTTTAGCTGTTTTTAAGACGTTTAAGCAAAAAAAAAAAATATAAATTTTCTACGTACTTTTGTTTTTAGCAATTTTAGATCCGATTTAGCAAAAAAAATTTTTCACTTTTTAGGGGTTTTATTTGTTTTTTTTAGCCGTTTTTTTGATAGCTAAAAAAAATTTTTTTCATGTTTTTTTTAGCTGTTTTTAAGACGTTTTAGCAAAAAAAAAATATATAAATTTTTTACGTTCTTTTTTCTTTTGCAATTTTAGATCCGATTTAGCAAAAAAAATTTTCACATTTTAGGGTTTTTATTTTTTTTTTAGCAGTTTTTTTGATAGCTAAAAAAAAATTTTTTCATGTTTTTTTTAGCTGCTTTTAAGACGTTTTAGCAAAAAAAAAAAATATAAATTTTTTACGTACTTTTGTTTTTAGCAATTTTAGATCCGATTTAGCAAAAAAAAATTTCCACTTTTTAGGGTTTTTATTTGTTTTTTTTTTAGCCGTTTTTTTTATAGCTAAAAAAAAATTTTTTTCATGTTTTTTTTGCTGTTTTTAAGACGTTTTAGCAAAAAAAAAAATATTAATTTTTTACGTTCTTTTGTTTTTAGCAATTTTAGATGCGATTTAGCAAAAAAAATTTTTCACTTTTTAGGGTTTTTATTTGTTTTTTTTTTAGCCGTTTTTTTGATAGCTAAAAAAAATTTTTTTCATGTTTTTTTTAGCTGTTTTTAAGACGTTTTAGCAAAAAAAAAATATATAAATTCTTTACGTTCTTTTTTTTTTAGCAATTTTAGATCCGATTTTGCAAAAAAAATTTTCACTTTTTAGGGTTTTTATTTGTTTTTTTTTTTAGCCTTTTTTTAATAGCTAAAAAAATTTTTTTTCATGTTTTTTTTAGCTGTTTTTAAGACGTTTTAGCAAAAAAAAAATATATAAATTTTTTACGTTCTTTTTTTTTTAGCAATTTTAGATCCGATTTAGCAAAAAAAATTTTCACATTTTAGGGTTTTTATTTTTTTTTTAGCAGTTTTTTTGATAGCTAAAAAAAAATTTTTTCATGTTTTTTTTAGCTGCTTTTAAGACGTTTTAGCAAAAAAAAAAATATAAATTTTTTACGTACTTTTGTTTTTAGCAATTTTAGATCCGATTTAGCAAAAAAAAATTTCCACTTTTTAGGGTTTTTATTTGTTTTTTTTTAGCCGTTTTTTTTATAGCTAAAAAAAAAAATTTTCATGTTTTTTTTAGCTGTTAAGACGTTTTAGCAAAAAAAAAATATAAATTTTCTACGTTCTTTTGTTTTTAGCAATTTGAGATCCGATTAAACAAAAAAAAAATTTCACTTTTTAGGGTTTTTATTTGTTTTTTTTAGCCGTTTTTTTGATAGCTAAAAAAAAATTTTTTTCATGTTTTTTTTAGCTGTTTTTAAGACGTTTAAGCAAAAAAAAAAAATATAAATTTTCTACGTACTTTTGTTTTTAGCAATTTTAGATCCGATTTAGCAAAAAAAATTTTTCACTTTTTAGGGGTTTTATTTGTTTTTTTTAGCCGTTTTTTTGATAGCTAAAAAAAATTTTTTTCATGTTTTTTTTAGCTGTTTTTAAGACGTTTTAGCAAAAAAAAAATATATAAATTTTTTACGTTCTTTTTTTTTTTGCAATTTTAGATCCGATTTAGCAAAAAAAATTTTCACATTTTAGGGTTTTTATTTTTTTTTTAGCAGTTTTTTTGATAGCTAAAAAAAAATTTTTTCATGTTTTTTTTAGCTGCTTTTAAGACGTTTTAGCAAAAAAAAAAAATATAAATTTTTTACGTACTTTTGTTTTTAGCAATTTTAGATCCGATTTAGCAAAAAAAAATTTCCACTTTTTAGGGTTTTTATTTGTTTTTTTTTTAGCCGTTTTTTTTATAGCTAAAAAAAAATTTTTTTCAGTTTTTTTTTGCTGTTTTTAAGACGTTTTAGCAAAAAAAAAAAATATTAATTTTTTACGTTCTTTTGTTTTTAGCAATTTTAGATGCGATTTAGCAAAAAAAATTTTTCACTTTTTAGGGTTTTTATTTGTTTTTTTTTTAGCCGTTTTTTTGATAGCTAAAAAAAATTTTTTTCATGTTTTTTTTAGCTGTTTTTAAGACGTTTTAGCAAAAAAAAAATATATAAATTCTTTACGTTCTTTTTTTTTTAGCAATTTTAGATCCGATTTTGCAAAAAAAATTTTCACTTTTTAGGGTTTTTATTTGTTTTTTTTTTTAGCCTTTTTTTAATAGCTAAAAAAATTTTTTTTCATGTTTTTTTTAGCTGTTTTTAAGACGTTTTAGCAAAAAAAAAATATATAAATTTTTTACGTTCTTTTTTTTTTAGCAATTTTAGATCCGATTTAGCAAAAAAAATTTTCACATTTTAGGGTTTTTATTTTTTTTTTAGCAGTTTTTTTGATAGCTAAAAAAAAATTTTTTCATGTTTTTTTTAGCTGCTTTTAAGACGTTTTAGCAAAAAAAAAAATATAAATTTTTTACGTACTTTTGTTTTTAGCAATTTTAGATCCGATTTAGCAAAAAAAAATTTCCACTTTTTAGGGTTTTTATTTGTTTTTTTTTTAGCCGTTTTTTTTATAGCTAAAAAAAAATTTTTTTCATGTTTTTTTTGCTGTTTTTAAGACGTTTTAGCAAAAAAAAAAAATATTAATTTTTTACGTTCTTTTGTTTTTAGCAATTTTAGATGCGATTTAGCAAAAAAATTTTTTCACTTTTTAGGGTTTTTATTTGTTTTTTTTTTAGCCGTTTTTTTGATAGCTAAAAAAAATTTTTTTCATGTTTTTTTTAGCTGTTTTTAAGACGTTTTAGCAAAAAAAAAATATATAAATTCTTTACGTTCTTTTTTTTTTAGCAATTTTAGATCCGATTTAGCAAAAAAAATTTTCACTTTTTAGGGTTTTTATTTTTTTTTTAGCCGTTTTTTTGTTAGCTAAAAAAATTTTTTTTCATGTTTTTTTAGCTGTTTTTAAGACGTTTTAGCAAAAAAAAAATATATAAACTTTTTACGTTCTTTTGTTTTTAGCAATTTTAGATCCGATTTAGCAAAAAAAATTTCCACTTTTTAGGGTTTTTATTTGTTTTTTTTTTAGCCGTTTTTTTTATAGCTAAAAAAAAAATTTTTTCATGTTCTTTTTAGCTGTTATATAAGACGTTTTAGCAAAAAAAAAATATAATAATTTTTTACGTTCTTTTGTTTTTAGCAATTTTAGATGCGATTTAGCAAAAAAAAATTTTCACTTTTTTGGGTTTTTATTTGTTTTTTTTTTAGCCGTTTTTTTGATAGCTAAAAAAAAAATTTTTTCATGTTTTTTTAGCTGTTATATAAGACGTTTTAGCAAAAAAAAAAAAATATATTAATTTTTTACGTTCTTTTGTTTTTAGCAATTTTAGATGCGATTTAGCAAAAAAAAATTTTCACTTTTTAGGGTTTTTATTTGTTTTTTTTTTTAGCCGTTTTTTTGATAGCTAAAAAAAATTTTTTCATGTTTTTTTTAGCTGTTTTTAAGACGTTTTAGCAAAAAAAAAAATATATAAATTTTTTACGTTCTTTTTTTTTTTAGCAATTTTAGATCCGATTTAGCAAAAAAAATTTTCACTTTTTAGGGTTTTTATTTTTTTTTTAGCCGTTTTTTTGATAGCTAGAAATAAAATTTTTTCATATTTTTTTTAGCTGTTTTTAAGACGTTTTAGCAAAAAAAAAATATAAATTTTTTACGTTCTTTTGTTTTTAGCAATTTGAGGGATCGATTTAGCAAAAAAAAAATTTCACTTTTTAGGGTTTTTATTTGTTTTTTTTTTAAGCCGTTTTTTTTGATAGCTAAAAAAAATTTTCTTCATGTTTTTATAGCTGTTTTTAAGACGTTTTAGCAAAAAAAAAATATAAATTTTTTACGTTCTTTTTTTTTTAGCAATTTTAGATCCGATTAAGCAAAAAAAATTTTCACTTTTTAGGGTTTTTATTTTTTTTTTTAGCCGTTTTTTTGATAGCTAAAAAAAAATTTTTTCATGTTTTTTTTAGCTGTTTTTAAGTTGTTTTAGCAAAAAAAAAATATATAAATTTTTTACGTTCTTTTTTTTTTAGCAATTTTAGATCCGATTTAGCAAAAAAAATTTACACTTTTTAGGGTTTTTATTTTTTTTTTTAGTAGTTTTTTTGATAGCTAAAAAAAATTTTTTTTCATGTTTTTTTTAGCTGTTTTTAAGTTGTTTTAGCAAAAAAAAAATATAAATTTTTTACGTACTTTTGTTTTTAGCAATTTTAGATCCGATTTAGCAAAAAAAAAATTCCACTTTTTAGGTTTTTATTTGTTTTTTTTTTAGCCGTTTTTTTATAGCTAAAAAAAAAAAATTTCATGTTTTTTTTAGCTGTTGTTAAGACGTTTTAGCAAAAAAAAAATATAAATTTTTTACGTTCTTTTGTTTTTAGCAATTTGAGATCCGATTAAGCAAAAAAAAATTTTCACTTTTTAGGGTTTTTATTTGTTTTTTTTTAAGCCGTTTTTTTGATAGCTAAAAAAAATTTTTTTCATGTTTTTTTTAGCTGTTAAAAAAGACATTTTAGCAAAAAAAAAATATATAAATTTTTTACGTTCTTTTTTTTTTAGCAATTTTAGATCCGATTGAGCAAAAAAAATTTTCACTTTTTGGGGTTTTTATTTTTTTTTAGCCGTTTTTTTGATAGCTAAAAAAAATTTTTTTTCATGTTTTTTTTTAGCTGTTTTTAAGACGTTTTAGCAAAAAAAAAAAATATAACTTTTTTACGTACCCTTGTTTTTAGCAATTTTAGATCCGATTTAGCAAAAAAAATTTCCACTTTTAAGGGTTTTTATTTGTTTTTTTTTTAGCCGTTTTTTTTATAGCTAAAAAAAAAATTTTTTCATGTTTTTTTTAGCTGTTATATAAGACGTTTTAGCAAAAAAAAAAATATAATAATTTTTTACGTTCTTTTGTTTTTAGCAAATTTAGATGCGATTTAGCAAAAAAAAATTTTCACTTTTTAGGGTTTTTATTTGTTTTTTTTTAGCCGTTTTTTTGATAGCTAAAAAAAATTTTTTTCATGTTTTTTTAGCTGTTTTTAAGACGTTTTAGCAAAAAAAAAATATATAAATTTTTTACGTTCTTTTTTTTTTAGCAATTTTAGATCCGATTAGGCAAAAAAAAATTTCACTTTTTGGGGTTTTTTTTTTTTTTTTAGCCGTTTTTTTTATAGCTAAAAAAAAAATTTTTTCATGTTTTTTTTAGCTGTTTTTATGACGTTTTAGCCAAAAAAAAAAATATAAATTTTTTACGTTCTTTTGTTTTTAGCAATTTTAGATGCGATTTAGCAAAAAAAAATTTTCACTTTTTAGGGTTTTTATTTGTTTTTTTTTAAGCCGTTTTTTTGATAGCTAAAAAAAAATTTTTTTCATGTTTTTTTTAGCTGTTTTTAAGACGTTTTAGCAAAAAAAAAATATAAATTTTTTACGTTCTTTTGTTTTTAGCAATTTGAGATCCGATTAAGCAAAAAAAAATTTTCACTTTTTAGGGTTTTTATTTGTTTTTTTTTTAGCCGGTTTTTTGATAGCTAAAAAAAATTTTTTTCATGTTTTTTTTAGCTGTTTTTAAGACTTTTTAGCAAAAAAAAAAATATATAAATTTTTTACGTTCTTTTTTTTTTGCAATTTTAGATCCGATTTAGCAAAAAAAATTTTCACTTTTTGGGGTTTTTATTTTTTTTTTAGCCGTTTTTTTGATAGCTAAAAAAAAATTTTTTTCATGTTTTTTTTAGCTGTTTTTAAGTTGTTTTAGCAAAAAAAAAAATATAAATTTTTTACGTACTTTTGTTTTTAGCAATTTTAGATCCGATTTAGCAAAAAAAAGTTTCCACTTTTTTGGGTTTTTATTTGTTTTTTTTTTAGCCGTTTTTTTATAGCTAAAAAAAAAATTTTTCATGTTTTTTTTAGCTGTTGTTAAGACGTTTTAGCAAAAAAAAAATATAAATTTTTTACGTTCTTTTGTTTTTAGCAATTTGAGATCCGATTAAGCAAAAAAAAATTTTCACTTTTTAGGGTTTTTATTTGTTTTTTTTTTAGCCGTTTTTTTGATAGCTAAAAAAAATTTTTTTCATGTTTTTTTTAGCTGTTAAAAAAGACGTTTTAGCAAAAAAAAAATATATAAATTTTTTACGTTCTTTTTTTTTTTAGCAATTTTAGATCCGATTTAGCAAAAAAAATTTTCACTTTTTGGGGTTTTTATTTTTTTTTTAGCCGTTTTTTTGATAGCTAAAAAAAAATTTTTTTCATGTTTTTTTTAGCTGTTTTTAAGACGTTTTAGCAAAAAAAAAAATATAAATTTTTTACGTACTTTTGTTTTTAGCAATTTTAGATCCGATTTAGCAAAAAAAATTTCCACTTTTTAGGGTTTTTATTTGTTTTTTTTTAGCCGTTTTTTTTATAGCTAAAAAAAAAATTTTTTCATGTTTTTTTTAGCTGTTATATAAGACGTTTTAGCAAAAAAAAAAATATAATAATTTTTTACGTTCTTTTGTTTTTAGCAATTTTAGATGCGATTAAGCAAAAAAAAATTTTCACTTTTTAGGGTTTTTATTTGTTTTTTTTTTAGCCGTTTTTTTTATAGCTAAAAAAAATTTTTTTCATGTTTTTTTAGCTGTTTTTAAGACGTTTTAGCAAAAAAAAAATATATAAATTCTTTACGTTCTTTTTTTTTTAGCAATTTTAGATTTTTTTTTTTTTTTTTTTTTTTTATTTCATAAATAGTTTATACATTAATGTCCAGCCAAAATTATTAACATAATCTTAGCGGCCGGTTCATAAAATACATAGTAATTAAATTTCAAGCTAAAACAATTTATTCAAGCATATTTAATTAATTGATATTAAGGAAAAAAAAGGCAATAACAAAATAATTTAATTAAAGAATTTAACAAAAATGGCAAGATTCTATGTCAAGAATTACTTTTTTTTTTTCAAACAAAAGTTTTAATTTAATTTCACATTATTATTAAAATTGTCGCTTTAAAATTTATATAACACAAACAAAATGTTCCAATTAAATTATATTATTACTTTTTATGAGACTAAATATTATTATCCAAATTCAAAATAAAAGTATTCATACAAAATAACTGTAACAATGGAGAAAAAGATTATTTTTATCTGAAACAAAAGAAAGTACTGAAACAAAAGAAATTACTGAAACAGAAAGAAAGTACATATTAGTTATACATTTCATTTTCTTTTTTTTTTATTATTTTATTATTATTATTATTATTTTTTTTTTAATTTCTTTTCCAAGATTAAAAATATAGTTAATTTATTAATGACAATAACCAAATCTTAATATATTTTTTAACCATACTTTTTGACTCTAAATTTTTTAAGTTTGATGGTATATCATTCCACAACCTAGGTACTATATAATCCCAAGTTTTCTCACTGAATCTATTAATTCTTTGAGGTGCAATGAGTGGATCATTCAGAATCAATCTAGTTTCATAATTATGTATTCTATAATCTCCATGAGTAACATCAAAATATTTTTCAATTATAAGTGATTGTTTTGCTTGTAAATTAACAGGTAATATTTTCCAATAATTAAACATATTCTCACCCTCTTGAAATTTATTTCCCAGCTTCATAGCTTTTAATACTCTTTTTTGCATTTTGATTAAATTTGTCATTGCACCGGATTCTGTGAAACCCCATCCTAAATTTCCATATATTATAAATGGGTGTACTAAAGCAAAATAGACATTTCTTAAAGTTTTTTCATTAACAATTTTTTTTAATTTTTAAATTTGAGATAACACTGATCTTAGTTTCCTAATAATTTTATTGATTTGCGAATGCCACTCAAAGTTATCATCAATAATTATCCCAAGATATTTATGTTGTCTTACTTGTTCAATATTCTCACAGGTACAGTTCTCTAAAAAATTATGCAAACACTCATTATTATGGATAGTTATTTTAATTGATTCATTTTTTCTTAGATATTTATTATATATATGCATCACTTTAGTTTTACTTGTGTTAATAATTAATCCATAATCGTGAGCCCAATAAGCTAATTGATTTGCATTAATTTGCAAATTTTTTTGAGCAACAGAAAAATCTTTATTTGATACAAGAATCAGTAGGTCATCAGCAAACATAAATATTTTACAATTTTTCAAAACGCAAAATATACTATTTACATACACATTGAACAAAATTGCAGAAATAGTACCTCCTTGAGGGGTGCCCCATTTAATTTCCCACTCATCACCTTGTACATTATTTATTTCTACAACCATACTTCTATCTTTTAAATAATCTTTAATTAAATCAAGCGTTGGTCCTCTTATTCCAATTTTTTCTAATTCTTTAAAAAGAATATTGTGATTAAGTGTGTCAAATGCTTTAGAAAAATCCACAAACAAACCCAAAACATAAATATTTTCTTTTAATTCATTAAATATAAAATTAGACATGTCTCCAATTAATTTATTGGTGGATTTTCCTTTTTGATATTGTCACGGGGATTTCTGTCTTTAACTAGGGCGTCTAATTATCATTCATATTTTTCTATAATCTTACCCCATGACACCAGGATCGTAAACCCAAGCCTACTTGCGTAAACCTATCTTATGATTGTGAGATCTTTAAATTATAAAACTAGCATTGATCTTAACATATATATTTATTAATAGAAATAATAGAAGTACAGTTGAAATAATACTTACATTGCAAATACAGAAGAATGAAGGATGCTCAGAGTGGAACAGTCAGTGAGAAAACTAAGTGTCAATAACTGTAAACACCATGATGGTGTGTATGTGAGTGTTCTGGAATCGAACAGCGTCTCCCTCCTGTCTCTCTCTGTCTGTTCCCTTTGTGCATTGCCTTTATATAGTACACAGTAATACATAAAAATTTATTAACTTGCTCCGGGTGCAGGGTACTAAAATTTTATGAGCCTGCTCCCGTCGGTGAGGGTGCGCAGAACCCACGGCGCGTCAGTGCGGGTGGACAGGACACACGACGAGAAGGGTTAATGATGCCTTTCCCTCATTAGAAGAGATGGTAAATACATAAGAAATATATATTTGTATGCTTACATGTACTTCCTAGAAAACGAGTACTATTGATCCAATACCTTGCACAGTGATACGACACAAGGCGGGTTGTATATTAGAGGTAGTCTAATTTATGTAAATATAAATTAGACTATCGTCACACTCCCCGCTTTAAAGTGGAAGGCTCCTGACTTCCAAAAATTTTTTATTACGTTTTATTTAGAATTTAATCAATTAATTATTAAAAAAAATTATTTGGTCAAAAGAACTCATTTTGTCTTACAATGATATGCTATTATTATACATATTTTCAACACATGAAGCAACAAATGATTATTTATCATAATAAAATAATTAAATTTATTGAACACTTTAGCGAAGAATTGGCAATTAACGTATAATTATATATATTTTTTTTTCCAATTTCTATTTTTACTTTTAAATTTTACATATCAGTTACAGAACAATTATTTAATAACCAATTTTCCCTTAAATCGTACAAATTACAGTAAGTTTTCACATTTTTTTTTTTAAACAATATAAACAATATATTTTAAACAATATAGTGAAATAGAGATTGAAACTCATATTTAAAATTGTACCAGCATTGAAAGATATATTTATTTATAATTAATATACCCTTGAATTTTTTTTAACTACTGCACTACTGCTGATAGTGATTATTAAGACATATATTTTAATAAGAAGGACTACAAAAGACAAAAGAGTTAACATGAATATTAATTACATATAATCCCAAGCTCTATTTAAATAAATGCATAATTACCTCTAAAATTGACAATTTTTTTTTTTTTTTGTTAAATTTCATAGTTTCAAATGATATTTTATTCAAATGGTGCAGTTAAATTTCTTCAATTTAATTTATTTTTCATTTAGTTAATTTAACTTAGTTTCGTTATAATTTAATTCAAATTGACTTAATTTGGTTTAAATTGTCTTATTTAGTTTAAATTGTCTTATTTTAGCTTACTTTTAATTATTGCTATTTATTTATTTATTACTTCTCCACGACTTATATGAAATTTGTCCTCAAATTTATTGACTTAAAATTTTCGACAACAAAATTCTTTGAACATATATAGCAATTATTTATAAGTATTGTGTTTATTGTATTATTAATAGAAATATTATAGTTTTTTAACTTTTTTTTTTTCGCAAAAGAATAAAGTTAAAAACATTTTAAATTTAAATTATTTTCAAATTACAAAGAAGCAATGAGAATTATCATGCACAAGTCAAAAATATATATATTATGTTTATTATTATTATTATTTTTTTTTTAACTGAATTTTCTCTTTCTTAATTATTTTTGAAGTTTAGATGAAATTATAACAAATAATATGGTCACGTTTCATAAAGTTTTTACTAGTATGCATGCAACAGTTAAACAAATTTTTGGTTACTACATTTTTTTTTTTAAGCAATTTAATGGTCATGGATATATTTCTAAGAAGTTAATGCAATTGAAATTAAATGTTGATGATTTACACACAAATTTGTTACATATGTTATGAATTTTTAGCACTTCACAGAAAGATTTGTCACTCGTTTTTAGATATAATGTCCGTTGTTGCGTTGCACTGCTGGATTGATGTGGGGATATATAGGACATATTTTGGATAAAGTTTTATAGTTGATGCATAGGGAAAACGTTATGGATGGGCAAAGTTGAACTCAAGTTCACAGACCAGCCGAAAAGGAAAATCACTGTGGAAAAAAGTATATATGCACTAAACTTGTCGAAGAAGATTTGCGAGGGAAAAAGTGGTGGCATATACAGACATATTATAGTAGATCCACTTACTGCTGCTGCTGTTGTATTTTAATGTAATATATAGTTTTTGTTAGATAGCAGGAATAGTGTGTATTGCCATTGGATAACAATTTAAGATGTTTTTAACGCACACTACAATAATTAGATGTATTGATCAGGATCAAGTTTTAAATATTGCTGAAATATCTGTTCTTGCTCATATGTTATACATAATGACAGCAATATGATTTAATGGAGATCAATGAATACATAGGTTTGTGAATATACACAGAAGGAAAAATGTAGCTAAATTATTGAAATATAAATTTAACTTTCTGAAGACATAGAACCATGTTGTAATTGTCCATTTGCGAAACCAAGTAGTTTTTAAACAATTACACTGAGGTGACAAAATCCAAATTCGTTTAGTAATAAGCTGCACAAACATAGAATTTCTGGTGAAAATTTTGATAAAATTTGAAGAAAGATAAATATGTTACAAATATTTCTATTTTTTTTTTCAATCTTATAAATAGTTAATTTCATTTGCACTATATATATTCATCACTTTTTATTTTATTTTTTTCTATTATTTAACTTCAGTTTTATTTATACATTTTTGGTTGAACCAAAATTGGTTTATGTTACATGCATATAAATATTCTTAAACATTTAAAAAAATTAATAAATTTTATTTTCATCTTATGTGCTTCAATAGTGAAAATTGCATTAATTATTTTAAAATTTACACTATAGAACAAACAGTTTTAAACAGTAATTTTTCAGTTTCTTATAATTGCATAACGAAATAATTATAATTATAGAAATTTTAAATCATTTTTTTTTTTTCTTTTTTTTAGTTTTACAATTTCACAGGAAAAAAACTCTTATCCTGTTATCCATCATGGAGCTTTTTGAATTATTTGATAAGGTTGTAATTTGAATAGACTACACTACTGATTATATGATATATTGTTATTATATGATATATTTTAAATATATATGACTAAAATTTTTAAAATTTTTATTTATTTAGGTTCAATAGTAAATATATATTTTTTTTTAAACTTTTTTAAACTTTGAAAGTTTTAAATGTTAATTAATTTTAAGACTTTTGATTTACAATATAAATATTCAATAATTACACATTACATTATTTTACAATTTTAACATATTTAACAAATAAAGTACATATAAAGGTGTGTTCAGAGATACTTTCACTAATGCTGACTGTAATTGAATTCATATAGATATTCATGTTATGCCTTTTTCTAAAAATTTCAAAAGTTTTGTTATCATTTACTTATTGGATAATATGTATTTATTTATATATTAAGATAAATAGAAAATTATTTATTATTTTTAAAAAATGGTTAGACTAATTAGTTTTTTTTTTTCTAATTTTCAAGTAAGAATTTGATATCATTTACTGTCAGCAATAGTACAAAACCAACAAATACATAAATAGTATAGCATGCTCAGTATGTCCTTCTAGAATAGAAACATGAAATTCCACAATAATATTCTTTAATTAATTTATTTAATTTATTATTAATTGTTCTTATATTTTTTTTTTTTAATACTTGAAAGCATGAACATAATTTTAATATTGAAAATACTTTGAATAGTTTTTGCTCTGCGAAAAATTTATTACTTTTGCAATTTTGTAAGAAATGAATTACATTTGTTACAAACAATTTTATTAAAGTAAAAATTATTTTTGCAGGTATTTTAATTCGATAACAATACATTTTTTTTTTATATGCAAATAATTAAATTATTAATTTTAAATAATTTCTTATAGTTTACTTTTATTACTCTCCATGCTGAATATTTTGTAAGAAAATATTCATAAAAACATATAGTAGTTATTAATATTGACACACTTATAGTATGTAAACTAATTATTTTTAAGTTTTATTAAATTTTAAAAAAGATTTTTCTGCATGTTTTAAGTATTTTACTTTTAGACTCACTTTATATTTATGAATATTTTATATTACTTTTAATTATTGCTATTTATTTATTTATTTTTTTTTTCTATTTTATATGGAACATAGAAATGTTATATGACTTAAATATTTATTTACGAAAGCTTATATACTTGATATCTGCAAATTAATTATAATTTTTACGAATGAAATGCTTACAAATTTATCATTTTATTAAATTTTGTATTGTATTCAATAATTTAACGTGCATTAATATAAAAGTTATTTAATACTATTATTGTAATACATTGCTTTCACATTAATTATTCAAATCTTTTATGGAATTATTAAATTTGGTAAGAAACAAAAGGATTAAAGTTTTGTTAAGCTACTTAAGCTCGGATACAATTATTTATAATAATTTTTAAATCCAGAATTTTGTATGAAAATCACGCATTAAAATTAAAATCTTTTATAAGATTACGGTAATATTAAAATCGGAATTAAAATTTAATAGAAAAAGATTATTTATAATTATAAATGTAAGACACGAAAACCATTACACCTTAAATTTTTGTCAATACTTGGACTTTTACAATCGTAAATTCAAAATAGTTCAAACCAGAAAAGTAACTTGATCAAATTATGAATAATTCTGGTAATAGTTACTTGAGTTGCATTGCAGTATGTTGTCTATTAAAAAGAGATGATAAAATATATATCTATTTTTTTTTTTAATATCTTTAATTGAAAATCATATGAAATAGATTCTGTAAAATTTATTTTCTTTACATAAGAATTACAATGCAAGTTGATTTTATTTTGTTATTTAATCAGTGATACTTATTATTAAATATTGATCATTAAACTTTTAAACATTTTTATATTTATAATTAATTAATAAAAATATCCAAGGTTCATTTTTCTATCATATTGTTTACGACTTTTGATACATACAATTTTTTTAAAGATTTCAAATATATTATTTTTCTTTTTTTTTTTGTTTTCTTTCATTTCGTTTTAGATTATTATAAATAACGTTTTTCATTAAGACAATGTGAAAAAAATTTTGTGTATTTAAGAATAGGCGATAATAAGTTATAATATTTATAGGAAAATTTTGAATATTTGTAAATTGAATATTGAAGTTATCAAATATTAATGTATATCTTCTTTTTGTGTCTTGATTATGGAAATGATTTTACTGAATAGTATTAATTTATAACCAAAATAATTATCTTTGTTAAATTGTTGTATATATGGTTTCAATTTTGTTCTATTATATTTGTCAAATTTTAATAACTCACTTCTGAAAACTTGCAACTTAAATATTTTAAATCTTACTTGTTTGGTTCATAAAAGAAAATTTAAATTTTCTCAAGTTCTGAACGTTTTACAATATTGTTTTTTTTTTTTTAAATATTTTTTTTCATTACTTTAAATTTATATATAGAATTTTAATTAATATCCTTTAAACTTTTATTCATTTTTTTTTTCCTCTTTATTTATTAATTTACTTTTTAGTTGCAATTTTTGCTTCTTTTACTTTAAATTGCGATCAAATTTTGTTTTATTTAATAATAATACTTGATACAATTTCTAACATTCATTTTAATTCTAAAACTTTTCGTTTAAGTGAGTTGCATTTAATTTAACTGTTTTTACTATGATTCATTTAACACGCTTGAATTAAAAAAAGTACAAACAGCATTTTAATTTCCATTTTGTTTTTCAATTTATATGCGACCCGGCACAAAATTATGCCATGTAGTAAAATCAAAATTCTGTAAATATCAAAAACACAATTATGTTATTTTTTTTTCAAGACTCTTTTAACCTAATGTTCTAATAGTATTTTTTTTTTTTTTTCACATGTCGACACTGAGTTATTATAACATGAAATAGGTTAATATTAGCGTATCTTAAACAATTATTTGTTTCTTAAGCAGTATTTTTTTTTTTTTTATTTTGTAAGTAATAAGGTAATAACATTTTTTTTTTAATAATTATTTTTCCAAATTTTATTAATTAAATGAATTATGTATTTAGTTCATTTACTTCTTACTTTAATGTGAAATTCCAATTCACATTTTCTTCTATTATTTTTACGTTTATATATGATTACGAATACACGGAATAAACAAAAAAAAAAATGTTTAACTATATTCTTCATTTTGTTTAATATTTTACATTGCTCCATTTTGATTTCAATTAAATATTATTCACTGGCTCTCAGACACTTTTTAATTGATATGCAGTATATACTTTTCGCTATTGTTAGACAAAGATAATGTTACAAACAATTTGAATGCTCAATACAATAATATTATTATGAATTCTTTATTTTAAATTTACTTTCCTTTCATACCTGCATAACTGTTTTATTATTTATTTAATTTTTATGTCCTTAAAATTTCAATGTCTATTATTATTAAATCGTTTATACTCATTAATAATTCTGTTTCTTTTTCAGTATTGTTTTTAATTAAATTCATATAACTTGCCATGTTTAACTGTATGAAAACAATCCTTTGGCCACAGAATTGAATTTAACAGTTAATTTGGATTTAAATATTACTCCCTGCGTCCAGATCAACGTAATATTTCATATGCTAGCTTAACATTTAAAGTGACATCTATCTTTTCGAGAGCATTTTTATATACTTTGCTTTACTTATTTTATATTAACTATTACATTTAGTTTACTTTAATTATCAATATAGGTCTTTCTCGATAAATCATCAATATTTTTAGCAATCTTAAACATCTTTAGAGCTATTAAGGAATGATTTCATTTTTAGGAACAATATTTTTCATTTTTTTATTATCTTTATCAATGCTGCTTTATTTTATAAGACTATTTTTCTGCGATTATTCTCTCTTAATGCAGGTTTAAGTTATTTAATTTTTTTGTTGAATATTATTTATTAACTCTTGAAAATATACTATTATTTTTCAATTACATCATGATGCTTCTTTCTTATACTATCGTATTCTAAAAATTAGACCTTTACTAGGATTAATAGTTTAACATTATATTTTGTCTTTTACTCTCAAAACTTCATTATTCAACATTTCACTTAAAATGGTACCATTTTTTTCTTTTAACTTTATAATATACTATAATATAGTAATGTTTAAATTCTTGATTATTTCATAAGATTTCCCAATTTCTTATCTTATATATTATATTGTTTTACTTTTACAATAGTAACTCAGATAAGTGCACTGTAAGCGCCGACTTCCATGTGCATGATTCCTTATTCAAAGTTTACACAAATGTTTTAGCCTTCATTTGTTTCAATACATTAATTCTTTATTTATTAAGTCTTAATTGTTTAAGATTTATTCAATATCAATTGTCTTATTTTACTTTTTTATTGTAACATTATATTTTGCTTAATTATGAAAACATCATGTTTCTATTTTCTGTTAATACTAGTTATACTAGTTTTATAAAATTAAATATTCAGAAATTTATAAATGGAGCAAAGTGTTTAATTTAATATATTGTTCATGTAGTTAATACGCATTAACTTACTTACGGGAATGTATGGATAAAATATCGTTCCATAAATTTTAAAAATGTTAATTTTTTTCTCCGTGCGACGCGAATAGATTTTTATACTTACTTATACAATTACCTTGTGATGCTGTGGTTGCGCGATGTCACATATTGCATCCTACTACACACAAAAACATTTTATTATCATGTCAACAATTGCACTGTATATCTTTTAAAATAGGTTTTACAATTTACCATGTAAAACTTACTTACATCGTAATACTAAAATCTCAATTAACCTCGATTTACCTTAAAATTGGAATTTATTCTCACGTGTTTTTTTCTCGTTATAAAAAGATACTAAGTTCCACTCTCTGCTTGAAAACCAATATTACTAAAATTATGTTATATTTTATTAAAATAAGAATACTTTAATCTCTTTTTTTTTTTCACCGCGTGCAAGAAAATATTTTACGTTTTGTATTATACAATAGTTAGCACAATTATTCGAAAAATCACTTTTTTTTTTCTTTTATGGTGTGTTATACTCTCTTTTTAACCAATTTTTAACATTAAATGTAAGCTGTTTTTTTTTTCAAAACTTATTTTTTTTTCTTTTAGTTTTTCATATGCTTTGAAATATGCAAACTTGATTGATCGTAATATTTTCTTGATATAAACTTTACTTTTGATTTGACAATCTATATTGGCAAATAAGGTCTATAAATTTGGCTATTTTATTAATTTCAATAAATTTCATTTTAACGTCCTATATTTTATTTTTGCTTTTTATGAATGTTATCACAAAAAAAAATATTTTAAACTAAATCAAGCAAACATATATATGTATATAAATCAAATATAATACTTCATTTATCGTTAACCTATTTATTTCCGCTGAATATTGGTTGATTACTTCAATTATTTACTTATTTTTTTCCTATTAATTTTAAATTATTGAACTAATTTCTGGTATATGAATATTATATATTTTTTTTTAAGGAATTAGATTTGAAATATTACTTATATTTTTTTTCCGGTATATAATGATATAAACATGAATATATAAACTTTATTTTTATACTGCATGCTTGTGTGATAAAAATATTATTAATTTACAGGAAAATTTTAGATTATTGATATCTGTTTGCAGCAAGACTCATGAGGAAATTTGAAACTGCCTTCAACAGGTGCGATAAATTTTTTTGAGTAAAGTTGTTTCATCATTTTGTGTAAACTGATTTCAAAGTTTAACATTGGTTAAATGGATGAAATTTGGAAATGGATTGCTGGATTGAATATGCTCAAACCATAAGTGTTTTAAAAATTTTCGATCATTATTTATTTATTAATATATTGATTGATTCAATTAATTTATTGAATGTTTTGATCTAATTCGATTTATTTAATGCATGCAAAAAAAAAAAATAATTATGATTTGGCACTGAAGTAACTGAAATTCATCTTTACATGAAGACATTTAAATTCTGTATGTTAACATTAATTGTCCGAAGTCCGCATACTTGACTTTAAAATTTAAAAAAAATTTTCTTTCTATTTGACCTTGTATTAAAATCGTTTTACACAACCGAATTAAAAATTTACTATATCATGATCTTATTGTTAAATTTAGATGATTATAAATCAAAACAAAATATGTGTATTATAGTGCATGCAAAATTACAAAATAATTGCTAAACATATTTATATATATTTTTTTATATGAACGTTTAATATATTTTCAACGAAGGGAGGGTGGGTGGGTTTTTGTCACATTTTTTTTTTCTGTTTTTATCATTTTTTTTTTTTTTTTTTTTTTTTAGCCATGATGTTATGAAATAAAATTTGATTTTTACTTTTTTTTTTCAAATTTTAATGTATTTTTATGTTTTCTTTTTATAAAAATGAATTTTTCACTTACTTTATTTTTTTTTTTTTTTTTTTATGTTTTTAAAAGATTATTAGGTTTTATTTTAAATTTTCGCATCAAAAATTTGCAACAAACGAATATCAGGTCATGCAATTATTTTATTATTATTTTTTTTTTAAGTATTATTTTAATAAAAATCCATTATTCAATGTTTCAATAAAATAAGTAAATTTAATTTTTCTTGATAATTTTAAATTCTGAAATTTCTCTGAGTATTTTTTTTTTTTTCTCATAACTTAGAACTTCCTTTCTGTTTCTTTTGATTACATTTCATTAAAGCTTTTCAATAAAATTTAAATTTCCGCTAATGTTTCATAAACTATTGTCAATAAATAAATATCAATTTTATGAAATCTTTAAGCGCCTATTGAAAACAACGCACTTTATTGATTTACATTTGCTATTTTTGTTAGCAGAGTATAACACACATTGCAAGAAAAACTTAAATTTAAACAGGGTTTTTCTTCTTTTTATTTATTTCGTTATTTATAATTATTATTATTATTTTTTTTTAATTGCAAATTTTTAAATTTTAATACGTTTTATAGATCGTGGCTAGAGATTAAAAAGAATTTATCTGACGTATAAATTTTGAATAATTACACAAATATTTTATATATTAATTTGTATAACATTTTTGTTATAACATACGGGCATTACAAATTGATTTTGTTTTTACAATTTATTTTTAATTATATTTTTTTTTTATTTATTTTAATATAATCCAAAAGACCTATTACATTAAATTATATTTAGCATCAAATTACGCAGGTTAAAAACGATTAGTCAAACCAAATTGCAATAATGCAGCAAACGACGGCAATTCAAAATTTTAAAACATTTAATTTTAAATTCAAAACGAGATCCTTTCAAAACACTTTTTTTTTTCTTTTTTAAGCACGATCTTTTTCACAATTGTTTCTAAACATGGTCACTTTTAAACACGTTCACTTCTAAACACGGTCGCTTTTAAATACAGTCGATTTTAAACACGGTCGCCTCCACCAAATTGTCACGGGGATTTCTGTCTTTAACTAGGGCGTCTAATTATCATTCATATTTTTCTATAATCTTACCCCATGACACCAGGATCGTAAACCCAAGCCTACTTGCGTAAACCTATCTTATGATTGTGAGATCTTTAAATTATAAAACTAGCATTGATCTTAACATATATATTTATTAATAGAAATAATAGAAGTACAGTTGAAATAATACTTACATTGCAAATACAGAAGAATGAAGGATGCTCAGAGTGGAACAGTCAGTGAGAAAACTAAGTGTCAATAACTGTAAACACCATGATGGTGTGTATGTGAGTGTTCTGGAATCGAACAGCGTCTCCCTCCTGTCTCTCTCTGTCTGTTCCCTTTGTGCATTGCCTTTATATAGTACACAGTAATACATAAAAATTTATTAACTTGCTCCGGGTGCAGGGTACTAAAATTTTATGAGCCTGCTCCCGTCGGTGAGGGTGCGCAGAACCCACGGCGCGTCAGTGCGGGTGGACAGGACACACGACGAGAAGGGTTAATGATGCCTTTCCCTCATTAGAAGAGATGGTAAATACATAAGAAATATATATTTGTATGCTTACATGTACTTCCTAGAAAACGAGTACTATTGATCCAATACCTTGCACAGTGATACGACACAAGGCGGGTTGTATATTAGAGGTAGTCTAATTTATGTAAATATAAATTAGACTATCGTCACAATATGCATATTGATTTTCATTAATTATTTTATTGTCTGTAAGATAGCATACTACATTGTCAGTTAAATATTTTTGAGGAAGTTTATCTGTTGTCGGTGATAACATAATTGGTCTATAATTATTACAGTTTTTATGACATCCATTTTTATAGATGGGTCTACATACACCTTTTTTTAACATTTTCGGAAAACACTTTTGCTGTATACAAAGATTTATAAAGTTAGTTAAAATTGTTATCAGATCATCTCCTCCCATTTTAATATGTTTAATTGTAATTTTGTCATAGCCGGGAGATTTATTTTCTTTACAAGAATTAACTAATTTTTTTGTTTTCTCTTCAGTAATTTTGGGCAAACATAATGATTTATTTTCATAATTATTATTATTTATAATAGAAAATTTAATATCACATCTATGAATAATATTAGTTACTCCATCAACAAAAGTTTTACTAAAAAGGTTTGCAATTTCCTTTAAATTCTGTCCACCCATATGTCTTACAATTAAATCGTCTATACTAGATGAAGTTTTACCTAATATATTATTAATATACATCCAAGCTTTTCTCATATCAAACATTAATGTTTTAAATTCTTCACGTTCATATTTTTGCTTTGCATTTTTTATTAATATATTTACCTTGTTACGCATTATTTTATACTCTTCTCTATAAATTTTATTAGTTAGGTTACTTTTATGCTTTCTAAATAACTTATCTCTAATTAACATACAGGATTTTATAGAAGATGTCATCCAAGGCTTACCAAGATTAGATTTTTGCTCAAAATTTTTTATTCTCACGGTACAAACTTTAAATAAATGATTATAAACATCCTTAATTTTATTATAAATCTCATTTACATCTGTTAACCCTTTTAAATACCCCCATCTTATTTTAATTAGTTCTGCTGCAAGTTTCTTTTGGTCAATAAAATCATAATAGATATTAACTTGTGAATGAGTTTTTTGTATATTGGCACCAATTAAATAGTGATCAGTAATTTTATTATGCACGACACATGACTCAACATTAATGTTCATGTCCCTTACAAAAATATGATCAATACAAGTCGAAGATAATTTATCTTTCACAATTTCTTCTCTAGTCGGACAATTTATGAGACTAATTAAACCAAATTTTGACATTAAATTTTTATATTTATCAACAGCATTACTTTTTTCTAGCAAATTTATATTAATGTCACCAATTATAATTAGTTTATTATTATTATTATTATTTTCAACTATATTATGCTTTATATCATTTATAAATCTAGTTTTATTTGAATCTGGTGGTCGATAAATCGCAAATAAATTAATATCATTTATTTTAAGCGCTATATGTTCATAAAATTCTGAATGTTTACTTTCTATAATCCTTAAATGTTCAGATTTCCTTACAAATACAATTATACCACCTCCTTTAGATTTTTTTTCAAATACTCTCGATTTTGCTACTTGATTGAAACCTAAAATTTTATAATTATTTTCTTCTGTTTCTTTTAAATGGGTTTCTGTTAAAACAATACAATGAATTTTATCAATACAGTCTGATATTTGTGCAATAAAAGTATCCCAATTTGTTCTAGCTGATCTGATATTTAAATGTATTATAAATAAATTATTTTTCTCATTGTTTTCATACTTGTCAAGCCAATTTTTAATATTTAGTTCCGTAAAACATTCAATTTCATCAAAATTTTCATTTAAAAAATGCATATTGAATTAAAAAAAAAACAATATAAAAACACAGAAAACAAAAACTCAACTACACAATCTTTTTTTCTACATCAGTTTCACTGTTAATACGCACAGTACCTTGTAATTGGTCTTTTCTGGCGAAGATTTTTCCATGTTTACACCACACGAATGTGTAGTTTTTCTCTCTTCCTCTTTGTTTCGCCAGCCATAGCAGCCGCTTGTTGTACGGCGTCAGCTGTTCATTGATGTAGACTTTGTTTGTTGATCCGTCCTTGAGCGCAACACCACTTGTGAGATTCTTGGTACGGAATTTGCTCAGCCACAGCTGACGAGAACTCTCCGACCTAAACTTGACTACCATAGTAGGAGGAACTCCCCGCATGCCCTTCTGTGGAGTTGACACACGCTTCACCTCCTCAATATCCACCAAGGTCTCGGAGACATTGATTTCCTCAGCTATGTTTGTAAGAATTCCTCGCATATTTTCACAAGCCTTTTGCTGAATGCCATTAATTTCAATATTTAAAGACAAGTTTTTTTGCTCTATTTCACCCACACGATTATGTAAGTTAGTAATTATCACATCTTTTTCTTTATTTTCTGCATTCAATGTCTCAATTTGCTTATTCATTGAATTAATTTTTTTTTCCTGTTCATCTTGTTTTTTGATAAATACATCATAAGATTGAGAAATAAATTCCATTGTTTTTTTTATTTCAGACATGTCCTCACACTTTTTACTCACGTCATCAATTTTTTTTTCAAGTCTTGACATCATAGTAATTAAAGATTTTGCAGTTACTTCTTCACCAATTTCACTAGCTTCACTCGAATTATCACCAGTGTCAATATTTTCCTCATCACGACATACTTTGCAAATCCACATTAAGGCATTAAATTTTGGTTTACGTCCAGGTTTAACCTTAACCACACTTTTTGCACAGTCAGTATGGGCTACTGAAGATTTACAGTGCTTACACGTCACATGTTCAGAGTCTTTATCTATAATTGTTACACAGATAATACACTCCATGATGTAATTTGCTATAAAACACTCGTTATAGTATAAACTCTTAAATTTTAAGTTTTTAGACGTTTTATGTATAAGATTTAGCTTGTCGTTATGTCAGATATTGAGATATTCCCTAGTCAAGCACGGACTGACGGAGAGGCGATGTTTACCGTCTGACCGCTCAGACTAGATCCGATTTAGCAAAAAAATTTTTCACTTTTTAGGGTTTTTATTTTTTTTTTAGCCGTTTTTTTGTTAGCTAAAAAAATTTTTTTTCATGTTTTTTTAGCTGTTTTTAAGACGTTTTAGCAAAAAAAAAATATATAAATTTTTTACGTTCTTTTGTTTTTAGCAATTTTAGATCCGATTTAGCAAAAAAAATTTCCACTTTTTAGGGTTTTTATTTGTTTTTTTTTAGCCGTTTTTTTTATAGCTAAAAAAAAAATTTTTTCATGTTCTTTTTAGCTGTTATATAAGACGTTTTAGCAAAAAAAAAAATATAATAATTTTTTACGTTCTTTTGTTTTTAGCAATTTTAGATGCGATTTAGCAAAAAAAAATTTTCACTTTTTTGGGTTTTTATTTGTTTTTTTTTTAGCCGTTTTTTTGATAGCTAAAAAAAAATTTTTTTCATGTTTTTTTAGCTGTTATATAAGACGTTTTAGCAAAAAAAAAAAATATATTAATTTTTTACGTTCTTTTGTTTTTAGCAATTTTAGATGCGATTTAGCAAAAAAAAATTTTCACTTTTTAGGGTTTTTATTTGTTTTTTTTTTTAGCCGTTTTTTTGATAGCTAAAAAAAATTTTTTCATGTTTTTTTTAGCTGTTTTTAAGACGTTTTAGCAAAAAAAAAATATATAAATTTTTTACGTTCTTTTTTTTTTTAGCAATTTTAGATCCGATTTAGCAAAAAAAATTTTCACTTTTTAGGGTTTTTATTTTTTTTTTAGCCGTTTTTTTGATAGCTAAAAATAAAATTTTTTCATATTTTTTTAGCTGTTTTTAAGACGTTTTAGCAAAAAAAAAAATATAAATTTTTTACGTTCTTTTGTTTTTAGCAATTTGAGGGATCGATTTAGCAAAAAAAAAATTTCACTTTTTAGGGTTTTTATTTGTTTTTTTTTTAAGCCGTTTTTTTGATAGCTAAAAAAAATTTTTTTCATGTTTTTTTAGCTGTTTTTAAGACGTTTTAGCAAAAAAAAAATATAAATTTTTTACGTTCTTTTTTTTTAGCAATTTTAGATCCGATTAAGCAAAAAAAATTTTCACTTTTTAGGGTTTTTATTTTTTTTTTTTTTAGCCGTTTTTTTGATAGCTAAAAAAAAATTTTTTCATGTTTTTTTTAGCTGTTTTTAAGTTGTTTTAGCAAAAAAAAAATATATAAATTTTTTACGTTTTTTTTTTTTAGCAATTTTAGATCCGATTTAGCAAAAAAAATTTACACTTTTTAGGGTTTTTATTTTTTTTTTTAGCCGTTTTTTTGATAGCTAAAAAAAAATTTTTTTCATGTTTTTTTTAGCTGTTTTTAAGTTGTTTTAGCAAAAAAAAAAAATATAAATTTTTTACGTACTTTTGTTTTTAGCAATTTTAGATCCGATTTAGCAAAAAAAAATTTCCACTTTTTAGGGTTTTTATTTGTTTTTTTTTTAGCCGTTTTTTTATAGCTAAAAAAAAAATTTTCATGTTTTTTTTAACTGTTGTTAAGACGTTTTAGCAAAAAAAAAATATAAATTTTTTACGTTCTTTTGTTTTTAGCAATTTGAGATCCGATTAAGCAAAAAAAAATTTTCACTTTTTAGGGTTTTTATTTGTTTTTTTTTAAGCCGTTTTTTTGATAGCTAAAAAAAATTTTTTTCATGTTTTTTTTAGCTGTTAAAAAAGACATTTTAGCAAAAAAAAAATATATAAATTTTTTACGTTCTTTTTTTTTTTAGCAATTTTAGATCCGATTGAGCAAAAAAAATTTTCACTTTTTGGGGTTTTTATTTTTTTTTTAGCCGTTTTTTTGATAGCTAAAAAAAAATTTTTTTCATGTTTTTTTTTAGCTGTTTTTAAGACGTTTTAGCAAAAAAAAAAAATATAACTTTTTTACGTACTTTTGTTTTTAGCAATTTTAGATCCGATTTAGCAAAAAAAATTTCCACTTTTAAGGGTTTTTATTTGTTGTTTTTTTAGCCGTTTTTTTTTAGCTAAAAAAAAAATTTTTTCATGTTTTTTTTAGCTGTTATATAAGACGTTTTAGCAAAAAAAAAAATATAATAATTTTTTACGTTCTTTTGTTTTTAGCAATTTTAGATGCGATTTAGCAAAAAAAAATTTTCACTTTTTAGGGTTTTTATTTGTTTTTTTTTAGCCGTTTTTTTGATAGCTAAAAAAAATTTTTTTCATGTTTTTTTAGCTGTTTTTAAGACGTTTTAGCAAAAAAAAAATATATAAATTTTTTACGTTCTTTTTTTTTTAGCAATTTTAGATCCGATTAGGCAAAAAAAAATTTCACTTTTTGGGGTTTTTTTTTTTTTTTAGCCGTTTTTTTGATAGCTAAAAAAAAAATTTTTTCATGTTTTTTTTAGCTGTTTTTAAGACGTTTTAGCAAAAAAAAAATATAAATTTTTTACGTTCTTTTGTTTTTAGCAATTTGAGATCCGATTAAGCAAAAAAAAATTTTCACTTTTTAGGGTTTTTATTTGTTTTTTTTTTAGCCGGTTTTTTGATAGCTAAAAAAAATTTTTTTCATGTTTTTTTTAGCTGTTTTTAAGACGTTTTAGCAAAAAAAAAAATATATAAATTTTTTACGTTCTTTTTTTTTTGCAATTTTAGATCCGATTTAGCAAAAAAAATTTTCACTTTTTGGGGTTTTTATTTTTTTTTTAGCCGTTTTTTTGATAGCTAAAAAAAATTTTTTTCATGTTTTTTTTAGCTGTTAAAAAAGACGTTTTAGCAAAAAAAAAATATATAAATTTTTTACGTTCTTTTTTTTTTTAGCAATTTTAGATCCGATTTAGCAAAAAAAATTTTCACTTTTTTGGGTTTTTATTTGTTTTTTTTTTAGCCGTTTTTTTATAGCTAAAAAAAAAATTTTTCATGTTTTTTTTAGCTGTTGTTAAGACGTTTTAGCAAAAAAAAAATATAAATTTTTTACGTTCTTTTGTTTTTAGCAATTTGAGATCCGATTAAGCAAAAAAAAATTTTCACTTTTTAGGGTTTTTATTTGTTTTTTTTTTAGCCGTTTTTTTGATAGCTAAAAAAAATTTTTTTCATGATTTTTTTAGCTGTTAAAAAAGACGTTTTAGCAAAAAAAAAATATATAAATTTTTTACGTTCTTTTTTTTTTTAGCAATTTTAGATCCGATTTAGCAAAAAAAATTTTCACTTTTTGGGGTTTTTATTTTTTTTTCAGCCGTTTTTTTGATAGCTAAAAAAAAATTTTTTTCATGTTTTTTTTAGCTGTTTTTAAGACGTTTTAGCAAAAAAAAAAATATAAATTTTTTACGTACTTTTGTTTTTAGCAATTTTAGATCCGATTTAGCAAAAAAAATTTCCACTTTTTAGGGTTTTTATTTGTTTTTTTTTTAGCCGTTTTTTTATAGCTAAAAAAAAAAATTTTTTCATGTTTTTTTTAGCTGTTATATAAGACGTTTTAGCAAAAAAAAAAATATAATAATTTTTTACGTTCTTTTGTTTTTAGCAATTTTAGATGCGATTTAGCAAAAAAATATTTTCACTTTTTAGGGTTTTTATTTGTTTTTTTTTTAGCCGTTTTTTTGATAGCTAAAAAAAATTTTTTTCATGTTTTTTTAGCTGTTTTTAAGACGTTTTAGCAAAAAAAAAATATATAAATTTTTTACGTTCTTTTTTTTTTAGCAATTTTAGATCCGATTTAGCAAAAAAAATTTTCACTTTTTGGGGTTTTTTATTTTTTTTTAGCCGTTTTTTTGATAGCTAAAAAAAAATTTTTTCATGTTTTTTTTAGCTGTTTTTATGACGTTTTAGCCAAAAAAAAAATATAAATTTTTTACGTTCTTTTGTTTTTAGCAATTTTAGATGCGATTTAGCAAAAAAAAATTTTCACTTTTTAGGGTTTTTATTTTTTTTTTTTTAGCCGTTTTTTTGATAGCTAAAAAAAATTTTTTTCATGTTTTTTTTAGCTGTTTTTAAGACGTTTTAGCAAAAAAAAAATATAAATTTTTTACGTTCTTTTGTTTTTAGCAATTTGAGATCCGATTAAGCAAAAAAAAATTTTCACTTTTTAGGGTTTTTATTTGTTTTTTTTTTAGCCGTTTTTTTGATAGCTAAAAAAAATTTTTTTCATGTTTTTTTTAGCTGTTTTTAAGACGTTTAAGCAAAAAAAAAAATATATAAATTTTTTACGTTCTTTTTTTTTAGCA
The DNA here is from genome assembly GCA_949825025.1 of Siphlonurus alternatus. NCBI lineage: Eukaryota > Metazoa > Arthropoda > Insecta > Ephemeroptera > Siphlonuridae > Siphlonurus > Siphlonurus alternatus. The sequence goes on from CATKWE010000002.1 coordinate 929,820, forward strand.
ATTTTAGATCCGATTTAGCAAAAAAAATTTTCACTTTTTGGGGTTTTTATTTTTTTTTAGCCGTTTTTTTGATAGCTAAAAAAAAATTTTTTTCATGTTTTTTTTAGCTGTTTTTAAGACGTTTTAGCCAAAAAAAAAAATATAAATTTTTTACGTACTTTTGTTTTTAGCAATTTTAGATCCGATTTAGCAAAAAAAAATTTCCACTTTTTAGGGTTTTTATTTGTTTTTTTTTTGCCGTTTTTTTTTTGCAAAAAAAAATTTTTTTCATGTTTTTTTTAGCTGTTATATAAGACGTTTTAGCAAAAAAAAAAAATATAATAATTTTTTACGTTCTTTTGTTTTTAGCAATTTTAGATGCGATTTAGCAAAAAAAAATTTTCACTTTTTAGGGTTTTTATTTGTTTTTTTTTTTAGCCGTTTTTTTGATATCTAAAAAAAATTTTTTTCATGTTTTTTTTAGCTGTTTTTAAGACGTTTTAGCAAAAAAAAAAAGATATAAATTTTTTACGTTCTTTTTTTTTTAGCAATTTTAGATCCGATTTGGCAAAAAAAAAATTTCACTTTTTAGGGTTTTTATTTGTTTTTTTTTAGCCGTTTTTTTGATAGCTAAAAAAAAATTTTTCATGATTTTTTTAGCTGTTATATAAGACATTTTATCAAAAAAAAAAATATTAATTTTTTTTGTTCTTTTGTTTTTAGCAATTTTAGATCCGATTAAGCAAAAAAAAAATTTTCACTTTTTAGGGTTTTTATTTGTTTTTTTTTTAGCCGTTTTTTTGATAGCTAAAAAAAATTTTTTTCATGTTTTTTTTAGCTGTTTTTAAGATGTTTTAGCAAAAAAAAAATATATAAATTTTTTACGTTCTTTTTTTTTAGCAATTTTAGATCCGATTTAGCAAAAAAAATTTCACTTTTTAGGGTTTTTATTTGTTTTTTTTAGCCGTTTTTTTGATAGCTAAAAAAAAAATTTTTTCATGATTTTTTTAGGTGTTATATAAGACATTTTATCAAAAAAAAAAATATTAATTTTTTACGTTCTTTTGTTTTTAGCAATTTTAGATGCGATTAAGCAAAAAAAAATTTTCACTTTTTAGGGTTTTTATTTGTTTTTTTTTTAGCCGTTTTTTTTATAGCTAAAAAAAATTTTTCCTGTTTTTTTTAGCTGTTGTTAAGACGTTTTAGCAAAAAAAAAAATATAAATTTTTTACGTTCTTTTGTTTTTAGCAATTTGAGATCCGATTTAGCAAAAAAAAATTCCACTTTTTAGGGTTTTTATTTGTTTTTTTTTAGCCGTTTTTTTTATAGCTAAAAAAATTTTTTTTCATGTTTTTTTTAGCTTTTATATGACATTTTATCAAAAAAAAAAAAATATTAATTTTTTACGTTCTTTTGTTTTTAGCAGTTTTAGATGCGATTTAGCAAAAAAAATTTTTCACTTTTTAGGGTTTTTATTTGTTTTTTTTTAGTCGTTTTTTTGATAGCTAAAAAAAAATTTTTTTCATGTTTTTTTTAGCTGTTTTTAAGACGTTTTAGCAAAAAAAAAATATAAATTTTTTACGTTCTTTTGTTTTTAGCAATTTGAGATCCATTTAAGCAAAAAAAAATTTTCACTTTTTAGGGTTTTTATTTGTTTTTTTTTTAGCCGTTTTTTTGATAGCTAAAAAAAATTTTTTTCATGTTTTTTTAGCTGTTTTTAAGACGTTTTAGCAAAAAAAAAATTTATAAATTTTTTACGTTCTTTTTTTTTTAGCAATTTTAGATCCGATTTAGCAAAAAAAAATTTCACTTTTTGGGGTTTTTATTTTTTTTTTAGCCGTTTTTTTGATAGCTAAAAAAAAAATTTTTTCATGTTTTTTTTAGCTGTTTTTAAGACGTTTTAGCCAAAAAAAAAATATAAATTTTTTACGTACTTTTGTTTTTAGCAATTTTAGATCCGATTTAGCAAAAAAAAATTTCCACTTTTTAGGGTTTTATTTGTTTTTTTTTTAGCCGTTTTTTTTATAGCAAAAAAAAAATTTTTTCATGTTTTTTTTAGCTGTTATATAAGACGTTTTTGCAAAAAAAAAATATAATAATTTTTTACGTTCTTTTGTTTTTAGCAATTTAAGATGCGATTTAGCAAAAAAAAATTTTCACTTTTTAGGGTTTTTATTTGTTGTTTTTTTTAGCCGTTTTTTTGATAGCTAAAAAAAATTTTTTTCATGTTTTTTTTAGCTGTTTTTAAGACGTTTTAGCAAAAAAAAAATATAAATTTTTTACGTTCTTTTTTTTTTAGCAATTTTAGATCCGATTAAGCAAAAAAAATTTTCACTTTTTAGGGTTTTTTTTTTTTTTTTTTAGCCGTTTTTTTGATAGCTAAAAAAAAATTTTTTCATGTTTTTTTTTAGATGTTTTTAAGACGTTTTAGCAAAAAACTAATATATAAATTTTTTACGTTCTTTTGTTTCTAGCAATTTTAGATGCGATTTAGCAAAAAAAAATTTTCACTTTTCAGGGTTTTTATTTGTTTTTTTTTTTAGCCGTTTTTTTGATAGCTAAAAAAAATTTTTTTCATGTTTTTTTTAGCTGCTTTTAAGACGTTTTAGCAAAAAAAAAAAATATAAATTTTCTACGTACTTTTGTTTTTAGCAATTTTAGATCCGATTTAGCAAAAAAAATTTTTCACTTTTTAGGGGTTTTATTTGTTTTTTTTAGCTGTTTTTTTGATAGCTAAAAAAAATTTTTTTCATGTTTTTTTTAGCTGTTTTTAAGACGTTTAAGCAAAAAAAAAATATAAATTTTTTACGTTCTTTTGTTTTTAGCAATTTTAGATCCGATTTAGCAAAAAAAAATTTCCACTTTTTAGGGTTTTTATTTGTTTTTTTTTAGCCGTTTTTTTTTAGAGCTAAAAAAAAAATTTTTTCATGTTTTTTTTAGCTGTTATATAAGACGTTTTAGCAAAAAAAAAAATATTAATTTTTTACGTTCTTTTTTTTTTAGCAATTTTAGATCCGATTTAGCAAAAAAAATTTTCACTTTTTCGGGTTTTTATTTTTTTTTTTAGCCGTTTTTTGATAGCTAAAAAAAAATTTTTTTCATGTTTTTTTTAGCTATTATATAAGACGTTTTAGCAAAAAAAAAAAAAATTAATTTTTTACGTTCTTTTGTTTTTAGCAATTTTAGATGCGATTTAGCAAAAAAAAATTTTCACTTTTCAGGGTTTTTATTTGTTTTTTTTTTTAGCCGTTTTTTTGATAGCTAAAAAAAATTTTTTTCATGTTTTTTTTAGCTGTTTTTAAGACGTTTTAGCAAAAAAAAAATATATAAATTTTTTACGTTCTTTTTTTTTTTTGCAATTTTAGATCCGATTTGGCAAAAAAAATTTTCACTTTTTAGGGTTTTTATTTTTTTTTTTTAGCCGTTTTTTTGATAGCTAAAAAAAAATTTTTTCATGTTTTTTTTAGCTGTTTTTAAGACGTTTTAGCAAAAAAAAATATAAATTTTTTACGTACTTTTGTTTTTAGCAATTTTAGATCCGAATTAGCAAAAAAAAATTTCCACTTTTTAGGGTTTTTATTTGTTTTTTTTTTAGCCGTTTTTTTTATAGCTAAAAAAAAAATTTTTCATGTTTTTTTTAGCTGTTATATAAGACGTTTTAGCAAAAAAAAAAATATTAATTTTTTACGTTCCTTTGTTTTTAGCAATTTAAGATGCGATTTAGCAAAAAAAATTTTCATTTTGTAGGGTTTTTATTTGTTTTTTTTTTGCCGTTTTTTTTATAGCTAAAAAAAAAATTTTTTTATGTTTTTTTTAGCTGTTTTTAAGACGTTTTAGCAAAAAAAAAAAATATAAATTTTTTACGTACTTTTGTTTTTAGCAATTTTAGATCCGATTTAGCAAAAAAAAATTTCCACTTTTTAGGGTTTTTATTTGTTTTTTTTTTAGCCGTTTTTTTGATAGCTAAAAAAAATTTTTTTCATGTTTTTTTTAGCTGTTTTTAAGACGTTTTAGCAAAAAAAAAATATAAATTTTTTACGTTCTTTTTTTTTTAGCAATTTTAGATCCGATTAAGCAAAAAAAATTTTCACTTTTTAGGGTTTTTATTTTTTTTTTTTAGCCGTTTTTTTGATAGCTAAAAAAAAATTTTTTCATGTTTTTTTTTAGATGTTTTTAAGACGTTTTAGCAAAAAACTAATATATAAATTTTTTACGTTCTTTTGTTTTTAGCAATTTTAGATGCGATTTAGCAAAAAAAAATTTTCACTTTTCAGGGTTTTTATTTGTTTTTTTTTTTAGCCGTTTTTTTGATAGCTAAAAAAAATTTTTTTCATGTTTTTTTTAGCTGCTTTTAAGATGTTTTAGCAAAAAAAAAAAATATAAATTTTCTACGTACTTTTGTTTTTAGCAATTTTAGATCCGATTTAGCAAAAAAAAATTTCCACTTTTTAGGGTTTTTATTTGTTTTTTTTTAGCCGTTTTTTTTAGAGCTAAAAAAAAAATTTTTTCATGTTTTTTTTAGCTGTTATATAAGACGTTTTAGCAAAAAAAAAAATATTAATTTTTTACGTTCTTTTTTTTTTAGCAATTTTAGATCCGATTTAGCAAAAAAAATTTTCACTTTTTAGGGTTTTTATTTTTTTTTTAGCCGTTTTTTGATAGCTAAAAAAAAATTTTTTTCATGTTTTTTTTAGCTATTATATAAGACGTTTTAGCAAAAAAAAAAAAAATTAATTTTTTACGTTCTTTTGTTTTTAGCAATTTTAGATGCGATTTAGCAAAAAAAAATTTTCACTTTTCAGGGTTTTTATTTGTTTTTTTTTTTAGCCGTTTTTTTGATGGCTAAAAAAAATTTTTTTCATGTTTTTTTTAGCTGTTTTTAAGACGTTTTAGCAAAAAAAAAATATATAAATTTTTTACAATCTTTTTTTTTTTGCAATTTTAGATCCGATTTGGCAAAAAAAATTTTCACTTTTTAGGGTTTTTATTTTTTTTTTTTAGCCGTTTTTTTGATAGCTAAAAAAAAATTTTTTCATGTTTTTTTTAGCTGTTTTTAAGACGTTTTAGCAAAAAAAAATATAAATTTTTTACGTTCTTTTGTTTTTAGCAATTTTAGATCCGATTTAGCAAAAAAAAATTTCCACTTTTTAGGGTTTTTATTTGTTTTTTTTTAGCCGTTTTTTTTATAGCTAAAAAAAAAATTTTTTCATGTTTTTTTTAGCTGTTATATAAGACGTTTAAGCAAAAAAAAAAAAATATTAATTTTTTACGTTCTTTTTTTTTTAGCAATTTTAGATCCGATTTAGCAAAAAAAATTTTCACTTTTTAGGGTTTTTATTTTTTTTTTTTAGCCGTTTTTTTGATAGCCAAAAAAAAAATTTTTTCATGTTTTTTTTAGCTGTTTTTAAGACGTTTTAGCAAAAAAAAAAAATATAAATTTTTTACGTACTTTTGTTTTTAGCAATTTTAGATCCGATTTAGCAAAAAAAAATTTCCACTTTTTAGGGTTTTTATTTGTTTTTTTTTTAGCCGTTTTTTTTATAGCTAAAAAAAAAATTTTTCATGTTTTTTTTAGCTGTTATATAAGACGTTTTAGCAAAAAAAAAAATATTAATTTTTTACGTTCCTTTGTTTTTAGCAATTTAAGATGCGATTTAGCAAAAAAAATTTTCATTTTGTAGGGTTTTTATTTGTTTTTTTTTAGCCGTTTTTTTTATAGCTAAAAAAAAATTTTTTCATGTTTTTTTTAGCTGTTATATAAGACGTTTTAGCAAAAAAAAAAATATTAATTTTTTACGTTCTTTTGTTTTTAGCAATTTTAGATGCGATTTAGCAAAAAAAAATTTTCACTTTTCAGGGTTTTTATTTGTTTTTTTTTTTAGCCGTTTTTTTGATAGCAAAAAAAATTTTTTTCATGTTTTTTTTAGCTGTTTTTAAGACGTTTTAGCAAAAAAAAAATATATAAATTTTTTACGTTCTTTTTTTTTTAGCAATTTTAGATCCGATTTTGCAAAAAAAATTTTCACTTTTTAGGGTTTTTATTTGTTTTTTTTTTTTAGCCTTTTTTTAATAGCAAAAAAAATTTCTTTTCATGTTTTTTTTAGCTGTTTTTAAGACGTTTTAGCAAAAAAAAAATATATAAATTTTTTACGTTCTTTTTTTTTTAGCAATTTTAGATCCGATTTAGCAAAAAAAATTTTCACTTTTTAGGGGTTTTATTTTTTTTTTAGCCGTTTTTTTTATAGCTAAAAAAAAATTTTTTCATGTTTTTTTTAGCTGTTATATAAGACGTTTTAGCAAAAAAAAAAATATTAATTTTTTACGTTCTTTTGTTTTTAGCAATTTTAGATGCGATTTAGCAAAAAAAAATTTTCACTTTTCAGGGTTTTTATTTGTTTTTTTTTTAGCCGTTTTTTTGATAGCTAAAAAAATTTTTTCATGTTTTTTTTAGCTGTTTTTAAGACGTTTTAGCAAAAAAAAAAAATATAAATTTTTTACGTACTTTTGTTTTTAGCAATTTTAGATCCGATTTAGCAAAAAAAAATTTCCACTTTTTAGGGTTTTTATTTGTTTTTTTTTTAGCCGTTTTTTTTATAGCTAAAAAAAAAATTTTTCATGTTTTTTTTAGCTGTTATATAAGACGTTTTAGCAAAAAAAAAAATATTAATTTTTTACGTTCCTTTGTTTTTAGCAATTTAAGATGCGATTTAGCAAAAAAAATTTTCATTTTGTAGGGTTTTTATTTGTTTTTTTTAGCCGTTTTTTTTATAGCTAAAAAAAAATTTTTTCATGTTTTTTTTAGCTGTTATATAAGACGTTTTAGCAAAAAAAAAAATATTAATTTTTTACGTTCTTTTGTTTTTAGCAATTTTAGATGCGATTTAGCAAAAAAAAATTTTCACTTTTCAGGGTTTTTATTTGTTTTTTTTTTAGCCGTTTTTTTGATAGCAAAAAAAATTTTTTTCATGTTTTTTTTAGCTGTTTTTAAGACGTTTTAGCAAAAAAAAAATATATAAATTTTTTACGTTCTTTTTTTTTTAGCAATTTTAGATCCGATTTTGCAAAAAAAATTTTCACTTTTTAGGGTTTTTATTTGTTTTTTTTTTTTAGCCTTTTTTTAATAGCAAAAAAAATTTCTTTTCATGTTTTTTTTAGCTGTTTTTAAGACGTTTTAGCAAAAAAAAAATATATAAATTTTTTACGTTCTTTTTTTTTTAGCAATTTTAGATCCGATTTAGCAAAAAAAATTTTCACTTTTTAGGGGTTTTATTTTTTTTTTAGCCGTTTTTTTTTTAGCTAAAAAAAAATTTTTTCATGTTTTTTTTAGCTGTTATATAAGACGTTTTAGCAAAAAAAAAAATATTAATTTTTTACGTTCTTTTGTTTTTAGCAATTTTAGATGCGATTTAGCAAAAAAAAATTTTCACTTTTCAGGGTTTTTATTTGTTTTTTTTTTAGCCGTTTTTTTGATAGCTAAAAAAATTTTTTCATGTTTTTTTTAGATGTTTTTAAGACGTTTTAGCAAAAAACTAATATATAAATTTTTTACGTTCTTTTGTTTTTAGCAATTTTAGATGCGATTTAGCAAAAAAAAATTTTCACTTTTCAGGGTTTTTATTTGTTTTTTTTTTTAGCCGTTTTTTTGATAGCTAAAAAAAATTTTTTTCATGTTTTTTTTAGCTGTTTTTAAGACGTTTTAGCAAAAAAAAAATATAAATTTTTTACGTTCTTTTGCTTTTAGCAATTTGAGATCCGATTTAGCAAAAAAAAATTTTCACTTTTTAGGGTTTTTATTTGTTTTTTTTTAGCCGTTTTTTTGATAGCTAAAAAAAATTTTTTTCATGTTTTTTTAAGCTGTTTTTAAGACGTTTTAGCAAAAAAAAATATATAAATTTTTAACGTTCTTTTTTTTTTAGCAATTTTAGATCCGATTTAGCAAAAAAAATTTTCACTTTTTAGGGTTTTTATTTTTTTTTTTAGCCGTTTTTTTGATAGCTAAATTTTTTCATGTTTTTTTTAGCTGTTTTTAAGACGTTTTAGCAAAAAAAAAAATATAAATTTTTTACGTTCTTTTGTTTTTAGCAATTTGAGATCCGATTTAGCAAAAAAAAATTTTCACTTTTTAGGGTTTTTATTTGTTTTTTTTTTAGCCGTTTTTTTGATAGCTAAAAAAAATTTTTTTCATGTTTTTTTTAGCTGTTTTTAAGACGTTTTAGCAAAAAAAAAATATAAATTTTTTACGTTCTTTTGTTTTTAGCAAATTTAGATGCGATTTAGAAAAAAAAAATTCTCACTTTTCAGGGTTTTTATTTGTTTTTTTTTTTAGCCGTTTTTTTGATAGCTAAAAAAAATTTTTTTCATGTTTTTTTTAGCTGTTTTTAAGACGTTTTAGCAAAAAAAAATATATAAATTTTTTACGTTCTTTTTTTTAGCAATTTTAGATCCGATTTAGCAAAAAAAAATTTCACTTTTTAGGGGTTTTATTTTTTTTTTAGCCGTTTTTTTGATAGCTAAAAAAAAATTTTTTTCATGTTTGTTTTAGCTGTTTTTAAGACGTTTAAGCAAAAAAAAATATAAATTTTTTACGTTCTTTTGTTTTTAGCAATTTTAGATCCGATTTAGCAAAAAAAAATTTCCACTTTTTAGGGTTTTTATTTGTTTTTTTTTAGCCGTTTTTTTTATAGCTAAAAAAAAAATTTTTTCATGTTTTTTTTTAGCTGTTATATAAGACGTTAAAGCAAAAAAAAAAAATATTAATTTTTTACGTTCTTTTTTTTTTAGCAATTTTAGATCCGATTTAGCAAAAAAAATTTTCACTTTTTAGGGTTTTTATTTTTTTTTTTAGCCGTTTTTTTGATAGCTAAAAAAAAATTTTTTTCATGTTTTTTTTAGCTGTTTTTAAGACGTTTTAGCAAAAAAAAAAAATATAAATTTTTTACGTACTTTTGTTTTTAGCAATTTTAGATCCGATTTAGCAAAAAAAAATTTCCACTTTTTAGGGTTTTTATTTGTTTTTTTTTTAGCCGTTTTTTTTATAGCTAAAAAAAAAATTTTTTCATGTTTTTTTTAGCTGTTATATAAGACGTTTTAGCAAAAAAAAAAATATTAATTTTTTACGTTCCTTTGTTTTTAGCAATTTAAGATGCGATTTAGCAAAAAAAAATTTTCACTTTTTAGGGTTTTTATTTGTTTTTTTTAGCCGTTTTTTTTAGAGCTAAAAAAAAAATTTTTTCATGTTTTTTTTAGCTGTTATATAAGACGTTTTAGCAAAAAAAAAAATATTAATTTTTTACGTTCTTTTTTTTTTAGCAATTTTAGATCCGATTTAGCAAAAAAAATTTTCACTTTTTAGGGTTTTTATTTTTTTTTTTAGCCGTTTTTTGATAGCTAAAAAAAAAATTTTTTCATGTTTTTTTTAGCTGTTATATAAGACGTTTTAGCAAAAAAAAAAAATATTAATTTTTTACGTTCTTTTGTTTTTAGCAATTTTAGATGCGATTTAGCAAAAAAAAATTTTCACTTTTCAGGGTTTTTATTTGTTTTTTTTTTTAGCCGTTTTTTTGATAGCTAAAAAAAATTTTTTTCATGTTTTTTTAGCTGTTTTTAAGACGTTTTTGCAAAAAAAAAATATATAAATTTTTTACGTTCTTTTTTTTTTTTGCAATTTTAGATCCGATTTGGCAAAAAAAAATTTCACTTTTTAGGGTTTTTATTTTTTTTTTTTAGCCGTTTTTTTGATAGCTAAAAAAAAATTTTTTCATGTTTTTTTTAGCTGTTTTTAAGACGTTTTAGCAAAAAAAAATATAAATTTTTTACGTTCTTTTGTTTTTAGCAATTTTAGATCCGATTTAGCAAAAAAAAATTTCCACTTTTTAGGGTTTTTATTTGTTTTTTTTTAGCCGTTTTTTTATAGCTAAAAAAAAAATTTTTTCATGTTTTTTTTAGCTGTTATATAAGACGTTTAAGCAAAAAAAAAAAAATATTAATTTTTTACGTTCTTTTTTTTTTAGCAATTTTAGATCCGATTTAGCAAAAAAAATTTTCACTTTTTAGTGTTTTTATTTTTTTTTTAGCCGTTTTTTTGATAGCTACAAAAAAAATTTTTTCATGTTTTTTTTAGCTGTTTTTAAGACGTTTTAGCAAAAAAAAAAAATATAAATTTTTTACGTACTTTTGTTTTTAGCAATTTTAGATCCGATTTAGCAAAAAAAAATTTCCACTTTTTAGGGTTTTTATTTGTTTTTTTTTTAGCCGTTTTTTTTATAGCTAAAAAAAAAATTTTTTCATGTTTTTTTTAGCTGTTATATAAGACGTTTTAGCAAAAAAAAAAATATTAATTTTTTACGTTCCTTTGTTTTTAGCAATTTAAGATGCGATTTAGCCAAAAAAAATTTTCACTTTTTAGGGTTTTTATTTGTTTTTTTTTTAGCCGTTTTTTTTATAGCTAATAAAAAATTTTTTCATGTTTTTTTTAGCTGTTATATAAGACGTTTTAGCAAAAAAAAAAATATTAATTTTTTACGTTCTTTTGTTTTTAGCAATTTTAGATGCGATTTAGCAAAAAAAAATTTTCACTTTTCAGGGTTTTTATTTGTTTTTTTTTTTAGCCGTTTTTTTGATAGCAAAAAAAATTTTTTTCATGTTTTTTTTAGCTGTTTTTAAGACGTTTTAGCAAAAAAAAAATATATAAATTTTTTACGTTCTTTTTTTTTTAGCAATTTTAGATCCGATTTTGCAAAAAAAATTTTCACTTTTTAGGGTTTTTATTTGTTTTTTTTTTTAGCCTTTTTTTAATAGCTAAAAAAATTTTTTTTCATGTTTTTTTTAGCTGTTTTTAAGACGTTTTAGCAAAAAAAAAATATATAAATTTTTTACGTTCTTTTTTTTTTAGCAATTTTAGATGCGATTTAGCAAAAAAAAATTTTCACTATTCAGGGTTTTTATTTGTTTTTTTTTTTAGCCGTTTTTTTGATAGCTAAAAAAAATTTTATTCATGTTTTTTTTAGCTGTTTTTAAGACGTTTTAGCAAAAAAAAAATATAAATTTTTTACGTTCTTTTGCTTTTAGCAATTTGAGATCCGATTTAGCAAAAAAAAATTTTCACTTTTTAGGGTTTTTATTTGTTTTTTTTTTAGCCGTTTTTTTGATAGCTAAAAAAAATTTTTTTCATGTTTTTTTAAGCTGTTTTTAAGACGTTTTAGCAAAAAAAAATATATAAATTTTTTACGTTCTTTTTTTTTTAGCAATTTTAGATCCGATTTAGCAAAAAAAATTTTCACTTTTTAGGGTTTTTATTTTTTTTTTTAGCCGTTTTTTTGATAGCTAAATTTTTTCATGTTTTTTTTAGCTGTTTTTAAGACGTTTTAGCAAAAAAAAAAAATATAAATTTTTTACGTTCTTTTGTTTTTAGCAATTTGAGATCCGATTTAGCAAAAAAAAATTTTCACTTTTTAGGGTTTTTATTTGTTTTTTTTTTTAGCCGTTTTTTTGATAGCTAAAAAAAATTTTTTTCATGTTTTTTTTAGCTGTTTTTAAGACGTTTTAGCAAAAAAAAATATAAATTTTTTACGTACTTTTGTTTTTAGCAATTTTAGATCCGATTTAGCAAAATAAAAATTCCACTTTTTAGGGTTTTTATTTGTTTTTTTTTAGCCGTTTTTTTTATAGCTAAAAAAAAAATTTTTTTCATGTTTTTTTTAGCTGTTATATAAGACGTTTTAGCAAAAAAAAAAATATTAATTTTTTACGTTCCTTTGTTTTTAGCAATTTTAGATGCGATTTAGCAAAAAAAAATTTTCACTTTTTAGGGTTTTTATTTGTTTTTTTTTTTAGCCTTTTTTTAATAGCTAAAAAAATTTTTTTTCATGTATTTTTTAGCTGTTTTTAAGACGTTTTAGCAAAAAAAAAATATATAAATTTTTTACGTTCTTTTTTTTTTAGCAATTTTAGATCCGATTTAACAAAAAAAAATTTTTCACTTTTTAGGGTTTTTATTTGTTTTTTTTTAGCCGTTTTTTTTATAGCTAAAAAAAAAATTTTTTCATGTTTTTTTTAGCTGTTTTTAAGACGTTTTAGCAAAAAAAAAATATATAAATTTTTTACGTTCTTTTGTTTTTAGCAATTTTAGATGCGATTTAGCAAAAAAAAATTTTCACTTTTCAGGGTTTTTATTTGTTTTTTTTTTTAGCCGTTTTTTTGATAGCTAAAAAAAATTTTTTTCATGTTTTTTTTAGCTGTTTTTAAGACGTTTTAGCAAAAAAAAAATATATAAATTTTTTTTGTTCTTTTTTTTTAGCAATTTTAGATCCGATTTAGCAAAAAAAATTTTCACTTTTTAGGGGTTTTATTTTTTTTTTTTTAGCCGTTTTTTTGATAGCTAAAAAAAAAATTTTTTCATGTTTTTTTTAGCTGTTTTTAAGACGTTAAAGCAAAAAAAAAATATAAATTTTTTACGTTCTTTTGTTTTTAGCAATTTTAGATCCGATTTAGCAAAAAAAAATTTCCACTTTTTAGGGTTTTTATTTGTTTTTTTTTAGCCGTTTTTTTTTATAGCTAAAAAAAAAATTTTTTCATGTTTTTTTTAGCTGTTATATAAGACGTTTTAGCAAAAAAAAAAATATTAATTTTTTACGTTCTTTTTTTTTTAGCAATTTTAGATCCGATTTAGCAAAAAAAATTTTCACTTTTTAGGGTTTTTATTTTTTTTTTTAGCCGTTTTTTTGATAGCTAAAAAAAAAATTTTTTCATGTTTTTTTTAGCTGTTATATAAGACGTTGTAGCAAAAAAAAAAAATATTAATTTTTTACGTTCTTTTGTTTTTAGCAATTTTAGATGCGATTTAGCAAAAAAAAATTTTCACTTTTCAGGGTTTTTATTTGTTTTTTTTTTAGCCATTTTTTTGATAGCTAAAAAAATTTTTTTTTAAGTTTTTTTTAGCTGTTTTTAAGACGTTTTAGCAAAAAAAAATATATATAAATTTTTTACGTTCTTTTTTTTTAGCAATTTTAGATCCGATTTGGCAAAAAAAAATTTCACTTTTTAGGGTTTTTATTTGTTTTTTTTTTTAGCCTTTTTTTAATAGCTAAAAAAATTTTTTTTCATGTATTTTTTAGCTGGTTTTTAGACGTTTTAGCAAAAAAAAATATATAAATTTTTTACGTTCTTTTTTTTTTAGCAATTTTAGATCCGATTTAGCAAAAAAATTTTTTCACTTTTTAGTGTTTTTATTGTTTTTTTTTTTTAGCCGTTTTTTTTATAGCTAAAAAAAAAATTTTTTCATGTTTTTTTTAGCTGTTTTTAAGACGTTTTAGCAAAAAAAAAATATATAAATTTTTTACGTTCTTTTGTTTTTAGCAATTTTAGATGCGATTTAGCAAAAAAAAATTTTCACTTTTCAGGGTTTTTATTTGTTTTTTTTTTTAGCCGTTTTTTTGATAGCTAAAAAAAATTTTTTCATGTTTTTTTTAGCTGTTATATAAGACGTTTTAGCAAAAAAAAAAATATTAATTTTTTACGTTCTTTTTTTTTTAGCAATTTTAGATCCGATTTAGCAAAAAAAATTTTCACTTTTTAGGGTTTTTATTTTTTTTTTAGCCGTTTTTTGATAGCTAAAAAAAAAATTTTTTCATGTTTTTTTTAGCTGTTATATAAGACGTTTTAGCAAAAAAAAAACATATTAATTTTTTACGTTCCTTTGTTTTTAGCAATTTTAGATGCGATTTAGCAAAAAAAAATTTTCACTTTTTAGGGTTTTTATTTGTTTTTTTTTTTAGCCTTTTTTTAATAGCTAAAAAAATTTTTTTTCATGTATTTTTTAGCTGTTTTTAAGACGTTTTAGCAAAAAAAAAATATATAAATTTTTTACGTTCTTTTTTTTTTAGCAATTTTAGATCCGATTAAGCAAAAAAATTTTTTCACTTTTTAGGGTTTTTATTTGTTTTTTTTTAGCCGTTTTTTTTATAGCTAAAAAAAAAATTTTTTCATGTTTTTTTTAGCTGTTTTTAAGACGTTTTAGCAAAAAAAAAATATATAAATTTTTTACGTTCTTTTGTTTTTAGCAATTTTAGATGCGATTAAGCAAAAAAAAATTTTCACTTTTCAGGGTTTTTATTTGTTTTTTTTTTAGCCGTTTTTTTGATAGTTAAAAAAAAATTTTTTCATGTTTTTTTTAGCTGTTTTTAAGACGTTTTAGCAAAAAAAAATATATATAAATTTTTTACGTTCTTTTTTTTTAGCAATTTTAGATCCGATTTGGCAAAAAAAAATTTCACTTTTTAGGGGTTTTATTTTTTTTTTTTTAGCCGTTTTTTTGATAGCTAAAAAAAAATTTTTTCATGTTTTTTTTAGCTGTTTTTAAGACGTTTAAGCAAAAAAAAAATATAAATTTTTTACGTTCTTTTGTTTTTAGCAATTTTAGATCCGATTTAGCAAAAAAAAATTTCCACTTTTTAGGGTTTTTATTTGTTTTTTTTTAGCCGTTTTTTTTAAAGCTAAAAAAAAAATTTTTCATGTTTTTTTTAGCTGTTATATAAGACGTTTTAGCAAAAAAAAAAATATTAATTTTTTACGTTCTTTTGTTTTTAGCAATTTTAGATGCGATTTAGCAAAAAAAAATTTTCACTTTTCAGGGTTTTTATTTGTTTTTTTTTAGCCATTTTTTTGATAGCTAAAAAAAATTTTTTTCATGTTTTTTTTAGCTGTTTTTAAGACGTTTTAGCAAAAAAAAAATATATAAATTTTTTACGTTCTTTTTTTTTTTGCAATTTTAGATCCGATTTGGCAAAAAAAATTTTCACTTTTTAGGGTTTTTATTTTTTTTTTTTTAGCCGTTTTTTTGATAGCTAAAAAAAAAATTTTTTCATGTTTTTTTTAGCTGTTATATAAGACGTTTTAGCAAAAAAAAAAATATTAATTTTTTACGTTCCTTTGTTTTTAGCAATTTTAGATGCGATTTAGCAAAAAAAAATTTTCACTTTTTAGGGTTTTTATTTGTTTTTTTTTTTAGCCTTTTTTTAATAGCAAAAAAAATTTTTTTAATGTATTTTTTAGCTGTTTTTAAGACGTTTTAGCAAAAAAAAAATATATAAATTTTTTACGTTCTTTTTTTTTTAGCAATTTTAGATCCGATTTAGCAAAAAAATTTTTTTCACTTTTTAGGGTTTTTATTTGTTTTTTTTTTAGCCGTTTTTTTATAGCTAAAAAAAAATTTTTTTCATGTTTTTTTTAGCTGTTTTTAAGACGTTTTAGCAAAAAAAAAATATATAAATTTTTTACGTTCTTTTGTTTTTAGCAATTTTAGATGCGATTTAGCAAAAAAAAATTTTCACTTTTCAGGGTTTTTATTTGTTTTTTTTTTTAGCCGTTTTTTTGATAGCTAAAAAAAATTTTTTTCATGTTTTTTTTAGCTGTTTTTAAGACGTTTTAGCAAAAAAAAATATATAAATTTTTTACGTTCTTTTTTTTAGCAATTTTAGATCCGATTTAGCAAAAAAATTTTCACTTTTTAGGGTTTTTATTTTTTTTTTTAGCCGTTTTTTGATAGCTAAAAAAAAATTTTTTTCATGTTTTTTTTAGCTGTTTTTAAGACGTTTAAGCAAAAAAAAAATATAAATTTTTTACGTTCTTTTGTTTTTAGCAATTTTAGATCCGATTTAGCAAAAAAAATTTTCACTTTTTAGGGTTTTTATTTTTTTTTTTAGCCGTTTTTTTGATAGCTAAAAAAAAAATTTTTTCATGTTTTTTTTAGCTGTTATATAAGACGTTTTAGCAAAAAAAAAATATTAATTTTTTACGTTCTTTTGTTTTTTTTTTTAGCCGTTTTTTTGATAGCTAAAAAAAATTTTTTTCATGTTTTTTTTAGCTGTTTTTAAGACGTTTTAGCAAAAAAAAAATATATAAATTTTTTACGTTCTTTTTTTTTTGCAATTTTAGATCCGATTTGGCAAAAAAAATTTTCACTTTTTAGGGTTTTTATTTATTTTTTTTTAGCCGTTTTTTTGATAGCTAAAAAAAAATTTTTTCATGTTTTTTTTAGCTGTTTTTAAGACGTTTTAGCAAAAAAAAATATATAAATTTTTTACGTTCTTTTTTTTTTAGCAATTTTAGATCCGATTTAGCAAAAAAAATTTTCACTTTTTAGGGTTTTTATTTTTTTTTTTAGCCGTTTTTTTGATAGTTAAATTTTTTCATGTTTTTTTTAGCTGTTTTTAAGACGTTTTAGCAAAAAAAAAAAATATAAATTTTTTACGTACTTTTGTTTTTAGCAATTTGAGATCCGATTTAGCAAAAAAAAATTTTCACTTTTTAGGGTTTTTATTTGTTTTTTTTTTAGCCGTTTTTTTGATAGCTAAAAAAAATTTTTTTCATGTTTTTTTAAGCTGTTTTTAAGACGTTTTAGCAAAAAAAAATATATAAATTTTTTACGTTCTTTTTTTTTTAGCAATTTTAGATCCGATTTAGCAAAAAAAATTTTCACTTT
This sequence comes from Siphlonurus alternatus, assembly GCA_949825025.1. Taxonomy (NCBI): domain Eukaryota; kingdom Metazoa; phylum Arthropoda; class Insecta; order Ephemeroptera; family Siphlonuridae; genus Siphlonurus; species Siphlonurus alternatus. Next base: position 946,276 of record CATKWE010000002.1, read on the forward strand.
TTAGGGTTTTTATTTTTTTTTTTAGCCGTTTTTTTGATAGCTAAATTTTTTCATGTTTTTTTTAGCTGTTTTTAAGACGTTTTAGCAAAAAAAAAAAATATAAATTTTTTACGTTCTTTTGTTTTTAGCAATTTGAGATCCGATTTAGCAAAAAAAAATTTTCACTTTTTAGGGTTTTTATTTGTTTTTTTTTTTAGCCGTTTTTTTGATAGCTAAAAAAAATTTTTTTCATGTTTTTTTTAGCTGTTTTTAAGACGTTTTAGCAAAAAAAAATATAAATTTTTTACGTACTTTTGTTTTTAGCAATTTTAGATCCGATTTAGCAAAATAAAAATTCCACTTTTTAGGGTTTTTATTTGTTTTTTTTTAGCCGTTTTTTTTATAGCTAAAAAAAAAATTTTTTTCATGTTTTTTTTAGCTGTTATATAAGACGTTTTAGCAAAAAAAAAAAATATTAATTTTTTACGTTCCTTTGTTTTTAGCAATTTTAGATGCGATTTAGCAAAAAAAAATTTTCACTTTTTAGGGTTTTTATTTGTTTTTTTTTTTAGCCTTTTTTTAATAGCTAAAAAAATTTTTTTTCATGTATTTTTTAGCTGTTTTTAAGACGTTTTAGCAAAAAAAAATATATAAATTTTTTACGTTCTTTTTTTTTTAGCAATTTTAGATCCGATTTAACAAAAAAAAATTTTTCACTTTTTAGGGTTTTTATTTGTTTTTTTTTAGCCGTTTTTTTTATAGCTAAAAAAAAAATTTTTTCATGTTTTTTTTAGCTGTTTTTAAGACGTTTTAGCAAAAAAAAAATATATAAATTTTTTACGTTCTTTTGTTTTTAGCAATTTTAGATGCGATTTAGCAAAAAAAAATTTTCACTTTTCAGGGTTTTTATTTGTTTTTTTTTTTAGCCGTTTTTTTGATAGCTAAAAAAAATTTTTTTCATGTTTTTTTTAGCTGTTTTTAAGACGTTTTAGCAAAAAAAAAATATATAAATTTTTTTTGTTCTTTTTTTTTAGCAATTTTAGATCCGATTTAGCAAAAAAAATTTTCACTTTTTAGGGGTTTTATTTTTTTTTTTTTAGCCGTTTTTTTGATAGCTAAAAAAAAAATTTTTTCATGTTTTTTTTAGCTGTTTTTAAGACGTTAAAGCAAAAAAAAAATATAAATTTTTTACGTTCTTTTGTTTTTAGCAATTTTAGATCCGATTTAGCAAAAAAAAATTTCCACTTTTTAGGGTTTTTATTTGTTTTTTTTTAGCCGTTTTTTTTTATAGCTAAAAAAAAATTTTTTTCATGTTTTTTTTAGCTGTAATATAAGACGTTTTAGCAAAAAAAAAAATATTAATTTTTTACGTTCTTTTTTTTTTAGCAATTTTAGATCCGATTTAGCAAAAAAAATTTTCACTTTTTAGGGTTTTTATTTTTTTTTTTAGCCGTTTTTTTGATAGCTAAAAAAAAAATTTTTTCATGTTTTTTTTAGCTGTTATATAAGACGTTGTAGCAAAAAAAAAAAATATTAATTTTTTACGTTCTTTTGTTTTTAGCAATTTTAGATGCGATTTAGCAAAAAAAAATTTTCACTTTTCAGGGTTTTTATTTGTTTTTTTTTTAGCCATTTTTTTGATAGCTAAAAAAATTTTTTTTTAAGTTTTTTTTAGCTGTTTTTAAGACGTTTTAGCAAAAAAAAATATATATAAATTTTTTACGTTCTTTTTTTTTAGCAATTTTAGATCCGATTTGGCAAAAAAAAATTTCACTTTTTAGGGTTTTTATTTGTTTTTTTTTTTAGCCTTTTTTTAATAGCTAAAAAAATTTTTTTTCATGTATTTTTTAGCTGGTTTTTAGACGTTTTAGCAAAAAAAAATATATAAATTTTTTACGTTCTTTTTTTTTTAGCAATTTTAGATCCGATTTAGCAAAAAAATTTTTTCACTTTTTAGTGTTTTTATTGTTTTTTTTTTTTAGCCGTTTTTTTTATAGCTAAAAAAAAAATTTTTTCATGTTTTTTTTAGCTGTTTTTAAGACGTTTTAGCAAAAAAAAAATATATAAATTTTTTACGTTCTTTTGTTTTTAGCAATTTTAGATGCGATTTAGCAAAAAAAAATTTTCACTTTTCAGGGTTTTTATTTGTTTTTTTTTTTAGCCGTTTTTTTGATAGCTAAAAAAAATTTTTTCATGTTTTTTTTAGCTGTTATATAAGACGTTTTAGCAAAAAAAAAAATATTAATTTTTTACGTTCTTTTTTTTTTAGCAATTTTAGATCCGATTTAGCAAAAAAAATTTTCACTTTTTAGGGTTTTTATTTTTTTTTTAGCCGTTTTTTGATAGCTAAAAAAAAAATTTTTTCATGTTTTTTTTAGCTGTTATATAAGACGTTTTAGCAAAAAAAAAACATATTAATTTTTTACGTTCCTTTGTTTTTAGCAATTTTAGATGCGATTTAGCAAAAAAAAATTTTCACTTTTTAGGGTTTTTATTTGTTTTTTTTTTTTAGCCTTTTTTTAATAGCTAAAAAAATTTTTTTTCATGTATTTTTTAGCTGTTTTTAAGACGTTTTAGCAAAAAAAAAAATATATAAATTTTTTACGTTCTTTTTTTTTTAGCAATTTTAGATCCGATTAAGCAAAAAAATTTTTTCACTTTTTAGGGTTTTTATTTGTTTTTTTTTAGCCGTTTTTTTTATAGCTAAAAAAAAAATTTTTTCATGTTTTTTTTAGCTGTTTTTAAGACGTTTTAGCAAAAAAAAAATATATAAATTTTTTACGTTCTTTTGTTTTTAGCAATTTTAGATGCGATTAAGCAAAAAAAAATTTTCACTTTTCAGGGTTTTTATTTGTTTTTTTTTTAGCCGTTTTTTTGATAGTTAAAAAAAAAATTTTTCATGTTTTTTTTAGCTGTTTTTAAGACGTTTTAGCAAAAAAAAATATATATAAATTTTTTACGTTCTTTTTTTTTAGCAATTTTAGATCCGATTTGGCAAAAAAAAATTTCACTTTTTAGGGGTTTTATTTTTTTTTTTTTAGCCGTTTTTTTGATAGCTAAAAAAAAATTTTTTCATGTTTTTTTTAGCTGTTTTTAAGACGTTTAAGCAAAAAAAAAATATAAATTTTTTACGTTCTTTTGTTTTTAGCAATTTTAGATCCGATTTAGCAAAAAAAAATTTCCACTTTTTAGGGTTTTTATTTGTTTTTTTTTAGCCGTTTTTTTTAAAGCTAAAAAAAAAATTTTTCATGTTTTTTTTAGCTGTTATATAAGACGTTTTAGCAAAAAAAAAAAATATTAATTTTTTACGTTCTTTTTTTTTTAGCAATTTTAGATCCGATTTAGCAAAAAAAATTTTCACTTTTTAGGGTTTTTATTTTTTTTTTTTAGCCGTTTTTTTGATAGCTAAAAAAAAAATTTTTTCATGTTTTTTTTAGCTGTTATATAAGACGTTGTAGCAAAAAAAAAAAAATATTAATTTTTTACGTTCTTTTGTTTTTAGCAATTTTAGATGCGATTTAGCAAAAAAAAATTTTCACTTTTCAGGGTTTTTATTTGTTTTTTTTTAGCCATTTTTTTGATAGCTAAAAAAAATTTTTTTCATGTTTTTTTTTAGCTGTTTTTAAGACGTTTTAGCAAAAAAAAAATATATAAATTTTTTACGTTCTTTTTTTTTTTGCAATTTTAGATCCGATTTGGCAAAAAAAATTTTCACTTTTTAGGGTTTTTATTTTTTTTTTTTTAGCCGTTTTTTTGATAGCTAAAAAAAAAATTTTTTCATGTTTTTTTTAGCTGTTATATAAGACGTTTTAGCAAAAAAAAAAATATTAATTTTTTACGTTCCTTTGTTTTTAGCAATTTTAGATGCGATTTAGCAAAAAAAAATTTTCACTTTTTAGGGTTTTTATTTGTTTTTTTTTTTTAGCCTTTTTTTAATAGCAAAAAAAATTTTTTTAATGTATTTTTTAGCTGTTTTTAAGACGTTTTAGCAAAAAAAAAATATATAAATTTTTTACGTTCTTTTTTTTTTAGCAATTTTAGATCCGATTTAGCAAAAATTTTTTTTCACTTTTTAGGGTTTTTATTTGTTTTTTTTTTAGCCGTTTTTTTATAGCTAAAAAAAAAATTTTTTCATGTTTTTTTTAGCTGTTTTTAAGACGTTTTAGCAAAAAAAAAATATATAAATTTTTTACGTTCTTTTGTTTTTAGCAATTTTAGATGCGATTTAGCAAAAAAAAATTTTCACTTTTCAGGGTTTTTATTGTTTTTTTTTTTTAGCCGTTTTTTTGATAGCTAAAAAAAATTTTTTTCATGTTTTTTTTAGCTGTTTTTAAGACGTTTTAGCAAAAAAAAATATATAAATTTTTTACGTTCTTTTTTTTAGCAATTTTAGATCCGATTTAGCAAAAAAATTTTCACTTTTTAGGGTTTTTATTTTTTTTTTTAGCCGTTTTTTTGATAGCTAAAAAAAAAATTTTTTCATGTTTTTTTTAGCTGTTTTTAAGACGTTTAAGCTAAAAAAAAATATAAATTTTTTATGTTCTTTTGTTTTTAGCAATTTTAGATCCGATTTAGCAAAAAAAATTTTCACTTTTTAGGGTTTTTATTTTTTTTTTTAGCCGTTTTTTTGATAGCTAAAAAAAAAATTTTTTCATGTTTTTTTTAGCTGTTATATAAGACGTTTTAGCAAAAAAAAAATATTAATTTTTTACGTTCTTTTGTTTTTTTTTTTAGCCGTTTTTTTGATAGCTAAAAAAAATTTTTTTCATGTTTTTTTTAGCTGTTTTTAAGACGTTTTAGCAAAAAAAAAATATATAAATTTTTTACGTTCTTTTTTTTTTGCAATTTTAGATCCGATTTGGCAAAAAAAATTTTCACTTTTTAGGGTTTTTATTTTTTTTTTTTTAGCCGTTTTTTTGATAGCTAAAAAAAAATTTTTTCATGTTTTTTTTAGCTGTTTTTAAGACGTTTTAGCAAAAAAAAATATATAAATTTTTTACGTTCTTTTTTTTTTAGCAATTTTAGATCCGATTTAGCAAAAAAAATTTTCACTTTTTAGGGTTTTTATTTTTTTTTTTAGCCGTTTTTTTGATAGTTAAATTTTTTCATGTTTTTTTTAGCTGTTTTTAAGACGTTTTAGCAAAAAAAAAAAATATAAATTTTTTACGTACTTTTGTTTTTAGTTTTTTAGCAATTTAAGATCCGATTTAGCAAAAAAAAATTTTCACTTTTTAGGTTTTTTATTTGTTTTTTTTTTTAGCCGTTTTTTTGATAGCTAAAAAAAAAATTTTTTCATTTTTTTTTTAGCTGTTATATAAGACGTTTTAGCAAAAAAAAAATATTAATTTTTTACGTTCTTTTGTTTTTAGCAATTTTAGATGCGATTTAGCAAAAAAAAATTTTCACTTTTTAGGGTTTTAATTTGTTTTTTTTTTAAGCCGTTTTTTTGATAGCTAAAAAAAATTTTTTTCATGTTTTTTTTAGCTGTTTTTAAGACGTTTTAGCAAAAAAAAAATATATAAATTTTTTACGTTCTTTTTTTTTTAGAAGTTTTAGATCCGATTTAGCAAAAAAAATTTTTCACTTTTTAGGGTTTTTATTTGTTTTTTTTTTAGCCGTTTTTTTGATAGCTAAAAAAAAATTTTTTCATGTTTTTTTTAGCTGTTATATAAGACGTTTTAGCAAAAAAAAAAAATATTAATTTTTTACGTTCTTTTGTTTTTAGCAATTTTAGATGCGATTTAGCAAAAAAAAATTTTCACTTTTCAGGGTTTATATTTGTTTTTTTTTTTAGCCGTTTTTTTGATAGCTAAAAAAAATTTTTTTCATGTTTTTTTTAGCTGTTTTTAAGACGTTTTAGCAAAAAAAAAATATATAAATTTTTTACGTTCTTTTTTTTTTAGCAATTTAAGATCCGATTAAGCAAAAAAAATTTTCACTTTTTAGGGTTTTTATTTTTTTTTTTTTTAGCCGTTTTTTTGATAGCTAAAAAAAAATTTTTTTCATGTTTTTTTTAGCTGTTATATAAGACGTTTTAGCAAAAAAAAAAATATTAATTTTTTACGTTCTTTTGTTTTTAGCAATTTTAGATGCGATTTAGCAAAAAAAAATTTTCACTTTTCAGGGTTTTTATTTGTTTTTTTTTTTAGCCGTTTTTTTGATAGCTAAAAAAAATTTTTTCATGTTTTTTTTAGCTGTTTTTAAGACGTTTTAGCAAAAAAAAATATATAAATTTTTTACGTTCTTTTTTTTTAGCAATATTAGATCCGATTTAGCAAAAAAAATTTTCACTTTTTAGGGTTTTTATTTTCTTTTTTTAGCCGTTTTTTTGATAGCTAAAAAAAATTTTTTTTCATGTTTTTTTTAGCTGTTATATAAGACGTTTTAGCAAAAAAAAAATATTAATTTTTTACGTTCTTTTGTTTTTAGCAATTTTAGATGCGATTTAGCAAAAAAAAATTTTCACTTTTTAGGGTTTTTATTTGTTTTTTTTTTTAGCCTTTTTTTAATAGCTAAAAAATTTTTTTTCATGTATTTTTTAGCTGTTTTTAAGACGTTTTAGCAAAAAAAAAATATATAAATTTTTTACGTTCTTTTTTTTTTAGCAATTTTAGATCCGATTTAGCAAAAAAATTTTTTCACTTTTTAGGGTTTTTATTTGTTTTTTTTTTAGCCGTTTTTTTTATAGCTAAAAAAAAAATTTTTTCATGTTTTTTTTAGCTGTTTTTAAGACGTTTTAGCAAAAAAAAAATATATAAATTTTTTACGTTTTGTTTTTAGCAATTTTAGATGCGATTTAGCAAAAAAAAATTTTCACTTTTCAGGGTTTTTATTTGTTTTTTTTTTAGCCGTTTTTTTGATAGCTAAAAAAAATTTTTTTCATGTTTTTTTTAGCTGTTTTTAAGACGTTTTAGCAAAAAAAATATATAAATTTTTTACGTTCTTTTTTTTTAGCAATTTTAGATCCGATTTAGCAAAAAAAATTTTCACTTTTTAGGGGTTTTATTTTTTTTTTTTTAGCCGTTTTTTTGATAGCTAAAAAAAAAATTTTTCATGTTTTTTTTAGCTGTTTTTAAGACGTTTAAGCAAAAAAAAAATATAAATTTTTTACGTTCTTTTGTTTTTAGCAATTTTAGATCCGATTTAGCAAAAAAAAATTTCCACTTTTTAGGGTTTTTATTTGTTTTTTTTTAGCCGTTTTTTTTATAGCTAAAAAAAAAAATTTTTCATGTTTTTTTTAGCTGTTATATAAGACGTTTTAGCAAAAAAAAAAAAATTAATTTTTTACGTTCTTTTTTTTTAGCAATTTTAGATCCGATTTAGCAAAAAAAATTTTCACTTTTTAGGGTTTTTATTTTTTTTTTTAGCCGTTTTTTTGATAGCTAAAAAAAATTTTTTTCATGTTTTTTTTAGCTGTTTTTAAGACGTTTTAGCAAAAAAAAAAATATAAATTTTTTACGTTCTTTTGTTTTTAGCAATTTTAGATCCGATTTAGCAAAAAAAAATTTCCACTTTTTAGGGTTTTTATTTGTTTTTTTTAGCCGTTTTTTTTATAGCTAAAAAAAAATTTTTTCATGTTTTTTTTAGCTGTTATATAAGACGTTTTAGCAAAAAAAAAAAAATATTAATTTTTTACGTTCTTTTTTTTTTAGCAATTTTAGATCCGATTTAGCAAAAAAAATTTTCACTTTTTAGGGTTTTTATTTTTTTTTTTTAGCCGTTTTTTTGATAGCTAAAAAAAAAATTTTTTCATGTTTTTTTTAGCTGTTTTTAAGACGTTTTAGCAAAAAAAAAAAATATAAATTTTTTACGTACTTTTGTTTTTAGCAATTTTAGATCCGATTTAGCAAAAAAAAATTTCCACTTTTTAGGGTTTTTATTTGTTTTTTTTTTAGCCGTTTTTTTTATAGCTAAAAAAAAAATTTTTTCATGTTTTTTTTAGCTGTTATATAAGACGTTTTAGCAAAAAAAAAAATATTAATTTTTTACGTTCCTTTGTTTTTAGCAATTTAAGATTCGATTTAGCAAAAAAAAATTTTCACTTTTTAGGGTTTTTATTTGTTTTTTTTTTAGCCGTTTTTTTGATAGCTAAAAAAAAATTTTTTTCATGTTTTTTTTAGCTGTTATGTAAGACGTTTTAGCAAAATTTAATATTAATTTTTTACGTTCTTTTGTTTTTAGCAATTTAAGATGCGATTATGCAAAAAAAAATTTTCACTTTTTAGGGTTTTTATTTGTTTTTTTTTTTTAAACGTTTTTTTGATAGCTAAAAAAATTTTTTTTCATGTTTTTTTTAGCTGTTTTTAAGACGTTTTAGCAAAAAAAAAAATATATAAATTTTTTACGTTCTTTTTTTTTTAGCAATTTTAGATCCGATTTAGCAAAAAAATTTTTTCATTTTTTAGGGTTTTTATTTGTTTTTTTTTTTAGCCGTTTTTTTGATAGCTAAAAAAAAAATTTTTTCATGTTTTTTTTAGCTGTTATATAAGACGTTTTAGCAAAAAAAAAAATATTAATTTTTTACGTTCTTTTGTTTTTAGCAATTTTAGATGCGATTTAGCAAAAAAAAATTTTCACTTTTCAGGGTTTTTATTTGTTTTTTTTTTTAGCCGTTTTTTTGATAGCTAAAAAAAATTGTTTTCATGTTTTTTTTAGCTGTTTTTAAGACGTTTTAGCAAAAAAAAATATATAAATTTTTTACGTTCTTTTTTTTTTTTAGCAATTTTAGATCCGATTAAGCAAAAAAAATTTTCACTTTTTAGGGTTTTAATTTTTTTTTTTTTTAGCCGTTTTTTTGATAGCTAAAAAAAAAATTTTTTCATGTTTTTTTTAGCTGTTTTTAAGACGTTTTAGCAAAAAAAAAAATATAAATTTTTTACGTACTTTTGTTTTTAGCAATTTTAGATCCGATTTAGCAAAAAAAAATTTCCACTTTTTAGGGTTTTTATTTGTTTTTTTTTTAGCCGTTTTTTTTATAGCTAAAAAAAAATTTTTTTCATGTTTTTTTTAGCTGTTTTTAAGACGTTTTAGCAAAAAAAAAATATATAAATTTTTTACGTTTTGTTTTTAGCAATTTTAGATGCGATTTTACAAAAAAAAATTTTCACTTTTTAGGGTTTTTATTTGTTTTTTTTTTTTTAACCTTTTTTTAATAGCTAAAAAATTTTTTTTCATGTATTTTTTAGCTGTTTTTAAGACGTTTTAGCAAAAAAAAACATAAATTTTTTACGTTCTTTTTTTTTTTTAGCAATTTTAGATCCGATTTAGCAAAAAATTTTTTTCACTTTTTAGGGTTTTTATTTGTTTTTTTTTTAACCGTTTTTTTTATAGCTAAAAAAAAAATTTTTTCATAATTTTTTTAGCTGTTTTTAAGACGTTTTAGCAAAAAAAAAATATATAAATTTTTTACGTTTTGTTTTTAGCAATTTTAGATGCGATTTAGCAAAAAAAAATTTTCACTTTTCAGGGTTTTTATTTGTTTTTTTTTTTAGCCGTTTTTTTGATAGCAAAAAAAATTTTTTTCATGTTTTTTTTAGCTGTCTTTAAGACGTTTTAGCAAAAAAAAAATATATAAATTTTTTACGTTCTTTTTTTTTAGCAATTTTAGATCCGATTTTGCAAAAAAAATTTTCACTTTTTAGGGTTTTTATTTGTTTTTTTTTTAGCCTTTTTTTAATAGCTAAAAAAATTTTTTTTCATGTTTTTTTTAGCTGTTTTTAAGACGTTTTTGCAAAAAAAAAATATATAAATTTTTTACGTTCTTTTTTTTTTAGCAATTTTAGATCCGATTTAGCAAAAAAATTTTTTCACTTTTTAGGGTTTTTATTTGTTTTTTTTTTTAGCCGTTTTTTTGATAGCTAAAAAAAAAATTTTTTCATTTTTTTTTTAGCTGTTATATAAGACGTTTTAGCAAAAAAAAAATATTAATTTTTTACGTTCTTTTGTTTTTAGCAATTTTAGATGCGATTTAGCAAAAAAAAATTTTCACTTTTTAGGGTTTTTATTTGTTTTTTTTTTTAGCCGTTTTTTTGATAGCTAAAAAAAATTTTTTCATGTTTTTTTTAGCTGTTTTTAAGACGTTTTAGCAAAAAAAAAATATATAAATTTTTTACGTTCTTTTTTTTTTTAGCAATTTTAGATCCGATTTAGCAAAAAAAATTTTCACTTTTTAGGGTTTTTATTTTTTTTTTAGCCGTTTTTTTGATAGCTAAAAATAAAATTTTTTCATATTTTTTTAGCTGTTTTTAAGACGTTTTAGCAAAAAAAAAAATATAAATTTTTTACGTTCTTTTGTTTTTAGCAATTTGAGGGATCGATTTAGCAAAAAAAAAATTTCACTTTTTAGGGTTTTTATTTGTTTTTTTTTTAAGCCGTTTTTTTGATAGCTAAAAAAAATTTTTTTCATGTTTTTTTAGCTGTTTTTAAGACGTTTTAGCAAAAAAAAAATATAAATTTTTTACGTTCTTTTTTTTTAGCAATTTTAGATCCGATTAAGCAAAAAAAATTTTCACTTTTTAGGGTTTTTATTTTTTTTTTTTTTAGCCGTTTTTTTGATAGCTAAAAAAAAATTTTTTCATGTTTTTTTTAGCTGTTTTTAAGTTGTTTTAGCAAAAAAAAAATATATAAATTTTTTACGTTTTTTTTTTTTAGCAATTTTAGATCCGATTTAGCAAAAAAAATTTACACTTTTTAGGGTTTTTATTTTTTTTTTTAGCCGTTTTTTTGATAGCTAAAAAAAAATTTTTTTCATGTTTTTTTTAGCTGTTTTTAAGTTGTTTTAGCAAAAAAAAAAAATATAAATTTTTTACGTACTTTTGTTTTTAGCAATTTTAGATCCGATTTAGCAAAAAAAAATTTCCACTTTTTAGGGTTTTTATTTGTTTTTTTTTTAGCCGTTTTTTTATAGCTAAAAAAAAAATTTTCATGTTTTTTTTAACTGTTGTTAAGACGTTTTAGCAAAAAAAAAATATAAATTTTTTACGTTCTTTTGTTTTTAGCAATTTGAGATCCGATTAAGCAAAAAAAAATTTTCACTTTTTAGGGTTTTTATTTGTTTTTTTTTAAGCCGTTTTTTTGATAGCTAAAAAAAATTTTTTTCATGTTTTTTTTAGCTGTTAAAAAAGACATTTTAGCAAAAAAAAAATATATAAATTTTTTACGTTCTTTTTTTTTTTAGCAATTTTAGATCCGATTGAGCAAAAAAAATTTTCACTTTTTGGGGTTTTTATTTTTTTTTTAGCCGTTTTTTTGATAGCTAAAAAAAAATTTTTTTCATGTTTTTTTTTAGCTGTTTTTAAGACGTTTTAGCAAAAAAAAAAAATATAACTTTTTTACGTACTTTTGTTTTTAGCAATTTTAGATCCGATTTAGCAAAAAAAATTTCCACTTTTAAGGGTTTTTATTTGTTGTTTTTTTAGCCGTTTTTTTTTAGCTAAAAAAAAAATTTTTTCATGTTTTTTTTAGCTGTTATATAAGACGTTTTAGCAAAAAAAAAAATATAATAATTTTTTACGTTCTTTTGTTTTTAGCAATTTTAGATGCGATTTAGCAAAAAAAAATTTTCACTTTTTAGGGTTTTTATTTGTTTTTTTTTAGCCGTTTTTTTGATAGCTAAAAAAAATTTTTTTCATGTTTTTTTAGCTGTTTTTAAGACGTTTTAGCAAAAAAAAAATATATAAATTTTTTACGTTCTTTTTTTTTTAGCAATTTTAGATCCGATTAGGCAAAAAAAAATTTCACTTTTTGGGGTTTTTTTTTTTTTTTAGCCGTTTTTTTGATAGCTAAAAAAAAAATTTTTTCATGTTTTTTTTAGCTGTTTTTAAGACGTTTTAGCAAAAAAAAAATATAAATTTTTTACGTTCTTTTGTTTTTAGCAATTTGAGATCCGATTAAGCAAAAAAAAATTTTCACTTTTTAGGGTTTTTATTTGTTTTTTTTTTAGCCGGTTTTTTGATAGCTAAAAAAAATTTTTTTCATGTTTTTTTTAGCTGTTTTTAAGACGTTTTAGCAAAAAAAAAAATATATAAATTTTTTACGTTCTTTTTTTTTTGCAATTTTAGATCCGATTTAGCAAAAAAAATTTTCACTTTTTGGGGTTTTTATTTTTTTTTTAGCCGTTTTTTTGATAGCTAAAAAAAATTTTTTTCATGTTTTTTTTAGCTGTTAAAAAAGACGTTTTAGCAAAAAAAAAATATATAAATTTTTTACGTTCTTTTTTTTTTTAGCAATTTTAGATCCGATTTAGCAAAAAAAATTTTCACTTTTTTGGGTTTTTATTTGTTTTTTTTTTAGCCGTTTTTTTATAGCTAAAAAAAAAATTTTTCATGTTTTTTTTAGCTGTTGTTAAGACGTTTTAGCAAAAAAAAAATATAAATTTTTTACGTTCTTTTGTTTTTAGCAATTTGAGATCCGATTAAGCAAAAAAAAATTTTCACTTTTTAGGGTTTTTATTTGTTTTTTTTTTAGCCGTTTTTTTGATAGCTAAAAAAAATTTTTTTCATGATTTTTTTAGCTGTTAAAAAAGACGTTTTAGCAAAAAAAAAATATATAAATTTTTTACGTTCTTTTTTTTTTTAGCAATTTTAGATCCGATTTAGCAAAAAAAATTTTCACTTTTTGGGGTTTTTATTTTTTTTTCAGCCGTTTTTTTGATAGCTAAAAAAAAATTTTTTTCATGTTTTTTTTAGCTGTTTTTAAGACGTTTTAGCAAAAAAAAAAATATAAATTTTTTACGTACTTTTGTTTTTAGCAATTTTAGATCCGATTTAGCAAAAAAAATTTCCACTTTTTAGGGTTTTTATTTGTTTTTTTTTTAGCCGTTTTTTTATAGCTAAAAAAAAAAATTTTTTCATGTTTTTTTTAGCTGTTATATAAGACGTTTTAGCAAAAAAAAAAATATAATAATTTTTTACGTTCTTTTGTTTTTAGCAATTTTAGATGCGATTTAGCAAAAAAATATTTTCACTTTTTAGGGTTTTTATTTGTTTTTTTTTTAGCCGTTTTTTTGATAGCTAAAAAAAATTTTTTTCATGTTTTTTTAGCTGTTTTTAAGACGTTTTAGCAAAAAAAAAATATATAAATTTTTTACGTTCTTTTTTTTTTAGCAATTTTAGATCCGATTTAGCAAAAAAAATTTTCACTTTTTGGGGTTTTTTATTTTTTTTTAGCCGTTTTTTTGATAGCTAAAAAAAAATTTTTTCATGTTTTTTTTAGCTGTTTTTATGACGTTTTAGCCAAAAAAAAAATATAAATTTTTTACGTTCTTTTGTTTTTAGCAATTTTAGATGCGATTTAGCAAAAAAAAATTTTCACTTTTTAGGGTTTTTATTTTTTTTTTTTTAGCCGTTTTTTTGATAGCTAAAAAAAATTTTTTTCATGTTTTTTTTAGCTGTTTTTAAGACGTTTTAGCAAAAAAAAAATATAAATTTTTTACGTTCTTTTGTTTTTAGCAATTTGAGATCCGATTAAGCAAAAAAAAATTTTCACTTTTTAGGGTTTTTATTTGTTTTTTTTTTAGCCGTTTTTTTGATAGCTAAAAAAAATTTTTTTCATGTTTTTTTTAGCTGTTTTTAAGACGTTTAAGCAAAAAAAAAAATATATAAATTTTTTACGTTCTTTTTTTTTAGCAATTTTAGATCCGATTTAGCAAAAAAAATTTTCACTTTTTGGGGTTTTTATTTTTTTTTAGCCGTTTTTTTGATAGCTAAAAAAAAATTTTTTTCATGTTTTTTTTAGCTGTTTTTAAGACGTTTTAGCCAAAAAAAAAAATATAAATTTTTTACGTACTTTTGTTTTTAGCAATTTTAGATCCGATTTAGCAAAAAAAAATTTCCACTTTTTAGGGTTTTTATTTGTTTTTTTTTTGCCGTTTTTTTTTTGCAAAAAAAAATTTTTTTCATGTTTTTTTTAGCTGTTATATAAGACGTTTTAGCAAAAAAAAAAAATATAATAATTTTTTACGTTCTTTTGTTTTTAGCAATTTTAGATGCGATTTAGCAAAAAAAAATTTTCACTTTTTAGGGTTTTTATTTGTTTTTTTTTTTAGCCGTTTTTTTGATATCTAAAAAAAATTTTTTTCATGTTTTTTTTAGCTGTTTTTAAGACGTTTTAGAAAAAAAAAAAAGATATAAATTTTTTACGTTCTTTTTTTTTTAGCAATTTTAGATCCGATTTGGCAAAAAAAAAATTTCACTTTTTAGGGTTTTTATTTGTTTTTTTTTAGCCGTTTTTTTGATAGCTAAAAAAAAATTTTTCATGATTTTTTTAGCTGTTATATAAGACATTTTATCAAAAAAAAAAATATTAATTTTTTTTGTTCTTTTGTTTTTAGCAATTTTAGATCCGATTAAGCAAAAAAAAAATTTTCACTTTTTAGGGTTTTTATTTGTTTTTTTTTTAGCCGTTTTTTTGATAGCTAAAAAAAATTTTTTTCATGTTTTTTTTAGCTGTTTTTAAGATGTTTTAGCAAAAAAAAAATATATAAATTTTTTACGTTCTTTTTTTTTAGCAATTTTAGATCCGATTTAGCAAAAAAAATTTCACTTTTTAGGGTTTTTATTTGTTTTTTTTAGCCGTTTTTTTGATAGCTAAAAAAAAAATTTTTTCATGATTTTTTTAGGTGTTATATAAGACATTTTATCAAAAAAAAAAATATTAATTTTTTACGTTCTTTTGTTTTTAGCAATTTTAGATGCGATTAAGCAAAAAAAAATTTTCACTTTTTAGGGTTTTTATTTGTTTTTTTTTTAGCCGTTTTTTTTATAGCTAAAAAAAATTTTTCCTGTTTTTTTTAGCTGTTGTTAAGACGTTTTAGCAAAAAAAAAAATATAAATTTTTTACGTTCTTTTGTTTTTAGCAATTTGAGATCCGATTTAGCAAAAAAAAATTCCACTTTTTAGGGTTTTTATTTGTTTTTTTTTAGCCGTTTTTTTTATAGCTAAAAAAATTTTTTTTCATGTTTTTTTTAGCTTTTATATGACATTTTATCAAAAAAAAAAAAATATTAATTTTTTACGTTCTTTTGTTTTTAGCAGTTTTAGATGCGATTTAGCAAAAAAAATTTTTCACTTTTTAGGGTTTTTATTTGTTTTTTTTTAGTCGTTTTTTTGATAGCTAAAAAAAAATTTTTTTCATGTTTTTTTTAGCTGTTTTTAAGACGTTTTAGCAAAAAAAAAATATAAATTTTTTACGTTCTTTTGTTTTTAGCAATTTGAGATCCATTTAAGCAAAAAAAAATTTTCACTTTTTAGGGTTTTTATTTGTTTTTTTTTTAGCCGTTTTTTTGATAGCTAAAAAAAATTTTTTTCATGTTTTTTTAGCTGTTTTTAAGACGTTTTAGCAAAAAAAAAATTTATAAATTTTTT
Organism: Siphlonurus alternatus; assembly: GCA_949825025.1. NCBI lineage: Eukaryota > Metazoa > Arthropoda > Insecta > Ephemeroptera > Siphlonuridae > Siphlonurus > Siphlonurus alternatus. The sequence continues at coordinate 961,617 of CATKWE010000002.1, forward strand.
ACGTTCTTTTTTTTTTAGCAATTTTAGATCCGATTTAGCAAAAAAAAATTTCACTTTTTGGGGTTTTTATTTTTTTTTTAGCCGTTTTTTTGATAGCTAAAAAAAAAATTTTTTCATGTTTTTTTTAGCTGTTTTTAAGACGTTTTAGCCAAAAAAAAAATATAAATTTTTTACGTACTTTTGTTTTTAGCAATTTTAGATCCGATTTAGCAAAAAAAAATTTCCACTTTTTAGGGTTTTATTTGTTTTTTTTTTAGCCGTTTTTTTTATAGCAAAAAAAAAATTTTTTCATGTTTTTTTTAGCTGTTATATAAGACGTTTTTGCAAAAAAAAAATATAATAATTTTTTACGTTCTTTTGTTTTTAGCAATTTAAGATGCGATTTAGCAAAAAAAAATTTTCACTTTTTAGGGTTTTTATTTGTTGTTTTTTTTAGCCGTTTTTTTGATAGCTAAAAAAAATTTTTTTCATGTTTTTTTTAGCTGTTTTTAAGACGTTTTAGCAAAAAAAAAATATAAATTTTTTACGTTCTTTTTTTTTTAGCAATTTTAGATCCGATTAAGCAAAAAAAATTTTCACTTTTTAGGGTTTTTTTTTTTTTTTTTTAGCCGTTTTTTTGATAGCTAAAAAAAAATTTTTTCATGTTTTTTTTTAGATGTTTTTAAGACGTTTTAGCAAAAAACTAATATATAAATTTTTTACGTTCTTTTGTTTCTAGCAATTTTAGATGCGATTTAGCAAAAAAAAATTTTCACTTTTCAGGGTTTTTATTTGTTTTTTTTTTTAGCCGTTTTTTTGATAGCTAAAAAAAATTTTTTTCATGTTTTTTTTAGCTGCTTTTAAGACGTTTTAGCAAAAAAAAAAAATATAAATTTTCTACGTACTTTTGTTTTTAGCAATTTTAGATCCGATTTAGCAAAAAAAATTTTTCACTTTTTAGGGGTTTTATTTGTTTTTTTTAGCTGTTTTTTTGATAGCTAAAAAAAATTTTTTTCATGTTTTTTTTAGCTGTTTTTAAGACGTTTAAGCAAAAAAAAAATATAAATTTTTTACGTTCTTTTGTTTTTAGCAATTTTAGATCCGATTTAGCAAAAAAAAATTTCCACTTTTTAGGGTTTTTATTTGTTTTTTTTTAGCCGTTTTTTTTTAGAGCTAAAAAAAAAATTTTTTCATGTTTTTTTTAGCTGTTATATAAGACGTTTTAGCAAAAAAAAAAATATTAATTTTTTACGTTCTTTTTTTTTTAGCAATTTTAGATCCGATTTAGCAAAAAAAATTTTCACTTTTTCGGGTTTTTATTTTTTTTTTTAGCCGTTTTTTGATAGCTAAAAAAAAATTTTTTTCATGTTTTTTTTAGCTATTATATAAGACGTTTTAGCAAAAAAAAAAAAAATTAATTTTTTACGTTCTTTTGTTTTTAGCAATTTTAGATGCGATTTAGCAAAAAAAAATTTTCACTTTTCAGGGTTTTTATTTGTTTTTTTTTTTAGCCGTTTTTTTGATAGCTAAAAAAAATTTTTTTCATGTTTTTTTTAGCTGTTTTTAAGACGTTTTAGCAAAAAAAAAATATATAAATTTTTTACGTTCTTTTTTTTTTTTGCAATTTTAGATCCGATTTGGCAAAAAAAATTTTCACTTTTTAGGGTTTTTATTTTTTTTTTTTAGCCGTTTTTTTGATAGCTAAAAAAAAATTTTTTCATGTTTTTTTTAGCTGTTTTTAAGACGTTTTAGCAAAAAAAAATATAAATTTTTTACGTACTTTTGTTTTTAGCAATTTTAGATCCGAATTAGCAAAAAAAAATTTCCACTTTTTAGGGTTTTTATTTGTTTTTTTTTTAGCCGTTTTTTTTATAGCTAAAAAAAAAATTTTTCATGTTTTTTTTAGCTGTTATATAAGACGTTTTAGCAAAAAAAAAAATATTAATTTTTTACGTTCCTTTGTTTTTAGCAATTTAAGATGCGATTTAGCAAAAAAAATTTTCATTTTGTAGGGTTTTTATTTGTTTTTTTTTTGCCGTTTTTTTTATAGCTAAAAAAAAAATTTTTTTATGTTTTTTTTAGCTGTTTTTAAGACGTTTTAGCAAAAAAAAAAAATATAAATTTTTTACGTACTTTTGTTTTTAGCAATTTTAGATCCGATTTAGCAAAAAAAAATTTCCACTTTTTAGGGTTTTTATTTGTTTTTTTTTTAGCCGTTTTTTTGATAGCTAAAAAAAATTTTTTTCATGTTTTTTTTAGCTGTTTTTAAGACGTTTTAGCAAAAAAAAAATATAAATTTTTTACGTTCTTTTTTTTTTAGCAATTTTAGATCCGATTAAGCAAAAAAAATTTTCACTTTTTAGGGTTTTTATTTTTTTTTTTTTAGCCGTTTTTTTGATAGCTAAAAAAAAATTTTTTCATGTTTTTTTTTAGATGTTTTTAAGACGTTTTAGCAAAAAACTAATATATAAATTTTTTACGTTCTTTTGTTTTTAGCAATTTTAGATGCGATTTAGCAAAAAAAAATTTTCACTTTTCAGGGTTTTTATTTGTTTTTTTTTTTAGCCGTTTTTTTGATAGCTAAAAAAAATTTTTTTCATGTTTTTTTTAGCTGCTTTTAAGATGTTTTAGCAAAAAAAAAAAATATAAATTTTCTACGTACTTTTGTTTTTAGCAATTTTAGATCCGATTTAGCAAAAAAAAATTTCCACTTTTTAGGGTTTTTATTTGTTTTTTTTTAGCCGTTTTTTTTAGAGCTAAAAAAAAAATTTTTTCATGTTTTTTTTAGCTGTTATATAAGACGTTTTAGCAAAAAAAAAAATATTAATTTTTTACGTTCTTTTTTTTTTAGCAATTTTAGATCCGATTTAGCAAAAAAAATTTTCACTTTTTAGGGTTTTTATTTTTTTTTTTAGCCGTTTTTTGATAGCTAAAAAAAAATTTTTTTCATGTTTTTTTTAGCTATTATATAAGACGTTTTAGCAAAAAAAAAAAAAATTAATTTTTTACGTTCTTTTGTTTTTAGCAATTTTAGATGCGATTTAGCAAAAAAAAATTTTCACTTTTCAGGGTTTTTATTTGTTTTTTTTTTTAGCCGTTTTTTTGATGGCTAAAAAAAATTTTTTTCATGTTTTTTTTAGCTGTTTTTAAGACGTTTTAGCAAAAAAAAAATATATAAATTTTTTACAATCTTTTTTTTTTTGCAATTTTAGATCCGATTTGGCAAAAAAAATTTTCACTTTTTAGGGTTTTTATTTTTTTTTTTTAGCCGTTTTTTTGATAGCTAAAAAAAAATTTTTTCATGTTTTTTTTAGCTGTTTTTAAGACGTTTTAGCAAAAAAAAATATAAATTTTTTACGTTCTTTTGTTTTTAGCAATTTTAGATCCGATTTAGCAAAAAAAAATTTCCACTTTTTAGGGTTTTTATTTGTTTTTTTTTAGCCGTTTTTTTTATAGCTAAAAAAAAAATTTTTTCATGTTTTTTTTAGCTGTTATATAAGACGTTTAAGCAAAAAAAAAAAAATATTAATTTTTTACGTTCTTTTTTTTTTAGCAATTTTAGATCCGATTTAGCAAAAAAAATTTTCACTTTTTAGGGTTTTTATTTTTTTTTTTTAGCCGTTTTTTTGATAGCCAAAAAAAAAATTTTTTCATGTTTTTTTTAGCTGTTTTTAAGACGTTTTAGCAAAAAAAAAAAATATAAATTTTTTACGTACTTTTGTTTTTAGCAATTTTAGATCCGATTTAGCAAAAAAAAATTTCCACTTTTTAGGGTTTTTATTTGTTTTTTTTTTAGCCGTTTTTTTTATAGCTAAAAAAAAAATTTTTCATGTTTTTTTTAGCTGTTATATAAGACGTTTTAGCAAAAAAAAAAATATTAATTTTTTACGTTCCTTTGTTTTTAGCAATTTAAGATGCGATTTAGCAAAAAAAATTTTCATTTTGTAGGGTTTTTATTTGTTTTTTTTTAGCCGTTTTTTTTATAGCTAAAAAAAAATTTTTTCATGTTTTTTTTAGCTGTTATATAAGACGTTTTAGCAAAAAAAAAAATATTAATTTTTTACGTTCTTTTGTTTTTAGCAATTTTAGATGCGATTTAGCAAAAAAAAATTTTCACTTTTCAGGGTTTTTATTTGTTTTTTTTTTTAGCCGTTTTTTTGATAGCAAAAAAAATTTTTTTCATGTTTTTTTTAGCTGTTTTTAAGACGTTTTAGCAAAAAAAAAATATATAAATTTTTTACGTTCTTTTTTTTTTAGCAATTTTAGATCCGATTTTGCAAAAAAAATTTTCACTTTTTAGGGTTTTTATTTGTTTTTTTTTTTTAGCCTTTTTTTAATAGCAAAAAAAATTTCTTTTCATGTTTTTTTTAGCTGTTTTTAAGACGTTTTAGCAAAAAAAAAATATATAAATTTTTTACGTTCTTTTTTTTTTAGCAATTTTAGATCCGATTTAGCAAAAAAAATTTTCACTTTTTAGGGGTTTTATTTTTTTTTTAGCCGTTTTTTTTATAGCTAAAAAAAAATTTTTTCATGTTTTTTTTAGCTGTTATATAAGACGTTTTAGCAAAAAAAAAAATATTAATTTTTTACGTTCTTTTGTTTTTAGCAATTTTAGATGCGATTTAGCAAAAAAAAATTTTCACTTTTCAGGGTTTTTATTTGTTTTTTTTTTAGCCGTTTTTTTGATAGCTAAAAAAATTTTTTCATGTTTTTTTTAGCTGTTTTTAAGACGTTTTAGCAAAAAAAAAAAATATAAATTTTTTACGTACTTTTGTTTTTAGCAATTTTAGATCCGATTTAGCAAAAAAAAATTTCCACTTTTTAGGGTTTTTATTTGTTTTTTTTTTAGCCGTTTTTTTTATAGCTAAAAAAAAAATTTTTCATGTTTTTTTTAGCTGTTATATAAGACGTTTTAGCAAAAAAAAAAATATTAATTTTTTACGTTCCTTTGTTTTTAGCAATTTAAGATGCGATTTAGCAAAAAAAATTTTCATTTTGTAGGGTTTTTATTTGTTTTTTTTAGCCGTTTTTTTTATAGCTAAAAAAAAATTTTTTCATGTTTTTTTTAGCTGTTATATAAGACGTTTTAGCAAAAAAAAAAATATTAATTTTTTACGTTCTTTTGTTTTTAGCAATTTTAGATGCGATTTAGCAAAAAAAAATTTTCACTTTTCAGGGTTTTTATTTGTTTTTTTTTTAGCCGTTTTTTTGATAGCAAAAAAAATTTTTTTCATGTTTTTTTTAGCTGTTTTTAAGACGTTTTAGCAAAAAAAAAATATATAAATTTTTTACGTTCTTTTTTTTTTAGCAATTTTAGATCCGATTTAGCAAAAAAAATTTTCACTTTTTGGGGTTTTTTATTTTTTTTTAGCCGTTTTTTTGATAGCTAAAAAAAAATTTTTTCATGTTTTTTTTAGCTGTTTTTATGACGTTTTAGCCAAAAAAAAAATATAAATTTTTTACGTTCTTTTGTTTTTAGCAATTTTAGATGCGATTTAGCAAAAAAAAATTTTCACTTTTTAGGGTTTTTATTTTTTTTTTTTTAGCCGTTTTTTTGATAGCTAAAAAAAATTTTTTTCATGTTTTTTTTAGCTGTTTTTAAGACGTTTTAGCAAAAAAAAAATATAAATTTTTTACGTTCTTTTGTTTTTAGCAATTTGAGATCCGATTAAGCAAAAAAAAATTTTCACTTTTTAGGGTTTTTATTTGTTTTTTTTTTAGCCGTTTTTTTGATAGCTAAAAAAAATTTTTTTCATGTTTTTTTTAGCTGTTTTTAAGACGTTTAAGCAAAAAAAAAAATATATAAATTTTTTACGTTCTTTTTTTTTAGCAATTTTAGATCCGATTTAGCAAAAAAAATTTTCACTTTTTGGGGTTTTTATTTTTTTTTAGCCGTTTTTTTGATAGCTAAAAAAAAATTTTTTTCATGTTTTTTTTAGCTGTTTTTAAGACGTTTTAGCCAAAAAAAAAAATATAAATTTTTTACGTACTTTTGTTTTTAGCAATTTTAGATCCGATTTAGCAAAAAAAAATTTCCACTTTTTAGGGTTTTTATTTGTTTTTTTTTTGCCGTTTTTTTTTTGCAAAAAAAAATTTTTTTCATGTTTTTTTTAGCTGTTATATAAGACGTTTTAGCAAAAAAAAAAAATATAATAATTTTTTACGTTCTTTTGTTTTTAGCAATTTTAGATGCGATTTAGCAAAAAAAAATTTTCACTTTTTAGGGTTTTTATTTGTTTTTTTTTTTAGCCGTTTTTTTGATATCTAAAAAAAATTTTTTTCATGTTTTTTTTAGCTGTTTTTAAGACGTTTTAGCAAAAAAAAAAAGATATAAATTTTTTACGTTCTTTTTTTTTTAGCAATTTTAGATCCGATTTGGCAAAAAAAAAATTTCACTTTTTAGGGTTTTTATTTGTTTTTTTTTAGCCGTTTTTTTGATAGCTAAAAAAAAATTTTTCATGATTTTTTTAGCTGTTATATAAGACATTTTATCAAAAAAAAAAATATTAATTTTTTTTGTTCTTTTGTTTTTAGCAATTTTAGATCCGATTAAGCAAAAAAAAAATTTTCACTTTTTAGGGTTTTTATTTGTTTTTTTTTTAGCCGTTTTTTTGATAGCTAAAAAAAATTTTTTTCATGTTTTTTTTAGCTGTTTTTAAGATGTTTTAGCAAAAAAAAAATATATAAATTTTTTACGTTCTTTTTTTTTAGCAATTTTAGATCCGATTTAGCAAAAAAAATTTCACTTTTTAGGGTTTTTATTTGTTTTTTTTAGCCGTTTTTTTGATAGCTAAAAAAAAAATTTTTTCATGATTTTTTTAGGTGTTATATAAGACATTTTATCAAAAAAAAAAATATTAATTTTTTACGTTCTTTTGTTTTTAGCAATTTTAGATGCGATTAAGCAAAAAAAAATTTTCACTTTTTAGGGTTTTTATTTGTTTTTTTTTTAGCCGTTTTTTTTATAGCTAAAAAAAATTTTTCCTGTTTTTTTTAGCTGTTGTTAAGACGTTTTAGCAAAAAAAAAAATATAAATTTTTTACGTTCTTTTGTTTTTAGCAATTTGAGATCCGATTTAGCAAAAAAAAATTCCACTTTTTAGGGTTTTTATTTGTTTTTTTTTAGCCGTTTTTTTTATAGCTAAAAAAATTTTTTTTCATGTTTTTTTTAGCTTTTATATGACATTTTATCAAAAAAAAAAAAATATTAATTTTTTACGTTCTTTTGTTTTTAGCAGTTTTAGATGCGATTTAGCAAAAAAAATTTTTCACTTTTTAGGGTTTTTATTTGTTTTTTTTTAGTCGTTTTTTTGATAGCTAAAAAAAAATTTTTTTCATGTTTTTTTTAGCTGTTTTTAAGACGTTTTAGCAAAAAAAAAATATAAATTTTTTACGTTCTTTTGTTTTTAGCAATTTGAGATCCATTTAAGCAAAAAAAAATTTTCACTTTTTAGGGTTTTTATTTGTTTTTTTTTTAGCCGTTTTTTTGATAGCTAAAAAAAATTTTTTTCATGTTTTTTTAGCTGTTTTTAAGACGTTTTAGCAAAAAAAAAATTTATAAATTTTTTACGTTCTTTTTTTTTTAGCAATTTTAGATCCGATTTAGCAAAAAAAAATTTCACTTTTTGGGGTTTTTATTTTTTTTTTAGCCGTTTTTTTGATAGCTAAAAAAAAAATTTTTTCATGTTTTTTTTAGCTGTTTTTAAGACGTTTTAGCCAAAAAAAAAATATAAATTTTTTACGTACTTTTGTTTTTAGCAATTTTAGATCCGATTTAGCAAAAAAAAATTTCCACTTTTTAGGGTTTTATTTGTTTTTTTTTTAGCCGTTTTTTTTATAGCAAAAAAAAAATTTTTTCATGTTTTTTTTAGCTGTTATATAAGACGTTTTTGCAAAAAAAAAATATAATAATTTTTTACGTTCTTTTGTTTTTAGCAATTTAAGATGCGATTTAGCAAAAAAAAATTTTCACTTTTTAGGGTTTTTATTTGTTGTTTTTTTTAGCCGTTTTTTTGATAGCTAAAAAAAATTTTTTTCATGTTTTTTTTAGCTGTTTTTAAGACGTTTTAGCAAAAAAAAAATATAAATTTTTTACGTTCTTTTTTTTTTAGCAATTTTAGATCCGATTAAGCAAAAAAAATTTTCACTTTTTAGGGTTTTTTTTTTTTTTTTTTAGCCGTTTTTTTGATAGCTAAAAAAAAATTTTTTCATGTTTTTTTTTAGATGTTTTTAAGACGTTTTAGCAAAAAACTAATATATAAATTTTTTACGTTCTTTTGTTTCTAGCAATTTTAGATGCGATTTAGCAAAAAAAAATTTTCACTTTTCAGGGTTTTTATTTGTTTTTTTTTTTAGCCGTTTTTTTGATAGCTAAAAAAAATTTTTTTCATGTTTTTTTTAGCTGCTTTTAAGACGTTTTAGCAAAAAAAAAAAATATAAATTTTCTACGTACTTTTGTTTTTAGCAATTTTAGATCCGATTTAGCAAAAAAAATTTTTCACTTTTTAGGGGTTTTATTTGTTTTTTTTAGCTGTTTTTTTGATAGCTAAAAAAAATTTTTTTCATGTTTTTTTTAGCTGTTTTTAAGACGTTTAAGCAAAAAAAAAATATAAATTTTTTACGTTCTTTTGTTTTTAGCAATTTTAGATCCGATTTAGCAAAAAAAAATTTCCACTTTTTAGGGTTTTTATTTGTTTTTTTTTAGCCGTTTTTTTTTAGAGCTAAAAAAAAAATTTTTTCATGTTTTTTTTAGCTGTTATATAAGACGTTTTAGCAAAAAAAAAAATATTAATTTTTTACGTTCTTTTTTTTTTAGCAATTTTAGATCCGATTTAGCAAAAAAAATTTTCACTTTTTCGGGTTTTTATTTTTTTTTTTAGCCGTTTTTTGATAGCTAAAAAAAAATTTTTTTCATGTTTTTTTTAGCTATTATATAAGACGTTTTAGCAAAAAAAAAAAAAATTAATTTTTTACGTTCTTTTGTTTTTAGCAATTTTAGATGCGATTTAGCAAAAAAAAATTTTCACTTTTCAGGGTTTTTATTTGTTTTTTTTTTTAGCCGTTTTTTTGATAGCTAAAAAAAATTTTTTTCATGTTTTTTTTAGCTGTTTTTAAGACGTTTTAGCAAAAAAAAAATATATAAATTTTTTACGTTCTTTTTTTTTTTTGCAATTTTAGATCCGATTTGGCAAAAAAAATTTTCACTTTTTAGGGTTTTTATTTTTTTTTTTTAGCCGTTTTTTTGATAGCTAAAAAAAAATTTTTTCATGTTTTTTTTAGCTGTTTTTAAGACGTTTTAGCAAAAAAAAATATAAATTTTTTACGTACTTTTGTTTTTAGCAATTTTAGATCCGAATTAGCAAAAAAAAATTTCCACTTTTTAGGGTTTTTATTTGTTTTTTTTTTAGCCGTTTTTTTTATAGCTAAAAAAAAAATTTTTCATGTTTTTTTTAGCTGTTATATAAGACGTTTTAGCAAAAAAAAAAATATTAATTTTTTACGTTCCTTTGTTTTTAGCAATTTAAGATGCGATTTAGCAAAAAAAATTTTCATTTTGTAGGGTTTTTATTTGTTTTTTTTTTGCCGTTTTTTTTATAGCTAAAAAAAAAATTTTTTTATGTTTTTTTTAGCTGTTTTTAAGACGTTTTAGCAAAAAAAAAAAATATAAATTTTTTACGTACTTTTGTTTTTAGCAATTTTAGATCCGATTTAGCAAAAAAAAATTTCCACTTTTTAGGGTTTTTATTTGTTTTTTTTTTAGCCGTTTTTTTGATAGCTAAAAAAAATTTTTTTCATGTTTTTTTTAGCTGTTTTTAAGACGTTTTAGCAAAAAAAAAATATAAATTTTTTACGTTCTTTTTTTTTTAGCAATTTTAGATCCGATTAAGCAAAAAAAATTTTCACTTTTTAGGGTTTTTATTTTTTTTTTTTTAGCCGTTTTTTTGATAGCTAAAAAAAAATTTTTTCATGTTTTTTTTTAGATGTTTTTAAGACGTTTTAGCAAAAAACTAATATATAAATTTTTTACGTTCTTTTGTTTTTAGCAATTTTAGATGCGATTTAGCAAAAAAAAATTTTCACTTTTCAGGGTTTTTATTTGTTTTTTTTTTTAGCCGTTTTTTTGATAGCTAAAAAAAATTTTTTTCATGTTTTTTTTAGCTGCTTTTAAGATGTTTTAGCAAAAAAAAAAAATATAAATTTTCTACGTACTTTTGTTTTTAGCAATTTTAGATCCGATTTAGCAAAAAAAAATTTCCACTTTTTAGGGTTTTTATTTGTTTTTTTTTAGCCGTTTTTTTTAGAGCTAAAAAAAAAATTTTTTCATGTTTTTTTTAGCTGTTATATAAGACGTTTTAGCAAAAAAAAAAATATTAATTTTTTACGTTCTTTTTTTTTTAGCAATTTTAGATCCGATTTAGCAAAAAAAATTTTCACTTTTTAGGGTTTTTATTTTTTTTTTTAGCCGTTTTTTGATAGCTAAAAAAAAATTTTTTTCATGTTTTTTTTAGCTATTATATAAGACGTTTTAGCAAAAAAAAAAAAAATTAATTTTTTACGTTCTTTTGTTTTTAGCAATTTTAGATGCGATTTAGCAAAAAAAAATTTTCACTTTTCAGGGTTTTTATTTGTTTTTTTTTTTAGCCGTTTTTTTGATGGCTAAAAAAAATTTTTTTCATGTTTTTTTTAGCTGTTTTTAAGACGTTTTAGCAAAAAAAAAATATATAAATTTTTTACAATCTTTTTTTTTTTGCAATTTTAGATCCGATTTGGCAAAAAAAATTTTCACTTTTTAGGGTTTTTATTTTTTTTTTTTAGCCGTTTTTTTGATAGCTAAAAAAAAATTTTTTCATGTTTTTTTTAGCTGTTTTTAAGACGTTTTAGCAAAAAAAAATATAAATTTTTTACGTTCTTTTGTTTTTAGCAATTTTAGATCCGATTTAGCAAAAAAAAATTTCCACTTTTTAGGGTTTTTATTTGTTTTTTTTTAGCCGTTTTTTTTATAGCTAAAAAAAAAATTTTTTCATGTTTTTTTTAGCTGTTATATAAGACGTTTAAGCAAAAAAAAAAAAATATTAATTTTTTACGTTCTTTTTTTTTTAGCAATTTTAGATCCGATTTAGCAAAAAAAATTTTCACTTTTTAGGGTTTTTATTTTTTTTTTTTAGCCGTTTTTTTGATAGCCAAAAAAAAAATTTTTTCATGTTTTTTTTAGCTGTTTTTAAGACGTTTTAGCAAAAAAAAAAAATATAAATTTTTTACGTACTTTTGTTTTTAGCAATTTTAGATCCGATTTAGCAAAAAAAAATTTCCACTTTTTAGGGTTTTTATTTGTTTTTTTTTTAGCCGTTTTTTTTATAGCTAAAAAAAAAATTTTTCATGTTTTTTTTAGCTGTTATATAAGACGTTTTAGCAAAAAAAAAAATATTAATTTTTTACGTTCCTTTGTTTTTAGCAATTTAAGATGCGATTTAGCAAAAAAAATTTTCATTTTGTAGGGTTTTTATTTGTTTTTTTTTAGCCGTTTTTTTTATAGCTAAAAAAAAATTTTTTCATGTTTTTTTTAGCTGTTATATAAGACGTTTTAGCAAAAAAAAAAATATTAATTTTTTACGTTCTTTTGTTTTTAGCAATTTTAGATGCGATTTAGCAAAAAAAAATTTTCACTTTTCAGGGTTTTTATTTGTTTTTTTTTTTAGCCGTTTTTTTGATAGCAAAAAAAATTTTTTTCATGTTTTTTTTAGCTGTTTTTAAGACGTTTTAGCAAAAAAAAAATATATAAATTTTTTACGTTCTTTTTTTTTTAGCAATTTTAGATCCGATTTTGCAAAAAAAATTTTCACTTTTTAGGGTTTTTATTTGTTTTTTTTTTTTAGCCTTTTTTTAATAGCAAAAAAAATTTCTTTTCATGTTTTTTTTAGCTGTTTTTAAGACGTTTTAGCAAAAAAAAAATATATAAATTTTTTACGTTCTTTTTTTTTTAGCAATTTTAGATCCGATTTAGCAAAAAAAATTTTCACTTTTTAGGGGTTTTATTTTTTTTTTAGCCGTTTTTTTTATAGCTAAAAAAAAATTTTTTCATGTTTTTTTTAGCTGTTATATAAGACGTTTTAGCAAAAAAAAAAATATTAATTTTTTACGTTCTTTTGTTTTTAGCAATTTTAGATGCGATTTAGCAAAAAAAAATTTTCACTTTTCAGGGTTTTTATTTGTTTTTTTTTTAGCCGTTTTTTTGATAGCTAAAAAAATTTTTTCATGTTTTTTTTAGCTGTTTTTAAGACGTTTTAGCAAAAAAAAAAAATATAAATTTTTTACGTACTTTTGTTTTTAGCAATTTTAGATCCGATTTAGCAAAAAAAAATTTCCACTTTTTAGGGTTTTTATTTGTTTTTTTTTTAGCCGTTTTTTTTATAGCTAAAAAAAAAATTTTTCATGTTTTTTTTAGCTGTTATATAAGACGTTTTAGCAAAAAAAAAAATATTAATTTTTTACGTTCCTTTGTTTTTAGCAATTTAAGATGCGATTTAGCAAAAAAAATTTTCATTTTGTAGGGTTTTTATTTGTTTTTTTTAGCCGTTTTTTTTATAGCTAAAAAAAAATTTTTTCATGTTTTTTTTAGCTGTTATATAAGACGTTTTAGCAAAAAAAAAAATATTAATTTTTTACGTTCTTTTGTTTTTAGCAATTTTAGATGCGATTTAGCAAAAAAAAATTTTCACTTTTCAGGGTTTTTATTTGTTTTTTTTTTAGCCGTTTTTTTGATAGCAAAAAAAATTTTTTTCATGTTTTTTTTAGCTGTTTTTAAGACGTTTTAGCAAAAAAAAAATATATAAATTTTTTACGTTCTTTTTTTTTTAGCAATTTTAGATCCGATTTTGCAAAAAAAATTTTCACTTTTTAGGGTTTTTATTTGTTTTTTTTTTTTAGCCTTTTTTTAATAGCAAAAAAAATTTCTTTTCATGTTTTTTTTAGCTGTTTTTAAGACGTTTTAGCAAAAAAAAAATATATAAATTTTTTACGTTCTTTTTTTTTTAGCAATTTTAGATCCGATTTAGCAAAAAAAATTTTCACTTTTTAGGGGTTTTATTTTTTTTTTAGCCGTTTTTTTTATAGCTAAAAAAAAATTTTTTCATGTTTTTTTTAGCTGTTATATAAGACGTTTTAGCAAAAAAAAAAATATTAATTTTTTACGTTCTTTTGTTTTTAGCAATTTTAGATGCGATTTAGCAAAAAAAAATTTTCACTTTTCAGGGTTTTTATTTGTTTTTTTTTTAGCCGTTTTTTTGATAGCTAAAAAAATTTTTTCATGTTTTTTTTAGATGTTTTTAAGACGTTTTAGCAAAAAACTAATATATAAATTTTTTACGTTCTTTTGTTTTTAGCAATTTTAGATGCGATTTAGCAAAAAAAAATTTTCACTTTTCAGGGTTTTTATTTGTTTTTTTTTTTAGCCGTTTTTTTGATAGCTAAAAAAAATTTTTTTCATGTTTTTTTTAGCTGTTTTTAAGACGTTTTAGCAAAAAAAAAATATAAATTTTTTACGTTCTTTTGCTTTTAGCAATTTGAGATCCGATTTAGCAAAAAAAAATTTTCACTTTTTAGGGTTTTTATTTGTTTTTTTTTAGCCGTTTTTTTGATAGCTAAAAAAAATTTTTTTCATGTTTTTTTAAGCTGTTTTTAAGACGTTTTAGCAAAAAAAAATATATAAATTTTTAACGTTCTTTTTTTTTTAGCAATTTTAGATCCGATTTAGCAAAAAAAATTTTCACTTTTTAGGGTTTTTATTTTTTTTTTTAGCCGTTTTTTTGATAGCTAAATTTTTTCATGTTTTTTTTAGCTGTTTTTAAGACGTTTTAGCAAAAAAAAAAATATAAATTTTTTACGTTCTTTTGTTTTTAGCAATTTGAGATCCGATTTAGCAAAAAAAAATTTTCACTTTTTAGGGTTTTTATTTGTTTTTTTTTTAGCCGTTTTTTTGATAGCTAAAAAAAATTTTTTTCATGTTTTTTTTAGCTGTTTTTAAGACGTTTTAGCAAAAAAAAAATATAAATTTTTTACGTTCTTTTGTTTTTAGCAAATTTAGATGCGATTTAGAAAAAAAAAATTCTCACTTTTCAGGGTTTTTATTTGTTTTTTTTTTTAGCCGTTTTTTTGATAGCTAAAAAAAATTTTTTTCATGTTTTTTTTAGCTGTTTTTAAGACGTTTTAGCAAAAAAAAATATATAAATTTTTTACGTTCTTTTTTTTTAGCAATTTTAGATCCGATTTAGCAAAAAAAAATTTCACTTTTTAGGGGTTTTATTTTTTTTTTAGCCGTTTTTTTGATAGCTAAAAAAAAATTTTTTTCATGTTTGTTTTAGCTGTTTTTAAGACGTTTAAGCAAAAAAAAATATAAATTTTTTACGTTCTTTTGTTTTTAGCAATTTTAGATCCGATTTAGCAAAAAAAAATTTCCACTTTTTAGGGTTTTTATTTGTTTTTTTTTAGCCGTTTTTTTTATAGCTAAAAAAAAAATTTTTTCATGTTTTTTTTTAGCTGTTATATAAGACGTTAAAGCAAAAAAAAAAAATATTAATTTTTTACGTTCTTTTTTTTTTAGCAATTTTAGATCCGATTTAGCAAAAAAAATTTTCACTTTTTAGGGTTTTTATTTTTTTTTTTAGCCGTTTTTTTGATAGCTAAAAAAAAATTTTTTTCATGTTTTTTTTAGCTGTTTTTAAGACGTTTTAGCAAAAAAAAAAAATATAAATTTTTTACGTACTTTTGTTTTTAGCAATTTTAGATCCGATTTAGCAAAAAAAAATTTCCACTTTTTAGGGTTTTTATTTGTTTTTTTTTTAGCCGTTTTTTTTATAGCTAAAAAAAAAATTTTTTCATGTTTTTTTTAGCTGTTATATAAGACGTTTTAGCAAAAAAAAAAATATTAATTTTTTACGTTCCTTTGTTTTTAGCAATTTAAGATGCGATTTAGCAAAAAAAAATTTTCACTTTTTAGGGTTTTTATTTGTTTTTTTTAGCCGTTTTTTTTAGAGCTAAAAAAAAAATTTTTTCATGTTTTTTTTAGCTGTTATATAAGACGTTTTAGCAAAAAAAAAAATATTAATTTTTTACGTTCTTTTTTTTTTAGCAATTTTAGATCCGATTTAGCAAAAAAAATTTTCACTTTTTAGGGTTTTTATTTTTTTTTTTAGCCGTTTTTTGATAGCTAAAAAAAAAATTTTTTCATGTTTTTTTTAGCTGTTATATAAGACGTTTTAGCAAAAAAAAAAAATATTAATTTTTTACGTTCTTTTGTTTTTAGCAATTTTAGATGCGATTTAGCAAAAAAAAATTTTCACTTTTCAGGGTTTTTATTTGTTTTTTTTTTTAGCCGTTTTTTTGATAGCTAAAAAAAATTTTTTTCATGTTTTTTTAGCTGTTTTTAAGACGTTTTTGCAAAAAAAAAATATATAAATTTTTTACGTTCTTTTTTTTTTTTGCAATTTTAGATCCGATTTGGCAAAAAAAAATTTCACTTTTTAGGGTTTTTATTTTTTTTTTTTAGCCGTTTTTTTGATAGCTAAAAAAAAATTTTTTCATGTTTTTTTTAGCTGTTTTTAAGACGTTTTAGCAAAAAAAAATATAAATTTTTTACGTTCTTTTGTTTTTAGCAATTTTAGATCCGATTTAGCAAAAAAAAATTTCCACTTTTTAGGGTTTTTATTTGTTTTTTTTTAGCCGTTTTTTTATAGCTAAAAAAAAAATTTTTTCATGTTTTTTTTAGCTGTTATATAAGACGTTTAAGCAAAAAAAAAAAAATATTAATTTTTTACGTTCTTTTTTTTTTAGCAATTTTAGATCCGATTTAGCAAAAAAAATTTTCACTTTTTAGTGTTTTTATTTTTTTTTTAGCCGTTTTTTTGATAGCTACAAAAAAAATTTTTTCATGTTTTTTTTAGCTGTTTTTAAGACGTTTTAGCAAAAAAAAAAAATATAAATTTTTTACGTACTTTTGTTTTTAGCAATTTTAGATCCGATTTAGCAAAAAAAAATTTCCACTTTTTAGGGTTTTTATTTGTTTTTTTTTTAGCCGTTTTTTTTATAGCTAAAAAAAAAATTTTTTCATGTTTTTTTTAGCTGTTATATAAGACGTTTTAGCAAAAAAAAAAATATTAATTTTTTACGTTCCTTTGTTTTTAGCAATTTAAGATGCGATTTAGCCAAAAAAAATTTTCACTTTTTAGGGTTTTTATTTGTTTTTTTTTTAGCCGTTTTTTTTATAGCTAATAAAAAATTTTTTCATGTTTTTTTTAGCTGTTATATAAGACGTTTTAGCAAAAAAAAAAATATTAATTTTTTACGTTCTTTTGTTTTTAGCAATTTTAGATGCGATTTAGCAAAAAAAAATTTTCACTTTTCAGGGTTTTTATTTGTTTTTTTTTTTAGCCGTTTTTTTGATAGCAAAAAAAATTTTTTTCATGTTTTTTTTAGCTGTTTTTAAGACGTTTTAGCAAAAAAAAAATATATAAATTTTTTACGTTCTTTTTTTTTTAGCAATTTTAGATCCGATTTTGCAAAAAAAATTTTCACTTTTTAGGGTTTTTATTTGTTTTTTTTTTTAGCCTTTTTTTAATAGCTAAAAAAATTTTTTTTCATGTTTTTTTTAGCTGTTTTTAAGACGTTTTAGCAAAAAAAAAATATATAAATTTTTTACGTTCTTTTTTTTTTAGCAATTTTAGATGCGATTTAGCAAAAAAAAATTTTCACTATTCAGGGTTTTTATTTGTTTTTTTTTTTAGCCGTTTTTTTGATAGCTAAAAAAAATTTTATTCATGTTTTTTTTAGCTGTTTTTAAGACGTTTTAGCAAAAAAAAAATATAAATTTTTTACGTTCTTTTGCTTTTAGCAATTTGAGATCCGATTTAGCAAAAAAAAATTTTCACTTTTTAGGGTTTTTATTTGTTTTTTTTTTAGCCGTTTTTTTGATAGCTAAAAAAAATTTTTTTCATGTTTTTTTAAGCTGTTTTTAAGACGTTTTAGCAAAAAAAAATATATAAATTTTTTACGTTCTTTTTTTTTTAGCAATTTTAGATCCGATTTAGCAAAAAAAATTTTCACTTTTTAGGGTTTTTATTTTTTTTTTTAGCCGTTTTTTTGATAGCTAAATTTTTTCATGTTTTTTTTAGCTGTTTTTAAGACGTTTTAGCAAAAAAAAAAAATATAAATTTTTTACGTTCTTTTGTTTTTAGCAATTTGAGATCCGATTTAGCAAAAAAAAATTTTCACTTTTTAGGGTTTTTATTTGTTTTTTTTTTTAGCCGTTTTTTTGATAGCTAAAAAAAATTTTTTTCATGTTTTTTTTAGCTGTTTTTAAGACGTTTTAGCAAAAAAAAATATAAATTTTTTACGTACTTTTGTTTTTAGCAATTTTAGATCCGATTTAGCAAAATAAAAATTCCACTTTTTAGGGTTTTTATTTGTTTTTTTTTAGCCGTTTTTTTTATAGCTAAAAAAAAAATTTTTTTCATGTTTTTTTTAGCTGTTATATAAGACGTTTTAGCAAAAAAAAAAATATTAATTTTTTACGTTCCTTTGTTTTTAGCAATTTTAGATGCGATTTAGCAAAAAAAAATTTTCACTTTTTAGGGTTTTTATTTGTTTTTTTTTTTAGCCTTTTTTTAATAGCTAAAAAAATTTTTTTTCATGTATTTTTTAGCTGTTTTTAAGACGTTTTAGCAAAAAAAAAATATATAAATTTTTTACGTTCTTTTTTTTTTAGCAATTTTAGATCCGATTTAACAAAAAAAAATTTTTCACTTTTTAGGGTTTTTATTTGTTTTTTTTTAGCCGTTTTTTTTATAGCTAAAAAAAAAATTTTTTCATGTTTTTTTTAGCTGTTTTTAAGACGTTTTAGCAAAAAAAAAATATATAAATTTTTTACGTTCTTTTGTTTTTAGCAATTTTAGATGCGATTTAGCAAAAAAAAATTTTCACTTTTCAGGGTTTTTATTTGTTTTTTTTTTTAGCCGTTTTTTTGATAGCTAAAAAAAATTTTTTTCATGTTTTTTTTAGCTGTTTTTAAGACGTTTTAGCAAAAAAAAAATATATAAATTTTTTTTGTTCTTTTTTTTTAGCAATTTTAGATCCGATTTAGCAAAAAAAATTTTCACTTTTTAGGGGTTTTATTTTTTTTTTTTTAGCCGTTTTTTTGATAGCTAAAAAAAAAATTTTTTCATGTTTTTTTTAGCTGTTTTTAAGACGTTAAAGCAAAAAAAAAATATAAATTTTTTACGTTCTTTTGTTTTTAGCAATTTTAGATCCGATTTAGCAAAAAAAAATTTCCACTTTTTAGGGTTTTTATTTGTTTTTTTTTAGCCGTTTTTTTTTATAGCTAAAAAAAAAATTTTTTCATGTTTTTTTTAGCTGTTATATAAGACGTTTTAGCAAAAAAAAAAATATTAATTTTTTACGTTCTTTTTTTTTTAGCAATTTTAGATCCGATTTAGCAAAAAAAATTTTCACTTTTTAGGGTTTTTATTTTTTTTTTTAGCCGTTTTTTTGATAGCTAAAAAAAAAATTTTTTCATGTTTTTTTTAGCTGTTATATAAGACGTTGTAGCAAAAAAAAAAAATATTAATTTTTTACGTTCTTTTGTTTTTAGCAATTTTAGATGCGATTTAGCAAAAAAAAATTTTCACTTTTCAGGGTTTTTATTTGTTTTTTTTTTAGCCATTTTTTTGATAGCTAAAAAAATTTTTTTTTAAGTTTTTTTTAGCTGTTTTTAAGACGTTTTAGCAAAAAAAAATATATATAAATTTTTTACGTTCTTTTTTTTTAGCAATTTTAGATCCGATTTGGCAAAAAAAAATTTCACTTTTTAGGGTTTTTATTTGTTTTTTTTTTTAGCCTTTTTTTAATAGCTAAAAAAATTTTTTTTCATGTATTTTTTAGCTGGTTTTTAGACGTTTTAGCAAAAAAAAATATATAAATTTTTTACGTTCTTTTTTTTTTAGCAATTTTAGATCCGATTTAGCAAAAAAATTTTTTCACTTTTTAGTGTTTTTATTGTTTTTTTTTTTTAGCCGTTTTTTTTATAGCTAAAAAAAAAATTTTTTCATGTTTTTTTTAGCTGTTTTTAAGACGTTTTAGCAAAAAAAAAATATATAAATTTTTTACGTTCTTTTGTTTTTAGCAATTTTAGATGCGATTTAGCAAAAAAAAATTTTCACTTTTCAGGGTTTTTATTTGTTTTTTTTTTTAGCCGTTTTTTTGATAGCTAAAAAAAATTTTTTCATGTTTTTTTTAGCTGTTATATAAGACGTTTTAGCAAAAAAAAAAATATTAATTTTTTACGTTCTTTTTTTTTTAGCAATTTTAGATCCGATTTAGCAAAAAAAATTTTCACTTTTTAGGGTTTTTATTTTTTTTTTAGCCGTTTTTTGATAGCTAAAAAAAAAATTTTTTCATGTTTTTTTTAGCTGTTATATAAGACGTTTTAGCAAAAAAAAAACATATTAATTTTTTACGTTCCTTTGTTTTTAGCAATTTTAGATGCGATTTAGCAAAAAAAAATTTTCACTTTTTAGGGTTTTTATTTGTTTTTTTTTTTTAGCCTTTTTTTAATAGCTAAAAAAATTTTTTTTCATGTATTTTTTAGCTGTTTTTAAGACGTTTTAGCAAAAAAAAAATATATAAATTTTTTACGTTCTTTTTTTTTTAGCAATTTTAGATCCGATTAAGCAAAAAAATTTTTTCACTTTTTAGGGTTTTTATTTGTTTTTTTTTAGCCGTTTTTTTTATAGCTAAAAAAAAAATTTTTTCATGTTTTTTTTAGCTGTTTTTAAGACGTTTTAGCAAAAAAAAAATATATAAATTTTTTACGTTCTTTTGTTTTTAGCAATTTTAGATGCGATTAAGCAAAAAAAAATTTTCACTTTTCAGGGTTTTTATTTGTTTTTTTTTTAGCCGTTTTTTTGATAGTTAAAAAAAAATTTTTTCATGTTTTTTTTAGCTGTTTTTAAGACGTTTTAGCAAAAAAAAATATATATAAATTTTTTACGTTCTTTTTTTTTAGCAATTTTAGATCCGATTTGGCAAAAAAAAATTTCACTTTTTAGGGGTTTTATTTTTTTTTTTTTAGCCGTTTTTTTGATAGCTAAAAAAAAATTTTTTCATGTTTTTTTTAGCTGTTTTTAAGACGTTTAAGCAAAAAAAAAATATAAATTTTTTACGTTCTTTTGTTTTTAGCAATTTTAGATCCGATTTAGCAAAAAAAAATTTCCACTTTTTAGGGTTTTTATTTGTTTTTTTTTAGCCGTTTTTTTTAAAGCTAAAAAAAAAATTTTTCATGTTTTTTTTAGCTGTTATATAAGACGTTTTAGCAAAAAAAAAAATATTAATTTTTTACGTTCTTTTGTTTTTAGCAATTTTAGATGCGATTTAGCAAAAAAAAATTTTCACTTTTCAGGGTTTTTATTTGTTTTTTTTTAGCCATTTTTTTGATAGCTAAAAAAAATTTTTTTCATGTTTTTTTTAGCTGTTTTTAAGACGTTTTAGCAAAAAAAAAATATATAAATTTTTTACGTTCTTTTTTTTTTTGCAATTTTAGATCCGATTTGGCAAAAAAAATTTTCACTTTTTAGGGTTTTTATTTTTTTTTTTTTAGCCGTTTTTTTGATAGCTAAAAAAAAAATTTTTTCATGTTTTTTTTAGCTGTTATATAAGACGTTTTAGCAAAAAAAAAAATATTAATTTTTTACGTTCCTTTGTTTTTAGCAATTTTAGATGCGATTTAGCAAAAAAAAATTTTCACTTTTTAGGGTTTTTATTTGTTTTTTTTTTTAGCCTTTTTTTAATAGCAAAAAAAATTTTTTTAATGTATTTTTTAGCTGTTTTTAAGACGTTTTAGCAAAAAAAAAATATATAAATTTTTTACGTTCTTTTTTTTTTAGCAATTTTAGATCCGATTTAGCAAAAAAATTTTTTTCACTTTTTAGGGTTTTTATTTGTTTTTTTTTTAGCCGTTTTTTTATAGCTAAAAAAAAATTTTTTTCATGTTTTTTTTAGCTGTTTTTAAGACGTTTTAGCAAAAAAAAAATATATAAATTTTTTACGTTCTTTTGTTTTTAGCAATTTTAGATGCGATTTAGCAAAAAAAAATTTTCACTTTTCAGGGTTTTTATTTGTTTTTTTTTTTAGCCGTTTTTTTGATAGCTAAAAAAAATTTTTTTCATGTTTTTTTTAGCTGTTTTTAAGACGTTTTAGCAAAAAAAAATATATAAATTTTTTACGTTCTTTTTTTTAGCAATTTTAGATCCGATTTAGCAAAAAAATTTTCACTTTTTAGGGTTTTTATTTTTTTTTTTAGCCGTTTTTTGATAGCTAAAAAAAAATTTTTTTCATGTTTTTTTTAGCTGTTTTTAAGACGTTTAAGCAAAAAAAAAATATAAATTTTTTACGTTCTTTTGTTTTTAGCAATTTTAGATCCGATTTAGCAAAAAAAATTTTCACTTTTTAGGGTTTTTATTTTTTTTTTTAGCCGTTTTTTTGATAGCTAAAAAAAAAATTTTTTCATGTTTTTTTTAGCTGTTATATAAGACGTTTTAGCAAAAAAAAAATATTAATTTTTTACGTTCTTTTGTTTTTTTTTTTAGCCGTTTTTTTGATAGCTAAAAAAAATTTTTTTCATGTTTTTTTTAGCTGTTTTTAAGACGTTTTAGCAAAAAAAAAATATATAAATTTTTTACGTTCTTTTTTTTTTGCAATTTTAGATCCGATTTGGCAAAAAAAATTTTCACTTTTTAGGGTTTTTATTTTTTTTTTTAGCCGTTTTTTTGATAGTTAAATTTTTTCATGTTTTTTTTAGCTGTTTTTAAGACGTTTTAGCAAAAAAAAAAAATATAAATTTTTTACGTACTTTTGTTTTTAGCAATTTGAGATCCGATTTAGCAAAAAAAAATTTTCACTTTTTAGGGTTTTTATTTGTTTTTTTTTTAGCCGTTTTTTTGATAGCTAAAAAAAATTTTTTTCATGTTTTTTTAAGCTGTTTTTAAGACGTTTTAGCAAAAAAAAATATATAAATTTTTTACGTTCTTTTTTTTTTAGCAATTTTAGATCCGATTTAGCAAAAAAATTTTCACTTTTTAGGGTTTTTATTTTTTTTTTTAGCCGTTTTTTTGATAGCTAAATTTTTTCATGTTTTTTTTAGCTGTTTTTAAGACGTTTTAGCAAAAAAAAAAAATATAAATTTTTTACGTTCTTTTGTTTTTAGCAATTTGAGATCCGATTTAGCAAAAAAAAATTTTCACTTTTTAGGGTTTTTATTTGTTTTTTTTTTTAGCCGTTTTTTTGATAGCTAAAAAAAATTTTTTTCATGTTTTTTTTAGCTGTTTTTAAGACGTTTTAGCAAAAAAAAATATAAATTTTTTACGTACTTTTGTTTTTAGCAATTTTAGATCCGATTTAGCAAAATAAAAATTCCACTTTTTAGGGTTTTTATTTGTTTTTTTTTAGCCGTTTTTTTTATAGCTAAAAAAAAAATTTTTTTCATGTTTTTTTTAGCTGTTATATAAGACGTTTTAGCAAAAAAAAAAAATATTAATTTTTTACGTTCCTTTGTTTTTAGCAATTTTAGATGCGATTTAGCAAAAAAAAATTTTCACTTTTTAGGGTTTTTATTTGTTTTTTTTTTTAGCCTTTTTTTAATAGCTAAAAAAATTTTTTTTCATGTATTTTTTAGCTGTTTTTAAGACGTTTTAGCAAAAAAAAAATATATAAATTTTTTACGTTCTTTTTTTTTTAGCAATTTTAGATCCGATTTAACAAAAAAAAATTTTTCACTTTTTAGGGTTTTTATTTGTTTTTTTTTAGCCGTTTTTTTTATAGCTAAAAAAAAAATTTTTTCATGTTTTTTTTAGCTGTTTTTAAGACGTTTTAGCAAAAAAAAAATATATAAATTTTTTACGTTCTTTTGTTTTTAGCAATTTTAGATGCGATTTAGCAAAAAAAAATTTTCACTTTTCAGGGTTTTTATTTGTTTTTTTTTTTAGCCGTTTTTTTGATAGCTAAAAAAAATTTTTTTCATGTTTTTTTTAGCTGTTTTTAAGACGTTTTAGCAAAAAAAAAATATATAAATTTTTTTTGTTCTTTTTTTTTAGCAATTTTAGATCCGATTTAGCAAAAAAAATTTTCACTTTTTAGGGGTTTTATTTTTTTTTTTTTAGCCGTTTTTTTGATAGCTAAAAAAAAAATTTTTTCATGTTTTTTTTAGCTGTTTTTAAGACGTTAAAGCAAAAAAAAAATATAAATTTTTTACGTTCTTTTGTTTTTAGCAATTTTAGATCCGATTTAGCAAAAAAAAATTTCCACTTTTTAGGGTTTTTATTTGTTTTTTTTTAGCCGTTTTTTTTTATAGCTAAAAAAAAATTTTTTTCATGTTTTTTTTAGCTGTAATATAAGACGTTTTAGCAAAAAAAAAAATATTAATTTTTTACGTTCTTTTTTTTTTAGCAATTTTAGATCCGATTTAGCAAAAAAAATTTTCACTTTTTAGGGTTTTTATTTTTTTTTTTAGCCGTTTTTTTGATAGCTAAAAAAAAAATTTTTTCATGTTTTTTTTAGCTGTTATATAAGACGTTGTAGCAAAAAAAAAAATATTAATTTTTTACGTTCTTTTGTTTTTAGCAATTTTAGATGCGATTTAGCAAAAAAAAATTTTCACTTTTCAGGGTTTTTATTTGTTTTTTTTTTAGCCATTTTTTTGATAGCTAAAAAAATTTTTTTTTAAGTTTTTTTTAGCTGTTTTTAAGACGTTTTAGCAAAAAAAAATATATATAAATTTTTTACGTTCTTTTTTTTTAGCAATTTTAGATCCGATTTGGCAAAAAAAAATTTCACTTTTTAGGGTTTTTATTTGTTTTTTTTTTTAGCCTTTTTTTAATAGCTAAAAAAATTTTTTTTCATGTATTTTTTAGCTGGTTTTTAGACGTTTTAGCAAAAAAAAATATATAAATTTTTTACGTTCTTTTTTTTTTAGCAATTTTAGATCCGATTTAGCAAAAAAATTTTTTCACTTTTTAGTGTTTTTATTGTTTTTTTTTTTTAGCCGTTTTTTTTATAGCTAAAAAAAAAATTTTTTCATGTTTTTTTTAGCTGTTTTTAAGACGTTTTAGCAAAAAAAAAATATATAAATTTTTTACGTTCTTTTGTTTTTAGCAATTTTAGATGCGATTTAGCAAAAAAAAATTTTCACTTTTCAGGGTTTTTATTTGTTTTTTTTTTTAGCCGTTTTTTTGATAGCTAAAAAAAATTTTTTCATGTTTTTTTTAGCTGTTATATAAGACGTTTTAGCAAAAAAAAAAATATTAATTTTTTACGTTCTTTTTTTTTTAGCAATTTTAGATCCGATTTAGCAAAAAAAATTTTCACTTTTTAGGGTTTTTATTTTTTTTTTAGCCGTTTTTTGATAGCTAAAAAAAAAATTTTTTCATGTTTTTTTTAGCTGTTATATAAGACGTTTTAGCAAAAAAAAAACATATTAATTTTTTACGTTCCTTTGTTTTTAGCAATTTTAGATGCGATTTAGCAAAAAAAAATTTTCACTTTTTAGGGTTTTTATTTGTTTTTTTTTTTTAGCCTTTTTTTAATAGCTAAAAAAATTTTTTTTCATGTATTTTTTAGCTGTTTTTAAGACGTTTTAGCAAAAAAAAAAATATATAAATTTTTTACGTTCTTTTTTTTTTAGCAATTTTAGATCCGATTAAGCAAAAAAATTTTTTCACTTTTTAGGGTTTTTATTTGTTTTTTTTTAGCCGTTTTTTTTATAGCTAAAAAAAAAATTTTTTCATGTTTTTTTTAGCTGTTTTTAAGACGTTTTAGCAAAAAAAAAATATATAAATTTTTTACGTTCTTTTGTTTTTAGCAATTTTAGATGCGATTAAGCAAAAAAAAATTTTCACTTTTCAGGGTTTTTATTTGTTTTTTTTTTAGCCGTTTTTTTGATAGTTAAAAAAAAAATTTTTCATGTTTTTTTTAGCTGTTTTTAAGACGTTTTAGCAAAAAAAAATATATATAAATTTTTTACGTTCTTTTTTTTTAGCAATTTTAGATCCGATTTGGCAAAAAAAAATTTCACTTTTTAGGGGTTTTATTTTTTTTTTTTTAGCCGTTTTTTTGATAGCTAAAAAAAAATTTTTTCATGTTTTTTTTAGCTGTTTTTAAGACGTTTAAGCAAAAAAAAAATATAAATTTTTTACGTTCTTTTGTTTTTAGCAATTTTAGATCCGATTTAGCAAAAAAAAATTTCCACTTTTTAGGGTTTTTATTTGTTTTTTTTTAGCCGTTTTTTTTAAAGCTAAAAAAAAAATTTTTCATGTTTTTTTTAGCTGTTATATAAGACGTTTTAGCAAAAAAAAAAAATATTAATTTTTTACGTTCTTTTTTTTTTAGCAATTTTAGATCCGATTTAGCAAAAAAAATTTTCACTTTTTAGGGTTTTTATTTTTTTTTTTTAGCCGTTTTTTTGATAGCTAAAAAAAAAATTTTTTCATGTTTTTTTTAGCTGTTATATAAGACGTTGTAGCAAAAAAAAAAAAATATTAATTTTTTACGTTCTTTTGTTTTTAGCAATTTTAGATGCGATTTAGCAAAAAAAAATTTTCACTTTTCAGGGTTTTTATTTGTTTTTTTTTAGCCATTTTTTTGATAGCTAAAAAAAATTTTTTTCATGTTTTTTTTTAGCTGTTTTTAAGACGTTTTAGCAAAAAAAAAATATATAAATTTTTTACGTTCTTTTTTTTTTTGCAATTTTAGATCCGATTTGGCAAAAAAAATTTTCACTTTTTAGGGTTTTTATTTTTTTTTTTTTAGCCGTTTTTTTGATAGCTAAAAAAAAAATTTTTTCATGTTTTTTTTAGCTGTTATATAAGACGTTTTAGCAAAAAAAAAAATATTAATTTTTTACGTTCCTTTGTTTTTAGCAATTTTAGATGCGATTTAGCAAAAAAAAATTTTCACTTTTTAGGGTTTTTATTTGTTTTTTTTTTTTAGCCTTTTTTTAATAGCAAAAAAAATTTTTTTAATGTATTTTTTAGCTGTTTTTAAGACGTTTTAGCAAAAAAAAAATATATAAATTTTTTACGTTCTTTTTTTTTTAGCAATTTTAGATCCGATTTAGCAAAAATTTTTTTTCACTTTTTAGGGTTTTTATTTGTTTTTTTTTTAGCCGTTTTTTTATAGCTAAAAAAAAAATTTTTTCATGTTTTTTTTAGCTGTTTTTAAGACGTTTTAGCAAAAAAAAAATATATAAATTTTTTACGTTCTTTTGTTTTTAGCAATTTTAGATGCGATTTAGCAAAAAAAAATTTTCACTTTTCAGGGTTTTTATTGTTTTTTTTTTTTAGCCGTTTTTTTGATAGCTAAAAAAAATTTTTTTCATGTTTTTTTTAGCTGTTTTTAAGACGTTTTAGCAAAAAAAAATATATAAATTTTTTACGTTCTTTTTTTTAGCAATTTTAGATCCGATTTAGCAAAAAAATTTTCACTTTTTAGGGTTTTTATTTTTTTTTTTAGCCGTTTTTTTGATAGCTAAAAAAAAAATTTTTTCATGTTTTTTTTAGCTGTTTTTAAGACGTTTAAGCTAAAAAAAAATATAAATTTTTTATGTTCTTTTGTTTTTAGCAATTTTAGATCCGATTTAGCAAAAAAAATTTTCACTTTTTAGGGTTTTTATTTTTTTTTTTAGCCGTTTTTTTGATAGCTAAAAAAAAAATTTTTTCATGTTTTTTTTAGCTGTTATATAAGACGTTTTAGCAAAAAAAAAATATTAATTTTTTACGTTCTTTTGTTTTTTTTTTTAGCCGTTTTTTTGATAGCTAAAAAAAATTTTTTTCATGTTTTTTTTAGCTGTTTTTAAGACGTTTTAGCAAAAAAAAAATATATAAATTTTTTACGTTCTTTTTTTTTTGCAATTTTAGATCCGATTTGGCAAAAAAAATTTTCACTTTTTAGGGTTTTTATTTTTTTTTTTTTAGCCGTTTTTTTGATAGCTAAAAAAAAATTTTTTCATGTTTTTTTTAGCTGTTTTTAAGACGTTTTAGCAAAAAAAAATATATAAATTTTTTACGTTCTTTTTTTTTTAGCAATTTTAGATCCGATTTAGCAAAAAAAATTTTCACTTTTTAGGGTTTTTATTTTTTTTTTTAGCCGTTTTTTTGATAGTTAAATTTTTTCATGTTTTTTTTAGCTGTTTTTAAGACGTTTTAGCAAAAAAAAAAAATATAAATTTTTTACGTACTTTTGTTTTTAGTTTTTTAGCAATTTAAGATCCGATTTAGCAAAAAAAAATTTTCACTTTTTAGGTTTTTTATTTGTTTTTTTTTTTAGCCGTTTTTTTGATAGCTAAAAAAAAAATTTTTTCATTTTTTTTTTAGCTGTTATATAAGACGTTTTAGCAAAAAAAAAATATTAATTTTTTACGTTCTTTTGTTTTTAGCAATTTTAGATGCGATTTAGCAAAAAAAAATTTTCACTTTTTAGGGTTTTAATTTGTTTTTTTTTTAAGCCGTTTTTTTGATAGCTAAAAAAAATTTTTTTCATGTTTTTTTTAGCTGTTTTTAAGACGTTTTAGCAAAAAAAAAATATATAAATTTTTTACGTTCTTTTTTTTTTAGAAGTTTTAGATCCGATTTAGCAAAAAAAATTTTTCACTTTTTAGGGTTTTTATTTGTTTTTTTTTTAGCCGTTTTTTTGATAGCTAAAAAAAAATTTTTTCATGTTTTTTTTAGCTGTTATATAAGACGTTTTAGCAAAAAAAAAAAATATTAATTTTTTACGTTCTTTTGTTTTTAGCAATTTTAGATGCGATTTAGCAAAAAAAAATTTTCACTTTTCAGGGTTTATATTTGTTTTTTTTTTTAGCCGTTTTTTTGATAGCTAAAAAAAATTTTTTTCATGTTTTTTTTAGCTGTTTTTAAGACGTTTTAGCAAAAAAAAAATATATAAATTTTTTACGTTCTTTTTTTTTTAGCAATTTAAGATCCGATTAAGCAAAAAAAATTTTCACTTTTTAGGGTTTTTATTTTTTTTTTTTTTAGCCGTTTTTTTGATAGCTAAAAAAAAATTTTTTTCATGTTTTTTTTAGCTGTTATATAAGACGTTTTAACAAAAAAAAAAAATATTAATTTTTTACGTTCTTTTGTTTTTAGCAATTTTAGATGCGATTTAGCAAAAAAAAATTTTCACTTTTCAGGGTTTTTATTTGTTTTTTTTTTTAGCCGTTTTTTTGATAGCTAAAAAAAATTTTTTCATGTTTTTTTTAGCTGTTTTTAAGACGTTTTAGCAAAAAAAAATATATAAATTTTTTACGTTCTTTTTTTTTAGCAATATTAGATCCGATTTAGCAAAAAAAATTTTCACTTTTTAGGGTTTTTATTTTCTTTTTTTAGCCGTTTTTTTGATAGCTAAAAAAAATTTTTTTTCATGTTTTTTTTAGCTGTTATATAAGACGTTTTAGCAAAAAAAAAATATTAATTTTTTACGTTCTTTTGTTTTTAGCAATTTTAGATGCGATTTAGCAAAAAAAAATTTTCACTTTTTAGGGTTTTTATTTGTTTTTTTTTTTAGCCTTTTTTTAATAGCTAAAAAATTTTTTTTCATGTATTTTTTAGCTGTTTTTAAGACGTTTTAGCAAAAAAAAAATATATAAATTTTTTACGTTCTTTTTTTTTTAGCAATTTTAGATCCGATTTAGCAAAAAAATTTTTTCACTTTTTAGGGTTTTTATTTGTTTTTTTTTTAGCCGTTTTTTTTATAGCTAAAAAAAAAATTTTTTCATGTTTTTTTTAGCTGTTTTTAAGACGTTTTAGCAAAAAAAAAATATATAAATTTTTTACGTTTTGTTTTTAGCAATTTTAGATGCGATTTAGCAAAAAAAAATTTTCACTTTTCAGGGTTTTTATTTGTTTTTTTTTTTAGCCGTTTTTTTGATAGCTAAAAAAAATTTTTTTCATGTTTTTTTTAGCTGTTTTTAAGACGTTTTAGCAAAAAAAATATATAAATTTTTTACGTTCTTTTTTTTTAGCAATTTTAGATCCGATTTAGCAAAAAAAATTTTCACTTTTTAGGGGTTTTATTTTTTTTTTTTTAGCCGTTTTTTTGATAGCTAAAAAAAAAATTTTTCATGTTTTTTTTAGCTGTTTTTAAGACGTTTAAGCAAAAAAAAAATATAAATTTTTTACGTTCTTTTGTTTTTAGCAATTTTAGATCCGATTTAGCAAAAAAAAATTTCCACTTTTTAGGGTTTTTATTTGTTTTTTTTTAGCCGTTTTTTTTATAGCTAAAAAAAAAAATTTTTCATGTTTTTTTTAGCTGTTATATAAGACGTTTTAGCAAAAAAAAAAAAATTAATTTTTTACGTTCTTTTTTTTTAGCAATTTTAGATCCGATTTAGCAAAAAAAATTTTCACTTTTTAGGGTTTTTATTTTTTTTTTTAGCCGTTTTTTTGATAGCTAAAAAAAATTTTTTTCATGTTTTTTTTAGCTGTTTTTAAGACGTTTTAGCAAAAAAAAAAATATAAATTTTTTACGTTCTTTTGTTTTTAGCAATTTTAGATCCGATTTAGCAAAAAAAAATTTCCACTTTTTAGGGTTTTTATTTGTTTTTTTTAGCCGTTTTTTTTATAGCTAAAAAAAAATTTTTTCATGTTTTTTTTAGCTGTTATATAAGACGTTTTAGCAAAAAAAAAAAAATATTAATTTTTTACGTTCTTTTTTTTTTAGCAATTTTAGATCCGATTTAGCAAAAAAAATTTTCACTTTTTAGGGTTTTTATTTTTTTTTTTTAGCCGTTTTTTTGATAGCTAAAAAAAAAATTTTTTCATGTTTTTTTTAGCTGTTTTTAAGACGTTTTAGCAAAAAAAAAAAATATAAATTTTTTACGTACTTTTGTTTTTAGCAATTTTAGATCCGATTTAGCAAAAAAAAATTTCCACTTTTTAGGGTTTTTATTTGTTTTTTTTTTAGCCGTTTTTTTTATAGCTAAAAAAAAAATTTTTTCATGTTTTTTTTAGCTGTTATATAAGACGTTTTAGCAAAAAAAAAAATATTAATTTTTTACGTTCCTTTGTTTTTAGCAATTTAAGATTCGATTTAGCAAAAAAAAATTTTCACTTTTTAGGGTTTTTATTTGTTTTTTTTTTAGCCGTTTTTTTGATAGCTAAAAAAAAATTTTTTTCATGTTTTTTTTAGCTGTTATGTAAGACGTTTTAGCAAAATTTAATATTAATTTTTTACGTTCTTTTGTTTTTAGCAATTTAAGATGCGATTATGCAAAAAAAAATTTTCACTTTTTAGGGTTTTTATTTGTTTTTTTTTTTTAAACGTTTTTTTGATAGCTAAAAAAATTTTTTTTCATGTTTTTTTTAGCTGTTTTTAAGACGTTTTAGCAAAAAAAAAAATATATAAATTTTTTACGTTCTTTTTTTTTTAGCAATTTTAGATCCGATTTAGCAAAAAAATTTTTTCATTTTTTAGGGTTTTTATTTGTTTTTTTTTTTAGCCGTTTTTTTGATAGCTAAAAAAAAAATTTTTTCATGTTTTTTTTAGCTGTTATATAAGACGTTTTAGCAAAAAAAAAAATATTAATTTTTTACGTTCTTTTGTTTTTAGCAATTTTAGATGCGATTTAGCAAAAAAAAATTTTCACTTTTCAGGGTTTTTATTTGTTTTTTTTTTTAGCCGTTTTTTTGATAGCTAAAAAAAATTGTTTTCATGTTTTTTTTAGCTGTTTTTAAGACGTTTTAGCAAAAAAAAATATATAAATTTTTTACGTTCTTTTTTTTTTTTAGCAATTTTAGATCCGATTAAGCAAAAAAAATTTTCACTTTTTAGGGTTTTTATTTTTTTTTTTTTTAGCCGTTTTTTTGATAGCTAAAAAAAAAATTTTTTCATGTTTTTTTTAGCTGTTTTTAAGACGTTTTAGCAAAAAAAAAAATATAAATTTTTTACGTACTTTTGTTTTTAGCAATTTTAGATCCGATTTAGCAAAAAAAAATTTCCACTTTTTAGGGTTTTTATTTGTTTTTTTTTTAGCCGTTTTTTTTATAGCTAAAAAAAAATTTTTTTCATGTTTTTTTTAGCTGTTTTTAAGACGTTTTAGCAAAAAAAAAATATATAAATTTTTTACGTTTTGTTTTTAGCAATTTTAGATGCGATTTTACAAAAAAAAATTTTCACTTTTTAGGGTTTTTATTTGTTTTTTTTTTTTTAACCTTTTTTTAATAGCTAAAAAATTTTTTTTCATGTATTTTTTAGCTGTTTTTAAGACGTTTTAGCAAAAAAAAACATAAATTTTTTACGTTCTTTTTTTTTTTTAGCAATTTTAGATCCGATTTAGCAAAAAATTTTTTTCACTTTTTAGGGTTTTTATTTGTTTTTTTTTTAACCGTTTTTTTTATAGCTAAAAAAAAAATTTTTTCATAATTTTTTTAGCTGTTTTTAAGACGTTTTAGCAAAAAAAAAATATATAAATTTTTTACGTTTTGTTTTTAGCAATTTTAGATGCGATTTAGCAAAAAAAAATTTTCACTTTTCAGGGTTTTTATTTGTTTTTTTTTTTAGCCGTTTTTTTGATAGCAAAAAAAATTTTTTTCATGTTTTTTTTAGCTGTCTTTAAGACGTTTTAGCAAAAAAAAAATATATAAATTTTTTACGTTCTTTTTTTTTAGCAATTTTAGATCCGATTTTGCAAAAAAAATTTTCACTTTTTAGGGTTTTTATTTGTTTTTTTTTTAGCCTTTTTTTAATAGCTAAAAAAATTTTTTTTCATGTTTTTTTTAGCTGTTTTTAAGACGTTTTTGCAAAAAAAAAATATATAAATTTTTTACGTTCTTTTTTTTTTAGCAATTTTAGATCCGATTTAGCAAAAAAATTTTTTCACTTTTTAGGGTTTTTATTTGTTTTTTTTTTTTAGCCGTTTTTTTTATAGCTAAAAAAAAAATTTTTTCATGTTTTTTTTAGCTGTTATATAAGACGTTTTAGCAAAAAAAAAAATATTAATTTTTTACGTTCTTTTGTTTTTAGCAATTTTAGATGCGATTTAGCAAAAAAAAATTTTCACTTTTCAGGGTTTTTATTTGTTTTTTTTTTTAGCCGTTTTTTTGATAGCTAAAAAAAATTTTTTCATGTTTTTTTTAGATGTTTTTAAGACGTTTTAGCAAAAAAAAAATATATGAATTTTTTACGTTCTTTTGTTTTTAGCAATTTTAGATCCGATTTAGCAAAAAATTTTTTTCACTTTTTAGGGCTTTTATTTTTTTTTTTTTAGCCGTTTTTTTTATAGCTAAAAAAAAAATTTTTTCATGTTTTTTTTAGCTGTTATATAAGACGTTTTAGCAAAAAAAAAAATATTAATTTTTTTACGTTCTTTTGTTTTTAGCAATTTTAGATGCGATTTAGCAAAAAAAAATTTTCACTTTTCAGGGTTTTTATTTGTTTTTTTTTTAGCCGTTTTTTTGATAGCTAAAAAAAATTTTTTCATGTTTTTTTTAGCTGTTTTTAAGACGTTTTAGCAAAAAAAAATATATTAATTTTTTACGTTCTTTTTTTTTAGCAATATTAGATCCGATTTAGCAAAAAAATTTTTTCACTTTTTAGGGTTTTTATTTTTTTTTTTTTAGCCGTTTTATTTATAGCTAAAAAAAAATTTTTTTCATGTTTTTTTTAGCTGTTTTTAAGACGTTTTAGCAAAAAAAAAATATATAAATTTTTTACGTTTTGTTTTTAGCAATTTTAGATGCGATTTAGCAAAAAAAAATTTTCACTTTTCAGGGTTTTTATTTGTTTTTTTTTTTAGCCGTTTTTTTGATAGCTAAAAAAAATTTTTTTCATGTTTTTTTTAGCTGTTTTTAAGACGTTTTAGCAAAAAAAATATATAAATTTTTTACGTTCTTTTTTTTTAGCAATTTTAGATCCGATTTAGCAAAAAAAAATTTCACTTTTTAGGGGTTTTATTTTTTTTTTTAGCCGTTTTTTTGATAGCTAAAAAAAAATTTTTTCATGTTTTTTTTAGCTGTTTTTAAGACGTTTAAGCAAAAAAAAAATATAAATTTTTTACGTTCTTTTGTTTTTAGCAATTTTAGATCCGATTTAGCAAAAAAAAATTTCCACTTTTTAGGGTTTTTATTTTTTTTTTTTAGCCGTTTTTTTTATAGCTAAAAAAAAAATTTTTCATGTTTTTTTTAGCTGTTATATAAGACGTTTTAGCAAAAAAAAAAAATATTAATTTTTTACGTTCTTTTTTTTTAGCAATTTTAGATCCGATTTAGCAAAAAAAATTTTCACTTTTTAGGGTTTTTATTTTTTTTTTTAGCCGTTTTTTTGATAGCTAAAAAAAAATTTTTTTCATGTTTTTTTTAGCTGTTATATAAGACGTTTTAGCAAAAAAAAAAATATTAATTTTTTACGTTCTTTTGTTTTTAGCAATTTTAGATGCGATTTAGCAAAAAAAAATTTTCACTTTTCAGGGTTTTTATTTGTTTTTTTTTTTAGCCGTTTTTTTGATAGCTAAAAAAAATTTTTTTCATGTTTTTTTTAGCTGTTTTTAAGACGTTTTAGCAAAAAAAAAATATTTAAATTTTTTACGTTCTTTTTTTTTTTGCAATTTTAGATCCGATTTGGCAAAAAAAATTTTCACTTTTTAGGGTTTTTATTTTTTTTTTTTTTAGCCGTTTTTTTGATAGCTAAAAAAAAATTTTTTCATGTTTTTTTTAGCTGTTTTTAAGACGTTTTAGCAAAAAAAAAATATAAATTTTTTACGTTCTTTTGTTTTTAGCAATTTTAGATCCGATTTAGCAAAAAAAAATTTCCACTTTTTAGGGTTTTTATTTGTTTTTTTAAGCCGTTTTTTTTATAGCTTAAAAAAAATTTTTTTCATGTTTTTTTTAGCTGTTATATAAGACGTTTTAGCAAAAAAAAAAAAATATTAATTTTTTACGTTCTTTTTTTTTTAGCAATTTTAGATCCGATTTAGCAAAAAAAAATTTCACTTTTTAGGGTTTTTATTTTTTTTTTTTTAGCCTTTTTTTAATAGCTAAAAAAATTTTTTTTCATGTTTTTTTTAGCTGTTTTTAAGACGTTTTAGCAAAAAAAAAATATATAAATTTTTTACGTTCTTTTTTTTTTAGCAATTTTAGATCCGATTTAGCAAAAAAAATTTTTCACTTTTTAGGGTTTTTATTTGTTTTTTTTTTTAGCCGTTTTTTTTATAGCTAAAAAAAAATTTTTTTCATGTTTTTTTTAGCTGTTATATAAGACGTTTTAGCAAAAAAAAAAATATTAATTTTTTACGTTCTTTTGTTTTTAGCAATTTTAGATGCGATTTAGCAAAAAAAAATTTTCACTTTTCAGGGTTTTTATTTGTTTTTTTTTTTAGCCGTTTTTTTGATAGCTAAAAAAAATTTTTTTCATGTTTTTTTTAGCTGTTTTTAAGACATTTTAGCAAAAAAAATATATAAATTTTTTACGTTCTTTTTTTTTAGCAATTTTAGATCCGATTTAGCAAAAAAAATTTTCACTTTTTAGGGGTTTTATTTTTTTTTTTTTAGCCGTTTTTTTGATAGCTAAAAAAAAATTTTTTCATGTTTTTTTTAGCTGTTTTTAAGACGTTTAGGCAAAAAAAAAATATAAATTTTTTACGTTCTTTTGTTTTTAGCAATTTTAGATCCGATTTAGCAAAAAAAAATTTCCACTTTTTAGGGTTTTTATTTGTTTTTTTTTAGCCGTTTTTTTTATAGCTAAAAAAAAATTTTTCATGTTTTTTTTAGCTGTTATATAAGACGTTTTAGCAAAAAAAAAAAATATTAATTTTTTACGTTCTTTTTTTTTAGCAATTTTAGATCCGATTTAGCAAAAAAAATTTTCACTTTTTAGGGTTTTTATTTTTTTTTTTAGCCGTTTTTTTGATAGCTAAAAAAAAATCTTTTTCATGTTTTTTTTAGCTGTTATATAAGACGTTTTAGCAAAAAAAAAAATATTAATTTTTTACGTTCTTTTGTTTTTAGCAATTTTAGATGCGATTTAGCAAAAAAAAATTTTCACTTTTCAGGGTTTTTATTTGTTTTTTTTTTTAGCCGTTTTTTTGATAGCTAAAAAAAATTTTTTCATGTTTTTTTTAGATGTTTTTAAGACGTTTTAGCAAAAAAAAAATATATGAATTTTTTACGTTCTTTTGTTTTTAGCAATTTTAGATCCGATTTAGCAAAAAATTTTTTTCACTTTTTAGGGCTTTTATTTTTTTTTTTTTAGCCGTTTTTTTTATAGCTAAAAAAAAAATTTTTTCATGTTTTTTTTAGCTGTTATATAAGACGTTTTAGCAAAAAAAAAAATATTAATTTTTTTACGTTCTTTTGTTTTTAGCAATTTTAGATGCGATTTAGCAAAAAAAAATTTTCACTTTTCAGGGTTTTTATTTGTTTTTTTTTTAGCCGTTTTTTTGATAGCTAAAAAAAATTTTTTCATGTTTTTTTTAGCTGTTTTTAAGACGTTTTAGCAAAAAAAAATATATTAATTTTTTACGTTCTTTTTTTTTAGCAATATTAGATCCGATTTAGCAAAAAAATTTTTTCACTTTTTAGGGTTTTTATTTTTTTTTTTTTAGCCGTTTTATTTATAGCTAAAAAAAAATTTTTTTCATGTTTTTTTTAGCTGTTTTTAAGACGTTTTAGCAAAAAAAAAATATATAAATTTTTTACGTTTTGTTTTTAGCAATTTTAGATGCGATTTAGCAAAAAAAAATTTTCACTTTTCAGGGTTTTTATTTGTTTTTTTTTTTAGCCGTTTTTTTGATAGCTAAAAAAAATTTTTTTCATGTTTTTTTTAGCTGTTTTTAAGACGTTTTAGCAAAAAAAATATATAAATTTTTTACGTTCTTTTTTTTTAGCAATTTTAGATCCGATTTAGCAAAAAAAAATTTCACTTTTTAGGGGTTTTATTTTTTTTTTTAGCCGTTTTTTTGATAGCTAAAAAAAAATTTTTTCATGTTTTTTTTAGCTGTTTTTAAGACGTTTAAGCAAAAAAAAAATATAAATTTTTTACGTTCTTTTGTTTTTAGCAATTTTAGATCCGATTTAGCAAAAAAAAATTTCCACTTTTTAGGGTTTTTATTTTTTTTTTTTTAGCCGTTTTTTTTATAGCTAAAAAAAAAATTTTTCATGTTTTTTTTAGCTGTTATATAAGACGTTTTAGCAAAAAAAAAAAATATTAATTTTTTACGTTCTTTTTTTTTAGCAATTTTAGATCCGATTTAGCAAAAAAAATTTTCACTTTTTAGGGTTTTTATTTTTTTTTTTAGCCGTTTTTTTGATAGCTAAAAAAAAATTTTTTTCATGTTTTTTTTAGCTGTTATATAAGACGTTTTAGCAAAAAAAAAAATATTAATTTTTTACGTTCTTTTGTTTTTAGCAATTTTAGATGCGATTTAGCAAAAAAAAATTTTCACTTTTCAGGGTTTTTATTTGTTTTTTTTTTTAGCCGTTTTTTTGATAGCTAAAAAAAATTTTTTTCATGTTTTTTTTAGCTGTTTTTAAGACGTTTTAGCAAAAAAAAAATATTTAAATTTTTTACGTTCTTTTTTTTTTTGCAATTTTAGATCCGATTTGGCAAAAAAAATTTTCACTTTTTAGGGTTTTTATTTTTTTTTTTTTTAGCCGTTTTTTTGATAGCTAAAAAAAAATTTTTTCATGTTTTTTTTAGCTGTTTTTAAGACGTTTTAGCAAAAAAAAAATATAAATTTTTTACGTTCTTTTGTTTTTAGCAATTTTAGATCCGATTTAGCAAAAAAAAATTTCCACTTTTTAGGGTTTTTATTTGTTTTTTTAAGCCGTTTTTTTTATAGCTTAAAAAAAATTTTTTTCATGTTTTTTTTAGCTGTTATATAAGACGTTTTAGCAAAAAAAAAAAAATATTAATTTTTTACGTTCTTTTTTTTTTAGCAATTTTAGATCCGATTTAGCAAAAAAAAATTTCACTTTTTAGGGTTTTTATTTTTTTTTTTTTAGCCTTTTTTTAATAGCTAAAAAAATTTTTTTTCATGTTTTTTTTAGCTGTTTTTAAGACGTTTTAGCAAAAAAAAAATATATAAATTTTTTACGTTCTTTTTTTTTTAGCAATTTTAGATCCGATTTAGCAAAAAAAATTTTTCACTTTTTAGGGTTTTTATTTGTTTTTTTTTTTAGCCGTTTTTTTTATAGCTAAAAAAAAATTTTTTTCATGTTTTTTTTAGCTGTTATATAAGACGTTTTAGCAAAAAAAAAAATATTAATTTTTTACGTTCTTTTGTTTTTAGCAATTTTAGATGCGATTTAGCAAAAAAAAATTTTCACTTTTCAGGGTTTTTATTTGTTTTTTTTTTTAGCCGTTTTTTTGATAGCTAAAAAAAATTTTTTTCATGTTTTTTTTAGCTGTTTTTAAGACATTTTAGCAAAAAAAATATATAAATTTTTTACGTTCTTTTTTTTTAGCAATTTTAGATCCGATTTAGCAAAAAAAATTTTCACTTTTTAGGGGTTTTATTTTTTTTTTTTTAGCCGTTTTTTTGATAGCTAAAAAAAAATTTTTTCATGTTTTTTTTAGCTGTTTTTAAGACGTTTAGGCAAAAAAAAAATATAAATTTTTTACGTTCTTTTGTTTTTAGCAATTTTAGATCCGATTTAGCAAAAAAAAATTTCCACTTTTTAGGGTTTTTATTTGTTTTTTTTTAGCCGTTTTTTTTATAGCTAAAAAAAAATTTTTCATGTTTTTTTTAGCTGTTATATAAGACGTTTTAGCAAAAAAAAAAAATATTAATTTTTTACGTTCTTTTTTTTTAGCAATTTTAGATCCGATTTAGCAAAAAAAATTTTCACTTTTTAGGGTTTTTATTTTTTTTTTTAGCCGTTTTTTTGATAGCTAAAAAAAAATCTTTTTCATGTTTTTTTTAGCTGTTATATAAGACGTTTTAGCAAAAAAAAAAATATTAATTTTTTACGTTCTTTTGTTTTTAGCAATTTTAGATGCGATTTAGCAAAAAAAAATTTTCACTTTTCAGGGTTTTTATTTGTTTTTTTTTTTAGCCGTTTTTTTGATAGCTAAAAAAAATTTTTTTCATGTTTTTTTTAGCTGTTTTTAAGACGTTTTAGCAAAAAAAAAATATTTAAATTTTTTACGTTCTTTTTTTTTTTGCAATTTTAGATCCGATTTGGCAAAAAAAATTTTCACTTTTTAGGGTTTTTATTTTTTTTTTTTTTAGCCGTTTTTTTGATAGCTAAAAAAAAATTTTTTCATGTTTTTTTTAGCTGTTTTTAAGACGTTTTAGCAAAAAAAAAATATAAATTTTTTACGTTCTTTTGTTTTTAGCAATTTTAGATCCGATTTAGCAAAAAAAAATTTCCACTTTTTAGGGTTTTTATTTGTTTTTTTTAGCCGTTTTTTTTATAGCTAAAAAAAAATTTTTTTCATGTTTTTTTTAGCTGTTATATAAGACGTTTTAGCAAAAAAAAAAAAATATTAATTTTTTACGTTCTTTTTTTTTTAGCAATTTTAGATCCGATTTAGCAAAAAAAATTTTCACTTTTTAGGGTTTTTATTTTTTTTTTTTAGCCGTTTTTTTGATAGCTAAAAAAAAAATTTTTTCATGTTTTTTTTAGCTGTTTTTAAGACGTTTTAGCAAAAAAAAAAAATATAAATTTTTTACGTACTTTTGTTTTTAGCAATTTTAGATCCGATTTAGCAAAAAAAAATTTCCACTTTTTAGGGTTTTTATTTGTTTTTTTTTTAGCCGTTTTTTTTATAGCTAAAAAAAAAATTTTTTCATGTTTTTTTTAGCTGTTATATAAGACGTTTTAGCAAAAAAAAAATATTAATTTTTTACGTTCCTTTGTTTTTAGCAATTTAAGATTCGATTTAGCAAAAAAAAATTTTCACTTTTTAGGGTTTTTATTTGTTTTTTTTTTTAGCCGTTTTTTTGATAGCTAAAAAAAAATTTTTTTCATGTTTTTTTTAGCTGTTATATAAGACGTTTTAGCAAAAAAAAAATATTAATTTTTTACGTTCTTTTGTTTTTAGCAATTTAAGATGCGATTATGCAAAAAAAATTTTCACTTTTTAGGGTTTTTATTTGTTTTTTTTTTTTAGCCGTTTTTTTGATAGCTAAAAAAATTTTTTTTCATGTTTTTTTTAGCTGTTTTTAAGACGTTTTAGCAAAAAAAAAAATATATAAATTTTTTACGTTCTTTTTTTTTTAGCAATTTTGGATCCGATTTAGCAAAAAAAATTTTTCACTTTTTAGGGTTTTTATTTGTTTTTTTTTTTAGCCGTTTTTTTGATAGCTAAAAAAAAAATTTTTTCATGTTTTTTTTAGCTGTTATATAAGACGTTTTAGCAAAAAAAAAAATATTAATTTTTTACGTTCTTTTGTTTTTAGCAATTTTAGATGCGATTTAGCAAAAAAAAATTTTCACTTTTCAGGGTTTTTGTTTTTTTTTTAGCCGTTTTTTTGATAGCTAAAAAAAATTGTTTTCATGTTTTTTTTAGCTGTTTTTAAGACGTTTTAGCAAAAAAAAATATATAAATTTTTTACGTTCTTTTTTTTTTTTAGCAATTTTAGATCCGATTAAGCAAAAAAAATTTTCACTTTTTAGGGTTTTTATTTTTTTTTTTTTTTAGCCGTTTTTTTGATAGCTAAAAAAAAAATTTTTTCATGTTTTTTTTAGCTGTTTTTAAGACGTTTTAGCAAAAAAAAAAAATATAAATTTTTTACGTACTTTTGTTTTTAGCAATTTTAGATCCGATTAAGCAAAAAAAAATTTCCACTTTTTAGGGTTTTTATTTGTTTTTTTTTTAGCCGTTTTTTTTATAGCTAAAAAAAAATTTTTTTCATGTTTTTTTTAGCTGTTTTTAAGACGTTTTAGCAAAAAAAAAATATATAAATTTTTTACGTTTTGTTTTTAGCAATTTTAGATGCGATTTAGCAAAAAAAAATTTTCACTTTTTAGGGTTTTTATTTGTTTTTTTTTTTAGCCTTTTTTTAATAGCTAAAAAAATTTTTTTTCATGTTTTTTTTAGCTGTTTTTAAGACGTTTTAGCAAAAAAAAAATATATAAATTTTTTACGTTCTTTTTTTTTTAGCAATTTTAGATCCGATTTAGCAAAAAAAATTTTTCACTTTTTAGGGTTTTTATTTGTTTTTTTTTAGCCGTTTTTTTTATAGCTAAAAAAAAAAATTTTTCATGTTTTTTTTAGCTGTTATATAAGACGTTTTAGCAAAAAAAAAAATATTAATTTTTTACGTTCTTTTGTTTTTAGCAATTTTAGATGCGATTTAGCAAAAAAAAATTTTCACTTTTCAGGGTTTTTATTTGTTTTTTTTTTTTAGCCGTTTTTTTGATAGCTAAAAAAAATTTTTTCATGTTTTTTTTAGATGTTTTTAAGACGTTTTAGCAAAAAAAAAATATATGAATTTTTTACGTTCTTTTGTTTTTAGCAATTTTAGATCCGATTTAGCAAAAAATTTTTTTCACTTTTTAGGGTTTTTATTTGTTTTTTTTTTTAGCCGTTTTTTTTTATAGCTAAAAAAAAATTTTTTTCATGTTTTTTTTAGCTGTTATATAAGACGTTTTAGCAAAAAAAAAAATATTAATTTTTTACGTTCTTTTGTTTTTAGCAATTTAAGATGCGATTTAGCAAAAAAAAATTTTCACTTTTCAGGGTTTTTATTTGTTTTTTTTTTTTAGCCGTTTTTTTGATAGCTAAAAAAATTTTTTTCATGTTTTTTTTAGCTGTTTTTAAGACTTTTTAGCAAAAAAAAAATATATAAATTTTTTACGTTCTTTTGTTTTTAGCAATTTTAGATGCGATTTAGCAAAAAAAAATTTTCACTTTTCAGGGTTTTTATTTGTTTTTTTTTAGCCGTTTTTTTGATAGCTAAAAAAAATTTTTTTCATGTTTTTTTTAGCTGTTTTTAAGACGTTTTAGCAAAAAAAAATATATAAATTTTTTACGTTCTTTTTTTTTAGCAATATTAGATCCGATTTAGCAAAAAAAATTTTCACTTTTTAGGGTTTTTATTTTTTTTTTTTTGCCGTTTTTTTGATAGCTAAAAAAAAAATTTTTTCATGTTTTTTTTAGCTGTTTTTAAGACGTTTAAGCAAAATAAAAATATAAATTTTTTACGTTCTTTTGTTTTTAGCAATTTTAGATCCGATTAAGCAAAAAAAAATTTCCACTTTTTAGGGTTTTTATTTGTTTTTTTTAGCCGTTTTTTTTATAGCTAAAAAAAAAAATTTTTCATGTTTTTTTTAGCTGTTATATAAGACGTTTTAGCAAAAAAAAAAAAAATATTAATTTTTTACGTTCTTTTTTTTTTAGCAATTTTAGATCCGATTTAGCAAAAAAAATTTTCACTTTTTAGGGTTTTTATTTTTTTTTTTAGCCGTTTTTTTGATAGCTAAAAAAAAAAAATTTTTTTCATGTTTTTTTTAGCTGTTATATAAGACGTTTTAGCAAAAAAAAAAAATATTAATTTTTTACGTTCTTTTGTTTTTAGCAATTTTAGATGCGATTAAGCAAAAAAAAAATTTCACTTTTCAGGGTTTTTATTTGTTTTTTTTTTTAGCCGTTTTTTTGATAGCTAAAAAAAATTTTTTCATGTTTTTTTTAGCTGTTTTTAAGACGTTTTAGCAAAAAAAAAATATATAAATTTTTTACGTTCTTTTTTTTTTTGCAATTTTAGACTCGATTTGGCAAAAAAAATTTTCACTTTTTAGGGTTTTTATTTTTTTTTTTTTTAGCCGTTTTTTTGATAGCTAAAAAAAATTTTTTTCATGTTTTTTTTAGCTGTTTTTAAGACGTTTTAGCAAAAAAAAAATATAAATTTTTTACGTTCTTTTGTTTTTAGCAATTTTAGATCCGATTTAGCAAAAAAAAATTTCCACTTTTTTGGGTTTTTATTTGTTTTTTTTTAGCCGTTTTTTTTATAGCTAAAAAAAAAATTTTTTCATGTTTTTTTTAGCTGTTATATAAGACGTTTTAGCAAAAAAAAATATTAATTTTTTACGTTCTTTTTTTTTTAGCAATTTTAGATCCGATTTAGCAAAAAAAAATTTCACTTTTTAGGGTTTTTATTTTTTTTTTTAGCCGTTTTTTTGATAGCTAAAAAAAAATTTTTTCATGTTTTTTTTAGCTGTTTTTAAGACGTTTTAGCAAAAAAAAAATATAAATTTTTTACGTTCTTTTGTTTTTAGCAATTTTAGATCCGATTTAGCAAAAAAAAATTTCCACTTTTTAGGGTTTTTATTTGTTTTTTTTTTAGCCGTTTTTTTATAGTTAAAAAAAAAATTTTTTCATGTTTTTTTTAGCTGTTATATAAGACGTTTTAGCAAAAAAAAAAATATTAATTTTTTACGTTCCTTTGTTTTTAGCAATTTAAGATGCGATTTAGCAAAAAAAAATTTTCACTTTTTAGGGTTTTTATTTGTTTTTTTTTTAGCCGTTTTTTTTATAGCTAAAAAAAAATTTTTTCATGTTTTTTTTAGCTGTTATATAAGACGTTTTAGCAAAAAAAAAAATATTAATTTTTTACGTTCTTTTGTTTTTAGCAATTTTAGATCCGATTTAGCAAAAAAAAA
The DNA here is from genome assembly GCA_949825025.1 of Siphlonurus alternatus. Taxonomy (NCBI): domain Eukaryota; kingdom Metazoa; phylum Arthropoda; class Insecta; order Ephemeroptera; family Siphlonuridae; genus Siphlonurus; species Siphlonurus alternatus. Next base: position 1,004,224 of record CATKWE010000002.1, read on the forward strand.
TTTCCACTTTTTAGGGTTTTTATTTGTTTTTTTTTTAGCCGTTTTTTTTATAGCTAAAAAAAATTTTTTTCATGTTTTTTTTAGCTGTTTTTAAGACGTTTTAGCAAAAAAAAAATATATAAATTTTTTACGTTTTGTTTTTAGCAATTTTAGATGCGATTTAGCAAAAAAAAATTTTCACTTTTTAGGGTTTTTATTTGTTTTTTTTTTTAGCCTTTTTTTAATAGCTAAAAAAATTTTTTTTCATGTTTTTTTTAGCTGTTTTTAAGACGTTTTAGCAAAAAAAAAATATATAAATTTTTTACGTTCTTTTTTTTTTAGCAATTTTAGATCCGATTTAGCAAAAAAATTTTTTCACTTTTTAGGGTTTTTATTTGTTTTTTTTTTTAGCCGTTTTTTTTATAGCTAAAAAAAAATTTTTTTCATGTTTTTTTTAGCTGTTATATAAGACGTTTTAGCAAAAAAAAAAATATTAATTTTTTACGTTCTTTTGTTTTTAGCAATTTTAGATGCGATTTAGCAAAAAAAAATTTTCACTTTTCAGGGTTTTTATTTGTTTTTTTTTTTAGCCGTTTTTTTGATAGCTAAAAAAAATTTTTTCATGTTTTTTTTAGATGTTTTTAAGACGTTTTAGCAAAAAAAAAATATATAAATTTTTTACGTTCTTTTTGTTTTTAGCAATTTTAGATCCGATTTAGCAAAAAATTTTTTTCACTTTTTAGGGTTTTTATTTGTTTTTTTTTTAGCCGTTTTTTTTATAGCTAAAAAAAAATTTTTTTCATGTTTTTTTTAGCTGTTATATAAGACGTTTTAGCAAAAAAAAAAAATATTAATTTTTTACGTTCTTTTGTTTTTAGCAATTTTAGATGCGATTTAGCAAAAAAAAATTTTCACTTTTCAGGGTTTTTATTTGTTTTTTTTTTTAGCCGTTTTTTTGATAGCTAAAAAAATTTTTTTCATGTTTTTTTTAGCTGTTTTTAAGACTTTTTAGCAAAAAAAAAATATATAAATTTTTTACGTTCTTTTGTTTTTAGCAATTTTAGATGCGATTTAGCAAAAAAAAATTTTCACTTTTCAGGGTTTTTATTTGTTTTTTTTTAGCCGTTTTTTTGATAGCTAAAAAAAATTTTTTTCATGTTTTTTTTAGCTGTTTTTAAGACGTTTTAGCAAAAAAAAATATATAAATTTTTTACGTTCTTTTTTTTTAGCAATATTAGATCCGATTTAGCAAAAAAAATTTTCACTTTTTAGGGTTTTTATTTTTTTTTTTTTAGCCGTTTTTTTGATAGCTAAAAAAAAAATTTTTTCATGTTTTTTTTAGCTGTTTTTAAGACGTTTAAGCAAAATAAAAATATAAATTTTTTACGTTCTTTTGTTTTTAGCAATTTTAGATCCGATTAAGCAAAAAAAAATTTCCACTTTTTAGGGTTTTTATTTGTTTTTTTTTAGCCGTTTTTTTTATAGCTAAAAAAAAAATTTTTCATGTTTTTTTTAGCTGTTATATAAGACGTTTTAGCAAAAAAAAAAAAAATATTAATTTTTTACGTTCTTTTTTTTTTAGCAATTTTAGATCCGATTTAGCAAAAAAAATTTTCACTTTTTAGGGTTTTTATTTTTTTTTTTTAGCCGTTTTTTTGATAGCTAAAAAAAAAATTTTTTTCATGTTTTTTTTAGCTGTTATATAAGACGTTTTAGCAAAAAAAAAAAATATTAATTTTTTACGTTCTTTTGTTTTTAGCAATTTTAGATGCGATTTAGCAAAAAAAAATTTTCACTTTTCAGGGTTTTTATTTGTTTTTTTTTTTAGCCGTTTTTTTGATAGCTAAAAAAAATTTTTTCATGTTTTTTTTAGCTGTTTTTAAGACGTTTTAGCAAAAAAAAAATATATAAATTTTTTACGTTCTTTTTTTTTTTGCAATTTTAGACTCGATTTGGCAAAAAAAAATTTCACTTTTTAGGGTTTTTATTTTTTTTTTTTTTAGCCGTTTTTTTGATAGCTAAAAAAAATTTTTTTCATTTTTTTTTTAGCTGTTTTTAAGACGTTTTAGCAAAAAAAAAATATAAATTTTTTACGTTCTTTTGTTTTTAGCAATTTTAGATCCGATTTAGCAAAAAAAAATTTCCACTTTTTTGGGTTTTTATTTGTTTTTTTTTAGCCGTTTTTTTTATAGCTAAAAAAAAATTTTTTTCATGTTTTTTTTAGCTGTTATATAAGACGTTTTAGCAAAAAAAAAAAATATTAATTTTTTACGTTCTTTTTTTTTTAGCAATTTTAGATCCGATTTAGCAAAAAAAAATTTCACTTTTTAGGGTTTTTATTTTTTTTTTTTAGCCGTTTTTTTGATAGCTAAAAAAAAATTTTTTCATGTTTTTTTTAGCTGTTTTTAAGACGTTTTAGCAAAAAAAAAATATAAATTTTTTACGTTCTTTTGTTTTTAGCAATTTTAGATCCGATTTAGCAAAAAAAATTTCCACTTTTTAGGGTTTTTATTTGTTTTTTTTTTTAGCCGTTTTTTTTATAGTTAAAAAAAAATTTTTTCATGTTTTTTTTAGCTGTTATATAAGACGTTTTAGCAAAAAAAAAAATATTAATTTTTTACGTTCCTTTGTTTTTAGCAATTTAAGATGCGATTTAGCAAAAAAAAATTTTCACTTTTTAGGGTTTTTATTTGTTTTTTTTTTAGCCGTTTTTTTTATAGCTAAAAAAAAATTTTTTCATGTTTTTTTTAGCTGTTATATAAGACGTTTTAGCAAAAAAAAAAATATTAATTTTTTACGTTCTTTTATTTTTAGCAATTTTAGATGCGATTTAGCAAAAAAAAATTTTCACTTTTCAGGGTTTTTATTTGTTTTTTTTTTTAGCCGTTTTTTTGATAGCTAAAAAAAATTTTTTTCATGTTTTTTTAGCTGTTTTTAAGACGTTTTAGCAAAAAAAAATATATAAATTTTTTACGTTCTTTTTTTTTTAGCAATTTTAGATCCGATTTTGCAAAAAAAATTTTTACTTTTTAGGGTTTTATTTTTTTTAGCCGTTTTTTTGATAGCTAAAAAAAAAATTTTTTCATGTTTTTTTTAGCTGTTTTTAAGACGTTTTAGCAAAAAAAAAATATAAATTTTTTACGTTCTTTTGTTTTAGCAATATTAGATCCGATTTAGCAAAAAAATTTTTTCACTTTTTAGGGTTTTTATTTTTTTTTTTTTAGCCGTTTTATTTATAGCTAAAAAAAAATTTTTTTCATGTTTTTTTTAGCTGTTTTTAAGACGTTTTAGCAAAAAAAAAATATATAAATTTTTTACGTTTTGTTTTTAGCAATTTTAGATGCGATTTAGCAAAAAAAAATTTTCACTTTTCAGGGTTTTTATTTGTTTTTTTTTTTAGCCGTTTTTTTGATAGCTAAAAAAAATTTTTTTCATGTTTTTTTTAGCTGTTTTTAAGACGTTTTAGCAAAAAAAATATATAAATTTTTTACGTTCTTTTTTTTTAGCAATTTTAGATCCGATTTAGCAAAAAAAAATTTCACTTTTTAGGGGTTTTATTTTTTTTTTTAGCCGTTTTTTTGATAGCTAAAAAAAAATTTTTTCATGTTTTTTTTAGCTGTTTTTAAGACGTTTAAGCAAAAAAAAAATATAAATTTTTTACGTTCTTTTGTTTTTAGCAATTTTAGATCCGATTTAGCAAAAAAAAATTTCCACTTTTTAGGGTTTTTATTTTTTTTTTTTTAGCCGTTTTTTTTATAGCTAAAAAAAAAATTTTTCATGTTTTTTTTAGCTGTTATATAAGACGTTTTAGCAAAAAAAAAAAATATTAATTTTTTACGTTCTTTTTTTTTAGCAATTTTAGATCCGATTTAGCAAAAAAAATTTTCACTTTTTAGGGTTTTTATTTTTTTTTTTAGCCGTTTTTTTGATAGCTAAAAAAAAATTTTTTTCATGTTTTTTTTAGCTGTTATATAAGACGTTTTAGCAAAAAAAAAAATATTAATTTTTTACGTTCTTTTGTTTTTAGCAATTTTAGATGCGATTTAGCAAAAAAAAATTTTCACTTTTCAGGGTTTTTATTTGTTTTTTTTTTTAGCCGTTTTTTTGATAGCTAAAAAAAATTTTTTTCATGTTTTTTTTAGCTGTTTTTAAGACGTTTTAGCAAAAAAAAAATATTTAAATTTTTTACGTTCTTTTTTTTTTTGCAATTTTAGATCCGATTTGGCAAAAAAAATTTTCACTTTTTAGGGTTTTTATTTTTTTTTTTTTTAGCCGTTTTTTTGATAGCTAAAAAAAAATTTTTTCATGTTTTTTTTAGCTGTTTTTAAGACGTTTTAGCAAAAAAAAAATATAAATTTTTTACGTTCTTTTGTTTTTAGCAATTTTAGATCCGATTTAGCAAAAAAAAATTTCCACTTTTTAGGGTTTTTATTTGTTTTTTTAAGCCGTTTTTTTTATAGCTTAAAAAAAATTTTTTTCATGTTTTTTTTAGCTGTTATATAAGACGTTTTAGCAAAAAAAAAAAATATTAATTTTTTACGTTCTTTTTTTTTTTAGCAATTTTAGATCCGATTTAGCAAAAAAAAATTTCACTTTTTAGGGTTTTTATTTTTTTTTTTTTAGCCTTTTTTTAATAGCTAAAAAAATTTTTTTTCATGTTTTTTTTAGCTGTTTTTAAGACGTTTTAGCAAAAAAAAAATATATAAATTTTTTACGTTCTTTTTTTTTTAGCAATTTTAGATCCGATTTAGCAAAAAAATTTTTTCACTTTTTAGGGTTTTTATTTGTTTTTTTTTTTAGCCGTTTTTTTTATAGCTAAAAAAAAATTTTTTTCATGTTTTTTTTAGCTGTTATATAAGACGTTTTAGCAAAAAAAAAAATATTAATTTTTTACGTTCTTTTGTTTTTAGCAATTTTAGATGCGATTTAGCAAAAAAAAATTTTCACTTTTCAGGGTTTTTATTTGTTTTTTTTTTTAGCCGTTTTTTTGATAGCTAAAAAAAATTTTTTTCATGTTTTTTTTAGCTGTTTTTAAGACATTTTAGCAAAAAAAATATATAAATTTTTTACGTTCTTTTTTTTTAGCAATTTTAGATCCGATTTAGCAAAAAAAATTTTCACTTTTTAGGGGTTTTATTTTTTTTTTTTTAGCCGTTTTTTTGATAGCTAAAAAAAAATTTTTTCATGTTTTTTTTAGCTGTTTTTAAGACGTTTAGGCAAAAAAAAAATATAAATTTTTTACGTTCTTTTGTTTTTAGCAATTTTAGATCCGATTTAGCAAAAAAAAATTTCCACTTTTTAGGGTTTTTATTTGTTTTTTTTTAGCCGTTTTTTTTATAGCTAAAAAAAAAATTTTTCATGTTTTTTTTAGCTGTTATATAAGACGTTTTAGCAAAAAAAAAAAATATTAATTTTTTACGTTCTTTTTTTTTAGCAATTTTAGATCCGATTTAGCAAAAAAAATTTTCACTTTTTAGGGTTTTTATTTTTTTTTTTAGCCGTTTTTTTGATAGCTAAAAAAAAATCTTTTTCATGTTTTTTTTAGCTGTTATATAAGACGTTTTAGCAAAAAAAAAAAATATTAATTTTTTACGTTCTTTTGTTTTTAGCAATTTTAGATGCGATTTAGCAAAAAAAAATTTTCACTTTTCAGGGTTTTTATTTGTTTTTTTTTTTAGCCGTTTTTTTGATAGCTAAAAAAAATTTTTTTCATGTTTTTTTTAGCTGTTTTTAAGACGTTTTAGCAAAAAAAAAATATTTAAATTTTTTACGTTCTTTTTTTTTTTGCAATTTTAGATCCGATTTGGCAAAAAAAATTTTCACTTTTTAGGGTTTTTATTTTTTTTTTTTTTAGCCGTTTTTTTGATAGCTAAAAAAAAATTTTTTCATGTTTTTTTTAGCTGTTTTTAAGACGTTTTAGCAAAAAAAAAATATAAATTTTTTACGTTCTTTTGTTTTTAGCAATTTTAGATCCGATTTAGCAAAAAAAAATTTCCACTTTTTAGGGTTTTTATTTGTTTTTTTTAGCCGTTTTTTTTATAGCTAAAAAAAAATTTTTTTCATGTTTTTTTTAGCTGTTATATAAGACGTTTTAGCAAAAAAAAAAAAATATTAATTTTTTACGTTCTTTTTTTTTTAGCAATTTTAGATCCGATTTAGCAAAAAAAATTTTCACTTTTTAGGGTTTTTATTTTTTTTTTTTAGCCGTTTTTTTGATAGCTAAAAAAAAATTTTTTTCATGTTTTTTTTAGCTGTTTTTAAGACGTTTTAGCAAAAAAAAAAAATATAAATTTTTTACGTACTTTTGTTTTTAGCAATTTTAGATCCGATTTAGCAAAAAAAAATTTCCACTTTTTAGGGTTTTTATTTGTTTTTTTTTTAGCCGTTTTTTTTATAGCTAAAAAAAAAATTTTTTCATGTTTTTTTTAGCTGTTATATAAGACGTTTTAGCAAAAAAAAAATATTAATTTTTTACGTTCCTTTGTTTTTAGCAATTTAAGATTCGATTTAGCAAAAAAAAATTTTCACTTTTTAGGGTTTTTATTTGTTTTTTTTTTTAGCCGTTTTTTTGATAGCTAAAAAAAAATTTTTTTCATGTTTTTTTTAGCTGTTATATAAGACGTTTTAGCAAAAAAAAAATATTAATTTTTTACGTTCTTTTGTTTTTAGCAATTTAAGATGCGATTATGCAAAAAAAAATTTTCACTTTTTAGGGTTTTTATTTGTTTTTTTTTTTTAGCCGTTTTTTTGATAGCTAAAAAAATTTTTTTTCATGTTTTTTTTAGCTGTTTTTAAGACGTTTTAGCAAAAAAAAAAATATATAAATTTTTTACGTTCTTTTTTTTTTAGCAATTTTGGATCCGATTTAGCAAAAAAAATTTTTCACTTTTTAGGGTTTTTATTTGTTTTTTTTTTTAGCCGTTTTTTTGATAGCTAAAAAAAAAATTTTTTCATGTTTTTTTTAGCTGTTATATAAGACGTTTTAGCAAAAAAAAAAATATTAATTTTTTACGTTCTTTTGTTTTTAGCAATTTTAGATGCGATTTAGCAAAAAAAAATTTTCACTTTTCAGGGTTTTTGTTTTTTTTTTAGCCGTTTTTTTGATAGCTAAAAAAAATTGTTTTCATGTTTTTTTTAGCTGTTTTTAAGACGTTTTAGCAAAAAAAAATATATAAATTTTTTACGTTCTTTTTTTTTTTAGCAATTTTAGATCCGATTAAGCAAAAAAAATTTTCACTTTTTAGGGTTTTTATTTTTTTTTTTTTTTAGCCGTTTTTTTGATAGCTAAAAAAAAATTTTTTTCATGTTTTTTTTAGCTGTTTTTAAGACGTTTTAGCAAAAAAAAAATATATAAATTTTTTACGTTTTGTTTTTAGCAATTTTAGATGCGATTTAGCAAAAAAAAATTTTCACTTTTTAGGGTTTTTATTTGTTTTTTTTTTTAGCCTTTTTTTAATAGCTAAAAAAATTTTTTTTCATGTTTTTTTTAGCTGTTTTTAAGACGTTTTAGCAAAAAAAAAATATATAAATTTTTTACGTTCTTTTTTTTTTAGCAATTTTAGATCCGATTTAGCAAAAAAAATTTTTCACTTTTTAGGGTTTTTATTTGTTTTTTTTTTAGCCGTTTTTTTTATAGCTAAAAAAAAAAATTTTTCATGTTTTTTTTAGCTGTTATATAAGACGTTTTAGCAAAAAAAAAAATATTAATTTTTTACGTTCTTTTGTTTTTAGCAATTTTAGATGCGATTTAGCAAAAAAAAATTTTCACTTTTCAGGGTTTTTATTTGTTTTTTTTTTTAGCCGTTTTTTTGATAGCTAAAAAAAATTTTTTCATGTTTTTTTTAGATGTTTTTAAGACGTTTTAGCAAAAAAAAAATATATAAATTTTTTACGTTCTTTTGTTTTTAGCAATTTTAGATCCGATTTAGCAAAAAATTTTTTTCACTTTTTAGGGTTTTTATTTGTTTTTTTTTTTAGCCGTTTTTTTTTATAGCTAAAAAAAAATTTTTTTCATGTTTTTTTTAGCTGTTATATAAGACGTTTTAGCAAAAAAAAAAATATTAATTTTTTACGTTCTTTTGTTTTTAGCAATTTAAGATGCGATTTAGCAAAAAAAAATTTTCACTTTTCAGGGTTTTTATTTGTTTTTTTTTTTTAGCCGTTTTTTTGATAGCTAAAAAAATTTTTTTCATGTTTTTTTTAGCTGTTTTTAAGACTTTTTAGCAAAAAAAAAATATATAAATTTTTTACGTTCTTTTGTTTTTAGCAATTTTAGATGCGATTTAGCAAAAAAAAATTTTCACTTTTCAGGGTTTTTATTTGTTTTTTTTTAGCCGTTTTTTTGATAGCTAAAAAAAATTTTTTTCATGTTTTTTTTAGCTGTTTTTAAGACGTTTTAGCAAAAAAAAATATATAAATTTTTTACGTTCTTTTTTTTTAGCAATATTAGATCCGATTTAGCAAAAAAAATTTTCACTTTTTAGGGTTTTTATTTTTTTTTTTTTGCCGTTTTTTTGATAGCTAAAAAAAAAATTTTTTCATGTTTTTTTTAGCTGTTTTTAAGACGTTTAAGCAAAATAAAAATATAAATTTTTTACGTTCTTTTGTTTTTAGCAATTTTAGATCCGATTAAGCAAAAAAAAATTTCCACTTTTTAGGGTTTTTATTTGTTTTTTTTTAGCCTTTTTTTTTATAGCTAAAAAAAAAAATTTTTCATGTTTTTTTTAGCTGTTATATAAGACGTTTTAGCAAAAAAAAAAAAAATATTAATTTTTTACGTTCTTTTTTTTTTAGCAATTTTAGATCCGATTTAGCAAAAAAAATTTTCACTTTTTAGGGTTTTTATTTTTTTTTTTAGCCGTTTTTTTGATAGCTAAAAAAAAAAATTTTTTTCATGTTTTTTTTAGCTGTTATATAAGACGTTTTAGCAAAAAAAAAAAATATTAATTTTTTACGTTCTTTTGTTTTTAGCAATTTTAGATGCGATTAAGCAAAAAAAAAATTTCACTTTTCAGGGTTTTTATTTGTTTTTTTTTTTAGCCGTTTTTTTGATAGCTAAAAAAAATTTTTTCATGTTTTTTTTAGCTGTTTTTAAGACGTTTTAGCAAAAAAAAAATATATAAATTTTTTACGTTCTTTTTTTTTTTGCAATTTTAGACTCGATTTGGCAAAAAAAATTTTCACTTTTTAGGGTTTTTATTTTTTTTTTTTTTAGCCGTTTTTTTGATAGCTAAAAAAAATTTTTTTCATGTTTTTTTTAGCTGTTTTTAAGACGTTTTAGCAAAAAAAAAAATATAAATTTTTTACGTTCTTTTGTTTTTAGCAATTTTAGATCCGATTTAGCAAAAAAAAATTTCCACTTTTTTGGGTTTTTATTTGTTTTTTTTTAGCCGTTTTTTTTATAGCTAAAAAAAAAATTTTTTCATGTTTTTTTTAGCTGTTATATGACGTTTTAGCAAAAAAAAAAATATTAATTTTTTACGTTCTTTTTTTTTTAGCAATTTTAGATCCGATTTAGCAAAAAAAAATTTCACTTTTTAGGGTTTTTATTTTTTTTTTTTAGCCGTTTTTTTGATAGCTAAAAAAAAATTTTTTCATGTTTTTTTTAGCTGTTTTTAAGACGTTTTAGCAAAAAAAAAATATAAATTTTTTACGTTCTTTTGTTTTTAGCAATTTTAGATCCGATTTAGCAAAAAAAAATTTCCACTTTTTAGGGTTTTTATTTGTTTTTTTTTTAGCCGTTTTTTTATAGTTAAAAAAAAAATTTTTTCATGTTTTTTTTAGCTGTTATATAAGACGTTTTAGCAAAAAAAAAAATATTAATTTTTTACGTTCCTTTGTTTTTAGCAATTTAAGATGCGATTTAGCAAAAAAAAATTTTCACTTTTTAGGGTTTTTATTTGTTTTTTTTTTAGCCGTTTTTTTTATAGCTAAAAAAAAATTTTTTCATGTTTTTTTTAGCTGTTATATAAGACGTTTTAGCAAAAAAAAAAATATTAATTTTTTACGTTCTTTTGTTTTTAGCAATTTTAGATCCGATTTAGCAAAAAAAAATTTCCACTTTTTAGGGTTTTTATTTGTTTTTTTTTTAGCCGTTTTTTTTATAGCTAAAAAAAATTTTTTTCATGTTTTTTTTAGCTGTTTTTAAGACGTTTTAGCAAAAAAAAAATATATAAATTTTTTACGTTTTGTTTTTAGCAATTTTAGATGCGATTTAGCAAAAAAAAATTTTCACTTTTTAGGGTTTTTATTTGTTTTTTTTTTTAGCCTTTTTTTAATAGCTAAAAAAATTTTTTTTCATGTTTTTTTTAGCTGTTTTTAAGACGTTTTAGCAAAAAAAAAATATATAAATTTTTTACGTTCTTTTTTTTTTAGCAATTTTAGATCCGATTTAGCAAAAAAATTTTTTCACTTTTTAGGGTTTTTATTTGTTTTTTTTTTTAGCCGTTTTTTTTATAGCTAAAAAAAAATTTTTTTCATGTTTTTTTTAGCTGTTATATAAGACGTTTTAGCAAAAAAAAAAATATTAATTTTTTACGTTCTTTTGTTTTTAGCAATTTTAGATGCGATTTAGCAAAAAAAAATTTTCACTTTTCAGGGTTTTTATTTGTTTTTTTTTTTAGCCGTTTTTTTGATAGCTAAAAAAAATTTTTTCATGTTTTTTTTAGATGTTTTTAAGACGTTTTAGCAAAAAAAAAATATATAAATTTTTTACGTTCTTTTTGTTTTTAGCAATTTTAGATCCGATTTAGCAAAAAATTTTTTTCACTTTTTAGGGTTTTTATTTGTTTTTTTTTTAGCCGTTTTTTTTATAGCTAAAAAAAAATTTTTTTCATGTTTTTTTTAGCTGTTATATAAGACGTTTTAGCAAAAAAAAAAAATATTAATTTTTTACGTTCTTTTGTTTTTAGCAATTTTAGATGCGATTTAGCAAAAAAAAATTTTCACTTTTCAGGGTTTTTATTTGTTTTTTTTTTTAGCCGTTTTTTTGATAGCTAAAAAAATTTTTTTCATGTTTTTTTTAGCTGTTTTTAAGACTTTTTAGCAAAAAAAAAATATATAAATTTTTTACGTTCTTTTGTTTTTAGCAATTTTAGATGCGATTTAGCAAAAAAAAATTTTCACTTTTCAGGGTTTTTATTTGTTTTTTTTTAGCCGTTTTTTTGATAGCTAAAAAAAATTTTTTTCATGTTTTTTTTAGCTGTTTTTAAGACGTTTTAGCAAAAAAAAATATATAAATTTTTTACGTTCTTTTTTTTTAGCAATATTAGATCCGATTTAGCAAAAAAAATTTTCACTTTTTAGGGTTTTTATTTTTTTTTTTTTAGCCGTTTTTTTGATAGCTAAAAAAAAAATTTTTTCATGTTTTTTTTAGCTGTTTTTAAGACGTTTAAGCAAAATAAAAATATAAATTTTTTACGTTCTTTTGTTTTTAGCAATTTTAGATCCGATTAAGCAAAAAAAAATTTCCACTTTTTAGGGTTTTTATTTGTTTTTTTTTAGCCGTTTTTTTTATAGCTAAAAAAAAAATTTTTCATGTTTTTTTTAGCTGTTATATAAGACGTTTTAGCAAAAAAAAAAAAAATATTAATTTTTTACGTTCTTTTTTTTTTAGCAATTTTAGATCCGATTTAGCAAAAAAAATTTTCACTTTTTAGGGTTTTTATTTTTTTTTTTTAGCCGTTTTTTTGATAGCTAAAAAAAAAATTTTTTTCATGTTTTTTTTAGCTGTTATATAAGACGTTTTAGCAAAAAAAAAAAATATTAATTTTTTACGTTCTTTTGTTTTTAGCAATTTTAGATGCGATTTAGCAAAAAAAAATTTTCACTTTTCAGGGTTTTTATTTGTTTTTTTTTTTAGCCGTTTTTTTGATAGCTAAAAAAAATTTTTTCATGTTTTTTTTAGCTGTTTTTAAGACGTTTTAGCAAAAAAAAAATATATAAATTTTTTACGTTCTTTTTTTTTTTGCAATTTTAGACTCGATTTGGCAAAAAAAAATTTCACTTTTTAGGGTTTTTATTTTTTTTTTTTTTAGCCGTTTTTTTGATAGCTAAAAAAAATTTTTTTCATTTTTTTTTTAGCTGTTTTTAAGACGTTTTAGCAAAAAAAAAATATAAATTTTTTACGTTCTTTTGTTTTTAGCAATTTTAGATCCGATTTAGCAAAAAAAAATTTCCACTTTTTTGGGTTTTTATTTGTTTTTTTTTAGCCGTTTTTTTTATAGCTAAAAAAAAATTTTTTTCATGTTTTTTTTAGCTGTTATATAAGACGTTTTAGCAAAAAAAAAAAATATTAATTTTTTACGTTCTTTTTTTTTAGCAATTTTAGATCCGATTTAGCAAAAAAAAATTTCACTTTTTAGGGTTTTTATTTTTTTTTTTTAGCCGTTTTTTTGATAGCTAAAAAAAAATTTTTTCATGTTTTTTTTAGCTGTTTTTAAGACGTTTTAGCAAAAAAAAAATATAAATTTTTTACGTTCTTTTGTTTTTAGCAATTTTAGATCCGATTTAGCAAAAAAAATTTCCACTTTTTAGGGTTTTTATTTGTTTTTTTTTTTAGCCGTTTTTTTTATAGTTAAAAAAAAATTTTTTCATGTTTTTTTTAGCTGTTATATAAGACGTTTTAGCAAAAAAAAAAATATTAATTTTTTACGTTCCTTTGTTTTTAGCAATTTAAGATGCGATTTAGCAAAAAAAAATTTTCACTTTTTAGGGTTTTTATTTGTTTTTTTTTTAGCCGTTTTTTTTATAGCTAAAAAAAAATTTTTTCATGTTTTTTTTAGCTGTTATATAAGACGTTTTAGCAAAAAAAAAAATATTAATTTTTTACGTTCTTTTATTTTTAGCAATTTTAGATGCGATTTAGCAAAAAAAAATTTTCACTTTTCAGGGTTTTTATTTGTTTTTTTTTTTAGCCGTTTTTTTGATAGCTAAAAAAAATTTTTTTCATGTTTTTTTTAGCTGTTTTTAAGACGTTTTAGCAAAAAAAAATATATAAATTTTTTACGTTCTTTTTTTTTAGCAATTTTAGATCCGATTTTGCAAAAAAAATTTTTACTTTTTAGGGTTTTATTTTTTTTTTAGCCGTTTTTTTGATAGCTAAAAAAAAAATTTTTTCATGTTTTTTTTAGCTGTTTTTAAGACGTTTTAGCAAAAAAAAAATATAAATTTTTTACGTTCTTTTGTTTTTAGCAATTTGAGATCCGATTTAGCAAAAAAAAATTTTCACTTTTTAGGGTTTTTATTTGTTTTTTTTTTTAGCCGTTTTTTTGATAGCTAAAATAAATTTTTTTCATGTTTTTTTTAGCTGTTTTTAAGACGTTTTAGCAAAAAAAAATATATAAATTTTTTACGTTCTTTTTTTTTTAGCAATTTTAGATCCGATTTAGCAAAAAAAAATTTCCACTTTTTAGGGTTTTTATTTGTTTTTTTTTTAGCCGTTTTTTTTATAGTTAAAAAAAAAATTTTTTCATGTTTTTTTTAGCTGTTATATAAGACGTTTTAGCAAAAAAAAAAATATTAATTTTTTACGTTCTTTTGTTTTTAGCAATTTTAGATGCGATTTAGCAAAAAAAAATTTTCACTTTTCAGGGTTTTTATTTGTTTTTTTTTTTAGCCGTTTTTTTGATAGCTAAAAAAAATTTTTTTCATGTTTTTTTTAGCTGTTTTTAAGACGTTTTAGCAAAAAAAATATATAAATTTTTTACGTTCTTTTTTTTTTTAGCAATTTTAGATGCGATTTAGCAAAAAAAAATTTTCACTTTTCAGGGTTTTTATTTGTTTTTTTTTAGCCGTTTTTTTGATAGCTAAAAAAAATTTTTTTCATGTTTTTTTTAGCTGTTTTTAAGACGTTTTAGCAAAAAAAAATATATAAATTTTTTACGTTCTTTTTTTTTAGCAATATTAGATCCGATTTAGCAAAAAAAATTTTCACTTTTTAGGGTTTTTATTTTTTTTTTTTTAGCCGTTTTTTTGATAGCTAAAAAAAAAATTATTTCATGTTTTTTTTAGCTGTTTTTAAGACGTTTAAGCAAAATAAAAATATAAATTTTTTACGTTCTTTTGTTTTTAGCAATTTTAGATCCGATTATGCAAAAAAAAATTTCCACTTTTTAGGGTTTTTATTTGTTTTTTTTTAGCCGTTTTTTTTATAGCTAAAAAAAAAAATTTTTCATGTTTTTTTTAGCTGTTATATAAGACGTTTTAGCAAAAAAAAAAAAAATATTAATTTTTTACGTTCTTTTTTTTTTAGCAATTTTAGATCCGATTTAGCAAAAAAAATTTTCACTTTTTAGGGTTTTTATTTTTTTTTTTTAGCCGTTTTTTTGATAGCTAAAAAAAAAATTTTTTTCATTTTTTCTTTAGCTGTTATATAAGACGTTTTAGCAAAAAAAAAAAATATTAATTTTTTACGTTCTTTTGTTTTTAGCAATTTTAGATGCGATTTAGCAAAAAAAAATTTTCACTTTTCAGGGTTTTTATTTGTTTTTTTTTTTAGCCGTTTTTTTGATAGCTAAAAAAAAATTTTTCATGTTTTTTTTAGCTGTTTTTAAGACGTTTTAGCAAAAAAAAAATATATAAATTTTTTACGTTCTTTTTTTTTTTGCAATTTTAGACTCGATTTGGCAAAAAAAAATTTCACTTTTTAGGGTTTTTATTTTTTTTTTTTTTAGCCGTTTTTTTGATAGCTAAAAAAAATTTTTTTCATTTTTTTTTTAGCTGTTTTTAAGACGTTTTAGCAAAAAAAAAATATAAATTTTTTACGTTCTTTTGTTTTTAGCAATTTTAGATCCGATTTAGCAAAAAAAAATTTCCACTTTTTTGGGTTTTTATTTGTTTTTTTTTAGCCGTTTTTTTTATAGCTAAAAAAAAAATTTTTCATGTTTTTTTTAGCTGTTATATAAGACGTTTTAGCAAAAAAAAAAAATATTAATTTTTTACGTTCTTTTTTTTTTAGCAATTTTAGATCCGATTTAGCAAAAAAAAATTTCACTTTTTAGGGTTTTTATTTTTTTTTTTAGCCGTTTTTTTGATAGCTAAAAAAAATTTTTTTCATGTTTTTTTTAGCTGTTTTTAAGACGTTTTAGCAAAAAAAAAATATAAATTTTTTACGTTCTTTTGTTTTTAGCAATTTTAGATCCGATTTAGCAAAAAAAAATTTCCACTTTTTAGGGTTTTTATTTGTTTTTTTTTTTAGCCGTTTTTTTTATAGTTAAAAAAAAAAATTTTTCATGTTTTTTTTAGCTGTTATATAAGACGTTTTAGCAAAAAAAAAAATATTAATTTTTTACGTTCCTTTGTTTTTAGCAATTTAAGATGCGATTTAGCAAAAAAAAATTTTCACTTTTTAGGGTTTTTATTTGTTTTTTTTTTAGCCGTTTTTTTTATAGCTAAAAAAAAATTTTTTCATGTTTTTTTTAGCTGTTATATAAGTCGTTTTAGCAAAAAAAAAAATATTAATTTTTTACGTTCTTTTATTTTTAGCAATTTTAGATGCGATTTAGCAAAAAAAAATTTTCACTTTTCAGGGTTTTTATTTGTTTTTTTTTTTTAGCCGTTTTTTTGATAGCTAAAAAAAATTTTTTCATGTTTTTTTTAGCTGTTTTTAAGACGTTTTAGCAAAAAAAAAATATATAAATTTTTTACGTTCTTTTTTTTTTTGCAATTTTAGACTCGATTTGGCAAAAAAAATTTTCACTTTTTAGGGTTTTTATTTTTTTTTTTTTTAGCCGTTTTTTTGATAGCTAAAAAAAATTTTTTTCATGTTTTTTTTAGCTGTTTTTAAGACGTTTTAGCAAAAAAAAAATATAAATTTTTTACGTTCTTTTGTTTTTAGCAATTTTAGATCCGATTTAGCAAAAAAAAATTTCCACTTTTTTGGGTTTTTATTTGTTTTTTTTTAGCCGTTTTTTTTATAGCTAAAAAAAAAATTTTTTCATGTTTTTTTTAGCTATTATATAAGACGTTTTAGCAAAAAAAAAAATATTAATTTTTTACGTTCTTTTTTTTTTAGCAATTTTAGATCCGATTTAGCAAAAAAAAATTTCACTTTTTAGGGTTTTTATTTTTTTTTTTTAGCCGTTTTTTTGATAGCTAAAAAAAAATTTTTTCATGTTTTTTTTAGCTGTTTTTAAGACGTTTTAGCAAAAAAAAAATATAAATTTTTTACGTTCTTTTGTTTTTAGCAATTTTAGATCCGATTTAGCAAAAAAAAATTTCCACTTTTTAGGGTTTTTATTTGTTTTTTTTTTAGCCGTTTTTTTATAGTTAAAAAAAAAATTTTTTCATGTTTTTTTTAGCTGTTATATAAGACGTTTTAGCAAAAAAAAAAATATTAATTTTTTACGTTCCTTTGTTTTTAGCAATTTAAGATGCGATTTAGCAAAAAAAAATTTTCACTTTTTAGGGTTTTTATTTGTTTTTTTTTTAGCCGTTTTTTTTATAGCTAAAAAAAAATTTTTTCATGTTTTTTTTAGCTGTTATATAAGACGTTTTAGCAAAAAAAAAAATATTAATTTTTTACGTTCTTTTGTTTTTAGCAATTTTAGATCCGATTTAGCAAAAAAAAATTTCCACTTTTTAGGGTTTTTATTTGTTTTTTTTTTAGCCGTTTTTTTTATAGCTAAAAAAAATTTTTTTCATGTTTTTTTTAGCTGTTTTTAAGACGTTTTAGCAAAAAAAAAATATATAAATTTTTTACGTTTTGTTTTTAGCAATTTTAGATGCGATTTAGCAAAAAAAAATTTTCACTTTTTAGGGTTTTTATTTGTTTTTTTTTTTAGCCTTTTTTTAATAGCTAAAAAAATTTTTTTTCATGTTTTTTTTAGCTGTTTTTAAGACGTTTTAGCAAAAAAAAAATATATAAATTTTTTACGTTCTTTTTTTTTTAGCAATTTTAGATCCGATTTAGCAAAAAAATTTTTTCACTTTTTAGGGTTTTTATTTGTTTTTTTTTTTAGCCGTTTTTTTTATAGCTAAAAAAAAATTTTTTTCATGTTTTTTTTAGCTGTTATATAAGACGTTTTAGCAAAAAAAAAAATATTAATTTTTTACGTTCTTTTGTTTTTAGCAATTTTAGATGCGATTTAGCAAAAAAAAATTTTCACTTTTCAGGGTTTTTATTTGTTTTTTTTTTTAGCCGTTTTTTTGATAGCTAAAAAAAATTTTTTCATGTTTTTTTTAGATGTTTTTAAGACGTTTTAGCAAAAAAAAAATATATAAATTTTTTACGTTCTTTTTGTTTTTAGCAATTTTAGATCCGATTTAGCAAAAAATTTTTTTCACTTTTTAGGGTTTTTATTTGTTTTTTTTTTAGCCGTTTTTTTTATAGCTAAAAAAAAATTTTTTTCATGTTTTTTTTAGCTGTTATATAAGACGTTTTAGCAAAAAAAAAAAATATTAATTTTTTACGTTCTTTTGTTTTTAGCAATTTTAGATGCGATTTAGCAAAAAAAAATTTTCACTTTTCAGGGTTTTTATTTGTTTTTTTTTTTAGCCGTTTTTTTGATAGCTAAAAAAATTTTTTTCATGTTTTTTTTAGCTGTTTTTAAGACTTTTTAGCAAAAAAAAAATATATAAATTTTTTACGTTCTTTTGTTTTTAGCAATTTTAGATGCGATTTAGCAAAAAAAAATTTTCACTTTTCAGGGTTTTTATTTGTTTTTTTTTAGCCGTTTTTTTGATAGCTAAAAAAAATTTTTTTCATGTTTTTTTTAGCTGTTTTTAAGACGTTTTAGCAAAAAAAAATATATAAATTTTTTACGTTCTTTTTTTTTAGCAATATTAGATCCGATTTAGCAAAAAAAATTTTCACTTTTTAGGGTTTTTATTTTTTTTTTTTTAGCCGTTTTTTTGATAGCTAAAAAAAAAATTTTTTCATGTTTTTTTTAGCTGTTTTTAAGACGTTTAAGCAAAATAAAAATATAAATTTTTTACGTTCTTTTGTTTTTAGCAATTTTAGATCCGATTAAGCAAAAAAAAATTTCCACTTTTTAGGGTTTTTATTTGTTTTTTTTTAGCCGTTTTTTTTATAGCTAAAAAAAAAATTTTTCATGTTTTTTTTAGCTGTTATATAAGACGTTTTAGCAAAAAAAAAAAAAATATTAATTTTTTACGTTCTTTTTTTTTTAGCAATTTTAGATCCGATTTAGCAAAAAAAATTTTCACTTTTTAGGGTTTTTATTTTTTTTTTTAGCCGTTTTTTTGATAGCTAAAAAAAAAATTTTTTTCATGTTTTTTTTAGCTGTTATATAAGACGTTTTAGCAAAAAAAAAAAATATTAATTTTTTACGTTCTTTTGTTTTTAGCAATTTTAGATGCGATTTAGCAAAAAAAAATTTTCACTTTTCAGGGTTTTTATTTGTTTTTTTTTTTAGCCGTTTTTTTGATAGCTAAAAAAAATTTTTTCATGTTTTTTTTAGCTGTTTTTAAGACGTTTTAGCAAAAAAAAAATATATAAATTTTTTACGTTCTTTTTTTTTTTGCAATTTTAGACTCGATTTGGCAAAAAAAAATTTCACTTTTTAGGGTTTTTATTTTTTTTTTTTTTAGCCGTTTTTTTGATAGCTAAAAAAAATTTTTTTCATTTTTTTTTTAGCTGTTTTTAAGACGTTTTAGCAAAAAAAAAATATAAATTTTTTACGTTCTTTTGTTTTTAGCAATTTTAGATCCGATTTAGCAAAAAAAAATTTCCACTTTTTTGGGTTTTTATTTGTTTTTTTTTAGCCGTTTTTTTTATAGCTAAAAAAAAATTTTTTTCATGTTTTTTTTAGCTGTTATATAAGACGTTTTAGCAAAAAAAAAAAATATTAATTTTTTACGTTCTTTTTTTTTTAGCAATTTTAGATCCGATTTAGCAAAAAAAAATTTCACTTTTTAGGGTTTTTATTTTTTTTTTTTAGCCGTTTTTTTGATAGCTAAAAAAAAATTTTTTCATGTTTTTTTTAGCTGTTTTTAAGACGTTTTAGCAAAAAAAAAATATAAATTTTTTACGTTCTTTTGTTTTTAGCAATTTTAGATCCGATTTAGCAAAAAAAAATTTCCACTTTTTAGGGTTTTTATTTGTTTTTTTTTTTAGCCGTTTTTTTTATAGTTAAAAAAAAATTTTTTCATGTTTTTTTTAGCTGTTATATAAGACGTTTTAGCAAAAAAAAAAATATTAATTTTTTACGTTCCTTTGTTTTTAGCAATTTAAGATGCGATTTAGCAAAAAAAAATTTTCACTTTTTAGGGTTTTTATTTGTTTTTTTTTAGCCGTTTTTTTTATAGCTAAAAAAAAATTTTTTCATGTTTTTTTTAGCTGTTATATAAGACGTTTTAGCAAAAAAAAAAATATTAATTTTTTACGTTCTTTTATTTTTAGCAATTTTAGATGCGATTTAGCAAAAAAAAATTTTCACTTTTCAGGGTTTTTATTTGTTTTTTTTTTTAGCCGTTTTTTTGATAGCTAAAAAAAATTTTTTTCATGTTTTTTTTAGCTGTTTTTAAGACGTTTTAGCAAAAAAAAATATATAAATTTTTTACGTTCTTTTTTTTTTAGCAATTTTAGATCCGATTTTGCAAAAAAAATTTTTACTTTTTAGGGTTTTATTTTTTTTTTAGCCGTTTTTTTGATAGCTAAAAAAAAAATTTTTTCATGTTTTTTTTAGCTGTTTTTAAGACGTTTTAGCAAAAAAAAAATATAAATTTTTTACGTTCTTTTGTTTTTAGCAATTTGAGATCCGATTTAGCAAAAAAAAATTTTCACTTTTTAGGGTTTTTATTTGTTTTTTTTTTTAGCCGTTTTTTTGATAGCTAAAATAAATTTTTTTCATGTTTTTTTTAGCTGTTTTTAAGACGTTTTAGCAAAAAAAAATATATAAATTTTTTACGTTCTTTTTTTTTTAGCAATTTTAGATCCGATTTAGCAAAAAAAAATTTCCACTTTTTAGGGTTTTTATTTGTTTTTTTTTTAGCCGTTTTTTTTATAGTTAAAAAAAAAATTTTTTCATGTTTTTTTTAGCTGTTATATAAGACGTTTTAGCAAAAAAAAAAATATTAATTTTTTACGTTCTTTTGTTTTTAGCAATTTTAGATGCGATTTAGCAAAAAAAAATTTTCACTTTTCAGGGTTTTTATTTGTTTTTTTTTTTTAGCCGTTTTTTTGATAGCTAAAAAAAATTTTTTTCATGTTTTTTTTAGCTGTTTTTAAGACGTTTTAGCAAAAAAAATATATAAATTTTTTACGTTCTTTTTTTTTTTAGCAATTTTAGATGCGATTTAGCAAAAAAAAATTTTCACTTTTCAGGGTTTTTATTTGTTTTTTTTTAGCCGTTTTTTTGATAGCTAAAAAAAATTTTTTTCATGTTTTTTTTAGCTGTTTTTAAGACGTTTTAGCAAAAAAAAATATATAAATTTTTTACGTTCTTTTTTTTTAGCAATATTAGATCCGATTTAGCAAAAAAAATTTTCACTTTTTAGGGTTTTTATTTTTTTTTTTTTAGCCGTTTTTTTGATAGCTAAAAAAAAAATTATTTCATGTTTTTTTTAGCTGTTTTTAAGACGTTTAAGCAAAATAAAAATATAAATTTTTTACGTTCTTTTGTTTTTAGCAATTTTAGATCCGATTATGCAAAAAAAAATTTCCACTTTTTAGGGTTTTTATTTGTTTTTTTTTAGCCGTTTTTTTTATAGCTAAAAAAAAAAATTTTTCATGTTTTTTTTAGCTGTTATATAAGACGTTTTAGCAAAAAAAAAAAAAATATTAATTTTTTACGTTCTTTTTTTTTTAGCAATTTTAGATCCGATTTAGCAAAAAAAATTTTCACTTTTTAGGGTTTTTATTTTTTTTTTTTAGCCGTTTTTTTGATAGCTAAAAAAAAAATTTTTTTCATGTTTTTTTTAGCTGTTATATAAGACGTTTTAGCAAAAAAAAAAAATATTAATTTTTTACGTTCTTTTGTTTTTAGCAATTTTAGATGCGATTTAGCAAAAAAAAATTTTCACTTTTCAGGGTTTTTATTTGTTTTTTTTTTTAGCCGTTTTTTTGATAGCTAAAAAAAAATTTTTCATGTTTTTTTTAGCTGTTTTTAAGACGTTTTAGCAAAAAAAAAATATATAAATTTTTTACGTTCTTTTTTTTTTTGCAATTTTAGACTCGATTTGGCAAAAAAAAATTTCACTTTTTAGGGTTTTTATTTTTTTTTTTTTTAGCCGTTTTTTTGATAGCTAAAAAAAATTTTTTTCATTTTTTTTTTAGCTGTTTTTAAGACGTTTTAGCAAAAAAAAAATATAAATTTTTTACGTTCTTTTGTTTTTAGCAATTTTAGATCCGATTTAGCAAAAAAAAATTTCCACTTTTTTGGGTTTTTATTTGTTTTTTTTTAGCCGTTTTTTTTATAGCTAAAAAAAAAAATTTTTCATGTTTTTTTTAGCTGTTATATAAGACGTTTTAGCAAAAAAAAAAAATATTAATTTTTTACGTTCTTTTTTTTTTAGCAATTTTAGATCCGATTTAGCAAAAAAAAATTTCACTTTTTAGGGTTTTTATTTTTTTTTTTAGCCGTTTTTTTGATAGCTAAAAAAAAATTTTTTCATGTTTTTTTTAGCTGTTTTTAAGACGTTTTAGCAAAAAAAAAATATAAATTTTTTACGTTCTTTTGTTTTTAGCAATTTTAGATCCGATTTAGCAAAAAAAAATTTCCACTTTTTAGGGTTTTTATTTGTTTTTTTTTTTAGCCGTTTTTTTTATAGTTAAAAAAAAAAATTTTTCATGTTTTTTTTAGCTGTTATATAAGACGTTTTAGCAAAAAAAAAAATATTAATTTTTTACGTTCCTTTGTTTTTAGCAATTTAAGATGCGATTTAGCAAAAAAAAATTTTCACTTTTTAGGGTTTTTATTTGTTTTTTTTTTAGCCGTTTTTTTTATAGCTAAAAAAATTTTTTTTCATGTTTTTTTTAGCTGTTATATAAGACGTTTTAGCAAAAAAAAAAATATTAATTTTTTACGTTCTTTTATTTTTAGCAATTTTAGATGCGATTTAGCAAAAAAAAATTTTCACTTTTCAGGGTTTTTATTTGTTTTTTTTTTTTAGCCGTTTTTTTGATAGCTAAAAAAAATTTTTTTCATGTTTTTTTTAGCTGTTTTTAAGACGTTTTAGCAAAAAAAAATATATAAATTTTTTACGTTCTTTTTTTTTTAGCAATTTTAGATCCGATTTTGCAAAAAAATTTTTTACTTTTTAGGGTTTTTATTTTTTTTTTTAGCCGTTTTTTTGATAGCTAAAAAAAAAATTTTTTCATGTTTTTTTTAGCTGTTTTTAAGACGTTTAGGCAAAAAAAAAATATAAATTTTTTACGTTCTTTTGTTTTTAGCAATTTTAGATCCGATTTAGCAAAAAAAAATTTCCACTTTTTAGGGTTTTTATTTGTTTTTTTTTAGCCGTTTTTTTTATAGCTAAAAAAAAAATTTTTCATGTTTTTTTTAGCTGTTATATAAGACGTTTTAGCAAAAAAAAAAAATATTAATTTTTTACGTTCTTTTTTTTAGCAATTTTAGATCCGATTTAGCAAAAAAAATTTTCACTTTTTAGGGTTTTTATTTTTTTTTTTTAGCCGTTTTTTTGATAGCTAAAAAAAAATCTTTTTCATGTTTTTTTTAGCTGTTATATAAGACGTTTTAGCAAAAAAAAAAAATATTAATTTTTTACGTTCTTTTGTTTTTAGCAATTTTAGATGCGATTTAGCAAAAAAAAATTTTCACTTTTCAGGGTTTTTATTTGTTTTTTTTTTTAGCCGTTTTTTTGATAGCTAAAAAAAATTTTTTTCATGTTTTTTTTAGCTGTTTTTAAGACGTTTTAGCAAAAAAAAAATATTTAAATTTTTTACGTTCTTTTTTTTTTTGCAATTTTAGATCCGATTTGGCAAAAAAAATTTTCACTTTTTAGGGTTTTTATTTTTTTTTTTTTTAGCCGTTTTTTTGATAGCTAAAAAAAAATTTTTTCATGTTTTTTTTAGCTGTTTTTAAGACGTTTTAGCAAAAAAAAAATATAAATTTTTTACGTTCTTTTGTTTTTAGCAATTTTAGATCCGATTTAGCAAAAAAAAATTTCCACTTTTTAGGGTTTTTATTTGTTTTTTTTAGCCGTTTTTTTTATAGCTAAAAAAAAATTTTTTTCATGTTTTTTTTAGCTGTTATATAAGACGTTTTAGCAAAAAAAAAAAATATTAATTTTTTACGTTCTTTTTTTTTTTAGCAATTTTAGATCCGATTTAGCAAAAAAATTTTTCACTTTTTAGGGTTTTTATTTTTTTTTTTTAGCCGTTTTTTTGATAGCTAAAAAAAAAATTTTTTCATGTTTTTTTTAGCTGTTTTTAAGACGTTTTAGCAAAAAAAAAAATATAAATTTTTTACGTACTTTTGTTTTTAGCAATTTTAGATCCGATTTAGCAAAAAAAAATTTCCACTTTTTAGGGTTTTTATTTGTTTTTTTTTAGCCGTTTTTTTTATAGCTAAAAAAAAAATTTTTTCATGTTTTTTTTAGCTGTTATATAAGACGTTTTAGCAAAAAAAAAATATTAATTTTTTACGTTCCTTTGTTTTTAGCAATTTAAGATTCGATTTAGCAAAAAAAAATTTTCACTTTTTAGGGTTTTTATTTGTTTTTTTTTTAGCCGTTTTTTTGATAGCTAAAAAAAAAATTTTTTCATGTTTTTTTTAGCTGTTATATAAGACGTTTTAGCAAAAAAAAAAATATTAATTTTTTACGTTCTTTTGTTTTTAGCAATTTTAGATGCGATTTAGCAAAAAAAAATTTTCACTTTTCAGGGTTTTTATTTGTTTTTTTTTTAGCCGTTTTTTTGATAGCTAAAAAAAATTGTTTTCATGTTTTTTTTAGCTGTTTTTAAGACGTTTTAGCAAAAAAAAATATATAAATTTTTTACGTTCTTTTTTTTTTTTTTAGCAATTTTAGATCCGATTAAGCAAAAAAAATTTTCACTTTTTAGGGTTTTTATTTTTTTTTTTTTTTAGCCGTTTTTTTGATAGCTAAAAAAAAATTTTTTTCATGTTTTTTTTAGCTGTTTTTAAGACGTTTTAGCAAAAAAAAAAAATATAAATTTTTTACGTACTTTTGTTTTTAGCAATTTTAGATCCGATTAAGCAAAAAAAAATTTCCACTTTTTAGGGTTTTTATTTGTTTTTTTTTTAGCCGTTTTTTTTATAGCTAAAAAAAAATTTTTTTCATGTTTTTTTTAGCTGTTTTTAAGACGTTTTAGCAAAAAAAAAATATATAAATTTTTTACGTTTTGTTTTTAGCAATTTTAGATGCGATTTAGCAAAAAAAAATTTTCACTTTTTAGGGTTTTTATTTGTTTTTTTTTTTTAGCCTTTTTTTAATAGCTAAAAAAATTTTTTTTCATGTTTTTTTTAGCTGTTTTTAAGACGTTTTAGCAAAAAAAAAATATATAAATTTTTTACGTTCTTTTTTTTTTAGCAATTTTAGATCCGATTTAGCAAAAAAATTTTTTCACTTTTTAGGGTTTTTATTTGTTTTTTTTTTTAGCCGTTTTTTTTATAGCTAAAAAAAAAAATTTTTCATGTTTTTTTTAGCTGTTATATAAGACGTTTTAGCAAAAAAAAAAATATTAATTTTTTACGTTCTTTTGTTTTTAGCAATTTTAGATGCGATTTAGCAAAAAAAAATTTTCACTTTTCAGGGTTTTTATTTGTTTTTTTTTTTAGCCGTTTTTTTGATAGCTAAAAGAAATTTTTTCATGTTTTTTTTAGATGTTTTTAAGACGTTTTAGCAAAAAAAAAATATATAAATTTTTTACCTTTATTTGTTTTTAGCAATTTTAGATCCGATTTAGCAAAAAAAAAAAATTTTTTTCACTTTTTAGGGTTTTTATTTGTTTTTTTTTTTAGCCGTTTTTTTTATAGCTAAAAAAAAAATTTTTTCATGTTTTTTTTAGCTGTTATATAAGACGTTTTAGCAAAAAAAAAATATTAATTTTTTACGTTCTTTTGTTTTTAGCAATTTTAGATGCGATTTAGCAAAAAAAAATTTTCACTTTTCAGGGTTTTTATTTGTTTTTTTTTTTTAGCCGTTTTTTTGATAGCTAAAAAAATTTTTTTCATGTTTTTTTTAGCTGTTTTTAAGACTTTTTAGCAAAAAAAAAATATATAAATTTTTTACGTTCTTTTGTTTTTAGCAATTTTAGATGCGATTTAGCAAAAAAAAATTTTCACTTTTCAGGGTTTTTATTTGTTTTTTTTTAGCCGTTTTTTTGATAGCTAAAAAAAATTTTTTTCATGTTTTTTTTAGCTGTTTTTAAGACGTTTTAGCAAAAAAAAATATATAAATTTTTTACGTTCTTTTTTTTTAGCAATATTAGATCCGATTTAGCAAAAAAAATTTTCACTTTTTAGGGTTTTTATTTTTTTTTTTTTAGCCGTTTTTTTGATAGCTAAAAAAAAAATTTTTTCATGTTTTTTTTAGCTGTTATATAAGACGTTTTAGCAAAAAAAAAAAAAATATTAATTTTTTACGTTCTTTTTTTTTTAGCAATTTTAGATCCGATTTAGCAAAAAAAATTTTCACTTTTTAGGGTTTTTATTTTTTTTTTAGCCGTTTTTTTGATAGCTAAAAAAAAAATTTTTTTCAAGTTTTTTTTAGCTGTTATATAAGACGTTTTAGCAAAAAAAAAAAATATTAATTTTTTACGTTCTTTTGTTTTTAGCAATTTTAGATGCGATTTAGCAAAAAAAAATTTTCACTTTTCAGGGTTTTTATTTGTTTTTTTTTTAGCCGTTTTTTTGATAGCTAAAAAAAATTTTTTCATGTTTTTTTTAGCTGTTTTTAAGACGTTTTAGCAAAAAAAAAATATATAAATTTTTTACGTTCTTTTTTTTTTTGCAATTTTAGACTCGATTTGGCAAAAAAAATTTTCACTTTTTAGGGTTTTTATTTTTTTTTTTTTTAGCCGTTTTTTTGATAGCTAAAAAAATTTTTTTCATGTTTTTTTTAGCTGTTTTTAAGACGTTTTAGCAAAAAAAAAATATAAATTTTTTACGTTCTTTTGTTTTTAGCAATTTTAGATCCGATTTAGCAAAAAAAAATTTCCACTTTTTTGGGTTTTTATTTGTTTTTTTTTAGCCGTTTTTTTTATAGCTAAAAAAAAAATTTTTTCATGTTTTTTTTAGCTGTTATATAAGACGTTTTAGCAAAAAAAAAAATATTAATTTTTTACGTTCTTTTTTTTTTAGCAATTTTAGATCCGATTTAGCAAAAAAAAATTTCACTTTTTAGGGTTTTTATTTTTTTTTTTTAGCCGTTTTTTTGATAGCTAAAAAAAAATTTTTTCATGTTTTTTTTAGCTGTTTTTAAGACGTTTTAGCAAAAAAAAAATATAAATTTTTTACGTTCTTTTGTTTTTAGCAATTTTAGATCCGATTTAGCAAAAAAAAATTTCCACTTTTTAGGGTTTTTATTTGTTTTTTTTTTAGCCGTTTTTTTTATAGTTAAAAAAAAAATTTTTCATGTTTTTTTTAGCTGTTATATAAGACGTTTTAGCAAAAAAAAAAATATTAATTTTTTACGTTCCTTTGTTTTTAGCAATTTAAGATGCGATTTAGCAAAAAAAAATTTTCACTTTTTAGGGTTTTTATTTGTTTTTTTTTTAGCCGTTTTTTTTATAGCTAAAAAAAAATTTTTTCATGTTTTTTTTAGCTGTTATATAAGACGTTTTAGCAAAAAAAAAAATATTAATTTTTTACGTTCTTTTGTTTTTAGCAATTTTAGATCCGATTTAGCAAAAAAAAATTTCCACTTTTTAGGGTTTTTATTTGTTTTTTTTTTAGCCGTTTTTTTTATAGCTAAAAAAAAATTTTTTTCATGTTTTTTTTAGCTGTTTTTAAGACGTTTTAGCAAAAAAAAAATATATAAATTTTTTACGTTTTGTTTTTAGCAATTTTAGATGCGATTTAGCAAAAAAAAATTTTCACTTTTAAGGGTTTTTATTTGTTTTTTTTTTTAGCCTTTTTTTAATAGCTAAAAAAATTTTTTTTCATGTTTTTTTTAGCTGTTTTTAAGACGTTTTAGCAAAAAAAAAATATATAAATTTTTTACGTTCTTTCTTTTTTAGCAATTTTAGATCCGATTTAGCAAAAAAATTTTTTCACTTTTTAGGGTTTTTATTTGTTTTTTTTTTTAGCCGTTTTTTTTATAGCTAAAAAAAAATTTTTTTCATGTTTTTTTTAGCTGTTATATAAGACGTTTTAGCAAAAAAAAAAATATTAATTTTTTACGTTCTTTTGTTTTTAGCAATTTTAGATGCGATTTAGCAAAAAAAAATTTTCACTTATCAGGGTTTTTATTTGTTTTTTTTTTTAGCCGTTTTTTTGATAGCTAAAAAAAATTTTTTCATGTTTTTTTTAGATGTTTTTAAGACGTTTTAGCAAAAAAAAATATATAAATTTTTTACGTTCTTTTGTTTTTAGCAATTTTAGATCCGATTTAGCAAAAAATTTTTTTCACTTTTTAGGGTTTTTATTTGTTTTTTTTTTTAGCCGTTTTTTTTATAGCTAAAAAAAAATTTTTTTCATGTTTTTTTTAGCTGTTATATAAGACGTTTTAGCAAAAAAAAAAAATATTAATTTTTTACGTTCTTTTGTTTTTAGCAATTTTAGATGCGATTTAGCAAAAAAAAATTTTCACTTTTCAGGGTTTTTATTTGTTTTTTTTTTTAGCCGTTTTTTTGATAGCTAAAAAAATTTTTTTCATGTTTTTTTTAGCTGTTTTTAAGACTTTTTAGCAAAAAAAAAATATATAAATTTTTTACGTTCTTTTGTTTTTAGCAATTTTAGATGCGATGTAGCAAAAAAAAATTTTCACTTTTCAGGGTTTTTATTTGTTTTTTTTTAGCCGTTTTTTTGATAGCTAAAAAAAATTTTTTTCATGTTTTTTTTAGCTGTTTTTAAGACGTTTTAGCAAAAAAAAATATATAAATTTTTTACGTTCTTTTTTTTTAGCAATATTAGATCCGATTTAGCAAAAAAAATTTTCACTTTTTAGGGTTTTTATTTTTTTTTTTTAGCCGTTTTTTTGATAGCTAAAAAAAAAAATTTTTCATGTTTTTTTTAGCTGTTTTTAAGACGTTTAAGCAAAATAAAAATATAAATTTTTTACGTTCTTTTGTTTTTAGCAATTTTAGATCCGATTAAGCAAAAAAAAATTTCCACTTTTTAGGGTTTTTATTTGTTTTTTTTTAGCCGTTTTTTTTATAGCTAAAAAAAAAAATTTTTCATGTTTTTTTTAGCTGTTATATAAGACGTTTTAGCAAAAAAAAAAAAAATATTAATTTTTTACGTTCTTTTTTTTTTAGCAATTTTAGATCCGATTTAGCAAAAAAAATTTTCACTTTTTAGGGTTTTTATTTTTTTTTTTAGCCGTTTTTTTGATAGCTAAAAAAAAAATTTTTTTCATGTTTTTTTTAGCTGTTATATAAGACGTTTTAGCAAAAAAAAAAAATATTAATTTTTTACGTTCTTTTGTTTTTAGCAATTTTAGATGCGATTTAGCAAAAAAAAATTTTCACTTTTCAGGGTTTTTATTTGTTGTTTTTTTTAGCCGTTTTTTTGATAGCTAAAAAAAATTTTTTCATGTTTTTTTTAGCTGTTTTTAAGACGTTTTAGCAAAAAAAAAATATATAAATTTTTTACGTTCTTTTTTTTTTTGCAATTTTAGACTCGATTTGGCAAAAAAAAATTTCACTTTTTAGGGTTTTTATTTTTTTTTTTTTAGCCGTTTTTTTGATAGCTAAAAAAAATTTTTTTCATTTTTTTTTTAGCTGTTTTTAAGACGTTTTAGCAAAAAAAAAATATAAATTTTTTACGTTCTTTTGTTTTTAGCAATTTTAGATCCGATTTAGCAAAAAAAAATTTCCACTTTTTTGGGTTTTTATTTGTTTTTTTTTAGCCGTTTTTTTTATAGCTAAAAAAAAAATTTTTTCATGTTTTTTTTAGCTGTTATATAAGACATTTTAGCAAAAAAAAAAAATATTAACTTTTTACGTTCTTTTTTTTTTAGCAATTTTAGATCCGATTTAGCAAAAAAAAATTTCACTTTTTAGGGTTTTTATTTTTTTTTTTTAGCCGTTTTTTTGATAGCTAAAAAAAAATTTTTTCATGTTTTTTTTAGCTGTTTTTAAGACGTTTTAGCAAAAAAAAATATAAATTTTTTACGTTCTTTTGTTTTTAGCAATTTTAGATCCGATTTAGCAAAAAAAAATTTCCACTTTTTAGGGTTTTTATTTGTTTTTTTTTTTAGCCGTTTTTTTTATAGTTAAAAAAAAATTTTTTTCATGTTTTTTTTAGCTGTTATATAAGACGTTTTAGCAAAAAAAAAATATTAATTTTTTACGTTCCTTTGTTTTTAGCAATTTAAGATGCGATTTAGCAAAAAAAAATTTTCACTTTTTAGGGTTTTTATTTGTTTTTTTTTTAGCCGTTTTTTTTATAGCTAAAAAAAAATTTTTTCATGTTTTTTTTAGCTGTTATATAAGACGTTTTAGCAAAAAAAAAAATATTAATTTTTTACGTTCTTTTATTTTTAGCAATTTTAGATGCGATTTAGCAAAAAAAAATTTTCACTTTTCAGGGTTTTTATTTGTTTTTTTTTTTTTAGCCGTTTTTTTGATAGCTAAAAAAAATTTTTTTCATGTTTTTTTTAGCTGTTTTTAAGACGTTTTAGCAAAAAAAAATATATAAATTTTTTACGTTCTTTTTTTTTTAGCAATTTTAGATCCGATTTTGCAAAAAAAATTTTTACTTTTTAGGGTTTTTATTTTTTTTTTAGCCGTTTTTTTGATAGCTAAAAAAAAAATTTTTTCATGTTTTTTTTAGCTGTTTTTAAGACGTTTTAGCAAAAAAAAAATTTAAATTTTTTACGTTCTTTTGTTTTTAGCAATTTGAGATCCGATTTAGCAAAAAAAAATTTTCACTTTTTAGGGTTTTTATTTATTTTTTTTTTAGCCGTTTTTTTGATAGCTAAAATAAATTTTTTTCATGTTTTTTTTAGCTGTTTTTAAGACGTTTTAGCAAAAAAAAATATATAAATTTTTTACGTTCTTTTTTTTTTAGCAATTTTAGATCCGATTTAGCAAAAAAAAATTTCCACTTTTTAGGGTTTTTATTTGTTTTTTTTTAGCCGTTTTTTTTATAGTTAAAAAAAAAATTTTTTCATGTTTTTTTTAGCTGTTATATAAGACGTTTTAGCAAAAAAAAAAATATTAATTTTTTACGTTCTTTTGTTTTTAGCAATTTTAGATGCAATTTAGCAAAAAAAAATTTTCACTTTTCAGGGTTTTTATTTGTTTTTTTTTTTAGCCGTTTTTTTGATAGCTAAAAAAAATTTTTTTCATGTTTTTTTTAGCTGTTTTTAAGACGTTTTAGCAAAAAAAAATATATAAATTTTTTACGTTCTTTTTTTTTTAGCAATTTTAGATCCGATTTTGCAAAAAAAATTTTTACTTTTTAGGGTTTTTATTTTTTTTTTTAGCCGTTTTTTTGATAGCTAAAAAAAAAATTTTTTCATGTTTTTTTTAGCTGTTTTTAAGACGTTTTAGCAAAAAAAAAAAAATATAAATTTTTTACGGACTTTTGTTTTTAGCAATTTAAGATCCGATTAAGCAAAAAAAAATTTTCACTTTTTAGGGTTTTTATTTGTTTTTTTTTTTTTAGCCGTTTTTTTGATAGCTAAAAAAAAAATTTTTCATGTTTTTTTTAGCTGTTATATAAGACGTTTTAAAAAAAATATTAATTTTTTACGTTCTTTTGTTTTTAGCAATTTAAGATGCGATTATGCAAAAAAAAATTTTCACTTTTTAGGGTTTTTATTTTTTTTTTTTTTTTTAGCGGTTTTTTTGATAGCTAAAAAAATTTTTTTTCATGTTTTTTTTAGCTGTTTTTAAGACGTTTTAGCAAAAAAAAAATATATAAATTTTTTACGTCCTTTTTTTTTTAGCAATTTTAGATCCGATTTAGCAAAAAAAATTTTTCACTTTTTAGGGTTTTTATTTGTTTTTTTTTTTAGCCGTTTTTTTGATAGCTAAAAAAAATTTTTTTCATGTTTTTTTTAGCTGTTTTTAAGACGTTTTAGCAAAAAAAAAATATATAAATTTTTTACGTTCTTTTTTTTTTTAGCAATTTTAGATCCGATTAAGCAAAAAAAATTTTCACTTTTTAGGGTTTTTATTTTTTTTTTTTTAGCCGTTTTTTTGATAGCTAAAAAAAAAATTTTTTCATGTTTTTTTTAGCTGTTTTTAAGACGTTTTAGCAAAAAAAAAAAATATAAATTTTTTACGTACTTTTGTTTTTAGCAATTTTAGATCCGATTTAGCAAAAAAAAATTTCCACTTTTTAGGGTTTTTATTTGTTTTTTTTTTAGCCGTTTTTTTTATAGCTAAAAAAAAATTTTTTTCATGTTTTTTTTAGCTGTTATATAAGACGTTTTTGCAAAAAAAAAAATATTAATTTTTTACGTTCCTTTGTTTTTAGCAATTTTAGATGCGATTTAGCAAAAAAAAAATTTCACTTTTTAGGGTTTTTATTTGTTTTTTTTTTTTAGCCGTTTTTTTGATAGCTAAAAAAAAATTTTTTTCATGTTTGTTTTAGCTGTTATATAAGACGTTTTAGCAAAAAAAAAAAATATTAATTTTTTACGTTCTTTTGTTTTTAGCAATTTTAGATGCGATTAAGCAAAAAAAAATTTTCACTTTTCAGGGTTTTTATTTGTTTTTTTTTTTAGCCGTTTTTTTGATAGCTAAAAAAATTTTTTTTCATGTTTTTTTTAGCTGTTTTTAAGACGTTTTAGCAAAAAAAAAATATATAAATTTTTAACGTTCTTTTTTTTTTTGCAATTTTAGACCCGATTTGGCAAAAAAATTTTCACTTTTTAGGGTTTTTATTTTTTTTTTTTTAGCCGTTTTTTTGATAGCTAAAAAAAAATTTTTTCATGTTTTTTTTAGCTGTTTTTAAGACGTTTTAGCAAAAAAAAAATATAAATTTTTTACGTTCTTTTGTTTTTAGCAATTTTAGATCCGATTTAGCAAAAAAAAATTTCCACTTTTTAGGGTTTTTATTTGTTTTTTTTAGCCGTTTTATTTATAGCTAAAAAAAAAAATCTTTTCATGTTTTTTTTAGCTGTTATATAAGACGTTTTAGCAAAAAAAAAAATATTAATTTTTTACGTTCTTTTTTTTTTAGCAATTAGATCCGATTTAGCAAAAAAAATTTTCACTTTTTAGGGTTTTTATTTTTTTTTTTTTAGCCGTTTTTTTGATAGCTAAAAAAAAATTTTTTTCATGTTTTTTTTAGCTGTCTTTAAGACGTTTTAGCAAAAAAAAAAATATAAATTTTTTACGTTCTTTTTTTTTAGCAATTAGATCCGATTGTGCAAAAAAAATTTTCACTTTTTAGGGTTTTTATTTTTTTTTTTTTTAGCTGTTTTTTTGATAGCTAAAAAAAAAATTTTTTCATGTTTTTTTTAGCTGTCTTTAAGACGTTTTAGCAAAAAAAAAATATAAATTTTTTACGTACTTTTGTTTTTAGCAATTTTAGATCCGATTTAGCAAAAAAAAATTTCCACTTTTTAGGGTTTTTATTTGTATTTTTTTTAGCCGTTTTTTTTATAGCTAAAAAAAAATTTTTTTCATGTTTTTTTTAGCTGTTATATAAGACGTTTTAGCAAAAAAAAAAATATTAATTTTTTACGTTCTTTTGTTTTTAGCAATTTGAGATCCGATTTAGCAAAAAAAAATTTTCACTTTTTAGGGTTTTTATTTGTTTTTTTTTTTAGCCGTTTTTTTGATAGCTAAAAAAAATTTTTTTCATGTTTTTTTTAGCTGTTTTTAAGACGTTTTAGCAAAAAAAAATATATAAATTTTTTACGTTCTTTTTTTTTTTAGCAATTTTAGATCCGATTTAGCAAAAAAAATTTTCACTTTTTAGGGTTTTTATTTTTTTTTTTAGCCGTTTTTTTGATAGCTAAAAAAATTTTTTTTATGTTTTTTTTAGCTGTTTTTAAGACGTTTTAGCAAAAAAAAAATATATAAATTTTTTACGTTCTTTTTTTTTAAGCAATTTTGGATCCGATTTTGCAAAAAAAATTTTCACATTTTAGGGTTTTTATTTTTTTTTTTTTTTAGCCGTTTTTTTGATAGCTAAAAAAAATTTTTTTCATGTTTTTTTTAGCTGTTTTTAAGACGTTTTAGCAAAAAAAAATATATAAATTTTTTACGTTCTTTTTTTTTTAGCAATTTTAGATCCGATTTAGCAAAAAAAATTTTCACTTTTTAGGGTTTTTATTTTTTTTTTTAGCCGTTTTTTTGATAGTTAAATTTTTTCATGTCTTTTTTAGCTGTTTTTAAGACGTTTTAGCAAAAAAAAAAATATAAATTTTTTACGTACTTTTGTTTTTAGTTTTTTAGCAATTTAAGATCCGATTTAGCAAAAAAAAATTTTCACTTTTTAGGTTTTTTATTTGTTTTTTTTTTAGCCGTTTTTTTGATAGCTAAAAAAAAAATTTTTTCATGTTTTTTTTAGCTGTTATATAAGACGTTTTAGCAAAAAAAAAAATATTAATTTTTTACGTTCTTTTGTTTTTAGCAATTTTAGATGCGATTTAGCAAAAAAAAATTTTCACTTTTTAGGGTTTTTATTTGTTTTTTTTTTTTTAGCCGTTTTTTTGATAGCTAAAAAAATTTTTTTTCATGTTTTTTTTAGCTGTTTTTAAGACGTTTTAGCAAAAAAAAATATATTAATTTTTTACGTTCTTTTGTTTTTAGCAATTTTAGATGCGATTTAGCAAAAAAAAATTTTCACTTTTCAGGGTTTTTATTTGTTTTTTTTTTTAGCCGTTTTTTTGATAGCTAAAAAAAATTTTTTCATGTTTTTTTTAGCTGTTTTTAAGACGTTTTAGCAAAAAAAAAATATATAAATTTTTTACGTTCTTTTTTTTTTAGCAATTTTAGATCCGATTTAGCAAAAAAATTTTTTCACTTTTTAGGGTTTTTATTTGTTTTTTTTTTAGCCGTTTTTTTTATAGCTAAAAAAAAAATTTTTTCATGTTTTTTTTAGCTGTTTTTAAGACGTTTTAGCAAAAAAAAAATATATAAATTTTTTACGTTTTGTTTTTAGCAATTTTAGATGCGATTTAGCAAAAAAAAATTTTCACTTTTCAGGGTTTTTATTTGTTTTTTTTTTTTAGCCGTTTTTTTGATAGCTAAAAAAAATTTTTATCATGTTTTTTTTAGCTGTTTTTAAGACGTTTAGCAAAAAAAAATATATAAATTTTTTACGTTCTTTTTTTTTAGCAATTTTAGATCCGATTAAGCAAAAAAAATTTTCACTTTTTAGGGGTTTTATTTTTTTTTTTAGCCGTTTTTTTGATAGCTAAAAAAAAATTTTTTCATGTTTTTTTTAGCTGTTTTTAAGACGTTTAAGCAAAAAAAAAAATATAAATTTTTTACGTTCTTTTGTTTTTAGCAATTTTAGATCCGATTTAGCAAAAAAAAATTTCCACTTTTTAGGGTTTTTATTTGTTTTCTTTTAGCCGTTTTTTTATAGCTAAAAAAAAAATTTTTCATGTTTTTTTTAGCTGTTATATAAGACGTTTTAGCAAAAAAAAAAAATATTAATTTTTTACGTTCTTTTTTTTTAGCAATTTTAGATCCGATTTAGCAAAGAAAATTTTCACTTTTTAGGGTTTTTATTTTTTTTTTTTAGCCGTTTTTTTGATAGTTAAAAAAAAATTTTTTTCATGTTTTTTTTAGCTGTTATATAAGACGTTTTAGCAAAAAAAAAAAATATTAATTTTTTACGTTCTTTTGTTTTTAGCAATTTTAGATGCGATTTAGCAAAAAAAAATTTTCATTTTTCAGGGTTTTTATTTGTTTTTTTTTTTAGCCGTTTTTTTGATAGCTAAAAAAAATTTTTTTCATGTTTTTTTTAGCTCTTTTTAAGACGTTTTAGCAAAAAAAAAATATTTAAATTTTTTACGTTCTTTTTTTTTTGCAATTTTAGATCCGATTTGGCAAAAAAAATTTTCACTTTTTAGGGTTTTTATTTTTTTTTTTTTTAGCCGTTTTTTTGATAGCTAAAAAAAAATTTTTTCATGTTTTTTTTAGCTGTTTTTAAGACGTTTTAGCAAAAAAAAAATATAAATTTTTTACGTTCTTTTGTTTTTAGCAATTTTAGATCCGATTTAGCAAAAAAAAATTTCCACTTTTTAGGGTTTTTATTTGTTTTTTTAGCCGTTTTTTTTATAGCTAAAAAAAAAATTTTTTCATGTTTTTTTTAGCTGTTATATAAGACGTTTTAGCAAAAAAAAAAAAATATTAATTTTTTACGTTC
The DNA here is from genome assembly GCA_949825025.1 of Siphlonurus alternatus. Classification (NCBI taxonomy): domain Eukaryota; kingdom Metazoa; phylum Arthropoda; class Insecta; order Ephemeroptera; family Siphlonuridae; genus Siphlonurus; species Siphlonurus alternatus. The sequence continues at coordinate 1,039,590 of CATKWE010000002.1, forward strand.
TTTTTTTTTTTGCAATTTTAGATCCGATTTAGCAAAAAAAATTTTCACTTTTTAGGGTTTTTATTTTTTTTTTTTTAGCCGTTTTTTTGATAGCTAAAAAAAAAATGTTTTCATGTTTTTTTTAGCTGTTTTTAAGACGTTTTAGCAAAAAAAAAAAATATAAATTTTTTACGTACTTTTGTTTTTAGCAATTTTAGATCCGATTTAGCAAAAAAAAATTTCCACTTTTTAGGGTTTTTATTTGTTTTTTATTAGCCGTTTTTTTTATAGCTAAAAAAAAAATTTTTTCATGTTTTTTTTAGCTGTTATATAAGACGTTTTAGCAAAAAAAAAAATATTAATTTTTTACGTTCCTTTGTTTTTAGCAATTTAAGATTCGATTTAGCAAAAAAAAATTTTCACTTTTTAGGGTTTTTATTTGTTTTTTTTTTTAGCCGTTTTTTTGATAGCTAAAAAAAAATTTTTTTCATGTTTTTTTTAGCTGTTATATAAGACGTTTTAGCAAAAAAAAAAATATTAATTTTTTACGTTCTTTTGTTTTTAGCAATTTAAGATGCGATTATGCAAAAAAAAATTTTCACTTTTTAGGGTTTTTATTTGTTTTTTTTTTTTAGCCGTTTTTTTGATAGCTAAAAAAATTTTTTTTCATGTTTTTTTTAGCTGTTTTTAAGACGTTTTAGCAAAAAAAAAAATATATAAATTTTTTACGTTCTTTTTTTTTTAGCAATTTTAGATCCGATTTAGCAAAAAAAATTTTTCACTTTTTAGGGTTTTTATTTGTTTTTTTTTTTAGCCGTTTTTTTGATAGCTAAAAAAAAAATTTTTTCATGTTTTTTTTAGCTGTTATATAAGACGTTTTAGCAAAAAAAAAAATATTAATTTTTTACGTTCTTTTGTTTTTAGCAATTTTAGATGCGATTTAGCAAAAAAAAATTTTCACTTTTCAGGGTTTTTATTTGTTTTTTTTTTAGCCGTTTTTTTGATAGCTAAAAAAAATTGTTTTCATGTTTTTTTTAGCTGTTTTTAAGACGTTTTAGCAAAAAAAAATATATAAATTTTTTACGTTCTTTTTTTTTTTTAGCAATTTTAGATCCGATTAAGCAAAAAAAATTTTCACTTTTTAGGGTTTTTATTTTTTTTTTTTTTTAGCCGTTTTTTTGATAGCTAAAAAAAAATTTTTTTCATGTTTTTTTTAGCTGTTTTTAAGACGTTTTAGCAAAAAAAAAATATATAAATTTTTTACGTTTTGTTTTTAGCAATTTTAGATGCGATTTAGCAAAAAAAAATTTTCACTTTTTAGGGTTTTTATTTGTTTTTTTTTTTTAACCTTTTTTTAATAGCTAAAAAATTTTTTTTCATGTATTTTTTAGCTGTTTTTAAGACGTTTTAGCAAAAAAAAAATATATAAATTTTTTACGTTCTTTTTTTTTTAGCAATTTTAGATCCGATTTAGCAAAAAAATTTTTTCACTTTTTAGGGTTTTTATTTGTTTTTTTTTTAGCCGTTTTTTTTATAGCTAAAAAAAAAATTTTTTCATATTTTTTTTAGCTGTTTTTAAGACGTTTTAGCAAAAAAAAAATATATAAATTTTTTACGTTTTGTTTTTAGCAATTTTAGATGAGATTTAGCAAAAAAAAATTTTCACTTTTCAGGGTTTTTATTTGTTTTTTTTTTAGCCGTTTTTTTGATAGCTAAAAAAAATTTTTTTCATGTTTTTTTTAGCTGTTTTTAAGACGTTTTAGCAAAAAAAAATATATAAATTTTTTACGTTCTTTTTTTTTAGCAATTTTAGATCCGATTTAGCAAAAAAAATTTTCACTTTTTAGGGGTTTTATTTTTTTTTTTTAGCCGTTTTTTTGATAGCTAAAAAAAAAATTTTTTCATGTTTTTTTTAGCTGTTTTTAAGACGTTTAAGCAAAAAAAAAATATAAATTTTTTACGTTCTTTTGTTTTTATCAATTTTAGATCCGATTTAGCAAAAAAAAATTTCCACTTTTTAGGGTTTTTATTTGTTTTTTTTTAGCCGTTTTTTTTATAGCTAAAAAAAAAATTTTTTCATGTTTTTTTTAGCTGTTATATAAGACGTTTTAGCAAAAAAAAAAATATTAATTTTTTACGTTCTTTTTTTTTAGCAATTTTAGATCCGATTTAGCAAAAAAAAATTTCACTTTTTAGGGTTTTTATTTTTTTTTTTAGCCGTTTTTTTGATAGCTAAAAAAAAAATTTTTTCATGTTTTTTTTAGCTGTTATATAAGACGTTTTAGCAAAAAAAAAAAATATTTATTTTTTACGTTCTTTTGTTTTTAGCAATTTTAGATGCGATTTAGCAAAAAAAAATTTTCACTTTTCAGGGTTTTTATTTGTTTTTTTTTATAGCCGTTTTTTTGATAGCTAAAAAAAATTTTTTTCATGTTTTTTTTAGCTGTTTTTAAGGCGTTTTAGCAAAAAAAAATATATAAATTTTTTACGTTCTTTTTTTTTTTGCAATTTTAGATCCGATTTGGCAAAAAAAATTTTTACTTTTTAGGGTTTTTATTTTTTTTTTTTTTACCCGTTTTTTTGATAGCTAAAAAAAATTTTTTTCATGTTTTTTTTAGCTGTTTTTAAGACGTTTTAGCAAAAAAAAATATCAATTTTTTACGTTCTTTTGTTTTTAGCAATTTTAGATCCGATTTAGCAAAAAAAAATTTCCACTTTTTAGGGTTTTTATTTGTTTTTTTTAGCCGTTTTTTTTATAGCTAAAAAAAAAATTTTTTCATGTTTTTTTTAGCTGTTATATAAGACGTTTTAGCAAAAAAAAAAAATATTAATTTTTTACGTTCTTTTTTTTTAGCAATTTTAGATCCGATTTAGCAAAGAAAATTTTCACTTTTTAGGGTTTTTATTTTTTTTTTTAGCCGTTTTTTTGATAGCTAAAAAAAAATTTTTTTCATGTTTTTTTTAGCTGTTATATAAGACGTTTTAGCAAAAAAAAAAAATATTAATTTTTTACGTTCTTTTGTTTTTAGCAATTTTAGATCCGATTTAGCAAAAAAAAATTTCCACTTTTTAGGGTTTTTATTTGTTTTTTTTAGCCGTTTTTTTTATAGCTAAAAAAAAAATTTTTTCATGTTTTTTTTAGCTGTTATATAAGACGTTTTAGCAAAAAAAAAAAAATATTAATTTTTTACGTTCTTTTTTTTTTAGCAATTTTAGATCCGATTTAGCAAAAAAAATTTTCACTTTTTAGGGTTTTTATTTTTTTTTTTTTAGCCGTTTTTTTGATAGCTAAAAAAAAATTTTTTTCATGTTTTTTTTAGCTGTTTTTAAGACGTTTTAGCAAAAAAAAAAAAATATAAATTTTTTACGTACTTTTGTTTTTAGCAATTTTAGATCCGATTTAGCAAAAAAAAATTTCCACTTTTTAGGGTTTTTATTTGTTTTTTTTTTAGCCGTTTTTTTTATAGCTAAAAAAAAAATTTTTTCATGTTTTTTTTAGCTGTTATATAAGACGTTTTAGCAAAAAAAAAAATATTAATTTTTTACGTTCCTTTGTTTTTAGCAATTTAAGATTCGATTTAGCAAAAAAAAATTTTCACTTTTTAGGGTTTTTATTTGTTTTTTTTTTTAGCCTTTTTTTTGATAGCTAAAAAAAAATTTTTTTCATGTTTTTTTTAGCTGTTATATAAGACGTTTTAGCAAAAAAAAAAAATATTAATTTTTTACGTTCTTTTGTTTTTAGCAATTTAAGATGCGATTATGCAAAAAAAAATTTTCACTTTTTAGGGTTTTTATTTGTTTTTTTTTTTAGCCGTTTTTTTGATAGCTAAAAAAATTTTTTTTCATGTTTTTTTTAGCTGTTTTTAAGACGTTTTAGCAAAAAAAAATATATAAATTTTTTACGTTCTTTTTTTTTTAGCAATTTTAGATCCGATTTAGCAAAAAAAATTTTTCACTTTTTAGGGTTTTTATTTGTTTTTTTTTTTAGCCGTTTTTTTGATAGCTAAAAAAAAAATTTTTTCATGTTTTTTTTAGCTGTTATATAAGACGTTTTAGCAAAAAAAAAAATATTAATTTTTTACGTTCTTTTGTTTTTAGCAATTTTAGATGCGATTTAGCAAAAAAAAATTTTCACTTTTCAGGGTTTTTATTTGTTTTTTTTTTTAGCCGTTTTTTTGATAGCTAAAAAAAATTGTTTTCATGTTTTTTTTAGCTGTTTTTAAGACGTTTTAGCAAAAAAAAATATATAAATTTTTTACGTTCTTTTTTTTTTTTAGCAATTTTAGATCCGATTAAGCAAAAAAAATTTTCACTTTTTAGGGTTTTTATTTTTTTTTTTTTTTTAGCCGTTTTTTTTGATAGCTAAAAAAAAATTTTTTTCATGTTTTTTTTAGCTGTTTTTAAGACGTTTTAGCAAAAAAAAAATATATAATTTTTTTACGTTTTGTTTTTAGCAATTTTAGATGCGATTTAGCAAAAAAAAATTTTCACTTTTTAGGGTTTTTATTTGTTTTTTTTTTTTTAACCTTTTTTTAATAGCTAAAAAATTTTTTTTCATGTATTTTTTAGCTGTTTTTAAGACGTTTTAGCAAAAAAAAAATATATAAATTTTTTACGTTCTTTTTTTTTTAGCAATTTTAGATCCGATTTAGCAAAAAATTTTTTTCACTTTTTAGGGTTTTTATTTGTTTTTTTTTTAGCCGTTTTTTTTATAGCTAAAAAAAAAATTTTTTCATATTTTTTTTAGCTGTTTTTAAGACGTTTTAGCAAAAAAAAATATATAAATTTTTTACGTTTTGTTTTTAGCAATTTTAGATGCGATTTAGCAAAAAAAAATTTTCACTTTTCAGGGTTTTTATTTTTTTTTTTTTTAGCCGTTTTTTTGATAGCTAAAAAAAATTTTTTTCATGTTTTTTTTAGCTGTTTTTAAGACGTTTTAGCAAAAAAAAATATATAAATTTTTTACGTTCTTTTTTTTTAGCAATTTTAGATCCGATTTAGCAAAAAAAATTTTCACTTTTTAGGGGTTTTATTTTTTTTTTTTAGCCGTTTTTTTGATAGCTAAAAAAAAATTTTTTCATGTTTTTTTTAGCTGTTTTTAAGACGTTTAAGCAAAAAAAAAATATAAATTTTTTACGTTCTTTTGTTTTTAGCAATTTTAGATCCGATTTAGCAAAAAAAAATTTCCACTTTTTAGGGTTTTTATTTGTTTTTTTTTAGCCGCTTTTTTTATAGCTAAAAAAAAAATTTTTTTATGTTTTTTTTAGCTGTTATATAAGACGTTTTAGCAAAAAAAAAAAATATTAATTTTTTACGTTCTTTTTTTTTAGCAATTTTAGATCCGATTTTGCAAAAAAAATTTTCACTTTTTAGGGTTTTTATTTTTTTTTTTTTTAGCCGTTTTTTTGATAGCTAAAAATAAATTTTTTTCATGTTTTTTTTAGCTGTTTTTAAGACGTTTTAGCAAAAAAAAAAATATAAATTTTTTACGTTCTTTTGTTTTTAGCAATTTGAGATCCGATTTAGCAAAAAAAAATTTTCACTTTTTAGGGTTTTTATTTGTTTTTTTTTTAGCCGTTTTTTTGATAGCTAAAAAAAATTTTTTTTCATGTTTTTTTTAGCTGTTTTTAAGACGTTTTAGCAAAAAAAAAATATATAAATTTTTTACGTTTTGTTTTTAGCAATTTTAGATGCGATTTAGCAAAAAAAAATTTTCACTTTTTAGGGTTTTTATTTGTTTTTTTTTTTTTAACCTTTTTTTAATAGCTAAAAAATTTTTTTTCATGTATTTTTTAGCTGTTTTTAAGACGTTTTAGCAAAAAAAAAATATATAAATTTTTTACGTTCTTTTTTTTTTAGCAATTTTAGATCCGATTTAGCAAAAAAATTTTTTCACTTTTTAGGGTTTGTTATTTGTTTTTTTTTTAGCCGTTTTTTTTATAGCTAAAAAAAAATTTTTTTCATATTTTTTTAGCTGTTTTTAAGACGTTTTAGCAAAAAAAAAATATATAAATTTTTTACGTTTTGTTTTTAGCAATTTTAGATTCGATTTAGCAAAAAAAAATTTTCACTTTTCAGGGTTTTTATTTGTTTTTTTTTTAGCCGTTTTTTTGATAGCTAAAAAAAATTTTTTTCATGTTTTTTTTAGCTGTTTTTAAGACGTTTTAGCAAAAAAAAATATATAAATTTTTTACGTTCTTTTTTTTTAGCAATTTTAGATCCGATTTAGCAAAAAAAATTTTCACTTTTTAGGGGTTTTATTTTTTTTTTTTAGCCGTTTTTTTGATAGCTAAAAAAAAAAATTTTTCATGTTTTTTTTAGCTGTTTTTAAGACGTTTAAGCAAAAAAAAAATATAAATTTTTTACGTTCTTTTGTTTTTAGCAATTTTAGATCCGATTTAGCAAAAAAAAATTTCCACTTTTTAGGGTTTTTATTTTTTTTTTTAGCCGTTTTTTTGATAGCTAAAAAAAAAATTTTTTCATGTTTTTTTTAGCTGTTATATAAGACGTTTTAGCAAAAAAAAAATATTAATTTTTTACGTTCTTTTGTTTTTAGCAATTTTAGATGCGATTTAGCAAAAAAAAATTTTCACATTTCAGGGTTTTTATTTGTTTTTTTTTATAGCCGTTTTTTTGATAGCTAAAAAAAATTTTTTTCATGTTTTTTTTAGCTGTTTTTAAGACGTTTTAGCAAAAAAAAAATATAAATTTTTTACGTTCTTTTGTTTTTAGCAATTTTAGATCCGATTTAGCAAAAAAAAATTTCCACTTTTTAGGGTTTTTATTTGTTTTTTTTAGCCGTTTTTTTTATAGTTAAAAAAAAAATTTTTTCATGTTTTTTTTAGCTGTTATATAAGACGTTTTAGCAAAAAAAAAAAAATATTAATTTTTTACGTTCTTTTTTTTTTAGCAATTTTAGATCCGATTTAGCAAAAAAAATTTTCACTTTTTAGGGTTTTTATTTTTTTTTTTTAGCCGTTTTTTTGATAGCTAAAAAAAAAATTTTTTTTATGTTTTTTTTAGCTGTTTTTAAGACGTTTTAGCAAAAAAAAAAAATATAAATTTTTTACGTACTTTTGTTTTTAGCAATTTTAGATCCGATTTAGCAAAAAAAAATTTCCACTTTTTAGGGTTTTTATTTGTTTTTTTTTTAGCCGTTTTTTTTATAGCTAAAAAAAAAATTTTTTCATGTTTTTTTTAGCTGTTATATAAGACGTTTTAGCAAAAAAAAAATATTAATTTTTTACGTTCTTTTGTTTTTAGCAATTTAAGATCCGATTTAGCAAAAAAAAATTTCACTTTTTAGGTTTTTTATTTGTTTTTTTTTTAGCCGTTTTTTTGATAGCTAAAAAAAATTTTTTTCATGTTTTTTTTAGCTGTTTTTAAGACGTTTTAGCAAAAAAAAATATATAAATTTTTTACGTTCTTTTTTTTTTAGCAATTTTAGATCCGATTTTGCAAAAAAAATTTTCACTTTTTAGGGTTTTTATTTTTTTTTTTTTTAGCCGTTTTTTTGATAGCTAAAAAAAATTTTTTTTCATGTTTTTTTTAGCTGTTTTTAAGACGTTTTAGCAAAAAAAAAAATATAAATTTTTTACGTTCTTTTGTTTTTAGCAATTTGAGATCCGATTTAGCAAAAAAAAATTTTCACTTTTTAGGGTTTTTATTTGTTTATTTTTTTAGCCGTTTTTTTGATAGCTAAAAAAAATTTTTTTCATGTTTTTTTAGCTGTTTTTAAGACGTTTTAGCAAAAAAAAATATATAAATTTTTTACGTTCTTTTTTTTTTAGCAATTTTAGATCCGATTTAGCAAAAAAAATTTTCACTTTTTAGGGTTTTTATTTTTTTTTTAGCCGTTTTTTTGATAGTTTAATTTTTTCATGTTTTTTTTAGCTGTTTTTAAGACGTTTTAGCAAAAAAAAAAAATATAAATTTTTTACGTACTTTTGTTTTTAGCAATTTAAGATCCGATTTAGCAAAAAAAAATTTTCACTTTTTAGGTTTTTTATTTGTTTTTTTTTTAGCCGTTTTTTTGATAGCTAAAAAAAATTTTTTTTCATGTTTTTTTAGCTGTTATATAAGACGTTTTAGCAAAAAAAAAAAATATTAATTTTTTACGTTCTTTTGTTTTTAGCAATTTTAGATGCGATTTAGCAAAAAAAATTTTCACTTTTTAGGGTTTTTATTTGTTTTTTTTTTTTAGCCGTTTTTTTGATAGCTAAAAAAATTTTTTTTCATGTTTTTTTTAGCTGTTTTTAAGACGTTTTAGCAAAAAAAAAATATATAAATTTTTTACGTTCTTTTTTTTTTAGCAGTTTTAGATCCGATTTAGCAAAAAAAATTTTTCACTTTTTAGGGTTTTTATTTGTTTTTTTTTTAGCCGTTTTTTTTAAAGCTAAAAAAAAAATTTTTTCATGTTTTTTTTAGCTGTTATATAAGACGTTTTAGCAAAAAAAAAATATTAATTTTTTACGTTCTTTTGTTTTTATCAATTTTAGATGCGATTTAGCAAAAAAAAATTTTCACTTTTCAGGGTTTATATTTGTTTTTTTTTTTAGCCGTTTTTTTGATAGCTAAAAAAAATTTTTTTCATGTTTTTTTTAGCTGTTTTTAAGACGTTTTAGCAAAAAAAAAATATATAAATTTTTTACGTTCTTTTTTTTTTAGCAATTTTAGATCCGATTAAGCAAAAAAAATTTTCACTTTTTAGGGTTTTTATTTTTTTTTTTTTTTAGCCGTTTTTTTGATAGCTAAAAAAAATTTTTTTCATGTTTTTTTTAGCTGTTATATAAGACGTTTAAGCAAAAAAAAAAAATATTAATTTGTTACGTTCTTTTGTTTTTAGCAATTTTAGATACGATTATCAAAAAAAAATTTTCACTTTTCAGGGTTTTTATTTGTTTTTTTTTTTAGCCGTTTTTTTGATAGCTAAAAAAAATTTTTTCATGTTTTTTTTAGCTGTTTTTAAGACGTTTTAGCAAAAAAAAATATATAAATTTTTTACGTTCTTTTTTTTTATCAATATTATATCCGATTTAGCAAAAAAAATTTTCACTTTTTAGGGTTTTTATTTTTTTTTTTTAGCCGTTTTTTTGATAGCTAAAAAAAAAATTTTTTCATGTTTTTTTTAGCTGTTATATAAGACGTTTTAGCAAAAAAAAAATATATAAATTTTTTACGTTTTGTTTTTAGCAATTTTAGATGCGATTTAGCAAAAAAAAATTTTCACTTTTCAGGGTTTTTATTTGTTTTTTTTTTAGCCGTTTTTTTGATAGCTAAAAAAAATTTTTTTCATGTTTTTTTTAGCTGTTTTTAAGACGTTTAAGCAAAAAAAAATATATAAATTTTTTACGTTCTTTTTTTTTAGCAATTTTAGATCCGATTAAAAAAAAAAATTTTCACTTTTTAGGGGTTTTATTTTTTTTTTTTAGCCGTTTTTTTGATAGCTAAAAAAAAAATTTTTCATGTTTTTTTTAGCTGTTTTTAAGACGTTTAAGCAAAAAAAAAATATAAATTTTTTACGTTCTTTTGTTTTTAGCAATTTTAGATCCGATTTAGCAAAAAAAAATTTCCACTTTTTAGGGTTTTTATTTGTTTTTTTTAGCCGTTTTTTTTAAAGCTAAAAAAAAAATTTTTTCATGTTTTTTTTAGCTGTTATATAAGACGTTTTAGCAAAAAAAAAAAAATATTAATTTTTTACGTTCTTTTTTTTAGCAATTTTAGATCCGATTTAGCAAAAAAAATTTTCACTTTTTAGGGTTTTTATTTTTTTTTTTAGCCGTTTTTTTGATAGCTAAAAAAAATTTTTTTTCATGTTTTTTTTAGCTGTTATATAAGACGTTTTAGCAAAAAAAAAAAATATTAATTTTTTACGTTCTTTTGTTTTTAGCAATTTTAGATGCGATTTAGCAAAAAAAAATTTTCACTTTTCAGGGTTTTTATTTGTTTTTTTTTTTAGCCGTTTTTTTGATAGCTAAAAAAATTTTTTTTCATGTTTTTTTTAGCTGTTTTTAAGACGTTTTAGCAAAAAAAAAATATATAAATTTTTTACGTTCTTTTTTTTTTGCAATTTTAGATCCGATTTGGCAAAAAAAATTTTTACTTTTTAGGGTTTTTATTTTTTTTTTTTTAGCCGTTTTTTTGATAGCTAAAAAAAAATTTTTTCATGTTTTTTTTAGCTGTTTTTAAGACGTTTTAGCAAAAAAAAAATATAAATTTTTTACGTTCTTTTGTTTTTAGCAATTTTAGATCCGATTTAGCAAAAAAAAATTTCCACTTTTTAGGGTTTTTATTTGTTTTTTTTAGCCGTTTTTTTTATAGCTAAAAAAAAATTTTTTCATGTTTTTTTTAGCTGTTTTATAAGACGTTTTAGCAAAAAAAAAAAATATTAATTTTTTACGTTCTTTTTTTTTTAGCAATTTTAGATCCGATTTAGCAAAAAAAATTTTCACTTTTTAGGGTTTTTATTTTTTTTTTTTTAGCCGTTTTTTTGATAGCTAAAAAAAAAATTTTTTCATGTTTTTTTTAGCTGTTTTTAAGACGTTTTAGCAAAAAAAAAAATATAAATTTTTTACGTACTTTTGTTTTTAGCAATTTTAGATCCGATTTAGCAAAAAAAAATTTCCACTTTTTAGGGTTTTTATTTGTTTTTTTTTTAGCCGTTTTTTTATAGCTAAAAAAAAATTTTTTCATGTTTTTTTTAGCTGTTATATAAGACGTTTTAGCAAAAAAAAAAATATTAATTTTTTACGTTCCTTTGTTTTTAGCAATTTAAGATTCGATTTAGCAAAAAAAAATTTTCACTTTTTAGGGTTTTTATTTGTTTTTTTTTTAGCCGTTTTTTTTTATAGCTAAAAAAAAATTTTTTTATGTTTTTTTTAGCTGTTATATAAGACGTTTTAGCAAAAAAAAAAATATTAATTTTTTACGTTCTTTTGTTTTTAGCAATTTTAGATGCGATTTAGCAAAAAAAAATTTTCACTTTTCAGGGTTTTTATTTGTTTTTTTTTTAGCCGTTTTTTTGATAGCAAAAAAAATTTTTTTCATGTTTTTTTTAGCTGTTTTTAAGACGTTTTAGCAAAAAAAAAATATATAAATTTTTTACGTTCTTTTTTTTTTAGCAATTTTAGATCCGATTTTGCAAAAAAAATTTTCACTTTTTAGGGTTTTTATTTGTTTTTTTTTTTTAGCCTTTTTTTAATAGCTAAAAAAATTTTTTTTCATGTTTTTTTTAGCTGTTTTTAAGACGTTTTAGCAAAAAAAAAATATATAAATTTTTTACGTTCTTTTTTTTTTTAGCAATTTTAGATCCGATTTAGCAAAAAAATTTTTTCACTTTTTAGGGTTTTTATTTGTTTTTTTTTTTAGCCGTTTTTTTTATAGCTAAAAAAAAAATTTTTTCATGTTTTTTTTAGCTGTTATATAAGACGTTTTAGCAAAAAAAAAAATATTAATTTTTTACGTTCTTTTGTTTTTAGCAATTTTAGATGCGATTTAGCAAAAAAAAATTTTCACTTTTCAGGGTTTTTATTTGTTTTTTTTTAGCCGTTTTTTTGATAGCTAAAAAAAATTTTTCATGTTTTTTTTAGATGTTTTTAAGACGTTTTAGCAAAAAAAAAATATATTAATTTTTTACGTTCTTTTGTTTTTAGCAATTTTAGATCCGATTTAGCAAAAATTTTTTTTCACTTTTTAGGGTTTTTATTAGTTTTTTTTTTAGCCGTTTTTTTTATAGCTAAAAAAAAAAATTTTTCATGTTTTTTTTAGCTGTTATATAAGACGTTTTAGCAAAAAAAAAATATTAATTTTTTACGTTCTTTTGTTTTTAGCAATTTTAGATGCGATTTAGCAAAAAAAAATTTTCACTTTTCAGGGTTTTTATTTGTTTTTTTTTTAGCCGTTTTTTTGATAGCTAAAAAAAATTTTTTCATGTTTTTTTTAGCTGTTTTTAAGACATTTTAGCAAAAAAAAAATATATAAATTTTTTACGTTCTTTTGTTTTTAGCAATTTTAGATGCGATTTAGCAAAAAAAAAATTTCACTTTTCAGGGTTTTTATTTGTTTTTTTTTAGCCGTTTTTTTGATAGCTAAAAAAAATTTTTTTCATGTTTTTTTTAGCTGTTTTTAAGACGTTTTAGCAAAAAAAAATATATAAATTTTTTACGTTCTTTTTTTTTAGCAATATTAGATCCGATTTAGCAAAAAAAATTTTCACTTTTTAGGGTTTTTATTTTTTTTTTTTAGCCGTTTTTTTGATAGCTAAAAAAAAATTTTTTTCATGTTTTTTTTAGCTGTTTTTAAGACGTTTAAGCAAAATAAAAATATAAATTTTTTACGTTCTTTTGTTTTTAGCAATTTTAGATCCGATTAAGCAAAAAAAAATTTCACTTTTTAGGGTTTTTATTTGTTTTTTTTTAGCCGTTTTTTTTATAGCTAAAAAAAAAATTTTTCATGTTTTTTTTAGCTGTTATATAAGACGTTTTAGCAAAAAAAAAAAAAATATTAATTTTTTACGTTCTTTTTTTTTTAGCAATTTTAGATCCGATTTAGCAAAAAAAATTTTCACTTTTTAGGGTTTTTATTTTTTTTTTTTTAGCCGTTTTTTTGAAAGCTAAAAAAAAATTTTTTCATGTTTTTTTTAGCTGTTTTATAAGACGTTTTAGCAAAAAAAAAATATTAATTTTTTACGTTCTTTTGTTTTTAGCAATTTTAGATGCGATTTAGCAAAAAAAAATTTTCACTTTTCAGGGTTTTTATTTGTTTTTTTTTTAGCCGTTTTTTTGATAGCTAAAAAAAATTTTTTTATGTTTTTTTTAGCTGTTTTTAAGACGTTTTAGCAAAAAAAAAATGTATAAATCTTTTACGTTCTTTTTTTTTTGCAATTTTAGACTCGATTTGGCAAAAAAAATTTTCACTTTTTAGGGTTTTTATTTTTTTTTTTTTAGCCGTTTTTTTGATAGCTAAAAAAAATTTTTTTCATGTTTTTTTTAGCTGTTTTTAAGACGTTTTAGCAAAAAAAAAATATAAATTTTTTACGTTCTTTTGTTTTTAGCAATTTTAGATCCGATTTAGCAAAAAAAAATTTCCACTTTTTTGGGTTTTTATTTGTTTTTTTTTAGCCGTTTTTTTATAGCTAAAAAAAAAATTTTTCATGTTTTTTTTAGCTGTTATATAAGACGTTTTGGCAAAAAAAAAAAATATTAATTTTTTACGTTCTTTTTTTTTTAGCAATTTTAGATCCGATTAAGCAAAAAAAATTTTCACTTTTTAGGGTTTTTATTTTTTTTTTTAGCCGTTTTTTTGATAGCTAAAAAAAATTTTTTTCATGTTTTTTTTAGCTGTTTTTAAGACGTTTTAGCAAAAAAAAAATATAAATTTTTTACGTACTTTTGTTTTTAGCAATTTTAGATCCGATTTAGCAAAAAAAAATTTCCACTTTTTAGGGTTTTTATTTGTTTTTTTTTTAGCCGTTTTTTTTATAGCTAAAAAAAAATTTTTTTCATGTTTTTTTTAGCTGTTATATAAGACGTTTTAGCAAAAAAAAAATATTAATTTTTTACGTTCCTTTGTTTTTAGCAATTTAAGATGCGATTTAGCAAAAAAAAATTTTCACTTTTTAGGGTTTTTATTTGTTTTTTTTTTTAGCCGTTTTTTTTATAGCTAAAAAAAAAATTTTTTCATGTTTTTTTTAGCTGTTATATAAGACGTTTTAGCAAAAAAAAAAATATTAATTTTTTACGTTCTTTTGTTTTTAGCAATTTTAGATGCGATTTAGCAAAAAATAATTTTCCCTTTTCAGGGTTTTTATTTGTTTTTTTTTTTAGCCGTTTTTTTGATAGCTAAAAAAATTTTTTTTCATGTTTTTTTTAGCTGTTTTTAAGACGTTTTAGCAAAAAAAAATATATAAATTTTTTACGCTCTTTTTTTTTTAGCAATTTTAGATCCGATTTTGCAAAAAAAATTTTTACTTTTTAGGGTTTTTATTTTTTTTTTTAGCCGTTTTTTTGATAGCTAAAAAAAAAATTTTTTCATGTTTTTTTTAGCTGAAGACGTTTTAGCAAAAAAAAAATATAAATTTTTTACGTTCTTTTGTTTTTAGCAATTTGAGATCCGATTTAGCAAAAAAAAATTTTCACTTTTTAGGGTTTTTATTTGTTTTTTTTTTAGCCGTTTTTTTGATAGCTAAAAAAAATTTTTTTCATGTTTTTTTTTAGCTATTTTTAAGACGTTTTAGCAAAAAAAAAATATATAAATTTTTTACGTTCTTTTTTTTTAGCAATTTTAGATCCGATTTAGCAAAAAAAATTTTCACTTTTTAGGGGTTTTATTTTTTTTTTTTTAGCCGTTTTTTTGATAGCTAAAAAAAAAAATTTTTCATGTTTTTTTTAGCTGTTTTCAAGACGTTTTAGCAAAAAAAAAAATATAAATTTTTTACGTACTTTTGTTTTTAGCAATTTAAGATCCGATTTAGCAAAAAAAAATTTTCACTTTTTAGGGTTTTTATTTGTTTTTTTTTTAGCCGTTTTTTTGATAGCTAAAAAAAAATTTTTTTCATGTTTTTTTTAGCTGTTATATAAGATGTTTTAGCAAAAAAAAAAAATATTAATTTTTTACGTTCTTTTGTTTTTAGCAATTTAAGATGCGATTATGCAAAAAAAAATTTTCACTTTTTAGGGTTTTTATTTGTTTTTTTTTTTAGCCGTTTTTTTGATAGCTAAAAAAATTTTTTTCATGTTTTTTTTAGCTGTTTTTAAGACGTTTTAGCAAAAAAAAAAATATTAATTTTTTACGTTCTTTTGTTTTTAGCAATTTTAGATGCGATTTAGCAAAAAAAAATTTTCACTTTTCAGGGTTTTTATTTGTTTTTTTTTTAGCCGTTTTTTTGATAGCTAAAAAAAATTTTTCATGTTTTTTTTAGATGTTTTTAAGACGTTTTAGCAAAAAAAAAATATATTAATTTTTTACGTTCTTTTGTTTTTAGCAATTTTAGATCCGATTTAGCAAAAATTTTTTTTCACTTTTTAGGGTTTTTATTAGTTTTTTTTTTTAGCCGTTTTTTTTATAGCTAAAAAAAAAAATTTTTCATGTTTTTTTTAGCTGTTATATAAGACGTTTTAGCAAAAAAAAAATATTAATTTTTTACGTTCTTTTGTTTTTAGCAATTTTAGATGCGATTTAGCAAAAAAAAATTTTCACTTTTCAGGGTTTTTATTTGTTTTTTTTTTAGCCGTTTTTTTGATAGCTAAAAAAAATTTTTTCATGTTTTTTTTAGCTGTTTTTAAGACATTTTAGCAAAAAAAAAATATATAAATTTTTTACGTTCTTTTGTTTTTAGCAATTTTAGATGCGATTTAGCAAAAAAAAAATTTCACTTTTCAGGGTTTTTATTTGTTTTTTTTTAGCCGTTTTTTTGATAGCTAAAAAAAATTTTTTTCATGTTTTTTTTAGCTGTTTTTAAGACGTTTTAGCAAAAAAAAATATATAAATTTTTTACGTTCTTTTTTTTTAGCAATATTAGATCCGATTTAGCAAAAAAAATTTTCACTTTTTAGGGTTTTTATTTTTTTTTTTTAGCCGTTTTTTTGATAGCTAAAAAAAAATTTTTTTCATGTTTTTTTTAGCTGTTTTTAAGACGTTTAAGCAAAATAAAAATATAAATTTTTTACGTTCTTTTGTTTTTAGCAATTTTAGATCCGATTAAGCAAAAAAAAATTTCACTTTTTAGGGTTTTTATTTGTTTTTTTTTAGCCGTTTTTTTTATAGCTAAAAAAAAAATTTTTCATGTTTTTTTTAGCTGTTATATAAGACGTTTTAGCAAAAAAAAAAAAAATATTAATTTTTTACGTTCTTTTTTTTTTAGCAATTTTAGATCCGATTTAGCAAAAAAAATTTTCACTTTTTAGGGTTTTTATTTTTTTTTTTTTTAGCCGTTTTTTTGAAAGCTAAAAAAAAATTTTTTCATGTTTTTTTTAGCTGTTTTATAAGACGTTTTAGCAAAAAAAAAATATTAATTTTTTACGTTCTTTTGTTTTTAGCAATTTTAGATGCGATTTAGCAAAAAAAAATTTTCACTTTTCAGGGTTTTTATTTGTTTTTTTTTTAGCCGTTTTTTTGATAGCTAAAAAAAATTTTTTTATGTTTTTTTTAGCTGTTTTTAAGACGTTTTAGCAAAAAAAAAATGTATAAATCTTTTACGTTCTTTTTTTTTTGCAATTTTAGACTCGATTTGGCAAAAAAAATTTTCACTTTTTAGGGTTTTTATTTTTTTTTTTTAGCCGTTTTTTTGATAGCTAAAAAAAATTTTTTTCATGTTTTTTTTAGCTGTTTTTAAGACGTTTTAGCAAAAAAAAAATATAAATTTTTTACGTTCTTTTGTTTTTAGCAATTTTAGATCCGATTTAGCAAAAAAAAATTTCCACTTTTTTGGGTTTTTATTTGTTTTTTTTTAGCCGTTTTTTTATAGCTAAAAAAAAAATTTTTCATGTTTTTTTTAGCTGTTATATAAGACGTTTTGGCAAAAAAAAAAAATATTAATTTTTTACGTTCTTTTTTTTTTAGCAATTTTAGATCCGATTAAGCAAAAAAAATTTTCACTTTTTAGGGTTTTTATTTTTTTTTTTAGCCGTTTTTTTGATAGCTAAAAAAAATTTTTTTCATGTTTTTTTTAGCTGTTTTTAAGACGTTTTAGCAAAAAAAAAATATAAATTTTTTACGTACTTTTGTTTTTAGCAATTTTAGATCCGATTTAGCAAAAAAAAATTTCCACTTTTTAGGGTTTTTATTTGTTTTTTTTTTAGCCGTTTTTTTTATAGCTAAAAAAAAATTTTTTTCATGTTTTTTTTAGCTGTTATATAAGACGTTTTAGCAAAAAAAAAATATTAATTTTTTACGTTCCTTTGTTTTTAGCAATTTAAGATGCGATTTAGCAAAAAAAAATTTTCACTTTTTAGGGTTTTTATTTGTTTTTTTTTTTAGCCGTTTTTTTTATAGCTAAAAAAAAAATTTTTTCATGTTTTTTTTAGCTGTTATATAAGACGTTTTAGCAAAAAAAAAAATATTAATTTTTTACGTTCTTTTGTTTTTAGCAATTTTAGATGCGATTTAGCAAAAAATAATTTTCCCTTTTCAGGGTTTTTATTTGTTTTTTTTTTTAGCCGTTTTTTTGATAGCTAAAAAAATTTTTTTTCATGTTTTTTTTAGCTGTTTTTAAGACGTTTTAGCAAAAAAAAATATATAAATTTTTTACGCTCTTTTTTTTTTAGCAATTTTAGATCCGATTTTGCAAAAAAAATTTTTAATTTTTAGGGTTTTTATTTTTTTTTTTAGCCGTTTTTTTGATAGCTAAAAAAAAAATTTTTTCATGTTTTTTTTAGCTGAAGACGTTTTAGCAAAAAAAAAATATAAATTTTTTACGTTCTTTTGTTTTTAGCAATTTGAGATCCGATTTAGCAAAAAAAAATTTTCACTTTTTAGGGTTTTTATTTGTTTTTTTTTTAGCCGTTTTTTTGATAGCTAAAAAAAATTTTTTTCATGTTTTTTTTAGCTATTTTTAAGACGTTTTAGCAAAAAAAAAATATATAAATTTTTTACGTTCTTTTTTTTTAGCAATTTTAGATCCGATTTAGCAAAAAAAATTTTCACTTTTTAGGGGTTTTATTTTTTTTTTTTTAGCCGTTTTTTTGATAGCTAAAAAAAAAATTTTTCATGTTTTTTTTAGCTGTTTTCAAGACGTTTAAGCAAAAAAAAAATATAAATTTTTTACGTTCTTTTGTTTTTAGCAATTTTAGATCCGATTTAGCAAAAAAAAATTTCCACTTTTTAGGGTTTTTATTTGTTTTTTTTAGCCGTTTTTTTTTATAGCTAAAAAAAAAATTTTTTCATGTTTTTTTTAGCTGTTATATAAGACGTTTTAGCAAAAAAAAAATATATAAATTTTTTACGTTCTTTTTTTTTTTGCAATTTTAGATCCGAATTGGCAAAAAAAATTTTCACTTTTTAGGGTTTTTATTTTTTTTTTTAGCCGTTTTTTTGATAGTTAAATTTTTTCATGTTTTTTTTAGATGTTTTTAAGACGTTTTAGCAAAAAAAAAAATATAAATTTTTTACGTACTTTTGTTTTTAGCAATTTAAGATCCGATTTAGCAAAAAAAAATTTTCACTTTTTAGGGTTTTTATTTGTTTTTTTTTTAGCCGTTTTTTTGATAGCTAAAAAAAAATTTTTTTCATGTTTTTTTTAGCTGTTATATAAGATGTTTTAGCAAAAAAAAAAAATATTAATTTTTTACGTTCTTTTGTTTTTAGCAATTTAAGATGCGATTATGCAAAAAAAAATTTTCACTTTTTAGGGTTTTTATTTGTTTTTTTTTTTAGCCGTTTTTTTGATAGCTAAAAAAATTTTTTTCATGTTTTTTTTAGCTGTTTTTAAGACGTTTTAGCAAAAAAAAAAATATATAAATTTTTTACGTTCTTTTTTTTTTAGCAATTTTAGATCCGATTTAGCAAAAAAAATTTTTCACTTTTTAGGGTTTTTATTTGTTTTTTTTTTAGCCGTTTTTTTGATAGCTAAAAAAAAAATTTTTTCATGTTTTTTTTAGCTGTTATATAAGACGTTTTAGCAAAAAAAAAATATTAATTTTTTACGTTCTTTTGTTTTTAGCAATTTTAGATGCGATTTAGCAAAAAAAAATTTTCACTTTTCAGGGTTTTTATTTGTTTTTTTTTTAGCCGTTTTTTTGATAGCTAAAAAAAATTTTTTTTATGTTTTTTTTAGCTGTTTTTAAGACGTTTTAGCAAAAAAAAAATATATAAATTTTTTACGTTCTTTTTTTTTTAGCAATTTTAGATCCGATTAAGCAAAAAAAATTTTCACTTTTTAGGGTTTTTATTTTTTTTTTTTAGCCGTTTTTTTGATAGCTAAAAAAAAAATTTTTTCATGTTTTTTTTAGCTGTTTTTAAGACGTTTTAGCAAAAAAAAAAATATAAATTTTTTACGTACTTTTGTTTTTAGCAATTTTAGATCCGATTTAGCAAAAAAAAAATTCCACTTTTTAGGGTTTTTATTTGTTTTTTTTTTAGCCGTTTTTTTTATAGCTAAAAAAAATTTTTTTTCATGTTTTTTTTAGCTGTTATATAAGACGTTTTTGCAAAAAAAAAAAATATTAATTTTTTACGTTCCTTTGTTTTTAGCAATTTTAGATGCGATTTAGCAAAAAAAATTTTTTACTTTTTAGGGTTTTTATTTGTTTTTTTTTTAGCCCGTTTTTTGATAGCTAAAAAAAAATTTTTTTCATGTTTTTTTTAGCTGTTATATAAGACGTTTTAGCAAAAAAAAAAAATATTAATTTTTTACGTTCTTTTGTTTTTAGCAATTTTAGATGCGATTAAGCAAAAAAAAATTTTCACTTTTCAGGGTTTTTATTTGTTTTTTTTTTAGCCGTTTTTTTGATAGCTAAAAAAAATTTTTTTCATGTTTTTTTTAGCTGTTTTTAAGACGTTTTAGCAAAAAAAAAATATAAATTTTTTACGTTCTTTTGTTTTTAGCAATTTTAGATCCGATTTAGCAAAAAAAAATTTCCACTTTTTAGGGTTTTTATTTGTTTTTTTTAGCCGTTTTATTTATAGCTAAAAAAAAAATCTTTTCATGTTTTTTTTAGCTGTTATATAAGACGTTTTAGCAAAAAAAAAAATATTAATTTTTTACGTTCTTTTTTTTTAGCAATTAGATCCGATTTAGCAAAAAAAATTTTCACTTTTTAGGGTTTTTATTTTTTTTTTTTAGCCGTTTTTTTGATAGCTAAAAAAAAATTTTTTTCATGTTTTTTTTAGCTGTTTTTAAGACGTTTTAGCAAAAAAAAATATATAAATTTTTTACGTTCTTTTTTTTTTAGCAATTTTAGATCCGATTTAGCAAAAAAAATTTTCACTTTTTAGGGTTTTTATTTTTTTTTTTAGCCGTTTTTTTGATAGTTAAATTTTTTCATGTTTTTTTTAGCTGTTATATAAGACGTTTTAGCAAAAAAAAAAATATTAATTTTTTACGTTCTTTTGTTTTTAGCAATTTGAGATCCGATTTAGCAAAAAAAAATTTTCACTTTTTAGGGTTTTTATTTGTTTTTTTTTTTAGCCGTTTTTTTGATAGCTAAAAAAAATTTTTTTCATGTTTTTTTTAGCTGTTTTTAAGACGTTTTAGCAAAAAAAAATATATAAATTTTTTACGTTCTTTTTTTTTTAGCAATTTTAGATCCGATTTAGCAAAAAAAATTTTCACTTTTTAGGGTTTTTATTTTTTTTTTTTAGCCGTTTTTTTGATAGTTAAATTTTTTCATGTTTTTTTTAGCTGTTTTTAAGACGTTTTAGCAAAAAAAAAAAATATAAATTTTTTACGTACTTTTGTTTTTAGCAATTTAAGATCCGATTTAGCAAAAAAAAATTTTCACTTTTTAGGGTTTTTATTTGTTTTTTTTTTAGCCGTTTTTTTGATAGCTAAAAAAAAAATTTTTTCATGTTTTTTTTAGCTGTTATATAAGACGTTTTAGCAAAAAAAAAAAATATTAATTTTTTACGTTCTTTTGTTTTTAGCAATTTTAGATGCGATTTAGCAAAAAAAAATTTTCACTTTTTAGGATTTTTATTTGTTTTTTTTTTAGCCGTTTTTTTGATAGCTAAAAAAATTTTTTTTCATGTTTTTTTTAGCTGTTTTTAAGATGTTTTAGCAAAAAAAAAAATATATAAATTTTTTACGTTCTGTTTTTTTTAGCAGTTTTAGATCCGATTTAGCAAAAAAATTTTTTCACTTTTTAGGGTTTTTATTTGTTTTTTTTTTAGCCGTTTTATTTATAGCTAAAAAAAAAATCTTTTCATGTTTTTTTTAGCTGTTATATAAGACGTTTTAGCAAAAAAAAAAATATTAATTTTTTACGTTCTTTTTTTTTAGCAATTAGATCCGATTTAGCAAAAAAAATTTTCACTTTTTAGGGTTTTTATTTGTTTTTTTTTTTAGCCGTTTTTTTGATAGCTAAAAAAAAATTTTTTTCATGTTTTTTTTAGCTGTTTTTAAGACGTTTTAGCAAAAAAAAAATATAAATTTTTTACGTTCTTTTGTTTTTAGCAATTTGAGATCCGATTTAGCAAAAAAAAATTTTCACTTTTTAGGGTTTTTATTTGTTTTTTTTTTTAGCCGTTTTTTTGATAGCTAAAAAAAATTTTTTTCATGTTTTTTTTAGCTGTTTTTAAGACGTTTTAGCAAAAAAAAATATATAAATTTTTTACGTTCTTTTTTTTTTAGCAATTTTAGATCCAATTTAGCAAAAAAAATTTTCACTTTTTAGGGTTTTTATTTTTTTTTTTAGCCGTTTTTTTGATAGTTAAATTTTTTCATGTTTTTTTTAGCTGTTTTTAAGACGTTTTAGCAAAAAAAAAAATATAAATTTTTTACGGACTTTTGTTTTTAGCAATTTAAGATCCGATTTAGCAAAAAAAAATTTTCACTTTTTAGGGTTTTTATTTGTTTTTTTTTTAGCCGTTTTTTTGATAGCTAAAAAAAAATTTTTTTCATGTTTTTTTTAGCTGTTATATAAGACGTTTTAGCAAAAAAAAAAAATATTAATTTTTTACGTTCTTTTGTTTTTAGCAATTTAAGATGCGATTATGCAAAAAAAAAATTTTCACTTTTTAGGGTTTTTATTTGTTTTTTTTTTTAGCCGTTTTTTTGATAGCTAAAAAAATTTTTTTTCATGTTTTTTTTAGCTGTTTTTAAGACGTTTTAGCAAAAAAAAAAATATATAAATTTTTTACGTTCTTTTTTTTTTAGCAATTTTAGATCCGATTTAGCAAAAAAAATTTTTCACTTTTTAGGGTTTTTATTTGTTTTTTTTTTTTAGCCGTTTTTTTGATAGCTAAAAAAAAAAATTTTTCATGTTTTTTTTAGCTGTTATATAAGACGTTTTAGCAAAAAAAAAAATATTAATTTTTTACGTTCTTTTGTTTTTAGCAATTTTAGATGCGATTTAGCAAAAAAAAATTTTCACTTTTCAGGGTTTTTATTTGTTTTTTTTTTAGCCGTTTTTTTGATAGCTAAAAAAAATTTTTTTCATGTTTTTTTTAGCTGTTTTTAAGACGTTTTAGCAAAAAAAAAATATATAAATTTTTTACGTCCTTTTTTTTTTAGCAATTTTAGATCCGATTAAGCAAAAAAAATTTTCACTTTTTAGGGTTTTTATTTTTTTTTTTTTTAGCCGTTTTTTTGATTGCTAAAAAAAAAATTTTTTCATGTTTTTTTTAGCTGTTTTTAAGACGTTTTAGCAAAAAAAAAAAATATAAATTTTTTACGTACTTTTGTTTTTAGCAATTTTAGATCCGATTTAGCAAAAAAAAATTTCCACTTTTTAGGGTTTTTATTTGTTTTTTTTTTAGCCGTTTTTTTTATAGCTAAAAAAAAATTTTTTTCATGTTTTTTTTAGCTGTTATATAAGACGTTTTTGCAAAAAAAAAAAATATTAATTTTTTACGTTCCTTTGTTTTTAGCAATTTTAGATGCGATGTAGCAAAAAAAAATTTTCACTTTTTAGGGTTTTTATTTGTTTTTTTTTTTAGCCGTTTTTTTGATAGCTAAAAAAAATTTTTTTCGTGTTTTTTTTAGCTGTTATATAAGACGTTTTGGCAAAAAAAAAAATATTAATTTTTTACGTTCTTTTGTTTTTAGCAATTTTAGATGCGATTAAGCAAAAAAAAATTTTCACTTTTCAGGGTTTTTATTTGTTTTTTTTTTTTAGCCGTTTTTTTGATAGCTAAAAAAAATTTTTTTCATGTTTTTTTTAGCTGTTTTTAAGACGTTTTAGCAAAAAAAAAATATATAAATTTTTTACGTTCTTTTTTTTTTGCAATTTTAGACCCGATTTGGCAAAAAAAATTTTCACTTTTTAGGGTTTTTATTTTTTTTTTTTTTAGCCGTTTTTTTGATAGCTAAAAAAAAATTTTTTCATGTTTTTTTTAGCTGTTTTTAAGACGTTTTAGCAAAAAAAAAATATAAATTTTTTACGTTCTTTTGTTTTTAGCAATTTTAGATCCGATTTTGCAAAAAAAAATTTTACTTTTTAGGGTTTTTATTTTTTTTTTTAGCCGTTTTTTTGATAGCTAAAAAAAAAATTTTTTCATGTTTTTTTTAGCTGTTTTTAAGACGTTTTAGCAAAAAAAAAATATAAATTTTTTACGTTCTTTTGTTTTTAGCAATTTGAGATCCGATTAAGCAAAAAAAAATTTTCACTTTTTAGGGTTTTTATTTGTTTTTTTTTTAGCCGTTTTTTTGATAGCTAAAAAAAATTTTTTTCATGTTTTTTTTAGCTGTTTTTAAGACGTTTTAGCAAAAAAAAAATATATAAATTTTTTACGTTCTTTTTTTTTAGCAATTTTAGATCCGATTTAGCAAAAAAAATTTTCACTTTTTAGGGGTTTTATTTTTTTTTTTTTAGCCGTTTTTTTGATAGCTAAAAAAAAAATTTTTTCATGTTTTTTTTAGCTGTTTTTAAGACGTTTAAGCAAAAAAAAAAATATAAATTTTTTACGTTCTTTTGTTTTTAGCAATTTTAGATCCGATTTAGCAAAAAAAAATTTCCACTTTTTAGGGTTTTTATTTGTTTTTTTTTAGCCGTTTTTTTTTATAGCTAAAAAAAAAATTTTTTCATGTTTTTTTTAGCTGTTATATAAGACGTTGTAGCAAAAAAAAAAAATATTAATTTTTTACGTTTTTTTGTTTTTAGCAATTTTAGATGCGATTTAGCAAAAAAAAATTTTCACTTTTCAGGGTTTTTATTTGTTTTTTTTTTAGCCATTTTTTTGATAGCTAAAAAAAATTTTTTTCATGTTTTTTTTAGCTGTTTTTAAGACGTTTTAGCAAAAAAAAAATATATAAATTTTTTACGTTCTTTTTTTTTTTGCAATTTTAGATCCGAATTGGCAAAAAAAATTTTCACTTTTTAGGGTTTTTATTTTTTTTTTAGCCGTTTTTTTGATAGTTAAATTTTTTCATGTTTTTTTTAGCTGTTTTTAAGACGTTTTAGCAAAAAAAAATATATAAATTTTTTACGTACTTTTGTTTTTAGCAATTTAAGATCCGATTAAGCAAAAAAAAATTTTCACTTTTTAGGGTTTTTATTTTTTTTTTTTTAGCCGTTTTTTTGATAGCTAAAAAAAAATTTTTTTCATGTTTTTTTTAGCTGTTATATAAGACGTTTTAGCAAAAAAAAAAATATTAATTTTTTACGTTCTTTTGTTTTTAGCAATTTAAGATGCGATTATGCAAAAAAAAAATTTCACTTTTTAGGGTTTTTATTTGTTTTTTTTTTAGCCGTTTTTTTGATAGCTAAAAAAATTTTTTTTTCATGTTTTTTTTAGCTGTTTTTAAGACGTTTTAGCAAAAAAAAAATATATAAATTTTTTACGTTCTTTTTTTTTTAGCAATTTTAGATCCGATTTAACAAAAAAAAATTTTCACTTTTTAGGGTTTTTATTTGTTTTTTTTTTTAGCCGTTTTTTTGATAGCTAAAAAAAAAATTTTTTCATGTTTTTTTTAGCTGTTATAAGACGTTTTAGCAAAAAAAAAAATATTAATTTTTTACGTTCTTTTGTTTTTAGCAATTTTAGATGCGATTTAGCAAAAAAAAATTTTCACTTTTCAGGGTTTTTATTTGTTTTTTTTTTTAGCCGTTTTTTTGATAGCTAAAAAAAATTTTTTTCATGTTTTTTTTGCTGTTTTTAAGACGTTTTAGCAAAAAAAATATATATAAATTTTTTACGTTCTTTTTTTTTTAGCAATTTTAGATCCGATTAAGCAAAAAAAATTTTCACTTTTTAGGGTTTTTATTTTTTTTTTTTTTAGCCGTTTTTTTGATAGCTAAAAAAAAAATTTTTTTCATGTTTTTTTTAGCTGTTTTTAAGACGTTTTAGCAAAAAAAAAAATATAAATTTTTTACGTACTTTTGTTTTTAGCAATTTTAGATCCGATTTAGCAAAAAAAAATTCCACTTTTTAGGGTTTTTATTTGTTTTTTTTTTTAGCCGTTTTTTTTATAGCTAAAAAAAAAATTTTTTCATGTTTTTTTTAGCTGTTATATAAGACGTTTTAGCAAAAAAAAAAAATATTAATTTTTTACGTTCTTTTGTTTTTAGCAATTTTAGATGCGATGAAGCAAAAAAAAAATTTTCACTTTTCAGGGTTTTTATTTGTTTTTTTTTTTAGCCGTTTTTTTTATAGCTAAAAAAAATTTTTTTCATGTTTTTTTTAGCTGTTTTTAAGACGTTTTAGCAAAAAAAAAATATATAAATTTTTTACGTTCTTTTTTTTTTGCAATTTTAGACCCGATTTGGCAAAAAAAATTTTCACTTTTTAGGGTTTTTATTTTTTTTTTTTTTAGCCGTTTTTTTGATAGCTAAAAAAAAATTTTTTCATGTTTTTTTTAGCTGTTTTTAAGACGTTTTAGCAAAAAAAAAATATAAATTTTTTACGTTCTTTTGTTTTTAGCAATTTTAGATCCGATTTAGCAAAAAAAAATTTCCACTTTTTAGGGGTTTTATTTGTTTTTTTTTAGCCGTTTTATTTATAGCTAAAAAAAAAATCTTTTCATGTTTTTTTTAGCTGTTATATAAGACGTTTTAGCAAAAAAAAAAATATTAATTTTATACGTTCTTTTTTTTTAGCAATTAGATCCGATTAAGCAAAAAAAATTTTCACTTTTTAGGGTTTTTATTTTTTTTTTTTAGCCGTTTTTTTGATAGCTAAAAAAAAAATTTTTTCATGTTTTTTTTAGCTGTCTTTAAGACGTTTTAGCAAAAAAAAAATATAAATTTTTTACGTACTTTTGTTTTTAGCAATTTTAGATCCGATTTAGCAAAAAAAAATTTCCACTTTTTAGGGTTTTTATTTGTATTTTTTTTAGCCGTTTTTTTTATAGCTAAAAAAAAATTTTTTTCATGTTTTTTTTAGCTGTTATATAAGAAGTTTTAGCAAAAAAAAAAATATTAATTTTTTACGTTCTTTTGTTTTTAGCAATTTGAGATCCGATTAAGCAAAAAAAAATTTTCACTTTTTAGGGTTTTTATTTGTTTTTTTTTTTTAGCCGTTTTTTTGATAGCTAAAAAAAATTTTTTTCATGTTTTTTTTAGCTGTTTTTAAGACGTTTTAGCAAAAAAAAAATATATAAATTTTTTACGTTCTTTTTTTTTTTGCAATTTTAGATCCGAATTGGCAAAAAAAAATTTCACTTTTTAGGGTTTTTATTTTTTTTTTTAGCCGTTTTTTTGATAGTTAAATTTTTTCATGTTTTTTTTAGCTGTTTTTAAGACGTTTTAGCAAAAAAAAAAATATATAAATTTTTTACGTTCTTTTTTTTTTAGCAATTTTAGATCCGATTTAGCAAAAAAAATTTTTCACTTTTTAGGGTTTTTATTTGTTTTTTTTTTAGCCGTTTTTTTGATAGCTAAAAAAAAAATTTTTTCATGTTTTTTTTAGCTGTTATATAAGACGTTTTAGCAAAAAAAAAAATATTAATTTTTTACGTTCTTTTGTTTTTAGCAATTTTAGATGCGATTTAGCAAAAAAAAATTTTCACTTTTCAGGGTTTTTATTTGTTTTTTTTTTTAGCCGTTTTTTTGATAGCTAAAAAAAATTTTTTTCATGTTTTTTTTAGCTGTTTTTAAGACGTTTTAGCAAAAAAAAATATATAAATTTTTTACGTTCTTTTTTTTTTTAGCAATTTTAGATCCGATTAAGCAAAAAAAATTTTCACTTTTTAGGGTTTTTATTTTTTTTTTTTTAAGCCGTTTTTTTGATAGCTAAAAAAAAAATTTTTTCATGTTTTTTTTAGCTGTTTTTAAGACGTTTTAGCAAAAAAAAAATATAAATTTTTTACGTACTTTTGTTTTTAGCAATTTTAGATGCGATTTAGCAAAAAAAAATTTTCACTTTTCAGGGTTTTTATTTGTTTTTTTTTTAGCCGTTTTTTTTATAGCTAAAAAAAATTTTTTTCATGTTTTTTTTAGCTGTTTTTAAGACGTTTTAGCAAAAAAAAAATATATAAATTTTTTACGTCCTTTTTTTTTTAGCAATTTTAGATCCGATTAAGCAAAAAAAATTTTCACTTTTTAGGGTTTTTATTTTTTTTTTTTTTAGCCGTTTTTTTGATTGCTAAAAAAAAAATTTTTTCATGTTTTTTTTAGCTGTTTTTAAGACGTTTTAGCAAAAAAAAAAAATATAAATTTTTTACGTACTTTTGTTTTTAGCAATTTTAGATCCGATTTAGCAAAAAAAAATTTCCACTTTTTAGGGTTTTTATTTGTTTTTTTTTTAGCCGTTTTTTTTATAGCTAAAAAAAAATTTTTTTCATGTTTTTTTTAGCTGTTATATAAGACGTTTTTGCAAAAAAAAAAAATATTAATTTTTTACGTTCCTTTGTTTTTAGCAATTTTAGATGCGATGTAGCAAAAAAAAATTTTCACTTTTTAGGGTTTTTATTTGTTTTTTTTTTTAGCCGTTTTTTTGATAGCTAAAAAAAATTTTTTTCATGTTTTTTTTAGCTGTTATATAAGACGTTTTGGCAAAAAAAAAAATATTAATTTTTTACGTTCTTTTGTTTTTAGCAATTTTAGATGCGATTAAGCAAAAAAAAATTTTCACTTTTCAGGGTTTTTATTTGTTTTTTTTTTTTAGCCGTTTTTTTGATAGCTAAAAAAAATTTTTTTCATGTTTTTTTTAGCTGTTTTTAAGACGTTTTAGCAAAAAAAAAATATATAAATTTTTTACGTTCTTTTTTTTTTGCAATTTTAGACCCGATTTGGCAAAAAAAATTTTCACTTTTTAGGGTTTTTATTTTTTTTTTTTTTAGCCGTTTTTTTGATAGCTAAAAAAAAATTTTTTCATGTTTTTTTTAGCTGTTTTTAAGACGTTTTAGCAAAAAAAAAATATAAATTTTTTACGTTCTTTTGTTTTTAGCAATTTTAGATCCGATTTTGCAAAAAAAAATTTTACTTTTTAGGGTTTTTATTTTTTTTTTTTAGCCGTTTTTTTGATAGCTAAAAAAAAAATTTTTTCATGTTTTTTTTAGCTGTTTTTAAGACGTTTTAGCAAAAAAAAAATATAAATTTTTTACGTTCTTTTGTTTTTAGCAATTTGAGATCCGATTAAGCAAAAAAAAATTTTCACTTTTTAGGGTTTTTATTTGTTTTTTTTTTAGCCGTTTTTTTGATAGCTAAAAAAAATTTTTTTCATGTTTTTTTTAGCTGTTTTTAAGACGTTTTAGCAAAAAAAAAATATATAAATTTTTTACGTTCTTTTTTTTTAGCAATTTTAGATCCGATTTAGCAAAAAAAATTTTCACTTTTTAGGGGTTTTATTTTTTTTTTTTTAGCCGTTTTTTTGATAGCTAAAAAAAAAATTTTTTCATGTTTTTTTTAGCTGTTTTTAAGACGTTTAAGCAAAAAAAAAAATATAAATTTTTTACGTTCTTTTGTTTTTAGCAATTTTAGATCCGATTTAGCAAAAAAAAATTTCCACTTTTTAGGGTTTTTATTTGTTTTTTTTTAGCCGTTTTTTTTTATAGCTAAAAAAAAAATTTTTTCATGTTTTTTTTAGCTGTTATATAAGACGTTGTAGCAAAAAAAAAAAATATTAATTTTTTACGTTTTTTTGTTTTTAGCAATTTTAGATGCGATTTAGCAAAAAAAAATTTTCACTTTTCAGGGTTTTTATTTGTTTTTTTTTTAGCCATTTTTTTGATAGCTAAAAAAAATTTTTTTCATGTTTTTTTTAGCTGTTTTTAAGACGTTTTAGCAAAAAAAAAATATATAAATTTTTTACGTTCTTTTTTTTTTTGCAATTTTAGATCCGAATTGGCAAAAAAAATTTTCACTTTTTAGGGTTTTTATTTTTTTTTTAGCCGTTTTTTTGATAGTTAAATTTTTTCATGTTTTTTTTAGCTGTTTTTAAGACGTTTTAGCAAAAAAAAATATATAAATTTTTTACGTACTTTTGTTTTTAGCAATTTAAGATCCGATTAAGCAAAAAAAAATTTTCACTTTTTAGGGTTTTTATTTTTTTTTTTTTAGCCGTTTTTTTGATAGCTAAAAAAAAATTTTTTTCATGTTTTTTTTAGCTGTTATATAAGACGTTTTAGCAAAAAAAAAAATATTAATTTTTTACGTTCTTTTGTTTTTAGCAATTTAAGATGCGATTATGCAAAAAAAAAATTTCACTTTTTAGGGTTTTTATTTGTTTTTTTTTTAGCCGTTTTTTTGATAGCTAAAAAAATTTTTTTTTCATGTTTTTTTTAGCTGTTTTTAAGACGTTTTAGCAAAAAAAAAATATATAAATTTTTTACGTTCTTTTTTTTTTAGCAATTTTAGATCCGATTTAACAAAAAAAAATTTTCACTTTTTAGGGTTTTTATTTGTTTTTTTTTTTAGCCGTTTTTTTGATAGCTAAAAAAAAAATTTTTTCATGTTTTTTTTAGCTGTTATAAGACGTTTTAGCAAAAAAAAAAATATTAATTTTTTACGTTCTTTTGTTTTTAGCAATTTTAGATGCGATTTAGCAAAAAAAAATTTTCACTTTTCAGGGTTTTTATTTGTTTTTTTTTTTAGCCGTTTTTTTGATAGCTAAAAAAAATTTTTTTCATGTTTTTTTTGCTGTTTTTAAGACGTTTTAGCAAAAAAAATATATATAAATTTTTTACGTTCTTTTTTTTTTAGCAATTTTAGATCCGATTAAGCAAAAAAAATTTTCACTTTTTAGGGTTTTTATTTTTTTTTTTTTTAGCCGTTTTTTTGATAGCTAAAAAAAAAATTTTTTTCATGTTTTTTTTAGCTGTTTTTAAGACGTTTTAGCAAAAAAAAAAATATAAATTTTTTACGTACTTTTGTTTTTAGCAATTTTAGATCCGATTTAGCAAAAAAAAATTCCACTTTTTAGGGTTTTTATTTGTTTTTTTTTTTAGCCGTTTTTTTTATAGCTAAAAAAAAAATTTTTTCATGTTTTTTTTAGCTGTTATATAAGACGTTTTAGCAAAAAAAAAAAATATTAATTTTTTACGTTCTTTTGTTTTTAGCAATTTTAGATGCGATGAAGCAAAAAAAAAATTTTCACTTTTCAGGGTTTTTATTTGTTTTTTTTTTTAGCCGTTTTTTTTATAGCTAAAAAAAATTTTTTTCATGTTTTTTTTAGCTGTTTTTAAGACGTTTTAGCAAAAAAAAAATATATAAATTTTTTACGTTCTTTTTTTTTTGCAATTTTAGACCCGATTTGGCAAAAAAAATTTTCACTTTTTAGGGTTTTTATTTTTTTTTTTTTTAGCCGTTTTTTTGATAGCTAAAAAAAAATTTTTTCATGTTTTTTTTAGCTGTTTTTAAGACGTTTTAGCAAAAAAAAAATATAAATTTTTTACGTTCTTTTGTTTTTAGCAATTTTAGATCCGATTTAGCAAAAAAAAATTTCCACTTTTTAGGGGTTTTATTTGTTTTTTTTTAGCCGTTTTATTTATAGCTAAAAAAAAAATCTTTTCATGTTTTTTTTAGCTGTTATATAAGACGTTTTAGCAAAAAAAAAAATATTAATTTTATACGTTCTTTTTTTTTAGCAATTAGATCCGATTAAGCAAAAAAAATTTTCACTTTTTAGGGTTTTTATTTTTTTTTTTTAGCCGTTTTTTTGATAGCTAAAAAAAAAATTTTTTCATGTTTTTTTTAGCTGTCTTTAAGACGTTTTAGCAAAAAAAAAATATAAATTTTTTACGTACTTTTGTTTTTAGCAATTTTAGATCCGATTTAGCAAAAAAAAATTTCCACTTTTTAGGGTTTTTATTTGTATTTTTTTTAGCCGTTTTTTTTATAGCTAAAAAAAAATTTTTTTCATGTTTTTTTTAGCTGTTATATAAGAAGTTTTAGCAAAAAAAAAAATATTAATTTTTTACGTTCTTTTGTTTTTAGCAATTTGAGATCCGATTAAGCAAAAAAAAATTTTCACTTTTTAGGGTTTTTATTTGTTTTTTTTTTTTAGCCGTTTTTTTGATAGCTAAAAAAAATTTTTTTCATGTTTTTTTTAGCTGTTTTTAAGACGTTTTAGCAAAAAAAAAATATATAAATTTTTTACGTTCTTTTTTTTTTTGCAATTTTAGATCCGAATTGGCAAAAAAAAATTTCACTTTTTAGGGTTTTTATTTTTTTTTTTAGCCGTTTTTTTGATAGTTAAATTTTTTCATGTTTTTTTTAGCTGTTTTTAAGACGTTTTAGCAAAAAAAAAAATATATAAATTTTTTACGTTCTTTTTTTTTTAGCAATTTTAGATCCGATTTAGCAAAAAAAATTTTTCACTTTTTAGGGTTTTTATTTGTTTTTTTTTTAGCCGTTTTTTTGATAGCTAAAAAAAAAATTTTTTCATGTTTTTTTTAGCTGTTATATAAGACGTTTTAGCAAAAAAAAAAATATTAATTTTTTACGTTCTTTTGTTTTTAGCAATTTTAGATGCGATTTAGCAAAAAAAAATTTTCACTTTTCAGGGTTTTTATTTGTTTTTTTTTTTAGCCGTTTTTTTGATAGCTAAAAAAAATTTTTTTCATGTTTTTTTTAGCTGTTTTTAAGACGTTTTAGCAAAAAAAAATATATAAATTTTTTACGTTCTTTTTTTTTTTAGCAATTTTAGATCCGATTAAGCAAAAAAAATTTTCACTTTTTAGGGTTTTTATTTTTTTTTTTTTAAGCCGTTTTTTTGATAGCTAAAAAAAAAATTTTTTCATGTTTTTTTTAGCTGTTTTTAAGACGTTTTAGCAAAAAAAAAAATATAAATTTTTTACGTACTTTTGTTTTTAGCAATTTTAGATCCGATTTAGCAAAAAAAAAATTCCACTTTTTAGGGTTTTTATTTGTTTTTTTTTTTAGCCGTTTTTTTTATAGCTAAAAAAAAATTTTTTTCATGTTTTTTTTAGCTGTTATATAAGACGTTTTAGCAAAAAAAAAAAATATTAATTTTTTACGTTCTTTTGTTTTTAGCAATTTAAGATGCGATTATGCAAAAAAAAAATTTTCACTTTTTAGGGTTTTTATTTGTTTTTTTTTTTAGCCGTTTTTTTGATAGCTAAAAAATTTTTTTTTCATGTTTTTTTTAGCTGTTTTTAAGACGTTTTAGCAAAAAAAAAAATATATAAATTTTTTACGTTCTTTTTTTTTTAGCAATTTTAGATCCGATTTAGCAAAAAAAATTTTTCACTTTTTAGGGTTTTTATTTGTTTTTTTTTTTTAGCCGTTTTTTTGATAGCTAAAAAAAAAATTTTTCATGTTTTTTTTAGCTGTTATATAAGACGTTTTAGCAAAAAAAAAAATATTAATTTTTTACGTTCTTTTGTTTTTAGCAATTTTAGATGCGATTTAGCAAAAAAAAATTTTCACTTTTCAGGGTTTTTATTTGTTTTTTTTTTAGCCGTTTTTTTGATAGCTAAAAAAAATTTTTTTCATGTTTTTTTTAGCTGTTTTTAAGACGTTTTAGCAAAAAAAAAATATATAAATTTTTTACGTCCTTTTTTTTTTAGCAATTTTAGATCCGATTAAGCAAAAAAAATTTTCACTTTTTAGGGTTTTTATTTTTTTTTTTTTTAGCCGTTTTTTTGATAGCTAAAAAAAAAATTTTTTCATGTTTTTTTTAGCTGTTTTTAAGACGTTTTAGCAAAAAAAAAATATAAATTTTTTACGTTCTTTTGTTTTTAGCAATTTGAGATCCGATTAAGCAAAAAAAAATTTTCACTTTTTAGGGTTTTTATTTGTTTTTTTTTTTAGCCGTTTTTTTGATAGCTAAAAAAAATTTTTTTCATGTTTTTTTTAGCTGTTTTTAAGACGTTTTAGCAAAAAAAAAATATATAAATTTTTTACGTTCTTTTTTTTTAGCAATTTTAGATCCGATTTAGCAAAAAAAATTTTCACTTTTTAGGGGTTTTATTTTTTTTTTTTTTAGCCGTTTTTTTGATAGCTAAAAAAAAAATTTTTTCATGTTTTTTTTAGCTGTTTTTAAGACGTTTAAGCAAAAAAAAAATATAAATTTTTTACGTTCTTTTGTTTTTAGCAATTTTAGATCCGATTTAGCAAAAAAAAATTTCCACTTTTTAGGGTTTTTATTTGTTTTTTTTTAGCCGTTTTTTTTTAATAGCTAAAAAAAAAATTTTTTCATGTTTTTTTTAGCTGTTATATAAGACGTTTAAGCAAAAAAAAAAAATATTAATTTTTTACGTTCTTTTTTTTTTAGCAATTTTAGATCCGATTTAGCAAAAAAAATTTTCACTTTTTAGGGTTTTTATTTTTTTTTAGCCGTTTTTTTGATAGCTAAAAAAAAAATTTTTTCATGTTTTTTTTAGCTGTTATATAAGACGTTGTAGCAAAAAAAAAAAATATTAATTTTTTACGTTTTTTTGTTTTTAGCAATTTTAGATGCGATTTAGCAAAAAAAAATTTTCACTTTTCAGGGTTTTTATTTGTTTTTTTTTTAGCCATTTTTTTGATAGCTAAAAAAAATTTTTTTCATGTTTTTTTTAGCTGTTTTTAAGACGTTTTAGCAAAAAAAAAATATATAAATTTTTTACGTTCTTTTTTTTTTTGCAATTTTAGATCCGAATTGGCAAAAAAAATTTTCACTTTTTAGGGTTTTTATTTTTTTTTTTAGCCGTTTTTTTGATAGTTAAATTTTTTCATGTTTTTTTTAGCTGTTTTTAAGACGTTTTAGCAAAAAAAAAAAATATAAATTTTTTACGTACTTTTGTTTTTAGCAATTTAAGATCCGATTTAGCAAAAAAAAATTTTCACTTTTTAGGGTTTTTATTTGTTTTTTTTTAGCCGTTTTTTTGATAGCTAAAAAAAAATTTTTTTCATGTTTTTTTTAGCTGTTATATAAGACGTTTTAGCAAAAAAAAAATATTAATTTTTTACGTTCTTTTGTTTTTAGCAATTTAAGATGCGATTATGCAAAAAAAAATTTTCACTTTTTAGGGTTTTTATTTGTTTTTTTTTTAGCCGTTTTTTTGATAGCTAAAAAAATTTTTTTTTCATGTTTTTTTTAGCTGTTTTTAAGACGTTTTAGCAAAAAAAAAATATATAAATTTTTTACGTTCTTTTTTTTTTAGCAATTTTAGATCCGATTTAACAAAAAAATTTTTTCACTTTTTAGGGTTTTTATTTGTTTTTTTTTTTAGCCGTTTTTTTGATAGCTAAAAAAAAAATTTTTTCATGTTTTTTTTAGCTGTTATAAGACGTTTTAGCAAAAAAAAAAATATTAATTTTTTACGTTCTTTTGTTTTTAGCAATTTTAGATGCGATTTAGCAAAAAAAAATTTTCACTTTTCAGGGTTTTTATTTGTTTTTTTTTTTAGCCGTTTTTTTGATAGCTAAAAAAAATTTTTTTCATGTTTTTTTTGCTGTTTTTAAGACGTTTTAGCAAAAAAAATATATATAAATTTTTTACGTTCTTTTTTTTTTAGCAATTTTAGATCCGATTAAGCAAAAAAAATTTTCACTTTTTAGGGTTTTTATTTTTTTTTTTTTTAGCCGTTTTTTTGATAGCTAAAAAAAAAATTTTTTCATGTTTTTTTTAGCTGTTTTTAAGACGTTTTAGCAAAAAAAAAATATAAATTTTTTACGTACTTTTGTTTTTAGCAATTTTAGATCCGATTTAGCAAAAAAAAATTCCACTTTTTAGGGTTTTTATTTGTTTTTTTTTTTAGCCGTTTTTTTTATAGCTAAAAAAAAATTTTTTCATGTTTTTTTTAGCTGTTATATAAGACGTTTTAGCAAAAAAAAAAAATATTAATTTTTTACGTTCTTTTGTTTTTAGCAATTTTAGATGCGATTAAGCAAAAAAAAAATTTTCACTTTTCAGGGTTTTTATTTGTTTTTTTTTTAGCCGTTTTTTTTATAGCTAAAAAAAATATTTTTCATGTTTTTTTTAGCTGTTTTTAAGACGTTTTAGCAAAAAAAAATATATAAATTTTTTACGTTCTTTTTTTTTTTTGCAATTTTAGACCCGATTTGGCAAAAAAAATTTTCACTTTTTAGGGTTTTTATTTTTTTTTTTTTTAGCCGTTTTTTTGATAGCTAAAAAAAAATTTTTTCATGTTTTTTTTAGCTGTTTTTAAGACGTTTTAGCAAAAAAAAAATATAAATTTTTTACGTTCTTTTGTTTTTAGCAATTTTAGATCCGATTTAGCAAAAAAAAATTTCCACTTTTTAGGGGTTTTATTTGTTTTTTTTTAGCCGTTTTATTTATAGCTAAAAAAAAAATCTTTTCATGTTTTTTTTAGCTGTTATATAAGACGTTTTAGCAAAAAAAAAAATATTAATTTTTTACGTTCTTTTTTTTTAGCAATTAGATCCGATTTAGCAAAAAAAATTTTCACTTTTTAGGGTTTTTATTTTTTTTTTTTAGCCGTTTTTTTGATAGCTAAAAAAAAATTTTTTTCATGTTTTTTTTAGCTGTCTTTAAGACGTTTTAGCAAAAAAAAAATATAAATTTTTTACGTACTTTTGTTTTTAGCAATTTTAGATCCGATTTAGCAAAAAAAAATTTCCACTTTTTAGGGTTTTTATTTGTATTTTTTTTAGCCGTTTTTTTTTATAGCTAAAAAAAAATTTTTTTCATGTTTTTTTTAGCTGTTATATAAGAAGTTTTAGCAAAAAAAAAAATATTAATTTTTTACGTTCTTTTGTTTTTAGCAATTTGAGATCCGATTAAGCAAAAAAAAATTTTCACTTTTTAGGGTTTTTATTTGTTTTTTTTTTTAGCCGTGTTTTTGATAGCTAAAAAAATTTTTTTTCATGTTTTTTTTAGCTGTTTTTAAGACGTTTTAGCAAAAAAAAAATATATAAATTTTTTACGTTCTTTTTTTTTTTGCAATTTTAGATCCGAATTGGCAAAAAAAAATTTCACTTTTTAGGGTTTTTATTTTTTTTTTTAGCCGTTTTTTTGATAGTTAAATTTTTTCATGTTTTTTTTAGCTGTTTTTAAGACGTTTTAGCAAAAAAAAAAAATATAAATTTTTTACGTACTTTTGTTTTTAGCAATGATCCGATTTAGCAAAAAAAAATTTTCACTTTTTACGGTTTTTATTTGTTTTTTTTTTAGCCGTTTTTTTTATAGCTAAAAAAAAATTTTTTTCATGTTTTTTTTAGCTGTTATATAAGACGTTTTTGCAAAAAAAAAAATATTAATTTTTTACGTTCCTTTGTTTTTAGCAATTTAAGATGCGATTATGCAAAAAAAAATTTTCACTTTTTAGGGTTTTTATTTGTTTTTTTTTTTAGCCGTTTTTTTGATAGCTAAAAAAATTTTTTTTCATGTTTTTTTTAGCTGTTTTTAAGACGTTTTAGCAAAAAAAAAAATATATAAATTTTTTACGTTCTTTTTTTTTTAGCAATTTTAGATCCGATTTAGCAAAAAAAATTTTTCACTTTTTAGGGTTTTTATTTGTTTTTTTTTTAGCCGTTTTTTTGATAGCTAAAAAAAAAATTTTTTCATGTTTTTTTTAGCTGTTATATAAGGTGTTTTAGCAAAAAAAAAAATATTAATTTTTTACGTTCTTTTGTTTTTAGCAATTTTAGATGCGATTTAGCAAAAAAAAATTTTCACTTTTCAGGGTTTTTATTTGTTTTTTTTTTTAGCCGTTTTTTTGATAGCTAAAAAAAATTTTTTTCATGTTTTTTTTAGCTGTTTTTAAGACGTTTTAGCAAAAAAAAAATATATAAATTTTTTACGTTCTTTTTTTTTTTAGCAATTTTAGATCCGATTAAGCAAAAAAAATTTTCACTTTTTAGGGTTTTTATTTTTTTTTTTTTTTAGCCGTTTTTTTGATAGCTAAAAAAAAAATTTTTTCATGTTTTTTTTAGCTGTTTTTAAGACGTTTTAGCAAAAAAAAAAATATAAATTTTTTACGTACTTTTGTTTTTAGCAATTTTAGATCCGATTTAGCAAAAAAAAAATTCCACTTTTTAGGGTTTTTATTTGTTTTTTTTTTTAGCCGTTTTTTTTATAGCTAAAAAAAAATTTTTTTCATGTTTTTTTTAGCTGTTATATAAGACGTTTTTGCAAAAAAAAAAATATTAATTTTTTACGTTCCTTTGTTTTTAGCAATTTTAGATGCGATTTAGCAAAAAAAAATTTTTACTTTTTAGGGTTTTTATTTGTTTTTTTTTTAGCCGTTTTTTTGATAGCTAAAAAAAAATTTTTTTCATGTTTTTTTTAGCTGTTATATAAGACGTTTTAGCAAAAAAAAAAATATTAATTTTTTACGTTCTTTTGTTTTTAGCAATTTTAGATGCGATTAAGCAAAAA
Source organism: Siphlonurus alternatus (assembly GCA_949825025.1). NCBI lineage: Eukaryota > Metazoa > Arthropoda > Insecta > Ephemeroptera > Siphlonuridae > Siphlonurus > Siphlonurus alternatus. The sequence goes on from CATKWE010000002.1 coordinate 1,076,907, forward strand.
AAAAATTTTCACTTTTCAGGGTTTTTATTTTTTTTTTTTTTAGCCGTTTTTTTTATAGCTAAAAAAAATTTTTTTCATGTTTTTTTTAGCTGTTTTTAAGACGTTTTAGCAAAAAAAAAATATATAAATTTTTTACGTTCTTTTTTTTTTGCAAATTTAGACCCGATTTGGCAAAAAAAATTTTCACTTTTTAGGGTTTTTATTTTTTTTTTTTTAGCCGTTTTTTTGATAGCTAAAAAAAAATTTTTTCATGTTTTTTTTAGCTGTTTTTAAGACGTTTTAGCAAAAAAAAAATATAAATTTTTTACGTTCTTTTGTTTTTAGCAATTTGAGATCCGATTAAGCAAAAAAAAATTTTCACTTTTTAGGGTTTTTATTTGTTTTTTTTTTTTAGCCGTTTTTTTGATAGCTAAAAAAAATTTTTTTCATGTTTTTTTTAGCTGTTTTTAAGACGTTTTAGCAAAAAAAAAATATATAAATTTTTTACGTTCTTTTTTTTTTTGCAATTTTAGATCCGAATTGGCAAAAAAAAATTTCACTTTTTAGGGTTTTTATTTTTTTTTTTAGCCGTTTTTTTGATAGTTAAATTTTTTCATGTTTTTTTTAGCTGTTTTTAAGACGTTTTAGCAAAAAAAAAAATATATAAATTTTTTACGTTCTTTTTTTTTTAGCAATTTTAGATCCGATTTAGCAAAAAAAATTTTTCACTTTTTAGGGTTTTTATTTGTTTTTTTTTTAGCCGTTTTTTTGATAGCTAAAAAAAAATTTTTTTCATGTTTTTTTTAGCTGTTATATAAGACGTTTTAGCAAAAAAAAAAATATTAATTTTTTACGTTCTTTTGTTTTTAGCAATTTTAGATGCGATTTAGCAAAAAAAAATTTTCACTTTTCAGGGTTTTTATTTGTTTTTTTTTTTAGCCGTTTTTTTGATAGCTAAAAAAAATTTTTTTCATGTTTTTTTTAGCTGTTTTTAAGACGTTTTAGCAAAAAAAAATATATAAATTTTTTACGTTCTTTTTTTTTTTAGCAATTTTAGATCCGATTAAGCAAAAAAAATTTTCACTTTTTAGGGTTTTTATTTTTTTTTTTTTAAGCCGTTTTTTTGATAGCTAAAAAAAAAATTTTTTCATGTTTTTTTTAGCTGTTTTTAAGACGTTTTAGCAAAAAAAAAAATATAAATTTTTTACGTACTTTTGTTTTTAGCAATTTTAGATCCGATTTAGCAAAAAAAAAATTCCACTTTTTAGGGTTTTTATTTGTTTTTTTTTTTAGCCGTTTTTTTTATAGCTAAAAAAAAATTTTTTTCATGTTTTTTTTAGCTGTTATATAAGACGTTTTAGCAAAAAAAAAAAATATTAATTTTTTACGTTCTTTTGTTTTTAGCAATTTAAGATGCGATTATGCAAAAAAAAAATTTTCACTTTTTAGGGTTTTTATTTGTTTTTTTTTTTAGCCGTTTTTTTGATAGCTAAAAAATTTTTTTTTCATGTTTTTTTTAGCTGTTTTTAAGACGTTTTAGCAAAAAAAAAAATATATAAATTTTTTACGTTCTTTTTTTTTTAGCAATTTTAGATCCGATTTAGCAAAAAAAATTTTTCACTTTTTAGGGTTTTTATTTGTTTTTTTTTTTTAGCCGTTTTTTTGATAGCTAAAAAAAAAATTTTTCATGTTTTTTTTAGCTGTTATATAAGACGTTTTAGCAAAAAAAAAAATATTAATTTTTTACGTTCTTTTGTTTTTAGCAATTTTAGATGCGATTTAGCAAAAAAAAATTTTCACTTTTCAGGGTTTTTATTTGTTTTTTTTTTAGCCGTTTTTTTGATAGCTAAAAAAAATTTTTTTCATGTTTTTTTTAGCTGTTTTTAAGACGTTTTAGCAAAAAAAAAATATATAAATTTTTTACGTCCTTTTTTTTTTAGCAATTTTAGATCCGATTAAGCAAAAAAAATTTTCACTTTTTAGGGTTTTTATTTTTTTTTTTTTTAGCCGTTTTTTTGATTGCTAAAAAAAAAATTTTTTCATGTTTTTTTTAGCTGTTTTTAAGACGTTTTAGCAAAAAAAAAAAATATAAATTTTTTACGTACTTTTGTTTTTAGCAATTTTAGATCCGATTTAGCAAAAAAAAATTTCCACTTTTTAGGGTTTTTATTTGTTTTTTTTTTAGCCGTTTTTTTTATAGCTTAAAAAAAATTTTTTTCATGTTTTTTTTAGCTGTTATATAAGACGTTTTTGCAAAAAAAAAAAAATATTAATTTTTTACGTTCCTTTGTTTTTAGCAATTTTAGATGCGATGTAGCAAAAAAAAATTTTCACTTTTTAGGGTTTTTATTTTTTTTTTTTTTAGCCGTTTTTTTGATAGCTAAAAAAAAATTTTTTTCATGTTTTTTTTAGCTGTTATATAAGACGTTTTGGCAAAAAAAAAAATATTAATTTTTTACGTTCTTTTGTTTTTAGCAATTTTAGATGCGATTAAGCAAAAAAAATTTTCAATTTTCAGGGTTTTTATTTGTTTTTTTTTTAGCCGTTTTTTTGATAGCTAAAAAAAATTTTTTTCATGTTTTTTTTAGCTGTTTTTAAGACGTTTTAGCAAAAAAAAAATATATAAATTTTTTACGTTCTTTTTTTTTTGCAATTTTAGACCCGATTTGGCAAAAAAAATTTTCACTTTTTAGGGTTTTTATTTTTTTTTTTTTTAGCCGTTTTTTTGATAGCTAAAAAAAAATTTTTTCATGTTTTTTTTAGCTGTTTTTAAGACGTTTTAGCAAAAAAAAAATATAAATTTTTTACGTTCTTTTGTTTTTAGCAATTTTAGATCCGATTTTGCAAAAAAAATTTTTACTTTTTAGGGTTTTTATTTTTTTTTTAGCCGTTTTTTTGATAGCTAAAAAAAAAATTTTTTCATGTTTTTTTTAGCTGTTTTTAAGACGTTTTAGCAAAAAAAAAATATAAATTTTTTACGTTCTTTTGTTTTTAGCAATTTGAGATCCGATTAAGCAAAAAAAAATTTTCACTTTTTAGGGTTTTTATTTGTTTTTTTTTTTAGCCGTTTTTTTGATAGCTAAAAAAAATTTTTTTCATGTTTTTTTTAGCTGTTTTTAAGACGTTTTAGCAAAAAAAAAATATATAAATTTTTTACGTTCTTTTTTTTTAGCAATTTTAGATCCGATTTAGCAAAAAAAATTTTCACTTTTTAGGGGTTTTATTTTTTTTTTTTTTAGCCGTTTTTTTGATAGCTAAAAAAAAAATTTTTTCATGTTTTTTTTAGCTGTTTTTAAGACGTTTAAGCAAAAAAAAAATATAAATTTTTTACGTTCTTTTGTTTTTAGCAATTTTAGATCCGATTTAGCAAAAAAAAATTTCCACTTTTTAGGGTTTTTATTTGTTTTTTTTTAGCCGTTTTTTTTTAATAGCTAAAAAAAAAATTTTTTCATGTTTTTTTTAGCTGTTATATAAGACGTTTAAGCAAAAAAAAAAAATATTAATTTTTTACGTTCTTTTTTTTTTAGCAATTTTAGATCCGATTTAGCAAAAAAAATTTTCACTTTTTAGGGTTTTTATTTTTTTTTTAGCCGTTTTTTTGATAGCTAAAAAAAAAATTTTTTCATGTTTTTTTTAGCTGTTATATAAGACGTTGTAGCAAAAAAAAAAAATATTAATTTTTTACGTTTTTTTGTTTTTAGCAATTTTAGATGCGATTTAGCAAAAAAAAATTTTCACTTTTCAGGGTTTTTATTTGTTTTTTTTTTAGCCATTTTTTTGATAGCTAAAAAAAATTTTTTTCATGTTTTTTTTAGCTGTTTTTAAGACGTTTTAGCAAAAAAAAAATATATAAATTTTTTACGTTCTTTTTTTTTTTGCAATTTTAGATCCGAATTGGCAAAAAAAATTTTCACTTTTTAGGGTTTTTATTTTTTTTTTTAGCCGTTTTTTTGATAGTTAAATTTTTTCATGTTTTTTTTAGCTGTTTTTAAGACGTTTTAGCAAAAAAAAAAAATATAAATTTTTTACGTACTTTTGTTTTTAGCAATTTAAGATCCGATTTAGCAAAAAAAAATTTTCACTTTTTAGGGTTTTTATTTGTTTTTTTTTAGCCGTTTTTTTGATAGCTAAAAAAAAATTTTTTTCATGTTTTTTTTAGCTGTTATATAAGACGTTTTAGCAAAAAAAAAATATTAATTTTTTACGTTCTTTTGTTTTTAGCAATTTAAGATGCGATTATGCAAAAAAAAATTTTCACTTTTTAGGGTTTTTATTTGTTTTTTTTTTAGCCGTTTTTTTGATAGCTAAAAAAATTTTTTTTTCATGTTTTTTTTAGCTGTTTTTAAGACGTTTTAGCAAAAAAAAAATATATAAATTTTTTACGTTCTTTTTTTTTTAGCAATTTTAGATCCGATTTAACAAAAAAATTTTTTCACTTTTTAGGGTTTTTATTTGTTTTTTTTTTTAGCCGTTTTTTTGATAGCTAAAAAAAAAATTTTTTCATGTTTTTTTTAGCTGTTATAAGACGTTTTAGCAAAAAAAAAAATATTAATTTTTTACGTTCTTTTGTTTTTAGCAATTTTAGATGCGATTTAGCAAAAAAAAATTTTCACTTTTCAGGGTTTTTATTTGTTTTTTTTTTTAGCCGTTTTTTTGATAGCTAAAAAAAATTTTTTTCATGTTTTTTTTGCTGTTTTTAAGACGTTTTAGCAAAAAAAATATATATAAATTTTTTACGTTCTTTTTTTTTTAGCAATTTTAGATCCGATTAAGCAAAAAAAATTTTCACTTTTTAGGGTTTTTATTTTTTTTTTTTTAGCCGTTTTTTTGATAGCTAAAAAAAAAATTTTTTCATGTTTTTTTTAGCTGTTTTTAAGACGTTTTAGCAAAAAAAAAATATAAATTTTTTACGTACTTTTGTTTTTAGCAATTTTAGATCCGATTTAGCAAAAAAAAATTCCACTTTTTAGGGTTTTTATTTGTTTTTTTTTTTAGCCGTTTTTTTTATAGCTAAAAAAAAATTTTTTCATGTTTTTTTTAGCTGTTATATAAGACGTTTTAGCAAAAAAAAAAAATATTAATTTTTTACGTTCTTTTGTTTTTAGCAATTTTAGATGCGATTAAGCAAAAAAAAAATTTTCACTTTTCAGGGTTTTTATTTGTTTTTTTTTTAGCCGTTTTTTTTATAGCTAAAAAAAATTTTTTTCATGTTTTTTTTAGCTGTTTTTAAGACGTTTTAGCAAAAAAAAATAAATAAATTTTTTACGTTCTTTTTTTTTTTTGCAATTTTAGACCCGATTTGGCAAAAAAAATTTTCACTTTTTAGGGTTTTTATTTTTTTTTTTTTTAGCCGTTTTTTTGATAGCTAAAAAAAAATTTTTTCATGTTTTTTTTAGCTGTTTTTAAGACGTTTTAGCAAAAAAAAAATATAAATTTTTTACGTTCTTTTGTTTTTAGCAATTTTAGATCCGATTTAGCAAAAAAAAATTTCCACTTTTTAGGGGTTTTATTTGTTTTTTTTTAGCCGTTTTATTTATAGCTAAAAAAAAAATCTTTTCATGTTTTTTTTAGCTGTTATATAAGACGTTTTAGCAAAAAAAAAAATATTAATTTTTTACGTTCTTTTTTTTTAGCAATTAGATCCGATTTAGCAAAAAAAATTTTCACTTTTTAGGGTTTTTATTTTTTTTTTTTAGCCGTTTTTTTGATAGCTAAAAAAAAATTTTTTTCATGTTTTTTTTAGCTGTCTTTAAGACGTTTTAGCAAAAAAAAAAATATAAATTTTTTACGTACTTTTGTTTTTAGCAATTTTAGATCCGATTTAGCAAAAAAAAATTTCCACTTTTTAGGGTTTTTATTTGTATTTTTTTTAGCCGTTTTTTTTTATAGCTAAAAAAAAATTTTTTTCATGTTTTTTTTAGCTGTTATATAAGAAGTTTTAGCAAAAAAAAAAATATTAATTTTTTACGTTCTTTTGTTTTTAGCAATTTGAGATCCGATTAAGCAAAAAAAAATTTTCACTTTTTAGGGTTTTTATTTGTTTTTTTTTTTAGCCGTGTTTTTGATAGCTAAAAAATTTTTTTTCATGTTTTTTTTAGCTGTTTTTAAGACGTTTTAGCAAAAAAAAAATATATAAATTTTTTACGTTCTTTTTTTTTTTGCAATTTTAGATCCGAATTGGCAAAAAAAAATTTCACTTTTTAGGGTTTTTATTTTTTTTTTTAGCCGTTTTTTTGATAGTTAAATTTTTTCATGTTTTTTTTAGCTGTTTTTAAGACGTTTTAGCAAAAAAAAAAAATATAAATTTTTTACGTACTTTTGTTTTTAGCAATTTAAGATCCGATTTAGCAAAAAAAAATTTTCACTTTTTACGGTTTTTATTTGTTTTTTTTTTAGCCGTTTTTTTTATAGCTAAAAAAAAATTTTTTTCATGTTTTTTTTAGCTGTTATATAAGACGTTTTTGCAAAAAAAAAAATATTAATTTTTTACGTTCCTTTGTTTTTAGCAATTTAAGATGCGATTATGCAAAAAAAAATTTTCACTTTTTAGGGTTTTTATTTGTTTTTTTTTTTAGCCGTTTTTTTGATAGCTAAAAAAATTTTTTTTCATGTTTTTTTTAGCTGTTTTTAAGACGTTTTAGCAAAAAAAAAAATATATAAATTTTTTACGTTCTTTTTTTTTTAGCAATTTTAGATCCGATTTAGCAAAAAAAATTTTTCACTTTTTAGGGTTTTTATTTGTTTTTTTTTTAGCCGTTTTTTTTATAGCTAAAAAAAAATTTTTTTCATGTTTTTTTTAGCTGTTATATAAGACGTTTTTGCAAAAAAAAAAATATTAATTTTTTACGTTCCTTTGTTTTTAGCAATTTTAGATGCGATTTAGCAAAAAAAAATTTTTACTTTTTAGGGTTTTTATTTGTTTTTTTTTTAGCCGTTTTTTTGATAGCTAAAAAAAAATTTTTTTCATGTTTTTTTTAGCTGTTATATAAGACGTTTTAGCAAAAAAAAAAATATTAATTTTTTACGTTCTTTTGTTTTTAGCAATTTTAGATGCGATTAAGCAAAAAAAAATTTTCACTTTTCAGGGTTTTTATTTGTTTTTTTTTTTAGCCGTTTTTTTTATAGCTAAAAAAAATTTTTTTCATGTTTTTTTTAGCTGTTTTTAAGACGTTTTAGCAAAAAAAAAATATATAAATTTTTTACGTTCTTTTTTTTTTGCAAATTTAGACCCGATTTGGCAAAAAAAATTTTCACTTTTTAGGGTTTTTATTTTTTTTTTTTTAGCCGTTTTTTTGATAGCTAAAAAAAATTTTTTTCATGTTTTTTTTAGCTGTTTTTAAGACGTTTTAGCAAAAAAAAAATATAAATTTTTTACGTTCTTTTGTTTTTAGCAATTTTAGATCCGATTTAGCAAAAAAAAATTTCCACTTTTTAGGGTTTTTATTTGTTTTTTTTTAGCCGTTTTATTTATAGCTTAAAAAAAAATCTTTTCATGTTTTTTTTAGCTGTTATATAAGACGTTTTAGCAAAAAAAAAAATATTAATTTTTTACGTTCTTTTTTTTTAGCAATTAGATCCGATTTAGCAAAAAAAATTTTCACTTTTTAGGGTTTTTATTTTTTTTTTTTAGCCGTTTTTTTGATAGCTAAAAAAAAAATTTTTTCATGTTTTTTTTAGCTGTCTTTAAGACGTTTTAGCAAAAAAAAAATATAAATTTTTTACGTACTTTTGTTTTTAGCAATTTTAGATCCGATTTAGCAAAAAAAAATTTCCACTTTTTAGGGTTTTTATTTGTATTTTTTTTAGCCGTTTTTTTTATAGCTAAAAAAAATTTTTTTCATGTTTTTTTTAGCTGTTATATAAGACGTTTTAGCAAAAAAAGAAATATTAATTTTTTACGTTCTTTTGTTTTTAGCAATTTGAGATCCGATTTAGCAAAAAAAAAATTTCACTTTTTAGGGTTTTTATTTGTTTTTTTTTTTTAGCCGTTTTTTTGAAAGCTAAAAAAAATTTTTTTCATGTTTTTTTTAGCTGTTTTTAAGACGTTTTAGCAAAAAAAAATATATAAATTTTTTACGTTCTTTTTTTTTTAGCAATTTTAGATCCGATTTAGCAAAAAAAATTTTCACTTTTTAGGGTTTTTATTTTTTTTTTAGCCGTTTTTTTGATAGTTAAATTTTTTCATGTTTTTTTTAGCTGTTTTTAAGACGTTTTAGCAAAAAAAAAAAATATAAATTTTTTACGTACTTTTGTTTTTAGCAATTTAAGATCCGATTTAGCAAAAAAAAATTTTCACTTTTTAGGGTTTTTATTTGTTTTTTTTTTAGCCGTTTTTTTGAAAGCTAAATAAAAAATTTTTTCATGTTTTTTTTAGCTGTTATATAAGACGTTTTAGCAAAAAAAAAAAATATTAATTTTTTACGTTCTTTTGTTTTTAGCAATTTTAGATGCGATTTAGCAAAAAAAAATTTTCACTTTTTAGGGTTTTTATTTGTTTTTTTTTTAGCCGTTTTTTTTTATAGCTAAAAAATTTTTTTTTCATGTTTTTTTTAGCTGTTTTTAAGACGTTTTAGCAAAAAAAAAATATATAAATTTTTTACGTTCTGTTTTTTTTAGCAGTTTTAGATCCGATTTAGCAAAAAATTTTTTTCACTTTTTAGGGTTTTTATTTGTTTTTTTTTTTAGCCGTTTTATTTATAGCTAAAAAAAAAATCTTTTCATGTTTTTTTTAGCTGTTATATAAGACGTTTTAGCAAAAAAAAAAATATTAATTTTTTACGTTCTTTTTTTTTAGCAATTAGATCCGATTTAGCAAAAAAAATTTTCACTTTTTAGGGTTTTTATTTGTTTTTTTTTTAGCCGTTTTTTTGATAGCTAAAAAAAAATTTTTTTCATGTTTTTTTTAGCTGTTTTTAAGACGTTTTAGCAAAAAAAAATATATAAATTTTTTACGTTCTTTTTTTTTTAGCAATTTTAGATCCGATTTTGCAAAAAAAATTTTTACTTTTTAGGGTTTTTATTTTTTTTTTTAGCCGTTTTTTTGATAGCTAAAAAAAAAATTTTTTCATGTTTTTTTTAGCTGTTTTTAAGACGTTTTAGCAAAAAAAAATATAAATTTTTTACGTTCTTTTGTTTTTAGCAATTTGAGATCCGATTTAGCAAAAAAAAATTTTCACTTTTTAGGGTTTTTATTTGTTTTTTTTTTAGCCGTTTTTTTGATAGCTAAAAAAAATTTTTTTCATGTTTTTTTTAGCTGTTTTTAAGACGTTTTAGCAAAAAAAAATATATAAATTTTTTACGTTCTTTTTTTTTTAGCAATTTTAGATCCGATTTAGCAAAAAAAATTTTCACTTTTTAGGGTTTTTATTTTTTTTTTAGCCGTTTTTTTGATAGTTAAATTTTTTCATGTTTTTTTTAGCTGTTTTTAAGACGTTTTAGCAAAAAAAAAAAATATAAATTTTTTACGTACTTTTGTTTTTAGCAATTTAAGATCCGATTTAGCAAAAAAAAATTTTCACTTTTTAGGGTTTTTATTTGTTTTTTTTTTAGCCGTTTTTTTGATAGCTAAAAAAAAATTTTTTTCATGTTTTTTTTAGCTGTTATATAAGACGTTTTAGCAAAAAAAAAAAATATTAATTTTTTACGTTCTTTTGTTTTTAGCAATTTAAGATGCGATTATGCAAAAAAAAATTTTCACTTTTTAGGGTTTTTATTTGTTTTTTTTTTAGCCGTTTTTTTGATGGCTAAAAAAATTTTTTTTCATGTTTTTTTTAGCTGTTTTTAAGACGTTTTAGCAAAAAAAAATATATATAAATTTTTTACGTTCTTTTTTTTTTAGCAATTTTAGATGCGATTAAGCAAAAAAAAATTTTCACTTTTCAGGGTTTTTATTTGTTTTTTTTTTAGCCGTTTTTTTTATAGCTAAAAAAAATTTTTTTCATGTTTTTTTAGCTGTTTTTAAGACGTTTTAGCAAAAAAAAAATATATAAATTTTTTACGTTCTTTTTTTTTTTTTGCAATTTTAGACCCGATTTGGCAAAAAAAATTTTCACTTTTTAGGGTTTTTATTTTTTTTTTTTTTAGCCGTTTTTTTGATAGCTAAAAAAAATTTTTTTCATGTTTTTTTTAGCTGTTTTTAAGACGTTTTAGCAAAAAAAAAATATAAATTTTTTACGTTCTTTTGTTTTTAGCAATTTTAGATCCGATTTAGCAAAAAAAAATTTCCACTTTTTAGGGTTTTTATTTGTTTTTTTTAGCCGTTTTATTTATAGCTAAAAAAAAAATCTTTTCTTGTTTTTTTTAGCTGTTATATAAGACGTTTTAGCAAAAAAAAAAATATTAATTTTTTACGTTCTTTTTTTTTAGCAATTAGATCCGATTTAGCAAAAAAAATTTTCACTTTTTAGGGTTTTTATTTTTTTTTTTTTAGCCGTTTTTTTGATAGCTAAAAAAAAAATTTTTTCATGTTTTTTTTAGCTGTCTTTAAGACGTTTTAGCAAAAAAAAAATATAAATTTTTTACGTACTTTTGTTTTTAGCAATTTTAGATCCGATTTAGCAAAAAAAAATTTCCACTTTTTAGGGTTTTTATTTGTATTTTTTTTTAGCCGTTTTTTTTATAGCTAAAAAAAAATTTTTTTCATGTTTTTTTTAGCTGTTATATAAGACGTTTTAGCAAAAAAAAAAATATTAATTTTTTACGTTCTTTTGTTTTTAGCAATTTGAGATCCGATTTAGCAAAAAAAATTTTTCACTTTTTAGGGTTTTTATTTGTTTTTTTTTTTAGCCGTTTTTTTGATAGCTAAAAAAAATTTTTTTCATGTTTTTTTTAGCTGTTTTTAAGACGTTTTAGCAAAAAAAAATATATAAATTTTTTACGTTCTTTTTTTTTTAGCAATTTTAGATCCGATTTAGCAAAAAAAATTTTCACTTTTTAGGGTTTTTATTTTTTTTTTTAGCCGTTTTTTTGATAGTTAAATTTTTTCATGTTTTTTTTAGCTGTTTTTAAGACGTTTTAGCAAAAAAAAAAATATAAATTTTTTACGTACTTTTGTTTTTAGCAATTTAAGATCCGATTTAGCAAAAAAAAATTTTCACTTTTTAGGGTTTTTATTTGTTTTTTTTTTTAGCCGTTTTTTTGATAGCTAAAAAAATTTTTTTTCATGTTTTTTTTAGCTGTTTTTAAGACGTTTTAGCAAAAAAAAAAATATATAAATTTTTTACGTTCTGTTTTTTTTAGCAGTTTTAGATCCGATTTAGCAAAAAAAATTTTTCACTTTTTAGGGTTTTTATTTGTTTTTTTTTTTTAGCCGTTTTATTTATAGCTAAAAAAAAAATCTTTTTATGTTTTTTTTAGCTGTTATATAAGACGTTTTAGCAAAAAAAAAAATATTAATTTTTTACGTTCTTTTTTTTTAGCAATTAGATCCGATTTAGCAAAAAAAATTTTCACTTTTTAGGGTTTTTATTTGTTTTTTTTTTTAGCCGTTTTTTTGATAGCTAAAAAAAATTTTTTTTCATGTTTTTTTTAGCTGTTTTTAAGACGTTTTAGCAAAAAAAAATATATAAATTTTTTACGTTCTTTTTTTTTAGCAATTTTAGATCCGATTTTGCAAAAAAAAATTTTACTTTTTAGGGTTTTTATTTTTTTTTTAGCCGTTTTTTTGATAGCTAAAAAAAAAATTTTTTCATGTTTTTTTTAGCTGTTTTTAAGACGTTTTAGCAAAAAAAAATATAAATTTTTTACGTGCTTTTGTTTTTAGCAATTTAAGATCCGATTTAGCAAAAAAAAATTTTCACTTTTTAGGGTTTTTATTTGTTTTTTTTTAGCCGTTTTTTTGATAGCTAAAAAAAATTTTTTTTCATGTTTTTTTTAGCTGTTATATAAGACGTTTTAGCAAAAAAAAAAATATTAATTTTTTACGTTCTTTTGTTTTTAGCAATTTAAGATGCGATTATGCAAAAAAAAATTTTCACTTTTTAGGGTTTTTATTTGTTTTTTTTTAGCCGTTTTTTTGATAGCTAAAAAAAAAATTTTTTCATGTTTTTTTTAGCTGTCTTTAAGACGTTTTAGCAAAAAAAAAATATAAATTTTTTACGTACTTTTGTTTTTAGCAATTTTAGATCCGATTTAGCAAAAAAAATTTTCACTTTTTAGGGTTTTTATTTTTTTTTTAGCCGTTTTTTTGATAGTTAAATTTTTTCATGTTTTTTTTAGCTGTTTTTAAGACGTTTTAGCAAAAAAAAAAAATATAAATTTTTTACGTACTTTTGTTTTTAGCAATTTAAGATCCGATTTAGCAAAAAAAAATTTTCACTTTTTAGGGTTTTTATTTGTTTTTTTTTTAGCCGTTTTTTTGAAAGCTAAATAAAAAATTTTTTCATGTTTTTTTTAGCTGTTATATAAGACGTTTTAGCAAAAAAAAAAAATATTAATTTTTTACGTTCTTTTGTTTTTAGCAATTTTAGATGCGATTTAGCAAAAAAAAATTTTCACTTTTTAGGGTTTTTATTTGTTTTTTTTTAGCCGTTTTTTTGATAGCTAAAAAATTTTTTTTTCATGTTTTTTTTAGCTGTTTTTAAGACGTTTTAGCAAAAAAAAAATATATAAATTTTTTACGTTCTGTTTTTTTTAGCAGTTTTAGATCCGATTTAGCAAAAAATTTTTTTCACTTTTTAGGGTTTTTATTTGTTTTTTTTTTTAGCCGTTTTATTTATAGCTAAAAAAAAAATCTTTTCATGTTTTTTTTAGCTGTTATATAAGACGTTTTAGCAAAAAAAAAAATATTAATTTTTTACGTTCTTTTTTTTTAGCAATTAGATCCGATTTAGCAAAAAAAATTTTCACTTTTTAGGGTTTTTATTTGTTTTTTTTTTAGCCGTTTTTTTGATAGCTAAAAAAAAATTTTTTTCATGTTTTTTTTAGCTGTTTTTAAGACGTTTTAGCAAAAAAAAATATATAAATTTTTTACGTTCTTTTTTTTTTTAGCAATTTTAGATCCGATTTTGCAAAAAAAATTTTTACTTTTTAGGGTTTTTATTTTTTTTTTTAGCCGTTTTTTTGATAGCTAAAAAAAAAATTTTTTCATGTTTTTTTTAGCTGTTTTTAAGACGTTTTAGCAAAAAAAAATATAAATTTTTTACGTTCTTTTGTTTTTAGCAATTTGAGATCCGATTTAGCAAAAAAAAATTTTCACTTTTTAGGGTTTTTATTTGTTTTTTTTTTTAGCCGTTTTTTTGATAGCTAAAAAAAATTTTTTTCATGTTTTTTTTAGCTGTTTTTAAGACGTTTTAGCAAAAAAAAATATATTAATTTTTTACGTTCTTTTGTTTTTAGCAATTTAAGATGCGATTATGCAAAAAAAAATTTTCACTTTTTAGGGTTTTTATTTGTTTTTTTTTTTAGCCGTTTTTTTGATAGCTAAAAAAATTTTTTTTCATGTTTTTTTTAGCTGTTTTTAAGACGTTTTAGCAAAAAAAAAAATATATAAATTTTTTACGTTCTTTTTTTTTTAGCAATTTTAGATCCGATTTAGCAAAAAAATTTTTCACTTTTTAGGGTTTTTATTTGTTTTTTTTTTAGCCGTTTTTTTGATAGCTAAAAAAAAAATTTTTTCATGTTTTTTTTAGCTGTTATATAAGGTGTTTTAGCAAAAAAAAAAATATTAATTTTTTACGTTCTTTTGTTTTTAGCAATTTTAGATGCGATTTAGCAAAAAAAAATTTTCACTTTTCAGGGTTTTTATTTGTTTTTTCTTTTAGCCGTTTTTTTGATAGCTAAAAAAAATTTTTTTCATGTTTTTTTTAGCTGTTTTTAAGACGTTTTAGCAAAAAAAAAATATATAAATTTTTTACGTTCTTTTTTTTTTTTAGCAATTTTAGATCCGATTAAGCAAAAAAAATTTTCACTTTTTAGGGTTTTTATTTTTTTTTTTTTTTAGCCGTTTTTTTGATAGCTAAAAAAAAATTTTTTTCATGTTTTTTTTAGCTGTTTTTAAGACGTTTTAGCAAAAAAAAAAATATAAATTTTTTACGTACTTTTGTTTTTAGCAATTTTAGATCCGATTTAGCAAAAAAAAAATTCCACTTTTTAGGGTTTTTATTTGTTTTTTTTTTTAGCCGTTTTTTTTATAGCTAAAAAAAAATTTTTTTCATGTTTTTTTTAGCTGTTATATAAGACGTTTTTGCAAAAAAAAAAATATTAATTTTTTACGTTCCTTTGTTTTTAGCAATTTTAGATGCGATTTAGCAAAAAAAAATTTTTACTTTTTAGGGTTTTTATTTGTTTTTTTTTTAGCCGTTTTTTTGATAGCTAAAAAAAAATTTTTTTCATGTTTTTTTTAGCTGTTATATAAGACGTTTTAGCAAAAAAAAAAATATTAATTTTTTACGTTCTTTTGTTTTTAGCAATTTTAGATGCGATTAAGCAAAAAAAAAATTTTCACTTTTCAGGGTTTTTATTTGTTTTTTTTTTTAGCCGTTTTTTTTATAGCTAAAAAAAATTTTTTTCATGTTTTTTTTAGCTGTTTTTAAGACGTTTTAGCAAAAAAAAAATATATAAATTTTTTACGTTCTTTTTTTTTTGCAAATTTAGACCCGATTTGGCAAAAAAAATTTTCACTTTTTAGGGTTTTTATTTTTTTTTTTTTTAGCCGTTTTTTTGATAGCTAAAAAAAAATTTTTTCATGTTTTTTTTAGCTGTTTTTAAGACGTTTTAGCAAAAAAAAAATATAAATTTTTTACGTTCTTTTGTTTTTAGCAATTTTAGATCCGATTTAGCAAAAAAAAATTTCCACTTTTTAGGGTTTTTATTTGTTTTTTTTTAGCCGTTTTATTTATAGCTTAAAAAAAAATCTTTTCATGTTTTTTTTAGCTGTTTTTAAGACGTTTTAGCAAAAAAAAATATAAATTTTTTACGTGCTTTTGTTTTTAGCAATTTAAGATCCGATTTAGCAAAAAAAAATTTTCACTTTTTAGGGTTTTTATTTGTTTTTTTTTGGCCGTTTTTTTGATAGCTAAAAAAAAATTTTTTTCATGTTTTTTTTAGCTGTTATATAAGACGTTTTAGCAAAAAAAAAAATATTAATTTTTTACGTTCTTTTGTTTTTAGCAATTTAAGATGCGATTATGCAAAAAAAAATTTTCACTTTTTAGGGTTTTTATTTGTTTTTTTTTAGCCGTTTTTTTGATAGCTAAAAAAAAAATTTTTTCATGTTTTTTTTAGCTGTCTTTAAGACGTTTTAGCAAAAAAAAAATATAAATTTTTTACGTACTTTTGTTTTTAGCAATTTTAGATCCGATTTAGCAAAAAAAATTTTCACTTTTTAGGGTTTTTATTTTTTTTTTAGCCGTTTTTTTGATAGTTAAATTTTTTCATGTTTTTTTTAGCTGTTTTTAAGACGTTTTAGCAAAAAAAAAAAATATAAATTTTTTACGTACTTTTGTTTTTAGCAATTTAAGATCCGATTTAGCAAAAAAAAATTTTCACTTTTTAGGGTTTTTATTTGTTTTTTTTTTAGCCGTTTTTTTGAAAGCTAAATAAAAAATTTTTTCATGTTTTTTTTAGCTGTTATATAAGACGTTTTAGCAAAAAAAAAAAATATTAATTTTTTACGTTCTTTTGTTTTTAGCAATTTTAGATGCGATTTAGCAAAAAAAAATTTTCACTTTTTAGGGTTTTTATTTGTTTTTTTTTAGCCGTTTTTTTGATAGCTAAAAAATTTTTTTTTCATGTTTTTTTTAGCTGTTTTTAAGACGTTTTAGCAAAAAAAAAATATATAAATTTTTTACGTTCTGTTTTTTTTAGCAGTTTTAGATCCGATTTAGCAAAAAATTTTTTTCACTTTTTAGGGTTTTTATTTGTTTTTTTTTTTAGCCGTTTTATTTATAGCTAAAAAAAAAATCTTTTCATGTTTTTTTTAGCTGTTATATAAGACGTTTTAGCAAAAAAAAAAATATTAATTTTTTACGTTCTTTTTTTTTAGCAATTAGATCCGATTTAGCAAAAAAAATTTTCACTTTTTAGGGTTTTTATTTGTTTTTTTTTTAGCCGTTTTTTTGATAGCTAAAAAAAAATTTTTTTCATGTTTTTTTTAGCTGTTTTTAAGACGTTTTAGCAAAAAAAAATATATAAATTTTTTACGTTCTTTTTTTTTTTAGCAATTTTAGATCCGATTTTGCAAAAAAAATTTTTACTTTTTAGGGTTTTTATTTTTTTTTTTAGCCGTTTTTTTGATAGCTAAAAAAAAAATTTTTTCATGTTTTTTTTAGCTGTTTTTAAGACGTTTTAGCAAAAAAAAATATAAATTTTTTACGTTCTTTTGTTTTTAGCAATTTGAGATCCGATTTAGCAAAAAAAAATTTTCACTTTTTAGGGTTTTTATTTGTTTTTTTTTTTAGCCGTTTTTTTGATAGCTAAAAAAAATTTTTTTCATGTTTTTTTTAGCTGTTTTTAAGACGTTTTAGCAAAAAAAAATATATTAATTTTTTACGTTCTTTTGTTTTTAGCAATTTAAGATGCGATTATGCAAAAAAAAATTTTCACTTTTTAGGGTTTTTATTTGTTTTTTTTTTTAGCCGTTTTTTTGATAGCTAAAAAAATTTTTTTTCATGTTTTTTTTAGCTGTTTTTAAGACGTTTTAGCAAAAAAAAAAATATATAAATTTTTTACGTTCTTTTTTTTTTAGCAATTTTAGATCCGATTTAGCAAAAAAATTTTTCACTTTTTAGGGTTTTTATTTGTTTTTTTTTTAGCCGTTTTTTTGATAGCTAAAAAAAAAATTTTTTCATGTTTTTTTTAGCTGTTATATAAGGTGTTTTAGCAAAAAAAAAAATATTAATTTTTTACGTTCTTTTGTTTTTAGCAATTTTAGATGCGATTTAGCAAAAAAAAATTTTCACTTTTCAGGGTTTTTATTTGTTTTTTCTTTTAGCCGTTTTTTTGATAGCTAAAAAAAATTTTTTTCATGTTTTTTTTAGCTGTTTTTAAGACGTTTTAGCAAAAAAAAAATATATAAATTTTTTACGTTCTTTTTTTTTTTTAGCAATTTTAGATCCGATTAAGCAAAAAAAATTTTCACTTTTTAGGGTTTTTATTTTTTTTTTTTTTTAGCCGTTTTTTTGATAGCTAAAAAAAAATTTTTTTCATGTTTTTTTTAGCTGTTTTTAAGACGTTTTAGCAAAAAAAAAAATATAAATTTTTTACGTACTTTTGTTTTTAGCAATTTTAGATCCGATTTAGCAAAAAAAAAATTCCACTTTTTAGGGTTTTTATTTGTTTTTTTTTTTAGCCGTTTTTTTTATAGCTAAAAAAAAATTTTTTTCATGTTTTTTTTAGCTGTTATATAAGACGTTTTTGCAAAAAAAAAAATATTAATTTTTTACGTTCCTTTGTTTTTAGCAATTTTAGATGCGATTTAGCAAAAAAAAATTTTTACTTTTTAGGGTTTTTATTTGTTTTTTTTTTAGCCGTTTTTTTGATAGCTAAAAAAAAATTTTTTTCATGTTTTTTTTAGCTGTTATATAAGACGTTTTAGCAAAAAAAAAAATATTAATTTTTTACGTTCTTTTGTTTTTAGCAATTTTAGATGCGATTAAGCAAAAAAAAAATTTTCACTTTTCAGGGTTTTTATTTGTTTTTTTTTTTAGCCGTTTTTTTTATAGCTAAAAAAAATTTTTTTCATGTTTTTTTTAGCTGTTTTTAAGACGTTTTAGCAAAAAAAAAATATATAAATTTTTTACGTTCTTTTTTTTTTGCAAATTTAGACCCGATTTGGCAAAAAAAATTTTCACTTTTTAGGGTTTTTATTTTTTTTTTTTTTAGCCGTTTTTTTGATAGCTAAAAAAAAATTTTTTCATGTTTTTTTTAGCTGTTTTTAAGACGTTTTAGCAAAAAAAAATATAAATTTTTTACGTTCTTTTGTTTTTAGCAATTTTAGATCCGATTTAGCAAAAAAAAATTTCCACTTTTTAGGGTTTTTATTTGTTTTTTTTTAGCCGTTTTATTTATAGCTTAAAAAAAAATCTTTTCATGTTTTTTTTAGCTGTTATATAAGACGTTTTAGCAAAAAAAAAAATATTAATTTTTTACGTTCTTTTTTTTTAGCAATTAGATCCGATTTAGCAAAAAAAATTTTCACTTTTTAGGGTTTTTATTTTTTTTTTTTAGCCGTTTTTTTGATAGCTAAAAAAAAAATTTTTTCATGTTTTTTTTAGCTGTCTTTAAGACGTTTTAGCAAAAAAAAAATATAAATTTTTTACGTACTTTTGTTTTTAGCAATTTTAGATCCGATTTAGCAAAAAAAAATTTCCACTTTTTAGGGTTTTTATTTGTATTTTTTTTAGCCGTTTTTTTTATAGCTAAAAAAAATTTTTTTCATGTTTTTTTTAGCTGTTATATAAGACGTTTTAGCAAAAAAAGAAATATTAATTTTTTACGTTCTTTTGTTTTTAGCAATTTGAGATCCGATTTAGCAAAAAAAAAATTTCACTTTTTAGGGTTTTTATTTGTTTTTTTTTTTAGCCGTTTTTTTGAAAGCTAAAAAAAATTTTTTTCATGTTTTTTTTAGCTGTTTTTAAGACGTTTTAGCAAAAAAAAATATATAAATTTTTTACGTTCTTTTTTTTTTAGCAATTTTAGATCCGATTTAGCAAAAAAAATTTTCACTTTTTAGGGTTTTTATTTTTTTTTTAGCCGTTTTTTTGATAGTCAAATTTTTTCATGTTTTTTTTAGCTGTTTTTAAGACGTTTTAGCAAAAAAAAAAAATATAAATTTTTTACGTACTTTTGTTTTTAGCAATTTAAGATCCGATTTAGCAAAAAAAAATTTTCACTTTTTAGGGTTTTTATTTGTTTTTTTTTTAGCCGTTTTTTTGAAAGCTAAATAAAAAATTTTTTCATGTTTTTTTTAGCTGTTATATAAGACGTTTTAGCAAAAAAAAAAAATATTAATTTTTTACGTTCTTTTGTTTTTAGCAATTTTAGATGCGATTTAGCAAAAAAAAATTTTCACTTTTTAGGGTTTTTATTTGTTTTTTTTTTAGCCGTTTTTTTTTATAGCTAAAAAATTTTTTTTTCATGTTTTTTTTAGCTGTTTTTAAGACGTTTTAGCAAAAAAAAAATATATAAATTTTTTACGTTCTGTTTTTTTTAGCAGTTTTAGATCCGATTTAGCAAAAAATTTTTTTCACTTTTTAGGGTTTTTATTTGTTTTTTTTTTTAGCCGTTTTATTTATAGCTAAAAAAAAAATCTTTTCATGTTTTTTTTAGCTGTTATATAAGACGTTTTAGCAAAAAAAAAAATATTAATTTTTTACGTTCTTTTTTTTTAGCAATTAGATCCGATTTAGCAAAAAAAATTTTCACTTTTTAGGGTTTTTATTTGTTTTTTTTTTAGCCGTTTTTTTGATAGCTAAAAAAAAATTTTTTTCATGTTTTTTTTAGCTGTTTTTAAGACGTTTTAGCAAAAAAAAATATATAAATTTTTTACGTTCTTTTTTTTTTAGCAATTTTAGAACCGATTTTGCAAAAAAAATTTTTACTTTTTAGGGTTTTTATTTTTTTTTTTAGCCGTTTTTTTGATAGCTAAAAAAAAAATTTTTTCATGTTTTTTTTAGCTGTTTTTAAGACGTTTTAGCAAAAAAAAATATAAATTTTTTACGTTCTTTTGTTTTTAGCAATTTGAGATCCGATTTAGCAAAAAAAAATTTTCACTTTTTAGGGTTTTTATTTGTTTTTTTTTTAGCCGTTTTTTTGATAGCTAAAAAAAATTTTTTTCATGTTTTTTTTAGCTGTTTTTAAGACGTTTTAGCAAAAAAAAATATATAAATTTTTTACGTTCTTTTTTTTTTAGCAATTTTAGATCCGATTTAGCAAAAAAAATTTTCACTTTTTAGGGTTTTTATTTTTTTTTTAGCCGTTTTTTTGATAGTTAAATTTTTTCATGTTTTTTTTAGCTGTTTTTAAGACGTTTTAGCAAAAAAAAAAAATATAAATTTTTTACGTACTTTTGTTTTTAGCAATTTAAGATCCGATTTAGCAAAAAAAAATTTTCACTTTTTAGGGTTTTTATTTGTTTTTTTTTTAGCCGTTTTTTTGATAGCTAAAAAAAAATTTTTTTCATGTTTTTTTTAGCTGTTATATAAGACGTTTTAGCAAAAAAAAAAAATATTAATTTTTTACGTTCTTTTGTTTTTAGCAATTTAAGATGCGATTATGCAAAAAAAAATTTTCACTTTTTAGGGTTTTTATTTGTTTTTTTTTTTAGCCGTTTTTTTGATGGCTAAAAAAATTTTTTTTCATGTTTTTTTTAGCTGTTTTTAAGACGTTTTAGCAAAAAAAAAAATATATAAATTTTTTACGTTCTTTTTTTTTTAGCAATTTTAGATGCGATTAAGCAAAAAAAAATTTTCACTTTTCAGGGTTTTTATTTGTTTTTTTTTTAGCCGTTTTTTTTATAGCTAAAAAAAATTTTTTTCATGTTTTTTTAGCTGTTTTTAAGACGTTTTAGCAAAAAAAAAATATATAAATTTTTTACGTTCTTTTTTTTTTTTTGCAATTTTAGACCCGATTTGGCAAAAAAAATTTTCACTTTTTAGGGTTTTTATTTTTTTTTTTTTTAGCCGTTTTTTTGATAGCTAAAAAAAATTTTTTTCATGTTTTTTTTAGCTGTTTTTAAGACGTTTTAGCAAAAAAAAAATATAAATTTTTTACGTTCTTTTGTTTTTAGCAATTTTAGATCCGATTTAGCAAAAAAAAATTTCCACTTTTTAGGGTTTTTATTTGTTTTTTTTAGCCGTTTTATTTATAGCTAAAAAAAAAATCTTTTCTTGTTTTTTTTAGCTGTTATATAAGACGTTTTAGCAAAAAAAAAATATTAATTTTTTACGTTCTTTTTTTTTAGCAATTAGATCCGATTTAGCAAAAAAAATTTTCACTTTTTAGGGTTTTTATTTTTTTTTTTTTAGCCGTTTTTTTGATAGCTAAAAAAAAAATTTTTTCATGTTTTTTTTAGCTGTCTTTAAGACGTTTTAGCAAAAAAAAAATATAAATTTTTTACGTACTTTTGTTTTTAGCAATTTTAGATCCGATTTAGCAAAAAAAAATTTCCACTTTTTAGGGTTTTTATTTGTATTTTTTTTTAGCCGTTTTTTTTATAGCTAAAAAAAAATTTTTTTCATGTTTTTTTTAGCTGTTATATAAGACGTTTTAGCAAAAAAAAAAATATTAATTTTTTACGTTCTTTTGTTTTTAGCAATTTGAGATCCGATTTAGCAAAAAAAATTTTTCACTTTTTAGGGTTTTTATTTGTTTTTTTTTTTAGCCGTTTTTTTGATAGCTAAAAAAAATTTTTTTCATGTTTTTTTTAGCTGTTTTTAAGACGTTTTAGCAAAAAAAAATATATAAATTTTTTACGTTCTTTTTTTTTTAGCAATTTTAGATCCGATTTAGCAAAAAAAATTTTCACTTTTTAGGGTTTTTATTTTTTTTTTTAGCCGTTTTTTTGATAGTTAAATTTTTTCATGTTTTTTTTAGCTGTTTTTAAGACGTTTTAGCAAAAAAAAAAATATAAATTTTTTACGTACTTTTGTTTTTAGCAATTTAAGATCCGATTTAGCAAAAAAAAATTTTCACTTTTTAGGGTTTTTATTTGTTTTTTTTTTTAGCCGTTTTTTTGATAGCTAAAAAAATTTTTTTTCATGTTTTTTTTAGCTGTTTTTAAGACGTTTTAGCAAAAAAAAAAATATATAAATTTTTTACGTTCTGTTTTTTTTAGCAGTTTTAGATCCGATTTAGCAAAAAAAATTTTTCACTTTTTAGGGTTTTTATTTGTTTTTTTTTTTTAGCCGTTTTATTTATAGCTAAAAAAAAAATCTTTTTATGTTTTTTTTAGCTGTTATATAAGACGTTTTAGCAAAAAAAAAAATATTAATTTTTTACGTTCTTTTTTTTTAGCAATTAGATCCGATTTAGCAAAAAAAATTTTCACTTTTTAGGGTTTTTATTTGTTTTTTTTTTAGCCGTTTTTTTGATAGCTAAAAAAAATTTTTTTTCATGTTTTTTTTAGCTGTTTTTAAGACGTTTTAGCAAAAAAAAATATATAAATTTTTTACGTTCTTTTTTTTTAGCAATTTTAGATCCGATTTTGCAAAAAAAAATTTTACTTTTTAGGGTTTTTATTTTTTTTTTAGCCGTTTTTTTGATAGCTAAAAAAAAAATTTTTTCATGTTTTTTTTAGCTGTTTTTAAGACGTTTTAGCAAAAAAAAATATAAATTTTTTACGTGCTTTTGTTTTTAGCAATTTAAGATCCGATTTAGCAAAAAAAAATTTTCACTTTTTAGGGTTTTTATTTGTTTTTTTTTTAGCCGTTTTTTTGATAGCTAAAAAAAAATTTTTTTCATGTTTTTTTTAGCTGTTATATAAGACGTTTTAGCAAAAAAAAAAATATTAATTTTTTACGTTCTTTTGTTTTTAGCAATTTAAGATGCGATTATGCAAAAAAAAATTTTCACTTTTTAGGGTTTTTATTTGTTTTTTTTTAGCCGTTTTTTTGATAGCTAAAAAAAAAATTTTTTCATGTTTTTTTTAGCTGTCTTTAAGACGTTTTAGCAAAAAAAAAATATAAATTTTTTACGTACTTTTGTTTTTAGCAATTTTAGATCCGATTTAGCAAAAAAAATTTTCACTTTTTAGGGTTTTTATTTTTTTTTTAGCCGTTTTTTTGATAGTTAAATTTTTTCATGTTTTTTTTAGCTGTTTTTAAGACGTTTTAGCAAAAAAAAAAAATATAAATTTTTTACGTACTTTTGTTTTTAGCAATTTAAGATCCGATTTAGCAAAAAAAAATTTTCACTTTTTAGGGTTTTTATTTGTTTTTTTTTTAGCCGTTTTTTTGAAAGCTAAATAAAAAATTTTTTCATGTTTTTTTTAGCTGTTATATAAGACGTTTTAGCAAAAAAAAAAAATATTAATTTTTTACGTTCTTTTGTTTTTAGCAATTTTAGATGCGATTTAGCAAAAAAAAATTTTCACTTTTTAGGGTTTTTATTTGTTTTTTTTTAGCCGTTTTTTTGATAGCTAAAAAATTTTTTTTTCATGTTTTTTTTAGCTGTTTTTAAGACGTTTTAGCAAAAAAAAAATATATAAATTTTTTACGTTCTGTTTTTTTTAGCAGTTTTAGATCCGATTTAGCAAAAAATTTTTTTCACTTTTTAGGGTTTTTATTTGTTTTTTTTTTAGCCGTTTTATTTATAGCTAAAAAAAAAATCTTTTCATGTTTTTTTTAGCTGTTATATAAGACGTTTTAGCAAAAAAAAAAATATTAATTTTTTACGTTCTTTTTTTTTAGCAATTAGATCCGATTTAGCAAAAAAAATTTTCACTTTTTAGGGTTTTTATTTGTTTTTTTTTTAGCCGTTTTTTTGATAGCTAAAAAAAAATTTTTTTCATGTTTTTTTTAGCTGTTTTTAAGACGTTTTAGCAAAAAAAAATATATAAATTTTTTACGTTCTTTTTTTTTTTAGCAATTTTAGATCCGATTTTGCAAAAAAAATTTTTACTTTTTAGGGTTTTTATTTTTTTTTTTAGCCGTTTTTTTGATAGCTAAAAAAAAAATTTTTTCATGTTTTTTTTAGCTGTTTTTAAGACGTTTTAGCAAAAAAAAATATAAATTTTTTACGTTCTTTTGTTTTTAGCAATTTGAGATCCGATTTAGCAAAAAAAAATTTTCACTTTTTAGGGTTTTTATTTGTTTTTTTTTTTAGCCGTTTTTTTGATAGCTAAAAAAAATTTTTTTCATGTTTTTTTTAGCTGTTTTTAAGACGTTTTAGCAAAAAAAAAAAATATAAATTTTTTACGTACTTTTGTTTTTAGCAATTTAAGATCCGATTTAGCAAAAAAAAATTTTCACTTTTTAGGGTTTTTATTTGTTTTTTTTTTAGCCGTTTTTTTGATAGCTAAAAAAAAATTTTTTTCATGTTTTTTTTAGCTGTTATATAAGACGTTTTAGCAAAAAAAAAAAATATTAATTTTTTACGTTCTTTTGTTTTTAGCAATTTAAGATGCGATTATGCAAAAAAAAATTTTCACTTTTTAGGGTTTTTATTTGTTTTTTTTTTTAGCCGTTTTTTTGATGGCTAAAAAAATTTTTTTTCATGTTTTTTTTAGCTGTTTTTAAGACGTTTTAGCAAAAAAAAAAATATATAAATTTTTTACGTTCTTTTTTTTTTAGCAATTTTAGATGCGATTAAGCAAAAAAAAATTTTCACTTTTCAGGGTTTTTATTTGTTTTTTTTTTAGCCGTTTTTTTTATAGCTAAAAAAAATTTTTTTCATGTTTTTTTAGCTGTTTTTAAGACGTTTTAGCAAAAAAAAAATATATAAATTTTTTACGTTCTTTTTTTTTTTTTGCAATTTTAGACCCGATTTGGCAAAAAAAATTTTCACTTTTTAGGGTTTTTATTTTTTTTTTTTTAGCCGTTTTTTTGATAGCTAAAAAAAATTTTTTTCATGTTTTTTTTAGCTGTTTTTAAGACGTTTTAGCAAAAAAAAAATATAAATTTTTTACGTTCTTTTGTTTTTAGCAATTTTAGATCCGATTTAGCAAAAAAAAATTTCCACTTTTTAGGGTTTTTATTTGTTTTTTTTAGCCGTTTTATTTATAGCTAAAAAAAAAATCTTTTCTTGTTTTTTTTAGCTGTTATATAAGACGTTTTAGCAAAAAAAAAAATATTAATTTTTTACGTTCTTTTTTTTTAGCAATTAGATCCGATTTAGCAAAAAAAATTTTCACTTTTTAGGGTTTTTATTTTTTTTTTTTAGCCGTTTTTTTGATAGCTAAAAAAAAAATTTTTTCATGTTTTTTTTAGCTGTCTTTAAGACGTTTTAGCAAAAAAAAAATATAAATTTTTTACGTACTTTTGTTTTTAGCAATTTTAGATCCGATTTAGCAAAAAAAAATTTCCACTTTTTAGGGTTTTTATTTGTATTTTTTTTTAGCCGTTTTTTTTATAGCTAAAAAAAAATTTTTTTCATGTTTTTTTTAGCTGTTATATAAGACGTTTTAGCAAAAAAAAAAATATTAATTTTTTACGTTCTTTTGTTTTTAGCAATTTGAGATCCGATTTAGCAAAAAAAATTTTTCACTTTTTAGGGTTTTTATTTGTTTTTTTTTTTAGCCGTTTTTTTGATAGCTAAAAAAAATTTTTTTCATGTTTTTTTTAGCTGTTTTTAAGACGTTTTAGCAAAAAAAAATATATAAATTTTTTACGTTCTTTTTTTTTAGCAATTTTAGATCCGATTTAGCAAAAAAAATTTTCACTTTTTAGGGTTTTTATTTTTTTTTTTAGCCGTTTTTTTGATAGTTAAATTTTTTCATGTTTTTTTTAGCTGTTTTTAAGACGTTTTAGCAAAAAAAAAAATATAAATTTTTTACGTACTTTTGTTTTTAGCAATTTAAGATCCGATTTAGCAAAAAAAAATTTTCACTTTTTAGGGTTTTTATTTGTTTTTTTTTTTAGCCGTTTTTTTGATAGCTAAAAAAATTTTTTTTCATGTTTTTTTTAGCTGTTTTTAAGACGTTTTAGCAAAAAAAAAAATATATAAATTTTTTACGTTCTGTTTTTTTTAGCAGTTTTAGATCCGATTTAGCAAAAAAAATTTTTCACTTTTTAGGGTTTTTATTTGTTTTTTTTTTTTAGCCGTTTTATTTATAGCTAAAAAAAAAATCTTTTTATGTTTTTTTTAGCTGTTATATAAGACGTTTTAGCAAAAAAAAAAAATATTAATTTTTTACGTTCTTTTTTTTTAGCAATTAGATCCGATTTAGCAAAAAAAATTTTCACTTTTTAGGGTTTTTATTTGTTTTTTTTTTTAGCCGTTTTTTTGAAAGCTAAAAAAAATTTTTTTTCATGTTTTTTTTAGCTGTTTTTAAGACGTTTTAGCAAAAAAAAATATATAAATTTTTTACGTTCTTTTTTTTTAGCAATTTTAGATCCGATTTTGCAAAAAAAAATTTTACTTTTTAGGGTTTTTATTTTTTTTTTAGCCGTTTTTTTGATAGCTAAAAAAAAAATTTTTTCATGTTTTTTTTAGCTGTTTTTAAGACGTTTTAGCAAAAAAAAATATAAATTTTTTACGTGCTTTTGTTTTTAGCAATTTAAGATCCGATTTAGCAAAAAAAAATTTTCACTTTTTAGGGTTTTTATTTGTTTTTTTTTTTTAGCCGTTTTATTTATAGCTAAAAAAAAAATCTTTTTATGTTTTTTTTAGCTGTTATATAAGACGTTTTAGCAAAAAAAAATATATAAATTTTTTACGTTCTTTTTTTTTAGCAATTTTAGATCCGATTTTGCAAAAAAAAATTTTACTTTTTAGGGTTTTTATTTTTTTTTTAGCCGTTTTTTTGATAGCTAAAAAAAAAATTTTTTCATGTTTTTTTTAGCTGTTTTTAAGACGTTTTAGCAAAAAAAAATATAAATTTTTTACGTGCTTTTGTTTTTAGCAATTTAAGATCCGATTTAGCAAAAAAAAATTTTCACTTTTTAGGGTTTTTATTTGTTTTTTTTTTAGCCGTTTTTTTGATAGCTAAAAAAAAATTTTTTTCATGTTTTTTTTAGCTGTTATATAAGACGTTTTAGCAAAAAAAAAAATATTAATTTTTTACGTTCTTTTGTTTTTAGCAATTTAAGATGCGATTATGCAAAAAAAAATTTTCACTTTTTAGGGTTTTTATTTGTTTTTTTTTAGCCGTTTTTTTGATAGCTAAAAAAAAAATTTTTTCATGTTTTTTTTAGCTGTCTTTAAGACGTTTTAGCAAAAAAAAAATATAAATTTTTTACGTACTTTTGTTTTTAGCAATTTTAGATCCGATTTAGCAAAAAAAATTTTCACTTTTTAGGGTTTTTATTTTTTTTTTAGCCGTTTTTTTGATAGTTAAATTTTTTCATGTTTTTTTTAGCTGTTTTTAAGACGTTTTAGCAAAAAAAAAAAATATAAATTTTTTACGTACTTTTGTTTTTAGCAATTTAAGATCCGATTTAGCAAAAAAAAATTTTCACTTTTTAGGGTTTTTATTTGTTTTTTTTTTAGCCGTTTTTTTGAAAGCTAAATAAAAAATTTTTTCATGTTTTTTTTAGCTGTTATATAAGACGTTTTAGCAAAAAAAAAAAATATTAATTTTTTACGTTCTTTTGTTTTTAGCAATTTTAGATGCGATTTAGCAAAAAAAAATTTTCACTTTTTAGGGTTTTTATTTGTTTTTTTTTAGCCGTTTTTTTGATAGCTAAAAAATTTTTTTTTCATGTTTTTTTTAGCTGTTTTTAAGACGTTTTAGCAAAAAAAAAATATATAAATTTTTTACGTTCTGTTTTTTTTAGCAGTTTTAGATCCGATTTAGCAAAAAATTTTTTTCACTTTTTAGGGTTTTTATTTGTTTTTTTTTTAGCCGTTTTATTTATAGCTAAAAAAAAAATCTTTTCATGTTTTTTTTAGCTGTTATATAAGACGTTTTAGCAAAAAAAAAAATATTAATTTTTTACGTTCTTTTTTTTTAGCAATTAGATCCGATTTAGCAAAAAAAATTTTCACTTTTTAGGGTTTTTATTTGTTTTTTTTTTAGCCGTTTTTTTGATAGCTAAAAAAAAATTTTTTTCATGTTTTTTTTAGCTGTTTTTAAGACGTTTTAGCAAAAAAAAATATATAAATTTTTTACGTTCTTTTTTTTTTTAGCAATTTTAGATCCGATTTTGCAAAAAAAATTTTTACTTTTTAGGGTTTTTATTTTTTTTTTTAGCCGTTTTTTTGATAGCTAAAAAAAAAATTTTTTCATGTTTTTTTTAGCTGTTTTTAAGACGTTTTAGCAAAAAAAAATATAAATTTTTTACGTTCTTTTGTTTTTAGCAATTTGAGATCCGATTTAGCAAAAAAAAATTTTCACTTTTTAGGGTTTTTATTTGTTTTTTTTTTTAGCCGTTTTTTTGATAGCTAAAAAAAATTTTTTTCATGTTTTTTTTAGCTGTTTTTAAGACGTTTTAGCAAAAAAAAAAAATATAAATTTTTTACGTACTTTTGTTTTTAGCAATTTAAGATCCGATTTAGCAAAAAAAAATTTTCACTTTTTAGGGTTTTTATTTGTTTTTTTTTTAGCCGTTTTTTTGATAGCTAAAAAAAAATTTTTTTCATGTTTTTTTTAGCTGTTATATAAGACGTTTTAGCAAAAAAAAAAAATATTAATTTTTTACGTTCTTTTGTTTTTAGCAATTTAAGATGCGATTATGCAAAAAAAAATTTTCACTTTTTAGGGTTTTTATTTGTTTTTTTTTTTAGCCGTTTTTTTGATGGCTAAAAAAATTTTTTTTCATGTTTTTTTTAGCTGTTTTTAAGACGTTTTAGCAAAAAAAAAAATATATAAATTTTTTACGTTCTTTTTTTTTTAGCAATTTTAGATGCGATTAAGCAAAAAAAAATTTTCACTTTTCAGGGTTTTTATTTGTTTTTTTTTTAGCCGTTTTTTTTATAGCTAAAAAAAATTTTTTTCATGTTTTTTTAGCTGTTTTTAAGACGTTTTAGCAAAAAAAAAATATATAAATTTTTTACGTTCTTTTTTTTTTTTTGCAATTTTAGACCCGATTTGGCAAAAAAAATTTTCACTTTT
Organism: Siphlonurus alternatus; assembly: GCA_949825025.1. Classification (NCBI taxonomy): domain Eukaryota; kingdom Metazoa; phylum Arthropoda; class Insecta; order Ephemeroptera; family Siphlonuridae; genus Siphlonurus; species Siphlonurus alternatus. The sequence goes on from CATKWE010000002.1 coordinate 1,105,534, forward strand.
TAGGGTTTTTATTTTTTTTTTTTTAGCCGTTTTTTTGATAGCTAAAAAAAATTTTTTTCATGTTTTTTTTAGCTGTTTTTAAGACGTTTTAGCAAAAAAAAAATATAAATTTTTTACGTTCTTTTGTTTTTAGCAATTTTAGATCCGATTTAGCAAAAAAAAATTTCCACTTTTTAGGGTTTTTATTTGTTTTTTTTAGCCGTTTTATTTATAGCTAAAAAAAAAATCTTTTCTTGTTTTTTTTAGCTGTTATATAAGACGTTTTAGCAAAAAAAAAAATATTAATTTTTTACGTTCTTTTTTTTTAGCAATTAGATCCGATTTAGCAAAAAAAATTTTCACTTTTTAGGGTTTTTATTTTTTTTTTTTAGCCGTTTTTTTGATAGCTAAAAAAAAAATTTTTTCATGTTTTTTTTAGCTGTCTTTAAGACGTTTTAGCAAAAAAAAAATATAAATTTTTTACGTACTTTTGTTTTTAGCAATTTTAGATCCGATTTAGCAAAAAAAAATTTCCACTTTTTAGGGTTTTTATTTGTATTTTTTTTTAGCCGTTTTTTTTATAGCTAAAAAAAAATTTTTTTCATGTTTTTTTTAGCTGTTATATAAGACGTTTTAGCAAAAAAAAAAATATTAATTTTTTACGTTCTTTTGTTTTTAGCAATTTGAGATCCGATTTAGCAAAAAAAATTTTTCACTTTTTAGGGTTTTTATTTGTTTTTTTTTTTAGCCGTTTTTTTGATAGCTAAAAAAAATTTTTTTCATGTTTTTTTTAGCTGTTTTTAAGACGTTTTAGCAAAAAAAAATATATAAATTTTTTACGTTCTTTTTTTTTAGCAATTTTAGATCCGATTTAGCAAAAAAAATTTTCACTTTTTAGGGTTTTTATTTTTTTTTTTAGCCGTTTTTTTGATAGTTAAATTTTTTCATGTTTTTTTTAGCTGTTTTTAAGACGTTTTAGCAAAAAAAAAAATATAAATTTTTTACGTACTTTTGTTTTTAGCAATTTAAGATCCGATTTAGCAAAAAAAAATTTTCACTTTTTAGGGTTTTTATTTGTTTTTTTTTTTAGCCGTTTTTTTGATAGCTAAAAAAATTTTTTTTCATGTTTTTTTTAGCTGTTTTTAAGACGTTTTAGCAAAAAAAAAAATATATAAATTTTTTACGTTCTGTTTTTTTTAGCAGTTTTAGATCCGATTTAGCAAAAAAAATTTTTCACTTTTTAGGGTTTTTATTTGTTTTTTTTTTTTAGCCGTTTTATTTATAGCTAAAAAAAAAATCTTTTTATGTTTTTTTTAGCTGTTATATAAGACGTTTTAGCAAAAAAAAAAAATATTAATTTTTTACGTTCTTTTTTTTTAGCAATTAGATCCGATTTAGCAAAAAAAATTTTCACTTTTTAGGGTTTTTATTTGTTTTTTTTTTTAGCCGTTTTTTTGAAAGCTAAAAAAAATTTTTTTTCATGTTTTTTTTAGCTGTTTTTAAGACGTTTTAGCAAAAAAAAATATATAAATTTTTTACGTTCTTTTTTTTTAGCAATTTTAGATCCGATTTTGCAAAAAAAAATTTTACTTTTTAGGGTTTTTATTTTTTTTTTAGCCGTTTTTTTGATAGCTAAAAAAAAAATTTTTTCATGTTTTTTTTAGCTGTTTTTAAGACGTTTTAGCAAAAAAAAATATAAATTTTTTACGTGCTTTTGTTTTTAGCAATTTAAGATCCGATTTAGCAAAAAAAAATTTTCACTTTTTAGGGTTTTTATTTGTTTTTTTTTTAGCCGTTTTTTTGATAGCTAAAAAAAAATTTTTTTCATGTTTTTTTTAGCTGTAATATAAGACGTTTTAGCAAAAAAAAAAATATTAATTTTTTACGTTCTTTTGTTTTTAGCAATTTAAGATGCGATTATGCAAAAAAAAATTTTCACTTTTTAGGGTTTTTATTTGTTTTTTTTTAGCCGTTTTTTTGATAGCTAAAAAAAAAATTTTTTCATGTTTTTTTTAGCTGTCTTTAAGACGTTTTAGCAAAAAAAAAATATAAATTTTTTACGTACTTTTGTTTTTAGCAATTTTAGATCCGATTTAGCAAAAAAAATTTTCACTTTTTAGGGTTTTTATTTTTTTTTTAGCCGTTTTTTTGATAGTTAAATTTTTTCATGTTTTTTTTAGCTGTTTTTAAGACGTTTTAGCAAAAAAAAAAAATATAAATTTTTTACGTACTTTTGTTTTTAGCAATTTAAGATCCGATTTAGCAAAAAAAAATTTTCACTTTTTAGGGTTTTTATTTGTTTTTTTTTTAGCCGTTTTTTTGAAAGCTAAATAAAAAATTTTTTCATGTTTTTTTTAGCTGTTATATAAGACGTTTTAGCAAAAAAAAAAAATATTAATTTTTTACGTTCTTTTGTTTTTAGCAATTTTAGATGCGATTTAGCAAAAAAAAATTTTCACTTTTTAGGGTTTTTATTTGTTTTTTTTTAGCCGTTTTTTTGATAGCTAAAAAATTTTTTTTTCATGTTTTTTTTAGCTGTTTTTAAGACGTTTTAGCAAAAAAAAAATATATAAATTTTTTACGTTCTGTTTGTTTTAGCAGTTTTAGATCCGATTTAGCAAAAAATTTTTTTCACTTTTTAGGGTTTTTATTTGTTTTTTTTTTTAGCCGTTTTATTTATAGCTAAAAAAAAAATCTTTTCATGTTTTTTTTAGCTGTTATATAAGACGTTTTAGCAAAAAAAAAAATATTAATTTTTTACGTTCTTTTTTTTTAGCAATTAGATCCGATTTAGCAAAAAAAATTTTCACTTTTTAGGGTTTTTATTTGTTTTTTTTTTTAGCCGTTTTTTTGATAGCTAAAAAAAATTTTTTTCATGTTTTTTTTAGCTGTTATTAAGACGTTTTAGCAAAAAAAAATATATAAATTTTTTACGTTCTTTTTTTTTTTTGCAATTTTAGATCCGATTTTGCAAAAAAAATTTTTACTTTTTAGGGTTTTTATTTTTTTTTTTAGCCGTTTTTTTGATAGCTAAAAAAAAAATTTTTTCATGTTTTTTTTAGCTGTTTTTAAGACGTTTTAGCAAAAAAAAATATAAATTTTTTACGTTCTTTTGTTTTTAGCAATTTGAGATCCGATTTAGCAAAAAAAAATTTTCACTTTTTAGGGTTTTTATTTGTTTTTTTTTTTAGCCGTTTTTTTGATAGCTAAAAAAAATTTTTTTCATGTTTTTTTTAGCTGTTTTTAAGACGTTTTAGCAAAAAAAAATATATTAATTTTTTACGTTCTTTTGTTTTTAGCAATTTAAGATGCGATTATGCAAAAAAAAATTTTCACTTTTTAGGGTTTTTATTTGTTTTTTTTTTTTAGCCGTTTTTTTGATAGCTAAAAAAATTTTTTTTCATGTTTTTTTTAGCTGTTTTTAAGACGTTTTAGCAAAAAAAAAAATATATAAATTTTTTACGTTCTTTTTTTTTTAGCAATTTTAGATGCGATTAAGCAAAAAAAAATTTTCACTTTTCAGGGTTTTTATTTGTTTTTTTTTTAGCCGTTTTTTTTATAGCTAAAAAAAATTTTTTTCATGTTTTTTTTAGCTGTTTTTAAGACGTTTTAGCAAAAAAAAAATATATAAATTTTTTACGTTCTTTTTTTTTTTTGCAATTTTAGACCCGATTTGGCAAAAAAAAATTTCACTTTTTAGGGTTTTTATTTTTTTTTTTTTTAGCCGTTTTTTTGATAGCTAAAAAAAATTTTTTTCATGTTTTTTTTAGCTGTTTTTAAGACGTTTTAGCAAAAAAAAAATATAAATTTTTTACGTTCTTTTGTTTTTAGCAATTTTAGATCCGATTTAGCAAAAAAAAATTTCCACTTTTTAGGGTTTTTATTTGTTTTTTTTAGCCGTTTTATTTATAGCTAAAAAAAAAATCTTTTCATGTTTTTTTTAGCTGTTATATAAGACGTTTTAGCAAAAAAAAAAATATTAATTTTTTACGTTCTTTTTTTTTAGCAATTAGATCCGATTTAGCAAAAAAAATTTTCACTTTTTAGGGTTTTTATTTTTTTTTTTTTAGCCGTTTTTTTGATAGCTAAAAAAAAATTTTTTTCATGTTTTTTTTAGCTGTCTTTAAGACGTTTTAGCAAAAAAAAAATATAAATTTTTTACGTACTTTTGTTTTTAGCAATTTTAGATCCGATTTAGCAAAAAAAAATTTCCACTTTTTAGGGTTTTTATTTGTATTTTTTTTAGCCGTTTTTTTTATAGCTAAAAAAAAATTTTTTTCATGTTTTTTTTAGCTGTTATATAAGACGTTTTAGCAAAAAAAAAAATATTAATTTTTTACGTTCTTTTGTTTTTAGCAATTTGAGATCCGATTTAGCAAAAAAAATTTTTCACTTTTTAGGGTTTTTATTTGTTTTTTTTTTTAGCCGTTTTTTTGATAGCTAAAAAAAATTTTTTTCATGTTTTTTTTAGCTGTTTTTAAGACGTTTTAGCAAAAAAAAAATATATAAATTTTTTACGTTCTTTTTTTTTTAGCAATTTTAGATCCGATTTTGCAAAAAAAATTTTTACTTTTTAGGGTTTTTATTTTTTTTTTTAGCCGTTTTTTTGATAGCTAAAAAAAAAATTTTTTCATGTTTTTTTTAGCTGTTTTTAAGACGTTTTAGCAAAAAAAAATATAAATTTTTTACGTTCTTTTGTTTTTAGCAATTTGAGATCCGATTTAGCAAAAAAAAATTTTCACTTTTTAGGGTTTTTATTTGTTTTTTTTTTAGCCGTTTTTTTGATAGCTAAAAAAAATTTTTTTCATGTTTTTTTTAGCTGTTTTTAAGACGTTTTAGCAAAAAAAAATATATAAATTTTTTACGTTCTTTTTTTTTAGCAATTTTAGATCCGATTTTGCAAAAAAAAATTTTACTTTTTAGGGTTTTTATTTTTTTTTTAGCCGTTTTTTTGATAGCTAAAAAAAAAATTTTTTCATGTTTTTTTTAGCTGTTTTTAAGACGTTTTAGCAAAAAAAAATATAAATTTTTTACGTGCTTTTGTTTTTAGCAATTTAAGATCCGATTTAGCAAAAAAAAATTTTCACTTTTTAGGGTTTTTATTTGTTTTTTTTTTAGCCGTTTTTTTGATAGCTAAAAAAAAATTTTTTTCATGTTTTTTTTAGCTGTTATATAAGACGTTTTAGCAAAAAAAAAAATATTAATTTTTTACGTTCTTTTGTTTTTAGCAATTTAAGATGCGATTATGCAAAAAAAAATTTTCACTTTTTAGGGTTTTTATTTGTTTTTTTTTAGCCGTTTTTTTGATAGCTAAAAAAAAAATTTTTTCATGTTTTTTTTAGCTGTCTTTAAGACGTTTTAGCAAAAAAAAAATATAAATTTTTTACGTACTTTTGTTTTTAGCAATTTTAGATCCGATTTAGCAAAAAAAATTTTCACTTTTTAGGGTTTTTATTTTTTTTTTAGCCGTTTTTTTGATAGTTAAATTTTTTCATGTTTTTTTTAGCTGTTTTTAAGACGTTTTAGCAAAAAAAAAAAATATAAATTTTTTACGTACTTTTGTTTTTAGCAATTTAAGATCCGATTTAGCAAAAAAAAATTTTCACTTTTTAGGGTTTTTATTTGTTTTTTTTTTAGCCGTTTTTTTGAAAGCTAAATAAAAAATTTTTTCATGTTTTTTTTAGCTGTTATATAAGACGTTTTAGCAAAAAAAAAAAATATTAATTTTTTACGTTCTTTTGTTTTTAGCAATTTTAGATGCGATTTAGCAAAAAAAAATTTTCACTTTTTAGGGTTTTTATTTGTTTTTTTTTAGCCGTTTTTTTGATAGCTAAAAAATTTTTTTTTCATGTTTTTTTTAGCTGTTTTTAAGACGTTTTAGCAAAAAAAAAATATATAAATTTTTTACGTTCTGTTTGTTTTAGCAGTTTTAGATCCGATTTAGCAAAAAATTTTTTTCACTTTTTAGGGTTTTTATTTGTTTTTTTTTTTAGCCGTTTTATTTATAGCTAAAAAAAAAATCTTTTCATGTTTTTTTTAGCTGTTATATAAGACGTTTTAGCAAAAAAAAAAATATTAATTTTTTACGTTCTTTTTTTTTAGCAATTAGATCCGATTTAGCAAAAAAAATTTTCACTTTTTAGGGTTTTTATTTGTTTTTTTTTTTAGCCGTTTTTTTGATAGCTAAAAAAAATTTTTTTCATGTTTTTTTTAGCTGTTATTAAGACGTTTTAGCAAAAAAAAATATATAAATTTTTTACGTTCTTTTTTTTTTTTGCAATTTTAGATCCGATTTTGCAAAAAAAATTTTTACTTTTTAGGGTTTTTATTTTTTTTTTTAGCCGTTTTTTTGATAGCTAAAAAAAAAATTTTTTCATGTTTTTTTTAGCTGTTTTTAAGACGTTTTAGCAAAAAAAAATATAAATTTTTTACGTTCTTTTGTTTTTAGCAATTTGAGATCCGATTTAGCAAAAAAAAATTTTCACTTTTTAGGGTTTTTATTTGTTTTTTTTTTTAGCCGTTTTTTTGATAGCTAAAAAAAATTTTTTTCATGTTTTTTTTAGCTGTTTTTAAGACGTTTTAGCAAAAAAAAATATATTAATTTTTTACGTTCTTTTGTTTTTAGCAATTTAAGATGCGATTATGCAAAAAAAAATTTTCACTTTTTAGGGTTTTTATTTGTTTTTTTTTTTTAGCCGTTTTTTTGATAGCTAAAAAAATTTTTTTTCATGTTTTTTTTAGCTGTTTTTAAGACGTTTTAGCAAAAAAAAAAATATATAAATTTTTTACGTTCTTTTTTTTTTAGCAATTTTAGATGCGATTAAGCAAAAAAAAATTTTCACTTTTCAGGGTTTTTATTTGTTTTTTTTTTAGCCGTTTTTTTTATAGCTAAAAAAAATTTTTTTCATGTTTTTTTTAGCTGTTTTTAAGACGTTTTAGCAAAAAAAAAATATATAAATTTTTTACGTTCTTTTTTTTTTTTGCAATTTTAGACCCGATTTGGCAAAAAAAAATTTCACTTTTTAGGGTTTTTATTTTTTTTTTTTTTAGCCGTTTTTTTGATAGCTAAAAAAAAATTTTTTCATGTTTTTTTTAGCTGTTTTTAAGACGTTTTAGCAAAAAAAAAATATAAATTTTTTACGTTCTTTTGTTTTTAGCAATTTTAGATCCGATTTAGCAAAAAAAAATTTCCACTTTTTAGGGTTTTTATTTGTTTTTTTTAGCCGTTTTATTTATAGCTAAAAAAAAAATCTTTTCATGTTTTTTTTAGCTGTTATATAAGACGTTTTAGCAAAAAAAAAAATATTAATTTTTTACGTTCTTTTTTTTTAGCAATTAGATCCGATTTAGCAAAAAAAATTTTCACTTTTTAGGGTTTTTATTTTTTTTTTTTTAGCCGTTTTTTTGATAGCTAAAAAAAAATTTTTTTCATGTTTTTTTTAGCTGTCTTTAAGACGTTTTAGCAAAAAAAAAATATAAATTTTTTACGTACTTTTGTTTTTAGCAATTTTAGATCCGATTTAGCAAAAAAAAATTTCCACTTTTTAGGGTTTTTATTTGTATTTTTTTTAGCCGTTTTTTTTATAGCTAAAAAAAAATTTTTTTCATGTTTTTTTTAGCTGTTATATAAGACGTTTTAGCAAAAAAAAAAATATTAATTTTTTACGTTCTTTTGTTTTTAGCAATTTGAGATCCGATTTAGCAAAAAAATTTTTTCACTTTTTAGGGTTTTTATTTGTTTTTTTTTTTAGCCGTTTTTTTGATAGCTAAAAAAAATTTTTTTCATGTTTTTTTTAGCTGTTTTTAAGACGTTTTAGCAAAAAAAAAATATATAAATTTTTTACGTTCTTTTTTTTTTAGCAATTTTAGATCCGATTTTGCAAAAAAAATTTTTACTTTTTAGGGTTTTTATTTTTTTTTTTAGCCGTTTTTTTGATAGCTAAAAAAAAAATTTTTTCATGTTTTTTTTAGCTGTTTTTAAGACGTTTTAGCAAAAAAAAATATAAATTTTTTACGTTCTTTTGTTTTTAGCAATTTGAGATCCGATTTAGCAAAAAAAAATTTTCACTTTTTAGGGTTTTTATTTGTTTTTTTTTTAGCCGTTTTTTTGATAGCTAAAAAAAATTTTTTTCATGTTTTTTTTAGCTGTTTTTAAGACGTTTTAGCAAAAAAAAATATATAAATTTTTTACGTTCTTTTTTTTTTAGCAATTTTAGATCCGATTTAGCAAAAAAAATTTTCACTTTTTAGGGTTTTTATTTTTTTTTTAGCCGTTTTTTTGATAGTTAAATTTTTTCATGTTTTTTTTAGCTGTTTTTAAGACGTTTTAGCAAAAAAAAAAAATATAAATTTTTTACGTACTTTTGTTTTTAGCAATTTAAGATCCGATTTAGCAAAAAAAAATTTTCACTTTTTAGGGTTTTTATTTGTTTTTTTTTTAGCCGTTTTTTTGATAGCTAAAAAAAAATTTTTTTCATGTTTTTTTAAGCTGTTATATAAGACGTTTTAGCAAAAAAAAAAATATTAATTTTTTACGTTCTTTTGTTTTTAGCAATTTAAGATGCGATTATGCAAAAAAAAATTTTCACTTTTTAGGGTTTTTATTTGTTTTTTTTTTTAGCCGTTTTTTTGATGGCTAAAAAAATTTTTTTTCATGTTTTTTTTAGCTGTTTTTAAGACGTTTTAGCAAAAAAAAAAATATATAAATTTTTTACGTTCTTTTTTTTTTAGCAATTTTAGATGCGATTAAGCAAAAAAAAATTTTCACTTTTCAGGGTTTTTATTTGTTTTTTTTTTAGCCGTTTTTTTTATAGCTAAAAAAAATTTTTTTCATGTTTTTTTAGCTGTTTTTAAGACGTTTTAGCAAAAAAAAAATATATAAATTTTTTACGTTCTTTTTTTTTTTTTGCAATTTTAGACCCGATTTGGCAAAAAAAATTTTCACTTTTTAGGGTTTTTATTTTTTTTTTTTTTAGCCGTTTTTTTGATAGCTAAAAAAAATTTTTTTCATGTTTTTTTTAGCTGTTTTTAAGACGTTTTAGCAAAAAAAAAATATAAATTTTTTACGTTCTTTTGTTTTTAGCAATTTTAGATCCGATTTAGCAAAAAAAAATTTCCACTTTTTAGGGTTTTTATTTGTTTTTTTTAGCCGTTTTATTTATAGCTAAAAAAAAATCTTTTCTTGTTTTTTTTAGCTGTTATATAAGACGTTTTAGCAAAAAAAAAAATATTAATTTTTTACGTTCTTTTTTTTTAGCAATTAGATCCGATTTAGCAAAAAAAATTTTCACTTTTTAGGGTTTTTATTTTTTTTTTTTTAGCCGTTTTTTTGATAGCTAAAAAAAAAATTTTTTCATGTTTTTTTTAGCTGTCTTTAAGACGTTTTAGCAAAAAAAAAATATAAATTTTTTACGTACTTTTGTTTTTAGCAATTTTAGATCCGATTTAGCAAAAAAAAATTTCCACTTTTTAGGGTTTTTATTTGTATTTTTTTTAGCCGTTTTTTTTATAGCTAAAAAAAAATTTTTTTCATGTTTTTTTTAGCTGTTATATAAGACGTTTTAGCAAAAAAAAAAATATTAATTTTTTACGTTCTTTTGTTTTTAGCAATTTGAGATCCGATTTAGCAAAAAAAATTTTTCACTTTTTAGGGTTTTTATTTGTTTTTTTTTTTAGCCGTTTTTTTGATAGCTAAAAAAAATTTTTTTCATGTTTTTTTTAGCTGTTTTTAAGACGTTTTAGCAAAAAAAAATATATAAATTTTTTACGTTCTTTTTTTTTTAGCAATTTTAGATCCGATTTAGCAAAAAAAATTTTCACTTTTTAGGGTTTTTATTTTTTTTTTTAGCCGTTTTTTTGATAGTTAAATTTTTTCATGTTTTTTTTAGCTGTTTTTAAGACGTTTTAGCAAAAAAAAAAATATAAATTTTTTACGTACTTTTGTTTTTAGCAATTTAAGATCCGATTTAGCAAAAAAAAATTTTCACTTTTTAGGGTTTTTATTTGTTTTTTTTTTTAGCCGTTTTTTTGATAGCTAAAAAAATTTTTTTTCATGTTTTTTTTAGCTGTTTTTAAGACGTTTTAGCAAAAAAAAAAATATATAAATTTTTTACGTTCTGTTTTTTTTAGCAGTTTTAGATCCGATTTAGCAAAAAAAATTTTTCACTTTTTAGGGTTTTTATTTGTTTTTTTTTTTTAGCCGTTTTATTTATAGCTAAAAAAAAAATCTTTTTATGTTTTTTTTAGCTGTTATATAAGACGTTTTAGCAAAAAAAAAAATATTAATTTTTTACGTTCTTTTTTTTTAGCAATTAGATCCGATTTAGCAAAAAAAATTTTCACTTTTTAGGGTTTTTATTTGTTTTTTTTTTTAGCCGTTTTTTTGATAGCTAAAAAAAATTTTTTTTCATGTTTTTTTTAGCTGTTTTTAAGACGTTTTAGCAAAAAAAAATATATAAATTTTTTACGTTCTTTTTTTTTAGCAATTTTAGATCCGATTTTGCAAAAAAAAATTTTACTTTTTAGGGTTTTTATTTTTTTTTTAGCCGTTTTTTTGATAGCTAAAAAAAAAATTTTTTCATGTTTTTTTTAGCTGTTTTTAAGACGTTTTAGCAAAAAAAAATATAAATTTTTTACGTGCTTTTGTTTTTAGCAATTTAAGATCCGATTTAGCAAAAAAAAAATTTCACTTTTTAGGGTTTTTATTTGTTTTTTTTTTAGCCGTTTTTTTGATAGCTAAAAAAAAATTTTTTTCATGTTTTTTTTAGCTGTTATATAAGACGTTTTAGCAAAAAAAAAAAATATTAATTTTTTACGTTCTTTTGTTTTTAGCAATTTAAGATGCGATTATGCAAAAAAAAATTTTCACTTTTTAGGGTTTTTATTTGTTTTTTTTTAGCCGTTTTTTTGATAGCTAAAAAAAAAATTTTTTCATGTTTTTTTTAGCTGTCTTTAAGACGTTTTAGCAAAAAAAAAATATAAATTTTTTACGTACTTTTGTTTTTAGCAATTTTAGATCCGATTTAGCAAAAAAAATTTTCACTTTTTAGGGTTTTTATTTTTTTTTTAGCCGTTTTTTTGATAGTTAAATTTTTTCATGTTTTTTTTAGCTGTTTTTAAGACGTTTTAGCAAAAAAAAAAAATATAAATTTTTTACGTACTTTTGTTTTTAGCAATTTAAGATCCGATTTAGCAAAAAAAAATTTTCACTTTTTAGGGTTTTTATTTGTTTTTTTTTTAGCCGTTTTTTTGAAAGCTAAATAAAAAATTTTTTCATGTTTTTTTTAGCTGTTATATAAGACGTTTTAGCAAAAAAAAAAAATATTAATTTTTTACGTTCTTTTGTTTTTAGCAATTTTAGATGCGATTTAGCAAAAAAAAATTTTCACTTTTTAGGGTTTTTATTTGTTTTTTTTTTAGCCGTTTTTTTGATAGCTAAAAAATTTTTTTTTCATGTTTTTTTTAGCTGTTTTTAAGACGTTTTAGCAAAAAAAAAATATATAAATTTTTTACGTTCTGTTTTTTTTAGCAGTTTTAGATCCGATTTAGCAAAAAAATTTTTTCACTTTTTAGGGTTTTTATTTGTTTTTTTTTTTAGCCGTTTTATTTATAGCTAAAAAAAAAATCTTTTCATGTTTTTTTTAGCTGTTATATAAGACGTTTTAGCAAAAAAAAAAATATTAATTTTTTACGTTCTTTTTTTTTAGCAATTAGATCCGATTTAGCAAAAAAAATTTTCACTTTTTAGGGTTTTTATTTGTTTTTTTTTTAGCCGTTTTTTTGATAGCTAAAAAAAAATTTTTTTCATGTTTTTTTTAGCTGTTTTTAAGACGTTTTAGCAAAAAAAAATATATAAATTTTTTACGTTCTTTTTTTTTTTAGCAATTTTAGATCCGATTTTGCAAAAAAAATTTTTACTTTTTAGGGTTTTTATTTTTTTTTTTAGCCGTTTTTTTGATAGCTAAAAAAAAAATTTTTTCATGTTTTTTTTAGCTGTTTTTAAGACGTTTTAGCAAAAAAAAATATAAATTTTTTACGTTCTTTTGTTTTTAGCAATTTGAGATCCGATTTAGCAAAAAAAAATTTTCACTTTTTAGGGTTTTTATTTGTTTTTTTTTTTAGCCGTTTTTTTGATAGCTAAAAAAAATTTTTTTCATGTTTTTTTTAGCTGTTTTTAAGACGTTTTAGCAAAAAAAAATATATTAATTTTTTACGTTCTTTTGTTTTTAGCAATTTAAGATGCGATTATGCAAAAAAAAATTTTCACTTTTTAGGGTTTTTATTTGTTTTTTTTTTTTAGCCGTTTTTTTGATAGCTAAAAAAATTTTTTTTCATGTTTTTTTTAGCTGTTTTTAAGACGTTTTAGCAAAAAAAAAAATATATAAATTTTTTACGTTCTTTTTTTTTTAGCAATTTTAGATGCGATTAAGCAAAAAAAAATTTTCACTTTTCAGGGTTTTTATTTGTTTTTTTTTTTAGCCGTTTTTTTTATAGCTAAAAAAAATTTTTTTCATGTTTTTTTTAGCTGTTTTTAAGACGTTTTAGCAAAAAAAAAATATATAAATTTTTTACGTTCTTTTTTTTTTTTTGCAATTTTAGACCCGATTTGGCAAAAAAAATTTTCACTTTTTAGGGTTTTTATTTTTTTTTTTTTTAGCCGTTTTTTTGATAGCTAAAAAAAAATTTTTTCATGTTTTTTTTAGCTGTTTTTAAGACGTTTTAGCAAAAAAAAAATATAAATTTTTTACGTTCTTTTGTTTTTAGCAATTTTAGATCCGATTTAGCAAAAAAAAATTTCCACTTTTTAGGGTTTTTATTTGTTTTTTTTAGCCGTTTTATTTATAGCTAAAAAAAAAATCTTTTCATGTTTTTTTTAGCTGTTATATAAGACGTTTTAGCAAAAAAAAAATATTAATTTTTTACGTTCTTTTTTTTTAGCAATTAGATCCGATTTAGCAAAAAAAATTTTCACTTTTTAGGGTTTTTATTTTTTTTTTTTTAGCCGTTTTTTTGATAGCTAAAAAAAAAATTTTTTCATGTTTTTTTTAGCTGTCTTTAAGACGTTTTAGCAAAAAAAAAATATAAATTTTTTACGTACTTTTGTTTTTAGCAATTTTAGATCCGATTTAGCAAAAAAAAATTTCCACTTTTTAGGGTTTTTATTTGTATTTTTTTTAGCCGTTTTTTTTATAGCTAAAAAAAAATTTTTTTCATGTTTTTTTTAGCTGTTATATAAGACGTTTTAGCAAAAAAAAAAATATTAATTTTTTACGTTCTTTTGTTTTTAGCAATTTGAGATCCGATTTAGCAAAAAAAATTTTTCACTTTTTAGGGTTTTTATTTGTTTTTTTTTTAGCCGTTTTTTTGATAGCTAAAAAAAATTTTTTTCATGTTTTTTTTAGCTGTTTTTAAGACGTTTTAGCAAAAAAAAATATATAAATTTTTTACGTTCTTTTTTTTTTAGCAATTTTAGATCCGATTTAGCAAAAAAAATTTTCACTTTTTAGGGTTTTTATTTTTTTTTTTAGCCGTTTTTTTGATAGTTAAATTTTTTCATGTTTTTTTTAGCTGTTTTTAAGACGTTTTAGCAAAAAAAAAAATATAAATTTTTTACGTACTTTTGTTTTTAGCAATTTAAGATCCGATTTAGCAAAAAAAAATTTTCACTTTTTAGGGTTTTTATTTGTTTTTTTTTTTAGCCGTTTTTTTGATAGCTAAAAAAATTTTTTTTCATGTTTTTTTTAGCTGTTTTTAAGACGTTTTAGCAAAAAAAAAATATATAAATTTTTTACGTTCTGTTTTTTTTAGCAGTTTTAGATCCGATTTAGCAAAAAAAATTTTTCACTTTTTAGGGTTTTTATTTGTTTTTTTTTTTTTAGCCGTTTTATTTATAGCTAAAAAAAAAATCTTTTTATGTTTTTTTTAGCTGTTATATAAGACGTTTTAGCAAAAAAAAAAATATTAATTTTTTACGTTCTTTTTTTTTAGCAATTAGATCCGATTTAGCAAAAAAAATTTTCACTTTTTAGGGTTTTTATTTGTTTTTTTTTTTAGCCGTTTTTTTGATAGCTAAAAAAAATTTTTTTTCATGTTTTTTTTAGCTGTTTTTAAGACGTTTTAGCAAAAAAAAATATATAAATTTTTTACGTTCTTTTTTTTTAGCAATTTTAGATCCGATTTTGCAAAAAAAAATTTTACTTTTTAGGGTTTTTATTTTTTTTTAGCCGTTTTTTTGATAGCTAAAAAAAAAATTTTTTCATGTTTTTTTTAGCTGTTTTTAAGACGTTTTAGCAAAAAAAAATATAAATTTTTTACGTGCTTTTGTTTTTAGCAATTTAAGATCCGATTTAGCAAAAAAAAATTTTCACTTTTTAGGGTTTTTATTTGTTTTTTTTTTAGCCGTTTTTTTGATAGCTAAAAAAAAATTTTTTTCATGTTTTTTTTAGCTGTTATATAAGACGTTTTAGCAAAAAAAAAAAATATTAATTTTTTACGTTCTTTTGTTTTTAGCAATTTAAGATGCGATTATGCAAAAAAAAATTTTCACTTTTTAGGGTTTTTATTTGTTTTTTTTTTTAGCCGTTTTTTTGATAGCTAAAAAATTTTTTTTTCATGTTTTTTTTAGCTGTTTTCAAGACGTTTTAGCAAAAAAAAAATATATAAATTTTTTACGTTCTTTTTTTTTTAGCAATTTTAGATCCGATTTAGCAAAAAAAATTTTTCACTTTTTAGGGTTTTTATTTGTTTTTTTTTTAGCCGTTTTTTTGATAGCTAAAAAAAAATTTTTTTCATGTTTTTTTTAGCTGTTATATAAGACGTTTTAGCAAAAAAAAAAATATTAATTTTTTACGTTCTTTTGTTTTTAGCAATTTAAGATGCGATTATGCAAAAAAAAATTTTCACTTTTTAGGGTTTTTATTTGTTTTTTTTTTTAGCCGTTTTTTTGATAGCTAAAAAAATTTTTTTTCATGTTTTTTTTAGCTGTTTTTAAGACGTTTAAGCAAAAAAAAAAATATATAAATTTTTTACGTTCTTTTTTTTTTAGCAATTTTAGATGCGATTAAGCAAAAAAAAATTTTCACTTTTCAGGGTTTTTATTTGTTTTTTTTTTAGCCGTTTTTTTTATAGCTAAAAAAAATTTTTTTCATGTTTTTTTTAGCTGTTTTTAA
This sequence comes from Siphlonurus alternatus, assembly GCA_949825025.1. Classification (NCBI taxonomy): domain Eukaryota; kingdom Metazoa; phylum Arthropoda; class Insecta; order Ephemeroptera; family Siphlonuridae; genus Siphlonurus; species Siphlonurus alternatus. Next base: position 1,120,680 of record CATKWE010000002.1, read on the forward strand.
GACGTTTTAGCAAAAAAAAAATATATAAATTTTTTACGTTCTTTTTTTTTTTGCAATTTTAGACCCGATTTGGCAAAAAAAATTTTCACTTTTTAGGGTTTTTATTTTTTTTTTTTTTAGCCGTTTTTTTGATAGCTAAAAAAAAATTTTTTCATGTTTTTTTTAGCTGTTTTTAAGACGTTTTAGCAAAAAAAAAATATAAATTTTTTACGTTCTTTTGTTTTTAGCAATTTTAGATCCGATTTAGCAAAAAAAAATTTCCACTTTTTAGGGTTTTTATTTGTTTTTTTTTAGCCGTTTTATTTATAGCTAAAAAAAAAATCTTTTCATGTTTTTTTTAGCTGTTATATAAGACGTTTTAGCAAAAAAAAAAATATTAATTTTTTACGTTCTTTTTTTTTAGCAATTAGATCCGATTTAGCAAAAAAAATTTTCACTTTTTAGGGTTTTTATTTTTTTTTTTGTAGCCGTTTTTTTGATAGCTAAAAAAAAATTTTTTTCATGTTTTTTTTAGCTGTCTTTAAGACGTTTTAGCAAAAAAAAAATATAAATTTTTTACGTACTTTTGTTTTTAGCAATTTTAGATCCGATTTAGCAAAAAAAAATTTCCACTTTTTAGGGTTTTTATTTGTATTTTTTTTAGCCGTTTTTTTTATAGCTAAAAAAAAATTTTTTTCATGTTTTTTTTAGCTGTTATATAAGACGTTTTAGCAAAAAAAAAAATATTAATTTTTTACGTTCTTTTGTTTTTAGCAATTTGAGATCCGATTTAGCAAAAAAAATTTTTCACTTTTTAGGGTTTTTATTTGTTTTTTTTTTTAGCCGTTTTTTTGATAGCTAAAAAAAATTTTTTTCATGTTTTTTTTAGCTGTTTTTAAGACGTTTTAGCAAAAAAAAATATATAAATTTTTTACGTTCTTTTTTTTTTAGCAATTTTAGATCCGATTTAGCAAAAAAAATTTTCACTTTTTAGGGTTTTTATTTTTTTTTTTAGCCGTTTTTTTGATAGTTAAATTTTTTCATGTTTTTTTTAGCTGTTTTTAAGACGTTTTAGCAAAAAAAAAAATATAAATTTTTTACGTACTTTTGTTTTTAGCAATTTAAGATCCGATTTAGCAAAAAAAATTTTTCACTTTTTAGGGTTTTTATTTGTTTTTTTTTTAGCCGTTTTTTTGATAGCTAAAAACAAAATTTTTTCATGTTTTTTTTAGCTGTTATATATGACGTTTTAGCAAAAAAAAAAAATATTAATTTTTTACGTTCTTTTGTTTTTAGTAATTTTAGATGCGATTTAGCAAAAAAAAATTTTCACTTTTTAGGGTTTTTATTTGTTTTTTTTTTAGCCGTTTTTTTGATAGCTAAAAAAATTTTTTTTCATGTTTTTTTTAGCTGTTTTTAAGACGTTTTAGCAAAAAAAAAAATATATAAATTTTTTACGTTCTGTTTTTTTTAGCAGTTTTAGATACGATTTAGCAAAAAAAATTTTTCACTTTTTAGGGTTTTTATTTGTTTTTTTTTTTAGCCGTTTTATTTATAGCTAAAAAAAAAATCTTTTTATGTTTTTTTTAGCTGTTATATAAGACGTTTTAGCAAAAAAAAAAATATTAATTTTTTACGTTCTTTTTTTTTAGCAATTAGATCCGATTTAGCAAAAAAAAATTTCACTTTTTAGGGTTTTTATTTGTTTTTTTTTTTAGCCGTTTTTTTGATAGCTAAAAAAAATTTTTTTCATGTTTTTTTTAGCTGTTTTTAAGACGTTTTAGCAAAAAAAAATATATAAATTTTTTACGTTCTTTTGTTTTTAGCAATTTTAGATCCGATTTAGCAAAAAAATTTTTCACTTTTTAGGGTTTTTATTTTTTTTTTTAGCCGTTTTTTTGATAGTTAAATTTTTTCATGTTTTTTTTAGCTGTTTTTAAGACGTTTTAGCAAAAAAAAAAATATAAATTTTTTACGTGCTTTTGTTTTTAGCAATTTAAGATCCGATTTAGCAAAAAAAAATTTTCACTTTTTAGGGTTTTTATTTGTTTTTTTTTTAGCCGTTTTTTTGATAGCTAAAAAAAAATTTTTTTCATGTTTTTTTTAGCTGTTATATAAGACGTTTTAGCAAAAAAAAAAAATATTAATTTTTTACGTTCTTTTGTTTTTAGCAATTTAAGATGCGATTATGCAAAAAAAAATTTTCACTTTTTAGGGTTTTTATTTGTTTTTTTTTTTTAGCCGTTTTTTTGATAGCTAAAAAAATTTTTTTTCATGTTTTTTTTAGCTGTTTTTAAGACGTTTTAGCAAAAAAAAAAATTTATAAATTTTTTACGTTCTTTTTTTTTTAGCAATTTTAGATCCGATTTAGCAAAAAAATTTTTTCACTTTTTAGGGTTTTTATTTGTTTTTTTTTTAGCCGTTTTTTTGATAGCTAAAAAAAAAATTTTTTCATGTTTTTTTTAGCTGTTATATAAGACGTTTTAGCAAAAAAAAAAATAATAATTTTTTACGTTCTTTTGTTTTTAGCAATTTTAGATGCGATTTAGCAAAAAAAAATTTTCACTTTTCAGGGTTTTTATTTGTTTTTTTTTTTAGCCGTTTTTTTGATAGCTAAAAAAATTTTTTTCATGTTTTTTTTAGCTGTTTTTAAGACGTTTTAGCAAAAAAAAAATATATAAATTTTTTACGTTCTTTTTTTTTTTAGTAATTTTAGATCCGATTAAGCAAAAAAAATTTTCACTTTTTAGGGTTTTTATTTTTTTTTTTTAGCCGTTTTTTTGATAGCTAAAAAAAAAAATTTTTCATGTTTTTTTTAGCTGTTTTTAAGACGTTTTAGCAAAAAAAAAATATAAATTTTTTACGTACTTTTGTTTTTAGCAATTTTAGATCCGATTTAGCAAAAAAAATTTTTCACTTTTTAGGGTTTTTATTTGTTTTTTTTTTAGCCGTTTTTTTGATAGCTAAAAAAAAATTTTTTTCATGTTTTTTTTAGCTGTTATATAAGACGTTTTAGCAAAAAAAAAAAATATTAATTTTTTACGTTCTTTTGTTTTTAGCAATTTAAGATGCGATTATGCAAAAAAAAATTTTCACTTTTTAGGGTTTTTATTTGTTTTTTTTTTTAGCCGTTTTTTTGATAGCTAAAAAAATTTTTTTTCATGTTTTTTTTAGCTGTTTTTAAGACGTTTAAGCAAAAAAAAAAATATATATAAATTTTTTACGTTCTTTTTTTTTTAGCAATTTTAGATGCGATTAAGCAAAAAAAAATTTTCACTTTTCAGGGTTTTTACTTGTTTTTTTTTTAGCCGTTTTTTTTATAGCTAAAAAAAATTTTTTTCATGTTTTTTTTAGCTGTTTTTAAGACGTTTTAGCAAAAAAAAAATATATAAATTTTTTACGTTCTTTTTTTTTTTGCAATTTTAGACCCGATTTGGCAAAAAAAATTTTCACTTTTTAGGGTTTTTATTTTTTTTTTTTTAGCCGTTTTTTTGATAGCTAAAAAAAAATTTTTTCATGTTTTTTTTAGCTGTTTTTAAGACGTTTTAGCAAAAAAAAAATATAAATTTTTTACGTTCTTTTGTTTTTAGCAATTTTAGATCCGATTTAGCAAAAAAAAATTTCCACTTTTTAGGGTTTTTATTTGTTTTTTTTAGCCGTTTTATTTATAGCTAAAAAAAAAATCTTTTCATGTTTTTTTTAGCTGTTATATAAGACGTTTTAGCAAAAAAAAAAATATTAATTTTTTACGTTCTTTTTTTTTAGCAATTAGATCCGATTTAGCAAAAAAAATTTTCACTTTTTAGGGTTTTTATTTTTTTTTTTTAGCCGTTTTTTTGATAGCTAAAAAAAAAAAATTTTCATGTTTTTTTTAGCTGTCTTTAAGACGTTTTAGCAAAAAAAAAATATAAATTTTTTACGTACTTTTGTTTTTAGCAATTTTAGATCCGATTAAGCAAAAAAAAATTTCCACTTTTTAGGGTTTTTATTTGTATTTTTTTTAGCCGTTTTTTTTATAGCTAAAAAAAAATTTTTTTCATGTTTTTTTTAGCTGTTATATAAGACGTTTTAGCAAAAAAAAAAAATATTAATTTTTTACGTTCTTTTGTTTTTAGCAATTTGAGATCCGATTTAGCAAAAAAAATTTTTCACTTTTTAGGGTTTTTATTTGTTTTTTTTTTTAGCCGTTTTTTTGATAGCTAAAAAAAATTTTTTTCATGTTTTTTTTAGCTGTTTTTAAGACGTTTTAGCAAAAAAAAATATATAAATTTTTTACGTTCTTTTTTTTTTAGCAATTTTAGATCCGATTTAGCAAAAAAAATTTTCACTTTTTAGGGTTTTTATTTTTTTTTTTAGCCGTTTTTTTGATAGTTAAATTTTTTCATGTTTTTTTTAGCTGTTTTTAAGACGTTTTAGCAAAAAAAAAATATAAATTTTTTACGTACTTTTGTTTTTAGCAATTTAAGATCCGATTTAGCAAAAAAAATTTTTCACTTTTTAGGGTTTTTATTTGTTTTTTTTTTTAGCCGTTTTTTTGATAGCTAAAAACAAAATTTTTTCATGTTTTTTTTAGCTGTTATATATGACGTTTTAGCAAAAAAAAAAATATTAATTTTTTACGTTCTTTTGTTTTTAGTAATTTTAGATGCGATTTAGCAAAAAAAAATTTTCACTTTTTAGGGTTTTTATTTGTTTTTTTTTTAGCCGTTTTTTTGATAGCTAAAAAAATTTTTTTTCATGTTTTTTTAGCTGTTTTTAAGACGTTTTAGCAAAAAAAAAAATATATAAATTTTTTACGTTCTGTTTTTTTTAGCAGTTTTAGATCCGATTTAGCAAAAAAAAATTTCCACTTTTTAGGGTTTTTATTTGTTTTTTTTAGCCGTTTTATTTATAGCTAAAAAAAAAATCTTTTCATGTTTTTTTTAGCTGTTATATAAGACGTTTTAGCAAAAAAAAAAATATTAATTTTTTACGTTCTTTTTTTTTAGCAATTAGATCCGATTTAGCAAAAAAAATTTTCACTTTTTAGGGTTTTTATTTTTTTTTTTTAGCCGTTTTTTTGATAGCTAAAAAAAAAATTTTTTCATGTTTTTTTTAGCTGTCTTTAAGACGTTTTAGCAAAAAAAAAATATAAATTTTTTACGTACTTTTGTTTTTAGCAATTTTAGATCCGATTTAGCAAAAAAAAATTTCCACTTTTTAGGGTTTTTATTTGTATTTTTTTTAGCCGTTTTTTTTATAGCTAAAAAAAATTTTTTTCATGTTTTTTTTAGCTGTTATATAAGACGTTTTAGCAAAAAAAAAAATATCAATTTTTTACGTTCTTTTGTTTTTAGCAATTTGAGATCCGATTTAGCAAAAAAAATTTTTCACTTTTTAGGGTTTTTATTTGTTTTTTTTTTTAGCCGTTTTTTTGATAGCTAAAAAAAATTTTTTTCATGTTTTTTTTAGCTGTTTTTAAGACGTTTTAGCAAAAAAAAAATATATAAATTTTTTACGTTCTTTTTTTTTTAGCAATTTTAGATCCGATTTAGCAAAAAAAATTTTCACTTTTTAGGGTTTTTATTTTTTTTTTTAGCCGTTTTTTTGATAGTTAAATTTTTTCATGTTTTTTTTAGCTGTTTTTAAGACGTTTTAGCAAAAAAAAAAATATAAATTTTTTACGTACTTTTGTTTTTAGCAATTTAAGATCCGATTTAGCAAAAAAAAATTTTCACTTTTTAGGGTTTTTATTTGTTTTTTTTTTTAGCCGTTTTTTTGATAGCTAAAAAAATTTTTTTTCATGTTTTTTTTAGCTGTTTTTAAGACGTTTTAGCAAAAAAAAAAATATATAAATTTTTTACGTTCTGTTTTTTTTAGCAGTTTTAGATCCGATTTAGCAAAAAAAATTTTTCACTTTTTAGGGTTTTTATTTGTTTTTTTTTTTAGCCGTTTTATTTATAGCTAAAAAAAAATCTTTTTATGTTTTTTTTAGCTGTTATATAAGACGTTTTAGCAAAAAAAAAAATATTAATTTTTTACGTTCTTTTTTTTTAGCAATTAGATCCGATTTAGCAAAAAAAATTTTCACTTTTTAGGGTTTTTATTTGTTTTTTTTTTTAGCCGTTTTTTTGATAGCTAAAAAAAATTTTTTTTCATGTTTTTTTTAGCTGTTTTTAAGACGTTTTAGCAAAAAAAAATATATAAATTTTTTACGTTCTTTTTTTTTAGCAATTTTAGATCCGATTTTGCAAAAAAAAATTTTACTTTTTAGGGTTTTTATTTTTTTTTTAGCCGTTTTTTTGATAGCTAAAAAAAAATTTTTTTCATGTTTTTTTTAGCTGTTTTTAAGACGTTTTAGCAAAAAAAAAATATATAAATTTTTTACGTTCTTTTTTTTTTTGCAATTTTAGACCCGATTTGGCAAAAAAAATTTTCACTTTTTAGGGTTTTTATTTTTTTTTTTTTAGCCGTTTTTTTGATAGCTAAAAAAAAATTTTTTCATGTTTTTTTTAGCTGTTTTTAAGACGTTTTAGCAAAAAAAAAATATAAATTTTTTACGTTCTTTTGTTTTTAGCAATTTTAGATCCGATTTAGCAAAAAAAAATTTCCACTTTTTAGGGTTTTTATTTGTTTTTTTTAGCCGTTTTATTTATAGCTAAAAAAAAAATCTTTTCATGTTTTTTTTAGCTGTTATATAAGACGTTTTAGCAAAAAAAAAAATATTAATTTTTTACGTTCTTTTTTTTTAGCAATTAGATCCGATTTAGCAAAAAAAATTTTCACTTTTTAGGGTTTTTATTTTTTTTTTTTAGCCGTTTTTTTGATAGCTAAAAAAAAAAAATTTTCATGTTTTTTTTAGCTGTCTTTAAGACGTTTTAGCAAAAAAAAAATATAAATTTTTTACGTACTTTTGTTTTTAGCAATTTTAGATCCGATTAAGCAAAAAAAAATTTCCACTTTTTAGGGTTTTTATTTGTATTTTTTTTAGCCGTTTTTTTTATAGCTAAAAAAAAATTTTTTTCATGTTTTTTTTAGCTGTTATATAAGACGTTTTAGCAAAAAAAAAAAATATTAATTTTTTACGTTCTTTTGTTTTTAGCAATTTGAGATCCGATTTAGCAAAAAAAATTTTTCACTTTTTAGGGTTTTTATTTGTTTTTTTTTTTAGCCGTTTTTTTGATAGCTAAAAAAAATTTTTTTCATGTTTTTTTTAGCTGTTTTTAAGACGTTTTAGCAAAAAAAAATATATAAATTTTTTACGTTCTTTTTTTTTTAGCAATTTTAGATCCGATTTAGCAAAAAAAATTTTCACTTTTTAGGGTTTTTATTTTTTTTTTAGCCGTTTTTTTGATAGTTAAATTTTTTCATGTTTTTTTTAGCTGTTTTTAAGACGTTTTAGCAAAAAAAAAATATAAATTTTTTACGTACTTTTGTTTTTAGCAATTTAAGATCCGATTTAGCAAAAAAAATTTTTCACTTTTTAGGGTTTTTATTTGTTTTTTTTTTTAGCCGTTTTTTTGATAGCTAAAAACAAAATTTTTTCATGTTTTTTTTAGCTGTTATATATGACGTTTTAGCAAAAAAAAAAATATTAATTTTTTACGTTCTTTTGTTTTTAGTAATTTTAGATGCGATTTAGCAAAAAAAAATTTTCACTTTTTAGGGTTTTTATTTGTTTTTTTTTTAGCCGTTTTTTTGATAGCTAAAAAAATTTTTTTTCATGTTTTTTTAGCTGTTTTTAAGACGTTTTAGCAAAAAAAAAAATATATAAATTTTTTACGTTCTGTTTTTTTTAGCAGTTTTAGATCCGATTTAGCAAAAAAAAATTTCCACTTTTTAGGGTTTTTATTTGTTTTTTTTAGCCGTTTTATTTATAGCTAAAAAAAAAATCTTTTCATGTTTTTTTTAGCTGTTATATAAGACGTTTTAGCAAAAAAAAAAATATTAATTTTTTACGTTCTTTTTTTTTAGCAATTAGATCCGATTTAGCAAAAAAAATTTTCACTTTTTAGGGTTTTTATTTTTTTTTTTTAGCCGTTTTTTTGATAGCTAAAAAAAAAATTTTTTCATGTTTTTTTTAGCTGTCTTTAAGACGTTTTAGCAAAAAAAAAATATAAATTTTTTACGTACTTTTGTTTTTAGCAATTTTAGATCCGATTTAGCAAAAAAAAATTTCCACTTTTTAGGGTTTTTATTTGTATTTTTTTTAGCCGTTTTTTTTATAGCTAAAAAAAATTTTTTTCATGTTTTTTTTAGCTGTTATATAAGACGTTTTAGCAAAAAAAAAAATATCAATTTTTTACGTTCTTTTGTTTTTAGCAATTTGAGATCCGATTTAGCAAAAAAAATTTTTCACTTTTTAGGGTTTTTATTTGTTTTTTTTTTTAGCCGTTTTTTTGATAGCTAAAAAAAATTTTTTTCATGTTTTTTTTAGCTGTTTTTAAGACGTTTTAGCAAAAAAAAAATATATAAATTTTTTACGTTCTTTTTTTTTTAGCAATTTTAGATCCGATTTAGCAAAAAAAATTTTCACTTTTTAGGGTTTTTATTTTTTTTTTTAGCCGTTTTTTTGATAGTTAAATTTTTTCATGTTTTTTTTAGCTGTTTTTAAGACGTTTTAGCAAAAAAAAAAATATAAATTTTTTACGTACTTTTGTTTTTAGCAATTTAAGATCCGATTTAGCAAAAAAAAATTTTCACTTTTTAGGGTTTTTATTTGTTTTTTTTTTTAGCCGTTTTTTTGATAGCTAAAAAAATTTTTTTTCATGTTTTTTTTAGCTGTTTTTAAGACGTTTTAGCAAAAAAAAAAATATATAAATTTTTTACGTTCTGTTTTTTTTAGCAGTTTTAGATCCGATTTAGCAAAAAAAATTTTTCACTTTTTAGGGTTTTTATTTGTTTTTTTTTTTAGCCGTTTTATTTATAGCTAAAAAAAAAATCTTTTTATGTTTTTTTTAGCTGTTATATAAGACGTTTTAGCAAAAAAAAAAATATTAATTTTTTACGTTCTTTTTTTTTAGCAATTAGATCCGATTTAGCAAAAAAAATTTTCACTTTTTAGGGTTTTTATTTGTTTTTTTTTTTAGCCGTTTTTTTGATAGCTAAAAAAAATTTTTTTTCATGTTTTTTTTAGCTGTTTTTAAGACGTTTTAGCAAAAAAAAATATATAAATTTTTTACGTTCTTTTTTTTTAGCAATTTTAGATCCGATTTTGCAAAAAAAAATTTTACTTTTTAGGGTTTTTATTTTTTTTTTAGCCGTTTTTTTGATAGCTAAAAAAAAATTTTTTTCATGTTTTTTTTAGCTGTTATATAAGACGTTTTAGCAAAAAAAAAAAATATTAATTTTTTACGTTCTTTTGTTTTTAGCAATTTAAGATGCGATTATGCAAAAAAAAATTTTCACTTTTTAGGGTTTTTATTTGTTTTTTTTTTTAGCCGTTTTTTTGATAGCTAAAAAATTTTTTTTTCATGTTTTTTTTAGCTGTTTTTAAGACGTTTTAGCAAAAAAAAAATATATAAATTTTTTACGTTCTTTTTTTTTTAGCAATTTTAGATCCGATTTAGCAAAAAAAATTTTTCACTTTTTAGGGTTTTTATTTGTTTTTTTTTTTAGCCGTTTTTTTGATAGCTAAAAAAAAATTTTTTTCATGTTTTTTTTAGCTGTTATATAAGACGTTTTAGCAAAAAAAAAAATATTAATTTTTTACGTTCTTTTGTTTTTAGCAATTTAAGATGCGATTATGCAAAAAAAAATTTTCACTTTTTAGGGTTTTTATTTGTTTTTTTTTTTAGCCGTTTTTTTGATAGCTAAAAAAATTTTTTTTCATGTTTTTTTTAGCTGTTTTTAAGACGTTTAAGCAAAAAAAAAAAATATATAAATTTTTTACGTTCTTTTTTTTTTAGCAATTTTAGATGCGATTAAGCAAAAAAAAATTTTCACTTTTCAGGGTTTTTATTTGTTTTTTTTTTAGCCGTTTTTTTTATAGCTAAAAAAAATTTTTTTCATGTTTTTTTTAGCTGTTTTTAAGACGTTTTAGCAAAAAAAAAATATATAAATTTTTTACGTTCTTTTTTTTTTTGCAATTTTAGACCCGATTTGGCAAAAAAAATTTTCACTTTTTAGGGTTTTTATTTTTTTTTTTTTAGCCGTTTTTTTGATAGCTAAAAAAAATTTTTTCATGTTTTTTTTAGCTGTTTTTAAGACGTTTTAGCAAAAAAAAAATATAAATTTTTTACGTTCTTTTGTTTTTAGCAATTTTAGATCCGATTTAGCAAAAAAAAATTTCCACTTTTTAGGGTTTTTATTTGTTTTTTTTTAGCCGTTTTATTTATAGCTAAAAAAAAAATCTTTTCATGTTTTTTTTAGCTGTTATATAAGACGTTTTAGCAAAAAAAAAAATATTAATTTTTTACGTTCTTTTTTTTTAGCAATTAGATCCGATTTAGCAAAAAAAATTTTCACTTTTTAGGGTTTTTATTTTTTTTTTGTAGCCGTTTTTTTGATAGCTAAAAAAAAATTTTTTTCATGTTTTTTTTAGCTGTCTTTAAGACGTTTTAGCAAAAAAAAAATATAAATTTTTTACGTACTTTTGTTTTTAGCAATTTTAGATCCGATTTAGCAAAAAAAAATTTCCACTTTTTAGGGTTTTTATTTGTATTTTTTTTAGCCGTTTTTTTTATAGCTAAAAAAAAAATTTTTTCATGTTTTTTTTAGCTGTTATATAAGACGTTTTAGCAAAAAAAAAAATATTAATTTTTTACGTTCTTTTGTTTTTAGCAATTTGAGATCCGATTTAGCAAAAAAATTTTTTCACTTTTTAGGGTTTTTATTTGTTTTTTTTTTTAGCCGTTTTTTTGATAGCTAAAAAAAATTTTTTTCATGTTTTTTTTAGCTGTTTTTAAGACGTTTTAGCAAAAAAAAATATATAAATTTTTTACGTTCTTTTTTTTTTAGCAATTTTAGATCCGATTTAGCAAAAAAAATTTTCACTTTTTAGGGTTTTTATTTTTTTTTTTAGCCGTTTTTTTGATAGTTAAATTTTTTCATGTTTTTTTTAGCTGTTTTTAAGACGTTTTAGCAAAAAAAAAAATATAAATTTTTTACGTACTTTTGTTTTTAGCAATTTAAGATCCGATTTAGCAAAAAAAATTTTTCACTTTTTAGGGTTTTTATTTGTTTTTTTTTTAGCCGTTTTTTTGATAGCTAAAAACAAAATTTTTTCATGTTTTTTTTAGCTGTTATATATGACGTTTTAGCAAAAAAAAAAAATATTAATTTTTTACGTTCTTTTGTTTTTAGTAATTTTAGATGCGATTTAGCAAAAAAAAATTTTCACTTTTTAGGGTTTTTATTTGTTTTTTTTTTTAGCCGTTTTTTTGATAGCTAAAAAAATTTTTTTTCATGTTTTTTTTAGCTGTTTTTAAGACGTTTTAGCAAAAAAAAAAATATATAAATTTTTTACGTTCTGTTTTTTTTAGCAGTTTTAGATACGATTTAGCAAAAAAAATTTTTCACTTTTTAGGGTTTTTATTTGTTTTTTTTTTTAGCCGTTTTATTTATAGCTAAAAAAAAAATCTTTTTATGTTTTTTTTAGCTGTTATATAAGACGTTTTAGCAAAAAAAAAAATATTAATTTTTTACGTTCTTTTTTTTTAGCAATTAGATCCGATTTAGCAAAAAAAAATTTCACTTTTTAGGGTTTTTATTTGTTTTTTTTTTTAGCCGTTTTTTTGATAGCTAAAAAAAATTTTTTTCATGTTTTTTTTAGCTGTTTTTAAGACGTTTTAGCAAAAAAAAATATATAAATTTTTTACGTTCTTTTTTTTTTAGCAATTTGAGATCCGATTTAGCAAAAAAATTTTTCACTTTTTAGGGTTTTTATTTTTTTTTTAGCCGTTTTTTTGATAGTTAAATTTTTTCATGTTTTTTTTAGCTGTTTTTAAGACGTTTTAGCAAAAAAAAAAATATAAATTTTTTACGTGCTTTTGTTTTTAGCAATTTAAGATCCGATTTAGCAAAAAAAAATTTTCACTTTTTAGGGTTTTTATTTGTTTTTTTTTTAGCCGTTTTTTTGATAGCTAAAAAAAAATTTTTTTCATGTTTTTTTTAGCTGTTATATAAGACGTTTTAGCAAAAAAAAAAAATATTAATTTTTTACGTTCTTTTGTTTTTAGCAATTTAAGATGCGATTATGCAAAAAAAAATTTTCACTTTTTAGGGTTTTTATTTGTTTTTTTTTTTTAGCCGTTTTTTTGATAGCTAAAAAAATTTTTTTTCATGTTTTTTTTAGCTGTTTTTAAGACGTTTTAGCAAAAAAAAAAATTTATAAATTTTTTACGTTCTTTTTTTTTTAGCAATTTTAGATCCGATTTAGCAAAAAAATTTTTTCACTTTTTAGGGTTTTTATTTGTTTTTTTTTTTAGCCGTTTTTTTGATAGCTAAAAAAAAAATTTTTTCATGTTTTTTTTAGCTGTTATATAAGACGTTTTAGCAAAAAAAAAATAATAATTTTTTACGTTCTTTTGTTTTTAGCAATTTTAGATGCGATTTAGCAAAAAAAAATTTTCACTTTTCAGGGTTTTTATTTGTTTTTTTTTTTAGCCGTTTTTTTGATAGCTAAAAAAAATTTTTTTCATGTTTTTTTTAGCTGTTTTTAAGACGTTTTAGCAAAAAAAAATATATAAATTTTTTACGTTCTTTTTTTTTTTAGTAATTTTAGATCCGATTAAGCAAAAAAAATTTTCACTTTTTAGGGTTTTTATTTTTTTTTTTTTAGCCGTTTTTTTGATAGCTAAAAAAAAAATTTTTTCATGTTTTTTTTAGCTGTTTTTAAGACGTTTTAGCAAAAAAAAAATATAAATTTTTTACGTACTTTTGTTTTTAGCAATTTTAGATCCGATTTAGCAAAAAAAAATTTTCACTTTTTAGGGTTTTTATTTGTTTTTTTTTTAGCCGTTTTTTTGATAGCTAAAAAAAATTTTTTTTCATGTTTTTTTTAGCTGTTATATAAGACGTTTTAGCAAAAAAAAAAAATATTAATTTTTTACGTTCTTTTGTTTTTAGCAATTTAAGATGCGATTATGCAAAAAAAAATTTTCACTTTTTAGGGTTTTTATTTGTTTTTTTTTTTAGCCGTTTTTTTGATAGCTAAAAAAATTTTTTTTCATGTTTTTTTTAGCTGTTTTTAAGACGTTTAAGCAAAAAAAAAAATATATAAATTTTTTACGTTCTTTTTTTTTTAGCAATTTTAGATGCGATTAAGCAAAAAAAAATTTTCACTTTTCAGGGTTTTTATTTGTTTTTTTTTTAGCCGTTTTTTTTATAGCTAAAAAAAATTTTTTTCATGTTTTTTTTAGCTGTTTTTAAGACGTTTTAGCAAAAAAAAAATATATAAATTTTTTACGTTCTTTTTTTTTTTGCAATTTTAGACCCGATTTGGCAAAAAAAATTTTCACTTTTTAGGGTTTTTATTTTTTTTTTTTTTAGCCGTTTTTTTGATAGCTAAAAAAAAATTTTTTCATGTTTTTTTTAGCTGTTTTTAAGACGTTTTAGCAAAAAAAAAATATAAATTTTTTACGTTCTTTTGTTTTTAGCAATTTTAGATCCGATTTAGCAAAAAAAAATTTCCACTTTTTAGGGTTTTTATTTGTTTTTTTTTAGCCGTTTTATTTATAGCTAAAAAAAAAATCTTTTCATGTTTTTTTTAGCTGTTATATAAGACGTTTTAGCAAAAAAAAAAATATTAATTTTTTACGTTCTTTTTTTTTAGCAATTAGATCCGATTTAGCAAAAAAAATTTTCACTTTTTAGGGTTTTTATTTTTTTTTTTTAGCCGTTTTTTTGATAGCTAAAAAAAAAAAATTTTCATGTTTTTTTTAGCTGTCTTTAAGACGTTTTAGCAAAAAAAAAATATAAATTTTTTACGTACTTTTGTTTTTAGCAATTTTAGATCCGATTAAGCAAAAAAAAATTTCCACTTTTTAGGGTTTTTATTTGTATTTTTTTTAGCCGTTTTTTTTATAGCTAAAAAAAAATTTTTTTCATGTTTTTTTTAGCTGTTATATAAGACGTTTTAGCAAAAAAAAAAAATATTAATTTTTTACGTTCTTTTGTTTTTAGCAATTTGAGATCCGATTTAGCAAAAAAAATTTTTCACTTTTTAGGGTTTTTATTTGTTTTTTTTTTAGCCGTTTTTTTGATAGCTAAAAAAAATTTTTTTCATGTTTTTTTTAGCTGTTTTTAAGACGTTTTAGCAAAAAAAAATATATAAATTTTTTACGTTCTTTTTTTTTTAGCAATTTTAGATCCGATTTAGCAAAAAAAATTTTCACTTTTTAGGGTTTTTATTTTTTTTTTTAGCCGTTTTTTTGATAGTTAAATTTTTTCATGTTTTTTTTAGCTGTTTTTAAGACGTTTTAGCAAAAAAAAAAATATAAATTTTTTACGTACTTTTGTTTTTAGCAATTTAAGATCCGATTTAGCAAAAAAAATTTTTCACTTTTTAGGGTTTTTATTTGTTTTTTTTTTTAGCCGTTTTTTTGATAGCTAAAAACAAAATTTTTTCATGTTTTTTTTAGCTGTTATATATGACGTTTTAGCAAAAAAAAAAATATTAATTTTTTACGTTCTTTTGTTTTTAGTAATTTTAGATGCGATTTAGCAAAAAAAAATTTTCACTTTTTAGGGTTTTTATTTGTTTTTTTTTTAGCCGTTTTTTTGATAGCTAAAAAAATTTTTTTTCATGTTTTTTTTAGCTGTTTTTAAGACGTTTTAGCAAAAAAAAAAATATATAAATTTTTTACGTTCTGTTTTTTTTAGCAGTTTTAGATCCGATTTAGCAAAAAAAATTTTTCACTTTTTAGGGTTTTTATTTGTTTTTTTTTTTAGCCGTTTTATTTATAGCTAAAAAAAAAATCTTTTTATGTTTTTTTTAGCTGTTATATAAGACGTTTTAGCAAAAAAAAAAATATTAATTTTTTACGTTCTTTTTTTTTAGCAATTAGATCCGATTTAGCAAAAAAAATTTTCACTTTTTAGGGTTTTTATTTGTTTTTTTTTTTAGCCGTTTTTTTGATAGCTAAAAAAAATTTTTTTTCATGTTTTTTTTAGCTGTTTTTAAGACGTTTTAGCAAAAAAAAATATATAAATTTTTTACGTTCTTTTTTTTTTTTAGCAATTTTAGATCCGATTTTGCAAAAAAATTTTTTACTTTTTAGGGTTTTTATTTTTTTTTTTTAGCCGTTTTTTTGATAGCTAAAAAAAAAATTTTTCATGTTTTTTTTAGCTGTTTTTAAGACGTTTTAGCAAAAAAAAATATAAATTTTTTACGTTCTTTTGTTTTTAGCAATTTGAGATCCGATTTAGCAAAAAAAAATTTTCACTTTTTAGGGTTTTTATTTGTTTTTTTTTTAGCCGTTTTATTTATAGCTAAAAAAAAAATCTTTTCATGTTTTTTTTAGCTGTTATATAAGACGTTTTAGCAAAAAAAAAAATATTAATTTTTTAAGTTCTTTTTTTTTAGCAATTAGATCCGATTTAGCAAAAAAAATTTTCACTTTTTAGGGTTTTTATTTTTTTTTTTTTAGCCGTTTTTTTGATAGCTAAAAAAAAATTTTTTCATGTTTTTTTTAGCTGTCTTTAAGACGTTTTAGCAAAAAAAAAATATAAATTTTTTACGTACTTTTGTTTTTAGCAATTTTAGATCCGATTTAGCAAAAAAAATTTCCACTTTTTAGGGTTTTTATTTGTATTTTTTTTAGCCGTTTTTTTTATAGCTAAAAAAAAATTTTTTTCATGTTTTTTTTAGCTGTTATATAAGACGTTTTAGCAAAAAAAAAAATATTAATTTTTTACGTTCTTTTGTTTTTAGCAATTTGAGATCCGATTTAGCAAAAAAAAATTTTCACTTTTTAGGGTTTTTATTTGTTTTTTTTTTAGCCGTTTTTTTGATAGCTAAAAAAAATTTTTTTCATGTTTTTTTTAGCTGTTTTTAAGACGTTTTAGCAAAAAAAAATATATAAATTTTTTACGTTCTTTTTTTTTTAGCAATTTTAGATCCGATTTAGCAAAAAAAATTTTCACTTTTTAGGGTTTTTATTTTTTTTTTTAGCCGTTTTTTTGATAGTTAAATTTTTTCATGTTTTTTTTAGCTGTTTTTAAGACGTTTTAGCAAAAAAAAAAATTATAAATTTTTTACGTACTTTTGTTTTTAGCAATTTAAGATCCGATTTAGCAAAAAAAAATTTTCACTTTTTAGGTTTTTTATTTGTTTTTTTTTTTAGCCGTTTTTTTGATAGCTAAAAAAAAAATTTTTTCATGTTTTTTTTAGCTGTTATATAAGACGTTTTAGCAAAAAAAAAAAATATTAATTTTTTACGTTCTTTTTTTTTTAGCAATTTTAGATGCGATTTAGCAAAAAAAAATTTTCACTTTTTAGGGTTTTTATTTGTTTTTTTTTTAGCCGTTTTTTTTATAGCTAAAAAAAAATTTTTTTCATGTTTTTTTTTAGCTGTTATATAAGACGTTTTAGCAAAAAAAAAATATTAATTTTTTACGTTCTTTTGTTTTTAGCAATTTAAGATGCGATTTAGCAAAAAAAAATTTTCACTTTTCAGGGTTTTTATTTGTTTTTTTTTTTAGCCGTTTTTTTGATAGCTAAAAAAAATTTTTTTCATGTTTTTTTTAGCTGTTTTTAAGACGTTTTAGCAAAAAAAAATATATAAATTTTTTACGTTCTTTTTTTTTTAGCAATTTTAGATCCGATTTTGCAAAAAAAATTTTTACTTTTTAGGGTTTTTATTTTTTTTTTTAGCCGTTTTTTTGATAGCTAAAAAAAAATTTTTTCATGTTTTTTTTAGCTGTTTTTAAGACGTTTTAGCAAAAAAAAAATATCAATTTTTTACGTTCTTTTGTTTTTAGCAATTTGAGATCCGATTTAGCAAAAAAAAATTTTCACTTTTTAGGGTTTTTATTTGTTTTTTTTTTTAGCCGTTTTTTTGATAGCTAAATTTTTTCATGTTTTTTTTAGCTGTTTTTAAGACGTTTTAGCAAAAAAAAAAATATAAATTTTTTACGTTCTTTTGTTTTTAGCAATTTGAGATCCGATTTAGCAAAAAAAAATTTTCACTTTTCAGGGTTTTTATTTGTTTTTTTTTTTAGCCGTTTTTTTGATAGCTAAAAAAAAAATTTTTTCATGTTTTTCTTAGCTGTTATATAAGACGTTGTAGCAAAAAAAAAAAATATTAATTTTTTACGTTCTTTTGTTTTTAGCAATTTTAGATGCGATTTAGCAAAAAAAAATTTTCACTTTTCAGGGTTTTTATTTGTTTTTTTTTTAGCCGTTTTTTTGATAGCTAAAAAAAATTTTTTTCATGTTTTTTTAAGCTGTTTTTAAGACGTTTTAGCAAAAAAAAATATATAAATTTTTTACGTTCTTTTTTTTTTAGCAATTTTAGATCCGATTTAGCAAAAAAAAATTTTCACTTTTCAAGGTTTTTATTTGTTTTTTTTTTTTAGCCGTTTTTTTGATAGCTAAAAAAAAAATTTTTTCATGTTTTTTTTAGCTGTTATATAAGACGTTGTAGCAAAAAAAAAAAATATTAATTTTTTACGTTCTTTTGTTTTTAGCAATTTTAGATGCGATTTAGCAAAAAAAAATTTTCACTTTTCAGGGTTTTTATTTGTTTTTTTTTTAGCCGTTTTTTTGATAGCTAAAAAAAATTTTTTTCATGTTTTTTTAAGCTGTTTTTAAGACGTTTTAGCAAAAAAAAATATATAAATTTTTTACGTTCTTTTTTTTTTAGCAATTTTAGATCCGATTTAGCAAAAAAAAATTTTCACTTTTCAGGGTTTTTATTTGTTTTTTTTTTTAGCCGTTTTTTTGATAGCTAAAAAAAATTTTTTTCATGTTTTTTTTAGCTGTTTTTAAGACGTTTTAGCAAAAAAAAATATATAAATTTTTTACGTTCTTTTTTTTTTAGCAATTTTAGATCCGATTTTGCAAAAAAAATTTTTACTTTTTAGGGTTTTTATTTTTTTTTTTAGCCGTTTTTTTGATAGCTAAAAAAAAATTTTTTCATGTTTTTTTTAGCTGTTTTTAAGACGTTTTAGCAAAAAAAAAATATCAATTTTTTACGTTCTTTTGTTTTTAGCAATTTGAGATCCGATTTAGCAAAAAAAAATTTTCACTTTTTAGGGTTTTTATTTGTTTTTTTTTTTAGCCGTTTTTTTGATAGCTAAATTTTTTCATGTTTTTTTTAGCTGTTTTTAAGACGTTTTAGCAAAAAAAAAAATATAAATTTTTTACGTTCTTTTGTTTTTAGCAATTTGAGATCCGATTTAGCAAAAAAAAATTTTCACTTTTCAGGGGTTTTATTTGTTTTTTTTTTTAGCCGTTTTTTTGATAGCTAAAAAAAAAATTTTTTCATGTTTTTTTTAGCTGTTATATAAGACGTTGTAGCAAAAAAAAAAAATATTAATTTTTTACGTTCTTTTGTTTTTAGCAATTTTAGATGCGATTTAGCAAAAAAAAATTTTCACTTTTCAGGGTTTTTATTTGTTTTTTTTTTAGCCGTTTTTTTGATAGCTAAAAAAAATTTTTTTCATGTTTTTTTAAGCTGTTTTTAAGACGTTTTAGCAAAAAAAAATATATAAATTTTTTACGTTCTTTTTTATTTAGCAATTTTAGATCCGATTTAGCAAAAAAAAATTTTCACTTTTCAGGGTTTTTATTTGTTTTTTTTTAGCCGTTTTTTGATAGCTAAAAAAAAAATTTTTTCATGTTTTTTTTAGCTGTTATATAAGACGTTGTAGCAAAAAAAAAAAATATTAATTTTTTACGTTCTTTTGTTTTTAGCAATTTTAGATGCGATTTAGCAAAAAAAATTTTTCACTTTTCAGGGTTTTTATTTGTTTTTTTTTTAGCCATTTTTTTGATAGCTAAAAAAAATTTTTTTCATGTTTTTTTTAGCTGTTTTTAAGACGTTTTAGCAAAAAAAAAATATATAAATTTTTTACGTTCTTTTTTTTTTTGCAATTTTAGATCCGATTTGGCAAAAAAAATTTTCACTTTTTAGGGTTTTTATTTTTTTTTTTTAGCCGTTTTTTTGATAGCTAAAAAAAAAATTTTTTTATGTTTTTTTTAGCTGTTATATAAGACGTTTTAGCAAAAAAAAAAAATATTAATTTTTTACGTTCCTTTGTTTTTAGCAATTTTAGATGCGATTTAGCAAAAAAAAATTTTTACTTTTTAGGGTTTTTATTTGTTTTTTTTTTTAGCCTTTTTTTAATAGCTAAAAAAATTTTTTTTCATGTATTTTTTAGCTGTTTTTAAGACGTTTTAGCAAAAAAAAAATATATAAATTTTTTACGTTCTTTTTTTTTTAGCAATTTTAGATCCGATTTCGCAAAAAATTTTTTTCACTTTTTAGGGTTTTTATTTGTTTTTTTTTTAGCCGTTTTTTTTATAGCTAAAAAAAAAATTTTTTCATGTTTTTTTTAGCTGTTTTTAAGACGTTTTAGCAAAAAAAAAATATATAAATTTTTTACGTTCTTTTGTTTTTAGCAATTTTAGATGCGATTTAGCAAAAAAAAATTTTCACTTTTCAGGGTTTTTATTTGTTTTTTTTTTTAGCCGTTTTTTTTATAGCTAAAAAAAATTTTTTTCATGTTTTTTTTAGCTGTTTTTAAGACGTTTTAGCAAAAAAAAATATATAAATTTTTTACGTTCTTTTTTTTAACAATTTTAGATCCGATTAAGCAAAAAAAATTTTCACTTTTTAGGGGTTTTATTTTTTTTTTTAGCCGTTTTTTTGATAGCTAAAAAAAAATTTTTTTCATGTTTTTTTTAGCTGTTTTTAAGACGTTTAAGCAAAAAAAAAATATAAATTTTTTACGTTCTTTTGTTTTTAGCAATTTTAGATCCGATTTAGCAAAAAAAAATTTCCACTTTTTAGGGTTTTTATTTGTTTTTTTTTAGCCGTTTTTTTTAGAGCTAAAAAAAAATTTTTTCATGTTTTTTTTAGCTGTTATATAAGACGTTTTAGCAAAAAAAAAAATATTAATTTTTTACGTTCTTTTTTTTTTAGCAATTTTAGATCCGATTTAGCAAAAAAAATTTTCACTTTTTAGGGTTTTTATTTTTTTTTTTTAGCCGTTTTTTTGATAGCTAAAAAAAAATTTTTTTCATGTTTTTTTTAGCTGTTATATAAGACGTTTTAGCAAAAAAAAAAAATATAAATTTTTTACGTTCTTTTGTTTTTAGCAATTTTAGATCCGATTTAGCAAAAAAAAATTTCCACTTTTTAGGGTTTTTATTTGTTTTTTTTAGCCGTTTTTTTTATAGCTAAAAAAAAAAAAATTTTTCATGTTTTTTTTAGCTGTTATATAAGACGTTTAAGCAAAAAAAAAAAATATTAATTTTTTACGTTCTTTTTTTTTTAGCAATTTTAGATCCGATTTAGCAAAAAAAAATTTCACTTTTTAGGGTTTTTTTTTTTTTTAGCCGTTTTTTTGATAGCTAAAAAAAAAATTTTTTCATGTTTTTTTTAGCTGTTTTTAAGACGTTTTAGCAAAAAAAAAAATATAAATTTTTTACGTTCTTTTGTTTTTAGCAATTTTAGATCCGATTTAGCAAAAAAAAATTTCCACTTTTTAGGGTTTTTATTTGTTTTTTTTTTAGCCGTTTTTTTTATAGCTAAAAAAAAATTTTTTCATGTTTTTTTTAGCTGTTATATAAGACGTTTTTGCAAAAAAAAAAATATTAATTTTTTACGTTCCTTTGTTTTTAGCAATTTAAGATGCGATTTAGCAAAAAAAATTTTCACTTTTTAGGGTTTTTATTTGTTTTTTTTTTAGCCGTTTTTTTTATAGCTAAAAAAAAATTTTTTCATGTTTTTTTTAGCTGTTATATAAGACGTTTTAGCAAAAAAAAAAATATTAATTTTTTACGTTCTTTTGTTTTTAGCAATTTTAGATGCGATTTAGCAAAAAAAAATTTTCACTTTTCAGGGCTTTTATTTGTTTTTTTTTTTAGCCGTTTTTTTGATAGCAAAAAAAATTTTTTTCATGTTTTTTTTAGCTGTTTTTAAGACGTTTTAGCAAAAAAAAAATATATAAATTTTTTACGTTCTTTTTTTTTTAGCAATTTTAGATCCGATTTTGCAAAAAAAATTTTCACTTTTTAGGGTTTTTATTTGTTTTTTTTTTTTAGCCTTTTTTTAATAGCTAAAAAAATTTTTTTTCATGTTTTTTTTAGCTGTTTTTAAGACGTTTTAGCAAAAAAAAAATATATAAATTTTTTACGTTCTTTTTTTTTTAGCAATTTTAGATCCGATTTAGCAAAAAAAATTTTTCACTTTTTAGGGTTTTTATTTGTTTTTTTTTTAGCCGTTTTTTTGATAGCTAAAAAAAAAATTTTTTCATGTTTTTTTTAGCTGTTTTTAAGACGTTTTAGCAAAAAAAAAAAATATAAATTTTTTACGTACTTTTGTTTTTAGCAATTTTAGATCCGATTTAGCAAAAAAAAATTTCCACTTTTTAGGGTTTTTATTTGTTTTTTTTTTTAGCCGTTTTTTTGATAGCTAAAAAAAAAATTTTTTCATGTTTTTTTTAGCTGTTATATAAGACGTTTTAGCAAAAAAAAAAATATTAATTTTTTACGTTCCTTTGTTTTTAGCAATTTAAGATGCGATTTAGCAAAAAAAAATTTTCACTTTTTAGGGTTTTTATTTGTTTTTTTTTAGCCGTTTTTTTTAAAGCTAAAAAAAAATTTTTTCATTTTTTTTTTAGCTGTTATATAAGACGTTTTAGCAAAAAAAAAAAATATTAATTTTTTACGTTCTTTTGTTTTTAGCAATTTTAGATGCGATTTAGCAAAAAAAAATTTTCACTTTTCAGGGTTTTTATTTGTTTTTTTATTTAGCCGTTTTTTTGATAGCAAAAAAAATTTTTTTCATGTTTTTTTTAGCTGTTTTTAAGACGTTTTAGCAAAAAAAAAATATATAAATTTTTTACGTTCTTTTTTTTTTAGCAATTTTAGATCCGATTTTGCAAAAAAAATTTTCACTTTTTAGGGTTTTTATTTGTTTTTTTTTTAGCCTTTTTTTAATAGCTAAAAAAAATTTTTTTCATGTTTTTTTTAGCTGTTTTTAAGACGTTTTAGCAAAAAAAAAATATATAAATTTTTTACGTTCTTTTTTTTTTAGCAATTTTAGATCCGATTTAGCAAAAAAAATTTTCACTTTTTAGGGTTTTTATTTTTTTTTTTAGCCGTTTTTTTGATAGCTAAATTTTTTCATGTTTTTTTTAGCTGTTTTTAAGACGTTTTAGCAAAAAAACAAATATAAATTTTTTACGTTCTTTTGTTTTTAGCAATTTTAGATGCGATTTAGCAAAAAAAAATTTTCACTTTTCAGGGTTTTTATTTGTTTTTTTTTTAGCCGTTTTTTTGATAGCTAAAAAAAATTTTTTTCATGTTTTTTTAAGCTGTTTTTAAGACGTTTTAGCAAAAAAAAATATATAAATTTTTTACGTTCTTTTTTTTTTAGCAATTTTAGATCCGATTTAGCAAAAAAAAATTTTCACTTTTCAGGGTTTTTATTTGTTTTTTTTTTAGCCATTTTTTTGATAGCTAAAAAAAAATTTTTTCATGTTTTTTTTAGCTGTTTTTAAGACGTTTTAGCAAAAAAAAAATATATAAATTTTTTACGTTCTTTTTTTTTTTGCA
Source organism: Siphlonurus alternatus (assembly GCA_949825025.1). Taxonomy (NCBI): domain Eukaryota; kingdom Metazoa; phylum Arthropoda; class Insecta; order Ephemeroptera; family Siphlonuridae; genus Siphlonurus; species Siphlonurus alternatus. The sequence goes on from CATKWE010000002.1 coordinate 1,143,367, forward strand.
ATTTTAGATCCGATTTGGCAAAAAAAATTTTCACTTTTTAGGGTTTTTATTTTTTTTTTTTTAGCCGTTTTTTTGATAGCTAAAAAAAATTTTTTCATGTTTTTTTTAGATGTTTTTAAGACGTTTTAGCAAAAAAGAAATATATAATTTTTTTACGTTCTTTTGTTTTTAGCAATTTTAGATGCGATTTAGCAAAAAAAAATTTTCACTTTTTAGGGTTTTTATTTGTTTTTTTTTTTAGCCTTTTTTTAATAGCTAAAAAAATTTTTTTTCATGTATTTTTTAGCTGTTTTTAAGACGTTTTAGCAAAAAAAAAAATATATAAATTTTTTACGTTCTTTTTTTTTTAGCAATTTTAGATCCGATTTAGCAAAAAATTTTTTTCACTTTTTAGGGTTTTTATTTGTTTTTTTTTTAGCCGTTTTTTTTATAGCTAAAAAAAATTTTTTCATGTTTTTTTTAGCTGTTTTTAAGACGTTTTAGCAAAAAAAAAATATATAAATTTTTTACGTTCTTTTGTTTTTAGCAATTTAAGATGCGATTTAGCGAAAAAAAATTTTCACTTTTTAGGGTTTTTATTTGTTTTTTTTAGCCATTTTTTTTAAAGCTAAAAAAAAATTTTTTCATTTTTTTTTTAGCTGTTATATAAGTAGAGGGGGTGTACCGGTCCTGGAACTGCGGATCGGCGGATCAGTGACGTCACAGGCTATTAGTTAATAGCTTTAGGGCTATTAATTAATAGGTCACGTGACCGATAGGGGAAGGGTAGGGGTAGGGGTACCAATAGCCTATTAAGAGTAATAATTGGAGGGGAGGGGAACCGTTTAACGATCGATTATTGGTAACGTGACTTAATAGCATCATTTAATAACCTATTAATTTTTTTATCGTTAATGAGGAGACCAATCACCAACCGATTTTTTGTCACGTGACCTAATCGTTTAATGTAATAGTAATATGAATTCAATTTATTTATTTATTGCTTTTTTTTTAATTAACATTGTAATTAAAGGCTAACATACGCTAGCTTTGAACGTACGTTTCATAACATACATAATTGAACGTCAGCATTTCCGCCCGCCTTCGCGCATCGTGAGAAATGTGCCGAACGATGCTTTAAAAACAAACCGCGCATTTATGCAACGCTTGCATTGCACGGGAACATATATAGGCGTGCAAACATATACGTACGTCTTCAATCTTGAGCGCATTGCAATGTTATACGTTGAAATAAATCCATCAGGTATTTTCTATGTATTATCTAAAAGAATTGTGAATCACAGGAGGAAAAAATACTTTACCACTCTCAGCTCTATATATGTCTAATATATGTATGTTTTATAATATACGTATATATTAAATTCATACAAAGAAAAAATTATTAAGTTATAACAGTTAATGTTTATAAAATAAATAAATTCTATATCCCATATCTCTTAAAGCAAAATTAATATAGGTGTAATATAAAATAAACACAATAATAATAAAATACACAAAAATGAATATTATTTTTATTTATTCATATTTATATATATTTTTTAAATTGTTGGATTAAAACCTACATAATTTTTTATCGTGAAAAGCAAGCAGTTGAATAAAAAATTATAATTAAATACGCTAAAATAACGTTTTACGTTAATTTTTAAATCCATGTTGAATATTTTTTAATATCAGGTATTTTAAACGGGTCTTGAACGGGTATCATAGGTATATGAACGGGTATCGACGGTACTTTAACGGGAACCAGTTCTAGACTACAGCAGAATATAGAAAGCTGTATAATTTTATAAACGATCATAGAATATACTAAAATGAACCTTATGTATAAAGTATATATACTTTCAAATTTTGATGATTCAGCCGTATTTTTATATAAATGCAGCCAAGATTTTGAAGAAGATTCACAAATAAATATTAAATCCTATACCTCTTAATGCAAACTTAAATCTAGGTGTATTATGAACTAAATATAATATGATAAAATACACAAGAATAAATCCTATACCATGTATTTATTTATTTTGTAGCTTCGACGAATTAAGCTACAGTTTTATGAAAATTCAACCTAAGTTTATTATCATTTGTCTCTATATTCTACTCATATAAAGCAAGCAGGTGCATTATAATTTTATTAAAATACACTGAAATGAACCTTTAGCTTGCATTACACGATACAATTTTTTTTTCTGATTATTGTATACAATTATTCCTTACTACAAAATTTAATCTCCATTTGTTTTACTGAGAGGAAATTTTCTTGCAAGAAAAGATTGTAAACAACAATCAGAAAAATTATATCGTGTAATATAGGCTTTAGGCGTAAATATTATAAAATCAATGTTGACCAAGTTAAAAAATTACGTCTTCAACTAATCTTTTACACCTCTAAACCTAATCTTTTTGGCTCTAGAATGCATCTTATTTCCTCTTCAATAAAATTAAGTATGAAATGAAGAAAATACTGCGCATATTATCTAACATTTTATGATCAAGAAGAGAAAAAAAAAATTAAAAAAAAAAATATGTCATTTCATCTCTTCAGGTTTTTTTTTCTTTTTTTTTTTCCTCTAAAATTATGCAAAATAAAAGGAGAAATGACGAGAGGAGCAAAGAAAAGATGAAATTTATTTCAACTCAGGTGTCTCTGACTCACTCACTTACTCTCTCTCTCGCTCTCGCTCTATCTCTCTCTCTCTCTCTCTCTCTCTCTCTCTCTCTCTCTGTCTGTCTCTCTCTCTCTCTCTCTCTCTCTCTCTCTCTCTCTCTCTCTCTCTCTCTCTCTCTCTCTCTCTCTCTCTCTCTCTCTCTCTCTCTCTCTCTCTCTCTGTCTCTCTCTATTCTTGTGAAGAAACTAAAAATTAATAAATATATAAAATGATACAAAAACATAAATTTTATATTTTAATTTTAAATACTTGCAATAATTTTGAACATATTATATTTGAAAATAGTACAAATAAAGATCATTTTTCTATTTGAATTTAATTAAAATCTCCATAATATACACATTCAAAACAACGTTATACCACAGGTAAATTTCTCACTTCAAGTGTATGATAATATTATAAATTGTCCTATAAAGCGTATATTTAATTTTAACTTTTGAGAATTTCAACAGTAACGTCACTAAAATAAAATGTAAAATTAATATTTGCTTAGTAGCAATGTTACATTTTGCACTGCACGAACTGTACTGATCAAAGTGTATATACAATGGTTATACCGATGTTTAATAATTGAAACTGTTTCAATCAAAATAAGGGTTTATACACCAATGTACAGTATAAAGAGGTGAAACATTTTGATCTCACAAGCCTGATAATAAACCATATGAAACTAGGTGTTTCTTCTATTAATCATCTTTTTCATCACTATACCTGTGAGGTAAATTACTAGGGAGATAATGAAACTTATATTTCTAACTAATAATTTTATTTTTATTTTATCATTAAGTTTCAGCATTTTCAAGCACAATCTTACTCACGAGCCAATGTTACTTTTCTCTGCATTTCTGTGATTAAAATTTTGTTATTTTTTTTTTTAATTTTGAAAGATATTATAATAAATCTCTCTTCAATATATGTAAAAGATTATTTTTCACGTACCGGATATAAGCAAATAAAAAAGTATACGCAAATAATCTTCAAATTTTTCAACAAGAAAATGAGCTTTAAGGAGAAAGTTTTGTCTTTTTTATTCCTATTAATTTCATTTCTATTCCTGTAAGAAAAATATTTATAGAAGAAGAATAATGTAATTATTCTCATATCGACTTTCGTTGAAAAAAAATACGTCTTCAACTCATTCTTTACACGTCTAAACTTAATGTTTTAACCTTTAAAATACATCTTATTTCCTCTTCGCTCAAAGTAAAGAGACAAAATAGAAGCAATATTTCTAACATTTCATGCTCAAGAAGAGGAAATTATGTAGACGAAAAAAGAGATTAATACCGAATAAAAGATGAAATTTATTTCTGGTTTATAGATCCAATTAATTGAAATATTTTTAAGAATGGACATCAGTAATTTATACTTTCTTGTCAGAGAAGCTAAAGAAGCTAGAGTTTCTTTCGTCGTTAAAAAGTGCAACCTTGCGTAACTTTATTCTAAGATGTGCTGTGACAAATGAAATGTTACAATAATGAATAAATAATTCAATGATAAAAATTGATATCTAGTTAGTAAGAATATAATTATATTTACTTGTTAAAGATCCCCGAGTTGAAATAAATTTCATCTTTTATTCGGTATTAATCTCTTCTCTCGTCTAATTTTCTCTTCTTGAGCATGAAATGTTAGAAATATCGCTTCTATTTTGTCTCTTTACTTTGAGCGAAGAGGAAATAAGATGTGTTTTAGAGGTTAAAAGATTAAGTTTAGACGTGTAAAGATGAGTTGAAGACGTATTTTTGAACTAACTAATATTTGCAATAAAACACAAGTTTCAATATCATATAACTTTGTTAATAAAATTATTATATCTTTTATGATTGTTAGAGCTTACAGCATTTCCTGGATTAAATATTGGAATATTGTATTTTAAAAGATATCAAAATATTTCTTTTTTCAACATGAAGATACGTGGTTATTTATTATAATTTCTTGAACGCATTTCAATCAAATGAGTTTATAGAGCAAAGTAATTAAAAGTATTTTGCTGAATCTTAACTTTACCTAATATTACATTGCAGAAAACCAAGTGAAATATAATATCGAAATTGAAAATTTAATTTACCGTCACTATGTTGCGAGCCAAATACATAAGGGAAGTACTCATAGATTCAACACGTAAATGTGTTCTTATTTTAATATTTACCTAAACAATGTTTAACAAAAAACTATAAACAAATATAAATTATTTTTATTTTTCCATCTCATTTCCATAATTATTACTAACATGTATAACAGGAGTTTTATATTATTATAAATATAACGTTCCTGTAATACTTTTGCATTATTTAAAGCAATATTTTTAATTTTGTCTCCGCATTTCCTAGAGTTAATTTATGCAAGGTTGTATGTAAATGTAGAATTTTACACTTCTGTACATAAAACTACAGGGTTAGAGACGTTTATTTTGAAAATATTTTAATCAAAAGATAAAAATTATAATGCAAATTAAAAACTAACCCAATAATAGAATGTAAAACAAAGCGTATATTACAAGCCTAACGATCTTAAAATAATTCTAAATTATGTGTAATATAGGCTTTAAGCGTAAATATTATAAAATCAACGTTGACCAAGTTGAAAAATTACGTCTTTAACTAATCCTTTACACATCTGAACCTAATGTTTTTACCTAGAAAAATTTCTTGCTAAAAAAGGGGGCGACAATCAGAAAAATTGTATCGTATATTATAGGCTTTAATTGTAAATATTATATAATCAACGATGACCATGTTGAAAAATTACGTCTTCAACAAATCTTTTACACATATAAACCTAATCTTTTTACCTCTAGAACGCATCTTTTTTCCTCTTCAATCAAATTAAGGATGAAATGAAGACAATATTCTAACATTTTATGTTCAAAAAGAGGAAAAAATTAAAAAAATACGTCATTTCGTCTTTTCAGCTCTTTTTTCCTCTAAAATGGTGCAAAATAAAAAAAGAAATGACAATAGGGAGTTAAGTAACATAAAAAAAAAAAGAAAAAAAATACGAAATTAATTTCAACTCAGGTGTATTATATTTTTTAGTATTACGTATTTTAATATGTATTATTTATTAATCAAAAGTGAAAAAACACCCTAAAGTGTCTGCTCTCTCTCTCTCTCTCTCTTCTTGTGGAGAAACTAAAAAATAATAAAAATAATATATAAAATGATACAAAAACATAAATTGTTTATATTTTTATTTTAAATACTTGCAATAATTTCCAACACATTATCTTTGGAAAAAGTACAAATAAAGGTCAATTTTCTTTTTGAAACTAATTAAAATCTCCATAATATTCACATACCAAACAACGTTATATCACAGGTAAATTTCTCAGGAATTAAATGCATTAAGAATATACTCTCTTTTAATGGATACAAATATTATAATATTTTCCTTATAAATTGTGTCATTGAAAAATAGTAATGAAATAGGAAACATATACAGCCTAAAATCAAATTTGTTACTTCATATATTAATCACAAAGAAAAAATTAAGGTATAACAATCAATGTTAATTAAAGTAAATAAATATTAAATCCTGTACCACTTAATGCAAACTTAATCAATTAAATGTTTCAACGATTTAGGAAAACTGTCAATTAATTAAGTAAAAATATAAATTTATTGATATTTATTACTTGAAAATATTTAAATCACTTAGGCCTATAGTATAAACACAGTTTAATCTACGGAAAACAAATTTGATTTTAGACTGTATAAGTTTCCTTTTTCTTTACTATTTTTAAAAGACAAATTTTCTAAGGAAAATATTATAATTTTTGTACCTTTAAAAGAGATTAAATTCTCAATGCACTTTATTCCTAAAACATTTTCAAATAATTCAGCTCTTGAATCCCTAGAATTCAGGGTAGTCAGGGTAATTTCTTTTTCTTCACATCATTGGTAGTAATTCTTGAACTAACATTGAACGGTAAATGTATGGGTTTTTAAACGGTTGAAGAACGGGTAGTGAAAGGTTTACCCGTTTTTCACCCGTTCCAACCCGTTCTTTACCCGTTCGTTCACCGTTCACTACCAGTTCTTCAACCGTTTAAAACCCGTACATTTGCCGTTCAATGTCAGTTCAAGAATTACTACCAATGATGTGAAGAAAAAGAAATTACCCTGACTACACTGAATTCTAGGGATTCAAGAGCTGAATTATTTGAAAATGTTTTAGGAATAAAGTGCATTGAGAATTTAATCTCTTTTAAAGGTACAAAAATTATAATATTTTCCTTAGAAAATTTGTCTTTTAAAAATAGTAAAGAAAAAGGAAACTTATACAGTCTAAAATCAAATTTGTTTTCCGTAGATTAAACTGTGTTTATACTATAGGCCTAAGTGATTTAAATATTTTCAAGTAATAAATATCAATAAATTTATATTTTTACTTAATTAATTGACAGTTTTCCTAAATCGTTGAAACATTTAATTGATTAAGTTTGCATTAAGTGGTACAGGATTTAATATTTATTTACTTTAATTAACATTGATTGTTATACCTTAATTTTTTCTTTGTGATTAATATATGAAGTAACAAATTTGATTTTAGGCTGTATATGTTTCCTATTTCATTACTATTTTTCAATGACACAATTTATAAGGAAAATATTATAATATTTGTATCCATTAAAAGAGAGTATATTCTTAATGCATTTAATTCCTGAGAAATTTACCTGTGATATAACGTTGTTTGGTATGTGAATATTATGGAGATTTTAATTAGTTTCAAAAAGAAAATTGACCTTTATTTGTACTTTTTCCAAAGATAATGTGTTGGAAATTATTGCAAGTATTTAAAATAAAAATATAAACAATTTATGTTTTTGTATCATTTTATATATTATTTTTATTATTTTTTAGTTTCTCCACAAGAAGAGAGAGAGAGAGAGAGAGCAGACACTTTAGGGTGTTTTTTCACTTTTGATTAATAAATAATACATATTAAAATACGTAATACTAAAAAATATAATACACCTGAGTTGAAATTAATTTCGTATTTTTTTTCTTTTTTTTTTTTATGTTACTTAACTCCCTATTGTCATTTCTTTTTTTATTTTGCACCATTTTAGAGGAAAAAAGAGCTGAAAAGACGAAATGACGTATTTTTTTAATTTTTTCCTCTTTTTGAACATAAAATGTTAGAATATTGTCTTCATTTCATCCTTAATTTGATTGAAGAGGAAAAAAGATGCGTTCTAGAGGTAAAAAGATTAGGTTTATATGTGTAAAAGATTTGTTGAAGACGTAATTTTTCAACATGGTCATCGTTGATTATATAATATTTACAATTAAAGCCTATAATATACGATACAATTTTTCTGATTGTCGCCCCCTTTTTTAGCAAGAAATTTTTCTAGGTAAAAACATTAGGTTCAGATGTGTAAAGGATTAGTTAAAGACGTAATTTTTCAACTTGGTCAACGTTGATTTTATAATATTTACGCTTAAAGCCTATATTACACATAATTTAGAATTATTTTAAGATCGTTAGGCTTGTAATATACGCTTTGTTTTACATTCTATTATTGGGTTAGTTTTTAATTTGCATTATAATTTTTATCTTTTGATTAAAATATTTTCAAAATAAACGTCTCTAACCCTGTAGTTTTATGTACAGAAGTGTAAAATTCTACATTTACATACAACCTTGCATAAATTAACTCTAGGAAATGCGGAGACAAAATTAAAAATATTGCTTTAAATAATGCAAAAGTATTACAGGAACGTTATATTTATAATAATATAAAACTCCTGTTATACATGTTAGTAATAATTATGGAAATGAGATGGAAAAATAAAAATAATTTATATTTGTTTATAGTTTTTTGTTAAACATTGTTTAGGTAAATATTAAAATAAGAACACATTTACGTGTTGAATCTATGAGTACTTCCCTTATGTATTTGGCTCGCAACATAGTGACGGTAAATTAAATTTTCAATTTCGATATTATATTTCACTTGGTTTTCTGCAATGTAATATTAGGTAAAGTTAAGATTCAGCAAAATACTTTTAATTACTTTGCTCTATAAACTCATTTGATTGAAATGCGTTCAAGAAATTATAATAAATAACCACGTATCTTCATGTTGAAAAAAGAAATATTTTGATATCTTTTAAAATACAATATTCCAATATTTAATCCAGGAAATGCTGTAAGCTCTAACAATCATAAAAGATATAATAATTTTATTAACAAAGTTATATGATATTGAAACTTGTGTTTTATTGCAAATATTAGTTAGTTCAAAAATACGTCTTCAACTCATCTTTACACGTCTAAACTTAATCTTTTAACCTCTAAAACACATCTTATTTCCTCTTCGCTCAAAGTAAAGAGACAAAATAGAAGCGATATTTCTAACATTTCATGCTCAAGAAGAGAAAATTAGACGAGAGAAGAGATTAATACCGAATAAAAGATGAAATTTATTTCAACTCGGGGATCTTTAACAAGTAAATATAATTATATTCTTACTAACTAGATATCAATTTTTATCATTGAATTATTTATTCATTATTGTAACATTTCATTTGTCACAGCACATCTTAGAATAAAGTTACGCAAGGTTGCACTTTTTAACGACGAAAGAAACTCTAGCTTCTTTAGCTTCTCTGACAAGAAAGTATAAATTACTGATGTCCATTCTTAAAAATATTTCAATTAATTGGATCTATAAACCAGAAATAAATTTCATCTTTTATTCGGTATTAATCTCTTTTTTCGTCTACATAATTTCCTCTTCTTGAGCATGAAATGTTAGAAATATTGCTTCTATTTTGTCTCTTTACTTTGAGCGAAGAGGAAATAAGATGTATTTTAAAGGTTAAAACATTAAGTTTAGACGTGTAAAGAATGAGTTGAAGACGTATTTTTTTTCAACGAAAGTCGATATGAGAATAATTACATTATTCTTCTTCTATAAATATTTTTCTTACAGGAATAGAAATGAAATTAATAGGAATAAAAAAGACAAAACTTTCTCCTTAAAGCTCATTTTCTTGTTGAAAAATTTGAAGATTATTTGCGTATACTTTTTTATTTGCTTATATCCGGTACGTGAAAAATAATCTTTTACATATATTGAAGAGAGATTTATTATAATATCTTTCAAAATTAAAAAAAAAAATAACAAAATTTTAATCACAGAAATGCAGAGAAAAGTAACATTGGCTCGTGAGTAAGATTGTGCTTGAAAATGCTGAAACTTAATGATAAAATAAAAATAAAATTATTAGTTAGAAATATAAGTTTCATTATCTCCCTAGTAATTTACCTCACAGGTATAGTGATGAAAAAGATGATTAATAGAAGAAACACCTAGTTTCATATGGTTTATTATCAGGCTTGTGAGATCAAAATGTTTCACCTCTTTATACTGTACATTGGTGTATAAACCCTTATTTTGATTGAAACAGTTTCAATTATTAAACATCGGTATAACCATTGTATATACACTTTGATCAGTACAGTTCGTGCAGTGCAAAATGTAACATTGCTACTAAGCAAATATTAATTTTACATTTTATTTTAGTGACGTTACTGTTGAAATTCTCAAAAGTTAAAATTAAATATACGCTTTATAGGACAATTTATAATATTATCATACACTTGAAGTGAGAAATTTACCTGTGGTATAACGTTGTTTTGAATGTGTATATTATGGAGATTTTAATTAAATTCAAATAGAAAAATGATCTTTATTTGTACTATTTTCAAATATAATATGTTCAAAATTATTGCAAGTATTTAAAATTAAAATATAAAATTTATGTTTTTGTATCATTTTATATATTTATTAATTTTTAGTTTCTTCACAAGAATAGAGAGAGACAGAGAGAGAGAGAGAGAGAGAGAGAGAGAGAGAGAGAGAGAGAGAGAGAGAGAGAGAGAGAGAGAGAGAGAGAGAGAGCAGACAGAGAGAGAGAGAGAGAGAGAGAGAGAGAGAGAGAGAGAGATAGAGCGAGAGCGAGAGAGAGAGTAAGTGAGTGAGTCAGAGACACCTGAGTTGAAATAAATTTCATCTTTTCTTTGCTCCTCTCGTCATTTCTCCTTTTATTTTGCATAATTTTAGAGGAAAAAAAAAAGAAAAAAAAAACCTGAAGAGATGAAATGACATATTTTTTTTTTAATTTTTTTTTTCTCTTCTTGATCATAAAATGTTAGATAATATGCGCAGTATTTTCTTCATTTCATACTTAATTTTATTGAAGAGGAAATAAGATGCATTCTAGAGCCAAAAAGATTAGGTTTAGAGGTGTAAAAGATTAGTTGAAGACGTAATTTTTTAACTTGGTCAACATTGATTTTATAATATTTACGCCTAAAGCCTATATTACACGATATAATTTTTCTGATTGTTGTTTACAATCTTTTCTTGCAAGAAAATTTCCTCTCAGTAAAACAAATGGAGATTAAATTTTGTAGTAAGGAATAATTGTATACAATAATCAGAAAAAAAAATTGTATCGTGTAATGCAAGCTAAAGGTTCATTTCAGTGTATTTTAATAAAATTATAATGCACCTGCTTGCTTTATATGAGTAGAATATAGAGACAAATGATAATAAACTTAGGTTGAATTTTCATAAAACTGTAGCTTAATTCGTCGAAGCTACAAAATAAATAAATACATGGTATAGGATTTATTCTTGTGTATTTTATCATATTATATTTAGTTCATAATACACCTAGATTTAAGTTTGCATTAAGAGGTATAGGATTTAATATTTATTTGTGAATCTTCTTCAAAATCTTGGCTGCATTTATATAAAAATACGGCTGAATCATCAAAATTTGAAAGTATATATACTTTATACATAAGGTTCATTTTAGTATATTCTATGATCGTTTATAAAATTATACAGCTTTCTATATTCTGCTGTAGTCTAGAACTGGTTCCCGTTAAAGTACCGTCGATACCCGTTCATATACCTATGATACCCGTTCAAGACCCGTTTAAAATACCTGATATTAAAAAATATTCAACATGGATTTAAAAATTAACGTAAAACGTTATTTTAGCGTATTTAATTATAATTTTTTATTCAACTGCTTGCTTTTCACGATAAAAAATTATGTAGGTTTTAATCCAACAATTTAAAAAATATATATAAATATGAATAAATAAAAATAATATTCATTTTTGTGTATTTTATTATTATTGTGTTTATTTTATATTACACCTATATTAATTTTGCTTTAAGAGATATGGGATATAGAATTTATTTATTTTATAAACATTAACTGTTATAACTTAATAATTTTTTCTTTGTATGAATTTAATATATACGTATATTATAAAACATACATATATTAGACATATATAGAGCTGAGAGTGGTAAAGTATTTTTTCCTCCTGTGATTCACAATTCTTTTAGATAATACATAGAAAATACCTGATGGATTTATTTCAACGTATAACATTGCAATGCGCTCAAGATTGAAGACGTACGTATATGTTTGCACGCCTATATATGTTCCCGTGCAATGCAAGCGTTGCATAAATGCGCGGTTTGTTTTTAAAGCATCGTTCGGCACATTTCTCACGATGCGCGAAGGCGGGCGGAAATGCTGACGTTCAATTATGTATGTTATGAAACGTACGTTCAAAGCTAGCGTATGTTAGCCTTTAATTACAATGTTAATTAAAAAAAAAGCAATAAATAAATAAATTGAATTCATATTACTATTACATTAAACGATTAGGTCACGTGACAAAAAATCGGTTGGTGATTGGTCTCCTCATTAACGATAAAAAAATTAATAGGTTATTAAATGATGCTATTAAGTCACGTTACCAATAATCGATCGTTAAACGGTTCCCCTCCCCTCCAATTATTACTCTTAATAGGCTATTGGTACCCCTACCCCTACCCTTCCCCTATCGGTCACGTGACCTATTAATTAATAGCCCTAAAGCTATTAACTAATAGCCTGTGACGTCACTGATCCGCCGATCCGCAGTTCCAGGACCGGTACACCCCCTCTACTTATATAAGACGTTTTAGCAAAAAAAAAAATATTAATTTTTTACGTTCTTTTGTTTTTAGCAATTTTAGATGCGATTTAGCAAAAAAAAATTTTCACTTTTCAGGGTTTTTATTTGTTTTTTTTTTTAGCCGTTTTTTTGATAGCAAAAAAAATTTTTTTCATGTTTTTTTTAGCTGTTTTTAAGACGTTTTAGCAAAAAAAAAATATATAAATTTTTTACGTTCTTTTTTTTTTAGCAATTTTAGATCCGATTTTGCAAAAAAAATTTTCACTTTTTAGGGTTTTTATTTGTTTTTTTTTTTTAGCCTTTTTTTAATAGCTAAAAAAATTTTTTTTCATGTTTTTTTTAGCTGTTTTTAAGACGTTTTAGCAAAAAAAAAATATATAAATTTTTTACGTTCTTTTTTTTTTAGCAATTTTAGATCCGATTTAGCAAAAAAAATTTTCACTTTTTAGGGTTTTTATTTTTTTTTTTAGCCGTTTTTTTGATAGCTAAATTTTTTCATGTTTTTTTTAGCTGTTTTTAAGACGTTTTAGCAAAAAAAAAAATATAAATTTTTTACGTTCTTTTGTTTTTAGCAATTTTAGATGCGATTTAGCAAAAAAAAATTTTCACTTTTCAGGGTTTTTATTTGTTTTTTTTTTAGCCGTTTTTTTGATAGCTAAAAAAAATTTTTTTCATGTTTTTTTAAGCTGTTTTTAAGACGTTTTAGCAAAAAAAAATATATAAATTTTTTACGTTCTTTTTTTTTTAGCAATTTTAGATCCGATTTAGCAAAAAAAAATTTTCACTTTTCAGGGTTTTTATTTGTTTTTTTTTTTAGCCGTTTTTTTGATAGCTAAAAAAAAAATTTTTTCATGTTTTTTTTAGCTGTTATATAAGACGTTGTAGCAAAAAAAAAAAATATTAATTTTTTACGTTCTTTTGTTTTTAGCAATTTTAGATGCGATTTAGCAAAAAAAAATTTTCACTTTTCAGGGTTTTTATTTGTTTTTTTTTTAGCCGTTTTTTTTATAGCTAAAAAAAAAATTTTTTCATGTTTTTTTTAGCTGTTTTTAAGACGTTTTAGCAAAAAAAAAATATATAAATTTTTTACGTTCTTTTGTTTTTAGCAATTTTAGATGCGATTTAGCAAAAAAAAATTTTCACTTTTCAGGGTTTTTATTTGTTTTTTTTTTAGCCGTTTTTTTTATAGCTAAAAAAAAATTTTTTCATGGTTTTTTTAGCTGTTTTTAAGACGTTTTAGCAAAAAAAAATATATAATTTTTTTACGTTCTTTTGTTTTTAGCAATTTTAGATGCGATTTAGCATAAAAAAATTTTCACTTTTCAGGGTTTTTATTTGTTTTTTTTTTTAGCCGTTTTTTTGATAGCTAAAAAAAATTTTTTCATGTTTTTTTTTAGCTGTTTTTAAGACGTTTTAGCAAAAAAAAAATATATAAATTTTTTACGTTCTTTTGTTTTTAGCAATTTTAGATGCGATTTAGCAAAAAAAAATTTTCACTTTTCAGGGTTTTTATTTGTTTTTTTTTTAGCCGTTTTTTTGATAGCTAAAAAAAATTTTTTCATGTTTTTTTTAGATGTTTTTAAGACGTTTTAGCAAAAAAAAAATATATAAATTTTTTACGTTCTTTTGTTTTTAGCAATTTTAGATGCGATTTAGCAAAAAAAAATTTTCACTTTTCAGGGTTTTTATTTGTTTTTTTTTTTAGCCGTTTTTTTGATAGCTAAAAAAAATTTTTTTCATGTTTTTTTTAGCTGTTTTTATAAGACGTTTTAGCAAAAAAAAATATATAAATTTTTTTACGTTCTTTTTTTTTTAGCAATTTTAGATCCGATTTAACAAAAAAAATTTTCACTTTTTAGGGTTTTTATTTTTTTTTTTAGCCGTTTTTTTGATAGCTAAAAAAAAATTTTTTTCATGTTTTTTTTAGCTGTTATATAAGACGTTTTAGCAAAAAAAAAAAATATTAATTTTCCTTTGTTTTTAGCAATTTTAGATGCAATTTAGCAAAAAAAATTTTTCACTTTTTAGGATTTTTGTTTGTTTTTTTTTTTTAGCCTTTTTTTAATAGCTAAAAAAATTTTTTTTCATGTTTTTTTTAGCTGTTTTTAAGACGTTTTAGCAAAAAAAAATATATAAATTTTTTACGTTCTTTTTTTTTTAGCAATTTTAGATCCGATTTAGCAAAAAAATTTTTTCACTTTTTAGGGTTTTTATTTGTTTTTTTTTTTAGCCGTTTTTTTTATAGCTAAAAAAAAAATTTTTTCATGTTTTTTTTAGCTGTTATATAAGACGTTTTAGCAAAAAAAAATATTAATTTTTTACGTTCTTTTGTTTTTAGCAATTTTAGATGCGATTTAGCAAAAAAAAATTTTCACTTTTCAGGGTTTTTATTTGTTTTTTTTTTTAGCCGTTTTTTTGATAGCTAAAAAAATTTTTTCATGTTTTTTTTAGCTGTTTTTAAGACGTTTTAGCAAAAAAAAAATATATAAATTTTTTACGTTCTTTTGTTTTTAGCAATTTTAGATGCGATTTAGCAAAACAAAATTTTCACTTTTCAGGGTTTTTATTTGTTTTTTTTTTAGCCGTTTTTTTGATAGCTAAAAAAATTTTTTCATGTTTTTTTTAGCTGTTTTTAAGACGTTTTAGCAAAAAAAAAATATATAAATTTTTTACGTTCTTTTTTTTTTAGCAATTTTAGATCCGATTTAGCAAAAATTTTTTTTCACTTTTTAGGGTTTTTATTTGTTTTTTTTTTAGCCGTTTTTTTTATAGCTAAAAAAAAATTTTTTCATGTTTTTTTAGCTGTTTTTAAGACGTTTTAGCAAAAAAAAAATATATAAATTTTTTACGTTCTTTTGTTTTTAGCAATTTAAGATGCGATTTAGCGAAAAAAAATTTTCACTTTTTAGGGTTTTTATTTGTTTTTTTTAGCCATTTTTTTTAAAGCTAAAAAAAAATTTTTTCATTTTTTTTTTTAGCTGTTATATAAGACGTTTTAGCAAAAAAAAAAAATATTAATTTTTTACGTTCTTTTGTTTTTAGCAATTTTAGATGCGATTTAGCAAAAAAAAATTTTCACTTTTCAGGGTTTTTATTTGTTTTTTTTTTTAGCCGTTTTTTTGATAGCAAAAAAAATTTTTTTCATGTTTTTTTTAGCTGTTTTTAAGACGTTTTAGCAAAAAAAAAATATATAAATTTTTTACGTTCTTTTTTTTTTAGCAATTTTAGATCCGATTTTGCAAAAAAAATTTTCACTTTTTAGGGTTTTTATTTGTTTTTTTTTTTTAGCCTTTTTTTAATAGCTAAAAAAATTTTTTTTCATGTTTTTTTTAGCTGTTTTTAAGACGTTTTAGCAAAAAAAAAATATATAAATTTTTTACGTTCTTTTTTTTTTAGCAATTTTAGATCCGATTTAGCAAAAAAAATTTTCACTTTTTAGGGTTTTTATTTTTTTTTTTAGCCGTTTTTTTGATAGCTAAATTTTTTCATGTTTTTTTTAGCTGTTTTTAAGACGTTTTAGCAAAAAAAAAAAATATAAATTTTTTACGTTCTTTTGTTTTTAGCAATTTTAGATGCGATTTAGCAAACAAAATTTTTCACTTTTCAGGGTTTTTATTTGTTTTTTTTTTAGCCGTTTTTTTGATAGCTAAAAAAAATTTTTTTCATGTTTTTTTAAGCTGTTTTTAAGACGTTTTAGCAAAAAAAAATATATAAATTTTTTACGTTCTTTTTTTTTTAGCAATTTTAGATCCGATTTAGTAAAAAAAAATTTTCACTTTTCAGGGTTTTTATTTGTTTTTTTTTTTAGCCGTTTTTTTGATAGCTAAAAAAAAAATTTTTTCATGTTTTTTTTAGCTGTTATATAAGACGTTGTAGCAAAAAAAAAAAATATTAATTTTTTACGTTCTTTTGTTTTTAGCAATTTTAGATGCGATTTAGCAAAAAAAAATTTTCACTTTTCAGGGTTTTTATTTGTTTTTTTTTTAGCCATTTTTTTGATAGCTAAAAAAAATTTTTTTCATGTTTTTTTTAGCTGTTTTTAAGACGTTTTAGCAAAAAAAAAATATATAAATTTTTTACGTTCTTTTTTTTTTTGCAATTTTAGTTCCGATTTGGCAAAAAAAATTTTCACTTTTTAGGGTTTTTATTTTTTTTTTTTTTAGCCGTTTTTTTGATAGCTAAAAAAAAATTTTTCATGTTTTTTTTAGATGTTTTTAAGACGTTTTAGCAAAAAAAAAATATATAAATTTTTTACGTTCTTTTGTTTTTAGCAATTTTAGATGCGATTTAGCAAAAAAAAATTTTCACTTTTTAGGGTTTTTATTTGTTTTTTTTTTAGCCTTTTTTTAATAGCTAAAAAAATTTTTTTTCATGTATTTTTTAGCTGTTTTTAAGACGTTTTAGCAAAAAAAAAATATATAAATTTTTTACGTTCTTTTTTTTTTAGCAATTTTAGATCCGATTTAGCAAAAAAATTTTTTCACTTTTTAGGGTTTTTATTTGTTTTTTTTTTAGCCGTTTTTTTTATAGCTAAAAAAAAAATTTTTTCATGTTTTTTTTAGCTGTTTTTAAGACGTTTTAGCAAAAAAAAAATATATAAATTTTTTACGTTCTTTTGTTTTTAGCAATTTTAGATGCGATTTAGCAAAAAAAAATTTTCACTTTTCAGGGTTTTTATTTGTTTTTTTTTTAGCCGTTTTTTTTATAGCTAAAAAAAATTTTTTTCATGGTTTTTTTAGCTGTTTTTAAGACGTTTTAGCAAAAAAAAATATATAAATTTTTTACGTTCTTTTGTTTTTAGCAATTTTAGATGCGATTTAGCATAAAAAAATTTTCACTTTTCAGGGTTTTTATTTGTTTTTTTTTTAGCCGTTTTTTTGATAGCTAAAAAAAATTTTTTCATGTTTTTTTTTAGCTGTTTTTAAGACGTTTTAGCAAAAAAAAAATATATAAATTTTTTACGTTCTTTTGTTTTTAGCAATTTTAGATGCGATTTAGCAAAAAAAAATTTTCACTTTTCAGGGTTTTTATTTGTTTTTTTTTTAGCCATTTTTTTGATAGCTAAAAAAAATTTTTTTCATGTTTTTTTTAGCTGTTTTTAAGACGTTTTAGCAAAAAAAAAATATATAAATTTTTTACGTTCTTTTTTTTTTTGCAATTTTAGTTCCGATTTGGCAAAAAAAAATTTCACTTTTTAGGGTTTTTATTTTTTTTTTTTTTAGCCGTTTTTTTGATAGCTAAAAAAAAATTTTTCATGTTTTTTTTAGATGTTTTTAAGACGTTTTAGCAAAAAAAAAATATATAAATTTTTTACGTTCTTTTGTTTTTAGCAATTTTAGATGCGATTTAGCAAAAAAAAATTTTCACTTTTTAGGGTTTTTATTTGTTTTTTTTTAGCCTTTTTTTAATAGCTAAAAAAAATTTTTTTCATGTATTTTTTAGCTGTTTTTAAGACGTTTTAGCAAAAAAAAAATATATAAATTTTTTACGTTCTTTTTTTTTTAGCAATTTTAGATCCGATTTAGCAAAAAAATTTTTTCACTTTTTAGGGTTTTTATTTGTTTTTTTTTTAGCCGTTTTTTTGATAGCTAAAAAAAAAATTTTTTCATGTTTTTTTTAGCTGTTTTTAAGACGTTTTAGCAAAAAAAAAATATATAAATTTTTTACGTTCTTTTGTTTTTAGCAATTTTAGATGCGATTTAGCAAAAAAAAATTTTCACTTTTCAGGGTTTTTATTTGTTTTTTTTTTAGCCGTTTTTTTTATAGCTAAAAAAAAAATTTTTTCATGTTTTTTTTAGCTGTTTTTAAGACGTTTTAGCAAAAAAAAAATATATAAATTTTTTACGTTCTTTTGTTTTTAGCAATTTTAGATGCGATTTAGCAAAAAAAAATTTTCACTTTTCAGGGTTTTTATTTGTTTTTTTTTTAGCCGTTTTTTTTATAGCTAAAAAAAATTTTTTTCATGGTTTTTTTAGCTGTTTTTAAGACGTTTTAGCAAAAAAAAATATATAATTTTTTTACGTTCTTTTGTTTTTAGCAATTTTAGATGCGATTTAGCATAAAAAAATTTTCACTTTTCAGGGTTTTTATTTGTTTTTTTTTTTAGCCGTTTTTTTGATAGCTAAAAAAAATTTTTTCATGTTTTTTTTTAGCTGTTTTTAAGACGTTTTAGCAAAAAAAAAATATATAAATTTTTTACGTTCTTTTGTTTTTAGCAATTTTAGATGCGATTTAGCAAAAAAAAATTTTCACTTTTCAGGGTTTTTATTTGTTTTTTTTTTTAGCCGTTTTTTTGATAGCTAAAAAAAATTTTTTCATGTTTTTTTTAGATGTTTTTAAGACGTTTTAGCAAAAAAAAAATATATAAATTTTTTACGTTCTTTTGTTTTTAGCAATTTTAGATGCGATTTAGCAAAAAAAAATTTTCACTTTTCAGGGTTTTTATTTGTTTTTTTTTTTAGCCGTTTTTTTGATAGCTAAAAAAAATTTTTTTCATGTTTTTTTTAGCTGTTTTTATAAGACGTTTTAGCAAAAAAAAATATATAAATTTTTTTACGTTCTTTTTTTTTTAGCAATTTTAGATCCGATTTAACAAAAAAATTTTCACTTTTTAGGGTTTTTATTTTTTTTTTTAGCCGTTTTTTTGATAGCTTAAAAAAAATTTTTTTCATGTTTTTTTTAGCTGTTATATAAGACGTTTTAGCAAAAAAAAAAAATATTAATTTTCCTTTGTTTTTAGCAATTTTAGATGCAATTTAGCAAAAAAAATTTTTCACTTTTTAGGATTTTTGTTTGTTTTTTTTTTTTAGCCTTTTTTTAATAGCTAAAAAAATTTTTTTTCATGTTTTTTTTAGCTGTTTTTAAGACGTTTTAGCAAAAAAAAATATATAAATTTTTTACGTTCTTTTTTTTTTAGCAATTTTAGATCCGATTTAGCAAAAAAATTTTTTCACTTTTTAGGGTTTTTATTTGTTTTTTTTTTTAGCCGTTTTTTTTATAGCTAAAAAAAAAATTTTTTCATGTTTTTTTTAGCTGTTATATAAGACGTTTTAGCAAAAAAAAATATTAATTTTTTACGTTCTTTTGTTTTTAGCAATTTTAGATGCGATTTAGCAAAAAAAAATTTTCACTTTTCAGGGTTTTTATTTGTTTTTTTTTTTAGCCGTTTTTTTGATAGCTAAAAAAATTTTTTCATGTTTTTTTTAGCTGTTTTTAAGACGTTTTAGCAAAAAAAAAATATATAAATTTTTTACGTTCTTTTGTTTTTAGCAATTTTAGATGCGATTTAGCAAAACAAAATTTTCACTTTTCAGGGTTTTTATTTGTTTTTTTTTTAGCCGTTTTTTTGATAGCTAAAAAAATTTTTTCATGTTTTTTTTAGCTGTTTTTAAGACGTTTTAGCAAAAAAAAAATATATAAATTTTTTACGTTCTTTTTTTTTTAGCAATTTTAGATCCGATTTAGCAAAAAATTTTTTTCACTTTTTAGGGTTTTTATTTGTTTTTTTTTTAGCCGTTTTTTTTATAGCTAAAAAAAAATTTTTTCATGTTTTTTTAGCTGTTTTTAAGACGTTTTAGCAAAAAAAAAATATATAAATTTTTTACGTTCTTTTGTTTTTAGCAATTTAAGATGCGATTTAGCGAAAAAAAATTTTCACTTTTTAGGGTTTTTATTTGTTTTTTTTAGCCATTTTTTTTAAAGCTAAAAAAAAATTTTTTCATTTTTTTTTTTAGCTGTTATATAAGACGTTTTAGCAAAAAAAAAAATATTAATTTTTTACGTTCTTTTGTTTTTAGCAATTTTAGATGCGATTTAGCAAAAAAAAATTTTCACTTTTCAGGGTTTTTATTTGTTTTTTTTTTAGCCGTTTTTTTGATAGCAAAAAAAATTTTTTTCATGTTTTTTTTAGCTGTTTTTAAGACGTTTTAGCAAAAAAAAAATATATAAATTTTTTACGTTCTTTTTTTTTTAGCAATTTTAGATCCGATTTTGCAAAAAAAATTTTCACTTTTTAGGGTTTTTATTTGTTTTTTTTTTTTAGCCTTTTTTTAATAGCTAAAAAAATTTTTTTTCATGTTTTTTTTAGCTGTTTTTAAGACGTTTTAGCAAAAAAAAAATATATAAATTTTTTACGTTCTTTTTTTTTTAGCAATTTTAGATCCGATTTAGCAAAAAAAATTTTCACTTTTTAGGGTTTTTATTTTTTTTTTTAGCCGTTTTTTTGATAGCTAAATTTTTTCATGTTTTTTTTAGCTGTTTTTAAGACGTTTTAGCAAAAAAAAAAAATATAAATTTTTTACGTTCTTTTGTTTTTAGCAATTTTAGATGCGATTTAGCAAAAAAAAATTTTCACTTTTCAGGGTTTTTATTTGTTTTTTTTTTAGCCGTTTTTTTGATAGCTAAAAAAAATTTTTTTCATGTTTTTTTAAGCTGTTTTTAAGACGTTTTAGCAAAAAAAAATATATAAATTTTTTACGTTCTTTTTTTTTTAGCAATTTTAGATCCGATTTAGCAAAAAAAAATTTTCACTTTTCAGGGTTTTTATTTGTTTTTTTTTTTAGCCGTTTTTTTGATAGCTAAAAAAAAAATTTTTTCATGTTTTTTTTAGCTGTTATATAAGACGTTGTAGCAAAAAAAAAAAATATTAATTTTTTACGTTCTTTTGTTTTTAGCAATTTTAGATGCGATTTAGCAAAAAAAAATTTTCACTTTTCAGGGTTTTTATTTGTTTTTTTTTTAGCCATTTTTTTGATAGCTAAAAAAAATTTTTTTCATGTTTTTTTTAGCTGTTTTTAAGACGTTTTAGCAAAAAAAAAATATATAAATTTTTTACGTTCTTTTTTTTTTTGCAATTTTAGTTCCGATTTGGCAAAAAAAATTTTCACTTTTTAGGGTTTTTATTTTTTTTTTTTTTAGCCGTTTTTTTGATAGCTAAAAAAAAATTTTTCATGTTTTTTTTAGATGTTTTTAAGACGTTTTAGCAAAAAAAAATATATAAATTTTTTACGTTCTTTTGTTTTTAGCAATTTTAGATGCGATTTAGCAAAAAAAAATTTTCACTTTTTAGGGTTTTTATTTGTTTTTTTTTTAGCCTTTTTTTAATAGCTAAAAAAATTTTTTTTCATGTATTTTTTAGCTGTTTTTAAGACGTTTTAGCAAAAAAAAAATATATAAATTTTTTACGTTCTTTTTTTTTTAGCAATTTTAGATCCGATTTAGCAAAAAAAATTTTTCACTTTTTAGGGTTTTTATTTGTTTTTTTTTTAGCCGTTTTTTTTATAGCTAAAAAAAAAATTTTTTCATGTTTTTTTTAGCTGTTTTTAAGACGTTTTAGCAAAAAAAAAATATATAAATTTTTTACGTTCTTTTGTTTTTAGCAATTTTAGATGCGATTTAGCAAAAAAAAATTTTCACTTTTCAGGGTTTTTATTTGTTTTTTTTTTAGCCGTTTTTTTTATAGCTAAAAAAAATTTTTTTCATGGTTTTTTTAGCTGTTTTTAAGACGTTTTAGCAAAAAAAAATATATAAATTTTTTACGTTCTTTTGTTTTTAGCAATTTTAGATGCGATTTAGCATAAAAAAATTTTCACTTTTCAGGGTTTTTATTTGTTTTTTTTTTTAGCCGTTTTTTTGATAGCTAAAAAAAATTTTTTCATGTTTTTTTTTAGCTGTTTTTAAGACGTTTTAGCAAAAAAAAAATATATAAATTTTTTACGTTCTTTTGTTTTTAGCAATTTTAGATGCGATTTAGCAAAAAAAAATTTTCACTTTTCAGGGTTTTTATTTGTTTTTTTTTTAGCCATTTTTTTGATAGCTAAAAAAAATTTTTTTCATGTTTTTTTTAGCTGTTTTTAAGACGTTTTAGCAAAAAAAAAATATATAAATTTTTTACGTTCTTTTTTTTTTTGCAATTTTAGTTCCGATTTGGCAAAAAAAAATTTCACTTTTTAGGGTTTTTATTTTTTTTTTTTTTAGCCGTTTTTTTGATAGCTAAAAAAAAATTTTTCATGTTTTTTTTAGATGTTTTTAAGACGTTTTAGCAAAAAAAAAATATATAAATTTTTTACGTTCTTTTGTTTTTAGCAATTTTAGATGCGATTTAGCAAAAAAAAATTTTCACTTTTTAGGGTTTTTATTTGTTTTTTTTTTAGCCTTTTTTTAATAGCTAAAAAAATTTTTTTTCATGTATTTTTTAGCTGTTTTTAAGACGTTTTAGCAAAAAAAAAATATATAAATTTTTTACGTTCTTTTTTTTTTAGCAATTTTAGATCCGATTTAGCAAAAAAATTTTTTCACTTTTTAGGGTTTTTATTTGTTTTTTTTTAGCCGTTTTTTTTATAGCTAAAAAAAAAATTTTTTCATGTTTTTTTTAGCTGTTTTTAAGACGTTTTAGCAAAAAAAAAATATATAAATTTTTTACGTTCTTTTGTTTTTAGCAATTTTAGATGCGATTTAGCAAAAAAAAATTTTCACTTTTCAGGGTTTTTATTTGTTTTTTTTTAGCCGTTTTTTTTATAGCTAAAAAAAATTTTTTTCATGGTTTTTTTTGCTGTTTTTAAGACGTTTTAGCAAAAAAAAATATATAAATTTTTTACGTTCTTTTGTTTTTAGCAATTTTAGATGCGATTTAGCATAAAAAAATTTTCACTTTTCAGGGTTTTTATTTGTTTTTTTTTTTAGCCGTTTTTTTGATAGCTAAAAAAAATTTTTTCATGTTTTTTTTTAGCTGTTTTTAAGACGTTTTAGCAAAAAAAAAATATATAAATTTTTTACGTTCTTTTGTTTTTAGCAATTTTAGATGCGATTTAGCAAAAAAAAATTTTCACTTTTCAGGGTTTTTATTTGTTTTTTTTTTTAGCCGTTTTTTTGATAGCTAAAAAAAATTTTTTCATGTTTTTTTTAGATGTTTTTAAGACGTTTTAGCAAAAAAAAAAATATATAAATTTTTTACGTTCTTTTGTTTTTAGCAATTTTAGATGCGATTTAGCAAAAAAAAATTTTCACTTTTCAGGGTTTTTATTTGTTTTTTTTTTAGCCGTTTTTTTGATAGCTAAAAAAAATTTTTTTCATGTTTTTTTTAGCTGTTTTTATAAGACGTTTTAGCAAAAAAAAATATATAAATTTTTTTACGTTCTTTTTTTTTTAGCAATTTTAGATCCGATTTAACAAAAAAAATTTTCACTTTTTAGGGTTTTTATTTTTTTTTTTTAGCCGTTTTTTTGATAGCTAAAAAAAATTTTTTTTCATGTATTTTTTAGCTGTTTTTAAGACGTTTTAGCAAAAAAAAAATATATAAATTTTTTACGTTCTTTTTTTTTTAGCAATTTTAGATCCGATTTAGCAAAAAAATTTTTTCACTTTTTAGGGTTTTTATTTGTTTTTTTTTTAGCCGTTTTTTTTATAGCTAAAAAAAAAATTTTTTCATGTTTTTTTTAGCTGTTTTTAAGACGAAAACAGCAAAAAAAAAATATATAAATTTTTTACGTTCTTTTGTTTTTAGCAATTTTAGATGCGATTTAGCAAAAAAAAATTTTCACTTTTCAGGGTTTTTATTTGTTTTTTTTTTTAGCCGTTTTTTTTATAGCTAAAAAAAATTTTTTTCATGGTTTTTTTAGCTGTTTTTAAGACGTTTTAGCAAAAAAAAATATATAAATTTTTTACGTTCTTTTGTTTTTAGCAATTTTAGATGCGATTTAGCATAAAAAAATTTTCACTTTTCAGGGTTTTTATTTGTTTTTTTTTTTAGCCGTTTTTTTGATAGCTAAAAAAAATTTTTTCATGTTTTTTTTTAGCTGTTTTTAAGACGTTTTAGCAAAAAAAAAATTTATAAATTTTTTACGTTCTTTTGTTTTTAGCAATTTTAGATGCGATTTAGCAAAAAAAAATTTTCACTTTTCAGGGTTTTTATTTGTTTTTTTTTTTAGCCGTTTTTTTGATAGCTAAAAAAAATTTTTTCATGTTTTTTTTAGATGTTTTTAAGACGTTTTAGCAAAAAAAAAAATATATAAATTTTTTACGTTCTTTTGTTTTTAGCAATTTTAGATGCGATTTAGCAAAAAAAAATTTTCACTTTTCAGGGTTTTTATTTGTTTTTTTTTTTAGCCGTTTTTTTGATAGCTAAAAAAAATTTTTTTCATGTTTTTTTTAGCTGTTTTTATAAGACGTTTTAGCAAAAAAAAATATATAAATTTTTTTACGTTCTTTTTTTTTTAGCAATTTTAGATCCGATTTAACAAAAAAAATTTTCACTTTTTAGGGTTTTTATTTTTTTTTTTAGCCGTTTTTTTGATAGCTAAAAAAAATTTTTTTTCATGTTTTTTTTAGCTGTTATATAAGACGTTTTAGCAAAAAAAAAAATATTAATTTTCCTTTGTTTTTAGCAATTTTAGATGCAATTTAGCAAAAAAAATTTTTCACTTTTTAGGATTTTTGTTTGTTTTTTTTTTTTAGCCTTTTTTTAATAGCTAAAAAAATTTTTTTTCATGTTTTTTTTAGCTGTTTTTAAGACGTTTTAGCAAAAAAAAATATATAAATTTTTTACGTTCTTTTTTTTTTAGCAATTTTAGATCCGATTTAGCAAAAAAATTTTTTCACTTTTTAGGGTTTTTATTTGTTTTTTTTTTTAGCCGTTTTTTTTATAGCTAAAAAAAAAATTTTTTCATGTTTTTTTTAGCTGTTATATAAGACGTTTTAGCAAAAAAAAATATTAATTTTTTACGTTCTTTTGTTTTTAGCAATTTTAGATGCGATTTAGCAAAAAAAAATTTTCACTTTTCAGGGTTTTTATTTGTTTTTTTTTTTAGCCGTTTTTTTGATAGCTAAAAAAATTTTTTCATGTTTTTTTTAGCTGTTTTTAAGACGTTTTAGCAAAAAAAAAATATATAAATTTTTTACGTTCTTTTG
The DNA here is from genome assembly GCA_949825025.1 of Siphlonurus alternatus. Taxonomy (NCBI): domain Eukaryota; kingdom Metazoa; phylum Arthropoda; class Insecta; order Ephemeroptera; family Siphlonuridae; genus Siphlonurus; species Siphlonurus alternatus. The sequence continues at coordinate 1,168,941 of CATKWE010000002.1, forward strand.
TTTTTAGCAATTTTAGATGCGATTTAGCAAAACAAAATTTTCACTTTTCAGGGTTTTTATTTGTTTTTTTTTTAGCCGTTTTTTTGATAGCTAAAAAAAATTTTTTTCATGTTTTTTTTTAGCTGTTTTTAAGACGTTTTAGCAAAAAAAAATATATAAATTTTTTACGTTCTTTTTTTTTAGCAATATTAGATCCGATTTAGCAAAAAAAATTTTCACTTTTTAGGGTTTTTATTTTTTTTTTTAGCCGTTTTTTTGATAGCTAAAAAAAAATTTTTTTCATGTTTTTTTTAGCTGTTTTTAAGACGTTTAAGCAAAAAAAAAATATAAATTTTTTACGTTCTTTTGTTTTTAGCAATTTTAGATCCGATTAAGCAAAAAAAAATTTCCACTTTTTAGGGTTTTTATTTGTTTTTTTTTAGCCGTTTTTTTTATAGCTAAAAAAAAAAATTTTTCATGTTTTTTTTAGCTGTTATATAAGACGTTTTAGCAAAAAAAAAAAATATTAATTTTTTACGTTCTTTTTTTTTTAGCAATTTTCGATCCGATTTAGCAAAAAAAATTTTCACTTTTTAGGGTTTTTATTTTTTTTTTTAGCCGTTTTTTTAATAGCTAAAAAAAAAATTTCTTCATGTTTTTTTTAGCTGTTATATAAGACGTTTTAGCAAAAAAAAAAATATTAATTTTTTACGTTCTTTTGTTTTTAGCAATTTTAGATGCGATTTAGCAAAAAAAAATTTTCACTTTTCAGGGTTTTTATTTGTTTTTTTTTTTAGCCGTTTTTTTGATAGCTAAAAAAAATTTTTTTCATGTTTTTTTAGCTGTTTTTAAGACGTTTTAGCAAAAAAAAAATATATAAATTTTTTACGTTCTTTTGTTTTTAGCAATTTTAGATGCGATTTAGCAAAACAAAATTTTCACTTTTCAGGGTTTTTATTTGTTTTTTTTTTAGCCGTTTTTTTGATAGCTAAAAAAATTTTTTTTCATGTTTTTTTTAGCTGTTATATAAGACGTTTTAGCAAAAAAAAAAAATATTAATTTTCCTTTGTTTTTAGCAATTTTAGATGCAATTTAGCAAAAAAAATTTTTCACTTTTTAGGATTTTTGTTTGTTTTTTTTTTTTAGCCTTTTTTTAATAGCTAAAAAAATTTTTTTTCATGTTTTTTTTAGCTGTTTTTAAGACGTTTTAGCAAAAAAAAATATATAAATTTTTTACGTTCTTTTTTTTTTAGCAATTTTAGATCCGATTTAGCAAAAAAATTTTTTCACTTTTTAGGGTTTTTATTTGTTTTTTTTTTTAGCCGTTTTTTTTATAGCTAAAAAAAAAATTTTTTCATGTTTTTTTTAGCTGTTATATAAGACGTTTTAGCAAAAAAAAATATTAATTTTTTACGTTCTTTTGTTTTTAGCAATTTTAGATGCGATGTAGCAAAAAAAAATTTTCACTTTTCAGGGTTTTTATTTGTTTTTTTTTTTAGCCGTTTTTTTGATAGCTAAAAAAATTTTTTCATGTTTTTTTTAGCTGTTTTTAAGACGTTTTAGCAAAAAAAAAATATATAAATTTTTTACGTTCTTTTGTTTTTAGCAATTTTAGATGCGATTTAGCAAAACAAAATTTTCACTTTTCAGGGTTTTTATTTGTTTTTTTTTTAGCCGTTTTTTTGATAGCTAAAAAAAATTTTTTTCATGTTTTTTTTTAGCTGTTTTTAAGACGTTTTAGCAAAAAAAAATATATAAATTTTTTACGTTCTTTTTTTTTAGCAATATTAGATCCGATTTAGCAAAAAAAATTTTCACTTTTTAGGGTTTTTATTTTTTTTTTTAGCCGTTTTTTTGATAGCTAAAAAAAAATTTTTTTCATGTTTTTTTTAGCTGTTTTTAAGACGTTTAAGCAAAAAAAAAATATAAATTTTTTACGTTCTTTTGTTTTTAGCAATTTTAGATCCGATTAAGCAAAAAAAAATTTCCACTTTTTAGGGTTTTTATTTGTTTTTTTTTAGCCGTTTTTTTTATAGCTAAAAAAAAAAATTTTTCATGTTTTTTTTAGCTGTTATATAAGACGTTTTAGCAAAAAAAAAAAATATTAATTTTTTACGTTCTTTTTTTTTTAGCAATTTTCGATCCGATTTAGCAAAAAAAATTTTCACTTTTTAGGGTTTTTATTTTTTTTTTTAGCCGTTTTTTTAATAGCTAAAAAAAAAATTTCTTCATGTTTTTTTTAGCTGTTATATAAGACGTTTTAGCAAAAAAAAAAATATTAATTTTTTACGTTCTTTTGTTTTTAGCAATTTTAGATGCGATTTAGCAAAAAAAAATTTTCACTTTTCAGGGTTTTTATTTGTTTTTTTTTTTAGCCGTTTTTTTGATAGCTAAAAAAAATTTTTTTCATGTTTTTTTAGCTGTTTTTAAGACGTTTTAGCAAAAAAAAATATATAAATTTTTTACGTTCTTTTTTTTTTGCAATTTTAGACTCGATTTGGCAAAAAAAATTTTCACTTTTTAGGGTTTTTATTTTTTTTTTTTTTAGCCGTTTTTTTGATAGCTAAAAAAAAATTTTTTCATGTTTTTTTTAGCTGTTTTTAAGACGTTTTAGCAAAAAAAAAATATAAATTTTTTACGTTCTTTTGTTTTTAGTAATTTAAGATCCGATTTAGCAAAAAAAAATTTCCACTTTTTAGGGTTTTTATTTGTTTTTTTTTAGCCGTTTTTTTTATAGCTAAAAAAAAATTTTTTTCATGTTTTTTTTAGCTGTTATATAAGACGTTTTAGCAAAAAAAAAAAATATTAATTTTTTACGTTCTTTTTTTTTTAGCAATTTTAGATCCGATTTAGCAAAAAAAATTTTCACTTTTTAGGGTTTTTATTTTTTTTTTTTAGCCGTTTTTTTGATAGCTAAAAAAAAATTTTTTTCATGTTTTTTTTAGCTGTTATATAAGACGTTTTAGCAAAAAAAAAAAATATTAATTTTTTACGTTCTTTTTTTTTTAGCAATTTTCGATCCGATTTAGCAAAAAAAATTTTCACTTTTTAGGGTTTTTATTTTTTTTTTTTAGCCGTTTTTTTAATAGCTAAAAAAAAATTTTTTTCATGTTTTTTTTAGCTGTTATATAAGACGTTTTAGCAAAAAAAAAAATATTAATTTTTTACGTTCTTTTGTTTTTAGCAATTTTAGATGCGATTTAGCAAAAAAAAATTTTCACTTTTCAGGGTTTTTATTTTTTTTTTTAGCCGTTTTTTTAATAGCTAAAAAAAAAATTTTTTCATGTTTTTTTTAGCTGTTATATAAGACGTTTTAGCAAAAAAAAAAATATTAATTTTTTACGTTCTTTTGTTTTTAGCAATTTTAGATGCGATTTAGCAAAAAAAAATTTTCACTTTTCAGGGTTTTTATTTGTTTTTTTTTTTAGCCGTTTTTTTGATAGCTAAAAAAAATTTTTTCATGTTTTTTTTAGATGTTTTTAAGACGTTTTAGCAAAAAAAAAATATATAAATTTTTTACGTTCTTTTGTTTTTAGCAATTTTAGATGCGATTTAGCAAAAAAAAATTTTCACTTTTCAGGGTTTTTATTTGTTTTTTTTTTTTAGCCGTTTTTTTGATAGCTAAAAAAAATTTTTTTCATGTTTTTTTTAGCTGTTTTTAAGACGTTTTAGCAAAAAAAAATATATAAATTTTTTTACGTTCTTTTTTTTTTAGCAATTTTAGATCCGATTTAGCAAAAAAAATTTTCACTTTTTAGGGTTTTTATTTTTTTTTTTAGCCGTTTTTTTGATAGCTAAAAAAAATTTTTTTTCATGTTTTTTTTAGCTGTTATATAAGACGTTTTAGCAAAAAAAAAAAATATTAATTTTTTACGTTCCTTTGTTTTTAGCAATTTTAGATGCGATTTAGCAAAAAAAAATTTTCACTTTTTAGGGTTTTTATTTGTTTTTTTTTTAGCCGTTTTTTTGATAGCTAAAAAAAAATTTTTTTCATGTTTTTTTTAGCTGTTATATAAGACGTTTTAGCAAAAAAAAAAATATTAATTTTTTACGTTCTTTTGTTTTTAGCAATTTTAGATGCCATTAAGCAAAAAAAAATTTTCACTTTTCAGGGTTTTTATTTGTTTTTTTTTTAGCCGTTTTTTTGATAGCTAAAAAAAATTTTTTTCATGTTTTTTTTAGCTGTTTTTAAGACGTTTTAGCAAAAAAAAATATATAAATTTTTTACGTTCTTTTTTTTTTTGCAATTTTAGACCCGATTTGGCAAAAAAAAATTTCACTTTTTAGGGTTTTTATTTTTTTTTTTTTTAGCCGTTTTTTTGATAGCTAAAAAAAATTTTTTTCATGTTTTTTTTAGCTGTTTTTAAGACGTTTTAGCAAAAAAAAAAATATAAATTTTTTACGTTCTTTTGTTTTTAGCAATTTTAGATGCGATTTAGCAAAAAAAAATTTTCACTTTTCAGGGTTTTTATTTGTTTTTTTTTAGCCATTTTTTTGATAGCTAAAAAAAATTTTTTTCATGTTTTTTTTAGCTGTTTTTAAGACGTTTTAGCAAAAAAAAAATATATAAATTTTTTACGTTCTTTTTTTTTTTGCAATTTTAGTTCCGATTTGGCAAAAAAAAATTTCACTTTTTAGGGTTTTTATTTTTTTTTTTTTTAGCCGTTTTTTTGATAGCTAAAAAAAAATTTTTCATGTTTTTTTTAGATGTTTTTAAGACGTTTTAGCAAAAAAAAAATATATAAATTTTTTACGTTCTTTTGTTTTTAGCAATTTTAGATGCGATTTAGCAAAAAAAAATTTTCACTTTTTAGGGTTTTTATTTGTTTTTTTTTTAGCCTTTTTTTAATAGCTAAAAAAATTTTTTTTCATGTATTTTTTAGCTGTTTTTAAGACGTTTTAGCAAAAAAAAAATATATAAATTTTTTACGTTCTTTTTTTTTTAGCAATTTTAGATCCGATTTAGCAAAAAAATTTTTTCACTTTTTAGGGTTTTTATTTGTTTTTTTTTTAGCCGTTTTTTTTATAGCTAAAAAAAAAATTTTTTCATGTTTTTTTTAGCTGTTTTTAAGACGTTTTAGCAAAAAAAAAATATATAAATTTTTTACGTTCTTTTGTTTTTAGCAATTTTAGATGCGATTTAGCAAAAAAAAATTTTCACTTTTCAGGGTTTTTATTTGTTTTTTTTTAGCCGTTTTTTTTATAGCTAAAAAAAATTTTTTTCATGTTTTTTTTTGCTGTTTTTAAGACGTTTTAGCAAAAAAAAATATATAAATTTTTTACGTTCTTTTGTTTTTAGCAATTTTAGATGCGATTTAGCATAAAAAAATTTTCACTTTTCAGGGTTTTTATTTGTTTTTTTTTTAGCCGTTTTTTTGATAGCTAAAAAAAATTTTTTCATGTTTTTTTTTAGCTGTTTTTAAGACGTTTTAGCAAAAAAAAAATATATAAATTTTTTACGTTCTTTTGTTTTTAGCAATTTTAGATGCGATTTAGCAAAAAAAAATTTTCACTTTTCAGGGTTTTTATTGTTTTTTTTTTTAGCCGTTTTTTTGATAGCTAAAAAAAATTTTTTCATGTTTTTTTTAGATGTTTTTAAGACGTTTTAGCAAAAAAAAAAATATATAAATTTTTTACGTTCTTTTGTTTTTAGCAATTTTAGATGCGATTTAGCAAAAAAAAATTTTCACTTTTCAGGGTTTTTATTTGTTTTTTTTTTTAGCCGTTTTTTTGATAGCTAAAAAAAATTTTTTTCATGTTTTTTTTAGCTGTTTTTATAAGACGTTTTAGCAAAAAAAAATATATAAATTTTTTTACGTTCTTTTTTTTTTAGCAATTTTAGATCCGATTTAACAAAAAAAAATTTCACTTTTTAGGGTTTTTATTTTTTTTTTTTAGCCGTTTTTTTGATAGCTAAAAAAAATTTTTTTTCATGTATTTTTTAGCTGTTTTTAAGACGTTTTAGCAAAAAAAAAATATATAAATTTTTTACGTTCTTTTTTTTTTAGCAATTTTAGATCCGATTTAGCAAAAAAATTTTTTCACTTTTTAGGGTTTTTATTTGTTTTTTTTTTAGCCGTTTTTTTTATAGCTAAAAAAAAAATTTTTTCATGTTTTTTTTAGCTGTTTTTAAGACGTTTTAGCAAAAAAAAAATATATAAATTTTTTACGTTCTTTTGTTTTTAGCAATTTTAGATGCGATTTAGCAAAAAAAAATTTTCACTTTTCAGGGTTTTTATTTGTTTTTTTTTTTAGCCGTTTTTTTTATAGCTAAAAAAAATTTTTTTCATGGTTTTTTTAGCTGTTTTTAAGACGTTTTAGCAAAAAAAAATATATAAATTTTTTACGTTCTTTTGTTTTTAGCAATTTTAGATGCGATTTAGCATAAAAAAATTTTCACTTTTCAGGGTTTTTATTTGTTTTTTTTTTTAGCCGTTTTTTTGATAGCTAAAAAAAATTTTTTCATGTTTTTTTTTAGCTGTTTTTAAGACGTTTTAGCAAAAAAAAAATTTATAAATTTTTTACGTTCTTTTGTTTTTAGCAATTTTAGATGCGATTTAGCAAAAAAAAATTTTCACTTTTCAGGGTTTTTATTTGTTTTTTTTTTTAGCCGTTTTTTTGATAGCTAAAAAAAATTTTTTCATGTTTTTTTTAGATGTTTTTAAGACGTTTTAGCAAAAAAAAAAAATATATAAATTTTTTACGTTCTTTTGTTTTTAGCAATTTTAGATGCGATTTAGCAAAAAAAAATTTTCACTTTTCAGGGTTTTTATTTGTTTTTTTTTTTAGCCGTTTTTTTGATAGCTAAAAAAAATTTTTTTCATGTTTTTTTTAGCTGTTTTTATAAGACGTTTTAGCAAAAAAAAATATATAAATTTTTTTACGTTCTTTTTTTTTTAGCAATTTTAGATCCGATTTAACAAAAAAAAATTTCACTTTTTAGGGTTTTTATTTTTTTTTTTAGCCGTTTTTTTGATAGCTAAAAAAAATTTTTTTTCATGTTTTTTTTAGCTGTTATATAAGACGTTTTAGCAAAAAAAAAAATATTAATTTTCCTTTGTTTTTAGCAATTTTAGATGCAATTTAGCAAAAAAAATTTTTCACTTTTTAGGACTTTTGTTTGTTTTTTTTTTTTAGCCTTTTTTTAATAGCTAAAAAAATTTTTTTTCATGTTTTTTTTAGCTGTTTTTAAGACGTTTTAGCAAAAAAAAATATATAAATTTTTTACGTTCTTTTTTTTTTAGCAATTTTAGATCCGATTTAGCAAAAAAATTTTTTCACTTTTTAGGGTTTTTATTTGTTTTTTTTTTTAGCCGTTTTTTTTATAGCTAAAAAAAAAATTTTTTCATGTTTTTTTTAGCTGTTATATAAGACGTTTTAGCAAAAAAAAATATTAATTTTTTACGTTCTTTTGTTTTTAGCAATTTTAGATGCGACTTAGCAAAAAAAAATTTTCACTTTTCAGGGTTTTTATTTGTTTTTTTTTTTAGCCGTTTTTTTGATAGCTAAAAAAATTTTTTCATGTTTTTTTTAGCTGTTTTTAAGACGTTTTAGCAAAAAAAAAATATATAAATTTTTTACGTTCTTTTGTTTTTAGCAATTTTAGATGCGATTTAGCAAAACAAAATTTTCACTTTTCAGGGTTTTTATTTGTTTTTTTTTTAGCCGTTTTTTTGATAGCTAAAAAAAATTTTTTTCATGTTTTTTTTTAGCTGTTTTTAAGACGTTTTAGCAAAAAAAAATATATAAATTTTTTACGTTCTTTTTTTTTAGCAATATTAGATCCGATTTAGCAAAAAAAATTTTCACTTTTTAGGGTTTTTATTTTTTTTTTTAGCCGTTTTTTTGATAGCTAAAAAAAAATTTTTTTCATGTTTTTTTTAGCTGTTTTTAAGACGTTTAAGCAAAAAAAAAATATAAATTTTTTACGTTCTTTTGTTTTTAGCAATTTTAGATCCGATTAAGCAAAAAAAAATTTCCACTTTTTAGGGTTTTTATTTGTTTTTTTTTAGCCGTTTTTTTTATAGCTAAAAAAAAAAATTTTTCATGTTTTTTTTAGCTGTTATATAAGACGTTTTAGCAAAGAAAAAAAATATTAATTTTTTACGTTCTTTTTTTTTTAGCAATTTTCGATCCGATTTAGCAAAAAAAATTTTCACTTTTTAGGGTTTTTATTTTTTTTTTTAGCCGTTTTTTTAATAGCTAAAAAAAAAATTTCTTCATGTTTTTTTTAGCTGTTATATAAGACGTTTTAGCAAAAAAAAAAATATTAATTTTTTACGTTCTTTTGTTTTTAGCAATTTTAGATGCGATTTAGCAAAAAAAAATTTTCACTTTTCAGGGTTTTTATTTGTTTTTTTTTTTAGCCGTTTTTTTGATAGCTAAAAAAAATTTTTTTCATGTTTTTTTAGCTGTTTTTAAGACGTTTTAGCAAAAAAAAATATATAAATTTTTTACGTTCTTTTTTTTTTGCAATTTTAGACTCGATTTGGCAAAAAAAATTTTCACTTTTTAGGGTTTTTATTTTTTTTTTTTTTAGCCGTTTTTTTGATAGCTAAAAAAAAATTTTTTCATGTTTTTTTTAGCTGTTTTTAAGACGTTTTAGCAAAAAAAAAATATAAATTTTTTACGTTCTTTTGTTTTTAGTAATTTAAGATCCGATTTAGCAAAAAAAAATTTCCACTTTTTAGGGTTTTTATTTGTTTTTTTTTAGCCGTTTTTTTTATAGCTAAAAAAAAATTTTTTTCATGTTTTTTTTAGCTGTTATATAAGACGTTTTAGCAAAAAAAAAAAATATTAATTTTTTACGTTCTTTTTTTTTTAGCAATTTTAGATCCGATTTAGCAAAAAAAATTTTCACTTTTTAGGGTTTTTATTTTTTTTTTTTAGCCGTTTTTTTGATAGCTAAAAAAAAATTTTTTTCATGTTTTTTTTAGCTGTTATATAAGACGTTTTAGCAAAAAAAAAAAATATTAATTTTTTACGTTCTTTTTTTTTTAGCAATTTTCGATCCGATTTAGCAAAAAAAATTTTCACTTTTTAGGGTTTTTATTTTTTTTTTTTAGCCGTTTTTTTAATAGCTAAAAAAAAATTTTTTTCATGTTTTTTTTAGCTGTTATATAAGACGTTTTAGCAAAAAAAAAAATATTAATTTTTTACGTTCTTTTGTTTTTAGCAATTTTAGATGCGATTTAGCAAAAAAAAATTTTCACTTTTCAGGGTTTTTATTTTTTTTTTTAGCCGTTTTTTTAATAGCTAAAAAAAAAATTTTTTCATGTTTTTTTTAGCTGTTATATAAGACGTTTTAGCAAAAAAAAAAATATTAATTTTTTACGTTCTTTTGTTTTTAGCAATTTTAGATGCGATTTAGCAAAAAAAAATTTTCACTTTTCAGGGTTTTTATTTGTTTTTTTTTTTAGCCGTTTTTTTGATAGCTAAAAAAAATTTTTTCATGTTTTTTTTAGATGTTTTTAAGACGTTTTAGCAAAAAAAAAATATATAAATTTTTTACGTTCTTTTGTTTTTAGCAATTTTAGATGCGATTTAGCAAAAAAAAATTTTCACTTTTCAGGGTTTTTATTTGTTTTTTTTTTTAGCCGTTTTTTTGATAGCTAAAAAAAATTTTTTTCATGTTTTTTTTAGCTGTTTTTAAGACGTTTTAGCAAAAAAAAATATATAAATTTTTTTACGTTCTTTTTTTTTTAGCAATTTTAGATCCGATTTAGCAAAAAAAATTTTCACTTTTTAGGGTTTTTATTTTTTTTTTTAGCCGTTTTTTTGATAGCTAAAAAAAATTTTTTTTCATGTTTTTTTTAGCTGTTATATAAGACGTTTTAGCAAAAAAAAAAAATATTAATTTTTTACGTTCCTTTGTTTTTAGCAATTTTAGATGCGATTTAGCAAAAAAAAATTTTCACTTTTTAGGGTTTTTATTTGTTTTTTTTTTTAGCCGTTTTTTTGATAGCTAAAAAAAAATTTTTTTCATGTTTTTTTTAGCTGTTATATAAGACGTTTTAGCAAAAAAAAAAAATATTAATTTTTTACGTTCTTTTGTTTTTAGCAATTTTAGATGCCATTAAGCAAAAAAAAATTTTCACTTTTCAGGGTTTTTATTTGTTTTTTTTTTAGCCGTTTTTTTGATAGCTAAAAAAAATTTTTTTCATGTTTTTTTTAGCTGTTTTTAAGACGTTTTAGCAAAAAAAAATATATAAATTTTTTACGTTCTTTTTTTTTTTGCAATTTTAGACCCGATTTGGCAAAAAAAAATTTCACTTTTTAGGGTTTTTATTTTTTTTTTTTTTAGCCGTTTTTTTGATAGCTAAAAAAAAATTTTTTCATGTTTTTTTTAGCTGTTTTTAAGACGTTTTAGCAAAAAAAAAAATATAAATTTTTTACGTTCTTTTGTTTTTAGCAATTTTAGATCCGATTTAGCAAAAAAAAATTTCCACTTTTTAGGGTTTTTATTTGTTTTTTTTTAGCCGTTTTATTTATAGCTAAAAAAAAAATCTTTTCATGTTTTTTTTAGCTGTTATATAAGACGTTTTAGCAAAAAAAAAATATTAATTTTTTACGTTCTTTTTTTTTAGCAATTAGATCCGATTGAGCAAAAAAAATTTTCACTTTTTAGGGTTTTTATTTTTTTTTTTTTAGCCGTTTTTTTGATAGCTAAAAAAAAATTTTTTTCATGTTTTTTTTAGCTGTTTTTAAGACGTTTTAGCAAAAAAAAAAAATATAAATTTTTTACGTACTTTTGTTTTTAGCAATTTAAGATCCGATTTAGCAAAAAAAAATTTTCACTTTTTAGGTTTTTTATTTGTTTTTTTTTCTAGCCGTTTTTTTGATAGCTAAAAAAAAAATTTTTTCATGTTTTTTTTAGCTGTTATATAAGACGTTTTAGCAAAAAAAAAAAATATTAATTTTTTACGTTCTTTTGTTTTTAGCAATTTTAGATGCGATTTAGCAAAAAAAAATTTTCACTTTTTAGGGTTTTCATTTGTTTTTTTTTTAGCCGTTTTTTTGATAGCTAAAAAAATTTTTTTTCATGTTTTTTTTAGCTGTTTTTAAGACGTTTTAGCAAAAAAAAAAATATATAAATTTTTTACGTTCTGTTTTTTTTAGCAGTTTTAGATCCGATTTAGCAAAAAAATTTTTTCACTTTTTAGGGTTTTTATTTGTTTTTTTTTTTAGCCGTTTTTTTGATAGCTAAAAAAAAATTTTTTTCATGTTTTTTTTAGCTGTTATATAAGACGTTTTAGCAAAAAAAAAAATATTAATTTTTTACGTTCCTTTGTTTTTAGCAATTTAAGATGCGATTTAGCAAAAAAAAATTTTCACTTTTTAGGGTTTTTATTTGTTTTTTTTTAGCCGTTTTTTTTATAGCTAAAAAAAAATTTTTTTCATGTTTTTTTTAGCTGTTATATAAGACGTTTTAGCAAAAAAAAAAATATTAATTTTTTACGTTCTTTTGTTTTTAGCAATTTAAGATGCGATTTAGCAAAAAAAAATTTTCACTTTTCAGGGTTTTTATTTGTTTTTTTTTTTAGCCGTTTTTTTGATAGCTAAAAAAAATTTTTTTCATGTTTTTTTTAGCTGTTTTTAAGACGTTTTAGCAAAAAAAAATATATAAATTTTTTACGTTCTTTGTTTTTTAGCAATTTTAGATCCGATTTTGCAAAAAAAATTTTTACTTTTTAGGGTTTTTATTTTTTTTTTTAGCCGTCTTTTTGATAGCTAAAAAAAAAATTTTTTCATGTTTTTTTTAGCTGTTTTTAAGACGTTTTAGCAAAAAAAAAATATAAATTTTTTACGTTCTTTTGTTTTTAGCAATTTGAGATCCGATTTAGCAAAAAAAAATTTTCACTTTTTAGGGTTTTTATTTGTTTTTTTTTTTAGCCGTTTTTTTGATAGCTAAAAAAATTTTTTTCATGTTTTTTTTAGCTGTTTTTAAGACGTTTTAGCAAAAAAAAATATATAAATTTTTTACGTTCTTTTTTTTTTAGCAATTTTAGATCCGATTTAGCAAAAAAAATTTTCACATTTTAGGGTTTTTATTTTTTTTTTTAGCCGTTTTTTTGATAGTTAAATTTTTTTATGTTTTTTTTAGCTGTTTTTAAGACGTTTTAGCAAAAAAAAAAAATATAAATTTTTTACGTACTTTTGTTTTTAGCAATTTAAGATCCGATTTAGCAAAAAAAAATTTTCACTTTTTAGGGTTTTTATTTGTTTTTTTTTTAGCCGTTTTTTTGATAGCTAAAAAAAAATTTTTTTCATGTTTTTTTTAGCTGTTATATAAGACGTTTTAGCAAAAAAAAAAAATATTAATTTTTTACGTTCTTTTGTTTTTAGCAATTTAAGATGCGATTATGCAAAATAAAATTTTCACTTTTTAGGGTTTTTATTTGTTTTTTTTTTTAGCCGTTTTTTTGATAGCTAAAAAAATTTTTTTTCATGTTTTTTTTAGCTGTTTTTAAGACGTTTTAGCAAAAAAAAAAATATATAAATTTTTTACGTTCTTTTTTTTTTAGCAATTTTAGATCCGATTTAGCAAAAAAATTTTTTCACTTTTTAGGGTTTTTATTTGTTTTTTTTTTTAGCCGTTTTTTTGATAGCTAAAAAAAAAATTTTTTCATGTTTTTTTTAGCTGTTATATAAGACGTTTTAGCAAAAAAAAAAATATTAATTTTTTACGTTCTTTTGTTTTTAGCAATTTTAGATGCGATTTAGCAAAAAAAAATTTTCACTTTTCAGGGTTTTTATTTGTTTTTTTTTTTAGCCGTTTTTTTGATAGCTAAAAAAAATTTTTTTCATCTTTTTTTTAGCTGTTTTTAAGACGTTTTAGCAAAAAAAAAATATATAAATTTTTTACGTTCTTTTTTTTTTGCAATTTTAGACTCGATTTGGCAAAAAAAAATTTCACTTTTTAGGGTTTTTATTTTTTTTTTTTTTAGCCGTTTTTTTGATAGCTAAAAAAAATTTTTTTCATGTTTTTTTTAGCTGTTTTTAAGACGTTTTAGCAAAAAAAAAATATAAATTTTTTACGTTCTTTTGTTTTTAGTAATTTAAGATCCGATTTAGCAAAAAAAAATTTCCACTTTTTAGGGGTTTTATTTGTTTTTTTTTAGCCGTTTTTTTTATAGCTAAAAAAAAATTTTTTTCATGTTTTTTTTAGCTGTTATATAAGACGTTTTAGCAAAAAAAAAAAATATTAATTTTTTACGTTCTTTTTTTTTAGCAATTTTAGATCCGATTTAGCAAAAAAAATTTTCACTTTTTAGGGTTTTTATTTTTTTTTTTTAGCCGTTTTTTTGATAGCTAAAAAAAAATTTTTTTCATGTTTTTTTTAGCTGTTATATAAGACGTTTTAGCAAAAAAAAAAATATTAATTTTTTACGTTCTTTTTTTTTTAGCAATTTTCGATCCGATTTAGCAAAAAAAATTTTCACTTTTTAGGGTTTTTATTTTTTTTTTTTAGCCGTTTTTTTAATAGCTAAAAAAAAAATTTTTTCATGTTTTTTTTAGCTGTTATATAAGACGTTTTAGCAAAAAAAAAAAATATTAATTTTTTACGTTCTTTTGTTTTTAGCAATTTTAGATGCGATTTAGCAAAAAAAAATTTTCACTTTTCAGGGTTTTTATTTTTTTTTTAGCCGTTTTTTTAATAGCTAAAAAAAAATTTTTTTCATGTTTTTTTTAGCTGTTATATAAGACGTTTTAGCAAAAAAAAAAATATTAATTTTTTACGTTCTTTTGTTTTTAGCAATTTTAGATGCGATTTAGCAAAAAAAAATTTTCACTTTTCAGGGTTTTTATTTGTTTTTTTTTTAGCCGTTTTTTTGATAGCTAAAAAAAAATTTTTCGTGTTTTTTTTAGATGTTTTTAAGACGTTTTAGCAAAAAAAAAATATATAAATTTTTTACGTTCTTTTGTTTTTAGCAATTTTAGATGCGATTTAGCAAAAAAAAATTTTCACTTTTCAGGGTTTTTATTTGTTTTTTTTTTTAGCCGTTTTTTTGATAGCTAAAAAAAATTTTTTTCATGTTTTTTTTAGCTGTTTTTAAGACGTTTTAGCAAAAAAAAATATAAAAATTTTTTTACGTTCTTTTTTTTTTAGCAATTTTAGATCCGATTTAGCAAAAAAAATTTTCACTTTTTAGGGTTTTTATTTTTTTTTTTTAGCCGTTTTTTTGATAGCTAAAAAAAATTTTTTTCATGTTTTTTTTAGCTGTTATATAAGACGTTTTAGCAAAAAAAAATATTAATTTTTTACGTTCTTTTGTTTTTAGCAATTTTAGATGCGATTTAGCAAAAAAAAATTTTCACTTTTCAGGGTTTTTATTTGTTTTTTTTTTTAGCCGTTTTTTTGATAGCTAAAAAAATTTTTTCATGTTTTTTTTAGCTGTTTTTAAGACGTTTTAGCAAAAAAAAAATATATAAATTTTTTACGTTCTTTTGTTTTTAGCAATTTTAGATGCGATTTAGCAAAACAAAATTTTCACTTTTCAGGGTTTTTATTTGTTTTTTTTTTAGCCGTTTTTTTGATAGCTAAAAAAAATTTTTTTCATGTTTTTTTTTAGCTGTTTTTAAGACGTTTTAGCAAAAAAAAATATATAAATTTTTTACGTTCTTTTTTTTTAGCAATATTAGATCCGATTTAGCAAAAAAAATTTTCACTTTCTAGGGTTTTTATTTTTTTTTTTAGCCGTTTTTTTGATAGCTAAAAAAAAATTTTTTTCATGTTTTTTTTAGCTGTTTTTAAGACGTTTAAGCAAAAAAAAAAATATAAATTTTTTACGTTCTTTTGTTTTTAGCAATTTTAGATGCGATTTAGCAAAAAAAAATTTTCACTTTTTAGGGTTTTCATTTGTTTTTTTTTTAGCCGTTTTTTTGATAGCTAAAAAAATTTTTTTTCATGTTTTTTTTAGCTGTTTTTAAGACGTTTTAGCAAAAAAAAAAATATATAAATTTTTTACGTTCTGTTTTTTTTAGCAGTTTTAGATCCGATTTAGCAAAAAATTTTTTTCACTTTTTAGGGTTTTTATTTGTTTTTTTTTTTAGCCGTTTTTTTGATAGCTAAAAAAAAATTTTTTTCATGTTTTTTTTAGCTGTTATATAAGACGTTTTAGCAAAAAAAAAAATATTAATTTTTTACGTTCCTTTGTTTTTAGCAATTTAAGATGCGATTTAGCAAAAAAAAATTTTCACTTTTTAGGGTTTTTATTTGTTTTTTTTTAGCCGTTTTTTTTATAGCTAAAAAAAAATTTTTTTCATGTTTTTTTTAGCTGTTATATAAGACGTTTTAGCAAAAAAAAAAATATTAATTTTTTACGTTCTTTTGTTTTTAGCAATTTAAGATGCGATTTAGCAAAAAAAAATTTTCACTTTTCAGGGTTTTTATTTGTTTTTTTTTTTTAGCCGTTTTTTTGATAGCTAAAAAAAATTTTTTTCATGTTTTTTTTAGCTGTTTTTAAGACGTTTTAGCAAAAAAAAATATATAAATTTTTTACGTTCTTTGTTTTTTAGCAATTTTAGATCCGATTTTGCAAAAAAAATTTTTACTTTTTAGGGTTTTTATTTTTTTTTTTAGCCGTCTTTTTGATAGCTAAAAAAAAATTTTTTCATGTTTTTTTTAGCTGTTTTTAAGACGTTTTAGCAAAAAAAAAATATAAATTTTTTACGTTCTTTTGTTTTTAGCAATTTGAGATCCGATTTAGCAAAAAAAAATTTTCACTTTTTAGGGTTTTTATTTGTTTTTTTTTTTAGCCGTTTTTTTGATAGCTAAAAAAATTTTTTTCATGTTTTTTTTAGCTGTTTTTAAGACGTTTTAGCAAAAAAAAATATATAAATTTTTTACGTTCTTTTTTTTTTAGCAATTTTAGATCCGATTTAGCAAAAAAAATTTTCACATTTTAGGGTTTTTATTTTTTTTTTTAGCCGTTTTTTTGATAGTTAAATTTTTTTATGTTTTTTTTAGCTGTTTTTAAGACGTTTTAGCAAAAAAAAAAAATATAAATTTTTTACGTACTTTTGTTTTTAGCAATTTAAGATCCGATTTAGCAAAAAAAAATTTTCACTTTTTAGGGTTTTTATTTGTTTTTTTTTTAGCCGTTTTTTTGATAGCTAAAAAAAAATTTTTTTCATGTTTTTTTTAGCTGTTATATAAGACGTTTTAGCAAAAAAAAAAAATATTAATTTTTTACGTTCTTTTGTTTTTAGCAATTTAAGATGCGATTATGCAAAATAAAATTTTCACTTTTTAGGGTTTTTATTTGTTTTTTTTTTTAGCCGTTTTTTTGATAGCTAAAAAAATTTTTTTTCATGTTTTTTTTAGCTGTTTTTAAGACGTTTTAGCAAAAAAAAAAATATATAAATTTTTTACGTTCTTTTTTTTTTAGCAATTTTAGATCCGATTTAGCAAAAAAATTTTTTCACTTTTTAGGGTTTTTATTTGTTTTTTTTTTAGCCGTTTTTTTGATAGCTAAAAAAAAAATTTTTTCATGTTTTTTTTAGCTGTTATATAAGACGTTTTAGCAAAAAAAAAAATATTAATTTTTTACGTTCTTTTGTTTTTAGCAATTTTAGATGCGATTTAGCAAAAAAAAATTTTCACTTTTCAGGGTTTTTATTTGTTTTTTTTTTTAGCCGTTTTTTTGATAGCTAAAAAAAATTTTTTTCATCTTTTTTTTAGCTGTTTTTAAGACGTTTTAGCAAAAAAAAAATATATAAATTTTTTACGTTCTTTTTTTTTTGCAATTTTAGACTCGATTTGGCAAAAAAAAATTTCACTTTTTAGGGTTTTTATTTTTTTTTTTTTTAGCCGTTTTTTTGATAGCTAAAAAAAATTTTTTTCATGTTTTTTTTAGCTGTTTTTAAGACGTTTTAGCAAAAAAAAAATATAAATTTTTTACGTTCTTTTGTTTTTAGTAATTTAAGATCCGATTTAGCAAAAAAAAATTTCCACTTTTTAGGGGTTTTATTTGTTTTTTTTTAGCCGTTTTTTTTATAGCTAAAAAAAAATTTTTTTCATGTTTTTTTTAGCTGTTATATAAGACGTTTTAGCAAAAAAAAAAAATATTAATTTTTTACGTTCTTTTTTTTTAGCAATTTTAGATCCGATTTAGCAAAAAAAATTTTCACTTTTTAGGGTTTTTATTTTTTTTTTTTTAGCCGTTTTTTTGATAGCTAAAAAAAAATTTTTTTCATGTTTTTTTTAGCTGTTATATAAGACGTTTTAGCAAAAAAAAAAATATTAATTTTTTACGTTCTTTTTTTTTTAGCAATTTTCGATCCGATTTAGCAAAAAAAATTTTCACTTTTTAGGGTTTTTATTTTTTTTTTTTAGCCGTTTTTTTAATAGCTAAAAAAAAAATTTTTTCATGTTTTTTTTAGCTGTTATATAAGACGTTTTAGCAAAAAAAAAAAATATTAATTTTTTACGTTCTTTTGTTTTTAGCAATTTTAGATGCGATTTAGCAAAAAAAAATTTTCACTTTTCAGGGTTTTTATTTTTTTTTTAGCCGTTTTTTTAATAGCTAAAAAAAAATTTTTTTCATGTTTTTTTTAGCTGTTATATAAGACGTTTTAGCAAAAAAAAAAATATTAATTTTTTACGTTCTTTTGTTTTTAGCAATTTTAGATGCGATTTAGCAAAAAAAAATTTTCACTTTTCAGGGTTTTTATTTGTTTTTTTTTTTAGCCGTTTTTTTGATAGCTAAAAAAAATTTTTTCGTGTTTTTTTTAGATGTTTTTAAGACGTTTTAGCAAAAAAAAAATATATAAATTTTTTACGTTCTTTTGTTTTTAGCAATTTTAGATGCGATTTAGCAAAAAAAAATTTTCACTTTTCAGGGTTTTTATTTGTTTTTTTTTTTAGCCGTTTTTTTGATAGCTAAAAAAAATTTTTTTCATGTTTTTTTTAGCTGTTTTTAAGACGTTTTAGCAAAAAAAAATATAAAAATTTTTTTACGTTCTTTTTTTTTTAGCAATTTTAGATCCGATTTAGCAAAAAAAATTTTCACTTTTTAGGGTTTTTATTTTTTTTTTTTAGCCGTTTTTTTGATAGCTAAAAAAAAATTTTTTTCATGTTTTTTTTAGCTGTTATATAAGACGTTTTAGCAAAAAAAAATATTAATTTTTTACGTTCTTTTGTTTTTAGCAATTTTAGATGCGATTTAGCAAAAAAAAATTTTCACTTTTCAGGGTTTTTATTTGTTTTTTTTTTTAGCCGTTTTTTTGATAGCTAAAAAAATTTTTTCATGTTTTTTTTAGCTGTTTTTAAGACGTTTTAGCAAAAAAAAAATATATAAATTTTTTACGTTCTTTTGTTTTTAGCAATTTTAGATGCGATTTAGCAAAACAAAATTTTCACTTTTCAGGGTTTTTATTTGTTTTTTTTTTAGCCGTTTTTTTGATAGCTAAAAAAAATTTTTTTCATGTTTTTTTTTAGCTGTTTTTAAGACGTTTTAGCAAAAAAAAATATATAAATTTTTTACGTTCTTTTTTTTTAGCAATATTAGATCCGATTTAGCAAAAAAAATTTTCACTTTTTAGGGTTTTTATTTTTTTTTTTAGCCGTTTTTTTGATAGCTAAAAAAAAATTTTTTTCATGTTTTTTTTAGCTGTTTTTAAGACGTTTAAGCAAAAAAAAAAATATAAATTTTTTACGTTCTTTTGTTTTTAGCAATTTTAGATCCGATTAAGCAAAAAAAAATTTCCACTTTTTAGGGTTTTTATTTGTTTTTTTTTAGCCGTTTTTTTTATAGCTAAAAAAAAAAATTTTTCATGTTTTTTTTAGCTGTTATATAAGACGTTTTAGCAAAAAAAAAAAATATTAATTTTTTACGTTCTTTTTTTTTTAGCAATTTTCGATCCGATTTAGCAAAAAAAATTTTCACTTTTTAGGGTTTTTATTTTTTTTTTAGCCGTTTTTTTAATAGCTAAAAAAAAAATTTCTTCATGTTTTTTTTAGCTGTTATATAAGACGTTTTAGCAAAAAAAAAAATATTAATTTTTTACGTTCTTTTGTTTTTAGCAATTTTAGATGCGATTTTGCAAAAAAAAATTTTCACTTTTCAGGGTTTTTATTTGTTTTTTTTTTAGCCGTTTTTTTGATAGCTAAAAAAAATTTTTTTCATGTTTTTTTTAGCTGTTTTTAAGACGTTTTAGCAAAAAAAAAATATATAAATTTTTTACGTTCTTTTTTTTTTGCAATTTTAGACTCGATTTGGCAAAAAAAAATTTCACTTTTTAGGGTTTTTATTTTTTTTTTTTTTAGCCGTTTTTTTGATAGCTAAAAAAAATTTTTTTCATGTTTTTTTTAGCTGTTTTTAAGACGTTTTAGCAAAAAAAAAATATAAATTTTTTACGTTCTTTTGTTTTTAGTAATTTAAGATCCGATTTAGCAAAAAAAAATTTCCACTTTTTAGGGGTTTTATTTGTTTTTTTTTAGCCGTTTTTTTTATAGCTAAAAAAAAATTTTTTTCATGTTTTTTTTAGCTGTTATATAAGACGTTTTAGCAAAAAAAAAAAATATTAATTTTTTACGTTCTTTTTTTTTAGCAATTTTAGATCCGATTTAGCAAAAAAAATTTTCACTTTTTAGGGTTTTTATTTTTTTTTTTTTAGCCGTTTTTTTGATAGCTAAAAAAAAATTTTTTTCATGTTTTTTTTAGCTGTTATATAAGACGTTTTAGCAAAAAAAAAAATATTAATTTTTTACGTTCTTTTTTTTTTAGCAATTTTCGATCCGATTTAGCAAAAAAAATTTTCACTTTTTAGGGTTTTTATTTTTTTTTTTTAGCCGTTTTTTTAATAGCTAAAAAAAAAATTTTTTCATGTTTTTTTTAGCTGTTATATAAGACGTTTTAGCAAAAAAAAAAATATTAATTTTTTACGTTCTTTTGTTTTTAGCAATTTTAGATGCGATTTAGCAAAAAAAAATTTTCACTTTTCAGGGTTTTTATTTTTTTTTTTAGCCGTTTTTTTAATAGCTAAAAAAAAATTTTTTTCATGTTTTTTTTAGCTGTTATATAAGACGTTTTAGCAAAAAAAAAAATATTAATTTTTTACGTTCTTTTGTTTTTAGCAATTTTAGATGCGATTTAGCAAAAAAAAATTTTCACTTTTCAGGGTTTTTATTTGTTTTTTTTTTTAGCCGTTTTTTTGATAGCTAAAAAAAATTTTTTCGTGTTTTTTTTAGATGTTTTTAAGACGTTTTAGCAAAAAAAAAATATATAAATTTTTTACGTTCTTTTGTTTTTAGCAATTTTAGATGCGATTAAGCAAAAAAAAATTTTCACTTTTCAGGGTTTTTATTTGTTTTTTTTTTTAGCCGTTTTTTTGATAGCTAAAAAAAATTTTTTTCATGTTTTTTTTAGCTGTTTTTAAGACGTTTTAGCAAAAAAAAATATATAAATTTTTTTACGTTCTTTTTTTTTAGCAATTTTAGATCCGATTTAGCAAAAAAAATTTTCACTTTTTAGGGTTTTTATTTTTTTTTTTTAGCCGTTTTTTTGATAGCTAAAAAAAAATTTTTTTCATGTTTTTTTTAGCTGTTATATAAGACGTTTTAGCAAAAAAAAATATTAATTTTTTACGTTCTTTTGTTTTTAGCAATTTTAGACCCGATTTGGCAAAAAAAAATTTCACTTTTTAGGGTTTTTATTTTTTTTTTTTTTAGCCGTTTTTTTGATAGCTAAAAAAAAATTTTTTCATGTTTTTTTTAGCTGTTTTTAAGACGTTTTAGCAAAAAAAAAAATATAAATTTTTTACGTTCTTTTGTTTTTAGCAATTTTAGATCCGATTTAGCAAAAAAAAATTTCCACTTTTTAGGGTTTTTATTTGTTTTTTTTTAGCCGTTTTATTTATAGCTAAAAAAAAAATCTTTTCATGTTTTTTTTAGCTGTTATATAAGACGTTTTAGCAAAAAAAAAATATTAATTTTTTACGTTCTTTTTTTTTAGCAATTAGATCCGATTGAGCAAAAAAAATTTTCACTTTTTAGGGTTTTTATTTTTTTTTTTTTAGCCGTTTTTTTGATAGCTAAAAAAAAATTTTTTTCATGTTTTTTTTAGCTGTTTTTAAGACGTTTTAGCAAAAAAAAAAAATATAAATTTTTTACGTACTTTTGTTTTTAGCAATTTAAGATCCGATTTAGCAAAAAAAAATTTTCACTTTTTAGGTTTTTTATTTGTTTTTTTTTCTAGCCGTTTTTTTGATAGCTAAAAAAAAAATTTTTTCATGTTTTTTTTAGCTGTTATATAAGACGTTTTAGCAAAAAAAAAAAATATTAATTTTTTACGTTCTTTTGTTTTTAGCAATTTTAGATGCGATTTAGCAAAAAAAAATTTTCACTTTTTAGGGTTTTCATTTGTTTTTTTTTTAGCCGTTTTTTTGATAGCTAAAAAAATTTTTTTTCATGTTTTTTTTAGCTGTTTTTAAGACGTTTTAGCAAAAAAAAAAATATATAAATTTTTTACGTTCTGTTTTTTTTAGCAGTTTTAGATCCGATTTAGCAAAAAAATTTTTTCACTTTTTAGGGTTTTTATTTGTTTTTTTTTTTAGCCGTTTTTTTGATAGCTAAAAAAAAATTTTTTTCATGTTTTTTTTAGCTGTTATATAAGACGTTTTAGCAAAAAAAAAAATATTAATTTTTTACGTTCCTTTGTTTTTAGCAATTTAAGATGCGATTTAGCAAAAAAAAATTTTCACTTTTTAGGGTTTTTATTTGTTTTTTTTTAGCCGTTTTTTTTATAGCTAAAAAAAAATTTTTTTCATGTTTTTTTTAGCTGTTATATAAGACGTTTTAGCAAAAAAAAAAATATTAATTTTTTACGTTCTTTTGTTTTTAGCAATTTAAGATGCGATTTAGCAAAAAAAAATTTTCACTTTTCAGGGTTTTTATTTGTTTTTTTTTTTTAGCCGTTTTTTTGATAGCTAAAAAAAATTTTTTTCATGTTTTTTTTAGCTGTTTTTAAGACGTTTTAGCAAAAAAAAATATATAAATTTTTTACGTTCTTTGTTTTTTAGCAATTTTAGATCCGATTTTGCAAAAAAAATTTTTACTTTTTAGGGTTTTTATTTTTTTTTTTAGCCGTCTTTTTGATAGCTAAAAAAAAAATTTTTTCATGTTTTTTTTAGCTGTTTTTAAGACGTTTTAGCAAAAAAAAAATATAAATTTTTTACGTTCTTTTGTTTTTAGCAATTTGAGATCCGATTTAGCAAAAAAAAATTTTCACTTTTTAGGGTTTTTATTTGTTTTTTTTTTTAGCCGTTTTTTTGATAGCTAAAAAAATTTTTTTCATGTTTTTTTTAGCTGTTTTTAAGACGTTTTAGCAAAAAAAAATATATAAATTTTTTACGTTCTTTTTTTTTTAGCAATTTTAGATCCGATTTAGCAAAAAAAATTTTCACATTTTAGGGTTTTTATTTTTTTTTTTAGCCGTTTTTTTGATAGTTAAATTTTTTTATGTTTTTTTTAGCTGTTTTTAAGACGTTTTAGCAAAAAAAAAAAATATAAATTTTTTACGTACTTTTGTTTTTAGCAATTTAAGATCCGATTTAGCAAAAAAAAATTTTCACTTTTTAGGGTTTTTATTTGTTTTTTTTTTAGCCGTTTTTTTGATAGCTAAAAAAAAATTTTTTTCATGTTTTTTTTAGCTGTTATATAAGACGTTTTAGCAAAAAAAAAAAATATTAATTTTTTACGTTCTTTTGTTTTTAGCAATTTAAGATGCGATTATGCAAAATAAAATTTTCACTTTTTAGGGTTTTTATTTGTTTTTTTTTTTAGCCGTTTTTTTGATAGCTAAAAAAATTTTTTTTCATGTTTTTTTTAGCTGTTTTTAAGACGTTTTAGCAAAAAAAAAAATATATAAATTTTTTACGTTCTTTTTTTTTTAGCAATTTTAGATCCGATTTAGCAAAAAAATTTTTTCACTTTTTAGGGTTTTTATTTGTTTTTTTTTTTAGCCGTTTTTTTGATAGCTAAAAAAAAAATTTTTTCATGTTTTTTTTAGCTGTTATATAAGACGTTTTAGCAAAAAAAAAAATATTAATTTTTTACGTTCTTTTGTTTTTAGCAATTTTAGATGCGATTTAGCAAAAAAAAATTTTCACTTTTCAGGGTTTTTATTTGTTTTTTTTTTTAGCCGTTTTTTTGATAGCTAAAAAAAATTTTTTTCATCTTTTTTTTAGCTGTTTTTAAGACGTTTTAGCAAAAAAAAAATATATAAATTTTTTACGTTCTTTTTTTTTTGCAATTTTAGACTCGATTTGGCAAAAAAAAATTTCACTTTTTAGGGTTTTTATTTTTTTTTTTTTTAGCCGTTTTTTTGATAGCTAAAAAAAATTTTTTTCATGTTTTTTTTAGCTGTTTTTAAGACGTTTTAGCAAAAAAAAAATATAAATTTTTTACGTTCTTTTGTTTTTAGTAATTTAAGATCCGATTTAGCAAAAAAAAATTTCCACTTTTTAGGGGTTTTATTTGTTTTTTTTTAGCCGTTTTTTTTATAGCTAAAAAAAAATTTTTTTCATGTTTTTTTTAGCTGTTATATAAGACGTTTTAGCAAAAAAAAAAAATATTAATTTTTTACGTTCTTTTTTTTTAGCAATTTTAGATCCGATTTAGCAAAAAAAATTTTCACTTTTTAGGGTTTTTATTTTTTTTTTTTTAGCCGTTTTTTTGATAGCTAAAAAAAAATTTTTTTCATGTTTTTTTTAGCTGTTATATAAGACGTTTTAGCAAAAAAAAAATATTAATTTTTTACGTTCTTTTTTTTTTAGCAATTTTCGATCCGATTTAGCAAAAAAAATTTTCACTTTTTAGGGTTTTTATTTTTTTTTTTTAGCCGTTTTTTTAATAGCTAAAAAAAAAATTTTTTCATGTTTTTTTTAGCTGTTATATAAGACGTTTTAGCAAAAAAAAAAAATATTAATTTTTTACGTTCTTTTGTTTTTAGCAATTTTAGATGCGATTTAGCAAAAAAAAATTTTCACTTTTCAGGGTTTTTATTTTTTTTTTAGCCGTTTTTTTAATAGCTAAAAAAAAATTTTTTTCATGTTTTTTTTAGCTGTTATATAAGACGTTTTAGCAAAAAAAAAAATATTAATTTTTTACGTTCTTTTGTTTTTAGCAATTTTAGATGCGATTTAGCAAAAAAAAATTTTCACTTTTCAGGGTTTTTATTTGTTTTTTTTTTTAGCCGTTTTTTTGATAGCTAAAAAAAATTTTTTCGTGTTTTTTTTAGATGTTTTTAAGACGTTTTAGCAAAAAAAAAATATATAAATTTTTTACGTTCTTTTGTTTTTAGCAATTTTAGATGCGATTTAGCAAAAAAAAATTTTCACTTTTCAGGGTTTTTATTTGTTTTTTTTTTTAGCCGTTTTTTTGATAGCTAAAAAAAATTTTTTTCATGTTTTTTTTAGCTGTTTTTAAGACGTTTTAGCAAAAAAAAATATAAAAATTTTTTTACGTTCTTTTTTTTTTAGCAATTTTAGATCCGATTTAGCAAAAAAAATTTTCACTTTTTAGGGTTTTTATTTTTTTTTTTTAGCCGTTTTTTTGATAGCTAAAAAAAAATTTTTTTCATGTTTTTTTTAGCTGTTATATAAGACGTTTTAGCAAAAAAAAATATTAATTTTTTACGTTCTTTTGTTTTTAGCAATTTTAGATGCGATTTAGCAAAAAAAAATTTTCACTTTTCAGGGTTTTTATTTGTTTTTTTTTTTAGCCGTTTTTTTGATAGCTAAAAAAATTTTTTCATGTTTTTTTTAGCTGTTTTTAAGACGTTTTAGCAAAAAAAAAATATATAAATTTTTTACGTTCTTTTGTTTTTAGCAATTTTAGATGCGATTTAGCAAAACAAAATTTTCACTTTTCAGGGTTTTTATTTGTTTTTTTTTTAGCCGTTTTTTTGATAGCTAAAAAAAATTTTTTTCATGTTTTTTTTTAGCTGTTTTTAAGACGTTTTAGCAAAAAAAAATATATAAATTTTTTACGTTCTTTTTTTTTAGCAATATTAGATCCGATTTAGCAAAAAAAATTTTCACTTTTTAGGGTTTTTATTTTTTTTTTTAGCCGTTTTTTTGATAGCTAAAAAAAAATTTTTTTCATGTTTTTTTTAGCTGTTTTTAAGACGTTTAAGCAAAAAAAAAAATATAAATTTTTTACGTTCTTTTGTTTTTAGCAATTTTAGATCCGATTAAGCAAAAAAAAATTTCCACTTTTTAGGGTTTTTATTTGTTTTTTTTTAGCCGTTTTTTTTATAGCTAAAAAAAAAAATTTTTCATGTTTTTTTTAGCTGTTATATAAGACGTTTTAGCAAAAAAAAAAAATATTAATTTTTTACGTTCTTTTTTTTTTAGCAATTTTCGATCCGATTTAGCAAAAAAAATTTTCACTTTTTAGGGTTTTTATTTTTTTTTTAGCCGTTTTTTTAATAGCTAAAAAAAAAATTTCTTCATGTTTTTTTTAGCTGTTATATAAGACGTTTTAGCAAAAAAAAAAATATTAATTTTTTACGTTCTTTTGTTTTTAGCAATTTTAGATGCGATTTTGCAAAAAAAAATTTTCACTTTTCAGGGTTTTTATTTGTTTTTTTTTTTAGCCGTTTTTTTGATAGCTAAAAAAAATTTTTTTCATGTTTTTTTTAGCTGTTTTTAAGACGTTTTAGCAAAAAAAAAATATATAAATTTTTTACGTTCTTTTTTTTTTGCAATTTTAGACTCGATTTGGCAAAAAAAAATTTCACTTTTTAGGGTTTTTATTTTTTTTTTTTTTAGCCGTTTTTTTGATAGCTAAAAAAAATTTTTTTCATGTTTTTTTTAGCTGTTTTTAAGACGTTTTAGCAAAAAAAAAATATAAATTTTTTACGTTCTTTTGTTTTTAGTAATTTAAGATCCGATTTAGCAAAAAAAAATTTCCACTTTTTAGGGGTTTTATTTGTTTTTTTTTAGCCGTTTTTTTTATAGCTAAAAAAAAATTTTTTTCATGTTTTTTTTAGCTGTTATATAAGACGTTTTAGCAAAAAAAAAAAATATTAATTTTTTACGTTCTTTTTTTTTAGCAATTTTAGATCCGATTTAGCAAAAAAAATTTTCACTTTTTAGGGTTTTTATTTTTTTTTTTTTAGCCGTTTTTTTGATAGCTAAAAAAAAATTTTTTTCATGTTTTTTTTAGCTGTTATATAAGACGTTTTAGCAAAAAAAAAAATATTAATTTTTTACGTTCTTTTTTTTTTAGCAATTTTCGATCCGATTTAGCAAAAAAAATTTTCACTTTTTAGGGTTTTTATTTTTTTTTTTTAGCCGTTTTTTTAATAGCTAAAAAAAAAATTTTTTCATGTTTTTTTTAGCTGTTATATAAGACGTTTTAGCAAAAAAAAAAATATTAATTTTTTACGTTCTTTTGTTTTTAGCAATTTTAGATGCGATTTAGCAAAAAAAAATTTTCACTTTTCAGGGTTTTTATTTTTTTTTTTAGCCGTTTTTTTAATAGCTAAAAAAAAATTTTTTTCATGTTTTTTTTAGCTGTTATATAAGACGTTTTAGCAAAAAAAAAAATATTAATTTTTTACGTTCTTTTGTTTTTAGCAATTTTAGATGCGATTTAGCAAAAAAAAATTTTCACTTTTCAGGGTTTTTATTTGTTTTTTTTTTTAGCCGTTTTTTTGATAGCTAAAAAAAATTTTTTCGTGTTTTTTTTAGATGTTTTTAAGACGTTTTAGCAAAAAAAAAATATATAAATTTTTTACGTTCTTTTGTTTTTAGCAATTTTAGATGCGATTAAGCAAAAAAAAATTTTCACTTTTCAGGGTTTTTATTTGTTTTTTTTTTTAGCCGTTTTTTTGATAGCTAAAAAAAATTTTTTTCATGTTTTTTTTAGCTGTTTTTAAGACGTTTTAGCAAAAAAAATATATAAATTTTTTTACGTTCTTTTTTTTTAGCAATTTTAGATCCGATTTAGCAAAAAAAATTTTCACTTTTTAGGGTTTTTATTTTTTTTTTTTAGCCGTTTTTTTGATAGCTAAAAAAAAATTTTTTTCATGTTTTTTTTAGCTGTTATATAAGACGTTTTAGCAAAAAAAAATATTAATTTTTTACGTTCTTTTGTTTTTAGCAATTTTAGATGCGATTTAGCAAAAAAAAATTTTCACTTTTCAGGGTTTTTATTTGTTTTTTTTTTTAGCCGTTTTTTTGATAGCTAAAAAAATTTTTTCATGTTTTTTTTAGCTGTTTTTAAGACGTTTTAGCAAAAAAAAAATATATAAATTTTTTACGTTCTTTTGTTTTTAGCAATTTTAGATGCGATTTAGCAAAACAAAATTTTCACTTTTCAGGGTTTTTATTTGTTTTTTTTTTAGCCGTTTTTTTGATAGCTAAAAAAAATTTTTTTCATGTTTTTTTTTAGCTGTTTTTAAGACGTTTTAGCAAAAAAAAATATATAAATTTTTTACGTTCTTTTTTTTTAGCAATATTAGATCCGATTTAGCAAAAAAAATTTTCACTTTTTAGGGTTTTTATTTTTTTTTTTAGCCGTTTTTTTGATAGCTAAAAAAAAATTTTTCATGTTTTTTTTAGCTGTTATATAAGACGTTTTAGCAAAAAAAAAAAATATTAATTTTTTACGTTCTTTTTTTTTTAGCAATTTTCGATCCGATTTAGCAAAAAAAATTTTCACTTTTTAGGGTTTTTATTTTTTTTTTAGCCGTTTTTTTAATAGCTAAAAAAAAAATTTCTTCATGTTTTTTTTAGCTGTTATATAAGACGTTTTAGCAAAAAAAAAAATATTAATTTTTTACGTTCTTTTGTTTTTAGCAATTTTAGATGCGATTTTGCAAAAAAAAATTTTCACTTTTCAGGGTTTTTATTTGTTTTTTTTTTTAGCCGTTTTTTTGATAGCTAAAAAAAATTTTTTTCATGTTTTTTTTAGCTGTTTTTAAGACGTTTTAGCAAAAAAAAAATATATAAATTTTTTACGTTCTTTTTTTTTTGCAATTTTAGACTCGATTTGGCAAAAAAAAATTTCACTTTTTAGGGTTTTTATTTTTTTTTTTTTTAGCCGTTTTTTTGATAGCTAAAAAAAATTTTTTTCATGTTTTTTTTAGCTGTTTTTAAGACGTTTTAGCAAAAAAAAAATATAAATTTTTTACGTTCTTTTGTTTTTAGTAATTTAAGATCCGATTTAGCAAAAAAAAATTTCCACTTTTTAGGGGTTTTATTTGTTTTTTTTTAGCCGTTTTTTTTATAGCTAAAAAAAAATTTTTTTCATGTTTTTTTTAGCTGTTATATAAGACGTTTTAGCAAAAAAAAAAAATATTAATTTTTTACGTTCTTTTTTTTTAGCAATTTTAGATCCGATTTAGCAAAAAAAATTTTCACTTTTTAGGGTTTTTATTTTTTTTTTTTTAGCCGTTTTTTTGATAGCTAAAAAAAAATTTTTTTCATGTTTTTTTTAGCTGTTATATAAGACGTTTTAGCAAAAAAAAAAATATTAATTTTTTACGTTCTTTTTTTTTTAGCAATTTTCGATCCGATTTAGCAAAAAAAATTTTCACTTTTTAGGGTTTTTATTTTTTTTTTTTAGCCGTTTTTTTAATAGCTAAAAAAAAAATTTTTTCATGTTTTTTTTAGCTGTTATATAAGACGTTTTAGCAAAAAAAAAAATATTAATTTTTTACGTTCTTTTGTTTTTAGCAATTTTAGATGCGATTTAGCAAAAAAAAATTTTCACTTTTCAGGGTTTTTATTTTTTTTTTTAGCCGTTTTTTTAATAGCTAAAAAAAAATTTTTTTCATGTTTTTTTTAGCTGTTATATAAGACGTTTTAGCAAAAAAAAAAATATTAATTTTTTACGTTCTTTTGTTTTTAGCAATTTTAGATGCGATTTAGCAAAAAAAAATTTTCACTTTTCAGGGTTTTTATTTGTTTTTTTTTTTAGCCGTTTTTTTGATAGCTAAAAAAAATTTTTTCGTGTTTTTTTTAGATGTTTTTAAGACGTTTTAGCAAAAAAAAAAATATATAAATTTTTTACGTTCTTTTGTTTTTAGCAATTTTAGATGCGATTAAGCAAAAAAAAATTTTCACTTTTCAGGGTTTTTATTTGTTTTTTTTTTTAGCCGTTTTTTTGATAGCTAAAAAAAATTTTTTTCATGTTTTTTTTAGCTGTTTTTAAGACGTTTTAGCAAAAAAAAATATATAAATTTTTTTACGTTCTTTTTTTTTAGCAATTTTAGATCCGATTTAGCAAAAAAAATTTTCACTTTTTAGGGTTTTTATTTTTTTTTTTTAGCCGTTTTTTTGATAGCTAAAAAAAAATTTTTTTCATGTTTTTTTTAGCTGTTATATAAGACGTTTTAGCAAAAAAAAATATTAATTTTTTACGTTCTTTTGTTTTTAGCAATTTTAGATGCGATTTAGCAAAAAAAAATTTTCACTTTTCAGGGTTTTTATTTGTTTTTTTTTTTAGCCGTTTTTTTGATAGCTAAAAAAATTTTTTCATGTTTTTTTTAGCTGTTTTTAAGACGTTTTAGCAAAAAAAAAATATATAAATTTTTTACGTTCTTTTGTTTTTAGCAATTTTAGATGCGATTTAGCAAAACAAAATTTTCACTTTTCAGGGTTTTTATTTGTTTTTTTTTTAGCCGTTTTTTTGATAGCTAAAAAAAATTTTTTTCATGTTTTTTTTTAGCTGTTTTTAAGACGTTTTAGCAAAAAAAAATATATAAATTTTTTACGTTCTTTTTTTTTAGCAATATTAGATCCGATTTAGCAAAAAAAATTTTCACTTTTTAGGGTTTTTATTTTTTTTTTTAGCCGTTTTTTTGATAGCTAAAAAAAAATTTTTTTCATGTTTTTTTTAGCTGTTTTTAAGACGTTTAAGCAAAAAAAAAATATAAATTTTTTACGTTCTTTTGTTTTTAGCAATTTTAGATCCGATTAAGCAAAAAAAAATTTCCACTTTTTAGGGTTTTTATTTGTTTTTTTTTAGCCGTTTTTTTTATAGCTAAAAAAAAAAATTTTTCATGTTTTTTTTAGCTGTTATATAAGACGTTTTAGCAAAAAAAAAAAATATTAATTTTTTACGTTCTTTTTTTTTTAGCAATTTTCGATCCGATTTAGCAAAAAAAATTTTCACTTTTTAGGGTTTTTATTTTTTTTTTTAGCCGTTTTTTTAATAGCTAAAAAAAAAATTTCTTCATGTTTTTTTTAGCTGTTATATAAGACGTTTTAGCAAAAAAAAAAATATTAATTTTTTACGTTCTTTTGTTTTTAGCAATTTTAGATGCGATTTAGCAAAAAAAAATTTTCACTTTTCAGGGTTTTTATTTGTTTTTTTTTTTAGCCGTTTTTTTGATAGCTAAAAAAAATTTTTTTCATGTTTTTTTAGCTGTTTTTAAGACGTTTTAGCAAAAAAAAATATATAAATTTTTTACGTTCTTTTTTTTTTGCAATTTTAGACTCGATTTGGCAAAAAAAATTTTCACTTTTTAGGGTTTTTATTTTTTTTTTTTTTAGCCGTTTTTTTGATAGCTAAAAAAAAATTTTTTCATGTTTTTTTTAGCTGTTTTTAAGACGTTTTAGCAAAAAAAAAATATAAATTTTTTACGTTCTTTTGTTTTTAGTAATTTAAGATCCGATTTAGCAAAAAAAAATTTCCACTTTTTAGGGTTTTTATTTGTTTTTTTTTAGCCGTTTTTTTTATAGCTAAAAAAAAATTTTTTTCATGTTTTTTTTAGCTGTTATATAAGACGTTTTAGCAAAAAAAAAAAATATTAATTTTTTACGTTCTTTTTTTTTTAGCAATTTTAGATCCGATTTAGCAAAAAAAATTTTCACTTTTTAGGGTTTTTATTTTTTTTTTTTTAGCCGTTTTTTTGATAGCTAAAAAAAAATTTTTTTCATGTTTTTTTTAGCTGTTATATAAGACGTTTTAGCAAAAAAAAAAAATATTAATTTTTTACGTTCTTTTTTTTTTAGCAATTTTCGA
Source organism: Siphlonurus alternatus (assembly GCA_949825025.1). Taxonomy (NCBI): domain Eukaryota; kingdom Metazoa; phylum Arthropoda; class Insecta; order Ephemeroptera; family Siphlonuridae; genus Siphlonurus; species Siphlonurus alternatus. The sequence goes on from CATKWE010000002.1 coordinate 1,199,902, forward strand.
TCCGATTTAGCAAAAAAAATTTTCACTTTTTAGGGTTTTTATTTTTTTTTTTTAGCCGTTTTTTTAATAGCTAAAAAAAAAATTTTTTCATGTTTTTTTTAGCTGTTATATAAGACGTTTTAGCAAAAAAAAAAATATTAATTTTTTACGTTCTTTTGTTTTTAGCAATTTTAGATGCGATTTAGCAAAAAAAAATTTTCACTTTTCAGGGTTTTTATTTTTTTTTTTTAGCCGTTTTTTTAATAGCTAAAAAAAAAATTTTTTCATGTTTTTTTTAGCTGTTATATAAGACGTTTTAGCAAAAAAAAAAATATTAATTTTTTACGTTCTTTTGTTTTTAGCAATTTTAGATGCGATTTAGCAAAAAAAAATTTTCACTTTTCAGGGTTTTTATTTGTTTTTTTTTTTTAGCCGTTTTTTTGATAGCTAAAAAAAATTTTTTCATGTTTTTTTTAGATGTTTTTAAGACGTTTTAGCAAAAAAAAAATATATAAATTTTTTACGTTCTTTTGTTTTTAGCAATTTTAGATGCGATTTAGCAAAAAAAAATTTTCACTTTTCAGGGTTTTTATTTGTTTTTTTTTTTAGCCGTTTTTTTGATAGCTAAAAAAAATTTTTTTCATGTTTTTTTTAGCTGTTTTTAAGACGTTTTAGCAAAAAAAAATATATAAATTTTTTTACGTTCTTTTTTTTTTAGCAATTTTAGATCCGATTTAGCAAAAAAAATTTTCACTTTTTAGGGTTTTTATTTTTTTTTTAGCCGTTTTTTTGATAGCTAAAAAAAAATTTTTTTCATGTTTTTTTTAGCTGTTATATAAGACGTTTTAGCAAAAAAAAAAAATATTAATTTTTTACGTTCCTTTGTTTTTAGCAATTTTAGATGCGATTTAGCAAAAAAAAATTTTCACTTTTTAGGGTTTTTATTTGTTTTTTTTTTTAGCCGTTTTTTTGATAGCTAAAAAAAAATTTTTTTCATGTTTTTTTTAGCTGTTATATAAGACGTTTTAGCAAAAAAAAAAAATATTAATTTTTTACGTTCTTTTGTTTTTAGCAATTTTAGATGCCATTAAGCAAAAAAAAATTTTCACTTTTCAGGGTTTTTATTTGTTTTTTTTTTAGCCGTTTTTTTGATAGCTAAAAAAAATTTTTTTCATGTTTTTTTTAGCTGTTTTTAAGACGTTTTAGCAAAAAAAAATATATAAATTTTTTACGTTCTTTTTTTTTTTGCAATTTTAGACCCGATTTGGCAAAAAAAAATTTCACTTTTTAGGGTTTTTATTTTTTTTTTTTTTAGCCGTTTTTTTGATAGCTAAAAAAAAATTTTTTCATGTTTTTTTTAGCTGTTTTTAAGACGTTTTAGCAAAAAAAAAAATATAAATTTTTTACGTTCTTTTGTTTTTAGCAATTTTAGATCCGATTTAGCAAAAAAAAATTTCCACTTTTTAGGGTTTTTATTTGTTTTTTTTTAGCCGTTTTATTTATAGCTAAAAAAAAAATCTTTTCATGTTTTTTTTAGCTGTTATATAAGACGTTTTAGCAAAAAAAAAATATTAATTTTTTACGTTCTTTTTTTTTAGCAATTAGATCCGATTGAGCAAAAAAAATTTTCACTTTTTAGGGTTTTTATTTTTTTTTTTTTAGCCGTTTTTTTGATAGCTAAAAAAAAATTTTTTTCATTTTTTTTTTTTTTTTTTTTTTATTCATTTATATATTTACAATCATTGTCCAGCAGAGATTAATTTAATAATCTCATTTGCTGGTGCAAATTTTTACAATAAGGTGTTCTTCAAATTTTTAGCAAAATATTATTCCATTTACTACAAATAAATATCTTATTTAGATTAACTACGTACAATATTAGTTTATTATACATTTAAATAAAATATTATCAAATCCTCTGATTATATTCAAAAGAGGAATAAAACAATAATTCATAAATAATATAGAGGAAGCTACATCTCATACAACCATCATACCAATATAACAATTATATGAAAGATTATTCAATACTATTTATGAATTTTAAAACAATTTCTTATAAGGGAAAAAAATACATTTTATTATTACTATTGTTTGTTTTTTTTTTTTTTTTTGTTTTTTTTTTTTTTTTTTTTTTTCAATCTTCAATAAGACAAAAAGACAAACAAAAAAATTCATAAATAATACTGACGAAGCTACATCTCATACAATCATCACAATAATATGACCATTATATGAAAGATTATTCAATACTATTTATGACTTTTAAATAATTTCTTATTGGAATATTAAACAAAAACATTATATAATTATTTTTTTTCAATTTTATACAGTAACAATATAGAGCATAATTCACTATACCATATAATCCATTATTGAAAAAATTATAAGAAAATTTTATTCAAAATGTTTGAATTTTAAAAATATTCAACAAAAAATAATTTTTAAATTCTTTACTTTAAATTGCAGAAATAATAAATAATAAAAGTTACTATAATTATACATAGTTCTAAATATAGAACAAAAATCAGTATACCACAGTTACCCAAAAGTGATTAAATTAAAATAAATATAAATTAATTAGTAACTTAAGCAAATTATCATGTTTTTTTTAGCTGTCTTTAAGACGTTTTAGCAAAAAAAAAATATTAATTTTTTACGTTCTTTTGTTTTTAGCAATTTTAGATGCGATTTAGCAAAAAAAAATTTTCACTTTTCAGGGTTTTTATTTGTTTTTTTTTTTAGCCGTTTTTTTGATAGCTAAAAAAATTTTTTCATGTTTTTTTTAGCTGTTTTTAAGACGTTTTAGCAAAAAAAAAATATATAAATTTTTTACGTTCTTTTGTTTTTAGCAATTTTAGATGCGATTTAGCAAAACAAAATTTTCACTTTTCAGGGTTTTTATTTGTTTTTTTTTTAGCCGTTTTTTTGATAGCTAAAAAAAATTTTTTTCATGTTTTTTTTTAGCTGTTTTTAAGACGTTTTAGCAAAAAAAAATATATAAATTTTTTACGTTCTTTTTTTTTAGCAATATTAGATCCGATTTAGCAAAAAAAATTTTCACTTTTTAGGGTTTTTATTTTTTTTTTTAGCCGTTTTTTTGATAGCTAAAAAAAAATTTTTTTCATGTTTTTTTTAGCTGTTTTTAAGACGTTTAAGCAAAAAAAAAAATATAAATTTTTTACGTTCTTTTGTTTTTAGCAATTTTAGATCCGATTAAGCAAAAAAAAATTTCCACTTTTTAGGGTTTTTATTTGTTTTTTTTTAGCCGTTTTTTTTATAGCTAAAAAAAAAAATTTTTCATGTTTTTTTTAGCTGTTATATAAGACGTTTTAGCAAAAAAAAAAAATATTAATTTTTTACGTTCTTTTTTTTTTAGCAATTTTCGATCCGATTTAGCAAAAAAAATTTTCGCTTTTTAGGGTTTTTATTTTTTTTTTAGCCGTTTTTTTAATAGCTAAAAAAAAAATTTCTTCATGTTTTTTTTAGCTGTTATATAAGACGTTTTAGCAAAAAAAAAAATATTAATTTTTTACGTTCTTTTGTTTTTAGCAATTTTAGATGCGATTTTGCAAAAAAAAATTTTCACTTTTCAGGGTTTTTATTTGTTTTTTTTTTTAGCCGTTTTTTTGATAGCTAAAAAAAATTTTTTTCATGTTTTTTTTAGCTGTTTTTAAGACGTTTTAGCAAAAAAAAAATATATAAATTTTTTACGTTCTTTTTTTTTTGCAATTTTAGACTCGATTTGGCAAAAAAAAATTTCACTTTTTAGGGTTTTTATTTTTTTTTTTTTTAGCCGTTTTTTTGATAGCTAAAAAAAATTTTTTTCATGTTTTTTTTAGCTGTTTTTAAGACGTTTTAGCAAAAAAAAAATATAAATTTTTTACGTTCTTTTGTTTTTAGTAATTTAAGATCCGATTTAGCAAAAAAAAATTTCCACTTTTTAGGGGTTTTATTTGTTTTTTTTTAGCCGTTTTTTTTATAGCTAAAAAAAAATTTTTTTCATGTTTTTTTTAGCTGTTATATAAGACGTTTTAGCAAAAAAAAAAAATATTAATTTTTTACGTTCTTTTTTTTTAGCAATTTTAGATCCGATTTAGCAAAAAAAATTTTCACTTTTTAGGGTTTTTATTTTTTTTTTTTTAGCCGTTTTTTTGATAGCTAAAAAAAAATTTTTTTCATGTTTTTTTTAGCTGTTATATAAGACGTTTTAGCAAAAAAAAAAATATTAATTTTTTACGTTCTTTTTTTTTTAGCAATTTTCGATCCGATTTAGCAAAAAAAATTTTCACTTTTTAGGGTTTTTATTTTTTTTTTTTAGCCGTTTTTTTAATAGCTAAAAAAAAAATTTTTTCATGTTTTTTTTAGCTGTTATATAAGACGTTTTAGCAAAAAAAAAAATATTAATTTTTTACGTTCTTTTGTTTTTAGCAATTTTAGATGCGATTTAGCAAAAAAAAATTTTCACTTTTCAGGGTTTTTATTTTTTTTTTTAGCCGTTTTTTTAATAGCTAAAAAAAAATTTTTTTCATGTTTTTTTTAGCTGTTATATAAGACGTTTTAGCAAAAAAAAAAATATTAATTTTTTACGTTCTTTTGTTTTTAGCAATTTTAGATGCGATTTAGCAAAAAAAAATTTTCACTTTTCAGGGTTTTTATTTGTTTTTTTTTTTAGCCGTTTTTTTGATAGCTAAAAAAAATTTTTTCGTGTTTTTTTTAGATGTTTTTAAGACGTTTTAGCAAAAAAAAAATATATAAATTTTTTACGTTCTTTTGTTTTTAGCAATTTTAGATGCGATTAAGCAAAAAAAAATTTTCACTTTTCAGGGTTTTTATTTGTTTTTTTTTTTAGCCGTTTTTTTGATAGCTAAAAAAAATTTTTTTCATGTTTTTTTTAGCTGTTTTTAAGACGTTTTAGCAAAAAAAAATATATAAATTTTTTTACGTTCTTTTTTTTTAGCAATTTTAGATCCGATTTAGCAAAAAAAATTTTCACTTTTTAGGGTTTTTATTTTTTTTTTTTAGCCGTTTTTTTGATAGCTAAAAAAAAATTTTTTTCATGTTTTTTTTAGCTGTTATATAAGACGTTTTAGCAAAAAAAAATATTAATTTTTTACGTTCTTTTGTTTTTAGCAATTTTAGATGCGATTTAGCAAAAAAAAATTTTCACTTTTCAGGGTTTTTATTTGTTTTTTTTTTTAGCCGTTTTTTTGATAGCTAAAAAAATTTTTTCATGTTTTTTTTAGCTGTTTTTAAGACGTTTTAGCAAAAAAAAAATATATAAATTTTTTACGTTCTTTTGTTTTTAGCAATTTTAGATGCGATTTAGCAAAACAAAATTTTCACTTTTCAGGGTTTTTATTTGTTTTTTTTTTAGCCGTTTTTTTGATAGCTAAAAAAAATTTTTTTCATGTTTTTTTTTAGCTGTTTTTAAGACGTTTTAGCAAAAAAAAATATATAAATTTTTTACGTTCTTTTTTTTTAGCAATATTAGATCCGATTTAGCAAAAAAAATTTTCACTTTTTAGGGTTTTTATTTTTTTTTTTAGCCGTTTTTTTGATAGCTAAAAAAAAATTTTTTTCATGTTTTTTTTAGCTGTTTTTAAGACGTTTAAGCAAAAAAAAAATATAAATTTTTTACGTTCTTTTGTTTTTAGCAATTTTAGATCCGATTAAGCAAAAAAAAATTTCCACTTTTTAGGGTTTTTATTTGTTTTTTTTTAGCCGTTTTTTTTATAGCTAAAAAAAAAAATTTTTCATGTTTTTTTTAGCTGTTATATAAGACGTTTTAGCAAAAAAAAAAAATATTAATTTTTTACGTTCTTTTTTTTTTAGCAATTTTCGATCCGATTTAGCAAAAAAAATTTTCACTTTTTAGGGTTTTTATTTTTTTTTTTAGCCGTTTTTTTAATAGCTAAAAAAAAAATTTCTTCATGTTTTTTTTAGCTGTTATATAAGACGTTTTAGCAAAAAAAAAAATATTAATTTTTTACGTTCTTTTGTTTTTAGCAATTTTAGATGCGATTTAGCAAAAAAAAATTTTCACTTTTCAGGGTTTTTATTTGTTTTTTTTTTTAGCCGTTTTTTTGATAGCTAAAAAAAATTTTTTTCATGTTTTTTTAGCTGTTTTTAAGACGTTTTAGCAAAAAAAAATATATAAATTTTTTACGTTCTTTTTTTTTTGCAATTTTAGACTCGATTTGGCAAAAAAAATTTTCACTTTTTAGGGTTTTTATTTTTTTTTTTTTTAGCCGTTTTTTTGATAGCTAAAAAAAAATTTTTTCATGTTTTTTTTAGCTGTTTTTAAGACGTTTTAGCAAAAAAAAAATATAAATTTTTTACGTTCTTTTGTTTTTAGTAATTTAAGATCCGATTTAGCAAAAAAAAATTTCCACTTTTTAGGGTTTTTATTTGTTTTTTTTTAGCCGTTTTTTTTATAGCTAAAAAAAAATTTTTTTCATGTTTTTTTTAGCTGTTATATAAGACGTTTTAGCAAAAAAAAAAAATATTAATTTTTTACGTTCTTTTTTTTTTAGCAATTTTCGATCCGATTTAGCAAAAAAAATTTTCACTTTTTAGGGTTTTTATTTTTTTTTTTTAGCCGTTTTTTTAATAGCTAAAAAAAAAATTTTTTCATGTTTTTTTTAGCTGTTATATAAGACGTTTTAGCAAAAAAAAAAATATTAATTTTTTACGTTCTTTTGTTTTTAGCAATTTTAGATGCGATTTAGCAAAAAAAAATTTTCACTTTTCAGGGTTTTTATTTTTTTTTTTTAGCCGTTTTTTTAATAGCTAAAAAAAAAATTTTTTCATGTTTTTTTTAGCTGTTATATAAGACGTTTTAGCAAAAAAAAAATATTAATTTTTTACGTTCTTTTGTTTTTAGCAATTTTAGATGCGATTTAGCAAAAAAAAATTTTCACTTTTCAGGGTTTTTATTTGTTTTTTTTTTTAGCCGTTTTTTTGATAGCTAAAAAAAATTTTTTCATGTTTTTTTTAGATGTTTTTAAGACGTTTTAGCAAAAAAAAAATATATAAATTTTTTACGTTCTTTTGTTTTTAGCAATTTTAGATGCGATTTAGCAAAAAAAAATTTTCACTTTTCAGGGTTTTTATTTGTTTTTTTTTTTAGCCGTTTTTTTGATAGCTAAAAAAAATTTTTTTCATGTTTTTTTTAGCTGTTTTTAAGACGTTTTAGCAAAAAAAAATATATAAATTTTTTTACGTTCTTTTTTTTTTAGCAATTTTAGATCCGATTTAGCAAAAAAAATTTTCACTTTTTAGGGTTTTTATTTTTTTTTTAGCCGTTTTTTTGATAGCTAAAAAAAAATTTTTTTCATGTTTTTTTTAGCTGTTATATAAGACGTTTTAGCAAAAAAAAAAAATATTAATTTTTTACGTTCCTTTGTTTTTAGCAATTTTAGATGCGATTTAGCAAAAAAAAATTTTCACTTTTTAGGGTTTTTATTTGTTTTTTTTTTTAGCCGTTTTTTTGATAGCTAAAAAAAAATTTTTTTCATGTTTTTTTTAGCTGTTATATAAGACGTTTTAGCAAAAAAAAAAATATTAATTTTTTACGTTCTTTTGTTTTTAGCAATTTTAGATGCCATTAAGCAAAAAAAAATTTTCACTTTTCAGGGTTTTTATTTGTTTTTTTTTTAGCCGTTTTTTTGATAGCTAAAAAAAATTTTTTTCATGTTTTTTTTAGCTGTTTTTAAGACGTTTTAGCAAAAAAAAATATATAAATTTTTTACGTTCTTTTTTTTTTTGCAATTTTAGACCCGATTTGGCAAAAAAAAATTTCACTTTTTAGGGTTTTTATTTTTTTTTTTTTTAGCCGTTTTTTTGTTAGCTAAAAAAAAATTTTTTCATGTTTTTTTTAGCTGTTTTTAAGACGTTTTAGCAAAAAAAAAAATATAAATTTTTTACGTTCTTTTGTTTTTAGCAATTTTAGATCCGATTTAGCAAAAAAAAATTTCCACTTTTTAGGGTTTTTATTTGTTTTTTTTTAGCCGTTTTATTTATAGCTAAAAAAAAAATCTTTTCATGTTTTTTTTAGCTGTTATATAAGACGTTTTAGCAAAAAAAAAATATTAATTTTTTACGTTCTTTTTTTTTAGCAATTAGATCCGATTGAGCAAAAAAAATTTTCACTTTTTAGGGTTTTTATTTTTTTTTTTTTAGCCGTTTTTTTGATAGCTAAAAAAAAATTTTTTTCATTTTTTTTTTTTTTTTTTTTTTATTCATTTATATATTTACAATTATTGTCCAGCAGAGATTAATTTAATAATCTCATTTGCTGGTGCAAATTTTTACAATAAGGTGTTCTTCAAATTTTTAGCAAAATATTATTCCATTTACTACAAATAAATATCTTATTTAGATTAACTACGTACAATATTAGTTTATTATACATTTAAATAAAATATTATCAAATCCTCTGATTATATTCAAAAGAGGAATAAAACAATAATTCATAAATAATATAGAGGAAGCTACATCTCATACAACCATCATACCAATATAACAATTATATGAAAGATTATTCAATACTATTTATGAATTTTAAAACAAATTCTTATAAGGGAAAAAAATACATTTTATTATTACTATTGTTTGTTTTTTTTTTTTTTTTTGTTTTTTTTTTTTTTTTTTTTTTCAATCTTCAATAAGACAAAAAGACAAACAAAAAAATTCATAAATAATACTGACGAAGCTACATCTCATACAATCATCACAATAATATGACCATTATATGAAAGATTATTCAATACTATTTATGACTTTTAAATAATTTCTTATTGGAATATTAAACAAAAACATTATATAATTATTTTTTTTCAATTTTATACAGTAACAATATAGAGCATAATTCACTATACCATATAATCCATTATTGAAAAAATTATAAGAAAATTTTATTCAAAATGTTTGAATTTTAAAAATATTCAACAAAAAATAATTTTTAAATTCTTTACTTTAAATTGCAGAAATAATAAATAATAAAAGTTACTATAATTATACATAGTTCTAAATATAGAACAAAAATCAGTATACCACAGTTACCCAAAAGTGATTAAATTAAAATAAATATAAATTAATTAGTAACTTAAGCAAATTATCATGTTTTTTTTAGCTGTCTTTAAGACGTTTTAGCAAAAAAAAAATATAAATTTTTTACGTACTTTTGTTTTTAGCAATTTTAGATCCGATTTAGCAAAAAAAAATTTCCACTTTTTAGGGTTTTTATTTGTATTTTTTTTAGCCGTTTTTTTTATAGCTAAAAAAAATTTTTTTTCATGTTTTTTTTAGCTGTTATATAAGACGTTTTAGCAAAAAAAAAAATATTAATTTTTTACGTTCTTTTGTTTTTAGCAATTTGAGATCCGATTTAGCAAAAAAAAATTTTCACTTTTTAGGGTTTTTATTTGTTTTTTTTTTTAGCCGTTTTTTTGATAGCTAAAAAAAATTTTTTTCATGTTTTTTTTAGCTGTTTTTAAGACGTTTTAGCAAAAAAAAATATATAAATTTTTTACGTCCTTTTTTTTTTAGCAATTTTAGATCCGATTTAGCAAAAAAAATTTTCACTTTTAAGGGTTTTTATTTTTTTTTTTAGCCGTTTTTTTGATAGTTAAATTTTTTCATGTTTTTTTTAGCTGTTTTTAAGACGTTTTAGCAAAAAAAAAAAATATAAATTTTTTACGTACTTTTGTTTTTAGCAATTTAAGATCCGATTTAGCAAAAAAAAATTTTCACTTTTTAGGTTTTTTATTTGTTTTTTTTTCTAGCCGTTTTTTTGATAGCTAAAAAAAAAATTTTTTCATGTTTTTTTTAGCTGTTATATAAGACGTTTTAGCAAAAAAAAAAAATATTAATTTTTTACGTTCTTTTGTTTTTAGCAATTTTAGATGCGATTTAGCAAAAAAAAATTTTCACTTTTTAGGGTTTTTATTTGTTTTTTTTTAGCCGTTTTTTTGATAGCTAAAAAAATTTTTTTTCATGTTTTTTTTAGCTGTTTTTAAGACGTTTTAGCAAAAAAAAAAATATATAAATTTTTTACGTTCTTTTGTTTTTAGCAATTTAAGATGCGATTTAGCAAAAAAAAATTTTCACTTTTCAGGGTTTTTATTTGTTTTTTTTTTAGCCGTTTTTTTGATAGCTAAAAAAAATTTTTTTCATGTTTTTTTTAGCTGTTTTTAAGACGTTTTAGCAAAAAAAAATATATAAATTTTTTACGTTCTTTGTTTTTTAGCAATTTTAGATCCGATTTTGCAAAAAAAATTTTTACTTTTTAGGGTTTTTATTTTTTTTTTTTAGCCGTCTTTTTGATAGCTAAAAAAAAAATTTTTTCATGTTTTTTTTAGCTGTTTTTAAGACGTTTTAGCAAAAAAAAAATATAAATTTTTTACGTTCTTTTGTTTTTAGCAATTTGAGATCCGATTTAGCAAAAAAAAATTTTCACTTTTTAGGGTTTTTATTTGTTTTTTTTTTTAGCCGTTTTTTTGATAGCTAAAAAAATTTTTTTCATGTTTTTTTTAGCTGTTTTTAAGACGTTTTAGCAAAAAAAAATATATAAATTTTTTACGTTCTTTTTTTTTTAGCAATTTTAGATCCGATTTAGCAAAAAAAATTTTCACATTTTAGGGTTTTTATTTTTTTTTTTAGCCGTTTTTTTGATAGTTAAATTTTTTTATGTTTTTTTTAGCTGTTTTTAAGACGTTTTAGCAAAAAAAAAAATATAAATTTTTTACGTACTTTTGTTTTTAGCAATTTAAGATCCGATTTAGCAAAAAAAAATTTTCACTTTTTAGGGTTTTTATTTGTTTTTTTTTTAGCCGTTTTTTTGATAGCTAAAAAAAAATTTTTTTCATGTTTTTTTTAGCTGTTATATAAGACGTTTTAGCAAAAAAAAAAAATATTAATTTTTTACGTTCTTTTGTTTTTAGCAATTTAAGATGCGATTATGCAAAAAAAAATTTTCACTTTTTAGGGTTTTTATTTGTTTTTTTTTTTAGCCGTTTTTTTGATAGCTAAAAAAATTTTTTTTCATGTTTTTTTTAGCTGTTTTTAAGACGTTTTAGCAAAAAAAAAAATATATAAATTTTTTACGTTCTTTTTTTTTTAGCAATTTTAGATCCGATTTAGCAAAAAAATTTTTTCACTTTTTAGGGTTTTTATTTGTTTTTTTTTTTAGCCGTTTTTTTGATAGCTAAAAAAAAAATTTTTTCATGTTTTTTTTAGCTGTTATATAAGACGTTTTAGCAAAAAAAAAAATATTAATTTTTTACGTTCTTTTGTTTTTAGCAATTTTAGATGCGATTTAGCAAAAAAAAATTTTCACTTTTCAGGGTTTTTATTTGTTTTTTTTTTTAGCCGTTTTTTTGATAGCTAAAAAAAATTTTTTTCATGTTTTTTTTAGCTGTTATATAAGACGTTTTAGCAAAAAAAAAAAATATTAATTTTTTACGTTCTTTTTTTTTTAGCAATTTTAGATCCGATTTAGCAAAAAAAATTTTCACTTTTTAGGGTTTTTATTTTTTTTTTTTTAGCCGTTTTTTTGATAGCTAAAAAAAAATTTTTTTCATGTTTTTTTTAGCTGTTATATAAGACGTTTTAGCAAAAAAAAAAAATATTAATTTTTTACGTTCTTTTTTTTTTAGCAATTTTCGATCCGATTTAGCAAAAAAAATTTTCACTTTTTAGGGTTTTTATTTTTTTTTTTAGCCGTTTTTTTAATAGCTAAAAAAAAAATTTTTTCATGTTTTTTTTAGCTGTTATATAAGACGTTTTAGCAAAAAAAAAAATATTAATTTTTTACGTTCTTTTGTTTTTAGCAATTTTAGATGCGATTTAGCAAAAAAAAATTTTCACTTTTCAGGGTTTTTATTTTTTTTTTTTAGCCGTTTTTTTAATAGCTAAAAAAAAATTTTTTTCATGTTTTTTTTAGCTGTTATATAAGACGTTTTAGCAAAAAAAAAATTATTAATTTTTTACGTTCTTTTGTTTTTAGCAATTTTAGATGCGATTTAGCAAAAAAAAATTTTCACTTTTCAGGGTTTTTATTTGTTTTTTTTTTTAGCCGTTTTTTTGATAGCTAAAAAAAATTTTTTCATGTTTTTTTTAGATGTTTTTAAGACGTTTTAGCAAAAAAAAAATATATAAATTTTTTACGTTCTTTTGTTTTTAGCAATTTTAGATGCGATTTAGCAAAAAAAAATTTTCACTTTTCAGGGTTTTTATTTGTTTTTTTTTTAGCCGTTTTTTTGATAGCTAAAAAAAATTTTTTTCATGTTTTTTTTAGCTGTTTTTAAGACGTTTTAGCAAAAAAAAATATATAAATTTTTTTACGTTCTTTTTTTTTTAGCAATTTTAGATCCGATTTAGCAAAAAAAATTTTCACTTTTTAGGGTTTTTATTTTTTTTTTAGCCGTTTTTTTGATAGCTAAAAAAAAATTTTTTTCATGTTTTTTTTAGCTGTTATATAAGACGTTTTAGCAAAAAAAAAAAATATTAATTTTTTACGTTCCTTTGTTTTTAGCAATTTTAGATGCGATTTAGCAAAAAAAAATTTTCACTTTTTAGGGTTTTTATTTGTTTTTTTTTTTAGCCGTTTTTTTGATAGCTAAAAAAAAATTTTTTTCATGTTTTTTTTAGCTGTTATATAAGACGTTTTAGCAAAAAAAAAAAATATTAATTTTTTACGTTCTTTTGTTTTTAGCAATTTTAGATGCCATTAAGCAAAAAAAAATTTTCACTTTTCAGGGTTTTTATTTGTTTTTTTTTTAGCCGTTTTTTTGATAGCTAAAAAAAATTTTTTTCATGTTTTTTTTAGCTGTTTTTAAGACGTTTTAGCAAAAAAAAATATATAAATTTTTTACGTTCTTTTTTTTTTTGCAATTTTAGACCCGATTTGGCAAAAAAAAATTTCACTTTTTAGGGTTTTTATTTTTTTTTTTTTAGCCGTTTTTTTAATAGCTAAAAAAAAATTTTTTCATGTTTTTTTTAGCTGTTTTTAAGACGTTTTAGCAAAAAAAAAAATATAAATTTTTTACGTTCTTTTGTTTTTAGCAATTTTAGATCCGATTTAGCAAAAAAAATTTCCACTTTTTAGGGTTTTTATTTGTTTTTTTTTAGCCGTTTTATTTATAGCTAAAAAAAAAATCTTTTCATGTTTTTTTTAGCTGTTATATAAGACGTTTTAGCAAAAAAAAAATATTAATTTTTTACGTTCTTTTTTTTTAGCAATTAGATCCGATTGAGCAAAAAAAATTTTCACTTTTTAGGGTTTTTATTTTTTTTTTTTTAGCCGTTTTTTTGATAGCTAAAAAAAAATTTTTTTCATGTTTTTTTTAGCTGTCTTTAAGACGTTTTAGCAAAAAAAAATATAAATTTTTTACGTACTTTTGTTTTTAGCAATTTTAGATCCGATTTAGCAAAAAAAAATTTCCACTTTTTAGGGTTTTTATTTGTATTTTTTTTAGCCGTTTTTTTTATAGCTAAAAAAAAATTTTTTTCATGTTTTTTTTAGCTGTTATATAAGACGTTTTAGCAAAAAAAAAAATATTAATTTTTTACGTTCTTTTGTTTTTAGCAATTTGAGATCCGATTTAGCAAAAAAAAATTTTCACTTTTTAGGGTTTTTATCTGTTTTTTTTTTAGCCGTTTTTTTGATAGCTAAAAAAAATTTTTTTCATGTTTTTTTTAGCTGTTTTTAAGACGTTTTAGCAAAAAAAAATATATAAATTTTTTACGTCCTTTTTTTTTTAGCAATTTTAGATCCGATTTAGCAAAAAAAATTTTCACTTTTAAGGGTTTTTATTTTTTTTTTTAGCCGTTTTTTTGATAGTTAAATTTTTTCATGTTTTTTTTAGCTGTTTTTAAGACGTTTTAGCAAAAAAAAAAAATATAAATTTTTTACGTACTTTTGTTTTTAGCAATTTAAGATCCGATTTAGCAAAAAAAAATTTTCACTTTTTAGGTTTTTTATTTGTTTTTTTTTCTAGCCGTTTTTTTGATAGCTAAAAAAAAAATTTTTTCATGTTTTTTTTAGCTGTTATATAAGACGTTTTAGCAAAAAAAAAAAATATTAATTTTTTACGTTCTTTTGTTTTTAGCAATTTTAGATGCGATTTAGCAAAAAAAAATTTTCACTTTTTAGGGTTTTTATTTGTTTTTTTTAGCCGTTTTTTTGATAGCTAAAAAAATTTTTTTTCATGTTTTTTTTAGCTGTTTTTAAGACGTTTTAGCAAAAAAAAAAATATATAAATTTTTTACGTTCTTTTGTTTTTAGCAATTTAAGATGCGATTTAGCAAAAAAAAATTTTCACTTTTCAGGGTTTTTATTTGTTTTTTTTTAGCCGTTTTTTTGATAGCTAAAAAAAATTTTTTTCATGTTTTTTTTAGCTGTTTTTAAGACGTTTTAGCAAAAAAAAATATATAAATTTTTTACGTTCTTTGTTTTTTAGCAATTTTAGATCCGATTTTGCAAAAAAAATTTTTACTTTTTAGGGTTTTTATTTTTTTTTTTAGCCGTCTTTTTGATAGCTAAAAAAAAAATTTTTTCATGTTTTTTTTAGCTGTTTTTAAGACGTTTTAGCAAAAAAAAAATATAAATTTTTTACGTTCTTTTGTTTTTAGCAATTTGAGATCCGATTTAGCAAAAAAAAATTTTCACTTTTTAGGGTTTTTATTTGTTTTTTTTTTTAGCCGTTTTTTTGATAGCTAAAAAAATTTTTTTCATGTTTTTTTTAGCTGTTTTTAAGACGTTTTAGCAAAAAAAAATATATAAATTTTTTACGTTCTTTTTTTTTTAGCAATTTTAGATCCGATTTAGCAAAAAAAATTTTCACATTTTAGGGTTTTTATTTTTTTTTTTAGCCGTTTTTTTGATAGTTAAATTTTTTTATGTTTTTTTTAGCTGTTTTTAAGACGTTTTAGCAAAAAAAAAAAATATAAATTTTTTACGTACTTTTGTTTTTAGCAATTTAAGATCCGATTTAGCAAAAAAAAATTTTCACTTTTTAGGGTTTTTATTTGTTTTTTTTTTAGCCGTTTTTTTGATAGCTAAAAAAAAATTTTTTTCATGTTTTTTTTAGCTGTTATATAAGACGTTTTAGCAAAAAAAAAAAATATTAATTTTTTACGTTCTTTTGTTTTTAGCAATTTAAGATGCGATTATGCAAAAAAAAATTTTCACTTTTTAGGGTTTTTATTTGTTTTTTTTTTTAGCCGTTTTTTTGATAGCTAAAAAAATTTTTTTTCATGTTTTTTTTAGCTGTTTTTAAGACGTTTTAGCAAAAAAAAAAATATATAAATTTTTTACGTTCTTTTTTTTTTAGCAATTTAAGATCCGATTTAGCAAAAAAAAATTTTCACTTTTTAGGGTTTTTATTTGTTTTTTTTTTAGCCGTTTTTTTGATAGCTAAAAAAAAATTTTTTTCATGTTTTTTTTAGCTGTTATATAAGACGTTTTAGCAAAAAAAAAAATATTAATTTTTTACGTTCTTTTTTTTTTAGCAATTTTCGATCCGATTTAGCAAAAAAAATTTTCACTTTTTAGGGTTTTTATTTTTTTTTTTAGCCGTTTTTTTAATAGCTAAAAAAAAAATTTCTTCATGTTTTTTTTAGCTGTTATATAAGACGTTTTAGCAAAAAAAAAAATATTAATTTTTTACGTTCTTTTGTTTTTAGCAATTTTAGATGCGATTTAGCAAAAAAAAATTTTCACTTTTCAGGGTTTTTATTTGTTTTTTTTTTTAGCCGTTTTTTTGATAGCTAAAAAAAATTTTTTTCATGTTTTTTTAGCTGTTTTTAAGACGTTTTAGCAAAAAAAAATATATAAATTTTTTACGTTCTTTTTTTTTTGCAATTTTAGACTCGATTTGGCAAAAAAAATTTTCACTTTTTAGGGTTTTTATTTTTTTTTTTTTTAGCCGTTTTTTTGATAGCTAAAAAAAAATTTTTTCATGTTTTTTTTAGCTGTTTTTAAGACGTTTTAGCAAAAAAAAAATATAAATTTTTTACGTTCTTTTGTTTTTAGTAATTTAAGATCCGATTTAGCAAAAAAAAATTTCCACTTTTTAGGGTTTTTATTTGTTTTTTTTTAGCCGTTTTTTTTATAGCTAAAAAAAAATTTTTTTCATGTTTTTTTTAGCTGTTATATAAGACGTTTTAGCAAAAAAAAAAAATATTAATTTTTTACGTTCTTTTTTTTTTAGCAATTTTCGATCCGATTTAGCAAAAAAAATTTTCACTTTTTAGGGTTTTTATTTTTTTTTTTTAGCCGTTTTTTTAATAGCTAAAAAAAAAATTTTTTCATGTTTTTTTTAGCTGTTATATAAGACGTTTTAGCAAAAAAAAAAATATTAATTTTTTACGTTCTTTTGTTTTTAGCAATTTTAGATGCGATTTAGCAAAAAAAAATTTTCACTTTTCAGGGTTTTTATTTTTTTTTTTTAGCCGTTTTTTTAATAGCTAAAAAAAAAATTTTTTCATGTTTTTTTTAGCTGTTATATAAGACGTTTTAGCAAAAAAAAAATATTAATTTTTTACGTTCTTTTGTTTTTAGCAATTTTAGATGCGATTTAGCAAAAAAAAATTTTCACTTTTCAGGGTTTTTATTTGTTTTTTTTTTTAGCCGTTTTTTTGATAGCTAAAAAAAATTTTTTCATGTTTTTTTTAGATGTTTTTAAGACGTTTTAGCAAAAAAAAAATATATAAATTTTTTACGTTCTTTTGTTTTTAGCAATTTTAGATGCGATTTAGCAAAAAAAAATTTTCACTTTTCAGGGTTTTTATTTGTTTTTTTTTTTAGCCGTTTTTTTGATAGCTAAAAAAAATTTTTTTCATGTTTTTTTTAGCTGTTTTTAAGACGTTTTAGCAAAAAAAAATATATAAATTTTTTTACGTTCTTTTTTTTTTAGCAATTTTAGATCCGATTTAGCAAAAAAAATTTTCACTTTTTAGGGTTTTTATTTTTTTTTTAGCCGTTTTTTTGATAGCTAAAAAAAAATTTTTTTCATGTTTTTTTTAGCTGTTATATAAGACGTTTTAGCAAAAAAAAAAAATATTAATTTTTTACGTTCCTTTGTTTTTAGCAATTTTAGATGCGATTTAGCAAAAAAAAATTTTCACTTTTTAGGGTTTTTATTTGTTTTTTTTTTTAGCCGTTTTTTTGATAGCTAAAAAAAAATTTTTTTCATGTTTTTTTTAGCTGTTATATAAGACGTTTTAGCAAAAAAAAAAAATATTAATTTTTTACGTTCTTTTGTTTTTAGCAATTTTAGATGCCATTAAGCAAAAAAAAATTTTCACTTTTCAGGGTTTTTATTTGTTTTTTTTTTAGCCGTTTTTTTGATAGCTAAAAAAAATTTTTTTCATGTTTTTTTTAGCTGTTTTTAAGACGTTTTAGCAAAAAAAAATATATAAATTTTTTACGTTCTTTTTTTTTTTGCAATTTTAGACCCGATTTGGCAAAAAAAAATTTCACTTTTTAGGGTTTTTATTTTTTTTTTTTTTAGCCGTTTTTTTGTTAGCTAAAAAAAAATTTTTTCATGTTTTTTTTAGCTGTTTTTAAGACGTTTTAGCAAAAAAAAAAATATAAATTTTTTACGTTCTTTTGTTTTTAGCAATTTTAGATCCGATTTAGCAAAAAAAAATTTCCACTTTTTAGGGTTTTTATTTGTTTTTTTTTAGCCGTTTTATTTATAGCTAAAAAAAAAATCTTTTCATGTTTTTTTTAGCTGTTATATAAGACGTTTTAGCAAAAAAAAAATATTAATTTTTTACGTTCTTTTTTTTTAGCAATTAGATCCGATTGAGCAAAAAAAATTTTCACTTTTTAGGGTTTTTATTTTTTTTTTTTTAGCCGTTTTTTTGATAGCTAAAAAAAAATTTTTTTCATTTTTTTTTTTTTTTTTTTTTTATTCATTTATATATTTACAATTATTGTCCAGCAGAGATTAATTTAATAATCTCATTTGCTGGTGCAAATTTTTACAATAAGGTGTTCTTCAAATTTTTAGCAAAATATTATTCCATTTACTACAAATAAATATCTTATTTAGATTAACTACGTACAATATTAGTTTATTATACATTTAAATAAAATATTATCAAATCCTCTGATTATATTCAAAAGAGGAATAAAACAATAATTCATAAATAATATAGAGGAAGCTACATCTCATACAACCATCATACCAATATAACAATTATATGAAAGATTATTCAATACTATTTATGAATTTTAAAACAAGTTCTTATAAGGGAAAAAAATACATTTTATTATTACTATTGTTTGTTTTTTTTTTTTTTTTTGTTTTTTTTTTTTTTTTTTTTTTTCAATCTTCAATAAGACAAAAAGACAAACAAAAAAATTCATAAATAATACTGACGAAGCTACATCTCATACAATCATCACAATAATATGACCATTATATGAAAGATTATTCAATACTATTTATGACTTTTAAATAATTTCTTATTGGAATATTAAACAAAAACATTATATAATTATTTTTTTTCAATTTTATACAGTAACAATATAGAGCATAATTCACTATACCATATAATCCATTATTGAAAAAATTATAAGAAAATTTTATTCAAAATGTTTGAATTTTAAAAATATTCAACAAAAAATAATTTTTAAATTCTTTACTTTAAATTGCAGAAATAATAAATAATAAAAGTTACTATAATTATACATAGTTCTAAATATAGAACAAAAATCAGTATACCACAGTTACCCAAAAGTGATTAAATTAAAATAAATATAAATTAATTAGTAACTTAAGCAAATTATCATGTTTTTTTTAGCTGTCTTTAAGACGTTTTAGCAAAAAAAAAATATAAATTTTTTACGTACTTTTGTTTTTAGCAATTTTAGATCCGATTTAGCAAAAAAAAATTTCCACTTTTTAGGGTTTTTATTTGTATTTTTTTTAGCCGTTTTTTTTATAGCTAAAAAAAATTTTTTTTCATGTTTTTTTTAGCTGTTATATAAGACGTTTTAGCAAAAAAAAAAATATTAATTTTTTACGTTCTTTTGTTTTTAGCAATTTGAGATCCGATTTAGCAAAAAAAAATTTTCACTTTTTAGGGTTTTTATTTGTTTTTTTTTTTAGCCGTTTTTTTGATAGCTAAAAAAAATTTTTTTCATGTTTTTTTTAGCTGTTTTTAAGACGTTTTAGCAAAAAAAAATATATAAATTTTTTACGTCCTTTTTTTTTTAGCAATTTTAGATCCGATTTAGCAAAAAAAATTTTCACTTTTAAGGGTTTTTATTTTTTTTTTTAGCCGTTTTTTTGATAGTTAAATTTTTTCATGTTTTTTTTAGCTGTTTTTAAGACGTTTTAGCAAAAAAAAAAAATATAAATTTTTTACGTACTTTTGTTTTTAGCAATTTAAGATCCGATTTAGCAAAAAAAAATTTTCACTTTTTAGGTTTTTTATTTGTTTTTTTTTCTAGCCGTTTTTTTGATAGCTAAAAAAAAAATTTTTTCATGTTTTTTTTAGCTGTTATATAAGACGTTTTAGCAAAAAAAAAAAATATTAATTTTTTACGTTCTTTTGTTTTTAGCAATTTTAGATGCGATTTAGCAAAAAAAAATTTTCACTTTTTAGGGTTTTTATTTGTTTTTTTTTAGCCGTTTTTTTGATAGCTAAAAAAATTTTTTTTCATGTTTTTTTTAGCTGTTTTTAAGACGTTTTAGCAAAAAAAAAAATATATAAATTTTTTACGTTCTTTTGTTTTTAGCAATTTAAGATGCGATTTAGCAAAAAAAAATTTTCACTTTTCAGGGTTTTTATTTGTTTTTTTTTTAGCCGTTTTTTTGATAGCTAAAAAAAATTTTTTTCATGTTTTTTTTAGCTGTTTTTAAGACGTTTTAGCAAAAAAAAATATATAAATTTTTTACGTTCTTTGTTTTTTAGCAATTTTAGATCCGATTTTGCAAAAAAAATTTTTACTTTTTAGGGTTTTTATTTTTTTTTTTTAGCCGTCTTTTTGATAGCTAAAAAAAAAATTTTTTCATGTTTTTTTTAGCTGTTTTTAAGACGTTTTAGCAAAAAAAAAATATAAATTTTTTACGTTCTTTTGTTTTTAGCAATTTGAGATCCGATTTAGCAAAAAAAAATTTTCACTTTTTAGGGTTTTTATTTGTTTTTTTTTTTAGCCGTTTTTTTGATAGCTAAAAAAATTTTTTTCATGTTTTTTTTAGCTGTTTTTAAGACGTTTTAGCAAAAAAAAATATATAAATTTTTTACGTTCTTTTTTTTTTAGCAATTTTAGATCCGATTTAGCAAAAAAAATTTTCACATTTTAGGGTTTTTATTTTTTTTTTTAGCCGTTTTTTTGATAGTTAAATTTTTTTATGTTTTTTTTAGCTGTTTTTAAGACGTTTTAGCAAAAAAAAAAATATAAATTTTTTACGTACTTTTGTTTTTAGCAATTTAAGATCCGATTTAGCAAAAAAAAATTTTCACTTTTTAGGGTTTTTATTTGTTTTTTTTTTAGCCGTTTTTTTGATAGCTAAAAAAAAATTTTTTTCATGTTTTTTTTAGCTGTTATATAAGACGTTTTAGCAAAAAAAAAAAATATTAATTTTTTACGTTCTTTTGTTTTTAGCAATTTAAGATGCGATTATGCAAAAAAAAATTTTCACTTTTTAGGGTTTTTATTTGTTTTTTTTTTAGCCGTTTTTTTGATAGCTAAAAAAATTTTTTTTCATGTTTTTTTTAGCTGTTTTTAAGACGTTTTAGCAAAAAAAAAAATATATAAATTTTTTACGTTCTTTTTTTTTTAGCAATTTTAGATCCGATTTAGCAAAAAAATTTTTTCACTTTTTAGGGTTTTTATTTGTTTTTTTTTTTAGCCGTTTTTTTGATAGCTAAAAAAAAAATTTTTTCATGTTTTTTTTAGCTGTTATATAAGACGTTTTAGCAAAAAAAAAAATATTAATTTTTTACGTTCTTTTGTTTTTAGCAATTTTAGATGCGATTTAGCAAAAAAAAATTTTCACTTTTCAGGGTTTTTATTTGTTTTTTTTTTTAGCCGTTTTTTTGATAGCTAAAAAAAATTTTTTTCATGTTTTTTTTAGCTGTTATATAAGACGTTTTAGCAAAAAAAAAAATATTAATTTTTTACGTTCTTTTTTTTTTAGCAATTTTAGATCCGATTTAGCAAAAAAAATTTTCACTTTTTAGGGTTTTTATTTTTTTTTTTTTAGCCGTTTTTTTGATAGCTAAAAAAAAATTTTTTTCATGTTTTTTTTAGCTGTTACATAAGACGTTTTAGCAAAAAAAAAAAATATTAATTTTTTACGTTCTTTTTTTTTTAGCAATTTTCGATCCGATTTAGCAAAAAAAATTTTCACTTTTTAGGGTTTTTATTTTTTTTTTTAGCCGTTTTTTTAATAGCTAAAAAAAAAATTTTTTCATGTTTTTTTTAGCTGTTATATAAGACGTTTTAGCAAAAAAAAAAATATTAATTTTTTACGTTCTTTTGTTTTTAGCAATTTTAGATGCGATTTAGCAAAAAAAAATTTTCACTTTTCAGGGTTTTTATTTTTTTTTTTAGCCGTTTTTTTAATAGCTAAAAAAAAATTTTTTTCATGTTTTTTTTAGCTGTTATATAAGACGTTTTAGCAAAAAAAAAATTATTAATTTTTTACGTTCTTTTGTTTTTAGCAATTTTAGATGCGATTTAGCAAAAAAAAATTTTCACTTTTCAGGGTTTTTATTTGTTTTTTTTTTTAGCCGTTTTTTTGATAGCTAAAAAAAATTTTTTCATGTTTTTTTTAGATGTTTTTAAGACGTTTTAGCAAAAAAAAAATATATAAATTTTTTACGTTCTTTTGTTTTTAGCAATTTTAGATGCGATTTAGCAAAAAAAAATTTTCACTTTTCAGGGTTTTTATTTGTTTTTTTTTTAGCCGTTTTTTTGATAGCTAAAAAAAATTTTTTTCATGTTTTTTTTAGCTGTTTTTAAGACGTTTTAGCAAAAAAAAATATATAAATTTTTTTACGTTCTTTTTTTTTTAGCAATTTTAGATCCGATTTAGCAAAAAAAATTTTCACTTTTTAGGGTTTTTATTTTTTTTTTAGCCGTTTTTTTGATAGCTAAAAAAAAATTTTTTTCATGTTTTTTTTAGCTGTTATATAAGACGTTTTAGCAAAAAAAAAAAATATTAATTTTTTACGTTCCTTTGTTTTTAGCAATTTTAGATGCGATTTAGCAAAAAAAAATTTTCACTTTTTAGGGTTTTTATTTGTTTTTTTTTTTAGCCGTTTTTTTGATAGCTAAAAAAAAATTTTTTTCATGTTTTTTTTAGCTGTTATATAAGACGTTTTAGCAAAAAAAAAAAATATTAATTTTTTACGTTCTTTTGTTTTTAGCAATTTTAGATGCCATTAAGCAAAAAAAAATTTTCACTTTTCAGGGTTTTTATTTGTTTTTTTTTTAGCCGTTTTTTTGATAGCTAAAAAAAATTTTTTTCATGTTTTTTTTAGCTGTTTTTAAGACGTTTTAGCAAAAAAAAATATATAAATTTTTTACGTTCTTTTTTTTTTTGCAATTTTAGACCCGATTTGGCAAAAAAAAATTTCACTTTTTAGGGTTTTTATTTTTTTTTTTTTAGCCGTTTTTTTAATAGCTAAAAAAAAATTTTTTCATGTTTTTTTTAGCTGTTTTTAAGACGTTTTAGCAAAAAAAAAAATATAAATTTTTTACGTTCTTTTGTTTTTAGCAATTTTAGATCCGATTTAGCAAAAAAAATTTCCACTTTTTAGGGTTTTTATTTGTTTTTTTTTAGCCGTTTTATTTATAGCTAAAAAAAAAATCTTTTCATGTTTTTTTTAGCTGTTATATAAGACGTTTTAGCAAAAAAAAAATATTAATTTTTTACGTTCTTTTTTTTTAGCAATTAGATCCGATTGAGCAAAAAAAATTTTCACTTTTTAGGGTTTTTATTTTTTTTTTTTAGCCGTTTTTTTGATAGCTAAAAAAAAATTTTTTTCATGTTTTTTTTAGCTGTCTTTAAGACGTTTTAGCAAAAAAAAATATAAATTTTTTACGTACTTTTGTTTTTAGCAATTTTAGATCCGATTTAGCAAAAAAAAATTTCCACTTTTTAGGGTTTTTATTTGTATTTTTTTTAGCCGTTTTTTTTATAGCTAAAAAAAAATTTTTTTCATGTTTTTTTTAGCTGTTATATAAGACGTTTTAGCAAAAAAAAAAATATTAATTTTTTACGTTCTTTTGTTTTTAGCAATTTGAGATCCGATTTAGCAAAAAAAAATTTTCACTTTTTAGGGTTTTTATCTGTTTTTTTTTTAGCCGTTTTTTTGATAGCTAAAAAAAATTTTTTTCATGTTTTTTTTAGCTGTTTTTAAGACGTTTTAGCAAAAAAAAATATATAAATTTTTTACGTCCTTTTTTTTTTAGCAATTTTAGATCCGATTTAGCAAAAAAAATTTTCACTTTTAAGGGTTTTTATTTTTTTTTTTAGCCGTTTTTTTGATAGTTAAATTTTTTCATGTTTTTTTTAGCTGTTTTTAAGACGTTTTAGCAAAAAAAAAAAATATAAATTTTTTACGTACTTTTGTTTTTAGCAATTTAAGATCCGATTTAGCAAAAAAAAATTTTCACTTTTTAGGTTTTTTATTTGTTTTTTTTTCTAGCCGTTTTTTTGATAGCTAAAAAAAAAATTTTTTCATGTTTTTTTTAGCTGTTATATAAGACGTTTTAGCAAAAAAAAAAAATATTAATTTTTTACGTTCTTTTGTTTTTAGCAATTTTAGATGCGATTTAGCAAAAAAAAATTTTCACTTTTTAGGGTTTTTATTTGTTTTTTTTAGCCGTTTTTTTGATAGCTAAAAAAATTTTTTTTCATGTTTTTTTTAGCTGTTTTTAAGACGTTTTAGCAAAAAAAAAAATATATAAATTTTTTACGTTCTTTTGTTTTTAGCAATTTAAGATGCGATTTAGCAAAAAAAAATTTTCACTTTTCAGGGTTTTTATTTGTTTTTTTTTAGCCGTTTTTTTGATAGCTAAAAAAAATTTTTTTCATGTTTTTTTTAGCTGTTTTTAAGACGTTTTAGCAAAAAAAAATATATAAATTTTTTACGTTCTTTGTTTTTTAGCAATTTTAGATCCGATTTTGCAAAAAAAATTTTTACTTTTTAGGGTTTTTATTTTTTTTTTTAGCCGTCTTTTTGATAGCTAAAAAAAAAATTTTTTCATGTTTTTTTTAGCTGTTTTTAAGACGTTTTAGCAAAAAAAAAATATAAATTTTTTACGTTCTTTTGTTTTTAGCAATTTGAGATCCGATTTAGCAAAAAAAAATTTTCACTTTTTAGGGTTTTTATTTGTTTTTTTTTTTAGCCGTTTTTTTGATAGCTAAAAAAATTTTTTTCATGTTTTTTTTAGCTGTTTTTAAGACGTTTTAGCAAAAAAAAATATATAAATTTTTTACGTTCTTTTTTTTTTAGCAATTTTAGATCCGATTTAGCAAAAAAAATTTTCACATTTTAGGGTTTTTATTTTTTTTTTTAGCCGTTTTTTTGATAGTTAAATTTTTTTATGTTTTTTTTAGCTGTTTTTAAGACGTTTTAGCAAAAAAAAAAAATATAAATTTTTTACGTACTTTTGTTTTTAGCAATTTAAGATCCGATTTAGCAAAAAAAAATTTTCACTTTTTAGGGTTTTTATTTGTTTTTTTTTTAGCCGTTTTTTTGATAGCTAAAAAAAAATTTTTTTCATGTTTTTTTTAGCTGTTATATAAGACGTTTTAGCAAAAAAAAAAAATATTAATTTTTTACGTTCTTTTGTTTTTAGCAATTTAAGATGCGATTGTGCAAAAAAAAATTTTCACTTTTTAGGGTTTTTATTTGTTTTTTTTTTTAGCCGTTTTTTTGATAGCTAAAAAAATTTTTTTTCATGTTTTTTTTAGCTGTTTTTAAGACGTTTTAGCAAAAAAAAAAATATATAAATTTTTTACGTTCTTTTTTTTTTAGCAATTTTAGATCCGATTTAGCAAAAAAATTTTTTCACTTTTTAGGGTTTTTATTTGTTTTTTTTTTTAGCCGTTTTTTTGATAGCTAAAAAAAAAATTTTTTCATGTTTTTTTTAGCTGTTATATAAGACGTTTTAGCAAAAAAAAAAATATTAATTTTTTACGTTCTTTTGTTTTTAGCAATTTTAGATGCGATTTAGCAAAAAAAAATTTTCACTTTTCAGGGTTTTTATTTGTTTTTTTTTTTAGCCGTTTTTTTGATAGCTAAAAAAAATTTTTTTCATGTTTTTTTTAGCTGTTATATAAGACGTTTTAGCAAAAAAAAAAAATATTAATTTTTTACGTTCTTTTTTTTTTAGCAATTTTAGATCCGATTTAGCAAAAAAAATTTTCACTTTTTAGGGTTTTTATTTTTTTTTTTTTAGCCGTTTTTTTGATAGTTAAATTTTTTCATGTTTTTTTTAGCTGTTTTTAAGACGTTTTAGCAAAAAAAAAAAATATAAATTTTTTACGTACTTTTGTTTTTAGCAATTTAAGATCCGATTTAGCAAAAAAAAATTTTCACTTTTTAGGTTTTTTATTTGTTTTTTTTTCTAGCCGTTTTTTTGATAGCTAAAAAAAAAATTTTTTCATGTTTTTTTTAGCTGTTATATAAGACGTTTTAGCAAAAAAAAAAAATATTAATTTTTTACGTTCTTTTGTTTTTAGCAATTTTAGATGCGATTTAGCAAAAAAAAATTTTCACTTTTTAGGGTTTTTATTTTTTTTTTTTTAGCCGTTTTTTTGATAGCTAAAAAAAAATTTTTTTCATGTTTTTTTTAGCTGTTTTTAAGACGTTTTAGCAAAAAAAAAATATAAATTTTTTACGTACTTTTGTTTTTAGCAATTTTAGATCCGATTTAGCAAAAAAAAATTTCCACTTTTTAGGGTTTTTATTTGTATTTTTTTTAGCCGTTTTTTTTATAGCTAAAAAAAATTTTTTTTCATGTTTTTTTTAGCTGTTATATAAGACGTTTTAGCAAAAAAAAAAATATTAATTTTTTACGTTCTTTTGTTTTTAGCAATTTGAGATCCGATTTAGCAAAAAAAAATTTTCACTTTTTAGGGTTTTTATTTGTTTTTTTTTTTAGCCGTTTTTTTGATAGCTAAAAAAAATTTTTTTCATGTTTTTTTTAGCTGTTTTTAAGACGTTTTAGCAAAAAAAAATATATAAATTTTTTACGTCCTTTTTTTTTTAGCAATTTTAGATCCGATTTAGCAAAAAAAATTTTCACTTTTAAGGGTTTTTATTTTTTTTTTTAGCCGTTTTTTTGATAGTTAAATTTTTTCATGTTTTTTTTAGCTGTTTTTAAGACGTTTTAGCAAAAAAAAAAAATATAAATTTTTTACGTACTTTTGTTTTTAGCAATTTAAGATCCGATTTAGCAAAAAAAAATTTTCACTTTTTAGGTTTTTTATTTTTTTTTTTTCTAGCCGTTTTTTTGATAGCTAAAAAAAAAATTTTTTCATGTTTTTTTTAGCTGTTATATAAGACGTTTTAGCAAAAAAAAAAAATATTAATTTTTTACGTTCTTTTGTTTTTAGCAATTTTAGATGCGATTTAGCAAAAAAAAATTTTCACTTTTTAGGGTTTTTATTTGTTTTTTTTTAGCCGTTTTTTTGATAGCTAAAAAAATTTTTTTTCATGTTTTTTTTAGCTGTTTTTAAGACGTTTTAGCAAAAAAAAAAATATATAAATTTTTTACGTTCTTTTGTTTTTAGCAATTTAAGATGCGATTTAGCAAAAAAAAATTTTCACTTTTCAGGGTTTTTATTTGTTTTTTTTTTAGCCGTTTTTTTGATAGCTAAAAAAAATTTTTTTCATGTTTTTTTTAGCTGTTTTTAAGACGTTTTAGCAAAAAAAAATATATAAATTTTTTACGTTCTTTGTTTTTTAGCAATTTTAGATCCGATTTTGCAAAAAAAATTTTTACTTTTTAGGGTTTTTATTTTTTTTTTTAGCCGTCTTTTTGATAGCTAAAAAAAAAATTTTTTCATGTTTTTTTTAGCTGTTTTTAAGACGTTTTAGCAAAAAAAAAATATAAATTTTTTACGTTCTTTTGTTTTTAGCAATTTGAGATCCGATTTAGCAAAAAAAAATTTTCACTTTTTAGGGTTTTTATTTGTTTTTTTTTTTAGCCGTTTTTTTGATAGCTAAAAAAATTTTTTTCATGTTTTTTTTAGCTGTTTTTAAGACGTTTTAGCAAAAAAAAATATATAAATTTTTTACGTTCTTTTTTTTTTAGCAATTTTAGATCCGATTTAGCAAAAAAAATTTTCACATTTTAGGGTTTTTATTTTTTTTTTTAGCCGTTTTTTTGATAGTTAAATTTTTTTATGTTTTTTTTAGCTGTTTTTAAGACGTTTTAGCAAAAAAAAAAAATATAAATTTTTTACGTACTTTTGTTTTTAGCAATTTAAGATCCGATTTAGCAAAAAAAAATTTTCACTTTTTAGGGTTTTTATTTGTTTTTTTTTTAGCCGTTTTTTTGATAGCTAAAAAAAAATTTTTTTCATGTTTTTTTTAGCTGTTATATAAGACGTTTTAGCAAAAAAAAAAAATATTAATTTTTTACGTTCTTTTGTTTTTAGCAATTTAAGATGCGATTATGCAAAAAAAAAATTTCACTTTTTAGGGTTTTTATTTGTTTTTTTTTTTAGCCGTTTTTTTGATAGCTAAAAAAATTTTTTTTCATGTTTTTTTTAGCTGTTTTTAAGACGTTTTAGCAAAAAAAAAAAATATTAATTTTTTACGTTCTTTTTTTTTTAGCAATTTTAGATCCGATTTAGCAAAAAAAATTTTCACTTTTTAGGGTTTTTATTTTTTTTTTTTTAGCCGTTTTTTTGATAGCTAAAAAAAAATTTTTTTCATGTTTTTTTTAGCTGTTATATAAGACGTTTTAGCAAAAAAAAAAAATATTAATTTTTTACGTTCTTTTTTTTTTAGCAATTTTCGATCCGATTTAGCAAAAAAAATTTTCACTTTTTAGGGTTTTTATTTTTTTTTTTTAGCCGTTTTTTTAATAGCTAAAAAAAAAATTTTTTCATGTTTTTTTTAGCTGTTATATAAGACGTTTTAGCAAAAAAAAAAATATTAATTTTTTACGTTCTTTTGTTTTTAGCAATTTTAGATGCGATTTAGCAAAAAAAAATTTTCACTTTTCAGGGTTTTTATTTTTTTTTTTTAGCCGTTTTTTTAATAGCTAAAAAAAAATTTTTTTCATGTTTTTTTTAGCTGTTATATAAGACGTTTTAGCAAAAAAAAAATTATTAATTTTTTACGTTCTTTTGATTTTAGCAATTTTAGATGCGATTTAGCAAAAAAAAATTTTCACTTTTCAGGGTTTTTATTTGTTTTTTTTTTTAGCCGTTTTTTTGATAGCTAAAAAAAATTTTTTCATGTTTTTTTTAGATGTTTTTAAGACGTTTTAGCAAAAAAAAAATATATAAATTTTTTACGTTCTTTTGTTTTTAGCAATTTTAGATGCGATTTAGCAAAAAAAAATTTTCACTTTTCAGGGTTTTTATTTGTTTTTTTTTTAGCCGTTTTTTTGATAGCTAAAAAAAATTTTTTTCATGTTTTTTTTAGCTGTTTTTAAGACGTTTTAGCAAAAAAAAATATATAAATTTTTTTACGTTCTTTTTTTTTTAGCAATTTTAGATCCGATTTAGCAAAAAAAATTTTCACTTTTTAGGGTTTTTATTTTTTTTTTAGCCGTTTTTTTGATAGCTAAAAAAAAATTTTTTTCATGTTTTTTTTAGCTGTTATATAAGACGTTTTAGCAAAAAAAAAAAATATTAATTTTTTACGTTCCTTTGTTTTTAGCAATTTTAGATGCGATTTAGCAAAAAAAAATTTTCACTTTTTAGGGTTTTTATTTGTTTTTTTTTTTAGCCGTTTTTTTGATAGCTAAAAAAAAATTTTTTTCATGTTTTTTTTAGCTGTTATATAAGACGTTTTAGCAAAAAAAAAAAATATTAATTTTTTACGTTCTTTTGTTTTTAGCAATTTTAGATGCCATTAAGCAAAAAAAAATTTTCACTTTTCAGGGTTTTTATTTGTTTTTTTTTTAGCCGTTTTTTTGATAGCTAAAAAAAATTTTTTTCATGTTTTTTTTAGCTGTTTTTAAGACGTTTTAGCAAAAAAAAATATATAAATTTTTTACGTTCTTTTTTTTTTTGCAATTTTAGACCCGATTTGGCAAAAAAAAATTTTCACTTTTCAGGGTTTTTATTTTTTTTTTTAGCCGTTTTTTTAATAGCTAAAAAAAAAATCTTTTCATGTTTTTTTTAGCTGTTATATAAGACGTTTTAGCAAAAAAAAAATATTAATTTTTTACGTTCTTTTTTTTTAGCAATTAGATCCGATTGAGCAAAAAAAATTTTCACTTTTTAGGGTTTTTATTTTTTTTTTTTTAGCCGTTTTTTTGATAGCTAAAAAAAAATTTTTTTCATGTTTTTTTTAGCTGTCTTTAAGACGTTTTAGCAAAAAAAAAATATAAATTTTTTACGTACTTTTGTTTTTAGCAATTTTAGATCCGATTTAGCAAAAAAAAATTTCCACTTTTTAGGGTTTTTATTTGTATTTTTTTTAGCCGTTTTTTTTATAGCTAAAAAAAAATTTTTTTCATGTTTTTTTTAGCTGTTATATAAGACGTTTTAGCAAAAAAAAAAATATTAATTTTTTACGTTCTTTTGTTTTTAGCAATTTGAGATCCGATTTAGCAAAAAAAAATTTTCACTTTTTAGGGTTTTTATTTGTTTTTTTTTTTAGCCGTTTTTTTGATAGCTAAAAAAAATTTTTTTCATGTTTTTTTTAGCTGTTTTTAAGACGTTTTAGCAAAAAAAAATATATAAATTTTTTACGTCCTTTTTTTTTTAGCAATTTTAGATCCGATTTAGCAAAAAAAATTTTCACTTTTAAGGGTTTTTATTTTTTTTTTTAGCCGTTTTTTTGATAGTTAAATTTTTTCATGTTTTTTTTAGCTGTTTTTAAGACGTTTTAGCAAAAAAAAAAAATATAAATTTTTTACGTACTTTTGTTTTTAGCAATTTAAGATCCGATTTAGCAAAAAAAAATTTTCACTTTTTAGGTTTTTTATTTGTTTTTTTTTCTAGCCGTTTTTTTGATAGCTAAAAAAAAAATTTTTTCATGTTTTTTTTAGCTGTTATATAAGACGTTTTAGCAAAAAAAAAAAATATTAATTTTTTACGTTCTTTTGTTTTTAGCAATTTTAGATGCGATTTAGCAAAAAAAAATTTTCACTTTTTAGGGTTTTTATTTGTTTTTTTTTTTAGCCGTTTTTTTGATAGCTAAAAAAATTTTTTTTCATGTTTTTTTTAGCTGTTTTTAAGACGTTTTAGCAAAAAAAAAATATATAAATTTTTTACGTTCTGTTTTTTTTAGCAGTTTTAGATCCGATTTAGCAAAAAAATTTTTTCACTTTTTAGGGTTTTTATTTGTTTTTTTTTTTAGCCGTTTTTTTGATAGCTAAAAAAAAATTTTTTTCATGTTTTTATTAGCTGTTATATAAGACGTTTTAGCAAAAAAAAAATATTAATTTTTTACGTTCCTTTGTTTTTAGCAATTTAAGATGCGATTTAGCAAAAAAAAATTTTCACTTTTTAGGGTTTTTATTTGTTTTTTTTTAGCCGTTTTTTTTATAGCTAAAAAAAAATTTTTTTCATGTTTTTTTTAGCTGTTATATAAGACGTTTTAGCAAAAAAAAAAATATTAATTTTTTACGTTCTTTTGTTTTTAGCAATTTAAGATGCGATTTAGCAAAAAAAAATTTTCACTTTTCAGGGTTTTTATTTGTTTTTTTTTTTAGCCGTTTTTTTGATAGCTAAAAAAAATTTTTTTCATGTTTTTTTTAGCTGTTTTTAAGACGTTTTAGCAAAAAAAAATATATTAATTTTTTACGTTCTTTGTTTTTTAGCAATTTTAGATCCGATTTTGCAAAAAAAATTTTTACTTTTTAGGGTTTTTATTTTTTTTTTAGCCGTCTTTTTGATAGCTAAAAAAAAAATTTTTTCATGTATTTTTTAGCTGTTTTTAAGACGTTTTAGCAAAAAAAAAATATAAATTTTTTACGTTCTTTTGTTTTTAGCAATTTGAGATCCGATTTAGCAAAAAAAAATTTTCACTTTTTAGGGTTTTTATTTGTTTTTTTTTTTAGCCGTTTTTTTGATAGCTAAAAAAATTTTTTTCATGTTTTTTTTAGCTGTTTTTAAGACGTTTTAGCAAAAAAAAATATATAAATTTTTTACGTTCTTTTTTTTTTAGCAATTTTAGATCCGATTTAGCAAAAAAAATTTTCACATTTTAGGGTTTTTATTTTTTTTTTTAGCCGTTTTTTTGATAGTTAAATTTTTTTATGTTTTTTTTAGCTGTTTTTAAGACGTTTTAGCAAAAAAAAAAAATATAAATTTTTTACGTACTTTTGTTTTTAGCAATTTAAGATCCGATTTAGCAAAAAAAAATTTTCACTTTTTAGGGTTTTTATTTGTTTTTTTTTTTAGCCGTTTTTTTGATAGCTAAAAAAAAATTTTTTTCATGTTTTTTTTAGCTGTTATATAAGACGTTTTAGCAAAAAAAAAAAATATTAATTTTTTACGTTCTTTTGTTTTTAGCAATTTAAGATGCGATTATGCAAAAAAAAATTTTCACTTTTTAGGGTTTTTATTTGTTTTTTTTTTTAGCCGTTTTTTTGATAGCTAAAAAAATTTTTTTTCATGTTTTTTTTAGCTGTTTTTAAGACGTTTTAGCAAAAAAAAAAATATATAAATTTTTTACGTTCTTTTTTTTTTAGCAATTTTAGATCCGATTTAGCAAAAAAATTTTTTCACTTTTTAGGGTTTTTATTTGTTTTTTTTTTAGCCGTTTTTTTGATAGCTAAAAAAAAAATTTTTTCATGTTTTTTTTAGCTGTTATATAAGACGTTTTAGCAAAAAAAAAAATATTAATTTTTTACGTTCTTTTGTTTTTAGCAATTTTAGATGCGATTTAGCAAAAAAAAATTTTCACTTTTCAGGGTTTTTATTTGTTTTTTTTTTTAGCCGTTTTTTTGATAGCTAAAAAAAATTTTTTTCATGTTTTTTTTAGCTGTTTTTAAGACGTTTTAGCAAAAAAAAAATATATAAATTTTTTACGTTCTTTTTTTTTTGCAATTTTAGACTCGATTTGGCAAAAAAAAATTTCACTTTTTAGGGTTTTTATTTTTTTTTTTTTTAGCCGTTTTTTTGATAGCTAAAAAAAATTTTTTTCATGTTTTTTTTAGCTGTTTTTAAGACGTTTTAGCAAAAAAAAATATAAATTTTTTACGTTCTTTTGTTTTTAGTAATTTAAGATCCGATTTAGCAAAAAAAAATTTCCACTTTTTAGGGGTTTTATTTGTTTTTTTTTAGCCGTTTTTTTTATAGCTAAAAAAAAATTTTTTTCATGTTTTTTTTAGCTGTTATATAAGACGTTTTAGCAAAAAAAAAAAATATTAATTTTTTACGTTCTTTTTTTTTAGCAATTTTAGATCCGATTTAGCAAAAAAAATTTTCACTTTTTAGGGTTTTTATTTTTTTTTTTTTAGCCGTTTTTTTGATAGCTAAAAAAAAATTTTTTTCATGTTTTTTTTAGCTGTTATATAAGACGTTTTAGCAAAAAAAAAAATATTAATTTTTTACGCTCTTTTTTTTTTTAGCAATTTTCGATCCGATTTAGCAAAAAAAATTTTCACTTTTTAGGGTTTTTATTTTTTTTTTTTAGCCGTTTTTTTAATAGCTAAAAAAAAAATTTTTTCATGTTTTTTTTAGCTGTTATATAAGACGTTTTAGCAAAAAAAAAAATATTAATTTTTTACGTTCTTTTGTTTTTAGCAATTTTAGATGCGATTTAGCAAAAAAAAATTTTCACTTTTCAGGGTTTTTATTTTTTTTTTAGCCGTTTTTTTAATAGCTAAAAAAAAAATTTTTTCATGTTTTTTTTAGCTGTTATATAAGACGTTTTAGCAAAAAAAAAAATATTAATTTTTTACGTTCTTTTGTTTTTAGCAATTTTAGATGCGATTTAGCAAAAAAAAATTTTCACTTTTCAGGGTTTTTATTTGTTTTTTTTTTTAGCCGTTTTTTTGATAGCTAAAAAAAATTTTTTCGTGTTTTTTTTAGATGTTTTTAAGACGTTTTAGCAAAAAAAAAATATATAAATTTTTTACGTTCTTTTGTTTTTAGCAATTTTAGATGCGATTTAGCAAAAAAAAATTTTCACTTTTCAGGGTTTTTATTTGTTTTTTTTTTTAGCCGTTTTTTTGATAGCTAAAAAAAATTTTTTTCATGTTTTTTTTAGCTGTTTTTAAGACGTTTTAGCAAAAAAAAATATATAAATTTTTTTACGTTCTTTTTTTTTTAGCAATTTTAGATCCGATTTAGCAAAAAAAATTTTCACTTTTTAGGGTTTTTATTTTTTTTTTTTAGCCGTTTTTTTGATAGCTAAAAAAAAAATTTTTTCATGTTTTTTTTAGCTGTTATATAAGACGTTTTAGCAAAAAAAAAAATATTAATTTTTTACGTTCCTTTGTTTTTAGCAATTTTAGATGCGATTTAGCAAAAAAAAATTTTCACTTTTTAGGGTTTTTATTTGTTTTTTTTTTTAGCCGTTTTTTTGATAGCTAAAAAAAAATTTTTTTCATGTTTTTTTTAGCTGTTATATAAGACGTTTTAGCAAAAAAAAAAAATATTAATTTTTTACGTTCTTTTGTTTTTAGCAATTTTAGATGCCATTAAGCAAAAAAAAATTTTCACTTTTCAGGGTTTTTATTTGTTTTTTTTTTAGCCGTTTTTTTGATAGCTAAAAAAAATTTTTTTCATGTTTTTTTTAGCTGTTTTTAAGACGTTTTAGCAAAAAAAAATATATAAATTTTTTACGTTCTTTTTTTTTTTGCAATTTTAGACCCGATTTGGCAAAAAAAAATTTCACTTTTTAGGGTTTTTATTTTTTTTTTTTTAGCCGTTTTTTTGATAGCTAAAAAAAAATTTTTTCATGTTTTTTTTAGCTGTTTTTAAGACGTTTTAGCAAAAAAAAAATATAAATTTTTTACGTTCTTTTGTTTTTAGCAATTTTAGATCCGATTTAGCAAAAAAAAATTTCCACTTTTTAGGGTTTTTATTTGTTTTTTTTTAGCCGTTTTATTTATAGCTAAAAAAAAAATCTTTTCATGTTTTTTTTAGCTGTTATATAAGACGTTTTAGCAAAAAAAAAATATTAATTTTTTACGTTCTTTTTTTTTAGCAATTAGATCCGATTGTGCAAAAAAAAATTTCACTTTTTAGGGTTTTTATTTTTTTTTTTTAGCCGTTTTTTTTATAGCTAAAAAAAAAATTTTTTCATGTTTTTTTTACCTGTCTTTAAGACGTTTTAGCAAAAAAAAAATATAAATTTTTTACGTACTTTTGTTTTTAGCAATTTTAGATCCGATTTAGCAAAAAAAAATTTCCACTTTTTAGGGTTTTTATTTGTATTTTTTTTAGCCGTTTTTTTTATAGCTAAAAAAAATTTTTTTTCATGTTTTTTTTAGCTGTTATATAAGACGTTTTAGCAAAAAAAAAAATATTAATTTTTTACGTTCTTTTGTTTTTAGCAATTTGAGATCCGATTTAGCAAAAAAAAATTTTCACTTTTTAGGGTTTTTATTTGTTTTTTTTTTTAGCCGTTTTTTTGATAGCTAAAAAAAATTTTTTTCATGTTTTTTTTAGCTGTTTTTAAGACGTTTTAGCAAAAAAAAATATATAAATTTTTTACGTTCTTTTTTTTTCAGCAATTTTAGATCCGATTAAGCAAAAAAAATTTTCACTTTTTAGGGTTTTTATTTTTTTTTTTAGCCGTTTTTTTGATAGTTAAATTTTTTCATGTTTTTTTTAGCTGTTTTTAAGACGTTTTAGCAAAAAAAAAAAATATAAATTTTTTACGTACTTTTGTTTTTAGCAATTTAAGATCCGATTTAGCAAAAAAAAATTTTCACTTTTTAGGTTTTTTATTTGTTTTTTTTTCTAGCCGTTTTTTTGATAGCTAAAAAAAAAATTTTTTCATGTTTTTTTTAGCTGTTATATAAGACGTTTTAGCAAAAAAAAAAAATATTAATTTTTTACGTTCTTTTGTTTTTAGCAATTTTAGATGCGATTTAGCAAAAAAAAATTTTCACTTTTTAGGGTTTTTATTTGTTTTTTTTTTTAGCCGTTTTTTTGATAGCTAAAAAAATTTTTTTTCATGTTTTTTTTAGCTGTTTTTAAGACGTTTTAGCAAAAAAAAAAATATATAAATTTTTTACGTTCTGTTTTTTTTAGCAGTTTTAGATCCGATTAAGCAAAAAAATTTTTTCACTTTTTAGGGTTTTTATTTGTTTTTTTTTTTAGCCGTTTTTTTGATAGCTAAAAAAAAATTTTTTTCATGTTTTTTTTAGCTGTTATATAAGACGTTTTAGCAAAAAAAAAAAGATTAATTTTTTACGTTCCTTTGTTTTTAGCAATTTAAGATGCGATTTAGCAAAAAAAAATTTTCACTTTTTAGGGTTTTTATTTGTTTTTTTTTAGCCGTTTTTTTTATAGCTAAAAAAAAATTTTTTTCATGTTTTTTTTAGCTGTTATATAAGACGTTTTAGCAAAAAAAAAAATATTAATTTTTTACGTTCTTTTGTTTTTAGCAATTTAAGATGCGATTTAGCAAAAAAAAATTTTCACTTTTCAGGGTTTTTATTTGTTTTTTTTTTTAGCCGTTTTTTTGATAGCTAAAAAAAATTTTTTTCATGTTTTTTTTAGCTGTTTTTAAGACGTTTTAGCAAAAAAAAATATATAAATTTTTTACGTTCTTTGTTTTTTAGCAATTTTAGATCCGATTTTGCAAAAAAAAATTTTACTTTTTAGGGTTTTTATTTTTTTTTTTAGCCGTTTTTTTGATAGCTAAAAAAAAAATTTTTTCATGTTTTTTTTAGCTGTTTTTAAGACGTTTTAGCAAAAAAAAAATATAAATTTTTTACGTTCTTTTGTTTTTAGCAATTTGAGATCCGATTTAGCAAAAAAAAATTTTCACTTTTTAGGGTTTTTATTTGTTTTTTTTTTTAGCCGTTTTTTTGATAGCTAAAAAAAATTTTTTTCATGTTTTTTTTAGCTGTTTTTAAGACGTTTTAGCAAAAAAAAATATATAAATTTTTTACGTTCTTTTTTTTTTAGCAATTTTAGATCCGATTTAGCAAAAAAAATTTTCACTTTTTAGGGTTTTTATTTTTTTTTTTAGCCGTTTTTTTGATAGTTAAATTTTTTTATGTTTTTTTTAGCTGTTTTTAAGACGTTTTAGCAAAAAAAAAAATATAAATTTTTTACGTTCTTTTGTTTTTAGCAATTTAAGATGCGATTATGCAAAAAAAAATTTTCACTTTTTAGGGTTTTTATTTGTTTTTTTTTTTAGCCGTTTTTTTGATAGCTAAAAAAATTTTTTTTCATGTTTTTTTTAGCTGTTTTTAAGACGTTTTAGCATAAAAAAAAATTTATAAATTTTTTACGTTCTTTTTTTTTTAGCAATTTTAGATCCGATTTAGCAAAAAAAATTTTTCACTTTTTAGGGTTTTTATTTGTTTTTTTTTTTAGCCGTTTTTTTGATAGCTAAAAAAAAAATTTTTTCATGTTTTTTTTAGCTGTTGTATAAGACGTTTTAGCAAAAAAAAAAATATTAATTTTTTACGTTCTTTTGTTTTTAGCAATTTTAGATGCGATTAAGCAAAAAAAAATTTTCACTGTTCAGGGTTTTTATTTGTTTTTTTTTTTAGCCGTTTTTTTGATAGCTAAAAAAAATTTTTTTCATGTTTTTTTTAGCTGTTTTTAAGACGTTTTAGCAAAAAAAAAATATATAAATTTTTTACGTTCTTTTTTTTTTTAGCAATTTTAGATCCGATTAAGCAAAAAAAATTTTCACTTTTTAGGGTTTTTATTTTTTTTTTTTTTTAGCCGTTTTTTTGATAGCTAAAAAAAAAATTTTTTCATGTTTTTTTTAGCTGTTTTTAAGACGTTTTAGCAAAAAAAAAAATATAAATTTTTTACGTACTTTTGTTTTTAGCAATTTTAGATCCGATTTAGCAAAAAAAAATTTCCACTTTTTAGGGTTTTTATTTGTTTTTTTTTTTAGCCGTTTTTTTTATAGCTAAAAAAAAATTTTTTTCATGTTTTTTTTAGCTGTTATATAAGACGTTTTTGCAAAAAAAAAAAAATATTAATTTTTTACGTTCCTTTGTTTTTAGCAATTTTAGATGCGATTTAGCAAAAAAAAATTTTCACTTTTTAGGGTTTTTATTTGTTTTTTTTTTTAGCCGTTTTTTTGAGAGCTAAAAAAAATTTTTTTCATGTTTTTTTTAGCTGTTTTTAAGACGTTTTAGCAAAAAAAAATATATAAATTTTTTACGTTCTTTTTTTTTTTGCAATTTTAGACCCGATTTGGCAAAAAAAATTTTCACTTTATTGGGTTTTTATTTTTTTTTTTTTTTAGCCGTTTTTTTGATAGCTAAAAAAAAATTTTTTCATGTTTTTTTTAGCTGTTTTTAAGACGTTTTAGCAAAAAAAAAATATAAATTTTTTACGTTCTTTTGTTTTTAGCAATTTTAGATCCGATTTAGCAAAAAAAAATTTCCACTTTTTAGGGTTTTTATTTGTTTTTTTTTAGCCGTTTTATTTATAGCTAAAAAAAAAATTTTTTCATGTTTTTTTTAGCTGTCTTTAAGACGTTTTAGCAAAAAAAAATATAAATTTTTTACGTACTTTTGTTTTAAGCAATTTAAGATCCGATTTAGCAAAAAAAAATTTCCACTTTTTAGGGTTTTTATTTGTATTTTTTTTAGCCGTTTTTTTTATAGCTAAAAAAAAAATTTTTTCATGTTTTTTTTAGCTGTTATATAAGACGTTTTAGCAAAAAAAAAAATATTAATTTTTTACGTTCTTTTGTTTTTAGCAATTTGAGATCCGATTTAGCAAAAAAAAATTTTCACTTTTTAGGGTTTTTATTTGTTTTTTTTTTTAGCCGTTTTTTTGATAGCTAAAAAAAATTTTTTTCATGTTTTTTTTAGCTGTTTTTAAGACGTTTTAGCAAAAAAAAATATATAAATTTTTTACGTTCTTTTTTTTTTAGCAATTTTAGATCCGATTTAGCAAAAAAAATTTTCACTTTTTAGGGTTTTTATTTTTTTTTTTAGCCGTTTTTTTGATAGTTAAATTTTTTCATGTTTTTTTTAGCTGTTTTTAAGACGTTTTAGCAAAAAAAAAAATATAAATTTTTTACGTACTTTTGTTTTTAGCAATTTAAGATCCGATTTAGCAAAAAAAAATTTTCACTTTTTAGGTTTTTTATTTGTTTTTTTTTTTAGCCGTTTTTTTGATAGCTAAAAAAAAAATTTTTTCATGTTTTTTTTAGCTGTTATATAAAACGTTTTAGCAAAAAAAAAAAAATATTAATTTTTTACGTTCTTTTGTTTTTAGCAATTTTAGATGCGATTTAGCAAAAAAAAATTTTCACTTTTTAGGGTTTTTATTTGTTTTTTTTTTTAGCCGTTTTTTTGATAGCTAAAAAAATTTTTTTTCATGTTTTTTTTAGCTGTTTTTAAGACGTTTTAGCAAAAAAAAAATATATAAATTTTTTACGTTCTTTTTTTTTTAGCAGTTTTAGATCCGATTTAGCAAAAAAATTTTTTCACTTTTTAGGGTTTTTATTTGTTTTTTTTTTAGCCGTTTTTTTGATAGCTAAAAAAAAATTTTTTCATGTTTTTTTTAGCTGTTATATAAGACGTTTTAGCAAAAAAAAAAAATATTAATTTTTTACGTTCTTTTGTTTTTAGCAATTTTAGATGCGATTTAGCAAAAAAAAATTTTCACTTTTCAGGGTTTATATTTGTTTTTTTTTTTAGCCGTTTTTTTGATAGCTAAAAAAAATTTTTTTCATGTTTTTTTTAGCTGTTTTTAAGACGTTTTAGCAAAAAAAAAAATATAAATTTTTTACGTTCTTTTGTTTTTAGCAATTTTAGATGCGATTTAGCAAAAAAAAATTTTCACTTTTCAGGGTTTTTATTTTTTTTTTTTTTAGCCGTTTTTTTGATAGCTAAAAAAAATTTTTTTCATGTTTTTTTAAGCTGTTTTTAAGACGTTTTAGCAAAAAAAAATATATAAATTTTTTACGTTCTTTTTTTTTTAGCAATTTTAGATCCGATTTAGCAAAAAAAAATTTTCACTTTTCAGGGTTTTTATTTGTTTTTTTTTTTAGCCGTTTTTTTGATAGCTAAAAAAAAATTTTTTTCATGTTTTTGTTAGCTGTTATATAAGACGTTGTAGCAAAAAAAAAAAATATTAATTTTTTACGTTCTTTTGTTTTTAGCAATTTTAGATCCGATTTAGCAAAAAAAATTTCCACTTTTTAGGGTTTTTATTTGTTTTTTTTTTAGCCGTTTTTTTTATAGCTAAAAAAAAATTTTTTTCATGTTTTTTTTAGCTGTTATATAAGACGTTTTAGCAAAAAAAAAAATATTAATTTTTTACGTTCCTTTGTTTTTAGCAATTTTAGATGCGATTTAGCAAAAAAAAATTTTCACTTTTTAGGGTTTTTATTTGTTTTTTTTTTTAGCCGTTTTTTTATAGCTAAAAAAAATTTTTTTTCATTTTTTTTAGCTGTTATATAAGACGTTTTAGCAAAAAAAAAAATATATAAATTTTTTACGTTCTTTTTTTTTTAGCAATTTTAGATCCGATTTAGCAAAAAAAATTTTTCACTTTTTAGGGTTTTTTTTTGTTTTTTTTTTAGCCGTTTTTTTGATAGCTAAAAAAAAATTTTTTTTATGTTTTTTTTAGCTGTTATATAAGACGTTTTAGCAAAAAAAAAAATATTAATTTTTTACGTTCTTTTGTTTTTAGCAATTTTAGATGCGATTTAGCAAAAAAAAATTTTCACTTTTCAGGGTTTTTATTTGTTTTTTTTTTTTAGCCGTTTTTTTGATAGCTAAAAAAAATTTTTTTCATGTTTTTTTTAGCTGTTTTTAAGACGTTTTAGCAAAAAAAAAATATATAAATTTTTTACGTTCTTTTTTTTTAGCAATTTTAGATCCGATTAAGCAAAAAAAATTTTCACTTTTTAGGGTTTTTATTTTTTTTTTTTTTAGCCGTTTTTTTGATAGCTAAAAAAAAATTTTTTTCATGTTTTTTTTAGCTGTTTTTAAGACGTTTTAGCAAAAAAAAAATATATAAATTTTTTACGTTCTTTTTTTTTTTAGCAATTTTAGATCCGATTAAGCAAAAAAAAATTTCACTTTTTAGGGTTTTTATTATTTTTTTTTTTTAGCCGTTTTTTTATAGCTAAAAAAAATTTTTTTCATTTTTTTTAGCTGTTATATAAGACGTTTTAGCAAAA
Organism: Siphlonurus alternatus; assembly: GCA_949825025.1. NCBI lineage: Eukaryota > Metazoa > Arthropoda > Insecta > Ephemeroptera > Siphlonuridae > Siphlonurus > Siphlonurus alternatus. Next base: position 1,240,351 of record CATKWE010000002.1, read on the forward strand.
AAAAAAAATATTAATTTTTTACGTTCCTTTGTTTTTAGCAATTTTAGATGCGATTTAGCAAAAAAAAATTTTCACTTTTTAGGGTTTTTATTTGTTTTTTTTTTTAGCCGTTTTTTTGATAGCTAAAAAAATTTTTTTTCATGTTTTTTTTAGCTGTTTTTAAGACGTTTTAGCAAAAAAAAATATATAAATTTTTTATGTTCTTTTTTTTTTTAGCAATTTTAGATCCGATTTAGCAAAAAAAATTTTTCACTTTTTAGGGTTTTTATTTGTTTTTTTTTTTAGCCGTTTTTTTGATAGCTAAAAAAAAATTTTTTCATGTTTTTTTTAGCTGTTTTTAAGACGTTTTAGCAAAAAAAAAATATAAATTTTTTACGTTCTTTTGTTTTAAGCAATTTGAGATACGATTTAGCAAAAAAAATTTTCACTTTTTAGGGTTTTTATTTGTTTTTTTTTTAGCCGTTTTTTTGATAGCTAAAAAAATTTTTTTTCATGTTTTTTTTAGCTGTTTTTAAGACGTTTTAGCAAAAAAAAAATATATAAATTTTTTACGTTCTTTTTTTTTTAGCAATTTTAGATCCGATTAAGCAAAAAAAATTTTCACTTTTTAGGGTTTTTATTTTTTTTTTTTTTTAGCCGTTTTTTTTTGAAAGCAAAAAAAAAATTTTTTCATGTTTTTTTTAGCTGTTTTTAAGACGTTTTAGCAAAAAAAAAAAATATAAATTTTTTACGTACTTTTGTTTTTAGCAATTTTAGATCCGATTTAGCAAAAAAAAATTTCCACTTTTTAGGGTTTTTATTTGTTTTTTTTTTTAGCCGTTTTTTTATAGCTAAAAAAAAATTTTTTTCATGTTTTTTTTAGCTGTTATATAAGACGTTTTAGCAAAAAAAAATATATAAATTTTTTACGTTCTTTTTTTTTTAGCAATTTTAGATCCGATTTTGCAAAAAAAATTTTTACTTTTTAGGGTTTTTATTTTTTTTTTTTTTTTAGCCGTTTTTTTGATAGCTAAAAAAAAAATTTTTTCATGTTTTTTTTAGCTGTTTTTAAGACGTTTTAGCAAAAAAAAAAATATAAATTTTTTACGTACTTTTGTTTTTAGCAATTTTAGATCCGAATTTAGCAAAAAAAAATTTCCACTTTTTAGGGTTTTTATTTGTTTTTTTTTTAGCCGTTTTTTTTATAGCTAAAAAAAAATTTTTTTCATGTTTTTTTTAGCTGTTATATAAGACGTTTTTGCAAAAAAAAAAAATATTAATTTTTTACGTTCCTTTGTTTTTAGCAATTTTAGATGCGATTTAGCAAAAAAAAATTTTCATTTTTTAGGGTTTTTATTTGTTTTTTTTTTAGCCGTTTTTTTGATAGCTAAAAAAAAATTTTTTTCATGTTTTTTTTAGCTGTTATATAAGACGTTTTAGCAAAAAAAAAAATATTAATTTTTTACGTTCTTTTGTTTTTAGCAATTTAAGATGCGATTATGCAAAAAAAAATTTTCACTTTTTAGGGTTTTTATTTGTTTTTTTTTTTTAGCCGTTTTTTTGATAGCTAAAAAAATTTTTTTTCATGTTTTTTTTAGCTGTTTTTAAGACGTTTTAGCAAAAAAAAAATATATAAATTTTTTACGTTCTTTTTTTTTTAGCAATTTTAGATCCGATTTAGCAAAAAAAATTTTTCACTTTTTAGGGTTTTTATTTGTTTTTTTTTTTAGCCGTTTTTTTGATAGCTAAAAAAAAATTTTTTCATGTTTTTTTTAGCTGTTATATAAGACGTTTTAGCAAAAAAAAAAATATTAATTTTTTACGTTCTTTTGTTTTTAGCAATTTTAGATGCGATTTAGCAAAAAAAAATTTTCACTTTTCAGGGTTTTTATTTGTTTTTTTTTTAGTCGTTTTTTTGATAGCTAAAAAAAATTTTTTTCATGTTTTTTTTAGCTGTTTTTAAGACGTTTTAGCAAAAAAAAAATATATAAATTTTTTACGTTCTTTTTTTTTTAGCAATTTTAGATCCGATTAAGCAAAAAAAATTTTCACTTTTTAGGGTTTTTATTTTTTTTTTTTTTTTTAGCCGTTTTTTTGATAGCTAAAAAAAAAATTTTTTCATGTTTTTTTTAGCTGTTTTTAAGACGTTTTAGCAAAAAAAAAAATATAAATTTTTTACGTACTTTTGTTTTTAGCAATTTTAGATCCGATTTAGCAAAAAAAAATTTCCACTTTTTAGGGTTTTTATTTGTTTTTTTTTTTAGCCGTTTTTTTATAGCTAAAAAAAAATTTTTTTCATGTTTTTTTTAGCTGTTATATAAGACGTTTTTGCAAAAAAAAAAAAATATTAATTTTTTACGTTCCTTTGTTTTTAGCAATTTTAGATGCGATTTAGCAAAAAAAAAATTTTCACTTTTTAGGGTTTTTATTTGTTTTTTTTTTTAGCCGTTTTTTTGATAGCTAAAAAAAAATTTTTTTCATGTTTTTTTAGCTGTTATATAAGACGTTTTAGCAAAAAAAAAAAATATTAATTTTTTACGTTCTTTTGTTTTTAGCAATTTTAGATGCGATTAAGCAAAAAAAAATTTTCACTTTTCAGGGTTTTTATTTGTTTTTTTTTTTAGCCGTTTTTTTGATAGCTAAAAAAAATTTTTTTCATGTTTTTTTTAGCTGTTTTTAAGACGTTTTAGCAAAAAAAAAATATATAAATTTTTTACGTTTTTTTTTTTTTTGCAATTTTAGACCCGATTTGGCAAAAAAAATTTTCACTTTTTAGGGTTTTTTTTTTTTTTTTTTTTAGCCGTTTTTTTGATAGCTAAAAAAAATTTTTTTCATGTTTTTTTTAGCTGTTTTTAAGACGTTTTAGCAAAAAAAAAATATAAATTTTTTACGTTCTTTTGTTTTTAGCAATTTTAGATCCGATTTAGCAAAAAAAAATTTCCACTTTTTAGGGTTTTTATTTGTTTTTTTTTAGCCGTTTTATTTATAGCTAAAAAAAAAATCTTTTCATGTTTTTTTTAGCTGTTATATAAGACGTTTTAGCAAAAAAAAAAATATTAATTTTTTACGTTCTTTTTTTTTAGCAATTAGATCCGATTGTGCAAAAAAAATTTTCACTTTTTAGGGTTTTTATTTTTTTTTTTTTAGCCGTTTTTTTGATAGCTAAAAAAAAAAAATTTTTCATGTTTTTTTTAGCTGTCTTTAAGACGTTTTAGCAAAAAAAAAATATAAATTTTTTACGTACTTTTGTTTTTAGCAATTTTAGATCCGATTTAGCAAAAAAAAATTTCCACTTTTTAGGGTTTTTATTTGTATTTTTTTTAGCCGTTTTTTTTATAGCTAAAAAAAAATTTTTTTCATGTTTTTTTTAGCTGTTATATAAGACGTTTTAGCAAAAAAAAAATATTAATTTTTTACGTTCTTTTGTTTTTAGCAATTTGAGATCCGATTTAGCAAAAAAAAATTTTCACTTTTTAGGGTTTTTATTTGTTTTTTTTTTTAGCCGTTTTTTTGATAGCTAAAAAAAATTTTTTTCATGTTTTTTTTAGCTGTTTTTAAGACGTTTTAGCAAAAAAAAATATATAAATTTTTTACGTTCTTTTTTTTTAAGCAATTTTAGATCCGATTTAGCAAAAAAAATTTTCACTTTTTAGGGTTTTTATTTTTTTTTTTAGCCGTTTTTTTGATAGTTAAATTTTTTCATGTTTTTTTTAGCTGTTTTTAAGACGTTTTAGCAAAAAAAAAAAATATAAATTTTTTACGTACTTTTGTTTTTAGCAATTTAAGATCCGATTTAGCAAAAAAAAATTTTCACTTTTTAGGTTTTTTATTTGTTTTTTTTTCTAGCCGTTTTTTTGATAGCTAAAAAAAAATTTTTTTCATGTTTTTTTTAGCTGTTATATAAGACGTTTTAGCAAAAAAAAAATTTTTAATTTTTTACGTTCTTTTGTTTTTAGCAATTTTAGATGCGATTTAGCAAAAAAAAATTTTCACTTTTTAGGGTTTTTATTTGTTTTTTTTTTTAGCCGTTTTTTTGATAGCTAAAAAAATTTTTTTTCATGTTTTTTTTAGCTGTTTTTAAGACGTTTTAGCAAAAAAAAAAATATATAAATTTTTTACGTTCTGTTTTTTTTAGCAGTTTTAGATCCGATTTAGCAAAAAAATTTTTTCACTTTTTAGGGTTTTTATTTGTTTTTTTTTTTAGCCGTTTTTTTGATAGCTAAAAAAAAATTTTTTTCATGTTTTTTTTAGCTGTTATATAAGACGTTTTAGCAAAAAAAAAAATATTAATTTTTTACGTTCCTTTGTTTTTAGCAATTTAAGATGCGATTTAGCAAAAAAAAATTTTCACTTTTTAGGGTTTTTATTTGTTTTTTTTTAGCCGTTTTTTTTATAGCTAAAAAAAAATTTTTTTCATGTTTTTTTTAGCTGTTATATAAGACGTTTTAGCAAAAAAAAAAATATTAATTTTTTACGTTCTTTTGTTTTTAGCAATTTAAGATGCGATTTAGCAAAAAAAAATTTTCACTTTTCAGGGTTTTTATTTGTTTTTTTTTTTAGCCGTTTTTTTGATAGCTAAAAAAAATTTTTTTCATGTTTTTTTTAGCTGTTTTTAAGACGTTTTAGCAAAAAAAAATATATAAATTTTTTACGTTCTTTGTTTTTTAGCAATTTTAGATCCGATTTTGCAAAAAAAATTTTTACTTTTTAGGGTTTTTATTTCTTTTTTTAGCCGTTTTTTTGATAGCTAAAAAAAAAATTTTTTCATGTTTTTTTTAGCTGTTTTTAAGACGTTTTAGCAAAAAAAAAATATAAATTTTTTACGTTCTTTTGTTTTTAGCAATTTGAGATCCGATTTAGCAAAAAAAAATTTTCACTTTTTAGGGTTTTTATTTGTTTTTTTTTTAGCCGTTTTTTTGATAGCTAAAAAAAATTTTTTTCATGTTTTTTTTAGCTGTTTTTAAGACGTTTTAGCAAAAAAAAATATATAAATTTTTTACGTACTTTTGTTTTTAGCAATTTAAGATCCGATTTAGCAAAAAAAAATTTTCACTTTTTAGGGTTTTTATTTGTTTTTTTTTTAGCCGTTTTTTTGATAGCTAAAAAAAAATTTTTTTCATGTTTTTTTTAGCTGTTATATAAGACGTTTTAGCAAAAAATATTAATTTTTTACGTTCTTTTGTTTTTAGCAATTTAAGATGCGATTATGCAAAAAAAAATTTTCACTTTTTAGGGTTTTTATTTGTTTTTTTTTTTAGCCGTTTTTTTGATAGCTAAAAAAATTTTTTTTCATGTTTTTTTTAGCTGTTTTTAAGACGTTTTAGCAAAAAAAAAAATATATAAATTTTTTACGTTCTTTTTTTTTTAGCAATTTTAGATCCGATTTAGCAAAAAAAATTTTTCACTTTTTAGGGTTTTTATTTGTTTTTTTTTTTAGCCGTTTTTTTGATAGCTAAAAAAAAAATTTTTTCATGTTTTTTTTAGCTGTTATATAAGACGTTTTAGCAAAAAAAAAAATATTAATTTTTTACGTTCTTTTGTTTTTAGCAATTTTAGATGCGATTTAACAAAAAAAAATTTTCACTTTTCAGGGTTTTTATTTGTTTTTTTTTTTAGCCGTTTTTTTGATAGCTAAAAAAAATTTTTTTCATGTTTTTTTTAGCTGTTTTTAAGACGTTTTAGCAAAAAAAAAATATATAAATTTTTTACGTTCTTTTTTTTTTTTAGCAATTTTAGATCCGATTAAGCAAAAAAAATTTTCACTTTTTAGGGTTTTTATTTTTTTTTTTTTTTAGCCGTTTTTTTGATAGCTAAAAAAAAAAAAAATTTTTCATGTTTTTTTTAGCTGTTTTTAAGACGTTTTAGCAAAAAAAAAAATATAAATTTTTTACGTACTTTTGTTTTTAGCAATTTTAGATCCGATTTAGCAAAAAAAAATTTCCACTTTTTAGGGTTTTTATTTGTTTTTTTTTTAGCCGTTTTTTTTTAGCTAAAAAAAAATTTTTTTCATGTTTTTTTTAGCTGTTATATAAGACGTTTTTGCAAAAAAAAAAAAATATTAATTTTTTACGTTCCTTTGTTTTTAGCAATTTTAGATGCGATTTAGCAAAAAAAATTTTTCACTTTTTAGGGTTTTTATTTGTTTTTTTTTTTAGCCGTTTTTTTGATAGCTAAAAAAAAAATTTTTTCATGTTTTTTTTAGCTGTTATATAAGACGTTTTAGCAAAAAAAAAATATTAATTTTTTACGTTCTTTTGTTTTTAGCAATTTTAGATGCGATTTAACAAAAAAAAATTTTCACTTTTCAGGGTTTTTATTTGTTTTTTTTTTTAGCCGTTTTTTTGATAGCTAAAAAAAAATTTTTTCATGTTTTTTTTAGCTGTTTTTAAGACGTTTTAGCAAAAAAAAAATATATAAATTTTTTACGTTCTTTTTTTTTTTTAGCAATTTTAGATCCGATTTAGCAAAAAAAATTTTTCACTTTTTAGGGTTTTTATTTGTTTTTTTTTTTAGCCGTTTTTTTGATAGCTAAAAAAAAAATTTTTTCATGTTTTTTTTAGCTGTTATATAAGACGTTTTAGCAAAAAAAAAAATATTAATTTTTTACGTTCTTTTGTTTTTAGCAATTTTAGATGCGATTTAGCAAAAAAAAATTTTCACTTTTCAGGGTTTTTATTTGTTTTTTTTTTAGTCGTTTTTTTGATAGCTAAAAAAAATTTTTTTCATGTTTTTTTTAGCTGTTTTTAAGACGTTTTAGCAAAAAAAAAATATATAAATTTTTTACGTTCTTTTTTTTTTAGCAATTTTAGATCCGATTAAGCAAAAAAAATTTTCACTTTTTAGGGTTTTTATTTTTTTTTTTTTTTAGCCGTTTTTTTGATAGCTAAAAAAAAAATTTTTTCATGTTTTTTTTAGCTGTTTTTAAGACGTTTTAGCAAAAAAAAAATATAAATTTTTTACGTACTTTTGTTTTTAGCAATTTTAGATCCGATTTAGCAAAAAAAAATTTCCACTTTTTAGGGTTTTTATTTGTTTTTTTTTTTAGCCGTTTTTTTATAGCTAAAAAAAAATTTTTTTCATGTTTTTTTTAGCTGTTATATAAGACGTTTTTGCAAAAAAAAAAAAATATTAATTTTTTACGTTCCTTTGTTTTTAGCAATTTTAGATGCGATTTAGCAAAAAAAAATTTTCACTTTTTAGGGTTTTTATTTGTTTTTTTTTTTAGCCGTTTTTTTGATAGCTAAAAAAAAATTTTTTTCATGTTTTTTTAGCTGTTATATAAGACGTTTTAGCAAAAAAAAAAAATATTAATTTTTTACGTTCTTTTGTTTTTAGCAATTTTAGATGCGATTAAGCAAAAAAAAATTTTCACTTTTCAGGGTTTTTATTTGTTTTTTTTTTTAGCCGTTTTTTTGATAGCTAAAAAAAATTTTTTTCATGTTTTTTTTAGCTGTTTTTAAGACGTTTTAGCAAAAAAAAAATATATAAATTTTTTACGTTCTTTTTTTTTTTGCAATTTTAGACCCGATTTGGCAAAAAAAATTTTCACTTTTTAGGGTTTTTTTTTTTTTTTTTTTTAGCCGTTTTTTTGATAGCTAAAAAAAATTTTTTTCATGTTTTTTTTAGCTGTTTTTAAGACGTTTTAGCAAAAAAAAAATATAAATTTTTTACGTTCTTTTGTTTTTAGCAATTTTAGATCCGATTTAGCAAAAAAAAAATTCCACTTTTTAGGGTTTTTATTTGTTTTTTTTTAGCCGTTTTATTTATAGCTAAAAAAAAAATCTTTTCATGTTTTTTTTAGCTGTTATATAAGACGTTTTAGCAAAAAAAAAAATATTAATTTTTTACGTTCTTTTTTTTTAGCAATTAGATCCGATTGTGCAAAAAAAATTTTCACTTTTTAGGGTTTTTATTTTTTTTTTTTTTAGCCGTTTTTTTGATAGCTAAAAAAAAAAAATTTTTCATGTTTTTTTTAGCTGTCTTTAAGACGTTTTAGCAAAAAAAAAATATAAATTTTTTACGTACTTTTGTTTTTAGCAATTTTAGATCCGATTTAGCAAAAAAAATTTCCACTTTTTAGGGTTTTTATTTGTATTTTTTTTAGCCGTTTTTTTTATAGCTAAAAAAAAATTTTTTTCATGTTTTTTTTAGCTGTTATATAAGACGTTTTAGCAAAAAAAAAAATATTAATTTTTTACGTTCTTTTGTTTTTAGCAATTTGAGATCCGATTTAGCAAAAAAAAATTTTCACTTTTTAGGGTTTTTATTTGTTTTTTTTTTTAGCCGTTTTTTTGATAGCTAAAAAAAATTTTTTTCATGTTTTTTTTAGCTGTTTTTAAGACGTTTTAGCAAAAAAAAATATATAAATTTTTTACGTTCTTTTTTTTTAAGCAATTTTAGATCCGATTTAGCAAAAAAAATTTTCACTTTTTAGGGTTTTTATTTTTTTTTTTAGCCGTTTTTTTGATAGTTAAATTTTTTCATGTTTTTTTTAGCTGTTTTTAAGACGTTTTAGCAAAAAAAAAAAATATAAATTTTTTACGTACTTTTGTTTTTAGCAATTTAAGATCCGATTTAGCAAAAAAAAATTTTCACTTTTTAGGTTTTTTATTTGTTTTTTTTTCTAGCCGTTTTTTTGATAGCTAAAAAAAAATTTTTTTCATGTTTTTTTTAGCTGTTATATAAGACGTTTTAGCAAAAAAAAAAATTTTAAATTTTTTACGTACTTTTGTTTTTAGCAATTTTAGATCCGATTTAGCAAAAAAAATTTCCACTTTTTAGGGTTTTTATTTGTTTTTTTTTTAGCCGTTTTTTTATAGCTAAAAAAATTTTTTTTCATGTTTTTTTTAGCTGTTTTTAAGACGTTTTAGCAAAAAAAAAATATATAAATTTTTTACGTTCTGTTTTTTTTAGCAGTTTTAGATCCGATTTAGCAAAAAAATTTTTTCACTTTTTAGGGTTTTTATTTGTTTTTTTTTTTAGCCGTTTTTTTGATAGCTAAAAAAAAATTTTTTTCATGTTTTTTTTAGCTGTTATATAAGACGTTTTAGCAAAAAAAAAAATATTAATTTTTTACGTTCCTTTGTTTTTAGCAATTTAAGATGCGATTTAGCAAAAAAAAATTTTCACTTTTTAGGGTTTTTATTTGTTTTTTTTTAGCCGTTTTTTTTATAGCTAAAAAAAAATTTTTTTCATGTTTTTTTTAGCTGTTATATAAGACGTTTTAGCAAAAAAAAAAATATTAATTTTTTACGTTCTTTTGTTTTTAGCAATTTAAGATGCGATTTAGCAAAAAAAAATTTTCACTTTTCAGGGTTTTTATTTGTTTTTTTTTTTAGCCATTTTTTTGATAGCTAAAAAAAATTTTTTTCATGTTTTTTTTAGCTGTTTTTAAGACGTTTTAGCAAAAAAAAATATATAAATTTTTTACGTTCTTTGTTTTTTAGCAATTTTAGATCCGATTTTGCAAAAAAAATTTTTACTTTTTAGGGTTTTTATTTTTTTTTTTAGCCGTTTTTTTGATAGCTAAAAAAAAAATTTTTTCATGTTTTTTTTAGCTGTTTTTAAGACGTTTTAGCAAAAAAAAAATATAAATTTTTTACGTTCTTTTGTTTTTAGCAATTTGAGATCCGATTTAGCAAAAAAAAATTTTCACTTTTTAGGGTTTTTATTTGTTTTTTTTTTTAGCCGTTTTTTTGATAGCTAAAAAAAATTTTTTTCATGTTTTTTTTAGCTGTTTTTAAGACGTTTTAGCAAAAAAAAATATATAAATTTTTTACGTTCTTTTTTTTTTAGCAATTTTAGATCCGATTTAGCAAAAAAAATTTTCACTTTTTAGGGTTTTTATTTTTTTTTTTAGCCGTTTTTTTGATAGTTAAATTTTTTTATGTTTTTTTTAGCTGTTTTTAAGACGTTTTAGCAAAAAAAAAAAAATATAAATTTTTTACGTACTTTTGTTTTTAGCAATTTAAGATCCGATTTAGCAAAAAAAATTTTTCACTTTTTAGGGTTTTTATTTGTTTTTTTTTTTAGCCGTTTTTTTGATAGCTAAAAAAAAAATTTTTTCATGTTTTTTTTAGCTGTTATATAAGACGTTTTAGCAAAAAAAAAAATATTAATTTTTTACGTTCTTTTGTTTTTAGCAATTTTAGATGCGATTTAACAAAAAAAAATTTTCACTTTTCAGGGTTTTTATTTGTTTTTTTTTTTAGCCGTTTTTTTGATAGTTAAAAAAAATTTTTTTCATGTTTTTTTTAGCTGTTTTTAAGACGTTTTAGCAAAAAAAAAATATATAAATTTTTTACGTTCTTTTTTTTTTTTAGCAATTTTAGATCCGAATAAGCAAAAAAAATTTTCACTTTTTAGGGTTTTTATTTTTTTTTTTTTTTAGCCGTTTTTTTGATAGCTAAAAAAAAAAAAAATTTTTTCATGTTTTTTTTAGCTGTTTTTAAGACGTTTTAGCAAAAAAAAAAATATAAATTTTTTACGTACTTTTGTTTTTAGCAATTTTAGATCCGATTTAGCAAAAAAAAATTTCCACTTTTTAGGGTTTTTATTTGTTTTTTTTTTAGCCGTTTTTTTTATAGCTAAAAAAAAATTTTTTTCATGTTTTTTTTAGCTGTTATATAAGACGTTTTTGCAAAAAAAAAAAAATATTAATTTTTTACGTTCCTTTGTTTTTAGCAATTTTAGATGCGATTTAGCAAAAAAAAATTTTCACTTTTTAGGGTTTTTATTTGTTTTTTTTTTTAGCCGTTTTTTTGATAGCTAAAAAAAAATTTTTTTCATGTTTTTTTTAGCTGTTATATAAGACGTTTTAGCAAAAAAAAAAAAATATTAATTTTTTACGTTCTTTTGTTTTTAGCAATTTTAGATGCGATTAAGCAAAAAAAAATTTTCACTTTTCAGGGTTTTTATTTGTTTTTTTTTTTTAGCCGTTTTTTTGATAGCTAAAAAAAATTTTTTTCATGTTTTTTTTAGCTGTTTTTAAGACGTTTTAGCAAAAAAAAAATATATAAATTTTTTACGTTCTTTTTTTTTTTGCAATTTTAGACCCGATTTGGCAAAAAAAAATTTCACTTTATTGGGTTTTAATTTTTTTTTTTTTTTTAGCCGTTTTTTTGATAGCTAAAAAAAAATTTTTTCATGTTTTTTTTAGCTGTTTTTAAGACGTTTTAGCAAAAAAAAAATATAAATTTTTTACGTTCTTTTGTTTTTAGCAATTTTAGATCCGATTTAGCAAAAAAAAATTTCCACTTTTTAGGGTTTTTATTTGTTTTTTTTTAGCCGTTTTATTTATAGCTAAAAAAAAAATCTTTTCATGTTTTTTTTAGCTGTTATGTAAGACGTTTTAGCAAAAAAAAAATATTAATTTTTTACGTTCTTTTTTTTTAGCAATTAGATCCGATTTAGCAAAAAAAATTTTCACTTTTTAGGGTTTTTATTTTTTTTTTTTAGCCGTTTTTTTGATAGCTAAAAAAAAAATTTTTTCATGTTTTTTTTAGCTGTCTTTAAGACGTTTTAGCAAAAAAAAAATATAAATTTTTTACGTACTTTTGTTTTAAGCAATTTAAGATCCGATTTAGCAAAAAAAAATTTCCACTTTTTAGGGTTTTTATTTGTATTTTTTTTAGCCGTTTTTTTTATAGCTAAAAAAAAATTTTTTTCATGTTTTTTTTAGCTGTTATATAAGACGTTTTAGCAAAAAAAAAAATATTAATTTTTTACGTTCTTTTGTTTTTAGCAATTTGAGATCCGATTTAGCAAAAAAAAATTTTCACTTTTTAGGGTTTTTATTTGTTTTTTTTTTAGCCGTTTTTTTGATAGCTAAAAAAATTTTTTTTCATGTTTTTTTTAGCTGTTTTTAAGACGTTTTAGCAAAAAAAAAAATATTTAAATTTTTTACGTTCTTTTTTTTTTAGCAATTTTAGATCCGATTTAGCAAAAAAAATTTTCACTTTTTAGGGTTTTTATTTGTTTTTTTTTTTTAGCCGTTTTTTTGATAGCTAAAAAAAATTTTTTTCATGTTTTTTTTAGCTGTTTTTAAGACGTTTTAGCAAAAAAAAAATATTTAAATTTTTTACGTTCTTTTTTTTTTAGCAATTTTAGATCCGATTAAGCAAAAAAAATTTTCACTTTTTAGGGTTTTTATTTTTTTTTTTTTTAGCCGTTTTTTTGATAGCTAAAAAAAAATTTTTTTCATGTTTTTTTTAGCTGTTTTTAAGACGTTTTAGCAAAAAAAAAATATATAAATATTTTACGTTCTTTTTTTTTTTAGCAATTTTAGATCCGATTTAGCAAAAAAAATTTTCACTTTTTAGGGTTTTTATTTTTTTTTTTTTAGCCGTTTTTTTATAGCTAAAAAAAAAATTTTTTCATGTTTTTTTTAGCTGTTTTTAAGACGTTTTAGCAAAAAAAAAAAATATAAATTTTTTACGTACTTTTGTTTTTAGCAATTTTAGATCCGATTTAGCAAAAAAAATTTCCACTTTTTAGGGTTTTTATTTGTTTTTTTTTTAGCCGTTTTTTTTATAGCTAAAAAAAAATTTTTTTCATGTTTTTTTTAGCTGTTATATAAGACGTTTTAGCAAAAAAAAAAATATTAATTTTTTACGTTCCTTTGTTTTTAGCAATTTTAGATGCGATTTAGCAAAAAAAAATTTTCACTTTTTAGGGTTTTTATTTGTTTTTTTTTTAGCCGTTTTTTTATAGCTAAAAAAAAATTTTTTTCATTTTTTTTAGCTGTTATATAAGACGTTTTAGCAAAAAAAAAAAATATATAAATTTTTTACGTTCTTTTTTTTTTAGCAATTTTAGATCCGATTTAGCAAAAAATTTTTTTCACTTTTTAGGGTTTTTTTTTGTTTTTTTTTTAGCCGTTTTTTTGATAGCTAAAAAAAAAATTTTTTTATGTTTTTTTTAGCTGTTATATAAGACGTTTTAGCAAAAAAAAAAATATTAATTTTTTACGTTCTTTTGTTTTTAGCAATTTTAGATGCGATTTAGCAAAAAAAAATTTTCACTTTTCAGGGTTTTTATTTGTTTTTTTTTTTTAGCCGTTTTTTTGATAGCTAAAAAAAATTTTTTTCATGTTTTTTTTAGCTGTTTTTAAGACGTTTTAGCAAAAAAAAAATATATAAATTTTTTACGTTCTTTTTTTTTTAGCAATTTTAGATCCGATTAAGCAAAAAAAATTTTCACTTTTTAGGGTTTTTATTTTTTTTTTTTTTTAGCCGTTTTTTTGATAGCTAAAAAAAAATTTTTTTCATGTTTTTTTTAGCTGTTTTTAAGACGTTTTAGCAAAAAAAAAATATATAAATTTTTTACGTTCTTTTTTTTTTAGCAATTTTAGATCCGATTAAGCAAAAAAAATTTTCACTTTTTAGGGTTTTTATTTTTTTTTTTAGCCGTTTTTTTGATAGCTAAAAAAAAATTTTTTCATGTTTTTTTTAGCTGTTTTTAAGACGTTTTAGCAAAAAAAAATATATAAATTTTTTACGTTCTTTTTTTTTAGCAATTTTAGATCCGATTTAGCAAAAAAAATTTTCACTTTTTAGGGTTTTTATTTTTTTTTTTAGCCGTTTTTTTGATAGTTAAATTTTTTCATGTTTTTTTTAGCTGTTTTTAAGACGTTTTAGCAAAAAAAAAAAATATAAATTTTTTACGTACTTTTGTTTTTAGCAATTTAAGATCCGATTTAGCAAAAAAAAATTTTCACTTTTTAGGGTTTTTATTTGTTTTTTTTTTAGCCGTTTTTTTGATAGCTAAAAAAAAATTTTTTTCATGTTTTTTTTAGCTGTTATATAAGACGTTTTAGCAAAAAAAAAAATATTAATTTTTTACGTTCTTTTGTTTTTAGCAATTTAAGATGCGATTATGCAAAAAAAAATTTTCACTTTTTAGGGTTTTTATTTTTTTTTTTTTTTTAGCCGTTTTTTTGATAGCTAAAAAAATTTTTTTTCATGTTTTTTTTAGCTGTTTTTAAGACGTTTTAGCAAAAAAAATTTTCCACTTTTTAGGGTTTTTATTTGTTTTTTTTTTTAGCCGTTTTTTTGATAGCTAAAAAAAAAATTTTTTCATGTTTTTTTTAGCTGTTATATAAGACGTTTTAGCAAAAAAAAAATATTAATTTTTTACGTTCTTTTGTTTTTAGCAATTTTAGATGCGATTTAGCAAAAAAAAAATTTCACTTTTCAGGGTTTTTATTTGTTTTTTTTTTTAGCCGTTTTTTTGATAGCTAAAAAAAATTTTTTTCATGTTTTTTTTAGCTGTTTTTAAGACGTTTTAGCAAAAAAAAAATATATAAATTTTTTACGTTCTTTTTTTTTTTAGCAATTTTAGATCCGATTAAGCAAAAAAAATTTTCACTTTTTAGGGTTTTTATTTTTTTTTTTTTTTAGCCGTTTTTTTGATAGCTAAAAAAAAAATTTTTTCATGTTTTTTTTACCTGTTTTTAAGACGTTTTAGCAAAAAAAAAAATATAAATTTTTTACGTACTTTTGTTTTTAGCAATTTTAGATCCGATTTAGCAAAAAAAAATTTCCACTTTTTAGGGTTTTTATTTGTTTTTTTTTTTAGCCGTTTTTTTTATAGCTAAAAAAAAATTTTTTTCATGTTTTTTTTAGCTGTTATATAAGACGTTTTTGCAAAAAAAAAAAATATTAATTTTTTACGTTCCTTTGTTTTTAGCAATTTTAGATGCGATTTAGCAAAAAAAAATTTTCATTTTTTAGGGTTTTTATTTGTTTTTTTTTTAGCCGTTTTTTTGATAGCTAAAAAAAAATTTTTTTCATGTTTTTTTTAGCTGTTATATAAGACGTTTTAGCAAAAAAAAAAAATATTAATTTTTTACGTTCTTTTGTTTTTAGCAATTTAAGATGCGATTATGCAAAAAAAAATTTTCACTTTTTAGGGTTTTTATTTGTTTTTTTTTTTAGCCGTTTTTTTGATAGCTAAAAAAATTTTTTTTCATGTTTTTTTTAGCTGTTTTTAAGACGTTTTAGCAAAAAAAAAATATATAAATTTTTTACGTTCTTTTTTTTTTAGCAATTTTAGATCCGATTTAGCAAAAAAAATTTTTCACTTTTTAGGGTTTTTATTTGTTTTTTTTTTTAGCCGTTTTTTTGATAGCTAAAAAAAAAATTTTTTCATGTTTTTTTTAGCTGTTATATAAGACGTTTTAGCAAAAAAAAAATATTAATTTTTTACGTTCTTTTGTTTTTAGCAATTTTAGATGCGATTTAGCAAAAAAAAATTTTCACTTTTCAGGGTTTTTATTTGTTTTTTTTTTTAGCCGTTTTTTTGATAGCTAAAAAAAATTTTTTTCATGTTTTTTTTAGCTGTTTTTAAGACGTTTTAGCAAAAAAAAAATATATAAATTTTTTACGTTCTTTTTTTTTTTAGCAATTTTAGATCCGATTAAGCAAAAAAAAATTTCACTTTTTAGGGTTTTTATTTTTTTTTTTTTTTAGCCGTTTTTTTGATAGCTAAAAAAAAAATTTTTTCATGTTTTTTTTAGCTGTTTTTAAGACGTTTTAGCAAAAAAAAAAATATAAATTTTTTACGTACTTTTGTTTTTAGCAATTTTAGATCCGATTTAGCAAAAAAAAATTTCCACTTTTTAGGGTTTTTATTTGTTTTTTTTTTTAGCCGTTTTTTTTATAGCTAAAAAAAAATTTTTTTCATGTTTTTTTTAGCTGTTATATAAGACGTTTTTGCAAAAAAAAAAAATATTAATTTTTTACGTTCCTTTGTTTTTAGCAATTTTAGATGCGATTTAGCAAAAAAAAATTTTCATTTTTTAGGGTTTTTATTTGTTTTTTTTTTAGCCGTTTTTTTGATAGCTAAAAAAAAATTTTTTTCATGTTTTTTTTAGCTGTTATATAAGACGTTTTAGCAAAAAAAAAAAATATTAATTTTTTACGTTCTTTTGTTTTTAGCAATTTAAGATGCGATTATGCAAAAAAAAATTTTCACTTTTTAGGGTTTTTATTTGTTTTTTTTTTTAGCCGTTTTTTTGATAGCTAAAAAAATTTTTTTTCATGTTTTTTTTAGCTGTTTTTAAGACGTTTTAGCAAAAAAAAAAATATATAAATTTTTTACGTTCTTTTTTTTTTTTAGCAATTTTAGATCCGATTAAGCAAAAAAAATTTTCACTTTTTAGGGTTTTTATTTTTTTTTTTTTTTTAGCCGTTTTTTTGATAGCTAAAAAAAAAAATTTTTCATGTTTTTTTTAGCTGTTTTTAAGACGTTTTAGCAAAAAAAAAATATAAATTTTTTACGTACTTTTGTTTTTAGCAATTTTAGATCCGATTTAGCAAAAAAAAATTTCCACTTTTTAGGGTTTTTATTTGTTTTTTTTTTTAAGCCGTTTTTTTTATAGCTAAAAAAAAATTTTTTTCATGTTTTTTTTAGCTGTTATATAAGACGTTTTTGCAAAAAAAAAAAAATATTAATTTTTTACGTTCCTTTGTTTTTAGCAATTTTAGATGCGATTTAGCAAAAAAAAATTTTCACTTTTTAGGGTTTTTATTTGTTTTTTTTTTTAGCCGTTTTTTTGATAGCTAAAAAAAAATTTTTTTCATGTTTTTTTAGCTGTTATATAAGACGTTTTAGCAAAAAAAAAAAATATTAATTTTTTACGTTCTTTTGTTTTTAGCAATTTTAGATGCGATTAAGCAAAAAAAAATTTTCACTTTTCAGGGTTTTTATTTGTTTTTTTTTTTAGCCGTTTTTTTGATAGCTAAAAAAAATTTTTTTCATGTTTTTTTTAGCTGTTTTTAAGACGTTTTAGCAAAAAAAAATATATCAATTTTTTACGTTCTTTTTTTTTTTGCAATTTTAGACCCGATTTGGCAAAAAAAATTTTCACTTTTTAGGGTTTTTATTTTTTTTTTTTTTTAGCCGTTTTTTTGATAGCTAAAAAAAAATTTTTTCATGTTTTTTTTAGCTGTTTTTAAGACGTTTTAGCAAAAAAAAAATATAAATTTTTTACGTTCTTTTGTTTTTAGCAATTTTAGATCCGATTTAGCAAAAAAAAATTTCCACTTTTTAGGGTTTTTATTTGTTTTTTTTTTAGCCGTTTTATTTATAGCTAAAAAAAAAATCTTTTCATGTTTTTTTTAGCTGTTATATAAGACGTTTTAGCAAAAAAAAAAATATTAATTTTTTACGTTCTTTTTATTTAGCAATTAGATCCGATTTAGCAAAAAAAATTTTCACTTTTTAGGGTTTTTATTTTTTTTTTTTAGCCGTTTTTTTTATAGCTAAAAAAATTTTTTTTCATGTTTTTTTTAGCTGTTTTTAAGACGTTTTAGCAAAAAAAAAAATATATAAATTTTTTACGTTCTTTTTTTTTTAGCAGTTTTAGATCCGATATAGCAAAAATTTTTTTTCACTTTTTAGGGTTTTTATTTGTTTTTTTTTTAGCCGTTTTTTTGATAGCTAAAAAAAAAATTTTTTCATGTTTTTTTAGCTGTTATATAAGACGTTTTAGCAAAAAAAAAAAATA
This sequence comes from Siphlonurus alternatus, assembly GCA_949825025.1. NCBI lineage: Eukaryota > Metazoa > Arthropoda > Insecta > Ephemeroptera > Siphlonuridae > Siphlonurus > Siphlonurus alternatus. Next base: position 1,257,839 of record CATKWE010000002.1, read on the forward strand.
TTAATTTTTTACGTTCTTTTGTTTTTAGCAATTTTAGATGCGATTTAGCAAAAAAAAATTTTCACTTTTTAGGGTTTTTATTTGTTTTTTTTTTTAGCCGTTTTTTTGATAGCTAAAAAAAAAATTTTTTCATGTTTTTTTTAGCTGTTATATAAGACGTTTTAGCAAAAAAAAAAATATTAATTTTTTACGTTCTTTTGTTTTTAGCAATTTTAGATGCGATTTAACAAAAAAAAATTTTCACTTTTCAGGGTTTTTATTTGTTTTTTTTTTAGCCGTTTTTTTGATAGCTAAAAAAAAATTTTTTCATGTTTTTTTTAGCTGTTTTTAAGACGTTTTAGCAAAAAAAAAATATATAAATTTTTTACGTTCTTTTTTTTTTTTAGCAATTTTAGATCCGATTAAGCAAAAAAAATTTTCACTTTTTAGGGTTTTTATTTTTTTTTTTTTTTAGCCGTTTTTTTGATAGCTAAAAAAAAAAAAAATTTTTTCATGTTTTTTTTAGCTGTTTTTAAGACGTTTTAGCAAAAAAAAAAATATAAATTTTTTACGTACTTTTGTTTTTAGCAATTTTAGATCCGATTTAGCAAAAAAAAATTTCCACTTTTTAGGGTTTTTATTTGTTTTTTTTTTAGCCGTTTTTTTTATAGCTAAAAAAAAATTTTTTTCATGTTTTTTTTAGCTGTTATATAAGACGTTTTTGCAAAAAAAAAAAAATATTAATTTTTTACGTTCCTTTGTTTTTAGCAATTTTAGATGCGATTTAGCAAAAAAAAATTTTCACTTTTTAGGGTTTTTATTTGTTTTTTTTTTTTAGCCGTTTTTTTGATAGCTAAAAAAAAATTTTTTTCATGTTTTTTTTAGCTGTTATATAAGACGTTTTAGCAAAAAAAAAAAATATTAATTTTTTACGTTCTTTTGTTTTTAGCAATTTTAGATGCGATTAAGCAAAAAAAAATTTTCACTTTTCAGGGTTTTTGTTTGTTTTTTTTTTTTAGCCGTTTTTTTGATAGCTAAAAAAAATTTTTTTCATGTTTTTTTTAGCTGTTTTTAAGACGTTTTAGCAAAAACAAAATATTAATTTTTTACGTTCTTTTGTTTTTAGCAATTTTAGATGCGATTAAGCAAAAAAAAATTTTCACTTTTCAGGGTTTTTGTTTGTTTTTTTTTTTTAGCCGTTTTTTTGATAGCTAAAAAAAATTTTTTTCATGTTTTTTTTAGCTGTTTTTAAGACGTTTTAGCAAAAAAAAAATATAAATTTTTTACGTTCTTTTGTTTTTAGCAATTTTAGATCCGATTTAGCAAAAAAAAATTTCCACTTTTTAGGGTTTTTATTTGTTTTTTTTTAGCCGTTTTATTTATAGCTAAAAAAAAAATCTTTTCATGTTTTTTTTAGCTGTTATGTAAGACGTTTTAGCAAAAAAAAAAATATTAATTTTTTACGTTCTTTTTTTTTAGCAATTAGATCCGATTTAGCAAAAAAAATTTTCACTTTTTAGGGTTTTTATTTTTTTTTTTTAGCCGTTTTTTTGATAGCTAAAAAAAAAATTTTTTCATGTTTTTTTTAGCTGTCTTTAAGACGTTTTAGCAAAAAAAAAATATAAATTTTTTACGTACTTTTGTTTTAAGCAATTTAAGATCCGATTTAGCAAAAAAAAATTTCCACTTTTTAGGGTTTTTATTTGTATTTTTTTTAGCTGTTTTTTTTATAGCTAAAAAAAATTTTTTTCATGTTTTTTTTAGCTGTTTTTAAGACGTTTTAGCAAAAAAAAAAATATAAATTTTTTACGTACTTTTGTTTTTAGCAATTTTAGATCCGATTTAGCAAAAAAAAATTTCCACTTTTTAGGGTTTTTATTTGTTTTTTTTTTAGCCGTTTTTTTTATAGCTAAAAAAAAATTTTTTTCATGTTTTTTTTAGCTGTTATATAAGACGTTTTTGCAAAAAAAAAAAAATATTAATTTTTTACGTTCCTTTGTTTTTAGCAATTTTAGATGCGATTTAGCAAAAAAAAATTTTCACTTTTTAGGGTTTTTATTTGTTTTTTTTTTTTAGCCGTTTTTTTGATAGCTAAAAAAAAATTTTTTTCATGTTTTTTTTAGCTGTTATATAAGACGTTTTAGCAAAAAAAAAAAATATTAATTTTTTACGTTCTTTTGTTTTTAGCAATTTTAGATGCGATTAAGCAAAAAAAAATTTTCACTTTTCAGGGTTTTTGTTTGTTTTTTTTTTTTAGCCGTTTTTTTGATAGCTAAAAAAAATTTTTTTCATGTTTTTTTTAGCTGTTTTTAAGACGTTTTAGCAAAAACAAAATATTAATTTTTTACGTTCTTTTGTTTTTAGCAATTTTAGATGCGATTAAGCAAAAAAAAATTTTCACTTTTCAGGGTTTTTGTTTGTTTTTTTTTTTTAGCCGTTTTTTTGATAGCTAAAAAAAATTTTTTTCATGTTTTTTTTAGCTGTTTTTAAGACGTTTTAGCAAAAAAAAAATATAAATTTTTTACGTTCTTTTGTTTTTAGCAATTTTAGATCCGATTTAGCAAAAAAAAATTTCCACTTTTTAGGGTTTTTATTTGTTTTTTTTTAGCCGTTTTATTTATAGCTAAAAAAAAAATCTTTTCATGTTTTTTTTAGCTGTTATGTAAGACGTTTTAGCAAAAAAAAAAATATTAATTTTTTACGTTCTTTTTTTTTAGCAATTAGATCCGATTTAGCAAAAAAAATTTTCACTTTTTAGGGTTTTTATTTTTTTTTTTTAGCCGTTTTTTTGATAGCTAAAAAAAAAATTTTTTCATGTTTTTTTTAGCTGTCTTTAAGACGTTTTAGCAAAAAAAAAATATAAATTTTTTACGTACTTTTGTTTTAAGCAATTTAAGATCCGATTTAGCAAAAAAAAATTTCCACTTTTTAGGGTTTTTATTTGTATTTTTTTTAGCTGTTTTTTTTATAGCTAAAAAAAATTTTTTTCATGTTTTTTTTAGCTGTTATATAAGACGTTTTAGCAAAAAAAAAAATATTAATTTTTTACGTTCTTTTGTTTTTAGCAATTTGAGATCCGATTTAGCAAAAAAAAATTTTCACTTTTTAGGGTTTTTATTTGTTTTTTTTTTTAGCCGTTTTTTTGATAGCTAAAAAAATTTTTTTTCATGTTTTTTTTAGCTGTTTTTAAGACGTTTTAGCAAAAAAAAAATATATAAATTTTTTACGTTCTATTTTTTTTAGCAGTTTTAGATCCGATTTAGCAAAAAAAATTTTTCACTTTTTAGGGTTTTTATTTGTTTTTTTTTTAGCCGTTTTTTTGATAGCTAAAAAAAAAATTTTTTCATGTTTTTTTTAGCTGTTATATAAGACGTTTTAGCAAAAAAAAAAAATATTAATTTTTTACGTTCTTTTGTTTTTAGCAATTTTAGATCCGATTTAGCAAAAAAAAATTTCCACTTTTTAGGGTTTTTATTTGTTTTTTTTTAGCCGTTTTATTTATAGCTAAAAAAAAAATCTTTTCATGTTTTTTTTAGCTGTTATGTAAGACGTTTTAGCAAAAAAAAAAATATTAATTTTTTACGTTCTTTTTTTTTAGCAATTAGATCCGATTTAGCAAAAAAAATTTTCACTTTTTAGGGTTTTTATTTTTTTTTTTTTAGCCGTTTTTTTGATAGCTAAAAAAAAAATTTTTTCATGTTTTTTTTAGCTGTCTTTAAGACGTTTTAGCAAAAAAAAAATATAAATTTTTTACGTACTTTTGTTTTAAGCAATTTAAGATCCGATTTAGCAAAAAAAAATTTCCACTTTTTAGGGTTTTTATTTGTATTTTTTTTAGCTGTTTTTTTTATAGCTAAAAAAAATTTTTTTCATGTTTTTTTTAGCTGTTATATAAGACGTTTTAGCAAAAAAAAAAATATTAATTTTTTACGTTCTTTTGTTTTTAGCAATTTGAGATCCGATTTAGCAAAAAAAAATTTTCACTTTTTAGGGTTTTTATTTGTTTTTTTTTTTAGCCGTTTTTTTGATAGCTAAAAAAATTTTTTTTCATGTTTTTTTTAGCTGTTTTTAAGACGTTTTAGCAAAAAAAAAAATATATAAATTTTTTACGTTCTTTTTTTTTTAGCAGTTTTAGATCCGATTTAGCAAAAAAAATTTTTCACTTTTTAGGGTTTTTATTTGTTTTTTTTTTAGCCGTTTTTTTGATAGCTAAAAAAAAAATTTTTTCATGTTTTTTTTAGCTGTTATATAAGACGTTTTAGCAAAAAAAAAAAATATTAATTTTTTACGTTCTTTTGTTTTTAGCAATTTTAGATGCGATTTAGCAAAAAAAAATTTTCACTTTTCAGGGTTTATATTTGTTTTTTTTTTTTAGCCGTTTTTTTGATAGCTAAAAAAATTTTTTTTCATGTTTTTTTTAGCTGTTTTTAAGACGTTTTAGCAAAAAAAAAAAATATATAAATTTTTTACGTTCTTTTTTTTTAAGCAATTTTAGATCCGATTTAGCAAAAAAAATTTTCACTTTTTAGGGTTTTTATTTTTTTTTTTAGCCGTTTTTTTGATAGTTAAATTTTTTCATGTTTTTTTTAGCTGTTTTTAAGACGTTTTAGCAAAAAAAAAAAATATAAATTTTTTACGTACTTTTGTTTTTAGCAATTTAAGATCCGATTTAGCAAAAAAAAATTTTCACTTTTTAGGTTTTTTATTTGTTTTTTTTTCTAGCCGTTTTTTTGATAGCTAAAAAAAAATTTTTTTCATGTTTTTTTTAGCTGTTATATAAGACGTTTTAGCAAAAAAAAAAATATTAATTTTTTACGTTCCTTTGTTTTTAGCAATTTAAGATGCGATTTAGCAAAAAAAAATTTTCACTTTTTAGGGTTTTTATTTGTTTTTTTTTAGTCGTTTTTTTTATAGCTAAAAAAAAAATTTTTTCATGTTTTTTTTAGCTGTTATATAAGACGTTTTAGCAAAAAAAAAAATATTAATTTTTTACGTTCTTTTGTTTTTAGCAATTTAAGATGCGATTTAGCAAAAAAAAATTTTCACTTTTCAGGGTTTTTATTTGTTTTTTTTTTTAGCCGTTTTTTTGATAGCTAAAAAAAATTTTTTTCATGTTTTTTTTAGCTGTTTTTAAGACGTTTTAGCAAAAAAAAATATATAAATTTTTTACGTTCTTTGTTTTTTAGCAATTTTAGATCCGATTTTGCAAAAAAAATTTTTACTTTTTAGGGTTTTTATTTTTTTTTTTAGCCGTTTTTTTGATAGCTAAAAAAAAAATTTTTTCATGTTTTTTTTAGCTGTTTTTAAGACGTTTTAGCAAAAAAAAAATATAAATTTTTTACGTTCTTTTGTTTTTAGCAATTTGAGATCCGATTTAGCAAAAAAAAATTTTCACTTTTTAGGGTTTTTATTTGTTTTTTTTTTTAGCCGTTTTTTTGATAGCTAAAAAAAATTTTTTTCATGTTTTTTTTAGCTGTTTTTAAGACGTTTTAGCAAAAAAAAATATATAAATTTTTTACGTTCTTTTTTTTTTAGCAATTTTAGATCCGATTTAGCAAAAAAAATTTTCACTTTTTAGGGTTTTTATTTTTTTTTTAGCCGTTTTTTTGATAGTTAAATTTTTTTATGTTTTTTTTAGCTGTTTTTAAGACGTTTTAGCAAAAAAAAAAAATATAAATTTTTTACGTACTTTTGTTTTTAGCAATTTAAGATCCGATTTAGCAAAAAAAAATTTTCACTTTTTAGGGTTTTTATTTGTTTTTTTTTTAGCCGTTTTTTTGATAGCTAAAAAAAAATTTTTTTCATGTTTTTTTTTAGCTGTTATATAAGACGTTTTAGCAAAAATAAAAATATTAATTTTTTACGTTCTTTTGTTTTTAGCAATTTAAGATGCGATTATGCAAAAAAAAATTTTCACTTTTTAGGGTTTTTATTTGTTTTTTTTTTTAGCCGTTTTTTTGATAGCTAAAAAAATTTTTTTTCATGTTTTTTTTAGCTGTTTTTAAGACGTTTTAGCAAAAAAAAAAATATATAAATTTTTTACGTTCTTTTTTTTTTAGCAATTTTAGATCCGATTTAGCAAAAAAAATTTTTCACTTTTTAGGGTTTTTATTTGTTTTTTTTTTTAGCCGTTTTTTTGATAGCTAAAAAAAAAATTTTTTCATGTTTTTTTTAGCTGTTATATAAGACGTTTTAGCAAAAAAAAAAATATTAATTTTTTACGTTCTTTTGTTTTTAGCAATTTTAGATGCGATTTAACAAAAAAAAATTTTCACTTTTCAGGGTTTTTATTTGTTTTTTTTTTTAGCCGTTTTTTTGATAGCTAAAAAAAATTTTTTTCATGTTTTTTTTAGCTGTTTTTAAGACGTTTTAGCAAAAAAAAAATATATAAATTTTTTACGTTCTTTTTTTTTTAGCAATTTTAGATCCGATTAAGCAAAAAAAATTTTCACTTTTTAGGGTTTTTATTTTTTTTTTTTTTTAGCCGTTTTTTTGATAGCTAAAAAAAAAAAAAATTTTTTCATGTTTTTTTTAGCTGTTTTTAAGACGTTTTAGCAAAAAAAAAAATATAAATTTTTTACGTACTTTTGTTTTTAGCAATTTTAGATCCGATTTAGCAAAAAAAAATTTCCACTTTTTAGGGTTTTTATTTGTTTTTTTTTTTAGCCGTTTTTTTTATAGCTAAAAAAAAATTTTTTTCATGTTTTTTTTAGCTGTTATATAAGACGTTTTTGCAAAAAAAAAAAAATATTAATTTTTTACGTTCCTTTGTTTTTAGCAATTTTAGATGCGATTTAGCAAAAAAAAATTTTCACTTTTTAGGGTTTTTATTTGTTTTTTTTTTTAGCCGTTTTTTTGATAGCTAAAAAAAAATTTTTTTCATGTTTTTTTTAGCTGTTATATAAGACGTTTTAGCAAAAAAAAAAAATATTAATTTTTTACGTTCTTTTGTTTTTAGCAATTTTAGATGCGATTAAGCAAAAAAAAATTTTCACTTTTCAGGGTTTTTATTTGTTTTTTTTTTTTAGCCGTTTTTTTGATAGCTAAAAAAAATTTTTTTCATGTTTTTTTTAGCTGTTTTTAAGACGTTTTAGCAAAAAAAAAATATATAAATTTTTTACGTTCTTTTTTTTTTTGCAATTTTAGACCCGATTTGGCAAAAAAAATTTTCACTTTATTGGGTTTTAATTTTTTTTTTTTTTTAGCCGTTTTTTTGATAGCTAAAAAAAAATTTTTTCATGTTTTTTTTAGCTGTTTTTAAGACGTTTTAGCAAAAAAAAAATATAAATTTTTTACGTTCTTTTGTTTTTAGCAATTTTAGATCCGATTTAGCAAAAAAAAATTTCCACTTTTTAGGGTTTTTATTTGTTTTTTTTTAGCCGTTTTATTTATAGCTAAAAAAAAAATCTTTTCATGTTTTTTTTAGCTGTTATGTAAGACGTTTTAGCAAAAAAAAAAATATTAATTTTTTACGTTCTTTTTTTTTAGCAATTAGATCCGATTTAGCAAAAAAAATTTTCACTTTTTAGGGTTTTTATTTTTTTTTTTTTAGCCGTTTTTTTGATAGCTAAAAAAAAATTTTTTTCATGTTTTTTTTAGCTGTCTTTAAGACGTTTTAGCAAAAAAAAAATATAAATTTTTTACGTACTTTTGTTTTAAGCAATTTAAGATCCGATTTAGCAAAAAAAAATTTCCACTTTTTAGGGTTTTTATTTGTATTTTTTTTAGCCGTTTTTTTTATAGCTAAAAAAAAATTTTTTTCATGTTTTTTTTAGCTGTTATATAAGACGTTTTAGCAAAAAAAAAAATATTAATTTTTTACGTTCTTTTGTTTTTAGCAATTTGAGATCCGATTTAGCAAAAAAAAATTTTCACTTTTTAGGGTTTTTATTTGTTTTTTTTTTAGCCGTTTTTTTGATAGCTAAAAAAATTTTTTTTCATGTTTTTTTTAGCTGTTTTTAAAACGTTTTAGCAAAAAAAAAAATATATAAATTTTTTACGTTCTTTTTTTTTTAGCAGTTTTAGATCCGATTTAGCAAAAAAAATTTTTCACTTTTTAGGGTTTTTATTTGTTTTTTTTTTAGCCGTTTTTTTGATAGCTAAAAAAAAAATTTTTTCATGTTTTTTTTAGCTGTTATATAAGACGTTTTAGCAAAAAAAAAAAATATTAATTTTTTACGTTCTTTTGTTTTTAGCAATTTTAGATGCGATTTAGCAAAAAAAAATTTTCACTTTTCAGGGTTTATATTTGTTTTTTTTTTTAGCCGTTTTTTTGATAGCTAAAAAAAATTTTTTTCATGTTTTTTTTAGCTGTTTTTAAGACGTTTTAGCAAAAAAAAAATATTTAAATTTTTTACGTTCTTTTTTTTTTTAGCAATTTTAGATCCGATTAAGCAAAAAAAATTTTCACTTTTTAGGGTTTTTATTTTTTTTTTTTTTTAGCCGTTTTTTTGATAGCTAAAAAAAAATTTTTTTCATGTTTTTTTTAGCTGTTTTTAAGACGTTTTAGCAAAAAAAAAATATATAAATTTTTTACGTTCTTTTTTTTTTTAGCAATTTTAGATCCGATTAAGCAAAAAAAATTTTCACTTTTTAGGGTTTTTATTTTTTTTTTTTTTTAGCCGTTTTTTTATAGCTAAAAAAAAAATTTTTTCATGTTTTTTTTAGCTGTTTTTAAGACGTTTTAGCAAAAAAAAAAAATATAAATTTTTTACGTACTTTTGTTTTTAGCAATTTTAGATCCGATTTAGCAAAAAAAATTTCCACTTTTTAGGGTTTTTATTTGTTTTTTTTTTAGCCGTTTTTTTTATAGCTAAAAAAAAATTTTTTTCATGTTTTTTTTAGCTGTTATATAAGACGTTTTAGCAAAAAAAAAAATATTAATTTTTTACGTTCCTTTGTTTTTAGCAATTTTAGATGCGATTTAGCAAAAAAAAATTTTCACTTTTTAGGGTTTTTATTTGTTTTTTTTTTAGCCGTTTTTTTATAGCTAAAAAAAATTTTTTTTCATTTTTTTTAGCTGTTATATAAGACGTTTTAGCAAAAAAAAAAATATATAAATTTTTTACGTTCTTTTTTTTTTAGCAATTTTAGATCCGATTTAGCAAAAAAATTTTTTCACTTTTTAGGGTTTTTTTTTGTTTTTTTTTTTAGCCGTTTTTTTGATAGCTAAAAAAAAAATTTTTTTATGTTTTTTTTAGCTGTTATATAAGACGTTTTAGCAAAAAAAAAAATATTAATTTTTTACGTTCTTTTGTTTTTAGCAATTTTAGATCCGATTTAGCAAAAAAAAATTTCCACTTTTTAGGGTTTTTATTTGTTTTTTTTTAGCCGTTTTATTTATAGCTAAAAAAAAAATCTTTTCATGTTTTTTTTAGCTGTTATGTAAGACGTTTTAGCAAAAAAAAAAATATTAATTTTTTACGTTCTTTTTTTTTAGCAATTAGATCCGATTTAGCAAAAAAAATTTTCACTTTTTAGGGTTTTTATTTTTTTTTTTTAGCCGTTTTTTTGATAGCTAAAAAAAAAATTTTTTCATGTTTTTTTTAGCTGTCTTTAAGACGTTTTAGCAAAAAAAAAATATAAATTTTTTACGTACTTTTGTTTTAAGCAATTTAAGATCCGATTTAGCAAAAAAAAATTTCCACTTTTTAGGGTTTTTATTTGTATTTTTTTTAGCTGTTTTTTTTATAGCTAAAAAAAATTTTTTTCATGTTTTTTTTAGCTGTTATATAAGACGTTTTAGCAAAAAAAAAAATATTAATTTTTTACGTTCTTTTGTTTTTAGCAATTTGAGATCCGATTTAGCAAAAAAAAATTTTCACTTTTTAGGGTTTTTATTTGTTTTTTTTTTTAGCCGTTTTTTTGATAGCTAAAAAAATTTTTTTTCATGTTTTTTTTAGCTGTTTTTAAGACGTTTTAGCAAAAAAAAAATATATAAATTTTTTACGTTCTATTTTTTTTAGCAGTTTTAGATCCGATTTAGCAAAAAAAATTTTTCACTTTTTAGGGTTTTTATTTGTTTTTTTTTTAGCCGTTTTTTTGATAGCTAAAAAAAAAATTTTTTCATGTTTTTTTTAGCTGTTATATAAGACGTTTTAGCAAAAAAAAAAAATATTAATTTTTTACGTTCTTTTGTTTTTAGCAATTTTAGATCCGATTTAGCAAAAAAAAATTTCCACTTTTTAGGGTTTTTATTTGTTTTTTTTTAGCCGTTTTATTTATAGCTAAAAAAAAAATCTTTTCATGTTTTTTTTAGCTGTTATGTAAGACGTTTTAGCAAAAAAAAAAATATTAATTTTTTACGTTCTTTTTTTTTAGCAATTAGATCCGATTTAGCAAAAAAAATTTTCACTTTTTAGGGTTTTTATTTTTTTTTTTTTAGCCGTTTTTTTGATAGCTAAAAAAAAAATTTTTTCATGTTTTTTTTAGCTGTCTTTAAGACGTTTTAGCAAAAAAAAAATATAAATTTTTTACGTACTTTTGTTTTAAGCAATTTAAGATCCGATTTAGCAAAAAAAAATTTCCACTTTTTAGGGTTTTTATTTGTATTTTTTTTAGCTGTTTTTTTTATAGCTAAAAAAAATTTTTTTCATGTTTTTTTTAGCTGTTATATAAGACGTTTTAGCAAAAAAAAAAATATTAATTTTTTACGTTCTTTTGTTTTTAGCAATTTGAGATCCGATTTAGCAAAAAAAAATTTTCACTTTTTAGGGTTTTTATTTGTTTTTTTTTTTAGCCGTTTTTTTGATAGCTAAAAAAATTTTTTTTCATGTTTTTTTTAGCTGTTTTTAAGACGTTTTAGCAAAAAAAAAAATATATAAATTTTTTACGTTCTTTTTTTTTTAGCAGTTTTAGATCCGATTTAGCAAAAAAAATTTTTCACTTTTTAGGGTTTTTATTTGTTTTTTTTTTAGCCGTTTTTTTGATAGCTAAAAAAAAAATTTTTTCATGTTTTTTTTAGCTGTTATATAAGACGTTTTAGCAAAAAAAAAAAATATTAATTTTTTACGTTCTTTTGTTTTTAGCAATTTTAGATGCGATTTAGCAAAAAAAAATTTTCACTTTTCAGGGTTTATATTTGTTTTTTTTTTTTAGCCGTTTTTTTGATAGCTAAAAAAATTTTTTTTCATGTTTTTTTTAGCTGTTTTTAAGACGTTTTAGCAAAAAAAAAAAATATATAAATTTTTTACGTTCTTTTGTTTTTAGCAATTTAAGATCCGATTTAGCAAAAAAAAATTTTCACTTTTTAGGGTTTTTATTTTTTTTTTTAGCCGTTTTTTTGATAGTTAAATTTTTTCATGTTTTTTTTAGCTGTTTTTAAGACGTTTTAGCAAAAAAAAAAAATATAAATTTTTTACGTACTTTTGTTTTTAGCAATTTAAGATCCGATTTAGCAAAAAAAAATTTTCACTTTTTAGGTTTTTTATTTGTTTTTTTTTCTAGCCGTTTTTTTGATAGCTAAAAAAAAATTTTTTTCATGTTTTTTTTAGCTGTTATATAAGACGTTTTAGCAAAAAAAAAAATATTAATTTTTTACGTTCCTTTGTTTTTAGCAATTTAAGATGCGATTTAGCAAAAAAAAATTTTCACTTTTTAGGGTTTTTATTTGTTTTTTTTTAGCCGTTTTTTTTATAGCTAAAAAAAAAATTTTTTCATGTTTTTTTTAGCTGTTATATAAGACGTTTTAGCAAAAAAAAAAATATTAATTTTTTACGTTCTTTTGTTTTTAGCAATTTAAGATGCGATTTAGCAAAAAAAAATTTTCACTTTTCAGGGTTTTTATTTGTTTTTTTTTTAGCCGTTTTTTTGATAGCTAAAAAAAATTTTTTTCATGTTTTTTTTAGCTGTTTTTAAGACGTTTTAGCAAAAAAAAATATATAAATTTTTTACGTTCTTTGTTTTTTAGCAATTTTAGATCCGATTTTGCAAAAAAAATTTTTACTTTTTAGGGTTTTTATTTTTTTTTTTAGCCGTTTTTTTGATAGCTAAAAAAAAAATTTTTTCATGTTTTTTTTAGCTGTTTTTAAGACGTTTTAGCAAAAAAAAAATATAAATTTTTTACGTTCTTTTGTTTTTAGCAATTTGAGATCCGATTTAGCAAAAAAAAATTTTCACTTTTTAGGGTTTTTATTTGTTTTTTTTTTTAGCCGTTTTTTTGATAGCTAAAAAAAATTTTTTTCATGTTTTTTTTAGCTGTTTTTAAGACGTTTTAGCAAAAAAAAATATATAAATTTTTTACGTTCTTTTTTTTTTAGCAATTTTAGATCCGATTTAGCAAAAAAAATTTTCACTTTTTAGGGTTTTTATTTTTTTTTTAGCCGTTTTTTTGATAGTTAAATTTTTTTATGTTTTTTTTAGCTGTTTTTAAGACGTTTTAGCAAAAAAAAAAAATATAAATTTTTTACGTACTTTTGTTTTTAGCAATTTAAGATCCGATTTAGCAAAAAAAAATTTTCACTTTTTAGGGTTTTTATTTGTTTTTTTTTTAGCCGTTTTTTTGATAGCTAAAAAAAAATTTTTTTCATGTTTTTTTTTAGCTGTTATATAAGACGTTTTAGCAAAAATAAAAATATTAATTTTTTACGTTCTTTTGTTTTTAGCAATTTAAGATGCGATTATGCAAAAAAAAATTTTCACTTTTTAGGGTTTTTATTTGTTTTTTTTTTTAGCCGTTTTTTTGATAGCTAAAAAAATTTTTTTTCATGTTTTTTTTAGCTGTTTTTAAGACGTTTTAGCAAAAAAAAAAATATATAAATTTTTTACGTTCTTTTTTTTTTAGCAATTTTAGATCCGATTTAGCAAAAAAAATTTTTCACTTTTTAGGGTTTTTATTTGTTTTTTTTTTTAGCCGTTTTTTTGATAGCTAAAAAAAAAATTTTTTCATGTTTTTTTTAGCTGTTATATAAGACGTTTTAGCAAAAAAAAAAATATTAATTTTTTACGTTCTTTTGTTTTTAGCAATTTTAGATGCGATTTAACAAAAAAAAATTTTCACTTTTCAGGGTTTTTATTTGTTTTTTTTTTTAGCCGTTTTTTTGATAGCTAAAAAAAATTTTTTTCATGTTTTTTTTAGCTGTTTTTAAGACGTTTTAGCAAAAAAAAAATATATAAATTTTTTACGTTCTTTTTTTTTTAGCAATTTTAGATCCGATTAAGCAAAAAAAATTTTCACTTTTTAGGGTTTTTATTTTTTTTTTTTTTTAGCCGTTTTTTTGATAGCTAAAAAAAAAAAAAATTTTTTCATGTTTTTTTTAGCTGTTTTTAAGACGTTTTAGCAAAAAAAAAAATATAAATTTTTTACGTACTTTTGTTTTTAGCAATTTTAGATCCGATTTAGCAAAAAAAAATTTCCACTTTTTAGGGTTTTTATTTGTTTTTTTTTTTAGCCGTTTTTTTTATAGCTAAAAAAAAATTTTTTTCATGTTTTTTTTAGCTGTTATATAAGACGTTTTTGCAAAAAAAAAAAAATATTAATTTTTTACGTTCCTTTGTTTTTAGCAATTTTAGATGCGATTTAGCAAAAAAAAATTTTCACTTTTTAGGGTTTTTATTTGTTTTTTTTTTTAGCCGTTTTTTTGATAGCTAAAAAAAAATTTTTTTCATGTTTTTTTTAGCTGTTATATAAGACGTTTTAGCAAAAAAAAAAAATATTAATTTTTTACGTTCTTTTGTTTTTAGCAATTTTAGATGCGATTAAGCAAAAAAAAATTTTCACTTTTCAGGGTTTTTATTTGTTTTTTTTTTTTAGCCGTTTTTTTGATAGCTAAAAAAAATTTTTTTCATGTTTTTTTTAGCTGTTTTTAAGACGTTTTAGCAAAAAAAAAATATATAAATTTTTTACGTTCTTTTTTTTTTTGCAATTTTAGACCCGATTTGGCAAAAAAAATTTTCACTTTATTGGGTTTTAATTTTTTTTTTTTTTTAGCCGTTTTTTTGATAGCTAAAAAAAAATTTTTTCATGTTTTTTTTAGCTGTTTTTAAGACGTTTTAGCAAAAAAAAAATATAAATTTTTTACGTTCTTTTGTTTTTAGCAATTTTAGATCCGATTTAGCAAAAAAAAATTTCCACTTTTTAGGGTTTTTATTTGTTTTTTTTTAGCCGTTTTATTTATAGCTAAAAAAAAAATCTTTTCATGTTTTTTTTAGCTGTTATGTAAGACGTTTTAGCAAAAAAAAAAATATTAATTTTTTACGTTCTTTTTTTTTAGCAATTAGATCCGATTTAGCAAAAAAAATTTTCACTTTTTAGGGTTTTTATTTTTTTTTTTTTAGCCGTTTTTTTGATAGCTAAAAAAAAATTTTTTTCATGTTTTTTTTAGCTGTCTTTAAGACGTTTTAGCAAAAAAAAAATATAAATTTTTTACGTACTTTTGTTTTAAGCAATTTAAGATCCGATTTAGCAAAAAAAAATTTCCACTTTTTAGGGTTTTTATTTGTATTTTTTTTAGCCGTTTTTTTTATAGCTAAAAAAAAATTTTTTTCATGTTTTTTTTAGCTGTTATATAAGACGTTTTAGCAAAAAAAAAAATATTAATTTTTTACGTTCTTTTGTTTTTAGCAATTTGAGATCCGATTTAGCAAAAAAAAATTTTCACTTTTTAGGGTTTTTATTTGTTTTTTTTTTAGCCGTTTTTTTGATAGCTAAAAAAATTTTTTTTCATGTTTTTTTTAGCTGTTTTTAAAACGTTTTAGCAAAAAAAAAAATATATAAATTTTTTACGTTCTTTTTTTTTTAGCAGTTTTAGATCCGATTTAGCAAAAAAAATTTTTCACTTTTTAGGGTTTTTATTTGTTTTTTTTTTAGCCGTTTTTTTGATAGCTAAAAAAAAAATTTTTTCATGTTTTTTTTAGCTGTTATATAAGACGTTTTAGCAAAAAAAAAAAATATTAATTTTTTACGTTCTTTTGTTTTTAGCAATTTTAGATGCGATTTAGCAAAAAAAAATTTTCACTTTTCAGGGTTTATATTTGTTTTTTTTTTTAGCCGTTTTTTTGATAGCTAAAAAAAATTTTTTTCATGTTTTTTTTAGCTGTTTTTAAGACGTTTTAGCAAAAAAAAAATATTTAAATTTTTTACGTTCTTTTTTTTTTTAGCAATTTTAGATCCGATTAAGCAAAAAAAATTTTCACTTTTTAGGGTTTTTATTTTTTTTTTTTTTTAGCCGTTTTTTTGATAGCTAAAAAAAAATTTTTTTCATGTTTTTTTTAGCTGTTTTTAAGACGTTTTAGCAAAAAAAAAATATATAAATTTTTTACGTTCTTTTTTTTTTTAGCAATTTTAGATCCGATTAAGCAAAAAAAATTTTCACTTTTTAGGGTTTTTATTTTTTTTTTTTTTTAGCCGTTTTTTTATAGCTAAAAAAAAAATTTTTTCATGTTTTTTTTAGCTGTTTTTAAGACGTTTTAGCAAAAAAAAAAAATATAAATTTTTTACGTACTTTTGTTTTTAGCAATTTTAGATCCGATTTAGCAAAAAAAATTTCCACTTTTTAGGGTTTTTATTTGTTTTTTTTTTAGCCGTTTTTTTTATAGCTAAAAAAAAATTTTTTTCATGTTTTTTTTAGCTGTTATATAAGACGTTTTAGCAAAAAAAAAAATATTAATTTTTTACGTTCCTTTGTTTTTAGCAATTTTAGATGCGATTTAGCAAAAAAAAATTTTCACTTTTTAGGGTTTTTATTTGTTTTTTTTTTAGCCGTTTTTTTATAGCTAAAAAAAATTTTTTTTCATTTTTTTTAGCTGTTATATAAGACGTTTTAGCAAAAAAAAAAATATATAAATTTTTTACGTTCTTTTTTTTTTAGCAATTTTAGATCCGATTTAGCAAAAAAATTTTTTCACTTTTTAGGGTTTTTTTTTGTTTTTTTTTTTAGCCGTTTTTTTGATAGCTAAAAAAAAAATTTTTTTATGTTTTTTTTAGCTGTTATATAAGACGTTTTAGCAAAAAAAAAAATATTAATTTTTTACGTTCTTTTGTTTTTAGCAATTTTAGATGCGATTTAGCAAAAAAAAATTTTCACTTTTCAGGGTTTTTATTTGTTTTTTTTTTTTAGCCGTTTTTTTGATAGCTAAAAAAAATTTTTTTCATGTTTTTTTTAGCTGTTTTTAAGACGTTTTAGCAAAAGAAAAATATATAAATTTTTTACGTTCTTTTTTTTTTAGCAATTTTACATCCGATTAAGCAAAAAAAATTTTCACTTTTTAGGGTTTTTATTTTTTTTTTTTTTTAGCCGTTTTTTTGATAGCTAAAAAAAAATTTTTTTCATGTTTTTTTTAGCTGTTTTTAAGACGTTTTAGCAAAAAAAAAATATATAAATTTTTTACGTTCTTTTTTTTTTAGCAATTTTAGATCCGATTAAGCAAAAAAAATTTTCACTTTTTAGGGTTTTTATTTTTTTTTTTAGCCGTTTTTTTGATAGCTAAAAAAAAAATTTTTCATGTTTTTTTTAGCTGTTTTTAAGACGTTTTAGCAAAAAAAAAATATAAATTTTTTACGTTCTTTTGTTTTTAGCAATTTGAGATCCGATTTAGCAAAAAAAAATTTTCACTTTTTAGGGTTTTTATTTGTTTTTTTTTTAGCCGTTTTTTTGATAGCTAAAAAAAATTTTTTTCATGTTTTTTTTAGCTGTTTTTAAGACGTTTTAGCAAAAAAAAATATATAAATTTTTTACGTTCTTTTTTTTTTAGCAATTTTAGATCCGATTTAGCAAAAAAAATTTTCACTTTTTAGGGTTTTTATTTTTTTTTTTAGCCGTTTTTTTGATAGTTAAATTTTTTCATGTTTTTTTTAGCTGTTTTTAAGACGTTTTAGCAAAAAAAAAAAATATAAATTTTTTACGTACTTTTGTTTTTAGCAATTTAAGATCCGATTTAGCAAAAAAAAATTTTCACTTTTTAGGGTTTTTATTTGTTTTTTTTTTAGCCGTTTTTTTGATAGCTAAAAAAAAATTTTTTTCATGTTTTTTTTAGCTGTTATATAAGACGTTTTAGCAAAAAAAAAAATATTAATTTTTTACGTTCTTTTGTTTTTAGCAATTTAAGATGCGATTATGCAAAAAAAAATTTTCACTTTTTAGGGTTTTTATTTTTTTTTTTTTTTTAGCCGTTTTTTTGATAGCTAAAAAAATTTTTTTTCATGTTTTTTTTAGCTGTTTTTAAGACGTTTTAGCAAAAAAAATTTTCCACTTTTTAGGGTTTTTATTTGTTTTTTTTTTTAGCCGTTTTTTTGATAGCTAAAAAAAAAATTTTTTCATGTTTTTTTTAGCTGTTATATAAGACGTTTTAGCAAAAAAAAAAATATTAATTTTTTACGTTCTTTTGTTTTTAGCAATTTTAGATGCGATTTAGCAAAAAAAAATTTTCACTTTTCAGGGTTTTTATTTGTTTTTTTTTAGCCGTTTTTTTGATAGCTAAAAAAAATTTTTTTCATGTTTTTTTTAGCTGTTTTTAAGACGTTTTAGCAAAAAAAAAATATATAAATTTTTTACGTTCTTTTTTTTTTTAGCAATTTTAGATCCGATTAAGCAAAAAAAATTTTCACTTTTTAGGGTTTTTATTTTTTTTTTTTTTAGCCGTTTTTTTGATAGCTAAAAAAAAAATTTTTTCATGTTTTTTTTAGCTGTTTTTAAGACGTTTTAGCAAAAAAAAAAATATAAATTTTTTACGTACTTTTGTTTTTAGCAATTTTAGATCCGATTTAGCAAAAAAAAATTTCCACTTTTTAGGGTTTTTATTTGTTTTTTTTTTAGCCGTTTTTTTTATAGCTAAAAAAAAATTTTTTTCATGTTTTTTTTAGCTGTTATATAAGACGTTTTTGCAAAAAAAAAAAATATTAATTTTTTACGTTCCTTTGTTTTTAGCAATTTTAGATGCGATTTAGCAAAAAAAAATTTTCATTTTTTAGGGTTTTTATTTGTTTTTTTTTTAGCCGTTTTTTTGATAGCTAAAAAAAAATTTTTTTCATGTTTTTTTTAGCTGTTATATAAGACGTTTTAGCAAAAAAAAAAATATTAATTTTTTACGTTCTTTTGTTTTTAGCAATTTAAGATGCGATTATGCAAAAAAAAATTTTCACTTTTTAGGGTTTTTATTTTTTTTTTTTTTTTAGCCGTTTTTTTGATAGCTAAAAAAATTTTTTTTCATGTTTTTTTTAGCTGTTTTTAAGACGTTTTAGCAAAAAAAATTTTCCACTTTTTAGGGTTTTTATTTGTTTTTTTTTTTAGCCGTTTTTTTGATAGCTAAAAAAAAAATTTTTTCATGTTTTTTTTAGCTGTTATATAAGACGTTTTAGCAAAAAAAAAAATATTAATTTTTTACGTTCTTTTGTTTTTAGCAATTTTAGATGCGATTTAGCAAAAAAAAATTTTCACTTTTCAGGGTTTTTATTTGTTTTTTTTTAGCCGTTTTTTTGATAGCTAAAAAAAATTTTTTTCATGTTTTTTTTAGCTGTTTTTAAGACGTTTTAGCAAAAAAAAAATATATAAATTTTTTACGTTCTTTTTTTTTTTAGCAATTTTAGATCCGATTAAGCAAAAAAAATTTTCACTTTTTAGGGTTTTTATTTTTTTTTTTTTTAGCCGTTTTTTTGATAGCTAAAAAAAAAATTTTTTCATGTTTTTTTTAGCTGTTTTTAAGACGTTTTAGCAAAAAAAAAAATATAAATTTTTTACGTACTTTTGTTTTTAGCAATTTTAGATCCGATTTAGCAAAAAAAAATTTCCACTTTTTAGGGTTTTTATTTGTTTTTTTTTTAGCCGTTTTTTTTATAGCTAAAAAAAAATTTTTTTCATGTTTTTTTTAGCTGTTATATAAGACGTTTTTGCAAAAAAAAAAAATATTAATTTTTTACGTTCCTTTGTTTTTAGCAATTTTAGATGCGATTTAGCAAAAAAAAATTTTCATTTTTTAGGGTTTTTATTTGTTTTTTTTTTAGCCGTTTTTTTGATAGCTAAAAAAAAATTTTTTTCATGTTTTTTTTAGCTGTTATATAAGACGTTTTAGCAAAAAAAAAAAATATTAATTTTTTACGTTCTTTTGTTTTTAGCAATTTAAGATGCGATTATGCAAAAAAAATTTTCACTTTTTAGGGTTTTTATTTGTTTTTTTTTTTAGCCGTTTTTTTGATAGCTAAAAAAATTTTTTTTCATGTTTTTTTTAGCTGTTTTTAAGACGTTTTAGCAAAAAAAAAATATATAAATTTTTTACGTTCTTTTTTTTTTTAGCAATTTTAGATCCGATTAAGCAAAAAAAATTTTCACTTTTTAGGGTTTTTATTTTTTTTTTTTTTAGCCGTTTTTTTGATAGCTAAAAAAAAAATTTTTTCATGTTTTTTTTAGCTGTTTTTAAGACGTTTTAGCAAAAAAAAAAATATAAATTTTTTACGTACTTTTGTTTTTAGCAATTTTAGATCCGATTTAGCAAAAAAAAATTTCCACTTTTTAGGGTTTTTATTTGTTTTTTTTTTTAGCCGTTTTTTTTATAGCTAAAAAAAAATTTTTTTCATGTTTTTTTTAGCTGTTATATAAGACGTTTTTGCAAAAAAAAAAAATATTAATTTTTTACGTTCCTTTGTTTTTAGCAATTTTAGATGCGATTTAGCAAAAAAAAATTTTCATTTTTTAGGGTTTTTATTTGTTTTTTTTTTAGCCGTTTTTTTGATAGCTAAAAAAAAATTTTTTTCATGTTTTCTTTAGCTGTTATATAAGACGTTTTAGCAAAAAAAAAAAATATTAATTTTTTACGTTCTTTTGTTTTTAGCAATTTAAGATGCGATTATGCAAAAAAAAATTTTCACTTTTTAGGGTTTTTATTTGTTTTTTTTTTTAGCCGTTTTTTTGATAGCTAAAAAAATTTTTTTTCATGTTTTTTTTAGCTGTTTTTAAGACGTTTTAGCAAAAAAAAAAATATATAAATTTTTTACGTTCTTTTTTTTTTTAGCAATTTTAGATCCGATTAAGCAAAAAAAATTTTCACTTTTTAGGGTTTTTATTTTTTTTTTTTTTTAGCCGTTTTTTTGATAGCTAAAAAAAAAATTTTTTCATGTTTTTTTTAGCTGTTTTTAAGACGTTTTAGCAAAAAAAAAAATATAAATTTTTTACGTACTTTTGTTTTTAGCAATTTTAGATCCGATTTAGCAAAAAAAAATTTCCACTTTTTAGGGTTTTTATTTGTTTTTTTTTTTAGCCGTTTTTTTTATAGCTAAAAAAAAATTTTTTTCATGTTTTTTTTAGCTGTTATATAAGACGTTTTTGCAAAAAAAAAAAAATATTAATTTTTTACGTTCCTTTGTTTTTAGCAATTTTAGATGCGATTTAGCAAAAAAAAATTTTCACTTTTTAGGGTTTTTATTTGTTTTTTTTTTTAGCCGTTTTTTTGATAGCTAAAAAAAAATTTTTTTCATGTTTTTTTAGCTGTTATATAAGACGTTTTAGCAAAAAAAAAAAATATTAATTTTTTACGTTCTTTTGTTTTTAGCAATTTTAGATGCGATTAAGCAAAAAAAAATTTTCACTTTTCAGGGTTTTTATTTGTTTTTTTTTTTAGCCGTTTTTTTGATAGCTAAAAAAAATTTTTTTCATGTTTTTTTTAGCTGTTTTTAAGACGTTTTAGCAAAAAAAAATATATCAATTTTTTACGTTCTTTTTTTTTTTGCAATTTTAGACCCGATTTGGCAAAAAAAATTTTCACTTTTTAGGGTTTTTATTTTATTTTTTTTTTAGCCGTTTTTTTGATAGCTAAAAAAAAATTTTTTCATGTTTTTTTAGCTGTTTTTAAGACGTTTTAGCAAAAAAAAAATATAAATTTTTTACGTTCTTTTGTTTTTAGCAATTTTAGATCCGATTTAGCAAAAAAAAATTTCCACTTTTTAGGGTTTTTATTTGTTTTTTTTTTAGCCGTTTTATTTATAGCTAAAAAAAAATTCTTTTCATGTTTTTTTTAGCTGTTATATAAGACGTTTTAGCAAAAAAAAAAATATTAATTTTTTACGTTCTTTTTATTTAGCAATTAGATCCGATTTAGCAAAAAAAATTTTCACTTTTTGGGGTTTTTATTTTTTTTTTTTAGCCGTTTTTTTGATAGCTAAAAAAAAAATTTTTTCATGTTTTTTTTAGCTGTCTTTAAGACGTTTTAGCAAAAAAAAAATATAAATTTTTTACGTACTTTTGTTTTTAGCAATTTTAGATCCGATTTAGCAAAAAAAATTTTCCACTTTTTAGGGTTTTTATTTGTATTTTTTTTAGCCGTTTTTTTTATAGCTAAAAAAAAAATTTTTTCATGTTTTTTTTAGCTGTTATATAAGACGTTTTAGCAAAAAAAAAAATATTAATTTTTTACGTTCTTTTGTTTTTAGCAATTTTAGATGCGATTTAGCAAAAAAAAATTTTCACTTTTTAGGGTTTTTATTTGTTTTTTTTTTAGCCGTTTTTTTGATAGCTAAAAAAATTTTTTTTCATGTTTTTTTTAGCTGTTTTTAAGACGTTTTAGCAAAAAAAAATATATATAAATTTTTTACGTTCTTTTTTTTTTAGCAGTTTTAGATCCGATTTAGCAAAAAATTTTTTTCACTTTTTAGGGTTTTTATTTGTTTTTTTTTTAGCCGTTTTTTTGATAGCTAAAAAAAAAATTTTTTCATGTTTTTTTAGCTGTTATATAAGACGTTTTAGCAAAAAAAAAAAATATTAATTTTTTACGTTCTTTTGTTTTTAGCAATTTTAGATGCGATTTAGCAAAAAAAAATTTTCACTTTTTAGGGTTTTTATTTGTTTTTTTTTTTAGCCGTTTTTTTGATAGCTAAAAAAAAAATTTTTTCATGTTTTTTTTAGCTGTTATATAAGACGTTTTAGCAAAAAAAAAAATATTAATTTTTTACGTTCTTTTGTTTTTAGCAATTTTAGATGCGATTTAACAAAAAAAAATTTTCACTTTTCAGGGTTTTTATTTGTTTTTTTTTTAGCCGTTTTTTTGATAGCTAAAAAAAATTTTTTTCATGTTTTTTTTAGCTGTTTTTAAGACGTTTTAGCAAAAAAAAAATATATAAATTTTTTACGTTCTTTTTTTTTTTTAGCAATTTTAGATCCGATTAAGCAAAAAAAATTTTCACTTTTTAGGGTTTTTATTTTTTTTTTTTTTAGCCGTTTTTTTGATAGCTAAAAAAAAAAAAAATTTTTTCATGTTTTTTTTAGCTGTTTTTAAGACGTTTTAGCAAAAAAAAAATATAAATTTTTTACGTACTTTTGTTTTTAGCAATTTTAGATCCGATTTAGCAAAAAAAAATTTCCACTTTTTAGGGCTTTTATTTGTTTTTTTTTTAGCCGTTTTTTTTATAGCTAAAAAAAAATTTTTTTCATGTTTTTTTTAGCTGTTATATAAGACGTTTTTGCAAAAAAAAAAAAATATTAATTTTTTACGTTCCTTTGTTTTTAGCAATTTTAGATGCGATTTAGCAAAAAAAAATTTTCACTTTTTAGGGTTTTTATTTGTTTTTTTTTTTAGCCGTTTTTTTGATAGCTAAAAAAAAATTTTTTTCATGTTTTTTTTAGCTGTTATATAAGACGTTTTAGCAAAAAAAAAAAATATTAATTTTTTACGTTCTTTTGTTTTTAGCAATTTTAGATCCGATTTAGCAAAAAAAAATTTCCACTTTTTAGGGTTTTTATTTGTTTTTTTTTAGCCGTTTTATTTATAGCTAAAAAAAAAATCTTTTCATGTTCTTTTTAGCTGTTATGTAAGACGTTTTAGCAAAAAAAAAAATATTAATTTTTTACGTTCTTTTTTTTTAGCAATTAGATCCGATTTAGCAAAAAAAATTTTCACTTTTTAGGGTTTTTATTTTTTTTTTTTTAGCCGTTTTTTTGATAGCTAAAAAAAAAATTTTTTCATGTTTTTTTTAGCTGTCTTTAAGACGTTTTAGCAAAAAAAAAATATAAATTTTTTACGTACTTTTGTTTTAAGCAATTTAAGATCCGATTTAGCAAAAAAAAATTTCCACTTTTTAGGGTTTTTATTTGTATTTTTTTTAGCCGTTTTTTTTATAGCTAAAAAAAATTTTTTTCATGTTTTTTTTAGCTGTTATATAAGACGTTTTAGCAAAAAAAAAAATATTAATTTTTTACGTTCTTTTGTTTTTAGCAATTTGAGATCCGATTTAGCAAAAAAAAATTTTCACTTTTTAGGGTTTTTATTTGTTTTTTTTTTTTAGCCGTTTTTTTGATAGCTAAAAAAAATTTTTTTCATGTTTTTTTTAGCTGTTTTTAAGACGTTTTAGCAAAAAAAAAATATATAAATTTTTTACGTTCTTTTTTTTTTTAGCAATTTTAGATCCGATTAAGCAAAAAAAATTTTCACTTTTTAGGGTTTTTATTTTTTTTTTTTTAGCCGTTTTTTGATAGCTAAAAAAAAAATTTTTTCATGTTTTTTTTAGCTGTTTTTAAGACGTTTTAGCAAAAAAAAAAAATATAAATTTTTTACGTACTTTTGTTTTTAGCAATTTTAGATCCGATTTAGCAAAAAAAATTTCCACTTTTTAGGGTTTTTATTTGTTTTTTTTTTAGCCGTTTTTTTTATAGCTAAAAAAAAATTTTTTTCATGTTTTTTTTAGCTGTTATATAAGACGTTTTAGCAAAAAAAAAAATATTAATTTTTTACGTTCCTTTTTTTTTAGCAATTTTAGATGCGATTTAGCAAAAAAAAATTTTCACTTTTTAGGGTTTTTATTTGTTTTTTTTTTTAGCCGTTTTTTTATAGCTAAAAAAAATTTTTTTCATTTTTTTTAGCTGTTATATAAGACGTTGTAGCAAAAAAAAAAATATATAAATTTTTTACGTTCTTTTTTTTTTAGCAATTTTAGATCCGATTTAGCAAAAAAATTTTTTCACTTTTTAGGGTTTTTTTTTGTTTTTTTTTTTAGCCGTTTTTTTGATAGCTAAAAAAAAAATTTTTTTATGTTTTTTTTAGCTGTTATATAAGACGTTTTAGCAAAAAAAAAAATATTAATTTTTTACGTTCTTTTGTTTTTAGCAATTTTAGATGCGATTTAGCAAAAAAAATTTTCACTTTTCAGGGTTTTTATTTGTTTTTTTTTTTTTAGCCGTTTTTTTGATAGCTAAAAAAATTTTTTTTCATGTTTTTTTTAGCTGTTTTTAAGACGTTTTAGCAAAAAAAAAATATATAAATTTTTTACGTTCTTTTTTTTTTAGCAATTTTAGATCCGATTAAGCAAAAAAAATTTTCACTTTTTAGGGTTTTTATTTTTTTTTTTTTTAGCCGTTTTTTTGATAGCTAAAAAAAAATTTTTTTCATGTTTTTTTTAGCTGTTTTTAAGACGTTTTAGCAAAAAAAAAATATATAAATTTTTTACGTTCTTTTTTTTTTTAGCAATTTTAGATCCGATTAAGCAAAAAAAATTTTCACTTTTTAGGGTTTTTATTTTTTTTTTTTTTTAGCCGTTTTTTTATAGCTAAAAAAAAAATTTTTTCATGTTTTTTTTAGCTGTTTTTAAGACGTTTTAGCAAAAAAAAAAAATATAAATTTTTTACGTACTTTTGTTTTTAGCAATTTTAGATCCGATTTAGCAAAAAAAATTTCCACTTTTTAGGGTTTTTATTTGTTTTTTTTTTAGCCGTTTTTTTTATAGCTAAAAAAAAATTTTTTTCATGTTTTTTTTAGCTGTTATATAAGACGTTTTAGCAAAAAAAAAAATATTAATTTTTTACGTTCCTTTGTTTTTAGCAATTTTAGATGCGATTTAGCAAAAAAAAATTTTCACTTTTTAGGGTTTTTATTTGTTTTTTTTTTTAGCCGTTTTTTTATAGCTAAAAAAAAATTTTTTTCATTTTTTTTAGCTGTTATATAAGACGTTTTAGCAAAAAAAAAAATATATAAATTTTTTACGTTCTTTTTTTTTTAGCAATTTTAGATCCGATTTAGCAAAAAAATTTTTTCACTTTTTAGGGTTTTTTTTGTTTTTTTTTTTAGCCGTTTTTTTGATAGCTAAAAAAAATTTTTTTCATGTTTTTTTTAGCTGTTTTTAAGACGTTTTAGCAAAAAAAAAATATATAAATTTTTTACGTTCTTTTTTTTTTAGCAATTTTAGATCCGATTAAGCAAAAAAAATTTTCACTTTTTAGGGTTTTTATTTTTTTTTTAGCCGTTTTTTTGATAGCTAAAAAAAAAATTTTTTCATGTTTTTTTTAGCTGTTTTTAAGACGTTTTAGCAAAAAAAAAATATAAATTTTTTACGTTCTTTTGTTTTTAGCAATTTGAGATCCGATTTAGCAAAAAAAAATTTTCACTTTTTAGGGTTTTTATTTGTTTTTTTTTTAGCCGTTTTTTTGATAGCTAAAAAAAATTTTTTTCATGTTTTTTTTAGCTGTTTTTAAGACGTTTTAGCAAAAAAAAATATATAAATTTTTTACGTTCTTTTTTTTTTAGCAATTTTAGATCCGATTTAGCAAAAAAAATTTTCACTTTTTAGGGTTTTTATTTTTTTTTTTAGCCGTTTTTTTGATAGTTAAATTTTTCATGTTTTTTTTAGCTGTTTTTAAGACGTTTTAGCAAAAAAAAAAAATATAAATTTTTTACGTACTTTTGTTTTTAGCAATTTAAGATCCGATTTAGCAAAAAAAAATTTTCACTTTTTAGGGTTTTTATTTGTTTTTTTTTTTAGCCGTTTTTTTGATAGCTAAAAAAAAATTTTTTTCATGTTTTTTTTAGCTGTTATATAAGACGTTTTAGCAAAAAAAAAAATATTAATTTTTTACGTTCTTTTGTTTTTAGCAATTTAAGATGCGATTATGCAAAAAAAAATTTTCACTTTTTAGGGTTTTTATTTTTTTTTTTTTTTTAGCCGTTTTTTTGATAGCTAAAAAAATTTTTTTTCATGTTTTTTTTAGCTGTTTTTAAGACGTTTTAGCAAAAAAAATTTTCCACTTTTTAGGGTTTTTATTTGTTTTTTTTTTTTAGCCGTTTTTTTGATAGCTAAAAAAAAAATTTTTTCATGTTTTTTTTAGCTGTTATATAAGACGTTTTAGCAAAAAAAAAAATATTAATTTTTTACGTTCTTTTGTTTTTAGCAATTTTAGATGCGATTTAGCAAAAAAAAATTTTCACTTTTCAGGGTTTTTATTTGTTTTTTTTTTAGCCGTTTTTTTGATACCTAAAAAAAATTTTTTTCATGTTTTTTTTAGCTGTTTTTAAGACGTTTTAGCAAAAAAAAATATATAAATTTTTTACGTTCTTTTTTTTTTTAGCAATTTTAGATCCGATTAAGCAAAAAAATTTTTCACTTTTTAGGGTTTTTATTTTTTTTTTTTTTAGCCGTTTTTTTGATAGCTAAAAAAAAAATTTTTTCATGTTTTTTTTAGCTGTTTTTAAGACGTTTTAGCAAAAAAAAAAATATAAATTTTTTACGTACTTTTGTTTTTAGCAATTTTAGATCCGATTTAGCAAAAAAAAATTTCCACTTTTTAGGGTTTTTATTTGTTTTTTTTTTAGCCGTTTTTTTTATAGCTAAAAAAAAATTTTTTTCATGTTTTTTTTAGCTGTTATATAAGACGTTTTTGCAAAAAAAAAAAATATTAATTTTTTACGTTCCTTTGTTTTTAGCAATTTTAGATGCGATTTAGCAAAAAAAAATTTTCATTTTTTAGGGTTTTTATTTGTTTTTTTTTTAGCCGTTTTTTTGATAGCTAAAAAAAAATTTTTTTCATGTTTTTTTTAGCTGTTATATAAGACGTTTTAGCAAAAAAAAAAAATATTAATTTTTTACGTTCTTTTGTTTTTAGCAATTTAAGATGCGATTATGCAAAAAAAAATTTTCACTTTTTAGGGTTTTTATTTGTTTTTTTTTTTAGCCGTTTTTTTGATAGCTAAAAAAATTTTTTTTCATGTTTTTTTTAGCTGTTTTTAAGACGTTTTAGCAAAAAAAAAATATATAAATTTTTTACGTTCTTTTTTTTTTAGCAATTTTAGATCCGATTTAGCAAAAAAAATTTTTCACTTTTTAGGGTTTTTATTTGTTTTTTTTTTTAGCCGTTTTTTTGATAGTTAAAAAAAAATTTTTTCATGTTTTTTTTAGCTGTTATATAAGACGTTTTAGCAAAAAAAAAAATATTAATTTTTTACGTTCTTTTGTTTTTAGCAATTTTAGATGCGATTTAGCAAAAAAAAATTTTCACTTTTCAGGGTTTTTATTTGTTTTTTTTTTTAGCCGTTTTTTTGATAGCTAAAAAAAATTTTTTCATGTTTTTTTTAGCTGTTTTTAAGACGTTTTAGCAAAAAAAAAAATATAAATTTTTTACGTACTTTTGTTTTTAGCAATTTTAGATCCGATTTAGCAAAAAAAAATTTCCACTTTTTAGGGTTTTTATTTGTTTTTTTTTTTAGCCGTTTTTTTTATAGCTAAAAAAAAATTTTTTTCATGTTTTTTTTAGCTGTTATATAAGACGTTTTTGCAAAAAAAAAAAATATTAATTTTTTACGTTCCTTTGTTTTTAGCAATTTTAGATGCGATTTAGCAAAAAAAAATTTTCATTTTTTAGGGTTTTTATTTGTTTTTTTTTTAGCCGTTTTTTTGATAGCTAAAAAAAAATTTTTTTCATGTTTTTTTTAGCTGTTATATAAGACGTTTTAGCAAAAAAAAAAAATATTAATTTTTTACGTTCTTTTGTTTTTAGCAATTTAAGATGCGATTATGCAAAAAAAAATTTTCACTTTTTAGGGTTTTTATTTGTTTTTTTTTTTAGCCGTTTTTTTGATAGCTAAAAAAATTTTTTTTCATGTTTTTTTTAGCTGTTTTTAAGACGTTTTAGCAAAAAAAAAAATATATAAATTTTTTACGTTCTTTTTTTTTTAGCAATTTTAGATCCGATTAAGCAAAAAAAATTTTCACTTTTTAGGGTTTTTATTTTTTTTTTTTTTTTAGCCGTTTTTTTGATAGCTAAAAAAAAAATTTTTTCATGTTTTTTTTAGCTGTTTTTAAGACGTTTTAGCAAAAAAAAAAATATAAATTTTTTACGTACTTTTGTTTTTAGCAATTTTAGATCCGATTTAGCAAAAAAAAATTTCCACTTTTTAGGGTTTTTATTTGTTTTTTTTTTTAGCCGTTTTTTTTATAGCTAAAAAAAAATTTTTTTCATGTTTTTTTTAGCTGTTATATAAGACGTTTTTGCAAAAAAAAAAAAATATTAATTTTTTACGTTCCTTTGTTTTTAGCAATTTTAGATGCGATTTAGCAAAAAAATATTTTCACTTTTTAGGGTTTTTATTTGTTTTTTTTTTTAGCCGTTTTTTTGATAGCTAAAAAAAAATTTTTTTCATGTTTTTTTAGCTGTTATATAAGACGTTTTAGCAAAAAAAAAAAATATTAATTTTTTACGTTCTTTTGTTTTTAGCAATTTTAGATGCGATTAAGCAAAAAAAAATTTTCACTTTTCAGGGTTTTTATTTGTTTTTTTTTTTAGCCGTTTTTTTGATAGCTAAAAAAAATTTTTTTCATGTTTTTTTTAGCTGTTTTTAAGACGTTTTAGCAAAAAAAAAATATATAAATTTTTTACGTTCTTTTTTTTTTTGCAATTTTAGACCCGATTTGGCAAAAAAAAATTTCACTTTTTAGGGTTTTTATTTTTTTTTTTTTTAGCCGTTTTTTTGATAGCAAAAAAAAAATTTTTTCATGTTTTTTTTAGCTGTTTTTAAGACGTTTTAGCAAAAAAAAAATATAAATTTTTTACGTTCTTTTGTTTTTAGCAATTTTAGATCCGATTTAGCAAAAAAAAATTTCCACTTTTTAGGGTTTTTATTTGTTTTTTTTTTAGCCGTTTTATTTATAGCTAAAAAAAAAATCTTTTCATGTTTTTTTTAGCTGTTATATAAGACGTTTTAGCAAAAAAAAAAATATTAATTTTTTACGTTCTTTTTATTTAGCAATTAGATCCGATTTAGCAAAAAAAATTTTCACTTTTTAGGGTTTTTATTTTTTTTTTTTTAGCCGTTTTTTTGATAGCTAAAAAAAAAATTTTTTCATGTTTTTTTTAGCTGTCTTTAAGACGTTTTAGCAAAAAAAAATATAAATTTTTTACGTACTTTTGTTTTTAGCAATTTTAGATCCGATTTAGCAAAAAAAAATTTCCACTTTTTAGGGTTTTTATTTGTATTTTTTTTAGCCGTTTTTTTTATAGCTAAAAAAAAAATTTTTTCATGTTTTTTTTAGCTGTTATATAAGACGTTTTAGCAAAAAAAAAAAATATTAATTTTTTACGTTCTTTTGTTTTTAGCAATTTTAGATGCGATTTAGCAAAAAAAAATTTTCACTTTTTAGGGTTTTTATTTGTTTTTTTTTTAGCCGTTTTTTTGATAGCTAAAAAAATTTTTTTTCATGTTTTTTTTAGCTGTTTTTAAGACGTTTTAGCAAAAAAAAAAATATATAAATTTTTTACGTTCTTTTTTTTTTAGCAGTTTTAGATCCGATTTAGCAAAAAAATTTTTTCACTTTTTAGGGTTTTTATTTGTTTTTTTTTAGCCGTTTTTTTGATAGCTAAAAAAAAAATTTTTTCATGTTTTTTTAGCTGTTATATAAGACGTTTTAGCAAAAAAAAAAAATATTAATTTTTTACGTTCTTTTGTTTTTAGCAATTTTAGATGCGATTTAGCAAAAAAAAATTTTCACTTTTTAGGGTTTTTATTTGTTTTTTTTTTAGCCGTTTTTTTGATGGCTAAAAAAAAATTTTTTCATGTTTTTTTTAGCTGTTATATAAGACGTTTTAGCAAAAAAAAAAAATAATTATTTTTTACGTTCTTTTGTTTTTAGCAATTTTAGATGCGATTTAGCAAAAAAAAATTTTCACTTTTCAGGGTTTATATT
Source organism: Siphlonurus alternatus (assembly GCA_949825025.1). NCBI lineage: Eukaryota > Metazoa > Arthropoda > Insecta > Ephemeroptera > Siphlonuridae > Siphlonurus > Siphlonurus alternatus. Next base: position 1,287,675 of record CATKWE010000002.1, read on the forward strand.
TGTTTTTTTTTTTAGCCGTTTTTTTGATAGCTAAAAAAAATTTTTTTCATGTTTTTTTTAGCTGTTTTTAAGACGTTTTAGCAAAAAAAAATATATAAATTTTTTACGTTCTTTTTTTTTTTAGCAATTTTAGATCCGATTAAGCAAAAAAAATTTTCACTTTTTAGGGTTTTTATTTTTTTTTTTTTTTAGCCGTTTTTTTGATAGTGATAGCTAAAAAAAAAAATTTTTCATGTTTTTTTTAGCTGTTTTTAAGACGTTTTAGCAAAAAAAAAAAATATAAATTTTTTACGTACTTTTGTTTTTAGCAATTTTAGATCCGATTTAGCAAAAAAAAATTTCCACTTTTTAGGGTTTTTATTTGTTTTTTTTTTAGCCGTTTTTTTTATAGCTAAAAAAAAATTTTTTTCATGTTTTTTTTAGCTGTTATATAAGACGTTTTAGCAAAAAAAAAAATATTAATTTTTTACGTTCCTTTGTTTTTAGCAATTTTAGATGCGATTTAGCAAAAAAAAATTTTCACTTTTTAGGGTTTTTATTTGTTTTTTTTTTTTAGCCGTTTTTTTATAGCTAAAAAAAATTTTTTTTCATTTTTTTTAGCTGTTATATAAGACGTTTTAGCAAAAAAAAAAATATATAAATTTTTTACGTTCTTTTTTTTTTAGCAATTTTAGATCCGATTTAGCAATAAATTTTTTTTTACTATTTAGGGTTTTTTTTTGTTTTTTTTTTTAGCCGTTTTTTTGATAGCTAAAAAAAAATTTTTTTATGTTTTTGTTGCTGTTATATAAGACGTTTTAGCAAAAAAAAAATTTTTAATTTTTTACGTTCTTTTGTTTTTAGCAATTTTAGATGCGATTTAGCAAAAAAAAATTTTCACTTTTCAGGGTTTTTATTTGTTTTTTTTTTTTAGCCGTTTTTTTGATAGCTAAAAAAAATTTTTTTCATGTTTTTTTTAGCTGTTTTTAAGACGTTTTAGTAAAAAAAAAATATATAAATTTTTTACGTTCTTTTTTTTTTAGCAATTTTAGATCCGATTAAGCAAAAAAAATTTTCACTTTTTAGGGTTTTTATTTTTTTTTTTTTAGCCGTTTTTTTGATAGCTAAAATAAAATTTTTTTCATGTTTTTTTTAGCTGTTTTTAAGACGTTTTAGCAAAAAAAAAAATATTAATTTTTTACGTTCCTTTGTTTTTAGCAAATTTATATGCGATTTAGCAAAAAAAAATTTTCACTTTTTAGGGTTTTTATTTGTTTTTTTTTTTAGCCGTTTTTTTATAGCTAAAAAAAATTTTTTTCATTTTTTTTAGCTGTTATATAAGACGTTTTAGAAAAAAAAAAAATATTAATTTTTTACGTTCCTTTGTTTTTAGCAATTTTAGATGCGATTTAGCAAAAAAAAATTTTCACTTTTTAGGGTTTTTATTTGTTTTTTTTTTTTTAGCCGTTTTTTTGATAGCTAAAAAAATTTTTTTTCATGTTTTTTTTAGCTGTTTTTAAGACGTTTTAGCAAAAAAAAATATATAAATTTTTTACGTTCTTTTTTTTTTTTAGCAATTTTAGATCCGATTTAGCAAAAAAAATTTTTCACTTTTTAGGGTTTTTATTTGTTTTTTTTTTTAGCCGTTTTTTTGATAGCTAAAAAAAAATTTTTTCATGTTTTTTTTAGCTGTTTTTAAGACGTTTTAGCAAAAAAAAAATATAAATTTTTTACGTTCTTTTGTTTTAAGCAATTTGAGATCCGATTAAGCAAAAAAAAATTTTCACTTTTTAGGGTTTTTATTTGTTTTTTTTTTTTAGCCGTTTTTTTGATAGCTTAAAAAATTTTTTTTCATGTTTTTTTTAGCTGTTTTTAAGACGTTTTAGCAAAAAAAAAATATATAAATTTTTTACGTTCTTTTTTTTTTTAGCAATTTTAGATCCGATTAAGCAAAAAAAAATTTTCACTTTTCAGGGTTTTTATTTGTTTTTTTTTTTTAGCCGTTTTTTTGATAGCTAAAAAAAAATTTTTTCATGTTTTTTTTAGCTGTTTTTAAGACGTTTTAGCAAAAAAAAAAAATATAAATTTTTTACGTTCTTTTTTTTTTAGCAATTTTAGATCCGATTAAGCAAAAAAAATTTTCACTTTTTAGGGTTTTTATTATTTTTTTTTTTAGCCGTTTTTTTGATAGCTAAAAAAAAATTTTTTTCATGTTTTTTTTAGCTGTTTTTAAGACGTTTTAGCAAAAAAAAAATATAAATTTTTTAAGTACTTTTGTTTTTAGCAATTTTAGATCCGATTTAGCAAAAAAAAATTTCCACTTTTTAGGGTTTTTATTTGTTTTTTTTTTAGCCGTTTTTTTTATAGCTAAAAAAAAAATTTTTTCATGTTTTTTTTAGCTGTTATATAAGACGTTTTAGCAAAAAAAAAAATATTAATTTTTTACGTTCCTTTGTTTTTAGCAATTTTATATGCGATTTTGCAAAAAAAATTTTCACTTTTTAGGGTTTTTATTTGTTTTTTTTTTAAGCCGTTTTTTTATAGCTAAAAAAATTTTTTTTCATTTTTTTTAGCTGTTATATAAGACGTTTTAGCAAAAAAAAAAAATATTAATTTTTTACGTTCCTTTGTTTTTAGCAATTTTAGATGCGATTTAGCAAAAAAAAATTTTCACTTTTTAGGGTTTTTATTTGTTTTTTTTTTTAGCCGTATTTTTGATAGCTAAAAAAATTTTTTTTCATGTTTTTTTTAGCTGTTTTTAAGACGTTTTAGCAAAAAAAAAATATATAAATTTTTTACGTTCTTTTTTTTTTTAGCAATTTTAGATCCGATTTAGCAAAAAAAATTTTTCACTTTTTAGGGTTTTTATTTGTTTTTTTTTTAGCCGTTTTTTTTATAGCTAAAAAAAAAATTTTTTCATGTTTTTTTTAGCTGTTCTATAAGACGTTTTAGCAAAAAAAAAAATATTAATTTTTTACGTTCTTTTGTTTTTAGCAATTTTAGATGCGATTTAGCAAAAAAAAATTTTCACTTTTTAGGGTTTTTATTTGTTTTTTTTTTTAGCCGTTTTTTTGATAGCTAAAAAAAATTTTTTTCATGTTTTTTTTAGCTGTTTTTAAGACGTTTTAGCAAAAAAAAATATATAAATTTTTTACGTTCTTTTTTTTTTAGCAATTTTAGATCCGATTTAGCAAAAAAAATTTTCACTTTTTAGGGATTTTATTTTTTTTTTTAGCCGTTTTTTTGATAGTTAAATTTTTCATGTTTTTTTTAGCTGTTTTTAAGACGTTTTAGCAAAAAAAAAAAATATAATTTTTTTACGTACTTTTGTTTTTAGCAATTTAAGATCCGATTTAGCAAAAAAAAATTTTCACTTTTTAGGGTTTTTATTTGTTTTTTTTTTAGCCGTTTTTTTGATAGCTAAAAAAAAATTTTTTTCATGTTTTTTTTAGCTGTTATATAAGACGTTTTAGCAAAAAAAAAAATATTAATTTTTTACGTTCTTTTGTTTTTAGCAATTTAAGATGCGATTATGCAAAAAAAAATTTTCACTTTTTAGGGTTTTTATTTTTTTTTTTTTTTTAGCCGTTTTTTTGATAGCTAAAAAAATTTTTTTTCATGTTTTTTTTAGCTGTTTTTAAGACGTTTTAGCAAAAAAAATTTTCCACTTTTTAGGGTTTTTATTTGTTTTTTTTTTTTAGCCGTTTTTTTGATAGCTAAAAAAAAAATTTTTTCATGTTTTTTTTAGCTGTTATATAAGACGTTTTAGCAAAAAAAAAAATATTAATTTTTACGTTCTTTTGTTTTTAGCAATTTTAGATGCGATTTAGCAAAAAAAAATTTTCACTTTTCAGGGTTTTTATTTGTTTTTTTTTTAGCCGTTTTTTTGATACCTAAAAAAAATTTTTTTCATGTTTTTTTTAGCTGTTTTTAAGACGTTTTAGCAAAAAAAAAATATATAAATTTTTTACGTTCTTTTTTTTTTTTAGCAATTTTAGATCCGATTTAGCAAAAAAATTTTTCACTTTTTAGGGTTTTTATTTTTTTTTTTTTTTAGCCGTTTTTTTGATAGCTAAAAAAAAAATTTTTTCATGTTTTTTTTAGCTGTTTTTAAGACGTTTTAGCAAAAAAAAAAATATAAATTTTTTACGTACTTTTGTTTTTAGCAATTTTAGATCCGATTTAGCAAAAAAAAATTTCCACTTTTTAGGGTTTTTATTTGTTTTTTTTTTAGCCGTTTTTTTTATAGCTAAAAAAAAATTTTTTTCATGTTTTTTTTAGCTGTTATATAAGACGTTTTTGCAAAAAAAAAAAATATTAATTTTTTACGTTCCTTTGTTTTTAGCAATTTTAGATGCGATTTAGCAAAAAAAAATTTTCATTTTTTAGGGTTTTTATTTGTTTTTTTTTTAGCCGTTTTTTTGATAGCTAAAAAAAAATTTTTTTCATGTTTTTTTTAGCTGTTATATAAGACGTTTTAGCAAAAAAAAAAAATATTAATTTTTTACGTTCTTTTGTTTTTAGCAATTTAAGATGCGATTATGCAAAAAAAAATTTTCACTTTTTAGGGTTTTTATTTGTTTTTTTTTTTAGCCGTTTTTTTGATAGCTAAAAAAATTTTTTTTCATGTTTTTTTTAGCTGTTTTTAAGACGTTTTAGCAAAAAAAAAAAATATATAAATTTTTTACGTTCTTTTTTTTTTAGCAATTTTAGATCCGATTTAGCAAAAAAAATTTTTCACTTTTTAGGGTTTTTATTTGTTTTTTTTTTTAGCCGTTTTTTTGATAGTTAAAAAAAAATTTTTTCATGTTTTTTTTAGCTGTTATATAAGACGTTTTAGCAAAAAAAAAAATATTAATTTTTTACGTTCTTTTGTTTTTAGCAATTTTAGATGCGATTTAGCAAAAAAAAATTTTCACTTTTCAGGGTTTTTATTTGTTTTTTTTTTTAGCCGTTTTTTTGATAGCTAAAAAAAATTTTTTTCATGTTTTTTTTAGCTGTTTTTAAGACGTTTTAGCAAAAAAAAAATATATAAATTTTTTACGTTCTTTTTTTTTTTAGCAATTTTAGATCCGATTAAGCAAAAAAAATTTTCACTTTTTAGGGTTTTTATTTTTTTTTTTTTTTAGCCGTTTTTTTGATAGCTAAAAAAAAAATTTTTTCATGTTTTTTTTAGCTGTTTTTAAGACGTTTTTGCAAAAAAAAAAAATATTAATTTTTTACGTTCCTTTGTTTTTAGCAATTTTAGATGCGATTTAGCAAAAAAAAATTTTCATTTTTTAGGGTTTTTATTTGTTTTTTTTTTAGCCGTTTTTTTGATAGCTAAAAAAAAATTTTTTTCATGTTTTTTTTAGCTGTTATATAAGACGTTTTAGCAAAAAAAAAAAATATTAATTTTTTACGTTCTTTTGTTTTTAGCAATTTAAGATGCGATTATGCAAAAAAAAATTTTCACTTTTTAGGGTTTTTATTTGTTTTTTTTTTTAGCCGTTTTTTTGATAGCTAAAAAAATTTTTTTTCATGTTTTTTTTAGCTGTTTTTAAGACGTTTTAGCAAAAAAAAAATATATAAATTTTTTACGTTCTTTTTTTTTTAGCAATTTTAGATCCGATTAAGCAAAAAAAATTTTCACTTTTTAGGGTTTTTATTTTTTTTTTTTTTTTAGCCGTTTTTTTGATAGCTAAAAAAAAATTTTTTTCATGTTTTTTTTAGCTGTTTTTAAGACGTTTTAGCAAAAAAAAAAATATAAATTTTTTACGTACTTTTGTTTTTAGCAATTTTAGATCCGATTTAGCAAAAAAAAATTTCCACTTTTTAGGGTTTTTATTTGTTTTTTTTTTAGCCGTTTTTTTTATAGCTAAAAAAAAATTTTTTTCATGTTTTTTTTAGCTGTTATATAAGACGTTTTTGCAAAAAAAAAAAATATTAATTTTTTACGTTCCTTTGTTTTTAGCAATTTTAGATGCGATTTAGCAAAAAAATATTTTCACTTTTTAGGGTTTTTATTTGTTTTTTTTTTTAGCCGTTTTTTTGATAGCTAAAAAAAATTTTTTTCATGTTTTTTTAGCTGTTATATAAGACGTTTTAGCAAAAAAAAAAAATATTAATTTTTTACGTTCTTTTGTTTTTAGCAATTTTAGATGCGATTAAGCAAAAAAAAATTTTCACTTTTCAGGGTTTTTATTTGTTTTTTTTTTTAGCCGTTTTTTTGATAGCTAAAAAAAATTTTTTTCATGTTTTTTTTAGCTGTTTTTAAGACGTTTTAGCAAAAAAAAAATATATAAATTTTTTACGTTCTTTTTTTTTTTGCAATTTTAGACCCGATTTGGCAAAAAAAATTTTCACTTTTTAGGGTTTTTATTTTTTTTTTTTTTTAGCCGTTTTTTTGATAGCAAAAAAAAAATTTTTTCATGTTTTTTTTAGCTGTTTTTAAGACGTTTTAGCAAAAAAAAAATATAAATTTTTTACGTTCTTTTGTTTTTAGCAATTTTAGATCCGATTTAGCAAAAAAAAATTTCCACTTTTTAGGGTTTTTATTTGTTTTTTTTTAGCCGTTTTATTTATAGCTAAAAAAAAAATCTTTTCATGTTTTTTTTAGCTGTTATATAAGACGTTTTAGCAAAAAAAAAAATATTAATTTTTTACGTTCTTTTTATTTAGCAATTAGATCCGATTTAGCAAAAAAAATTTTCACTTTTTAGGGTTTTTATTTTTTTTTTTTTAGCCGTTTTTTTGATAGCTAAAAAAAAAATTTTTTCATGTTTTTTTTAGCTGTCTTTAAGACGTTTTAGCAAAAAAAAATATAAATTTTTTACGTACTTTTGTTTTTAGCAATTTTAGATCCGATTTAGCAAAAAAAAATTTCCACTTTTTAGGGTTTTTATTTGTATTTTTTTTAGCCGTTTTTTTTATAGCTAAAAAAAAAATTTTTTCATGTTTTTTTTAGCTGTTATATAAGACGTTTTAGCAAAAAAAAAAAATATTAATTTTTTACGTTCTTTTGTTTTTAGCAATTTTAGATGCGATTGAGCAAAAAAAAATTTTCACTTTTTAGGGTTTTTATTTGTTTTTTTTTTAGCCGTTTTTTTGATAGCTAAAAAAATTTTTTTTCATGTTTTTTTTTAGCTGTTTTTAAGACGTTTTAGCAAAAAAAAAAATATAAAAATTTTTTACGTTCTTTTTTTTTTAGCAGTTTTAGATCCGATTTAGCAAAAAAATTTTTTCACTTTTTAGGGTTTTTATTTGTTTTTTTTTTAGCCGTTTTTTTGATAGCTAAAAAAAAAATTTTTTCATGTTTTTTTAGCTGTTATATAAGACGTTTTAGCAAAAAAAAAAAATATTAATTTTTTACGTTCTTTTGTTTTTAGCAATTTTAGATGCGATTTAGCAAAAAAAAATTTTCACTTTTTAGGGTTTTTATTTGTTTTTTTTTTAGCCGTTTTTTTGATGGCTAAAAAAAAAATTTTTTCATGTTTTTTTTAGCTGTTATATAAGACGTTTTAGCAAAAAAAAAAATAATTATTTTTTACGTTCTTTTGTTTTTAGCAATTTTAGATGCGATTTAGCAAAAAAAAATTTTCACTTTTCAGGGTTTATATTTGTTTTTTTTTTTAGCCGTTTTTTTGATGGCTAAAAAAAATTTTTTTCATGTTTTTTTTAGCTGTTTTTAAGACGTTTTAGCAAAAAAAAATATATAAATTTTTTACGTTCTTTTTTTTTTTAGCAATTTTAGATCCGATTAAGCAAAAAAAAATTTCACTTTTTAGGGTTTTTATTTTTTTTTTTTTTTTAGCCGTTTTTTTGATAGCTAAAAAAAAAAATTTTTCATGTTTTTTTTAGCTGTTTTTAAGACGTTTTAGCAAAAAAAAAAAATATAAATTTTTTACGTACTTTTGTTTTTAGCAATTTTAGATCCGATTTAGCAAAAAAAAATTTCCACTTTTTAGGGTTTTTATTTGTTTTTTTTTTAGCCGTTTTTTTTATAGCTAAAAAAAAATTTTTTTCATGTTTTTTTTAGCTGTTATATAAGACGTTTTAGCAAAAAAAAAAATATTAATTTTTTACGTTCCTTTGTTTTTAGCAATTTTAGATGCGATTTAGCAAAAAAAAATTTTCACTTTTTAGGGTTTTTATTTGTTTTTTTTTTTAGCCGTTTTTTTATAGCTAAAAAAAATTTTTTTTCATTTTTTTTAGCTGTTATATAAGACGTTATAGCAAAAAAAAAAATATATAAATTTTTTACGTTCTTTTTTTTTTAGCAATTTTAGATCCGATTTAGCAATAAATTTTTTTTTACTATTTAGGGTTTTTTTTTGTTTTTTTTTTTAGCCGTTTTTTTGATAGCTAAAAAAAAAATTTTTTATGTTTTTGTTGCTGTTATATAAGACGTTTTAGCAAAAAAAAAATTTTTAATTTTTTACGTTCTTTTGTTTTTAGCAATTTTAGATGCGATTTAGCAAAAAAAAATTTTCACTTTTCAGGGTTTTTATTTGTTTTTTTTTTTTAGCCGTTTTTTTGATAGCTAAAAAAAATTTTTTTCATGTTTTTTTTAGCTGTTTTTAAGACGTTTTAGTAAAAAAAAAATATATAAATTTTTTACGTTCTTTTTTTTTTAGCAATTTTAGATCCGATTAAGCAAAAAAAATTTTCACTTTTTAGGGTTTTTATTTTTTTTTTTTTTTAGCCGTTTTTTTGATAGCTAAAAAAAAATTTTTTTCATGTTTTTTTTAGCTGTTTTTAAGACGTTTTAGCAAAAAAAAAAATATTAATTTTTTACGTTCCTTTGTTTTTAGCAAATTTATATGCGATTTAGCAAAAAAAAATTTTCACTTTTTAGGGTTTTTATTTGTTTTTTTTTTTAGCCGTTTTTTTATAGCTAAAAAAAATTTTTTTCATTTTTTTTAGCTGTTATATAAGACGTTTTAGAAAAAAAAAAAATATTAATTTTTTACGTTCCTTTGTTTTTAGCAATTTTAGATGCGATTTAGCAAAAAAAAATTTTCACTTTTTAGGGTTTTTATTTGTTTTTTTTTTTTTAGCCGTTTTTTTGATAGCTAAAAAAATTTTTTTTCATGTTTTTTTTAGCTGTTTTTAAGACGTTTTAGCAAAAAAAAATATATAAATTTTTTACGTTCTTTTTTTTTTTAGCAATTTTAGATCCGATTTAGCAAAAAAAATTTTTCACTTTTTAGGGTTTTTATTTGTTTTTTTTTTTAGCCGTTTTTTTGATAGCTAAAAAAAAATTTTTTCATGTTTTTTTTAGCTGTTTTTAAGACGTTTTAGCAAAAAAAAAATATAAATTTTTTACGTTCTTTTGTTTTAAGCAATTTGAGATCCGATTAAGCAAAAAAAAATTTTCACTTTTTAGGGTTTTTATTTGTTTTTTTTTTTTAGCCGTTTTTTTGATAGCTTAAAAAAATTTTTTTCATGTTTTTTTTAGCTGTTTTTAAGACGTTTTAGCAAAAAAAAAATATATAAATTTTTTACGTTCTTTTTTTTTTTAGCAATTTTAGATCCGATTAAGCAAAAAAAAATTTTCACTTTTCAGGGTTTTTATTTGTTTTTTTTTTTTAGCCGTTTTTTTGATAGCTAAAAAAAATTTTTTTCATGTTTTTTTTAGCTGTTTTTAAGACGTTTTAGCAAAAAAAAAAAATATAAATTTTTTACGTTCTTTTTTTTTAGCAATTTTAGATCCGATTAAGCAAAAAAAATTTTCACTTTTTAGGGTTTTTATTATTTTTTTTTTTTAGCCGTTTTTTTGATAGCTAAAAAAAAATTTTTTTCATGTTTTTTTTAGCTGTTTTTAAGACGTTTTAGCAAAAAAAAAATATAAATTTTTTAAGTACTTTTGTTTTTAGCAATTTTAGATCCGATTTAGCAAAAAAAAATTTCCACTTTTTAGGGTTTTTATTTGTTTTTTTTTTAGCCGTTTTTTTTATAGCTAAAAAAAAAATTTTTTCATGTTTTTTTTAGCTGTTATATAAGACGTTTTAGCAAAAAAAAAAATATTAATTTTTTACGTTCCTTTGTTTTTAGCAATTTTATATGCGATTTTGCAAAAAAAATTTTCACTTTTTAGGGTTTTTATTTGTTTTTTTTTTAAGCCGTTTTTTTATAGCTAAAAAAATTTTTTTTCATTTTTTTTAGCTGTTATATAAGACGTTTTAGCAAAAAAAAAAAATATTAATTTTTTACGTTCCTTTGTTTTTAGCAATTTTAGATGCGATTTAGCAAAAAAAAATTTTCACTTTTTAGGGTTTTTATTTGTTTTTTTTTTTAGCCGTTTTTTTGATAGCTAAAAAAATTTTTTTTCATGTTTTTTTTAGCTGTTTTTAAGACGTTTTAGCAAAAAAAAATATATAAATTTTTTACGTTCTTTTTTTTTTTAGCAATTTTAGATCCGATTTAGCAAAAAAATTTTTTCACTTTTTAGGGTTTTTATTTGTTTTTTTTTTTAGCCGTTTTTTTGATAGCTAAAAAAAAATTTTTTCATGTTTTTTTTAGCTGTTTTTAAGACGTTTTAGCAAAAAAAAAATATAAATTTTTTACGTTCTTTTGTTTTAAGCAATTTGAGATCCGATTTAGCAAAAAAAAATTTTCACTTTTTAGGGTTTTTATTTGTTTTTTTTTTTTAGCCGTATTTTTGATAGCTAAAAAAATTTTTTTTCATGTTTTTTTTAGCTGTTTTTAAGACGTTTTAGCAAAAAAAAAATATATAAATTTTTTACGTTCTTTTTTTTTTTAGCAATTTTAGATCCGATTTAGCAAAAAAAATTTTTCACTTTTTAGGGTTTTTATTTGTTTTTTTTTTAGCCGTTTTTTTTATAGCTAAAAAAAAAATTTTTTCATGTTTTTTTTAGCTGTTCTATAAGACGTTTTAGCAAAAAAAAAAAATATTAATTTTTTACGTTCTTTTGTTTTTAGCAATTTTAGATGCGATTTAGCAAAAAAAAATTTTCACTTTTTAGGGTTTTTATTTGTTTTTTTTTTTAGCCGTTTTTTTGATAGCTAAAAAAAATTTTTTTCATGTTTTTTTTAGCTGTTTTTAAGACGTTTTTGCAAAAAAAAAAAAATATTAATTTTTTACGTTCCTTTGTTTTTAGCAATTTTAGATGCGATTTAGCAAAAAAATATTTTCACTTTTTAGGGTTTTTATTTGTTTTTTTTTTTAGCCGTTTTTTTGATAGCTAAAAAAAAATTTTTTTCATGTTTTTTTAGCTGTTATATAAGACGTTTTAGCAAAAAAAAAAAATATTAATTTTTTACGTTCTTTTGTTTTTAGCAATTTTAGATGCGATTAAGCAAAAAAAAATTTTCACTTTTCAGGGTTTTTATTTGTTTTTTTTTTTAGCCGTTTTTTTGATAGCTAAAAAAAATTTTTTTCATGTTTTTTTTAGCTGTTTTTAAGACGTTTTAGCAAAAAAAAAATATATAAATTTTTTACGTTCTTTTTTTTTTTGCAATTTTAGACCCGATTTGGCAAAAAAAATTTTCACTTTTTAGGGTTTTTATTTTTTTTTTTTTTTAGCCGTTTTTTTGATAGCAAAAAAAAAATTTTTTCATGTTTTTTTTAGCTGTTTTTAAGACGTTTTAGCAAAAAAAAAATATAAATTTTTTACGTTCTTTTGTTTTTAGCAATTTTAGATCCGATTTAGCAAAAAAAAATTTCCACTTTTTAGGGTTTTTATTTGTTTTTTTTTAGCCGTTTTATTTATAGCTAAAAAAAAAATCTTTTCATGTTTTTTTTAGCTGTTATATAAGACGTTTTAGCAAAAAAAAAAATATTAATTTTTTACGTTCTTTTTATTTAGCAATTAGATCCGATTTAGCAAAAAAAATTTTCACTTTTTAGGGTTTTTATTTTTTTTTTTTTTTAGCCGTTTTTTTGATAGCTAAAAAAAAAATTTTTTCATGTTTTTTTTAGCTGTCTTTAAGACGTTTTAGCAAAAAAAAAAAATATAAATTTTTTACGTACTTTTGTTTTTAGCAATTTTAGATCCGATTTAGCAAAAAAAAATTTCCACTTTTTAGGGTTTTTATTTGTTTTTTTTTTAGCCGTTTTTTTTATAGCTAAAAAAAAATTTTTTTCATGTTTTTTTTAGCTGTTATATAAGACGTTTTAGCAAAAAAAAAAATATTAATTTTTTACGTTCCTTTGTTTTTAGCAATTTTAGATGCGATTTAGCAAAAAAAAATTTTCACTTTTTAGGGTTTTTATTTGTTTTTTTTTTTAGCCGTTTTTTTATAGCTAAAAAAAATTTTTTTTCATTTTTTTTAGCTGTTATATAAGACGTTTTAGCAAAAAAAAAAATATATAAATTTTTTACGTTCTTTTTTTTTTAGCAATTTTAGATCCGATTTAGCAATAAATTTTTTTTTACTATTTAGGGTTTTTTTTTGTTTTTTTTTTTAGCCGTTTTTTTGATAGCTAAAAAAAAATTTTTTTATGTTTTTGTTGCTGTTATATAAGACGTTTTAGCAAAAAAAAAATTTTTAATTTTTTACGTTCTTTTGTTTTTAGCAATTTTAGATGCGATTTAGCAAAAAAAAATTTTCACTTTTCAGGGTTTTTATTTGTTTTTTTTTTTAGCCGTTTTTTTGATAGCTAAAAAAAATTTTTTTCATGTTTTTTTTAGCTGTTTTTAAGACGTTTTAGTAAAAAAAAAATATATAAATTTTTTACGTTCTTTTTTTTTTAGCAATTTTAGATCCGATTAAGCAAAAAAAATTTTCACTTTTTAGGGTTTTTATTTTTTTTTTTTTTTAGCCGTTTTTTTGATAGCTAAAAAAAAATTTTTTTCATGTTTTTTTTAGCTGTTTTTAAGACGTTTTAGCAAAAAAAAAAATATTAATTTTTTACGTTCCTTTGTTTTTAGCAAATTTATATGCGATTTAGCAAAAAAAAATTTTCACTTTTTAGGGTTTTTATTTGTTTTTTTTTTTAGCCGTTTTTTTATAGCTAAAAAAAATTTTTTTCATTTTTTTTAGCTGTTATATAAGACGTTTTAGAAAAAAAAAAAATATTAATTTTTTACGTTCCTTTGTTTTTAGCAATTTTAGATGCGATTTAGCAAAAAAAAATTTTCACTTTTTAGGGTTTTTATTTGTTTTTTTTTTTTTAGCCGTTTTTTTGATAGCTAAAAAAATTTTTTTTCATGTTTTTTTTAGCTGTTTTTAAGACGTTTTAGCAAAAAAAAATATATAAATTTTTTACGTTCTTTTTTTTTTTAGCAATTTTAGATCCGATTTAGCAAAAAAAATTTTTCACTTTTTAGGGTTTTTATTTGTTTTTTTTTTAGCCGTTTTTTTGATAGCTAAAAAAAAATTTTTTCATGTTTTTTTTAGCTGTTTTTAAGACGTTTTAGCAAAAAAAAAATATAAATTTTTTACGTTCTTTTGTTTTAAGCAATTTGAGATCCGATTAAGCAAAAAAAAATTTTCACTTTTTAGGGTTTTTATTTGTTTTTTTTTTTTAGCCGTTTTTTTGATAGCTTAAAAAAATTTTTTTCATGTTTTTTTTAGCTGTTTTTAAGACGTTTTAGCAAAAAAAAAATATATAAATTTTTTACGTTCTTTTTTTTTTTAGCAATTTTAGATCCGATTAAGCAAAAAAAAATTTTCACTTTTCAGGGTTTTTATTTGTTTTTTTTTTTTAGCCGTTTTTTTGATAGCTAAAAAAAATTTTTTTCATGTTTTTTTTAGCTGTTTTTAAGACGTTTTAGCAAAAAAAAAAATATAAATTTTTTACGTTCTTTTTTTTTTAGCAATTTTAGATCCGATTAAGCAAAAAAAATTTTCACTTTTTAGGGTTTTTATTATTTTTTTTTTTTAGCCGTTTTTTTGATAGCTAAAAAAAAATTTTTTTCATGTTTTTTTTAGCTGTTTTTAAGACGTTTTAGCAAAAAAAAAATATAAATTTTTTAAGTACTTTTGTTTTTAGCAATTTTAGATCCGATTTAGCAAAAAAAAATTTCCACTTTTTAGGGTTTTTATTTGTTTTTTTTTTAGCCGTTTTTTTTATAGCTAAAAAAAAAATTTTTTCATGTTTTTTTTAGCTGTTATATAAGACGTTTTAGCAAAAAAAAAAATATTAATTTTTTACGTTCCTTTGTTTTTAGCAATTTTATATGCGATTTTGCAAAAAAAATTTTCACTTTTTAGGGTTTTTATTTGTTTTTTTTTTAAGCCGTTTTTTTATAGCTAAAAAAATTTTTTTTCATTTTTTTTAGCTGTTATATAAGACGTTTTAGCAAAAAAAAAAAATATTAATTTTTTACGTTCCTTTGTTTTTAGCAATTTTAGATGCGATTTAGCAAAAAAAAATTTTCACTTTTTAGGGTTTTTATTTGTTTTTTTTTTTAGCCGTTTTTTTGATAGCTAAAAAAATTTTTTTTCATGTTTTTTTTAGCTGTTTTTAAGACGTTTTAGCAAAAAAAAATATATAAATTTTTTACGTTCTTTTTTTTTTTAGCAATTTTAGATCCGATTTAGCAAAAAAATTTTTTCACTTTTTAGGGTTTTTATTTGTTTTTTTTTTTAGCCGTTTTTTTGATAGCTAAAAAAAAATTTTTTCATGTTTTTTTTAGCTGTTTTTAAGACGTTTTAGCAAAAAAAAAATATAAATTTTTTACGTTCTTTTGTTTTAAGCAATTTGAGATCCGATTTAGCAAAAAAAAATTTTCACTTTTTAGGGTTTTTATTTGTTTTTTTTTTTTAGCCGTATTTTTGATAGCTAAAAAAATTTTTTTTCATGTTTTTTTTAGCTGTTTTTAAGACGTTTTAGCAAAAAAAAAATATATAAATTTTTTACGTTCTTTTTTTTTTTAGCAATTTTAGATCCGATTTAGCAAAAAAAATTTTTCACTTTTTAGGGTTTTTATTTGTTTTTTTTTTAGCCGTTTTTTTTATAGCTAAAAAAAAAATTTTTTCATGTTTTTTTTAGCTGTTCTATAAGACGTTTTAGCAAAAAAAAAAAATATTAATTTTTTACGTTCTTTTGTTTTTAGCAATTTTAGATGCGATTTAGCAAAAAAAAATTTTCACTTTTTAGGGTTTTTATTTGTTTTTTTTTTTAGCCGTTTTTTTGATAGCTAAAAAAAATTTTTTTCATGTTTTTTTTAGCTGTTTTTAAGACGTTTTTGCAAAAAAAAAAAAATATTAATTTTTTACGTTCCTTTGTTTTTAGCAATTTTAGATGCGATTTAGCAAAAAAATATTTTCACTTTTTAGGGTTTTTATTTGTTTTTTTTTTAGCCGTTTTTTTGATAGCTAAAAAAAAATTTTTTTCATGTTTTTTTAGCTGTTATATAAGACGTTTTAGCAAAAAAAAAAAATATTAATTTTTTACGTTCTTTTGTTTTTAGCAATTTTAGATGCGATTAAGCAAAAAAAAATTTTCACTTTTCAGGGTTTTTATTTGTTTTTTTTTTTAGCCGTTTTTTTGATAGCTAAAAAAAATTTTTTTCATGTTTTTTTTAGCTGTTTTTAAGACGTTTTAGCAAAAAAAAAATATATAAATTTTTTACGTTCTTTTTTTTTTTGCAATTTTAGACCCGATTTGGCAAAAAAAATTTTCACTTTTTAGGGTTTTTATTTTTTTTTTTTTTTAGCCGTTTTTTTGATAGCAAAAAAAAAATTTTTTCATGTTTTTTTTAGCTGTTTTTAAGACGTTTTAGCAAAAAAAAAATATAAATTTTTTACGTTCTTTTGTTTTTAGCAATTTTAGATCCGATTTAGCAAAAAAAAATTTCCACTTTTTAGGGTTTTTATTTGTTTTTTTTTAGCCGTTTTATTTATAGCTAAAAAAAAAATCTTTTCATGTTTTTTTTAGCTGTTATATAAGACGTTTTAGCAAAAAAAAAAATATTAATTTTTTACGTTCTTTTTATTTAGCAATTAGATCCGATTTAGCAAAAAAAATTTTCACTTTTTAGGGTTTTTATTTTTTTTTTTTTTTAGCCGTTTTTTTTATAGCTAAAAAAAAAATTTTTTCATGTTTTTTTTAGCTGTCTTTAAGACGTTTTAGCAAAAAAAAATATAAATTTTTTACGTACTTTTGTTTTTAGCAATTTTAGATCCGATTTAGCAAAAAAAAATTTCCACTTTTTAGGGTTTTTATTTGTATTTTTTTTAGCCGTTTTTTTTATAGCTAAAAAAAAAATTTTTTCATGTTTTTTTTAGCTGTTATATAAGACGTTTTAGCAAAAAAAAAAATATTAATTTTTTACGTTCTTTTGTTTTTAGCAATTTTAGATGCGATTTAGCAAAAAAAAATTTTCACTTTTTAGGGTTTTTATTTGTTTTTTTTTTTAGCCGTTTTTTTGATAGCTAAAAAAATTTTTTTTCATGTTTTTTTTAGCTGTTTTTAAGACGTTTTAGCAAAAAAAAAAATATATAAATTTTTTACGTTCTTTTTTTTTTAGCAGTTTTAGATCCGATTTAGCAAAAAAATTTTTTCACTTTTTAGGGTTTTTATTTGTTTTTTTTTTAGCCGTTTTTTTGATAGCTAAAAAAAAAATTTTTTCATGTTTTTTTAGCTGTTATATAAGACGTTTTAGCAAAAAAAAAAAATATTAATTTTTTACGTTCTTTTGTTTTTAGCAATTTTAGATGCGATTTAGCAAAAAAAAATTTTCACTTTTTAGGGTTTTTATTTGTTTTTTTTTTAGCCGTTTTTTTGATGGCTAAAAAAAAATTTTTTTCATGTTTTTTTTAGCTGTTATATAAGACGTTTTAGCAAAAAAAAAAAATAATTATTTTTTACGTTCTTTTGTTTTTAGCAATTTTAGATGCGATTTAGCAAAAAAAAATTTTCACTTTTCAGGGTTTATATTTGTTTTTTTTTTTAGCCGTTTTTTTGATAGCTAAAAAAAATTTTTTTCATGTTTTTTTTAGCTGTTTTTAAGACGTTTTAGCAAAAAAAAATATATAAATTTTTTACGTTCTTTTTTTTTTTAGCAATTTTAGATCCGATTAAGCAAAAAAAATTTTCACTTTTTAGGGTTTTTATTTTTTTTTTTTTTTTAGCCGTTTTTTTGATAGCTAAAAAAAAAAATTTTCATGTTTTTTTTAGCTGTTTTTAAGACGTTTTAGCAAAAAAAAAAAATATAAATTTTTTACGTACTTTTGTTTTTAGCAATTTTAGATCCGATTTAGCAAAAAAAATTTCCACTTTTTAGGGTTTTTATTTGTTTTTTTTTTAGCCGTTTTTTTTATAGCTAAAAAAAAATTTTTTTCATGTTTTTTTTAGCTGTTATATAAGACGTTTTAGCAAAAAAAAAAATATTAATTTTTTACGTTCCTTTGTTTTTAGCAATTTTAGATGCGATTTAGCAAAAAAAATTTTCACTTTTTAGGGTTTTTATTTGTTTTTTTTTTTAGCCGTTTTTTTATAGCTAAAAAAAATTTTTTTTCATTTTTTTTAGCTGTTATATAAGACGTTTTAGCAAAAAAAAAAATATATAAATTTTTTACGTTCTTTTTTTTTTAGCAATTTTAGATCCGATTTAGCAATAAATTTTTTTTTACTATTTAGGGTTTTTTTTTGTTTTTTTTTTTAGCCGTTTTTTTGATAGCTAAAAAAAAATTTTTTTATGTTTTTGTTGCTGTTATATAAGACGTTTTAGCAAAAAAAAAATTTTTAATTTTTTACGTTCTTTTGTTTTTAGCAATTTTAGATGCGATTTAGCAAAAAAAAATTTTCACTTTTCAGGGTTTTTATTTGTTTTTTTTTTTTAGCCGTTTTTTTGATAGCTAAAAAAAATTTTTTTCATGTTTTTTTTAGCTGTTTTTAAGACGTTTTAGTAAAAAAAAAATATATAAATTTTTTACGTTCTTTTTTTTTTAGCAATTTTAGATCCGATTAAGCAAAAAAAATTTTCACTTTTTAGGGTTTTTATTTTTTTTTTTTTTTAGCCGTTTTTTTGATAGCTAAAAAAAAATTTTTTTCATGTTTTTTTTAGCTGTTTTTAAGACGTTTTAGCAAAAAAAAAAAATATAAATTTTTTACGTACTTTTGTTTTTAGCAATTTTAGATCCGATTTAGCAAAAAAAAATTTCCACTTTTTAGGGTTTTTATTTGTTTTTTTTTTAGCCGTTTTTTTTATAGCTAAAAAAAAAATTTTTTTCATGTTTTTTTTAGCTGTTATATAAGACGTTTTAGCAAAAAAAAAAATATTAATTTTTTACGTTCCTTTGTTTTTAGCAATTTTAGATGCGATTTAGCAAAAAAAAATTTTCACTTTTTAGGGTTTTTATTTGTTTTTTTTTTTAGCCGTTTTTTTATAGCTAAAAAAAAATTTTTTTCATTTTTTTTAGCTGTTATATAAGACGTTTTAGCAAAAAAAAAAATATATAAATTTTTTACGTTCTTTTTTTTTTAGCAATTTTAGATCCGATTTAGCAATAAATTTTTTTTTACTATTTAGGGTTTTTTTTTGTTTTTTTTTTAGCCGTTTTTTTGATAGCTAAAAAAAAAATTTTTTTATGTTTTTGTTGCTGTTATATAAGACGTTTTAGCAAAAAAAAAATTTTTAATTTTTTACGTTCTTTTGTTTTTAGCAATTTTAGATGCGATTTAGCAAAAAAAAATTTTCACTTTTCAGGGTTTTTATTTGTTTTTTTTTTTTAGCCGTTTTTTTGATAGCTAAAAAAAATTTTTTTCATGTTTTTTTTAGCTGTTTTTAAGACGTTTTAGTAAAAAAAAAATATATAAATTTTTTACGTTCTTTTTTTTTTAGCAATTTTAGATCCGATTAAGCAAAAAAAATTTTCACTTTTTAGGGTTTTTATTTTTTTTTTTTTTTAGCCGTTTTTTTTATAGCTAAAAAAAAATTTTTTTCATGTTTTTTTTAGCTGTTTTTAAGACGTTTTAGCAAAAAAAAAAATATTAATTTTTTACGTTCCTTTGTTTTTAGCAAATTTATATGCGATTTAGCAAAAAAAAATTTTCACTTTTTAGGGTTTTTATTTGTTTTTTTTTTTAGCCGTTTTTTTATAGCTAAAAAAAATTTTTTTCATTTTTTTTAGCTGTTATATAAGACGTTTTAGAAAAAAAAAAAATATTAATTTTTTACGTTCCTTTGTTTTTAGCAATTTTAGATGCGATTTAGCAAAAAAAAATTTTCACTTTTTAGGGTTTTTATTTGTTTTTTTTTTTTTAGCCGTTTTTTTGATAGCTAAAAAAATTTTTTTTCATGTTTTTTTTAGCTGTTTTTAAGACGTTTTAGCAAAAAAAAATATATAAATTTTTTACGTTCTTTTTTTTTTTAGCAATTTTAGATCCGATTTAGCAAAAAAAATTTTTCACTTTTTAGGGTTTTTATTTGTTTTTTTTTTTAGCCGTTTTTTTGATAGCTAAAAAAAAATTTTTTCATGTTTTTTTTAGCTGTTTTTAAGACGTTTTAGCAAAAAAAAAATATAAATTTTTTACGTTCTTTTGTTTTAAGCAATTTGAGATCCGATTAAGCAAAAAAAAATTTTCACTTTTTAGGGTTTTTATTTGTTTTTTTTTTTAGCCGTTTTTTTGATAGCTTAAAAAATTTTTTTTCATGTTTTTTTTAGCTGTTTTTAAGACGTTTTAGCAAAAAAAAAATATATAAATTTTTTACGTTCTTTTTTTTTTTAGCAATTTTAGATCCGATTAAGCAAAAAAAAATTTTCACTTTTCAGGGTTTTTATTTGTTTTTTTTTTTTTAGCCGTTTTTTTGATAGCTAAAAAAAATTTTTTTCATGTTTTTTTTAGCTGTTTTTAAGACGTTTTAGCAAAAAAAAAAAATATAAATTTTTTACGTTCTTTTTTTTTTAGCAATTTTAGATCCGATTAAGCAAAAAAAATTTTCACTTTTTAGGGTTTTTATTATTTTTTTTTTTTAGCCGTTTTTTTGATAGCTAAAAAAAAATTTTTTTCATGTTTTTTTTAGCTGTTTTTAAGACGTTTTAGCAAAAAAAAAATATAAATTTTTTAAGTACTTTTGTTTTTAGCAATTTTAGATCCGATTTAGCAAAAAAAAATTTCCACTTTTTAGGGTTTTTATTTGTTTTTTTTTTAGCCGTTTTTTTGATAGCTAAAAAAAAAATTTTTTCATGTTTTTTTTAGCTGTTATATAAGACGTTTTAGCAAAAAAAAAAATATTAATTTTTTACGTTCCTTTGTTTTTAGCAATTTTATATGCGATTTTGCAAAAAAAATTTTCACTTTTTAGGGTTTTTATTTGTTTTTTTTTTAAGCCGTTTTTTTATAGCTAAAAAAATTTTTTTTCATTTTTTTTAGCTGTTATATAAGACGTTTTAGCAAAAAAAAAAAATATTAATTTTTTACGTTCCTTTGTTTTTAGCAATTTTAGATGCGATTTAGCAAAAAAAAATTTTCACTTTTTAGGGTTTTTATTTGTTTTTTTTTTTAGCCGTTTTTTTGATAGCTAAAAAAATTTTTTTTCATGTTTTTTTTAGCTGTTTTTAAGACGTTTTAGCAAAAAAAAATATATAAATTTTTTACGTTCTTTTTTTTTTAGCAATTTTAGATCCGATTTAGCAAAAAAATTTTTTCACTTTTTAGGGTTTTTATTTGTTTTTTTTTTTAGCCGTTTTTTTGATAGCTAAAAAAAAATTTTTTCATGTTTTTTTTAGCTGTTTTTAAGACGTTTTAGCAAAAAAAAAATATAAATTTTTTACGTTCTTTTGTTTTAAGCAATTTGAGATCCGATTTAGCAAAAAAAAATTTTCACTTTTTAGGGTTTTTATTTGTTTTTTTTTTTAGCCGTATTTTTGATAGCTAAAAAAATTTTTTTTCATGTTTTTTTTAGCTGTTTTTAAGACGTTTTAGCAAAAAAAAAATATATAAATTTTTTACGTTCTTTTTTTTTTTAGCAATTTTAGATCCGATTTAGCAAAAAAAATTTTTCACTTTTTAGGGTTTTTATTTGTTTTTTTTTTAGCCGTTTTTTTTATAGATAAAAAAAAAATTTTTTCATGTTTTTTTTAGCTGTTCTATAAGACGTTTTAGCAAAAAAAAAAAATATTAATTTTTTACGTTCTTTTGTTTTTAGCAATTTTAGATGCGATTTAGCAAAAAAAAATTTTCACTTTTTAGGGTTTTTATTTGTTTTTTTTTTTAGCCGTTTTTTTGATAGCTAAAAAAAATTTTTTTCATGTTTTTTTTAGCTGTTTTTAAGACGTTTTAGCAAAAAAAAAATATATAAAATTTTTACGTTCTTTTTTTTTTTAGCAATTTTAGATCCGATTAAGCAAAAAAATTTTCACTTTTTAGGATTTTTATTTTTTTTTTTAGCCGTTTTTTTGATGGCTAAAAAAAAAATTTTTTCATGTTTTTTTTAGCTGTTTTTAAGACGTTTTACAGCAAAAAAAAAAAATATAAATTTTTTACGTACTTTTGTTTTTAGCAATTTTAGATCCGATTTAGCAAAAAAAAATTTCCACTTTTTAGGGGTTTTATTTGTTTTTTTGTTAGCCGTTTTTTTTATAGATAAAAAAAAAAATTTTTTCATGTTTTTTTTAGCTGTTATATAAGACGTTTTAGCAAAAAAAAAAAATATTAATTTTTTACGTTGGTCTGGTTGGCCTGGTTGGCCTGGTTATCCCGGTTGGTCTGGTTGGTCTGGTTGGTCTGGAAGCCCGGTGGGCCCGGTTGGCCTGGTGAGCCTGGTTGGTCTGGTTAGTCTGGTTGGTCAAGCTGGCCTCGATGGCCCGGTTGGTCTATTTTGTTCGGTTGGCCGAGTTGGTCTGGTTCACAAGGTTAGCCTGGTTGGTCTGGTTGGCCTGGCTGGTCTGTTAGGCCTGGTGGGTCCGGTTGGCCGAGTTTGCCTGGTTGGCCAGGTTAGCCTGGTTGGGCTGGTTGGGCTGGTTGGCTGGTTGTTCTGGTTGCCCTAGTTGGCCTGGTTGGACTGGTTGGTCTGGTTGGTCTGGTTGGCCTGGTTGGCCTTGTTGGCCCGGTTGGTCTGGTTGGTCTGGAAGCCTGGTGGGCCCGGTTGGCCGGGTGAGCCTGGTTGGTCTAATACGCCTGGTTAACCTGGTTGGGCTGGTTGGTGTGATTGGCCTGGTTGGCTAATTGGCCTGGTTGCCCTGGTTGGCCTGGTTGGCTAGTTGGCGTGGTTGCCCTTCTTGGCCTGGTTGGCCTGGTTGACCTGGTTGGCCTATTTGGTCTGGTTGGCCTGGTTGGTCTGGTTGGGCTGGTTGCCCTGGTTGGCCTGGTTGGCTAGTTGGCGTGGTTGCCCTTCTTGGCCTGGTTGGCCTGGTTGACCTGGTTGGCCTATTTGGTCTGGTTGGCCTGGTTGGTCTGGTTGGGCTGGTTGGGCTGGTTGGGCTGGTTGGTCTGGTTGGTCTGGTTGGTCTGGTTGGTCTGGTTGGCCTGGTTGGCCTGGTTATCCCGGTTGGTCTGGTTGGTCTGGAAGCCTGGTGGGCCCGGTTGGCCGGGTGAGCCTGGTTGGTCTGGTTGGTCTATTAGGCCAGGTTAGCCTGGTTGGCTAGTTGGCCTGGTTGCCCTGGTTGGCTAGTTGGCCTGGTTGCCCTGCTTGGCCTGGTTGACCTGGTTGGCCTGTTTGGTCTGGTTGGTCTGGTTGTGCTGGCTGGCTGGTTGGCCTGGTTGGTCTGGTTGGTCTGGTTGGGTGGTTGGGCTGGTTGGGCTTGTTTGCTGGTTGGCCTGGTTGGGCAAGTTAGCCTGGCAGGACTGGTAAGCTTGGTTGGCCTGGCTTGTCTGGTTAGTCTGGTTTGTCTGGTTGGTCTAGTAGGCCTGGTTGGCCTGGTCGGCCCGGTTGGCTGGTTGGTCTGGTTGGGCTGGTTGGTCTGGTTGCCCTGGTTGGCCTGGTTGACCTGGTTGGCTGGTTGGCCTGGATGGCCTGATTGGCTGGATGGCCTGTTTTGTCCAGTTGGGCTGGTTGGCCCAGTTGGTCTGGTTGCCCTGGTTGGCCTGGTTGACCAGGTTGGCCTGGTTGGTCTGGTTGGTCTGGTTGGCCTGGTTGGCCTGGTTATCCCGGTTGGTCTGGCTGGTCTGGTTGGTCTAATAGGCCAGGTTTGCCTGGTTGGTCTGGTTGGCTGGTTGGCTTGGTTGGCCTGGTTGGCCTGGTTGGCCTGATTGGCTAGTTGGCCTGGTTGACCTGGTTGGCCTGGTTGGTCTGGTTGGTCTGGTTGGGCTGGTTGGCCTGGTTGGTCTGGTTGGGCTGGTTGGGCTGGTTGGGCTGGTTAGCCTGGTTGGGCAAGTTAGCCTGGCAGGACTGGTAAGCTTGGTTGGTCTGGTTGGGCTGGTTGGCTGGTTGGCCTGGTTTGCCCTGGTTGGGCTGGTTGGGTTGGTTTTTATTTGTTTTTTTTTTTAGCCGTTTTTTTATAGCTAAAAAAAAATTTTTTTCATTTTTTTTAGCTGTTATATAAGACGTTTTAGCAAAAAAAAAATATATAAATTTTTTACGTTCTTTTTTTTTTAGCAATTTTAGATCCGATTTAGCAAAAAATTTTTTTCACTTTTTAGGGTTTTTATTTGTTTTTTTTTTTAGCCGTTTTTTTGATAGCTAAAAAAAAAATTTTTTTATGTTTTTTTTAGCTGTTATATAAGACGTTTTAGCAAAAAAAAAAAATATTAATTTTTTACGTTCTTTTGTTTTTAGCAATTTTAGATGCGATTAAGCAAAAAAAAATTTTCACTTTTCAGGGTTTTTATTTGTTTTTTTTTTTTTAGCCGTTTTTTTGATAGCTAAAAAAAATTTTTTTCATGTTTTTTTTAGCTGTTTTTAAGACGTTTTAGCAAAAAAATAATATATAAATTTTTTACGTTCTTTTTTTTTTAGCAATTTTAGATCCGATTAAGCAAAAAAAATTTTCACTTTTTAGGGTTTTTATTTTTTTTTTTTTTAGCCGTTTTTTTGATAGCTAAAAAAAAATTTTTTTCATGTTTTTTTTAGCTGTTTTTAAGACGTTTTAGCAAAAAAAAAATATAAATTTTTTACGTACTTTTGTTTTTAGCAATTTTAGATCCGATTTAGCAAAAAAAATTTCCACTTTTTAGGGTTTTTATTTGTTTTTTTTTTAGCCGTTTTTTTTATAGCTAAAAAAAAATTTTTTCATGTTTTTTTTAGCTGTTATATAAGACGTTTAAGCAAAAAAAAAAATATTAATTTTTTACGTTCCTTTGTTTTTAGCAATTTTATATGCGATTTAGCAAAAAAAAATTTTCACTTTTTAGGGTTTTTATTTGTTTCTTTTTTAGCCGTTTTTTTATAGCTAAAAAAAATTTTTTTCATTTTTTTTAGCTGTTATATAAGACGTTTTAGCAAAAAAAAAAATATTAATTTTTTACGTTCCTTTGTTTTTAGCAATTTTAGATGCGATTTAGCAAAAAAAAATTTTCACTTTTTAGGGTTTTTATTTGTTTTTTTTTTTTAGCCGTTTTTTTGATAGCTAAAAAAATTTTTTTTCATGTTTTTTTTAGCTGTTTTTAAGACGTTTTAGCAAAAAAAAATATATAAAGTTTTTACGTTCTTTTTTTTTTTAGCAATTTTAGATCCGATTTAGCAAAAAAAATTTTTCACTTTTTAGGGTTTTTATTTTTTTTTTTTTTAGCCGTTTTTTTGAAAGCTAAAAAAAAAATTTTTTCATGTTTTTTTTAGCTGTTTTTAAGACGTTTTAGCAAAAAAAAAAAAATATTAATTTTTTACGTTCCTTTGTTTTTAGCAATTTTAGATGCGATTTAGCAAAAAAAAATTTTCACTTTTTAGGGTTTTTATTTGTTTTTTTTTTTAGCCGTTTTTTTATAGCTAAAAAAAAATTTTTTTCATTTTTTTTAGCTGTTATATAAGACGTTTTAGCAAAAAAAAAAATATATAAATTTTTTACGTTCTTTTTTTTTTAGCAATTTTAGATCCGATTTAGCAAAAAAATTTTTTCACTTTTTAGGGTTTTTATTTGTTTTTTTTTTTTAGCCGTTTTTTTGATAGCTAAAAAAAAAATTTTTTTATGTTTTTTTTAGCTGTTATATAAGACGTTTTAGCAAAAAAAAAAAATATTAATTTTTTACGTTCTTTTGTTTTTAGCAATTTTAGATGCGATTTAGCAAAAAAAAATTTTCACTTTTCAGGGTTTTTATTTGTTTTTTTTTTTAGCCGTTTTTTTGATAGCTAAAAAAAATTTTTTTCATGTTTTTTTTAACTGTTTTTAAGACGTTTTAGCAAAAAAAAAATATATAAATTTTTTACGTTCTTTTTTTTTTAGCAATTTTAGATCCGATTAAGCAAAAAAAATTTTCACTTTTTAGGGTTTTTATTTTTTTTTTTTTTTAGCCGTTTTTTTGATAGCTAAAAAAAAAATTTTTTCATGTTTTTTTAGCTGTTTTTAAGACGTTTTAGCAAAAAAAAAATATAAATTTTTTACGTACTTTTGTTTTTAGCAATTTTAGATCCGATTTAGCAAAAAAAAATTTCCACTTTTTAGGGTTTTTATTTGTTTTTTTTTTAGCCGTTTTTTTTATAGCTAAAAAAAAAATTTTTTCATGTTTTTTTTAGCTGTTATATAAGACGTTTTAGCAAAAAAAAAAAATATTAATTTTTTACGTTCCTTTGTTTTTAGCAATTTTATATGCGATTTAGCAAAAAAAAATTTTCACTTTTTAGGGTTTTTATTTGTTTTTTTTTTTAGCCGTTTTTTTATAGCTAAAAAAAATTTTTTTCATTTTTTTTAGCTGTTATATAAGACGTTTTAGCAAAAAAAAAAAATATTAATTTTTTACGTTCCTTTGTTTTTAGCAATTTTAGATGCGATTTAGCAAAAAAAAATTTTCACTTTTTAGGGTTTTTATTTGTTTTTTTTTTTAGCCGTTTTTTTGATAGCTAAAAAAATTTTTTTTCATGTTTTTTTTAGCTGTTTTTAAGACGTTTTAGCAAAAAAAAAATATAAATTTTTTACGTTCTTTTGTTTTAAGCAATTTGAGATCCGATTTAGCAAAAAAAAATTTTCACTTTTTAGGGTTTTTATTTGTTTTTTTTTTTTAGCCGTTTTTTTGATAGCTAAAAAAATTTTTTTTCATGTTTTTTTTAGCTGTTTTTAAGACGTTTTAGCAAAAAAAAAATATATTAATTTTTTACGTTCTTTTTCTTTTAGCAATTTTAGATCCGATTTAGCAAAAAAAATTTTTCACTTTTTAGGGTTTTTATTTGTTTTTTTTTAGCCGTTTTTTTTATAGCTAAAAAAAAAATTTTTTCATGTTTTTTTTAGCTGTTTTTAAGACGTTTTACAGCAAAAAAAAAAAATATAAATTTTTTACGTACTTTTGTTTTTAGCAATTTTAGATCCGATTTAGCAAAAAAAAATTTCCACTTTTTAGGGTTTTTATTTGTTTTTTTGTTAGCCGTTTTTTTTATAGATAAAAAAAAAATTTTTTTCATGTTTTTTTTAGCTGTTATATAAGACGTTTTAGCAAAAAAAAAAAATATTAATTTTTTACGTTGGTCTGGTTGGCCTGGTTGGCCTGGTTATCCCGGTTGGTCTGGTTGGTCTGGTTGGTCTGGAAGCCCGGTGGGCCCGGTTGGCCTGGTGAGCCTGGTTGGTCTGGTTAGCCTGGTTGGTCTGGTTGGTCAAGCTGGCCTCGATGGCCCGGTTGGTCTATTTTGTTCGGTTGGCCGAGTTGGTCTGGTTCGCAAGGTTAGCCTGGTTGGCCTGGTTGACCTGGTTGGCCTATTTGGTCTGGTTGGCCTGGTTGGTCTGGTTGGGCTGGTTGGGCTGGTTGGGCTGGTTGGTCTGGTTGGTCTGGTTGGTCTGGTTGGTCTGGTTGGCCTGGTTGGCCTGGTTATCCCGGTTGGTCTGGTTGGTCTGGAAGCCTGGTGGGCCCGGTTGGCCGGGTGAGCCTGGTTGGTCTGGTTGGTCTATTAGGCCAGGTTAGCCTGGTTGGCTAGTTGGCCTGGTTGCCCTGGTTGGCTAGTTGGCCTGGTTGCCCTGCTTGGCCTGGTTGACCTGGTTGGCCTGTTTGGTCTGGTTGGTCTGGTTGTGCTGGCTGGCTGGTTGGCCTGGTTGGTCTGGTTGGTCTGGTTGGGTGGTTGGGCTGGTTGGGCTTGTTTGCTGGTTGGCCTGGTTGGGCAAGTTAGCCTGGCAGGACTGGTAAGCTTGGTTGGCCTGGCTTGTCTGGTTAGTCTGGTTTGTCTGGTTGGTCTAGTAGGCCTGGTTGGCCTGGTCGGCCCGGTTGGCTGGTTGGTCTGGTTGGGCTGGTTGGTCTGGTTGCCCTGGTTGGCCTGGTTGACCTGGTTGGCTGGTTGGCCTGGATGGCCTGATTGGCTGGATGGCCTGTTTTGTCCAGTTGGGCTGGTTGGCCCAGTTGGTCTGGTTGCCCTGGTTGGCCTGGTTGACCAGGTTGGCCTGGTTGGTCTGGTTGGTCTGGTTGGCCTGGTTGGCCTGGTTATCCCGGTTGGTCTGGCTGGTCTGGTTGGTCTAATAGGCCAGGTTTGCCTGGTTGGTCTGGTTGGCTGGTTGGCTTGGTTGGCCTGGTTGGCCTGGTTGGCCTGATTGGCTAGTTGGCCTGGTTGACCTGGTTGGCCTGGTTGGTCTGGTTGGTCTGGTTGGGCTGGTTGGCCTGGTTGGTCTGGTTGGGCTGGTTGGGCTGGTTGGGCTGGTTAGCCTGGTTGGGCAAGTTAGCCTGGCAGGACTGGTAAGCTTGGTTGGTCTGGTTGGGCTGGTTGGCTGGTTGGCCTGGTTTGCCCTGGTTGGGCTGGTTGGGTTGGTTTTTATTTGTTTTTTTTTTAGCCGTTTTTTTATAGCTAAAAAAAAATTTTTTTCATTTTTTTTAGCTGTTATATAAGACGTTTTAGCAAAAAAAAAATATATAAATTTTTTACGTTCTTTTTTTTTTAGCAATTTTAGATCCGATTTAGCAAAAAATTTTTTTCACTTTTTAGGGTTTTTATTTGTTTTTTTTTTTAGCCGTTTTTTTGATAGCTAAAAAAAAAATTTTTTTATGTTTTTTTTAGCTGTTATATAAGACGTTTTAGCAAAAAAAAAAAATATTAATTTTTTACGTTCTTTTGTTTTTAGCAATTTTAGATGCGATTAAGCAAAAAAAAATTTTCACTTTTCAGGGTTTTTATTTGTTTTTTTTTTTTTAGCCGTTTTTTTGATAGCTAAAAAAAATTTTTTTCATGTTTTTTTTAGCTGTTTTTAAGACGTTTTAGCAAAAAAATAATATATAAATTTTTTACGTTCTTTTTTTTTTAGCAATTTTAGATCCGATTAAGCAAAAAAAATTTTCACTTTTTAGGGTTTTTATTTTTTTTTTTTTTAGCCGTTTTTTTTATAGCTAAAAAAAAATTTTTTCATGTTTTTTTTAGCTGTTATATAAGACGTTTAAGCAAAAAAAAAAATATTAATTTTTTACGTTCCTTTGTTTTTAGCAATTTTATATGCGATTTAGCAAAAAAAAATTTTCACTTTTTAGGGTTTTTATTTGTTTCTTTTTTAGCCGTTTTTTTATAGCTAAAAAAAATTTTTTTCATTTTTTTTAGCTGTTATATAAGACGTTTTAGCAAAAAAAAAAAATATTAATTTTTTACGTTCCTTTGTTTTTAGCAATTTTAGATGCGATTTAGCAAAAAAAAATTTTCACTTTTTAGGGTTTTTATTTGTTTTTTTTTTTTAGCCGTTTTTTTGATAGCTAAAAAAATTTTTTTTCATGTTTTTTTTAGCTGTTTTTAAGACGTTTTAGCAAAAAAAAATATATAAAATTTTTACGTTCTTTTTTTTTTTAGCAATTTTAGATCCGATTTAGCAAAAAAAATTTTTCACTTTTTAGGGTTTTTATTTTTTTTTTTTTTAGCCGTTTTTTTGAAAGCTAAAAAAAAAATTTTTTCATGTTTTTTTTAGCTGTTTTTAAGACGTTTTAGCAAAAAAAAAAAAATATTAATTTTTTACGTTCCTTTGTTTTTAGCAATTTTAGATGCGATTTAGCAAAAAAAAATTTTCACTTTTTAGGGTTTTTATTTGTTTTTTTTTTTAGCCGTTTTTTTATAGCTAAAAAAAAATTTTTTTCATTTTTTTTAGCTGTTATATAAGACGTTTTAGCAAAAAAAAAAATATATAAATTTTTTACGTTCTTTTTTTTTTAGCAATTTTAGATCCGATTTAGCAAAAAAATTTTTTCACTTTTTAGGGTTTTTATTTGTTTTTTTTTTAGCCGTTTTTTTGATAGCTAAAAAAAAAATTTTTTTATGTTTTTTTTAGCTGTTATATAAGACGTTTTAGCAAAAAAAAAAAATATTAATTTTTTACGTTCTTTTGTTTTTAGCAATTTTAGATGCGATTTAGCAAAAAAAAATTTTCACTTTTCAGGGTTTTTATTTGTTTTTTTTTTTAGCCGTTTTTTTGATAGCTAAAAAAAATTTTTTTCATGTTTTTTTTAGCTGTTTTTAAGACGTTTTAGCAAAAAAAAAATATATAAATTTTTTACGTTCTTTTTTTTTTAGCAATTTTAGATCCGATTAAGCAAAAAAAATTTTCACTTTTTAGGGTTTTTATTTTTTTTTTTTTTTAGCCGTTTTTTTGATAGCTAAAAAAAAATTTTTTTCATGTTTTTTTAGCTGTTTTTAAGACGTTTTAGCAAAAAAAAAATATAAATTTTTTACGTACTTTTGTTTTTAGCAATTTTAGATCCGATTTAGCAAAAAAAAATTTCCACTTTTTAGGGTTTTTATTTGTTTTTTTTTTTAGCCGTTTTTTTTATAGCTAAAAAAAAAATTTTTTCATGTTTTTTTTAGCTGTTATATAAGACGTTTTAGCAAAAAAAAAAAATATTAATTTTTTACGTTCCTTTGTTTTTAGCAATTTTATATGCGATTTAGCAAAAAAAAATTTTCACTTTTTAGGGTTTTTATTTGTTTTTTTTTTTAGCCGTTTTTTTATAGCTAAAAAAAATTTTTTTCATTTTTTTTAGCTGTTATATAAGACGTTTTAGCAAAAAAAATAAATATTAATTTTTTACGTTCCTTTGTTTTTAGCAATTTTAGATGCGATTTAGCAAAAAAAAATTTTCACTTTTTAGGGTTTTTATTTGTTTTTTTTTTTAGCCGTTTTTTTGATAGCTAAAAAAATTTTTTTTCATGTTTTTTTTAGCTGTTTTTAAGACGTTTTAGCAAAAAAAAAATATAAATTTTTTACGTTCTTTTGTTTTAAGCAATTTGAGATCCGATTTAGCAAAAAAAAATTTTCACTTTTTAGGGTTTTTATTTGTTTTTTTTTTTTAGCCGTTTTTTTGATAGCTAAAAAAATTTTTTTTCATGTTTTTTTTAGCTGTTTTTAAGACGTTTTACAGCAAAAAAAAAAAATATAAATTTTTTACGTACTTTTGTTTTTAGCAATTTTAGATCCGATTTAGCAAAAAAAAATTTCCACTTTTTAGGGTTTTTATTTGTTTTTTTGTTAGCCGTTTTTTTTATAGATAAAAAAAAAATTTTTTTCATGTTTTTTTTAGCTGTTATATAAGACGTTTTAGCAAAAAAAAAAAATATTAATTTTTTACGTTGGTCTGGTTGGCCTGGTTGGCCTGGTTATCCCGGTTGGTCTGGTTGGTCTGGTTGGTCTGGAAGCCCGGTGGGCCCGGTTGGCCTGGTGAGCCTGGTTGGTCTGGTTAGCCTGGTTGGTCTGGTTGGTCAAGCTGGCCTCGATGGCCCGGTTGGTCTATTTTGTTCGGTTGGCCGAGTTGGTCTGGTTCGCAAGGTTAGCCTGGTTGGCCTGGTTGACCTGGTTGGCCTATTTGGTCTGGTTGGCCTGGTTGGTCTGGTTGGGCTGGTTGGGCTGGTTGGGCTGGTTGGTCTGGTTGGTCTGGTTGGTCTGGTTGGTCTGGTTGGCCTGGTTGGCCTGGTTATCCCGGTTGGTCTGGTTGGTCTGGAAGCCTGGTGGGCCCGGTTGGCCGGGTGAGCCTGGTTGGTCTGGTTGGTCTATTAGGCCAGGTTAGCCTGGTTGGCTAGTTGGCCTGGTTGCCCTGGTTGGCTAGTTGGCCTGGTTGCCCTGCTTGGCCTGGTTGACCTGGTTGGCCTGTTTGGTCTGGTTGGTCTGGTTGTGCTGGCTGGCTGGTTGGCCTGGTTGGTCTGGTTGGTCTGGTTGGGTGGTTGGGCTGGTTGGGCTTGTTTGCTGGTTGGCCTGGTTGGGCAAGTTAGCCTGGCAGGACTGGTAAGCTTGGTTGGCCTGGCTTGTCTGGTTAGTCTGGTTTGTCTGGTTGGTCTAGTAGGCCTGGTTGGCCTGGTCGGCCCGGTTGGCTGGTTGGTCTGGTTGGGCTGGTTGGTCTGGTTGCCCTGGTTGGCCTGGTTGACCTGGTTGGCTGGTTGGCCTGGATGGCCTGATTGGCTGGATGGCCTGTTTTGTCCAGTTGGGCTGGTTGGCCCAGTTGGTCTGGTTGCCCTGGTTGGCCTGGTTGACCAGGTTGGCCTGGTTGGTCTGGTTGGTCTGGTTGGCCTGGTTGGCCTGGTTATCCCGGTTGGTCTGGCTGGTCTGGTTGGTCTAATAGGCCAGGTTTGCCTGGTTGGTCTGGTTGGCTGGTTGGCTTGGTTGGCCTGGTTGGCCTGGTTGGCCTGATTGGCTAGTTGGCCTGGTTGACCTGGTTGGCCTGGTTGGTCTGGTTGGTCTGGTTGGGCTGGTTGGCCTGGTTGGTCTGGTTGGGCTGGTTGGGCTGGTTGGGCTGGTTAGCCTGGTTGGGCAAGTTAGCCTGGCAGGACTGGTAAGCTTGGTTGGTCTGGTTGGGCTGGTTGGCTGGTTGGCCTGGTTTGCCCTGGTTGGGCTGGTTGGGTTGGTTTTTATTTGTTTTTTTTTTTAGCCGTTTTTTTATAGCTAAAAAAAAATTTTTTTCATTTTTTTTAGCTGTTATATAAGACGTTTTAGCAAAAAAAAAATATATAAATTTTTTACGTTCTTTTTTTTTTAGCAATTTTAGATCCGATTTAGCAAAAAATTTTTTTCACTTTTTAGGGTTTTTATTTGTTTTTTTTTTTAGCCGTTTTTTTGATAGCTAAAAAAAAAATTTTTTTATGTTTTTTTTAGCTGTTATATAAGACGTTTTAGCAAAAAAAAAAAATATTAATTTTTTACGTTCTTTTGTTTTTAGCAATTTTAGATGCGATTAAGCAAAAAAAAATTTTCACTTTTCAGGGTTTTTATTTGTTTTTTTTTTTTTAGCCGTTTTTTTGATAGCTAAAAAAAATTTTTTTCATGTTTTTTTTAGCTGTTTTTAAGACGTTTTAGCAAAAAAATAATATATAAATTTTTTACGTTCTTTTTTTTTTAGCAATTTTAGATCCGATTAAGCAAAAAAAATTTTCACTTTTTAGGGTTTTTATTTTTTTTTTTTTTAGCCGTTTTTTTGATAGCTAAAAAAAATTTTTTTTCATGTTTTTTTTAGCTGTTTTTAAGACGTTTTAGCAAAAAAAAAATATAAATTTTTTACGTACTTTTGTTTTTAGCAATTTTAGATCCGATTTAGCAAAAAAAATTTCCACTTTTTAGGGTTTTTATTTGTTTTTTTTTTAGCCGTTTTTTTTATAGCTAAAAAAAAATTTTTTCATGTTTTTTTTAGCTGTTATATAAGACGTTTAAGCAAAAAAAAAAATATTAATTTTTTACGTTCCTTTGTTTTTAGCAATTTTATATGCGATTTAGCAAAAAAAAATTTTCACTTTTTAGGGTTTTTATTTGTTTCTTTTTTAGCCGTTTTTTTATAGCTAAAAAAAATTTTTTTCATTTTTTTTAGCTGTTATATAAGACGTTTTAGCAAAAAAAAAAAATATTAATTTTTTACGTTCCTTTGTTTTTAGCAATTTTAGATGCGATTTAGCAAAAAAAAATTTTCACTTTTTAGGGTTTTTATTTGTTTTTTTTTTTTAGCCGTTTTTTTGATAGCTAAAAAAATTTTTTTTCATGTTTTTTTTAGCTGTTTTTAAGACGTTTTAGCAAAAAAAAATATATAAAATTTTTACGTTCTTTTTTTTTTAGCAATTTTAGATCCGATTTAGCAAAAAAAAATTTTCACTTTTTAGGGTTTTTATTTTTTTTTTTTTTAGCCGTTTTTTTGAAAGCTAAAAAAAAAATTTTTTCATGTTTTTTTTAGCTGTTTTTAAGACGTTTTAGCAAAAAAAAAAAATATTAATTTTTTACGTTCCTTTGTTTTTAGCAATTTTAGATGCGATTTAGCAAAAAAAAATTTTCACTTTTTAGGGTTTTTATTTGTTTTTTTTTTTAGCCGTTTTTTTATAGCTAAAAAAAAATTTTTTTCATTTTTTTTAGCTGTTATATAAGACGTTTTAGCAAAAAAAAAAATATATAAATTTTTTACGTTCTTTTTTTTTTAGCAATTTTAGATCCGATTTAGCAAAAAAATTTTTTCACTTTTTAGGGTTTTTATTTGTTTTTTTTTTTAGCCGTTTTTTTGATAGCTAAAAAAAAAATTTTTTTATGTTTTTTTTAGCTGTTATATAAGACGTTTTAGCAAAAAAAAAAAATATTAATTTTTTACGTTCTTTTGTTTTTAGCAATTTTAGATGCGATTTAGCAAAAAAAAATTTTCACTTTTCAGGGTTTTTATTTGTTTTTTTTTTTAGCCGTTTTTTTGATAGCTAAAAAAAATTTTTTTCATGTTTTTTTTAGCTGTTTTTAAGACGTTTTAGCAAAAAAAAAATATATAAATTTTTTACGTTCTTTTTTTTTTAGCAATTTTAGATCCGATTAAGCAAAAAAAATTTTCACTTTTTAGGGTTTTTATTTTTTTTTTTTTTTAGCCGTTTTTTTGATAGCTAAAAAAAAATTTTTTTCATGTTTTTTTAGCTGTTTTTAAGACGTTTTAGCAAAAAAAAAATATAAATTTTTTACGTACTTTTGTTTTTAGCAATTTTAGATCCGATTTAGCAAAAAAAAAATTCCACTTTTTAGGGTTTTTATTTGTTTTTTTTTTAGCCGTTTTTTTTATAGCTAAAAAAAAAATTTTTTCATGTTTTTTTTAGCTGTTATATAAGACGTTTTAGCAAAAAAAAAAAATATTAATTTTTTACGTTCCTTTGTTTTTAGCAATTTTATATGCGATTTAGCAAAAAAAAATTTTCACTTTTTAGGGTTTTTATTTGTTTTTTTTTTAGCCGTTTTTTTATAGCTAAAAAAAATTTTTTTCATTTTTTTTAGCTGTTATATAAGACGTTTTAGCAAAAAAAAAAAATATTAATTTTTTACGTTCCTTTGTTTTTAGCAATTTTAGATGCGATTTAGCAAAAAAAAATTTTCACTTTTTAGGGTTTTTATTTGTTTTTTTTTTTAGCCGTTTTTTTGATAGCTAAAAAAATTTTTTTTCATGTTTTTTTTAGCTGTTTTTAAGACGTTTTAGCAAAAAAAAAATATAAATTTTTTACGTTCTTTTGTTTTAAGCAATTTGAGATCCGATTTAGCAAAAAAAAATTTTCACTTTTTAGGGTTTTTATTTGTTTTTTTTTTTTAGCCGTTTTTTTGATAGCTAAAAAAATTTTTTTTCATGTTTTTTTTAGCTGTTTTTAAGACGTTTTAGCAAAAAAAAAATATATTAATTTTTTACGTTCTTTTTCTTTTAGCAATTTTAGATCCGATTTAGCAAAAAAAATTTTTCACTTTTTAGGGTTTTTATTTGTTTTTTTTTAGCCGTTTTTTTTATAGCTAAAAAAAAAATTTTTTCATGTTTTTTTTAGCTGTTTTTAAGACGTTTTACAGCAAAAAAAAAAAATATAAATTTTTTACGTACTTTTGTTTTTAGCAATTTTAGATCCGATTTAGCAAAAAAAAAATTCCACTTTTTAGGGTTTTTATTTGTTTTTTTGTTAGCCGTTTTTTTTATAGATAAAAAAAAAATTTTTTTCATGTTTTTTTTAGCTGTTATATAAGACGTTTTAGCAAAAAAAAAAAATATTAATTTTTTACGTTGGTCTGGTTGGCCTGGTTGGCCTGGTTATCCCGGTTGGTCTGGTTGGTCTGGTTGGTCTGGAAGCCCGGTGGGCCCGGTTGGCCTGGTGAGCCTGGTTGGTCTGGTTAGCCTGGTTGGTCTGGTTGGTCAAGCTGGCCTCGATGGCCCGGTTGGTCTATTTTGTTCGGTTGGCCGAGTTGGTCTGGTTCGCAAGGTTAGCCTGGTTGGTCTGGTTGGCCTGGCTGGTCTGTTAGGCCTGGTGGGTCCGGTTGGCCGAGTTTGCCTGGTTGGCCAGGTTAGCTTGGTTGGGCTGGTTGGGCTGGTTGGCTGGTTGTTCTGGTTGCCCTAGTTGGCCTGGTTGGACTGGTTGGTCTGGTTGGTCTGGTTGGCCTGGTTGGCCTTGTTGGCCCGGTTGGTCTGGTTGGTCTGGTTGGTCTGGAAGCCTGGTTGTCCCGGTTGGCCGGATGAGCCTGGTTGGTCTAATACGCCTGGTTAACCTGGTTGGGCTGGTTGGTGTGATTGGCCTGGTTGGCTAATTGGCCTGGTTGCCCTGGTTGGCCTGGTTGGCTAGTTGGCGTGGTTGCCCTTCTTGGCCTGGTTGGCCTGGTTGACCTGGTTGGCCTATTTGGTCTGGTTGGCCTGGTTGGTCTGGTTGGGCTGGTTGGGCTGGTTGGGCTGGTTGGTCTGGTTGGTCTGGTTGGTCTGGTTGGCCTGGTTATCCCGGTTGGTCTGGTTGGTCTGGTTGGTCTGGAAGCCTGGTGGGCCCGGTTGGCCGGGTGAGCCTGGTTGGTCTGGTTGGTCTATTAGGCCAGGTTAGCCTGGTTGGCTAGTTGGCCTGGTTGCCCTGGTTGGCCTGGTTGGCTAGTTGGCCTGGTTGCCCTGCTTGGCCTGGTTGACCTGGTTGGCCTGTTTGGTCTGGTTGGTCTGGTTGTGCTGGCTGGCTGGTTGGCCTGGTTGGTCTGGTTGGTCTGGTTGGGTGGTTGGGCTGGTTGGGCTTGTTTGCTGGTTGGCCTGGTTGGGCAAGTTAGCCTGGCAGGACTGGTAAGCTTGGTTGGCCTGGTTTGTCTGGTTAGTCTGGTTTGTCTGGTTGGTCTAGTAGGCCTGGTTGGCCTGGTCGGCCCGGTTGGCTGGTTGGTCTGGTTGGTCTGGTTGGGCTGGTTGGTCTGGTTGCCCTGGTTGGCCTGGTTGACCTGGTTGGCTGGTTGGCCTGGATGGCCTGATTGGCTGGATGGCCTGTTTTGTCCAGTTGGGCTGGTTGGCCCAGTTGGTCTGGTTGCCCTGGTTGGCCTGGTTGACCAGGTTGGCCTGGTTGGTCTGGTTGGTCTGGTTGGCCTGGTTGGCCTGGTTATCCCGGTTGGTCTGGCTGGTCTGGTTGGTCTAATAGGCCAGGTTAGCCTGGTTGGTCTGGTTGGCTGGTTGGCTTGGTTGGCCTGGTTGGCCTGGTTGGCCTGATTGGCTAGTTGGCCTGGTTGACCTGGTTGGCCTGGTTGGTCTGGTTGGTCTGGTTGGGCTGGTTGGCCTGGTTGGTCTGGTTGGGCTGGTTGGGCTGGTTGGGCTGGTTAGCCTGGTTGGGCAAGTTAGCCTGGCAGGACTGGTAAGCTTGGTTGGTCTGGTTGGGCTGTTTGGCTGGTTGGCCTGGTTTGCCCTGGTTGGCCTGGATGACCAGGTTGGCCTGGTTAGCCTGGTTGGTCTGGTTGGGCTAGCTGGCCTCGATGGCCCGGTTGGTCTATTTTGTCCGGTTGGCCGAGTTGGTCTTGTTCGCAAGGTTAGCCTGGTTGGTCTGGTTGGCTGGTTGGCTTGGTTGGCCTGGTTGGCCTGGTTGGCCTGATTGGCTAGTTGGCCTGGTTGACCTGGTTGGCCTGGTTGGTCTGGTTGGTCTGGTTGGGCTGGTTGGCCTGGTTGGTCTGGTTGGGCTGGTTGGGCTGGTTGGGCTGGTTAGCCTGGTTGGCCGAGTTTGCCTGGTTGGCCAGGTTAGCCTGGTTGGGCTGGTTGGGTTGGTTGGCTGGATGTTCTGGTTGCCCTAGTTGGCCTGGTTGACCAGGTTGGACTGGTTTGCCTGGTTGGTCTGGTTGGTCTGGTTGGCCTGGTTGGCCTTGTTGGCCCGGTTGGTCTGGTTGGTCTGGTTGGTCTGGTTGGTCTGGAAGCCTGGTGGGCCCGGTTGGCCGAATGAGCCTCGTTGGTCTAATACGCCTGGTTTACCTGGTTGGGCTGGTTGGTTCGATTGGCCTTGTTGGCCTGGTTGGCTAGTTAGCCTGGTTGCCCTGTTTGGCCTGGTTGGCTAGTTGGCCTGGTTGCCCTTCTTGGCCTGGTTGCCCTGGTTGGCCTGGTTGACCTGGTTGGCCTGTTTGGTCTGGTTGGGCTGGCTGGCTGGTTGGCCTGGTAGGTCTGGTTGGGCTGGTTGGGCTTGATGGCTGGTTGGCCTGGTTGGGCAAGTTAGCCTGGCATGACTGGTAAGCTTGGTTGGCCTGGTTGGTCTGGTTGGTCTGGTTAATCTGGTAGGCCTGGTTGGCCTGGTTGGCCCGGTTGGCTGGTTGACCAGGTTGGTCTGGTTGGTCTGGTTGGGCTGGTTGGGCTGGTTGAATGGTTGGTCTGGTTGCCCTGGTTATCCTGGATGACCAGGTTGGCCTGGTTGGCTGGTTGGCCTGGATGACCTGATTGGCTGGATGGTCTGTTTAATCCGGTTGGGCTGGTTGGCCCAGTTGGTCTGGTAGGCCTGGTCCAGTTGGCCGAGTTAGCCTAGTAGGCCAGGTTAGCTTGGTTGGACTAGTTGGCCTGGATGGCCTGATTGGCTGGATGGCCTGTTTTGTCCGGTTGGGCTGGTTGGCCCAGTTGGTCTGGTTGGGCAAGTTACCCTGGCAGGACTGGTAAGCTTGGTTGGCCTGGTTGGTCTGGTTGGTCTGGTTGGTCTGGTAGGCCTGGTTGGCCTGGTTTGCCCGGTTGGCTGGTTGTCCAGGTTGGTCTGGTTGGTCTGGTTGGTCGATTGGCTGGTTGGGCTGGTTGGCTGGTTGGTCTGGTTGCCCTGGTTGGCCTGGTTGACCAGGTTGGCCTGGTCAGCCTGGTTGGTCTGGTTGGTCTGGTTGGTCTGGTTGGCCTGGTTATCCCGGTTGGTCTGGTTGGTCTGGTTGGTCTGGAAGCCTGGTGGGCCCGGTTGGCTTGGTGAGCCTGGTTGGTCTGGTTGGTCTAATAGGCCAGCCAGCCTGGTTGGCTAGTTGGCCTGGTTGTTTTGGTTGGCCTGGTTGGTCTGGTTGGCTGGTTAGCCTGGTTGGTCTGGTTGGCTGGTTGGCCTGGTTGGGTTGGTTGGGCTAATGGAACAGGTTAGCTTGATTAGCCTGGTTGATCTGGTTGGTCTGGTTAGTCTCGTTGTCCCGTTCGGTCTATTTGGTCCGGTTGGCCGAGTGTGTCTAGTTGGCCAGGTTAGCCTGGTTGGCCAGGTTGGCCTGGTTGGCCTGGTTGCCCTGGTTGCCCTGGTTGGTCTGGTTGGGCTGGTTGGGCTGGTTGGCTGGTTGGCCTGGTTGGCCTGGTTGGCCTGTTTGGCTAGTTGGCCTGGTTGGCCTGGTTGGTCTGGTTGGGCTGGTTGGGCTGGTTGGGCTGCTGGACCAGGTTGGCCTGGTTAGCCTGGTTGGTCTGGTTGGTCTCGTTGCCCCGGTTGGTCTATTTGGTCCGGTTGGCCGAGTTATTCTAGGTGGCCTGGTAAGCCTGGTTGGTCTGGTTGGTTTAGTTGGCCTCGATGGCCCGGTTGGTCTGGTTGGTCTGGTTGGTCTGGAAGCCTGGTTGTCCCGGTTGGCCGGATGAGCCTGGTTGGTCTAATACGCCTGGTTAACCTGGTTGGGCTGGTTGGTGTGATTGGCCTGGTTGGCTAATTGGCTTGGTTGCCCTGGTTGGCCTGGTTGGCTAGTTGGCGTGGTTGCCCTTCTTGAACTGGTTGGCCTGGTTGACCTGGTTGGCCTATTTGGTCTGGTTGGCCTGGTTGGTCTGGTTGGGCTGGTTGGGCTGGTTGGGCTGGTTGGTCTGGTTGGTCTGGTTGGTCTGGTTGGTCTGGTTGGCCTGGTTGGCCTGGTTATCCCGGTTGGTCTGGTTGGTCTGGTTGGTCTGGAAGCCTGGTGGGCCCGGTTGGCCGGGTGAGCCTGGTTGGTCTGGTTGGTCTATTAGGCCAGGTTAGCCTGGTTGGCTAGTTGGCCTGGTTGCCCTGGTTGGCCT
Source organism: Siphlonurus alternatus (assembly GCA_949825025.1). NCBI lineage: Eukaryota > Metazoa > Arthropoda > Insecta > Ephemeroptera > Siphlonuridae > Siphlonurus > Siphlonurus alternatus. Next base: position 1,326,730 of record CATKWE010000002.1, read on the forward strand.
GGTTGGCTAGTTGGCCTGGTTGCCCTGCTTGGCCTGGTTGACCTGGTTGGCCTGTTTGGTCTGGTTGGTCTGGTTGTGCTGGCTGGCTGGTTGGCCTGGTTGGTCTGGTTGGTCTGGTTGGGTGGTTGGGCTGGTTGGGCTTGTTTGCTGGTTGGCCTGGTTGGGCAAGTTAGCCTGGCAGGACTGGTAAGCTTGGTTGGCCTGGTTTGTCTGGTTAGTCTGGTTTGTCTGGTTGGTCTAGTAGGCCTGGTTGGCCTGGTCGGCCCGGTTG